>WQNJ02000016.1:2290069-3490069 GCA_016584745.2 Phylloscopus trochilus trochilus
AAAATGAGAGATATGGTGAAAGCATGGTAACCACAGTGTAAAGTCCCCATGGACATGCTGAGAAGAAGAGGAGAGACTTCATCTGCTGACCACCATGAGAGGGCAGGAGACTCCAAACTCCTGGAATTGGAAGACTCAACTCTGACCAAATATGGGAAAACATGGACAGGGGAGGGACCAAGGGGTGTGTGTAAACCAAAAAGTTATAAAAATGGGAAATTGTGGGGAAAGCTTTTGAAAGCTGTGTGTGGAGCACGAGCTGAGACTCGTGCTCTCTGGCTTTCCCAGCGCGCTGCTCGCTTCGGCTTCTCGCTTTAATGAAGTTTATCTAATTGGCAATCAATTACTGGGGCCTTTATATTCAACACTGGGGAAACCTTTTTAAACCTTTTTTCCTGATATCCAGCCTGTATTTCCCTTGGCGCAGCTTCCGACTGTGTCCTCTGGTGTTGCACTGTATCCTCACACCCAAACCAATGTTTTTCCACATAAGGAAAAGAGGTTTCAGTTTCACCCCTGACTTTCAAGGAGAAGCACCAGAAACTTCTGTGTTTCCTTCACTGTAATTGGCCCAGGCACCGGTTGGATCTTTGGGATGTTTCTCAAAGCCTGTAGCTGTTTTTATTGGGCAGCAAGCCAAAAAAAGTCAGGGGTGAAACCGAAACCTCTTTCTTTATTTGGAAACACTGGTTTGGGTGTGAGGATACAACGCAAAACTCTCCTTGTGCTAGTGCTGCCTGGAGAAAGAGACCAACCCCAGCTGAGCACAGCCACCCTTCAGGGAGTTGTGGAGAGTGACAAGGTCACCTCTGAGTCTCCTTTTCTCCAGGCTGAACATCCCCAGCTCCCTCAGTTGTTCCTCACAGGGTTTGTGTTCCAAGCCCCTCACCAGCCTCGTTGCCTCCTCTGGAAGAATCTCAACTTGCTGCAGAGCTGCTCCAAACCCCAGGAATTTCTGCACCATCAGATCCAAGCTCTTTTCCCACTGCTCTTCCCTCTCCAAGGCAGAGCTGGGAACATCTTTGGGGTTTATCTTTGGGGTTCATCACCAGCACCTCTGCCTGGGCAGTGAACTGCAGGATCCCATTTCTCCAGGGGTAAGGGCAGCCACCCCCACCTCGGTGCCAAACGACCTCCAGAGATCCAAAAAGCAATTCCAGCAGCAGAGGCTGGGCTTTGCTTCCCTTCCTCCCTTTGCCAAGCTCTGAGCTCTTCTAAAATGCTCCAGCAGGTCCCTCTGGCTGCCCAGCTCCGCTGGAATATTAATGGAAAATTCTGCTGGTGCCTTTTGACATCTCCTCACTCAGGAGACAGGGAGGGGTTAAGGCAACAAAATCAATCTCTGTCCACAGGCAGAGGATTTTGGGTTTTTTTGCAAAGTTGTTTGTGTGTGGGATTTTTTTTTTTTTTGTGTTGTGGGTTTTTTTTTTTTTTTTTTTTTTGGATCCTTTTTAGTTAAACAAATGAGCTACAGGAAAGTTGGGGAGGGAAGGAAAGCTGTGCATGGATCTCTTTTGCTGCCACGGGACAAAAACCAGTGGAACTTCCAGGATTTGTTTAATTTACCAATATTCATAAAGGGATGCTGCTGAGTAGCTCCATGTCCAAAAAGAACATTCTCCCAAATTTCATCAGGCTTGGACCTTCTTCTTCCAGGAAGGGATTTTCTTGGTTCTGCTGGCCAAGAATTAGGGCCCATGAACACCAAATACTGCAGTTTTAAATATCTTAGAGGTTAAATGGTAATGAAATGAGCTCTCTCAAACTCTCCCATTCCCTGCTAACCAAGGAATCCACAGGACCTGCTTCCCACTGCAGTGTCCAGGCAGAATTATTCCCAATTCATCAGTGGAGCCAAGAGAAAGAAGCAGCAGCAGCAGTGAAGAAATCATGTTCCTTTGTATTAGGAGAAAAGGCTGGGAAAAGGCTGCTGAAATGGGAAGAGGATGACAAAAATTGGATGAGCAATTAATTTTATTTTGAAGCTTTCAGGAGGGATCTATTCAACCACCACCCTCATCCTGGAAGAAGTTTCTAAGCCATCGATGGCTGAATCTGGCCCAGACCAATTATTATGATTTAAATTAATGCTACAGGAGCGTTCACATGGCACTGGCAGGAACTGGGGCTTCATAGATGATGCTCTGTGCAAACAGATCCTGAGAAAAGATCTTTGTCCTAAAGCCTGGGCTGAGAAAAGCCATGGCACAGGAGCTTTTCCCAGGAAATTCAGCGTGGATGACTTAATAGGCTTTTCCTAAAGGCTTTCCATTGGAGCTCCTCTGATCCAGTGTCACAAAATACTTCAATGACTGGCCTGGAGAATGGAATAAATGGAATAAAATGCATCCTAGGATGGAAATTTTGGCTCTGTCAGCATCAGGCTGAGCTTGGCCATCCATTTCTGCCTGGCCAGGAATTCCCACTGAGCCACCAGAGACCACTGGAGCTTTGCTACCTGTCTTGAGTTGTGGAGCCAGGGGTGTGTATTCTATTTCATCTGCTGAAAGCAGCTGGGGAGATGTTTGTTCTTCATCTCTTGTAACTCTGGGAGGAGGGGAGCAGATGCCTTCTGATAACGGGGCAGCTGTTAAAACCAGGTGGGGCAGTGTTTGTTATCTCTGTCACTGCCTGTCCTCTCTCCAGGGGAATATTTTTCTGCTAATGGGCCATTAACACCTCCCCAAACTGACACATCCACATTCCATCATCCCCATTGTGAGATGCTCCACCCAATGGGGGGAGCCAACCATTCCTACCTGGATAAAACTGAGACAGGAACACAAAAGCATCCAGCTTCACTTGACTCCTGGGGGGAAGACTGGACCCTCTCTCAGCATCATCAGACCCCTTCTCACCATCCCTGGACTCTTTTCTCTCAGGATCATCTCTGCTCCACCAGAACCCCATCTGCCACTCCAGGAGGACTCACTTTGGGACTGCTCCCACCATCCTGACCAACAGGGTGTCAGGTTGTAGCTCTGACTCTGTCAGGGTTCTCCTAAATTGTTGTTTGTTTGCTTGTTTGGTTGGGTGGTTTTGTTTTCTACTACATTTGTATTGTTAATATTCCCAGTAAAGAACTGTGATTCCTATTCCCAAATCTTTGCCTGAAAGTCCTTAATTGCAAAATTGTAATTTGGAGGGGGTGAGGGGTTTAAATTCTCCATTCCAAGGGAAACTCCAGCTTTCCCTGGCAGACACCTGTCTTTCCAAACCAAGGCACTACCCCACACTGATGGATCAGCAATCACAGGAAGAGCCAGGAGGGGCCTCCCAGGTGAGGAAATGAAGGATAAAATGTAAAGGCAGGTGAGGACTGAATCCATGAAATTCAACTCAGGGACTGCACGGAGACCTCAAGGGCTCTGCAGCTCTGCTGGGGATGTTTTAAATCCTTGCCCAAGCTGCAAACCCTTCTGTGACCCCACAGATCCCATCCTCTCCAGGCTGCATCCTCCCTGTCACGGGGCTTCCAGGCAGGGAAGGAGGAAAATGACAATCTGGGCAAATTAGACTTGTTATTTTCAACAGCTTCTCCTCCTCCTCCAGTTTTACAGCCAAGTGCCAATCAAGGAAGTGATGAATAGGGATGGGAATGTGCAGGCTTTGGAATCTCACAGGAGCTGAGGGAAAGGGAATCTGCCTCCTTCCAGGCTTTCACTGGCATGAAAGGTAGGAACAACCTCGTTTGGGCACAGAGAGTTGTCTCCAAAAGAATTCCTGCTGGAAATAGGGGAATTTTTCATTTGCTCTCCTGAGTTAGCTCCTGGAGTTGGGATGGAGGGGGAACTCTAGCAGGTCATGGCTCAAATGAAAGATTCCTTTGACAGCAATAATTTGGGGAATTCCTGCCCAGTAAAACCAGCTGGCTCCTCCATTAGGTGAGAAAATTGTTGCTCCCTTCATCACATGGGTGATCAGAGCAGCACCAACCAGCAGGACAAGGATTTGCCTGGATTCCAAACAATCCTTTCCTTCCCCAGTCCCAGGCACTTCCCTGACTTGGATCACAGAGAGAACTCTCCAAATGCCTTTGTTTGAACAACAGAGGGAGCAGGAATTGCACCAGGAAAAGTTTGGATTGGATATTGGGAAGATTTCTTCCCCCAAAAGAAGCGGGAAGGTGCCCAGAGGGGTTTGGAATCCCCAGCCCTGGAGGGATTTCAATGCCATGTGAAGGTGGCACTTGGGGACATGGTCAGTGGTGGCCTTGGGAGGGCTGGGAATGGTTGGACTGGATTATCTCCAAAGTCTTTCCCATTTCCCAAATGATTCCATAACTCTCCTCACACCCAGGGACACGACAGCTACGAAAACACCGTAAATTCATTCCTACTTCTTGCTGCTGCTCTCCTTGAAACCCTTTCTCAACTTCCCACAGGGTTTTACCTTATGAAATCCTCCTCCTCCTCTCTCTTGGGCCTCAGCTGCTTGGGCTGAGCCATGTTGCTCCAGTTGGGCAGGGATTTCAGGAGCCTGCTGATATCGTCGTCCTTGGCCCAGGACGCGCTGATCACCAGCTTCTCATCCGACTGCACGATGGTCCTGCAGGGGAGAGCAGCAACAACCACCTCAGAGAGGAGCAAGCCCTGCTTTCAGTGCCACTTTTCACTTAATTCTCTTTAGATCCTGTATCACACAAATGGGGTTGAAGCACTGAGGAAAGGATCCAGAGGGGAATTCCACACAGAGCTCACGTGGAGGGGACAGTGGACAGGAAATTCCCTTAAATATGCAGCTCCTGATGGACTTTGAGACAACTTTTAAAGGAAAAAGGGCCATTTTCCTAAATTCTCCAGCCCTGGAAATTTAACTTGGCACCCAGCTGGAGGAGGTCACCCTGCACTGGTGTCTCCATGGATCATTCTCCTCTGGAATCTCAGTGGAGCTCAGCAGCCTCTGCCCATGGTGGAGTCACTGCCAGGTGGGACCAGCCCAGGGACACCTGGCTGGAAGCCACCACCCCTCAGCTGGCCCAGCCTGGGGACCAGGGCTGAAGCAATGAAGGGGAATGAAGGGTCCAGGATCTTCTTTTCCAAGTCATCCAAAGCATCTCCTGATGGAGATTCCAGCTAAACCCTATGTGGGAAAATGAGCCAGGGATTGGCAGTGTGTTCCAGTTGGGAGAAATTTCCCTTTTTCATATTTTTGGCAGGGCAACTCATCTGAATTCCTGACTGGGAATTTCAGGAGACAAACAGGATGCTGTATTAGGAGGAGTCAATCCAGGACCTTAAAGATTCTCATTTCCACCCCCTGCCATGGGCAGGGACACCTCCCTCTATCCCAGGCTGCTCCAAGCCCCAGTGTCCAACCTGGCCTTGGACATTCCAGGGATCCAGGGGCAGCCACAGCTGCTCTGGCAATTCCAGCCCAGGAAGGGATTCCTGCCCAAGCTCCCATCCATCCCTGCCCTGTGGCAGTGGGAAGCCATTCCCTGTGTCCTGTCCCACCAGGCCTTGTCCCCAGTCCCTCTGCAGATCTCCTGGAGCCCCTTCAGGCCCTGGAATGTTCTGGAAGCTTTCCCTGGAGCCTTCTCCTCTGCAGGGGAACATTCCCAGCTCTGCCAGCCTGTCTCCAGGTTGGAATGGACTGAGCCAACAGGGACACTCCCCCACCCCAGCACCCCCTGACATGGACCTGGCCGAGCCATTCCAGCCACACTCTCCTGGATCCAGGCTGGAATGCTGGGGCAGAGATGAGGTGTCAGCAGCGTTCAGGTGGTGATTTGGGGGAATAAATAGAAACAAAAACAACAACACCCCGAGCATCTGCGTTTTGCAAAGGGAAAGAGGAGGACAGGAGCCAGCTCTGATCCATCCTGAGGAGAACAGCTCATTTCTCTTCCCACCCTTTCCCCATCCACCAGGAAAACAAGCTCAGTTCAGGAACGGCACAGGATTTGTGAAAACGGATTTGTCACATGCACTCACAAACAAATTCTCCTTCCCTTCGAGTTTCACGTTCAATCTGTCACACACAAAAGGCTGAGTTTTGTTTCCAGCCACACAAGACCTCGGCGTCAACATTCCCATTTGGCCTTCTGGGAGGGAGTTGGTGTTTTTCCACTCAGGGAAAAAAAAAAAAAAAAAAAGAATTAAAAAAAAGTCTTTTATTTTTCACCCTGGTGAAAACCGAGGGGGATAAAAGAGCTCCACCCACAGCTCTGACATCTGAGATGGAAAAAGGGGATTTGATGATATCTGGGCATTGCTCTGCCAAGGCAAGACAACTGTTCCAGGGAATACATCAGCCAGGGCTTTGTCCTCTGCACATTTAAATGACTGCAGTAATACTCTCCTTCCCTTGGGAGTCTATTTCACACTTGAACAAATCCAACTCTTGGATAAAAAAAAAAACCCTACTCCTGATACCGAGCTCGTGTTTTATTTTCTTCAATTTCATCCCATTACTCCCCGTTATTTCCCCTCTCAGCCCAGCACTGTTTGCTCTCTTCAATTATTTCCTGCCTTATCGTGGCCCTTCAGACATCCACGACTCCAGGGCATCTCTGGGAGCGTCCTGATGGAGTTACACAGAGCCTCCTCTCTGTTTTATGATCCTTACTCTCCTCTGTCCTCAAAATCCCAATTGTTTGTGGGGTCAGTGCTGGGAAGGAGATGGGGGAGGATGTTGGGATGCTCCAACAAGCTGCAAACTCAGCCTGGTGTCCTTGCTTTTCCAGGGTCAGGGTTTTCCAAGATCCTGATCCACAATTCCCTCTTTCCTCACCTTTGGTGGTACCCACCAGAGTCCTGGAATGGTTTGGGTGGGAAGGGATCTTAAACCTCATCCAGATCCACCCCCAGTCCCACTGTCCCAGGGTGCTCCAATCCCAATGTCCAACCTGGCCTCGGACACTGCCAGGGATGGGCAGTCCCCTCTGGACAAGATCCATGGATCCACTGAAATCAGGCTGTCCCAGCCCCAGGACAACATGGATCCTTTGGAATTACATCCCCACTCTTTCCCAGGGCTCCAACACCTCCTGATTTTTATGGATTTACTCCAACCACCCCTCACTGAGAAGAAGCTGAGGAGGGTGGAACATCTCTGTTGGACACCCAGCTTTTCCCAGCTCCTTTTTCCCACATTTTCTTCCCAGCTTCTCTGCCGGTGTTCCCCCTCTGTACCTTCAGTCAGTCTCAATCCAGCTCTGGTCCCTGAGTGAATTATCCCAGGACAGGGTGACATCTTTTAGCACAGCCCAAAACCCTTCTTTCACCCCCACTCCCCTTATCACAAACTCCTCCATAATTTTTCCTGCTGCTGCCAAAGGGAGCTGACCTTGGCTGGATCCAGGTGCCCACCAAGCTGTTCCATCACTTCCCTCCTCAGAGGACAGAGGGAGGCAAAATGATGGAAAAAAAAACCCCCTTTTATTATGGAGCAGACATCCTAAAATGTGGAATATCAGTCTGGGACAGCTGTCCTGGATATGTCTTTCCCAAAATCCTTCCCATTCCCAGCCCGCTGGTGAGGGGGGAATGTTGGAGAGACAGCCTTGATGCCATGGCCAAAACCCTGGAGTGTGTCACACCTTCCCAGGCACCAATCCTGTGCTGTGAGGAATCATTTCTCCTATGGGAAATCATCTGGGAATATCCCTGGACACAGCTGGGGGGCCGTGGCTTCCCAGCAGGAAACATCTGGAAGCCACAGGGGCTAATTGGGCTCCTCTGCCTTGTGCCAGGTGGATTTTTGGATGATTTATCCCTTTCTCCATGGCCAAGGTGATGTTTCCATGCTGAGCTTATGCTGCCAAGAGTTAAAAAGCAGCTGGGCCAGGCATCTCCAGCCTGAGGGGACACCCCTGCCCCAAAAAAGAGCCAAAAAAAGGCAACTTGAGCCCCAAAAGTTCATGCAAGGAGGGGAAGATGCCACTAAGAAGCAGCAAAATGAGTGGCAAAAGCATTTCCTGGGCAATCAAAAAATCCTGTTTGGCTGCCACATTTTGGCTGAATTAATCTGCTTTTTCTCAGTTAAAAAAGGGGTTTAGATTTATTTGCCTGGCTGGAGAGCAGGAGGGGTTTCTTTTCTTCACCATTTTGAGCGATCCAGCCCCAGTTATTTCCCATTTTTTTCCCCCCAAGTTCAGCCAAAGGAGGTTGGTCACCAGAAGCTGCTGCCAGGGAGGGAGCTGAGCACCTCCAGAGGATTTAATCACTTTTGTTTTAACTCTCTGAACCACGTTTTGGTGACACCCATCTCTTTTTAAGACTAAAAAGACTCATTTGGGTGAGGGATTCTTTTACTCAGAGCCTCTGGAGAGGTTAAAAATGAACAAGGTGAGGATGAAGATGGGGAAGAAGGGGGTGGACACACAAGACAAGAGCTTAGAGTGGACAACAAGATAAAATGTGCAAGTTCAGCATGGAAATGAGTAAATATTGGCAAATTTAAGTAGAAAGACATGGAAAGAGATTAATTTTAGCATTTGAGACAGCAAAAATTGTTGGAGAAGGGTGTTGGCAGAAGATTAAGAAGAAGGGCTCGTGTTAAGGGCAGCAACTGTGAACTGGGCAGGTTTCACCTTTCAGTGCCACGGAAACGGTTTTATACTCAGGTTTTTAACATAAAAGGGTTTTTAACTCCAGAGCTGAGCTGCTCTCCCGGGAAATCTGCTGGAGACGGGGGTTGGACACGACTGGGAAGTGCTGCCAGCACGGCAGGAGGTTTGGGGGCTCCATCTCCCGTTTTTATTTGCGTTTTCAGCCCCAGCCCCTCGTCAATTAGTCAGAAATCAGAGCTGACGTTTGTAAACAGTTTGGGTGGCAAACTGGAACTGGAATTTGGACAAAAATGCGATTTGCAGGAGGCACCTCACCTACACTGAACTTCCAAAATTCGTCATCGATTAACACACCAGAGCTGCTATGTATAGGAATGTCCAATCCCATCCAGCCCCCTTAGGTTTGATATTTTTCCTTTCAAATCCCTGGAAAACACGAGCCAAGTGGAGCTCAGACATGAACAATCTCAGCTGTGCATTTCCCAGTGCTGACGTCCTTCCCGAGCTGTTCCGCAGAGAACTCCGGATAAAATCCTGCCTGGAGGAGCCTCCCTTTGGATGCTTTTCACCCACATTTGCTCACATTCCCCCCCCGAAGGAACAAATCCTACAGAAACACCTCTCTGGCTTCCCAAATTCTCACTCTTTGCCATCCCAAGAGCAGCCCTTGCTTTGCTGGATGGGATCGACTCCCAGCTCCGAGGAGTTGGTCCGGATTTTAAGGAGCTGTAAATAATCCTGACTCCACCAACTTCACCAAGACCAGGATTTATCCATCCCAACACCCGGATTTATCCATCCCAACACCCCAAGGAAAAACCCTGGAGCAAAGGGCAGGGCTGTGCAGAGCCCAGATCCCTGCAGAGGGCATAACATCCCCACGGATGGAAGCGGGAGCGCCGGGAGCTGCTCCGCTCCCCTGCATTCCCGGGAATGGATTGGGATTTCTATTTCAGTCACTTGCCAGCAGCAAGAAACGAGAACATTTCCTGTTTTTTCCCTCTCCGCTGCAATCAGGAGATGGCCAAATTAGCGTTGTCCTAATTAGCCCTCAGCAGGTGCCAAAGCCAGGAATGGCAAAGGAAGGAAGGAAGGACCTTCAAGTTCAAGCCAAACAAATCAAATCCATTGTCTGGCTCCAAGGCAGGCAAGTTTTGGGTGAAAAAGGAATATTTTAGACAATGGCACATGAGCAGTTCCCAGTTTAGGGAGGGGGTGTTCAGACAAAGTTTAGCCTCTGCTCACTGCTATTGTTAATAATAATAATTATAATAATTATAATAGTGGTGATGATTGTGATGATGATGATGAGGAGCCTGTTTGCTGGACAAAGTTTTCTTCCTGAATAAAATCAGGCAATGGGAAGCAATTTCTTGGTCAGGAAGCACGAGGGCTTTTTCAGGCTCAATAGCCATGGAGGAGATGATGCAGAGCAGCTATGCCAGCCCACATTCCTGCAGCATCTTGTAGTGGTTTTTCATGGAATTATTTATCCCCACGGGATGGGGCATGATCCTGGTTTTCCTGTCCAGGAGGGGGCTGTTTTACAGCTGGACAACTGGGATGTCCTCAGAAGTTATTTATTGATATTTACCCAGGAAATCTCTGATAAATCAAGTACCTGAAGGGTTTAACCCAAGCACGTCCACGGCCAGTGGGATTGTGGTGCCTTGATTTTCCATGCTTTGGCTGGGAATGTTAGGGATGGATCATCCCAAAATGCCAATGGAACAAGGGCAGAGCATTTGGTGACTCCCTGTTGATTCACAGAATTGTTTTGGGAAACTTGCACCAAACCCAGTGTGTGGGCATTCATGTGGTTGCTGATTCCTAAAATCATGGAATCATTTGGGTTGGAAAAGATCTCTAGGATTGAATCCAACCATTCCCAGCACTGCCAAGGCCACCCATGTCCACAGGTGCCACCTCCACAAGGCTTTAAATCCCCCCAGGGACGAGGAGTCCACCCCTGCCCTGGGCAGCCCCTTCCACTGCCTGACCAACATTTCAAGGAAGAAATTTTTCCTAATATCCAATCTAAATCTCTCCTGGTGGAACTTATGGCCATTTCCTCTCATCCTGAAATTCCTAAACTGCCGTGAGACCTGCATACCCAAATCTCAACAAAATTAATTCAAATGAAGCTGAATTCCTTTGCAAATGTTCAAATGAAGAATCTGAACTACTTCCCCAGCGAGCAAATGGCAGATTCAGCCATTTATTTTTAAAGGTGACACTTCAGACTCTCAGTGGCCAACTTGAGGTCACCTTTTCTCATGGAATTATGGGATGGTTTGGGTAGGAAAGGACCATCCAGTGCCACCCACTGCCATGGCAGGGACACCTCCCACTGTCCCAGGCTGCTCCAAGCCTCAATGTCCAGCCTGGCCTTGGACATTCCAGGGATCCAGGGGCAGCCACAGCTGCTCTGGCAATTCCAGACCAGGCAGGAATTCCTGCCCAAGCTCCCATCCATCCCTGCCCTCTGGCAGTGGGAAGCCATTCCCTGTGTCCTGTCCCTCCAGGCTTTGTCCCCAGTCCCTCTGCAGCTCTCCTGGAGCCCCTTCAGGCCCTGGCAGGTCCCATCCTGCCTAAGGGAAGAACTGGAGTAATTTCTAAGCTCCAGCACCACTGTCATCCACATCTCAAGACCCTAAACCACGCTGTAATGTGGGTAAATCCTCTGGGAAACCCCAACTCCCCACAGGATCACTCCAGCTTTTTTCACCCCTGGAAGGAAACACCCTTCTCCACCCCAGCAGAGACAATTGGAGAAACAACTCCTGACTGCTCAGGGCAGAACAGCAAACCCCAGAGAGCAGCAATCCCCCCTGGGCTGCTGTCCTGGGCTGTACCTGTAGGCCAGGGTGCAGGTGTCCTTGTACTCCTGGAGCTTCACGCACACCATGTTGAGGAACTGGTCCGAGTAGGCGCTCAGGTCGTGCATGAGGTTCATCAGGTCCTGCACAGTCTTCTCCACGATCACCGTGCTCTGCAGAGGGGACAAAAGCCCAGGAGGTGAGCAGCAGCTGGGTGGATCTTTATCTCAGCCCTCTCCTGTGGGTTTTTTATCTTTTCTTCTGTTAAGAGTCAGGATTAAAGCTCTGGACATTCAGTTTTCGTGTTCGGACTCGAATGTTTATTAATTCTTACCTTAAACTCTAAGTTTTGCACCCTGTGCTATCACAGACTTCTATTCAAGCTACACACCCACAACCCCAGTGCCGTCACTCAATTTTGGAAGCCTCTTCCACAGCCTCAGGTCAAATGTGGTGCTTGCTTGGTGCCTGTCAGCACAGAAAGCCTGAAATTCTCAGCTCCTGGGGTTCCAACACTCTCCTGCTTTGCTAATTGTTGTCACAGATGCAAACGGGCAGCTGATGCTCCCTGACACTGAACAGGTGCTGGAGAGGCTGAATAAATGAGGGGAAGGAAAAAACTGGGTAGGAGAAGGAGGAAAGTGGTTTAAGGATTTGTGTCGGAGCACGACACAAAAGGAACGACACTCAAGCACTGAGATGTCCAAGGCAAAAAAGGGGAAGTTTATTTACAAACTTCAATATTTATGGAATTCCAGCAGTGACCATGGATTGGAGGAAGAAAATCTTCCTCTCCAACCACACTGGTCAACCCAACAGTCCCATCAACAGCCTCCTCCTTATGAGAAGAATGTAAACATGAAAGGACAGTTACAACAACAAGAGGTTGTTTATGTGAAAATCGTGAGAGGTTCCATTACCAAAAGTAAACAATCAGAAGGCTGAAGGAACTTTAGAAAAACTTTAGAAAAAACAGAGGAGAACAGAAAAACCCAGAGCAAAAGGTTTGAATATCAGCTCGGGAAGTTTGGATTTCTGAGCCACTTGCTGCAGCTCACCAGGTCTTTCCTTCATCAGGTGAAACCTGAGAAGGCAAAAATGTGATTTTTTAGAGGTACACACAGCCCAAAGTGCTGCTCCACATCCGACAGATCCTGGAATTACTGAGGTTGGAAGAGACCTCCCAAACCACCCAGTCCAACCTTTGATCAATCCCCACCTTGCCACCCCAAAGAGAGCCCAGAGTGCCACTAAAATCCCCAACGAGCAGGTTTGGTTTCCTCCAGCCTGCAGGAGGTACCATATATCCAACAACATCCAAGAATCCAACAGTTCCATATGAATCCCATATGAATTCTTGGATTTTTGAGGGCCCCTGGGGTGACTTGGCACAGTTTGTATTTATTTTGCCCACTGTGTTTGATTTTGTTGCTGCAAACAAGACAGAGGGGAGGTCCTGGAAACCCCAGGTTGATATAAATTGAATTTTTAACGGTCTCAGTAGAGTGAAGGGTTATTCCTGAACTGCAGCAAAGGCAAAGGAAGATACTGAAGCATTTGGGAAGCCTGGCTGATTTGAGAAATTCTGGATTGAAATTATATGTGAGGACCCCAGGGATTTGGAATGAGCCCCCCCTTCCTCTGAGCTCATCAGGACGTGAGGAGAATCTGGTGACTCAGAGCAAAATCTCATCAACCCCCAAATCGCCACCTCTGCCACATCCCCACGAGCCCAAATTCCATCTCTCCACTGATTTCCCAATTAAAGTGTGGCAGCATCGCCTTGATCCCTGATCCTGCTCCTCCAGAGCAACTCCTGAGGAATGGATCCTGCCCCATTCCCTGTCCCTGACTTGGTAAAAAAAACCCTTCCCACCTCATCCTCATTGGGAGCTCTCCCAAATCCTTGGGACAGGGGTTCCCTGAAGGCTCAGGCACTGCTTGTGCTGTTCCTGTCACGTTCTTGGCTCCCAGCTGCACTTGGAGGAGAAAAGCTCATCCCATTCCACCTCATCCATGGGCAGGGACACCTTCACTGTCCCAGGCTGCTCCAAGCCCCAATGTCCAACCTGGCCTTGGACATTCCAGGGATCCAGGGGCAGCCACAGCTTCTCTGGCAATCCCAGCCCAGCCAGGAATTCCTGCCCAAGATCCCATCCAGCCCTGCCCTCTGGCAGTGGGAAGCCATTCCCTGTGTCCTGTCCCTCCAGGCCTTGTCCCCAGTCCCTCTGCAGCTCTCCTGGAGCCCCTTCAGGCCCTGGAATGTTCTGGAAGCTCTCCCTGGAGCCTTCTCCTCTCCAGGTGAGCACCCCCAGCTTTCCCAGAGCAGAGGGGCTCCAGCCCTGGAGCAGCTCCATGGATTCCTCTGGACTCTCTCCAGCAGCTCCAGGTCCTGCTGATGTTGTCCCCAGGGGCAGCCCAGCAGGTGAGGTCTCACCTGAGCAGAGCCTGATGTGGTTTGAGATTAAAGTCAAGCCCAGGATGGGCTGAGAAATGTGGTGAGGGATTAAAGTCACCATTGATCCCTCAGGAATAAAAAAAAATATAAGAAACGATAAAAAGATAAGAAAATCCTCCCAAGCTCATGTAGCAGCACATAAGACAAAAGCGATTCCTTTCCTTTTTGTGTGGATAAGCAGATTTTTCCTTTTCCACTGGGATTTCAGTGGTGGCTGGAGGGTGGGGTTTGCAGCAGACCCGTGGTGTCAACTGATCTCCTGCAGCTTCCCAGGAGCAGGATCTGTCCTGCCAGGAATCCCCATGTGAACCCTCCTGGGTTGGACACGAAGCCACACGAGGAGGAATCAAACCTGGCCTCGATCCAGCTCATTTCAATTTATTTTCGTAACTCAGCATTTGGAGAAAACAACAACAACAACCTAAAAACCCACGAGTGGATGCTAAAACAGAAAGCATTGTGGTTTTTATGGAGTTCTTCCCACTTATCTTCCTCAACAACATTAAAATTCCAGCCAAGCTCCTGCCAGTATCTAGATTTTAGAATAAACCCGACTGATTTAAAGGGAGCACAATGCTACTTGAATGATTTAAAAAAAAAAAAAAATAATCAAAGGGAGAAAAAAAAAAAAAGGGAATTATCATATGAAAGAAGACACTGCCAGATACGTAATGGCCATTTCCCTGTGACATCTTAACCTTTCCCAAAGCCCTGCTGCCACCTCTGCAGGTGTCCCTGGGGACACCCTGTCTGAGGAGCCATTTGGGGACAGCTGGATTCGTTAGCTGGGCCAGGTTGGAGCTTCTGAAAGTCCCCAGAATGAAAGGCAGCTCACACATGATCCCAGAGCCACAATCCCCGTTGCCTCTGCCCCATCTGGTTTCGTTAACAGCAAGTGGATGTGATCAAAGCTTAATTTTATGGCGAGGCACTTCAATGGAGCCTTAAAAAAAAAAAACCACAAAAACCCTCCCACATTAACAAGGAAACTCATCCAGGGAACAACATCCAGCCCCTCACACCTGAATCCCAACACCACGCCGAGGGGATGGTTCATTACTCCTCCAGGAAGGTTTTCAAAGAGGCTGAAGGCTGCTCAAAGTAAAAAAGAAATTCCTCCCGACGCCCTCCTGTCCCTCAGCTGCGGTGGGGGATGAGGATGAAAGAGAGAGCACCGCTGGTTGTTAACACTGTGGGGTTTGTCTTTAATGGGTTCTGCAAACATCTGCCCTGATCCCTTGGTTTGCTCCTTATTCCCAGCTGGGCTGCAGCTTCAGGTGATGTAGAGCAGGGCAGGGCAGAGGATTCCTGCTCTGATTGTGGGGTGACACAGAACGAGCAGACCTCGAGATATTGTTCCAGCCGTTCCTTTGGGATTTCAGTATTCCAGCAGTTCCTTTGGGATTTCAGTATTCTAGCCATTCCTTTGGGATTTCAGTATTCCAGCAGTTCCTTTGGGATTCCAGTATTCCAGAAGTTCCCTTGGGATTTCAGTATTCCAGCAGTTCCTTTGGGATTCCAGTATTCCAGAAGTTCCCTTGGGATTTCAGCATTCCAGCAGTTCCTTTAGGATTTCAGCCATTCCTTTGGGATTTCAGTATTCCAGCCGTTCCCTTGGGATTTCAGCATTCTAGCCATTCCTTTGGGATTTCAGTATTTCAGCCACTCCTTTGGGGTTTCAATACTCCAGCCATTCCTTTGGGATTCCAGCAGTTCCTTTGGGCTTTCAGCATTCCAGTAGTTCCTTTGGGGTTTCAGCATTTCAACCAGTCCTTTGGGATTTCAGCATTCCAGCCAGTCCTTTGGGATTCCATCTGTTCCTTTGGGATTTCAGTATTCCAGCAGTTCCTTTGGGGTTTCAGCATTTCAACCAGTCCTTTGGGATTTCAATATTCCAGCAGTTCCTTTGGGATTCCAGCAGTTCCTTTGGGATTTCAGCATTCTAGCCAGCCCTTTGGGATTTCAATATTCCAGCAGTTCCTTTGGGATTCCAGCCATTCCTTTGGGATTTCAGCATTCCAGCCAGCCCTTTGGGATTCTTGCCCTGCGCAGCCCCAGTGCAGGGGGTTTGAAATGAGAGAGAGAGCCCTGGAGGTGAAAGGATGCAGCTGGGGGGGTGTTTTCAAGGGTTCCTTAAAAGGCAGTTTCAGGACAATAAAGGTGATTTCCAACAAGTCCTCCACCAGGCAGAAATTCAAACCCAGGAGCTCAAGCCTCCAAAACTTTCAGCTTTTCATAGAATCAGAGAACAGTTTGGGCTGGAAGAGACCTTAAAGCCCATCCAGTGCCACCCCTGCCATGGGTGACACCTTCCACTGTCCCAGGATGCTCCAAGCCCCATCCAACCTGGCCTTGGACTTTTCCAGGGATGGGAAGTGCACAGTTTTATTTTCTAGCTCCCTGATGAGGAAGCACTTGGATTAGAGGAACAATCTTCCCCCTTGATTTTTTTAAATTTTTTTTCCTTCAGAAATCACAGCTTTTCCCATGCCTTGGGAGGGAGAATCTCCATTCCCTCAATCCATTTCCTTGGGGAAGGCAGACAGAAGATGGGAACATCCTGCTCAGAAGTGTCTTCACCAAAAACACAGCAGATGGAGGAAGAGACCCTGGCACTGGGGAAGTTGTCCATTTTTCGCTGATTATTGCCCATCACAAAATATCTCCTCGAGATGCCTTGGCAGAGGAAGGCACCAGATGAGGGCAGGACGTGGCTGCCTCACAGGAGAAGAATTAATAAAGCCTGATCTAATTTTTAAGCTGGAGTTTAGCTGACACCTCATGATTTTTAAGCACCAGAGCCCAGCTGTGATTAAAGCAGGACAGGAGAGAGGGGAAAGTTCTTAAAGCTCTTCAGGCTCAGTGCTGAGCCACAGCTCTGGATTTGGGACCATTCCCAAGGGACAAAACTTAAATTCCTTAAGTTTAGATACTTGGCCAGGCTCTAGTGAGCTGATAAAATATCAAGTGCTGTCAGTACCTTGGAGGGCAATGGGAAAGGGAGATGGAAATTGGGGCTTTTTGCCCAAATTTCTCCCAAATATCTCACGAGGCCACGGGAAGAACTCTCACTAAATGAGCAGAGTTAGAGATGGGAATCATGGAAACCTGAAAAGCAGGAGCTGGGGAGCCAGTCTGCCTGGAATTTTGGGGTAAATGGGCTGTTTAATGCTCTTTGGTGGCTCTAAAATAGCCAAGACCAGCCCTGAGGCCAGGGAAGTGGGAATGGGAAGAGTTGGATCCATCAGTGCCCTGGGGAGCCAACCTGGAGCCCTATTCCAGCACCAAAATAAAACAGAACAGTAAAACAATAAAACAGAGGAGTAAAACCAGCCCTGAATCAACTAAATTCATTTTTTTTTCAGCTATCAGAGGAAAGAGGAGAGTCTAAATTCCCTCTTCTGCTGATCAGTGGTTATCCCACGTGGAGTGATAACACCCTTTCCCCATTTTTCTTTCTGGCACATCCAGGTTTTACAAAAGGCTGGAGTTTTTAGAATGTATCAGTTCCATTCAAACCCGTGTTTAGCAGCAAAATCTCTTTTTACAGTCTCCAATCTGATAGCCTGCTTTCCTCTCCCAGCCTTTTTTTCCAGGAAAATCCATTATTCCAGTATCAGTTGTGCCTGTTACTATGGTTATACTACACCTTACTACAACTTTGCTTCCCAAATGCTCCTAACTCCAAGGGATTTTTTTTTCTTTTTTTTTTTTTTTTTAACCATGACTCTGCCTGTTTCAATGCAGGTGATATTTTAATTTTTATGGGATTTATCTCGAGAGGTCCTGAGTTAATTCACCCCAGGGATGTGAGCCCAGGATCTGCTGGAATTCTTTTAAATGTGATGTTGCAGGAGGCAAATGAGTGCACAAACAAGGTCCTGGATAAATCTTATTTACCTGGCACTGTGTGATGCAGGAAAGCTTTGCTCCAGTGAACTGGAATATTGATGAGGAGCAAAAACGTACATTTGTTTAAAAATGAGAAAAAAAAAAAAAGGGAGAACATGAACCATAAAATCTGCTCGTTGCTGTCTTACTGTGACCATGCAGAAGAGTTTCCCTCCTCTAAGCACTCTGTCCAATATTTGGGATTTCACAGAGTCCCTGACTGGAAGACAAAGTTAACATTTCCTCGTGCAGCCCTGAACAAGCCCAGTAAATGCAGAATCAACCAGACCCAGCTAAAGCACAGGGAGGGGAGGCTGCCACGAGGCAAACCTTGCAAATCCTTGCAAACTCTGCAAGGATTCAAAATTAAATCAGCAGCTCTGTGATTTCAGATTCAAGCCACAGGGCTGAAACACTCGGGGCTTTTCTGGAATCTGAGAGGCCAAATCCCAAAGCTGGGGAAGACTGGAGAGGAGGCACGTGGATGGGGTGTGGGCAAATGGGGATTTTCATCACTTTCCTTGTTAAATTTGAGATAAACTTGTGCTCCAGCTCGGGCTTCACTGCAAGGAAATGCTTCCTTAGAAAGATTTCATGGAATTGGGAAATGGTTTGGGTGGGAAGGGAGCTCCAGGATCACCCAGTCCAACACCCACTGCCATGGGCAGGGACACCTCCCACTGTCCCAGGCTGCTCCAAGCCTCAATGTTCCAGCCTGGCCTTGGACATTCCAGGGATCCAGGGGCAGCCACAGCTGCTCTGGGAATCCCAGCCCAGGCAGGAATTCCTGCCCAAGCTCCCATCCATCCCTGCCCTCTGGCAGTGGGAAACCATTCCCTGTGTCCTGTCCCTCCAGGCCTTGTCCCCAGTCCCTCTGCAGCTCTCCTGGAGCCCCTTCAGGCCCTGGAATGTTCTGGAAGCTCTCCCTGGATCCTTCCCTTCTCTGGCTGAGCACCCCCAGCTCTCCCAGCCTGGCTCCCTTTTCCCAATTTCCAATTAGACTGAGTCACTTCCTAAAGAATCCCTGAACCATCCGACCTCTCCCTGCACGGATTTTCATGCAGGAGAAGGATTTATCCCCTGGGCTGCAGCTCAGCTCTTCCCCACTGCCCTCAGTGTGAAGTGGGATGTTCACTCCCATCACCTGCAGCTCGTTTGTCCCAGCAGGAATGAATTTTCCCACCAAGACAGAAAAATGTGACTGGATAATTCCCCATGGAAAGTTTTTCCAAGGGGAAATGCTCCACTCAACTGCCTGTTCCACGTAGCCCTGATGGCCTGGACTTGTCTCTCATTACAATTTGATGATATTTGCACAGAAAAAGGTCAAAACCCCCTTTCCTTTGTGCCCTCCTGAACGCCTGTGACATTGGAATCCTTTCCAAGCTCCTCTTTTTTACTTCATTCCAGACTTCCCAGCCAGCCATGAGGAGATCCAGCAGATGGGAGCCGAGGCTGGATCACGGGAGAGCAGAAAGGAGCTCTGCATTTCCTAATTAACCACAGGAAGAGCTGGGTGTGCTGGATTCTCCATCTCTGACAGGCTCAGGATCAAGCCTGGGTGCTTTCCTGGAAGAGTCCCCACATTCCCAATGGAATATGGGCTTGATGAAGAAATTACTGTCTGGAGAAATCACTGGGTGAGCTTTGCTGCCTGATTATGCTGCAAATCTGGGGAGGGGGGATGAATTTACTCTGATTTTGTGTAATTTTTTTTTGAGTAATTACTTTTTTTTCTTTTTTTTTTTTGAGTAATAACTCAAATTTCACAGCAAAAGACGCCCAAGTTATGCTTGAAAACCCAAATCCAACAAAAGCCCCATCCCAGGAGCTCTGAGCCTGGAATATCTGAAGGTGGTGGCATTTACTCTCCAGCACCAGCAAAGTGAAATCTGTCCACCCAAAACACACCACAACTGTTCAAACCTCCTGGATTCCCTACAAAACAGGAATTCTCAGCACATCAGCTCGTAGCCAGCAGCCAGGAGATTCCCAGCATCCCCAAAAAAGGGTTGGATCTCAGCAGGATCAAGGTTAAGGTTTGGAAAGACCTCTCAGATCACTGAGTCCTACCATCAAGCCATGGCCACCACCAAACCACGTCCCCAGGTGCCACCTCCACACTTCTGAACACTTCCAGGGATGGGGACTCCATCGCTTCCCTGGGCAGCTGTTCCAGTGCTGGACAAGCCAAGAATTCCCTGCCAAGGTGGTCTCAGTACCTCCAAAAATCCCAGCTGGACTGCAAGTATCCACGCGAGGAGATGCCTTTCCATAATCTTCAAACCAATAAATCCCTGATCCCAATCTGGCTCCTAACCCAGCTTTGCTACAAATTCCTTAAAATCAAGGAATAGGAAAATTATCACTTGGACAAGGGTTTTCTTTAATTTATTCCCATTTCACGTGCAGTGTGGAGGAGCAGGGAAGGGAAAATTCGGTTGGACACAGGGGGAAGTTTGTTGACAGCCCCAACTTCCAGCCCTGACATTAATCCCTCACTTGGGACATTGAAATCCTCCTGGAATGATCCAGCAGCCACAGCAAAATCAGGAATATCAGTGCCTGGGCAGGGAGATGGACGGGATAATTTAATTGGTCTTTTGTATCTCTCCCTCCTCTGATCCTGCTGAGTTCTGGAGCTATTATTAAAGGCATTTTTTAAGGTATTTTAATTTACTCCTCCAAATGGATTCCCATCCATTCTCTCCCACCAAGTGAATGTTGTCAGGGACATTAGTGGGGTGATAAAATAGCTGCAGCTTCCCGCTGCTTTTAATGTGTTACATCCACCAGAAAAGTCATTAGCTCTTAGCCTTTAATACACCCTCTGCACTGCTGCAGAACTGTTTATCACTTAAAAGTGCCAGCCCAGGCCAGGCTCTCCCTTTATTAATCAATATACATTTGTGCAGGGAAAAGGGACTCACAGCCAGTGATTCCCAGCCTGGTTGGTGCTGCAGGAGCTGAGAATAAAAAAACCATCCCTGACATTTTCATCCCCATCCCTGAACACTCCTAGAAGTGGCTTTTTTTTTTTTTTTTTTTACACGACTCCCCCCAATTACAGGTGAGCTGGTGGCAAGGTGAACAAATCTATTTCACCAGTGGTGAGTGGCAGCTTTCCCTCTCTCCTTTGTCATCCCCTGCTCTAGAACATCATTAGCAGCTGCACCACGGCACAAATGGAACGTGGAGCACGGAATTAATGATGCTTGGGAGCAGAGCCGTCCGTTTGGGAGCTCGTTTTTAATAAATGTTTTCATACAGCTGGCCCAGTTTGGAGAATAAAACCCCTCAGTGTTATTTTTATGTGCTCTGAGATCTATTTTTTTTTTTTTTTTTCCTTTTCCCAGTCTCGAAGCCCCAGTATTTAAAATATATTTATCTATTAAAAATGTCTTGCTGGAGATGGTGAATATGAATGTTCAGTGGTGCTCCTGGAAAGACACAGCGACCACGGCAAAGGCAGTTGGATGATGCAAAACCCACAAGAAACTGGGGAAAAAAAACAGATTGAGAAAGGTTTAGCAGGGCTGAGCTCCCACAAGAAAACGTTGTTGTGCCTCTGGGTTGGTGCTGTCCAGTGCCAAGGCTGTAATTGTGACCTAAATTCAACAAATTTCATGAAAATGCAAGAGATCACTGGAAAACAAAGGGTGAAATCCAGGAATGAGGAGTAAAGGCTTTAGAGGGATCCTGAGCTAGGCCAGGCTTAGCTCCTGGGCTCACAAAGATGTCATTTCACTGAAATTAGAGGCCAATTTGTCAGATTTGGACATAAATGTCTAAAAGTCTCATTGGTAGGTGCGAGAGAACGCAGAGTGACCAGACCAATGTCACCAGTGGGTTTTGGTATAGGGGGGAATCCCAAAAGGCACTCAAACCTCACCTTCATGCACCAAAATTCACCTTTCAGCACCAAAATTCACATTTCAGCACCAAAATTCACATTTCTGCCTCACTCTTTGTTAACCCAACTCTAATTAATGTGATGAAGAGTTCTTTGTTCACCAAAGCAATCCCTGGCAAACATGGGGAGAGAGCAGAGGCCTTGCTGTGGATTCATCCCTCTGAGGCATCCCAAAGGATGCCAATCCCAACTGATTGGCAGTTAAATGCCATGATTGACACTTAAATTCACTTTTCTTTCATTGTCTGTGGATTGATTTGATGCAGGGTTAAGGCTGGTATTAAATTTAAAGCAGCAAAATATTTCCAAGGAGAATTTCCACCCCAATCTCCACACAAGGAGCCAGAGGTGACCAGAGGGTGACAGTTTGGTTCTTCAGGTGTTTCTCCACAGAATGGGCAAAGTTTTCCACGTTTCCATTAGGTCATTCCAGTGCTGGAATGCAGTTTATACATAAAACCATTGGAAAGGAGAGGAATTGCTTAGGAAAAGGATAGGAAGGAAAAAAACCCAAACCCCTCAGATCATTTGTTTAGCAGGATTTAAATTTCAATATTTTATGGCACAGGCCAGTGCTGGAACAACTGAACTCCAAGACTAGCGAGACACTGGAATTCCCAAACTCCGTCTCATTTGATTCCAAAGGATTTCAAACAAATCCAGCGCTGGGATGGAGAAATCCCAAAGCAACTCAGCAAGGAGGTGCCTCCCAAGGACCTCCAGACAGAACCTGAGCAGAGCTGAGGGCTCCTCCCTGCTCCTCCTCCCAGGAATGACTCAAAAAGCAAAACCACTCGGAAATGGGAGGTGATGGACTCAAGGTCTCCACAGAAGAACACAACCCAAACATCCTTAATAACACCCAATTTTAATTTCATGGAACCCTTGGCATTATACAGAGCTTCCCAAGCTGGAAGCTGCAAAGAGAATTGCCTCGTGTCCTGCAAAATGAAGCAGATTACGAGAAAAAAAAAATCATCTGTAATTTCACTTACTCTCTTGGTCTGCCTTTTTTTTTGCGTCAAAAAAAAAAAAAAAATTTGCAAATTTTGCATTTTTGCGTCACAGCAGGAGCAGGGGTTGAATTGACCAATTTAAGGGTGATTCAGGGGGTCTTCCCAAAAGGGAAATTCCAGCCTGAAGTGCTGCTCCTGAAAAGCAGAGACAGGAGAAAATCCAAGGAAGCTGCACGTGCCGGCATCGCTGGTGATTTATTCAATAAATTCAGCCTTGTGCTCTACACATCAAAGCCCAAAGAGATCACAGCTCTGTCCCTGGGTGTCTCCAAAGGATTATTTGGAAACTCCTTGTGCCTGGGGGCTGCCCCCAGGATCTGACAGCTCGTGCTAACATGGAATTCATCAAACCACGGTGACCACCCCGAACCCCCGGAGATGTGGGAGTGACAAACTCGGAGCTGGGGAGAAGGGAGAACAGGCAACACCAGCCTTTGATTCCTGCCTAGGAGAAGCAGGAATTACAACAAGAGATCCATGGGCTGAGAGCAAAACAGGAACATTTTTAACCCATTGTTTTCTCCTTCTGTTGTCTGTTCTTGCCTCAGGCCCCACCTGGTCCAAGGGTGGGGCCGTTCCCAAAGGAAGATGAATCCAAGGAGAAGCCATGGTGTGAGGATGAGAGCTGTGGTCATGGATCCCAGTTTCTGGAAGTAGGGATGGGTTTGGAAAATGCCAAATGTGCCTGCAGGGCACATTCCCTTTCAGACTGACCTTCTCCACCAGGAAAGCTCGGCCATGCCAGTTTAAACCGGTGTGGAAATGGGATCACTCGGACTTCTGGAGTCTCCATCCCTGGAGGTGTCCAAGGAAGGCCTGGATGTGGCACTGAGTGCTCTGGGCTGGGGACAAGGTGGGGATTGGGCACAGGTTCGACTTGGTGGTCTTGGAGGGCTTTTCCAGTCTCAGGGATTCTGTGATTTTCTGGGAATCTCTTAGATGGGACATGGATACTCCCGAAGCAATCCCAGAACAGTTTGGGTTTGAAGGAACCTTCAAGTCCATCCAGGTGCCAGGAACCTTCCACCAGCCCAGGCTGCTCCAAGCCCCAGTGTCCAACCTGGCCTTGGACACTTCCAGGGATCCAGAGGCAGCCACAGCTGCTCTGGGAATTCCATTCCAGGGCCTTCCCACCCTCCCAGCCAGGAATTCCTTCCCAAGATCCCATCCATCCCTGCCCCAAGGCAGTGGGAAGCCATTCCCTGTGTCCTGTCCCTCCATCCCTTGTAGCAAAGATAAATCCTGAATCGAATCACACATCAAGGACACCTCTGCTTCCTTCAGATCCCAACTATTTTTATCACGATTTTCCCAAAGACCTGCCCATTAATCCAAAAAACCGAACCAAAATGAAGCAAAAAATTATTCAGCTGCACTTCACAGTTTCCTACACTGAGCACTGAGCATTTCCACTCCCTGAGCTGCTGGAAAGAAGTAAAAATAACTAAAGGAACTACTCAGCATTTTAGCGACCTCCTAAAATTGCTAAAACCACCCGCTCCTAACTCAGGATTTCTGTCACTGCAAAGCCCCCTGCGAAGGCAAAACCCCACTCCCAAAATCCAGCAAAAGAGCAGCGTGGAGAAGAAGTTGTCTTTCCCCCCACAAAAAAAATCACATTTTAGGAGGAAAAAAAGAATAAAAGACATCAAACTGGGAAGTGGAGAACGCACTGGGTCAGCTTGTTACGGGAGATTTCTGGTAACGGCGGTGCTGCCGTTGTTCAATCCCCGGCAATAACGAGCAATCCCGCTTGGAAAACGGGCTGGATGAGGCCATGGATCTTCCCTTCCCACAAGTGGAACTTGTGCATCATTTCCCTGACAGAGCCATCTCCCCTTGCCAGCAGCCAGAGAGGCCTCCCAGGCAGTTACGGATGGAGGCTTTGTTTGTATCGCTAACGATGCTCCCGTGGTTGTCCCTGCGGATAAATCCATGCAGGAATTCGGTGGGAAGGCGAGGGAGCCAAACTTGGCTGGGATGGAGCCATCCACACAAAACATTCATCTATTAACCAAACAGCAGCGCTTCCAAACCCAGCGGGGTCACGGCGGAGCCCTGCTGGGGAAACAGGAATTAACTCGGAGAGGAGATCGTTTGTCTCTGGAATGTTGTGGTATTTGTTGTCATATTCGTTGTCATATTCCAGGATGAATTCCAGGGCTTTATTGGGAAGGCAGGTGGCACTTAAGATCGCTCATGGGAGAGCCCTTGGAATGCAAAGAGAGCTGAGGAGAAATGGATCTCCCGCGGATGGAATGGCGGGAATTCATCTCCGATGTTGTTGTGATTAACGGCAGCAAATTTCGCTCAGTTCCACACGGAAGGAGCAAACTGGAGTGGCTCAGTTACTACCAGGTGACTACTCAGTTACTACCAGGATACTACTCAGTAACTACTCACTCAGGTTTTTGTTTTATACCCACGCAGAAAACACATTTCCCGTCTTATCCAGAAAAAACACACGGCCAGGCTTGATGGGGAAGATGCATCAAACAGGGGAAGTGTTGGAGAAATGGGATTCTCATCCCATTTGGGGTCTGTACAGCGCAGGAAACAGACAATTTGGGTCCATCACTGGGCAAAAAAAAAGAGGGAATTTTTGGGGAGGAAAGAGGAATTTTGAATATTCAGTGGTTGCTGCAACACGAGGTCAGTCTGTTTTACAGATCTTCCACTTGAGCTACACGGAGGTGGCTGAGGGATGTGGCTACATCAACTTCCCAAAAGGACTTTCCTGAACTCTCTCCAAGCAAAGACCCAATTAAATACCCCCTTTTTTTCGGCTAAACTGCTCTCACAAGCTCCTGTCCCTCAGCAGAATCACAGTGGTTGAAAAAAACAAAATTACTCTTCTGACAGCTTTGTGTGCATGAGGGAAACTGTAATTTTATTTTATTGTATTGTATTGTATTGTATTGTTTTGTATTTTATTTTATTTTATTGGAAAGGCTCTATTTACAGATTAAAAGCAGGAGGGGAAACTTCTAATTTACTGCCTTCACTCAGTTCTTTCAGATGTAAATTAGAGCGCTATGAACCTTCCAACTGCAAAGTTTATCCACTTTAGGAGGAAGATTCCAGAGGCAGGGAGGAAAACCACAGGTGCCAGGAGGAATATTCCAATGGGATGGCAGCATTCCTGCATTGTTGTTCCTTTTATAATTCTCCTGTTGACAAGTCCCTGCCTCCAAAATCCCAACTACTCCCACTGAACGCTGCTTGTAAGGGAGGGGCAGCCCCTGCCACACACAAAAAAAGAGCTTTTTACCTTCCCTTTCAACAACAGATTAATGTCTCTTTTGTTCTGCGGCAGAGCTGGGTGTCATATTTCAAAATGCACATTTAAAACAGGTATAATTAAACCTCTGCGAGGGGAGGGAGGCAGAGAAATGAGCAGCCAAAGGAGGAATAAAGGCATTTTAGAGGGTGCAGGAGCTGGAAGGTGCCTCATCCCTCCCTCTCGCCACGCAGCTACAATTACATTCCACAGTGGGGGAGGAAAAAAAAAAAAAAAGTAATTATAAAAATGAACTTTTCCTCGAAAAATGAGCACGTTGTGAAAGGATGACTCCTTTGAACATCGCAGCACTTCAAAAGGAGGATGAATTAGTGCTGACAACTCAATAAAGTAGCCATCAATTATTCAAAATGTGATGGCTCTTCTCATGCAGCACTTGTGATTAGGAAAACATTTCAAATCCTGGGAATGAGAGTTATTCCTCCTCAATGAAATGGGCCCAGGCTTCAAAAATGTGAGGGAAGAAAAATAATGGGACTTTTGGAGGAGCCTGGCAAGAACACAGGGAAGTTTCTTCTCTTGGAGCCATCCATCAAGTGCTTCATGTGAGACTGTTCCAGGCTGGATTTGGGATTCATGGAGTGGAACAAGCAGAGGGAAGGGGAAAATATCTGTGATGTGAGAGGGGTACCCAAACTTCAGCTGATGGGTGCAGAGAGCCCAGCCCAACCAAGGCCCCAGATGAAACCATTGCTGTGTTTTGGAACAGCAAATATGAAAACTTTCCTAGGGAAAAGAGTTATGGAAGAACCAGGTTTCCTGGAGACATTTCTGGAAATTTTTGATGTCCTGGAACTGTCCAAGGCCAGGGCTTGGAGCAAGCTGGGACAGTGGGAGGTGTCCCTGTCCATGGCAGGGGGTGGCACTGGTTGAGCTTTAAGGTGCCTTCCAACCCAAACCATCCCGGGATTCCACGAAAGAAGAAATTCCTGGAGGAATGTTGGTGATGGAGCAGTACAGCTTCCTTTAAATGAAGTTTATCAGACTTTGCCTTTCCAGTTTCCTCCTGGAATTGCAGCTCATCCATCACCAGAACAACCGCGGCGAAGGCAAAGCACTGGTTTAAAACTGCAGAAACCTTGGGAAAAAAGGAGCTGGAGGAAAAATGCAAAACTTAGGTGAGTGTCACTGCTGTGACATTTGGATCTGTGACTTCACACTGGATTTTCAGCAGCACCCTTGGGCTGAGGAGAAGCTGCTCTGCCTCAGCATCCCAGGGCCCTGCTCTGCTGCCAGGGATTCTTAATGAGTTTGCAAATGAGGAATGTGCAGCTGGAGTTTTAAACAAGCAGGAGGGTGGCAAGGCTAAAAGGCTTCTCCTCTGGCCAGGGAGGTAACAGGGGCTGGGTCTGACACCAGCCCTATGAGGTAAAATGAGGATTTATGAGAGCAATGCTGCTGCTGAGGGAGCCTGGCGGGGCTCTTCGGGTAATTAAAATAATCAATCAAGGCAGATACGTGTGGTTTACTACCAAATTCTGAGGAAAAACCTAAAGCAAGAGGGGAAAAAAATTGAAAATAAAGTAAATTACAAGGAAGTTCTGGTGATTTTATGGGTCTGGTGAGTACTGGATGAACTGGCACTGCAGATAAGCTGCTCAGGCCAGGGTGAGGGTGAGGTCCCTTCATGGAATCCCAGGATGGTTTGGGTTGGAAGAGACCTTAAAGCCCATCCAGATCCACCCCATGCCATGGGCAGGGACACATCCCACTATCCCAGGCTGCTCCAAGCCCCAGTGTCCAACCTGGCCTTGGACTTTGCCAGGGATCCAGGGGCAGCCAGAGCTGCTCTGGCACCCTGTGCCAGGGTCTCATCACCCTCAGGACACCATGGCAGACTTGCTGAGGTGAACAAAACACGTTGATGGCCTGGAGAGGACCAGGATGAACATTTTGCACCCAACTCTCAGTGGAAATGCTCCAGGCCTGCTTGGATGGGGACAGTGGAAGATGTCCCTGCTCGTGGCAGAAGGGCTGGACTGAAAGGCCTTTCAAGGTCCCTTCCAGCACTTTAATGGTCCCTTTCAACCCAAAATATCCCACAGTTTAATGATTCATCACTGAGCAAACGGGGGTTGTCCAGTTCCTGACCATCTCCAACATGGAAGAGGCACGCAGGGATTTCAGGGATTAAGGGGATCCAGAGGCCTCAAACACGGGGCTGTTCCCTTCAGGTCAGACACGACTCACATCTGTGGGATGGTTGGTGACCCTGACTTCGCTTCTGCAGATCTGAGGGGGATGAAAATAATTCTGCCTGCCAGGGGCACCGCTTGAAAAGGTCCACACACAACTCCCCTGCCCTGGGACGCACTGAAGGTGCAAGTGGAAGCTGAGTTTTTTTAAATAAATTGAAGCCCTGACGCTCTGCCTGAAGCAATTGCTTTTGTGTGGCTCAGAACTCCTCGGTGGAGAACTCTCACACATCTGCAGCTGACTGACACAGGAGCCCTTCTGAAAGCTTCCACAAAAGGCAGGAACGGCACTAAATGTTCCTCCCCAGAGGAGAAATTATCTGAAGAAATATTGGAAGCAACAGGGAGAGTCAGTCTCCCACGGAGGGATAATTTTGTCTCTTATTTTAAGCTAGAAAAGGAGATTTAGCACAAATTCTGCAGTCGGTGGGTTTTACCCTCTTGACATGAAACACATCAACAAGAGCTGAAAACATCTTGGTTGTAACACCACGCCACTGCAAAAAACAAAGTGAAATATGAGGCTCAGAACCATTAAAATTGCTTTAAAATTATCCCTGAATGGGAAAAAAAACCCCCAATGGATCAGCCATGCCTGCTCCTTAATGGATGCTGCTGGCTGGGAGCCAGGCTGGAAAGACAATTAATTTGTCCACAATAATAAATAATAACATCCAGCCTCCATCAAAGTGTGGAGCCATCAGTGCTGGTGAGCCATGGAAAGCTGCTGGCTGGGACCATCCTTCTCCTTAATAACCACTCATTTGACGGGAAGAAAAACGTTCCAGAAGCTCTCAGGGATGTCCTCCTTGGAAAGTCACAACTGAGTGACTCCATGCCTGGAGTGGGTGCTGTGGTAATTAGCTCCAGCAAGTCATTATCCTGCAAAACAGCTGCACACCCTGACTTTTTTTAAGGAGGTTTTTTTTTTTTTTTGGGTGGTGGGGGTGGATTTTCAGCCGCTGGAGTTCAGCCAGAAAAGTATCAGGAGGATCATCCACATCATGCTGAGATAAGAAACAACAGAGGCTTTGAAGGAAAGGAAAAATCCCATTCTGCTGCTCCACAGAGAAGCAGTTTGCATTTTTTTTGAGATGGAGCAACAGGTTTTTTTTAAGGCCAGTGACCACCTGGGTGGAAAGATTTATCACCTCGTTGAGAACTCAACAAGAACAGGCTGTAAGAACCGGTGGAGGCACTTGTAGCCTAATTTAGGATCGATTTAAACAATTACAGCCTGAAATTTAATGCCGAATAATTTTGAGACAAATGAGTTTCACGGTGATTCAGTCGCTCTGCAAAGGAAAAGGGTTTCAAGTGTTTTACATTTGAGGAGGCAAGAATGGAAAACAAGGCGGTAAAATGGAATATTTAGAGAGGACAATTTTTTTTTTTTTTAAGGATAATCTTCACAGGAATGGGTGATTCATCTGTGAGGGCACAACGCTGGGGAAAACCTCTTATCTCCCACCTAATTCAGCTCAAAGTTGTGTGCTGATAGTGATCCCACAGCAGCTTTATCAGCCCGAGCAGAGGGGGCTGATAAATCCCCCGAGTCTTGTTCCAATCACAGCCGCAGAGGCTTCAGAGAGATCTTTGGGATAGCAAAGAGTGGGATGGTTAAACCAGGAACCCACCAACAGGAAAAAGCTGGGGGAGAGCTCCATTCACCACATTTCCATCAAATCCATGAGGTGATGGGGGCAAAGACTCCAGGCTCCAGCACTGTCATGCAGAAATAGCCTTTTTTTCCCCCCCTGTCCTTTAATGGAAAATCAATAGGATTATTTTAGGGAGCTGTTTGGAGGAGTTGGTTCAAAGAGGCAGCAATTTTTCTTCTCTTTTCAGAGAATTAACCTTCTGTAATGTCGGGAACAAGGAGACCTCCTGACCACGGACAGTTTGACCAAGAATAATTCCAGTTCAAAACGATTTCCATCCATCATGAGAAACAAATTGTAGGAACCGGACGAGAAAATTCCAAACCACTCTGAGTCTTCAACCCCTAATGAACTTTCAGGAAATATACTGGTATTACAGAACACATTTTTGTGTGAAATGAAGCCACGAGCCACAAAAAAAACCCCAAAAAACTTTATCCATATTAAGGCTGGTAAAGTTTGGGAAGGAAACAACCCAGGGATTCTGTGCAGCTCCAAAACAGCATTTCAACTCCTGCAAAGAGAATTTTGGCCCCTTTCTAAAGAAGCTGTTCCCCTCTAGGGACTTCTGGAAATGCTGTTCTGGAATTTGATTTTGCTTTAAGGCTCTGAGAGGACCATGCCAGCCCTGCTGCCCCCAGACAGGCACAGAGTTAGTGACCATTAATCCATCCAAAATTCTGGAAGTGGTAACAGTAGTGACAGTTATTCCTATTATTGTATGGCATTATAATATCCCTGTGTTTTACAGCTGTAAGCTGGGATAGAAAATGGCCACATAAACCTCAGGATAAAGGTGCTGCTTCCTAAGGACTCTGCTGGTATTATCCATCCCTGGCAAGAGGATTTTTCCAAGAAAGAGGGAATAACTTCAAAAGATTAAAAGAGCTTGACACGACCAACAGCAGGACCCAGCTCATTCCTTGCAGTCTCAGGCAACACATGAAATTCAGGATTTTGGGGTGGGATTCCACACTCTCCTGTTCCCCACGGAGCTGGGATGACAACTTGCTGCTTTTATCACTGCTCCAGCTCTTTCTGGAGTTCAAAAAGGGTCTTTCAAAGGAGACTTCTCCTACAAACACTACATCTGAAACCCAAATCTCTCACATCTTCTGATCAATCCCTCACATCAATCCCCAACGTGCTTGGAAGGATTGGATCCCATCCCTGCTCCTCCTGGGAGCTTGGGATGTGTGTTCAGCCTGATGGCACAGCTCTGTGACTGGCAGGTGTCCCCAGAACTTCTAAGGGAGACACACATGAAAATATTCCTGCCCAAGCTCCTATCCATCCCTGCCCTTTGGCATTGGGAAGCCATTCCCTGTGTCCTGTCCCTGCAGGCCTTGTCCCCAGTCTCTCTCCACCTCTCCTGGAGCTCCTTTAGGCCCTGGAATGTGCTGGAAGCTCCCCCTGGAGCCTTCCTGGAGCACCCCCTGCTTTCCCAGCCTGGCTCCAGCCTTCCGTGGCCTCCTCTGGACCTGCTCCAGCAGCTCCACGTTTTTCCTTATTGGATACACAACCAAGTTCATGGCTGGACATGGACACTCAGGGATGTCCTGAGCAGTCACTCAGCTCCTACCTGCAGCAGAGGCCTCTGCACCCCCAGGATCTTCATGGTGTCGGCGTTGGCCAAGATCTTCAGGGGGTCCGAGGCCTTGGTGACGCCTTCGATCTCCTTGTTGATCTCGGCCAGGACCTGGTTGAGGAAGATGTTCTTGATGTACATGGTGAGGAACTCCCTCAGCGGGCACTGCTTGGCTGGGCCCAGCTCCATGGCGAACTCGATCTCCTGGATGAACCTGGGAAACAGAAGAGGGGAAGGAATAAATTGTGATTAAATGACAAATCAAATCGTGCTGCGGATGCTTGAGGTTTGTTGGTGTGGCCTTTGCCATCCCAGCATTTCAGAGCCGAGCACCAGCAGTGCAGGAATGACCATGGACTGCTCCAGCTTGAGGAATGAAGAGGAGAAAAGGTCCACAAGGTAGTTTTAGGAAAAAAAAAACAACAAACCCACACAAAAAAACCACCACCACAACAACAACAACAACAACAACAACAAAAAAAAAAAAAAAAAAAAAAAAACAAAAAAACCACAAAAAAACCACAAACAAACAAAAAACAAAAAAAAACAAAACAACAAAAAAAAAACCACAACAAAAAAAACCAAACCAAACCAAACCAAACCGAAACAAAAAAAACCCCAAGCAACAATTGGTGAGATAAAGAATAAATTGCTGGAGAAGGACAGATAAAATGAGAGAAAATCCACATTCCAGGCACAATTCCTGTTTGTTTGTCCAAAAAAAAAAAAATTGGATTTTCCATTTGGGACATGCTGGGAAGATGTCCTTATAAAAAATAAAGTCACCATTAAAAAAGCTAAGATACCACAAAGCCTTTCAAAAAGCCAAGCTTCCTTCTGGGCATGGTCACTTGATTCCCCCAGCTGGGTTTCCCACCTCTAGACTGAACAACAGAATACTCCAGCTCAAAATCCAGGAAAAAACACGAAAAAAACAGGAATGTCTGTGCATGATGCCATTATCCTCCTGCGTTATGTACATCTGTGTAATGGTGTATTTTTATCACCCTTTATTGTTCCATCCCAGGATCCCATTCCTGAGCACGCAGAGCAGCAGGATGACTCTGGGAATATTTTAGCACCAAATGTTTGCCATCTCCTGCAAAATCTCTTTATTTCTGTGCTGCCATCTGGTTACCATGGAGGAGTTTATTCCAGAAATTACCTCGTCATGTCTTTAACTACATCTGAGGCAGTGGAATTGGGTTTTCCTTTCAAAATAATGAGGGGTTGAGTGTCAGGAGCCACAATGGATCAAGATAGGCTGTCCTGAGTTGTGCTGAGGGAGGTTTAGGTGGGACATTAGGAAATATTTATGCAGTGAGAAGTAGTCAGGAATTAGAGCAGGCTGACAGGGAAGTGTGGAGTCACCATCCCTGACAAAAACCAGGGATCTGGCACTTAGGACACGGTTTGGTGGTGAACAATGGTTGGATTTGATGATCTTAGAGGTCTTCTCCAACCTCAAGGATTCCATGATTTTATTCCTTACCACTGGCCCTACTCCCAAACCCTTCAATGAGAGCTGCTTAATTATCCATCATTTTCTACCCCCACCTTCCTCACTCCAGAGGAGGCACTTCCCTTCCCAGCACTGACTGAGGAGCCAATTCCCATGGATGATTTCTTTCCAATCTGAGCTCTTTTCTCCCTAAATCCTCTCCCTGCTGACTCCACGGAGTGACACACTTGGACAATGCAGCTTCCGTGGGGGGGTCCCTTGGAGTTCAGTTGGAAGACTGGTTCTCCAAATGCTGCAAAGAGGGAATCACAGAGCCTGGCAGCTTTACTCCCTGGACTTCACAGGGTGAGAATGGGAATCAGCTTTGTAAAACAGGGAAACAGCAGAGTTTTCTGGGAGGGCAGCAGAGACTCCACGGAGCTGATCCCAGAAATATCAGAGCTGATGTCACCAGCTCGAAGTGACACCACTCATCTCCTTAAGGGGACATTGCCAGAGTTGATGGGACTGTGTTGGAACTCCTCATTTGCTGTGTACTTTCATGGCTTTCAGTAAGTCTCTCACTCTTCCTTTTTAAAGTTTATTTATGGAGCACAAAACTCCCCCAAAATGTGAATTTTACTGTTAAACCCCATTCAGGTGGGAAGGAGAAGCTCAGAAGCTCAACTTGGGAATGAGCATCATCCAGCCAAGTGACAGGAGCAACTTTTAAACACTTTAAAAATCCAGAAAATGCTCCAAAATGGCTAAACCAACTAAAAGAAGCCTTTTAGAGGGAGAATGAGCAAACCATCAGAGCTCAGATGTGCTGAGCTACAACAGGAGTGGCAACTCCTCATCCCACAACATCCTGATGGTGCTCCCGAGTTGTCTCCTGCACCACAGACTAAAGGTCAGTGCTGGAAAATGGTGCCACCAAGAATTTTTGCTTCCCAGTGCCTGGCATTAATCACCACTCCAGATCTCTCCTGAAGATCTGTGCCTTCATCTCCCACAAAACTTCTCCCTGATGTGTCCTATTAAGTTTTAACATCTTGGCACGGACAAGACAAGAGTGGTTCAACTAAGGCTGGTCAGGACCAAACCATATCCCTGTTTTCCTCGATAGGAACCATAAAATAATCATGGATTATGAGGGAGCTGCCAGACAGCACTGACTGAGGGGGGATTTGTGAGTGCTCAGCATCGCTTGTGATAAAGAACAAATAATCAGGAGCTTAGGAAGCAGATTTCAACTCGATAGCAGCAGGAAGTTATTAAGACTGAAGCCCTGCAGGGCACAGGGAACTGGAGGATACAGATGGAAGACCTTCAGTTGGGATGCTCAAGGATAGTTTGATGAAATGATTATGGGAATGGAAACCAGTGAAGTCTTCATTTAATCCCAAAGATCTCTGCCAAGGGAAATGGAAGCAGAGAAAAGGTAAAGAAAAATGAACTGTGGATGTCAGAGTGTGGCTTACAGCAGGGAACGGCCCAGGAGCTCCTGGAGTTGATAATCCAGTGGGACAAGTTACTTTTTACAGCCTTAGGGGACAACTGGGATCCTGTTTGCTGGGATCTGCTGTGGTTCAGAGATGATCTCTCCAAATTTCCAGCAGGCAGAATGAGTCCCACACTGCTCTGCACCCAAAGCAGCCACTCTGGAGCTCCAACCTTCAAAATCCTGCTGGGCACAGGAGCAGGGGGCTCAAGTGAGAGTCACAAAGTCCCAGGTGTAGGTGAGATTTGCACCAGGAATCCTCCTGAGACATTAAACGGCAGCACTGGTGCAGCTTCCATGTCCTGGACTGGGAGGGTTACTCAGGATTCCATTAAGAAGAGATTAAAAATGGAAAACAGGAATTTTTTTTTTTTTTTTTTTTTTTTTTGTATTTAATAGAAGTGAGAGTTGCCCAGAGCAGCTGTGGCTGCCCCTGGATCCCTGGAAGTGTCTAAGGCCAGGCTGGATGGGGCTTGGAGCAACCTGGGATAGTGGAAGGTGTCCCTGCCCATGGCAAGGGTTGGAGCTGGAGGATCCTGAAGGTCCCTCCCAACCCAAACCATTCCATGATTCCACGAATTAAGGATGCAAAGTCAAACAGTGAAAAAAGCCCAGAGCTGTTTGTGTCACCTCCCTTTGCCCCACTGTGCAGGACACCACAGCCTCATTTTTACTGCCAGCGTGGCCCAGTACTGCTCTGGTCAGCAAATCCTTGTCTTGTCCAAGGAATGGGATGGTCAGGGAATGTCACAGCCTTGGGAATTCCTGAGTCACACCAACACAGAGCTGGATAAACGTGACACCAGGAGTGACTCTTCTGCCAGAAAGTCCCACAGGGCTCTCTGCTTCCCAGCTTCCCTCTTCCTGCCTTCTCATCCCATCATATCCTTCCCGTTTGTGGGAGTTTTGCCATTTTTCTCTTATTTTCCAGGGTTCCCAATCCCACTTAGTCATTCTGTATTTCTCTATGAGAGCCTGTTTTCTGGATTTTTGCTGTTCTCCTCTGTCAAAGTTTTTCTAAAGTTCTATTTCAGCCTTCTGTGTTGACCTTTTGCAATGGAGTCAGACACCATTTTACATCAACTTTTTGTTATTGTAACCAATTAGCCACATTTGCATCCTTCTCATAAGGAGGAGACTGTTGATGGACTGTTGGGTTGCCCAGTGTGGTTGGAGAGGAAGATTTTTGTCACACACGACACAAAGAAACGACACCCACACACTGAGGTGTCCAAGGCAGAAAAGAGAGGCAGTTTATTTACAGACTTCAACATTTATAGAATTCCATGTGTGAAATTTATAGAATTCCATGTGGTCTATAGCAGTGACCGTGGGGTGGGGGAAGAAAATTGTTTTCTGGGTTTTTGCTGTTCTCCTCTGTCTCTTCAAGAAGTTTTTTCTGAAGTTCTGTTTTAATCTTCTGTGTTGACCTTTTGTAATGGAGTCAACAGGATTTTACATCAACAACTTTCTTGTTACTGTGACTGTCTGCCCATGTTTGCATTCTTCTCATAAGGAGGAGACTGTTGATGGACTGTTGGGTTGCCCAGTGTGGTTGGAGAGGAAGATTTTCTTCCTCCAATCCATGGTCACTGCTGGAATTCTATAAATGCTGAAGTTTGTCAATAAACTGCCTCTCCTTTCTGCCTTGGACATCTCAGTGTGTGGGTGTCATTTCTTTGTGTTGTGTGCAACATCAGCCCAGCAGGTTTGGGAGCCCACAGAACACCACGAGGGGAGAGAGTTGTTGGTTCAGGAGCCAGCCCTGGCCTTTGGCTTGGTCCTGCTGAGTTCCGGCTGGAATTGTGTCCATTGGGAATTTCAGCTGCCATGAAGCAGGAATGTGAGCACTGCACTTCTTCCAAGGGGTCCAAATAAGCCAAATTTGGGGTTATTTTCCATACCTTCCATCCCACAGTTCCTCTTAACTGAGAATGTGGAAAGAGAAACTTCCAGCCGAAAGAAAACTCACCAGAATTCGATGTATTTCTCCTTCTCAGAAAAAAACCCAAGTATCTCAGACATATTTTTCTTTAAAAACAGCCCAAATTGGCAATAAAAGACCAGCCAAAATGACAAGAAGCTGAAAATGAGTGTTTGAAATGGGAAACGTTGGGTGGGATTAAGGCCCCAACAGATATTTCCTATTTTCTGCCTGGCAGACACGGCCACACATTCACAGCCACACACGGTGCTATTTATTTATTTCAATTTCAAATGCTGCTGGCTTGCTTATTCCAACAGAATTCAGTCTCGATAAAGAACAGAAAAGTGTTTAACAGCATGGAAAAAAAGACAACCCAAGAATCCTCTCCAAAAATGTTGTGTCACTCATCTATGGAACTTTTAGATGTCAAAAAAAGGGGCAATTTGACCCACAGCTATCCCAGAAATCAATATTTATCTCAGGATGGTTTGGGTTGGAAGAGACCTCAAGGATCATCTCATTCCACCCTTGCCATGGGCAGGGACCTCCCACTGTCCCAGGCTGCTCCAAGCCCCAGTGTCCAACCTGGCCTTGGACATTCCAGGGATCCAGGGGCAGCCACAGCTGCTCTGGCAATTCCAGCCCAGCCAGGAATTCCTGCCCAAGCTCCCATCCATCCCTGCCCTCTGGCACTGGGAAGCCATTCCCTGTGTCCTGTCCCTCCAGGCCCTGTCCCCAATCCCTCTGCAGCTCTCCTGGAGCCCCTTCAGGCCCTGGAATGTGCTGGAAGCTCTCCCTGGATCCTTCTCCTCTCCAGGTGAGCACCCCCAGCTCTCCCAGCCTGATTTCAGAACCATCAGTTGTGTCCCACCTTCAAAATGCAAAAACGCTTTGTCTGAACAAGGATTCAGATTGAGGGCTGACACCAAATTTTGGATCATGGTCACTGCAGATATTCCTGGGAATTGCCTGAAATCCTAAAAAAAGGCTCACAGGGATGTCCCTGCTTTGAAGGACACTTTTAGGAGACGTCATGGTGAGGATGGAGTTCTTCAGCACAGCAGCCAAGGGGGGAAAATAAAAATAGCAGTGTGCACCCTATCCTGAATTCAGAACCTGCATTTTTAAAATGATGCACAATTTTCAACTTGTTTTATCCTCCTATAAAAGCATTTGAGGTGATTTGTGGCTGCAATTAAGCATTCCCCTTAGACAGAAAAGCACTTTCAGGGAAATGAAGTAGTTTTTGGTAAATGACAGTCATTTGGATTAAAAAAGAAAAAAAAAAAAAAAAAGGCGCCTCATTTCAGAAAATTTAATTCATTCTAACTCATGACTTAATTGGCTGTGAGCAGTGTCTTACCTAAACTGAAAGTGTGGGATAAAAAAGCATAAGACCTAAAACAGCTGCGTGGATTGATTTAGAAACCTACAACCCCTGCCTTCCCAAGGCTTTCTTCTGACTCCTTGTTCTCAGCTGTCTTCTAAACCATCATTAAAAGAAACCGAAGGCGTTGGAAGTGCAGAGCATCAGTGACTCCTCACCTTAATGATGATGGTAATAATATCTGAAATCCCCTCCTCAAACGAATGAATGACAGGAAAAAATATCAAATATTCCAGAACCTTATTAAAATAATTTTTTCTGACATCCTGCCCTGATTTGCATTTCGTTTTTGTCTGATCCTGAGCTGTTCTCTTCCCTCTGCCTTAGTCACGAAACATCCAAGCACCTGGGATGAAACTTTTGGGGAGCTTCCATGGAGCAAGGAAATATTGATGGAACATCAGGAATCCCTTGAACTGGATCCCAGTTGCTGACAGAACGGAAAATTCCAAAAGGGTTTCCCAGTTCCAAGGAAATTAGGGACAAAATACCCAGGATTGTGAGTTCAGGAAAGTTTGAGGGCACATCAAACCAAGAGAGAAACCTTGAAGATCCCACATTGTCCATGACACACCCAGGAAGCCACCTCACCTCAACAGTGGGAATTTTGAGAGAGGGTCAATGGAATCATGGAAAGAACTGGATTGGAAAGGACCTGAAAGATTCTCATTCCACCCCCTGCCATGGCAGGGACACCTCCCACTGTCCCAGGCTGCTCCAAGCCCCAATGTCCAACCTGGCCTTGGACATTCCAGGGATCCAGGGGCAGCCACAGATGCTCTGGCAATTCCAGCCCAGCCAGGAATTCCTTCCCAAGCTCCCATCCATCCCTGCCCTCTGGCAGTGGGAAACCATTCCCTGTGTCCTGTCCCTCCAGGCCTTGTCCCCAGTCCCTCTCCTGGAGCCCCTTTAGGCCCTGGAAGGGCAAAGTGAGGCCTGGAGATGCTCCCAGACCAAAAGATCCTGATCATTACACAAGTGCTGAACACAATAAATGCAATTAAATTAAAAAAAAAAAAAAAATGCTGCAGCACATGGACCATGGATCATTGCCACTGCAGACCAATCAATCAGATCCTAAAGTAACAGAAATCACATTATTTTGCCTAAAAACTTCACTGCAGGGAATTACTCTGGTTCATGATCAGCCACCCCAGGACTGATGTTTCACACCTCGCTGATAAACATCGTGGCCATGCAGAGAGCTGATTCTGTGCCAAGTCACTCCAAAGAAAGGAAAAAAGGCTTAAGATCCTTTCTAGGTGACCCCAAAATGTGATTAAAATTAAAATAATCACCAAGAGAAGTGTAAACAGCTCTGGGAGACTCAAAGGAGGTTTTGCTGCTTTAAGTGTGTTTTAAATATTAGCAAAACCAGACCAAAAAAAAAAAAAAAAAAGGTCACCAAATAGCAGAAAAAGCATGAATTTTCTGCTCTTTTGAAATATTTAATAGCCTAGAAAACATCCAGAAAGGTGACAACCAGAGGAATGACTGCTGCTCACAGCAAACATGACATTTGGGGTCTTTTGCTCTAAAATATTAATTAATAATTAATTACAATTACCTGGCAGCGCCAGCCGGAGCTGTTCCCGTAACCCCAAGCTGAGTTTAATGGGTTATTTTGGATAAATCACCAAATTCAGCCCTTCCCCTGTACAAACACAAATTCCCAAACCATAAAAAGTCTCAGCTACTCGAGGCAATTCTTTTGGTTGCTGTAAAAAGGCTCTGTGTCCCCACAGAGCTGAGAGCTTTAGTGCTGGAAGATGAAAGAGCCCAAGACTTCTCTTCTTTAACAGCAGCTAAAAAAAAATACAAGATTTAAAGAATCGATTTCTGTGTTGTGGTTGCTCAGCCATGAGATTGAGGTAAGAAATGCCTCCTTCCCCCTGCAGGTGTGACAGAAAAATCAGTGTTTCGTTGTCTCTGAGGTCCTGCAAACACCCACAAACACTCTGGGAAAGAAATTAAATTAAAATTTAGCTCTCAGCTGCTGATAAAAATATTGTTTCTTTAATGCTCAGCTGCCACCTGAAGGACACAAATTTCTGATGTAACGGGACTCTCTCAAGGTGCAATTTCTCCTGATGTCTCCAGAGGGGAATATTGGCTCGTGTTTGGGCCCAGGAGATGTAGAGGCAGAATTAATCAGATCCAGAGATTCCTGACGTGGAGAAATGTTTACCTCGTGCCCTGCAGCTCAGATTCCTCCCTCGTCCTTCCCAAACATCCCAAGATCCCACCCAGTGGAAGTTTCTGGCGTGGTTGGATGGATGCTCAGATGTCCTGCTCTCCATCTTTTCATCTCTTGCAAGGGCAGCAGGGAAATTCAGGAATCAGCAGCAATTCCACGCTTTGCCAAACCTCAGCCAAGAGCCAGGTGGGATTTTTCTCAAAGAGGGGGAAATCTGAACGAGGAGCAGCCAGGAGTTTGGGGACCCTCCTGGAGAAAAATGAGTTCCAAAAGGAACAAAATGGGACGACTCTGAGCTGTCAGTGTGAGAGGAAGGCTGTGAAATGTCTCAGCATCACAGCCCTGGGCAATGGGAAAACACTGGGAACAAATATCGTGTGGGACAAGGGAATGGCAGCCTTACTTAAGGAATGGCTTCATGGGTTTGAGCTGCAAGACCCCTGGGGTTAAATGGGAGACAGGAAAGGAATTCCTGGCTGGGAGGGTGGGGAGGGGCTGGGTTGGAATTCCCAGAGCAGCTGTGGCTGCCTCTGGATCCCTGGCAGTGTCCAAGGCCAGGCTGGAGCATCCTGGGGCTGTGGAAGGTGTCCCTGCCTGTTGGAGAGGATGAAGTAGCTAGGCCCTGCAGAGATGATTTATTAGTAAAAGATTCTAAAAGTATGAAACCCACAAGAGGAATAGAATTAAAAGCAAAGTTTGAACTGTAAGTTGCTGGACAAGAAGAAGGTGATTAGGCAGCTGAAAAGGGCTTGGCTGAGTGAATCAGTGACACTCCTGCCAAGACAAAAGGATGAATAAAAGGTTGGACCTTCTCAGGTATCAGGGATAAGGTGGGTTTCACAGGTTTTGGTCTGTAGAGTAGTATTGTAATGTTGTAGTTCCCATAGGCTGCATGTAGATTCTGTAGGTTTTGTATCTTAAGGTGATTGGTTGATGCTCATTAGAATATTCACGATAGAAAGGGTTAAAATGGAATGTAACAAGGAGCTCGGCCTCTTTGGGCGCCTTCCCTTGGACCCTCTTGGACTCTTTGCACTGAATCCCTGGACTCTTCTCCAGTCAGGCTGCCTCCCCACCACCAATAAAGCACGTGTTCCAAAGAGTATCCTGATCTTCAGATCATCTCTCTCGCCGGACAACCAGCGTGCTTTCTAATACCTGCCCATGGTAGGGGTGGCACTGGATGAGCTTTAAGGTCCCTCCATCCCAAACCACTCTGGGTCTGGTGTTGTCCTTCACTCCCCTACAGCAGAGGGCCCCAGTTTGCTCCACGTCTTTGCAGAGGTTTTAGATCCAACCTGATAAAACTCAAGCTTTGTTTGGACCTTAAAGACTCTCTGAGCCCAACCCCTGTCCCTGGTGAGCGGGGACAGCTCAGGGGGTGACTTTGGCTCCCTCCAGCAGAGCTTGGGGTGTCTGTGGGGAAATCCCCCAGTGTGGAACAGCCCCACCAGCCCACACAGAGGCTTGGGGGAGGTTTTGGCTCTGCTCACCCCTCCTGCAGACTCCTAAGGACACCACGAGGCCTCTGAGTCCATCTGAAGAACAAACAGGGAGCAGCTTTAATCCCTCTTTGCTATGAAGCTGCTCCCCCCACCTCAGAACAGGTGCAGGTTCTTTGCAACACGAACCTGGAGGCAGGAAACCTGTGAGAGAATGGTTTTGTCTCTTCCTCATTTATGGAGGACCATTTTTGGGGTGTCCAGGTACACAAAACTTGAGTTTCCCCAGGAATCAATGCCTGCAAAGCCAGAGATGCTCCAGACTGCAGGGGGGGATGGGATCATTACAAAAAAAACTCCAACTGTGCACATGCAGGGAATAGGGAAATGTAAAATGCTGCTTTTCCAGGGACTGGGGGGTAGAGCTGGGATGTCCAGCTCAGCACAGCACCAGGCTTCACCTGGTGATCCAGCTCTGATCAGCTCCCTACTTCATCCTTTGTCACCAATAAAATAAATGAATAATTGATATATCTTCACTTTACACAGAACTGAGCAAACCCAGCTCCTATCGCAGCTGCCTCTTTGCTTCTCTGCATTGAATTTCTCCTCTCCCATCCTTGAATCCCTAAATTTCCAACCCCAAACCAGACTGAGGTGGAGCCAAGCTGCCTGCAAGTGATGAGATTGCTCCGAGATGGAGATGATAACCCAAAATGACCACTGGACTAAATCACCCTCTGTTGATCCATTTGTAATTTAAATCCAATCCTACAGAAGATAAATGCCCCAACTACCCCATCAATCCCTCTCTCTAAAGGTCTGTGATGCCCTTTTTTTATGTGAACCCAGGGCATGAAGCCAAATCTGGAGGATTGCACCATTTTTTCCTTTTTGAAAGTTATATAAAAGCAAAGTCAAGGCTTTATTTCCCACAACAGGTTACTCCATTTCTCTACTACTTTGCTCCGTGCAGGGTAGAAAATGCATCCAGCCCTGCTTTGAAACCACTGTAATTTTAAACAATCCCAGCAATTCCACAGGAATTCCTGCCCATCACACAGAAATATTGTGAGGCAGCACTAAATGTGTGTAAAACACTCAGGTATCACAGCAATAATTACGTTAACAGAGCCCTCGTATAATGTCACCCCATTAACCAAGCAAAACACCAAGTTCAATAACTCCAGCTTTTCCTATTATTAAATCCCATTTCCTTTAATGTCCTATTACATTCAGTTTGTTGACCACCACTGGAATGTAATGATACCCCCCACAACTTCACATTTTCTCCTGAGCACAACAGCTCCATAAAAATTAACTCGTTATTCCCATTATATATATATTTTTTTTTTTTTGTCAATCAGATCTGGCGGCTTGTCCTTTGTGCTCCAAACCCCCCCCCCCTCCCCAGCTCTCAATCTGGCCCCTTTTAAAAAGCAACATATGCTGAGGATTAATCTTTCAAATGGCTCTGTTAATAGAGAAGCTGGAGTGACAGCTTTACAAATGGGGCAAACTGGGGGTTATTACATTGTGTTATTCTGACTTGGAATGGGAATGCAGGAATGGCTTTGGAAGAAAAACTGGGACCAGCCAGAGGTTTCAAACCCCTTGGATTTGGTGTGGCAGATTCTGTGAGCCTACAAGATCCAGGATCAGCTTAGATTTGCTGCACCATCAGACAGCAAAGAGCCCCATCACTGTCTGTGCCCGTGACTCCAATTAGTCCTGTCTGCCTCGTGCTGACATTCCTACAAACCAGTGGACAGATGGCACAATCCCTCATTAGCATCCCACTGAGTCTCCGGAGTGGGGACAGCCAGTTAAATCCTAAAAACACACCAGGGCAAAGGAAAATGCAAATTAAGGTTGTAACTCCAGAGCTCAGCTGAAGACAATGCTGGAGTACCTTGGTGGAGCTCCAGGAGGACGTGGGACAAGTTGAGATGTCCTCTGATGGACACCTCAGTTGGGCATCACAGCCTGTGGCACCACCAGGGCAGTGTAAGAAGTGATTCTGGCTGTCCTCTCACAGCAGCTGGATTTTCTACCATCCAATGTGGAGAAAAGGCCAGGAGGGCCACTTAAACATTCCATAACCTGTGTCCATGGATGCATTTGGAGAAACAGGGTTCTGTGGACAACCCTGTGGGATTCCCAGACTATTTCACTTAACAGCTGGAAATAAAGACACCCTCACTTCAGAAATCTCTGGCAGAGCACGAATTCCCTCTATCCCAGTCAACATCAAGTCCATTTTTTCACCAAGTAACCCTCTTTTTCACGTTTTAGTTATGCACCCAAAACTGTTGGTAAGAGCCTGAAACACATGGGATGGAGTAGAAGAACACGGATCCCTGATCATTTCCATACCTTGCTGCCTGACTTGGGCTCCTGGATAGGACAATCACAGAATCATTCAGGTTGGAAAAGTCCTCTAAGATCATCGAGTCCAACCATTCCAAGCACTGCCAAGGCCACCACTGACCCTGTCCCCAAGTGCCACATCCACAGGGCTTTAAATCCCGCCAAGAATGGAGAGTCCACAGCTGCCCTGGGCAGCTCATTCCAAGCTTGACAACCCCTTCCATGGAGGAATTTTTCCAATATCCACCCTGAGCCTCCCCTGGCCCAGCCTGAGGCCGTTCCCTCTCCTCCTGTCCCTGTTCCCTCGGAGCAGAGCCCGACCCCCCCCGGCTGTCCCCTCCTGTCAGAGCCACAAGGTCCCCCCTGAGCCTCCTTTTCTCCAGGCTCAGCCCCTTTCCCAGCTCCCTCAGCTTTTCCTGGTTCTCCAAACCCTTCCCAGCTTTGTTCCCTTCCCTGGACACACTCCAGCCCCTCCAGGACTCTCCTGTTGGGAGCTGTCCCCAGGATTCCAGGGTGTCCTTCAGGGGACAGTCCCTGCCCTTGGGCTGTGCCCACTCTGGGGCTGGCACAGCCCAGGGGACACCACTGGACTCTTGCCCACCTGGGCACAAGAGTTTGGTTTTAGCCAAACTCAATCCCATGGGAATTATGACGGAAGAGCAGGGACCACACAATTCCCTCCTGGACACCCAGGTAAGGAATCACACGCCCCAAAGGATCAATGGGAGCACGAGGACTTTCCTTTCTCACCAACCCTGGGCATGCAACACCACAGAGGAGAAAAACCCAGGTTTTCCCAGAGAAGCTGTGGCTGCCCTTGGATCCCAGGAAGTGTCCAAGGCCAGGCTGGATGGGGATGGAGCAGCCTGGGATGGTGGAAGGTGTCCCTGCCCACGGCAGAGGGATGGAATGAGATGAATTTTAAGGTCCCTTCCAACCCAAACCATTCCGTGGTGTTCATTTCCAGGTGTTTGTGCAGGAACACAAAGATCCTGTTTATAAAGAGCTGCCAGGGAAATAATTCTGCACTTTTGAGGTCAAGATCACAAATCCAGCCATGTGACTTTAACCTACACACAGCTCCAAGCTAATCACTTCCATTAGTTAATTGGCTGAAAAACTGAGCTCAGTTGGGACACACCAATATTGCCATTTAGGAAGGCAAGAACCAGTGATCAAAGACCCAGCTGTGCTCCAAGCTCTCATCATTAATAAATTCACACCTTGGCCACAGAGTTTGCAGCTCTGGCTCAAAAAAAATGAGTGGAAGTTTCTCACAAGAAGGAATTTATGGCAAGGAAACCCCACCAGGATTTTGTTGTTCCTCTGGAGGGTTGAGAGGAGGCTCAGTGGGCTCTTTAACAAGGAGGGATGTTTGCAGGATGTGTTTGGGGAAAACAGAATCAGCTTCCAGAGGAAGCAGAGATGAAAAAGTGGGACCTGGGATTGCCTTGGATCATCCACCTCATTTGGCATCCAGGGTCTGGGCCAGGCTAATGAGAAGAATGGATTTGCAACAGCCCTGTGCTGCTGGAGGCAGCAAATTTGGACAAATTGGATGCTGTGCCTCCATTAAGGATCCCATTCCTCTTCTCCAAAGAGTGAAGGCATTTGCTCCAATGGCCTCAACACCAGGAGTCACATTATTTGAAATCAAACTAATTTCACTAATTCCTATTTGTGGCTGATGGTTTGTTGTTTTTTTTGTGTGTGGTTTTTTTTTTTTTTTCCCAGCTCCTGATCCTCAAACCTGGAATGAGGAATTCCTGACAGCTGCTGTCTCCTGCCCAGACACTTGGCTTCTGCCCACAGAGTGATCCTTACAAATCACACTTAATTCATTACCTGATAACGCTGCTGCAAACGAGGGCACAGAAACATCCAGGGCTGTTACTGCCAACTGGGGAAAAACCATTTCCTGCCCCTGGGAAATGTCATTGCATGTTCATGTGTGTGTCAGGCTGATTACCTCATAATTACAGTGCAGAGCTGACACATGGCACACGAGGAGCAGATTTGGGTCTTTCAGCACGGATATTGTGGAAAACGGGGCTGGAAGGACAGAGCAAGGCACACTCTGGCTCTTAATTACAGATTATCAGGTCAAAGGGTGGTGTTTTGGTGTGACAAGAAATGACCTTTACACACAGGCACAGAGCAGACCCGAGTGCAGGGTATGGACCAGGAATGTTCCTCTCAAAATCCAGGTGGAAGAGGCTGGAAGATATTTGTGAGGTTGTAGGGAATTCCCATCCCATAAGGAGAGGCACAAAGCGCCTGGCACTGCTCATGGTGACTCTGCCACTGTCCTCATCCTCCCCCTGCCACCAATCAGTGCTTGGAAAGGGACAGGTCCCGTCCTTTTCCATGGTAAGGTCACGTGGACAGCACTTCCCTGCATCTGGGAACTCTCCTGAGGCTTCATGGAATGGTTTGGGTTGGAAGGGATCTGGAAAATCATCTCATTCCACCCCTGCCATGGGCAGGGACACCTCTCACTATCCCAGGGGGCTCCAGCCTGGCCTTGGACATTCCAGGGATCCAGGGGCAGCCACAGCTGCTCCAGCAATTCCACCCCAGCCAGGAATTCCTTGCCAAGCTCCCATCCATCCCTGCCCTCTGGCAGTGGGAAGCCATTCCCTGTGTCCTGTCCCTCCAGGCCTTGTCCCCAGTCCCTCTGCAGCTCTCCTGGAGCCCCTTTAGGCTCTGAAAGGGGCTCTGAGCTCTTGTTACACACTGAAAGAGGAACCCTCCAGTGAAATGTGTCCATAATTACATCAAGGATGGGGAATCTCCCATTCCTGACAGGAATGACACTAATTAAGGATCAGGAACAGATGGGCTGATTTAGCAGGATTTCATCCTGCCCTGCCCTGCCAGGCAGCACCACTCCTGATGGGATGGGATGGGATGGGATGGGATGGGATGGGATGGCAGCTCCCTTCTGCGATGGGATGGGGGGGGTCACACTCAGAACTTGAGCATTTTCCAAAGGGACACTCCAGAGGCACAGTGCCAGGAAGTCGTTAGCCTAATTAACTCTTCACTGTCAATCAAAGAGTTCTTCCTAATCCAGTTACAATCCCACAAGCACGGGGTCAGTCAGAGCTCGTGGTTTTCCACAGGGATGGCAAAACCCCACATTCACTGGGTCTCAAGGATTTCACAGCACCAAGGGCAGGAATTCCTGCAGTCTGAATTCAGAAGTCTCCCTGCATATAAAGCCTCATGTTTGTGTTTATATTCCTGCAGGGCATGACAGAGCTCCGAGCTTGGGAAGCTGAAAGAGGTGAAAATAAATCCTGGGAACCACCAAGACATTCAGCAGCAATCTGAGAAAATGTGAGTGGGTTTTTTCTGAGATCAACCCTGCCTTCGTGGCCACCTGCGCTGTAAATTGTGCTGGGTTTCCTTACATCCTCTCCTTGCAACTCCCAATTCTTTTCAATTACCAAAAAGAGGGAAAAGATACGTGTACAATGTAGCAATGCAGCTTCATGGATGTGATGGATGTTGCAGCCGTTTTAGTTTGGATTTTTTTTTTTTTCCCATGAATTTTTATTGCCCTGTACTGTAAAAACTACACCAGGAATCCTAATACTTGTCCTAACTCATCCAGCCCTGTGTGAATCATTTCAGTCCTCTGCATATTTAATCTTTTTTCCTCTAACTAATAGTGCTTGAACGCTGTGAATAATTTATTATTCAGCCAAATTTATGATTATGCTGATTCTTTTTCTTGTGAAGAAATACATTTTCAGAATACATCGATTTTAGCTGGAAGTGTTCCAGGTTGGACAGGGCTTGGAGCAACCTGGGATAGTGGAAGGAGTCTCTTCCCATGGCAGGGAGTTGGAATTAGGTGATTTTCAAATTCCCTTGTTTTAATGGGATGTTCCAGCTTTCAACTGATGAATTTAAAACTCTGTGATGTCTTTAAATTACAGAATTTAGGGGAGAAAAGCTGAACACAGATTTCTCAGACAGAAACCTCAGTGAGGAGAGCAGGAAGGGGAAATCCAAGAGCTCTGTTCTCCTTGGATTTCTCCCCTTTAACATCAGCATGCAGCACTCAGCCCCAACGAAATAACACCTGAAAAAAAAAACCTCCTCTCACTTCCTCCCTCTCTCTATTTTATTTACCACCCCCCCCATCCTCCTATCAATGAAATCATAATTGCACTGATAGCAGCACAGCAGCAGCAGATGGGCCCAGGGAAAATGTTAAATAAACCCCAGATTCCGCCAATTCAAGGAATTCAACGTTTCATAAATATTTCTGTCCGTATCACAGACGTGCATTATTTGAGATAGGCTCTGCCTAAGTAGCTCCAGATCAGCTTATCTCTGAAAGCTGAGGGATTTGGGAGATGTGCAGTTTTCAGCAGGGGTTTTCTGAGGGGAGGAAAAAGTGGGAAGAAACGGGACAAAAAGCGAGGAGAAAGGGAAAAATGGCAGAATGACAACAGAACGTTTCTGGTCAGTGGCTGTGGAGAAGATAAAAAAGGGAGGAGGAAGAAAGGGCTTGGGGAAGAGAGTCTCCTTTGGCATTCCCAACAGATCCATCACCTGTGGAGGGGTCTCTGGGATGCCTGGATTTGTACAAAAATAGGGACAAGAGGAAGGAAAATCCTGTAAATTGTCAAAAAAGTTCCATCCAGCAGTGAGAGCCCACACCACAGTGGGGAATTAAAGCAATGGGGATATTCATGGGAGGTGAGGTTGGAGCGATGGGATGGGGATTGAGGAGGCAGGATACAAAATACGTAATGTGTAATTCCATGGAAGAGTGGTGTGGGGAGCAAATTCCAAAAGTGATTAACGACGTTCAGCAGAATTAGGTGAAAGCTGAGGACGTGCAGAGCTCAGGGATGCTCTGATTAAAAAATAACTGCAAAAGTTTAAGATCAAGTTAAGGAAATCAGCCTAAACTCTGAGTCCTGGACCAGTGGAGGACTTAAGGAAAAAAAATTGAAGGTTTTAAATAAATATATATATAAAAAACCCAAATAGAAAAGAAAACCTGTGCTTCTTTACCCATTTAATTCATCCCTGCTTTAGGATCAGGGTATGGAATATGGAAAAGTAATGGATTTATATCTCAACAGATGCATTAAAAAGGCCCCACACTGGATCCCCATCCAAAAAATCCTCAGCACTCCTTGGATTTACAAAGCCTTGTGTTGACAGTAGGGCAAGGTCTGAATGAAGTCAAGAAAAGTTAATTAAAAAATAATAATGTCCCTCGTACTTGATCCCTCCTGCTGTGCTGTCCTCTCACCTTCTTCGTTTGCCACGGCCTCAAAGAACTGAGCACCCAAAAATTAAGTTAATGAGGAAAAAAAAGGCAAGGAGAGACATCCTCAGGAAAGAACAAAGAGGTTTCCTTCCATTATTCCATCTGAACAGGAAGTGGTCACATGAGTAAAAAACTGAAATTCTTCCCAGAGCTTGGTGAGACTTCAAAGATTCCTTGGAAAGGGTGGAAAGAAGGATTGAGAAGAGACAACTTCCACTGTCCCAGGCTGCTCAAAGCCCTGTCCAGCCTGGCCTGGAACGTTCCATGAAGTTACCCTCTGTCAGTCCTGAACTCCTCCAGACACAGGGAATTCCTCCACTTCCCAAACAGGATTTCTGAAGATTTTTTATGAAGGTCAAACCACCAAAGCAGGAGGAAAAGCCAAGATCCTTGAATCTGTTCCTGCCCTTTGGGGTGGTTCTATGTGACCTGCACAAACCTCGAGTGCGTTTCCTTCTTTGTAAAATTTGGGCATGAACTCCTTCCCGAAATACCTCATGGATTAATGATTATTAGGAAAAATAATGAAGGGATGAAAGCCAGACAGGGGTCCCACACAGCACAGAATCCCAAAATAAAAAAAAAAAAAACAAAAACCAAAAAACAAAACAAAACAAAAAAAAAACCAACAAAAAAACACACAAAAAACCCCCACAAAAAACCCACAAAACAAACAAAACAAAACAAACAAACAAAAAAAAACCCCACAAACAAACCCTAAAAAACCCAAAAAAGCAAAACCAAACCAAACCAAAACAAAACAAAAGCAAAAAAGTCTGGAAGATCCAGCACTGCCAAGGCCACCACTGGCCATGTCCCCGAGTGCCACATCCACATGTGGCTTTGAAATCCCTCCTGGAATGTGGACTGCCCTGGGCAGCCCCTTCCAACGCTTTTCCAACCTCTTCCAGCCCTTTCCATGAAGAATCCAGCATAAAACAGACCTCAAATTCCTTGCTTTATCTCCCATTTTTTCATATTCCAAATAAACCCCCAAATGAGTGACGGCGACAGAGTACAAGGGATGAGAGGATGCTGAACAATGCCCAGAAAAATCAATTTTCAGCTGCTGTTTCTGTAATTTAGATTTCAGAAAAAACACCCCTCTCATAAAGGAGTGTACGTTTGAGCTATTGAGAAGCCAGAGACAGAACATCAAGTTCAGCAGCATCGAGCAGACGATTACAAAATATCAATTTATAGACAAGCGCGTTAAATGTTTTTGCATTCAAGCTTTTTTGCTTGCACAGTACAAAAGGCAACCGGATGGAAATTTCAAGCAGAAGCTCGCAGCCCGCCAAAACAAAAGCACAATGCAACTTTGGAATGGAAATTTCATCTCCAATTTCCCACTGCCAGCGCTCACCGGCGCATGAATTATCCTCTCAGGGATGCATAAACAGGATTTGTTTGATTGCTTTATCAGCTCTCCATTTTATCAGATCTCCTGGAGCAGTGGGAGACATCCCAGGGATATTTGGAGATTTCCTTGTTTGAAGACACGGCGGGGACAGAAATTGTATCACTCCTATGGAGGAGCAGGGCCTGACGGTGAAATCATAATTAATGCCACAACCATCTCTGGAGCAGCCAGGAAAGGGACAAATTAGAAGGAAAATATTGCCAGCATTTTATTTAAATGAACTTTGGAAAAGTCTGACATGCCAGGAGCAATATTAGAGCCTAAGGAACCATTAGAGCAAAATCCAATGCAAAAAGACACCAAGTGTGTCACCATCACTGCTCTGAAGCCACAATTCCAAGTGATCCTGAGCTGCAGGACTCTTGCCAAGAGTCCTGGTTTTCAGGAGTGTTGAGAAGTCCAGCCAGGTGAATTTTCCTGTTCTAAAATCCCTGGTTGAGATTTTCCAGTTCAGTGTCTCCCAGATCCAGCTGTGATGTCCAGGTCACTCAGGATTCCCAACCAAACCAAGAGCCTCCCTCACTCTGGGATTCCTCCACTTGGGCTGTGAGAGGCAACTGAGGGTGAGGAGCCCCAGATTCACAAATACTCCGAGTTGGAAGGGACCCACAGGGATCATCAAGCCCACCTCTTAAATAAAAGGCCCAAAAGGACTCTCTGAACACCCTGATGGTGCCTCCAGAACATCAGCTGGGGACAACTTTGTCCCACCGAACTTCAAGGTCAGCAAAAAGCAGAGAAAGAACTTGATAAACCAGGAATGACACAAACCCAGGGAAAACACCCTAAGTTATGAAATCCCAACATCAAACTTCACTTCAAAGGACTTCCAAGAGCAGTAGGGAGCTGAGCAAAGGGCCAATGCATCCACGAGTAGGTGACCAATCTGGAAATTCTGCTTTCCGGGGAGGCCCTGGAATGGAATTCCCAGGGAAGCTGTGGCTGTCCCTGGATCCCTGGCAGTGTCCAAGGCCAGGTTGGACATTGGAGCAACCTGGGATAGTGGGAGGTGTCCCTGCCCATGGGGTTGGAACTGGATGGGCTTTAAGGTCCCTTCCATCTCGTTCTGTGATTTATTGAGACAGAAACGAAGTGGGAGGAGAACTTGGTTCTACGTTGCAGCTGCTCCAAAGTCAGTTTTCCTGAAACACCACAGGGAGCAACCAGGAACTGCCGGGAATCAGGACTTCCAGAATTCCATAAAAGATTCCATGGGTGACAACAGAATCAACTCCTTCCTAGAACTTGACCCACATTTCCCAGGATAATGATGATCCAGTCCTGGAGAGGAGCACCACTGGGTAAATCGTGTGGGATTAAACATCTCCCAATTTTTACAGGGAATCCTGAGAAGTAATCCTTGAGAAAGGCTGGAGATGGGAGAAATTAAGAAATACTCCAGGAAATCATATCCCTCTCACCATGCTGAGCCCAGCAGGAATTCCAGCCCTGCCCATGGCATGTGGGAAAGGCTCTGTTAAGTGTCAAAGCATCTCCTCGGATATTCACAGCTAATCCTGGCAAACCATTCCAATTAGGGGAGGAGGGGGGAGGCAGCTCTTGTGTCCCTCACGTTTCCAGCCTGGATGAGGCCTGACAGCCCATGATTGCCGCAGACAGCCCCTAATTAACTGTCATTAGCAAACACATGTCAGGGCCCAGGGCCGGTGCTGGATTTACCTCCGGAATACTAAAAACAGCCCGGAATACTAAAAACAGCCTTGAAACGAGCTGGTGAGCGAATTTTGTTGTCTTATTAAACATTCCCTACCTCCCCAATTCCTAAACCCTCATGTCTGGAATAAATGATGGATTAAAGGTGTTTCTTTTCCTCCTCCTTGCTGTAGGCAGCCCTAAGGAGAAGGATTAGAACGCAGACACGGGGGAAAGCGGGAGCTCTGCAGAACCAGGAGGTGACAAAGGAAACAATTCCATCCAAACAACCACCAAGTGAAGGTGGAGCTGAGTTTTGTGGAGCCCCCCTGCACAGTCAGACCTCAGTTCTGTCTTGTTTTTTATTAATTAGAGCAGGATTAAATTAATGCAGCTCTGTTTCTGCAAGAGCAGCAGAGGAGCTGGATGGAAACCTCTTCATGGAAATCCCGGTGACATCGACCCCTTTGCTGCACAAAGTCACCCAAAGGAAGACAAATTTATGGATTCAGGTGTGAATTTAAGGGGGTAAGAGAGAATTCTTCCCTGTGAGGGTGCAGAGCCTTGGAACAGAATTCCCAGAGCATCTGTGGCTGCCCCTGAATCCCTGGAAGTGTCCAAGGCCAGGCTGGACATTGGGACTTGGAGCAACCTGGGATTGTGGAAGGTGTCCCTGCCATGGCAGGAGGTGGATCTGGATATTTTTAAGGTCCCTTCCAACCCAAACCATTCCATGATTCTTTAATATCTGTTTTAGCCCTTCATTTAGCTGCTGAGGACACTTGTGATGCCCACAGGAAGTTCTGAGCTTGCTGCCAAGTGCTCTGGAATTCTTTTAACCACTCCCTCCTGAGGGTACAATCAGCAAGATTCCACCAAAGGAATCTTTATTTAACTTCTCCTTCAGCCTTACGCAGTGAAATATTCTCATCCCCTTCTCCAGGTGGACAGGAGAAGTACAAAGGGACTGAGGGGGCCACCTGATGTTTTTCACACAAACTCTGTGAGAAAAACACATCGAGGTAAAGCAGAATCCTCCAATGAACCGTGATGGCTTTGGGAATTTTGGGAACAGGTTCACATCCCTGAGATGCTCCTCGTGTGGGAAGGCAACAGGACTGACGGCTGGAAATGATTCCAGAAACAGTGATTCCCACTAATGGGCATTTCCAGCAGTTCTCATTAACGTCATTATTGATTCTCTGTATTTTCTTGTCTTGGGATTGTGGAACCCAAGATGTGTATTCTGTTTCATCTGCTGAAAGCAGTTGGGGAAATGTTCTTCTTTATCTCCTGTAACTCTGGGAGGAGGAGGGCAGATGCCTTTTGATAACGGGGTAGCTGTTAAACCAGGTGGGGCGGTGTTTGTTATCTCTGTCACCACCTGTCCTCCCTCCAGGGGGTATTTTCTGCTAATGGGCCATTCAGACACCCCTAAAACCACACATCCCCAAAGTAGAACATCCACATTCCATCATCCCATTGTGAGATGCTCCACCCAGTGGGGGGAGCCAACCATTCCTACCTGGATAAAAACTGAGACACAGGAACACCAGGGATTTAGCTTCACCCGATTCCTGGAGGAAGACTGGATCCCTCTCACCCACTGGACTCTTCTCACCACCACTGGACCCTTGTTCTACAGGATCATCTCTGCCCCATCAGAACCACCTCTGCCACTCCAGGAGGACTCATTGTGGGACTGCTCCCAACACCCTGACCAACAGGGTGTCAGGTTGTAGCTCTGACTCTGTCAGGGTTTTCCAAAATTGTTGTTTGTTTGTTTGCTGGGTTGGTTGGGTGGTTTTGTTTTTCTACTACATTTGTATTGTTAATATTCCTAGCAAAGAACTGTTATTCCTATTCCCAAATCTTTGCCTGAAAGCCCTTCATTGCCAAATTATAATTTGGCGGGGGTGAGGGGTTTACATTCTCCATTCTAAGGGAAACTCCAGCTTTCCCTGGCAGATCCCTGGCAGTCTTTCCAAACCAAGACATTTCTCCTGTGATTCTTCAATTTCCTTTATTTATTTTTTTTCCCCTGTGATTTTTCAATTACGATATCCAACAGTGCCCTCGTGCCCATCGCTCTGTCCGGAGGAGTAAATCCCTCATTTCTGTAAAATGCCCATTTCCCAGCACATTTTCATTGGTGATTATGAACAGACAAGGTGCATTTTGAACACTTGCTCAGCAAAGCATTTCAGGCCGTGCCGTGGCAACACTTTTGCAATTCTTGCTGGTTTCACTCCTCTGTTCCCCAAGGGAACTCGGCCACGGGGCAGAAATCAAACCACAGGTGAAAATTGCCACAACTGGATGGCCACAACCGTGAGCCAAGTTCAGAATTTGTCTTTTCAAACAAAATTTTTCCGCTGGTTTTGTGGCAGAGTTGAAAACAACTGCATTAGTGAATGTTTAAGATGAATATGTTGGCTGGTGTGTGAATTACAGAGGACTCTAAAAGAGTTTGCATTTCCTGCCTGGTTTCATTTCAGAGTCTAAGAAGGACTTTTTAGGCTCCACACACACATTAATATTCTGCTCCTCTGCTGATGAAGTTCCCATTCAATGCCACGTTTCTTGAAAAATGCAAAGAAACATCCCCAACCTTCCTGGGATGAGGACAAATCCTCCCTGTCTCCCTCCATAATCCCGGCCATGTTTATATTTTCCTTCAGGAGAATGATTTCCTCCATCTGCTCCCCCTGTAGGAGTTGCTTCCTCCTTTTCCTGCTTTCCTGAGATTCCCAATTAAAACACACTTATCCATGGTGGTTCCCCCAAATACCAAAGGCATTTTGCAGAACTGATCAGCAACTCAAATAAGCAACAACCTGCAGAAGTCAAAGCCTTAAAGATTTCCCAGACAGAGACACAACCCAGAGGGGTGTGGGTGTGTGGATGAACACAAACCCTACTGATAAATAACAATACTTGGTTATTAACTCCCTTCTAGAACAGGATTAAAGATATTTATGGCATCCCTTTCCTTTCTGTTTTAGGGACTGAACAGAAATTCGCCCCTGAAATGGGCACAGCATTAAAACCCCGACAGGGCCCTGGCTGTGTAATGTGTTTACAGCTCTCTGCATTTTAAAAAAAAATAAAATAATTAAAAGCTTGGTAAAAGGTCAGAAGTTGCACAGAGTTACATTTTTTCTAGCATGAGAAAGCAGTTTCTTTCCAAAGCCTGAAGACAAATGTACTTTTTCTTTGTCAGACAGAAAAAGGTCTTGGAGGGTGATAAATAGCAGAGCTGTCCAATTTTGTAATCCAGTCAGAAAAAAACCAGACATCTTTGTGCCGAGGTACAAATCAAACCAGCTTTTTCTTTCTTTGCTTAATCACCAATTAAAAATACAATATATTATGTGAAGTTGCAGGTAATCTAAATTGAATTTCATTCACATTAAAGAATGCAACCTCTCATTTCACAAAAATGGAGCAACTATTCTTTTGGAGAGCCCACGGAATCAGTAATTTAGCTGAACTGGAAAGTGCGTGGCTTCTCAGAAAAGAATTACACTGCTGATTGTGTTAAGCAAATAATAATTAACACAAGTACATACAGCTCTAATTAGCGAGGAACTTAATTAAACAAATACACCAGCACAGCAAAATGCACAACAAAGTAATTGTACAGCGCCTTGCCAACTTGGTTTTTACTTTTGCACAGTGATTACAAAACGATTTTGTGTAGAGAAGAGCAGAAATCAGGCTCAGCCCCTCTGAAACACACACAGACCCCAGGAAATGATGTGGAATTCCCTGCACTGCCTGGAATTCCCTGCGTTGTCCCATCCCTATTTTCTATGACACGGAAGAGCTGTGCACCAAAACCTTGAAGAGTGCTGGGTTTTGGGACTATGAAGGAAAATTCCCGATTCTCTAAATTAAAACAACGTAAAAGTTCAATTTGTCATCTTCCAACCCTTTATCTTGTTCTGGCAGCCTGGAAAATGCACCCTGATGTCGAGACATGGAGTTAGGGAAGAGCTGAAGTTGGAGGATTGTCCAAAACTGTATCCAGGTGGGTTTTGGGGATCTCCAAGGATCTCCCACAATCTCCCTGGCAGCGTTTGACACCCTCACAGGGAAAATGTGTTTCTTGATGTTCACAGAATCCCAGGATGGGTCAGGCTGGGAAGGACCACAGTGGGATCATCTGGTCCCAGCTCCCTGCTCCAGCTGAGCACTGGCACAGAATTGCATCCAGACAACTCTGGAATATCCCCAGGGAAGGAGATATTCCAGACAATCAATTCCAATGCTCTGTCACTGCACAGGAAAGAAGTTTTTCCTCATGTCCAGGTGGAATTCCCTCATGTTGAAGTGGAGTGTCCTGATTTCAATCCTTGATTTCAGGCCTGCAGAAACCAAGTCCATGGTAGCCAGCATGGAAAACTCGGATTTTCCTGGCATTTTCCCTCTGACAGTCAATAAGCCTGGAAAGTTTGCATGAAGAAGGATTCTCCCATTCTTCTTTCACCACAGCATGGGATAATTCCCAAGGTTGTATCAGTGCTTGGACAAAAATTGTCTCCAACCACCCCCAAAAACTTGGAAAGTTCCCTCACAAAGACCACCATGACCAACTGGAAGTGGTTTATTCCAGGAAAAAAACCCAACTTTTTCTGAAACACACCTCTAATGTCACCAGATGGTTTTCCCACAAATCCCTGGAGTTAAGCAGAGGTTTGCCCACCACTCAGAATCCTTCACACCAAAGTTTGGAAGTTCCTACACCTGCCCCACTCCCAGCTCACTCCCATTTTCCTCAGGGGTTTGATCCATCCCTGTGTTTGTGAGGAGAGGGGTGAACGCTCAAAATTCACCTGCAAATTCCCAAAAAATCCCTCTTGTCCCTGTGGAATGAACTCCAGGGAATTCAGCATCACTGGTGGGTCACCAAGAATCTGAAGGAAGATCTTCCCACCCCAAATATTCACTCATACCTGGAGGGACACTTGGCCATTGGCACCAACACAGATCCTCCAGAGAGGAGAACAAACCCTTTCTGTTCGTTCTCAATCCCATTTTCCCCACACCAGTTTCATCCTCGATCTTTTAAGGTTGTAATTCCCTCCTAAATAATTCATGCATCACAGAAATGAGGATTTTGTCCCTGTTTAAATATTTCCAGCCAGTAAAGGTATTTTTAATCAGTAAAGAAAAAGGAATAGGAGGAAGCTCTTTAGGGCTGAGGAGTTGTGGGCATCTTTAAAACAAAAATGCAACCCCCCAACTGCATCTTTAATATCTTTTATGAGTCTGTCTCTGAAGCAGCAGCAGCAGTGTTGATACAGCCTAATTAAATCAATTCATCTGTGGAACTTTGCAATGCTTGGACTTTTTCCAGGAGGGTTCCTTGGAGCATCATTTTTTTTTCCATTCTCCATCTCTTCCTAAAATTTCTGAGGTAAACAACAACAACAAAAACGGTAATTTCTTTCCTGACACTCTACAATTACTGGAGGTTGAAGCCCCAAAGGGTTCTTTTTCTTTATGTTAAATTCTGTGTTTATCAATCCTGCTCTCAGCCTGAAGCTCCTCACCACCACTCTTGCTCTTTATTATTTCCTAATTTATTATTTGTATTACCGTGGTGCCTGCAGGCTTTGAGGAGCACTGATTTAGCCACGGTTTCCCCTTCCTTTTATTTTTTTTTATTTCATTTCTGGGTGATAAACTGGAAGATCAGGCTTGCTGCTGGCTTAAAATTCATGGAATAAGGGCCACAGGAGCTCAGGGTGCGATTTGGAATTGCAGGCACTGAGTTTGCTCAAGGTTCTGGGGGTGTTTTCCCACCGTGGGATGTTTTTATTCCCCTCTGCCACAACAGAAGCACTTCCTTGTCAAAGATCTTTGGATCTGAAGCAGGAAAGTTTTTTTATTTAATTTTAAACTTGGTTTTGATGGCCACATGTGACATGTCAGCATCCATGTTTGTGATTAAGAGGCTGGAGGATCTATGAGGAATTTAATGAAATTAAAAAGCTGCTGCAATTAAAGGCTGCTGTCCATGACTAAAAGAGCCCCAACACCCCAGAGAACTGCAGCAAGAGATGGACACACACATCCCAAAGACAAGGACTCTGAAAGTTGCTGTTCCAGGTGTGTGACATCCACAGAATCCTGAAAAAGATGGGTCTAAACACAAATAATCCCAGAAAACCACCCTGGTCCCAAAGAACTTGGTCTTTAGATCCAGAAATGAGGATTATGGAGATATTTTCTAATTCATGTAATCACAGAACGGGCTGGAAAGACCTTTAAAGGTCACCTGATCCAACCCTTTTGTTATGGGCAGGGACATCTTTATAAGGATCAGGTTGCTCAGAATCCCATCCAACCTTGAAGTAAAATATAAAGGAGCTTGGTCTGGGGAAAAAAAAAGGAAATCTTGCAAATGAACTTCCCAAAGAAATGAGAGATAAAACAAGGGAGAATTCATCTGAGGCATAAAAAAAATATTCCCAATAAAAGTAATAAGTTGGACAATATAAACACAGGTGCAGCTTTCTAGGGAATCTTCTCCAATTAAATTAAAACAGCAGCAGAAATGGGGATATAAAACTCCTTTTTATGATATTTTAATATGAGATTGGACAGTCCAGGTGGGTCATTCACCATTATCACTGCACCAAGATTCAGCCTCCATCCCATCTGATGGAAACAGAACCTTTGGAAGATGTTTTCTTTCCCCCACTTCAATCCTATCCTACAAAAACCCCCTAAACTTCAGATTATTCTACAGAACAAGTTTTATTCAGCAACACCAACTGAATCAATATCCAAAAGTATCAACAAGTTCAGTTGGACCCTAATTTCAATTTTATTGACTTTGGTGAAAGATTGTGATGCACACCCAGAATCTGGGAGGGGAAATTGCACATTTTGGGCAAAACCCCAAATGTTTTTTTTTAGGTTTTGTGTGCAGAGAGGGGATTCTCTCTCCAGCTCTTGGCCTGGAGTTTTCCTCTCCTGTTTCTGGCTGGAGTTTGGAGCTTGCCCAGATCCAACCTTTCCTTTTCCTACCAGAAGCCACTCAGTATTTTTTTATTTCAATCTGCTCCTGCAGGAGTTTCTGCTCTTTCCAAGAGCTCTTCTCACCTCTTTTGTGATGCTGAACGACCAGTTCCAAACGGGTCCGGTGTAACATTAACCCTTCCCATTAATTCTTTGTTAATTCCCTAATGAAACTCTTCCCTAGATCCCATTTGCCTTTTCCACAGCTGCACCACCTTCCTCCTGCCCCGTGGTTTCCACCTCACCACCCCCCACTCTTCCTCTCACTTTCCCTTCTGTCAAAGCCTCTGCAAGAGAACTCCGAGCTGCTTAAAAACAGCAATAAAACGTTATTACGTTCAATAACTTCCAGCAGAATCAAATCTTCTCTCGGAAACAATCCAATTCTGAAACCGGGATCCACCACCTTGCCTGCAAAGCGCAATAGATTGGGAGCAAAACCAACCTCAGCCGGGGCTAAACCAGGATTTTAACGCTTGCTTATCCTGGGAGGAATCTCTGACAGGGAATTTAATGCACAAAGGATTTCTGGGATGGGCGTTCAGCCTTTTGTTTCGCCTACTGTGAGCAAACAGACGATCAGAGGACTGGGATAAAAGGCTTTTTCTCTGGATCAAGGATGCTTTCTGGAGTGATGGAATAGAGGTGATCAGAGGAAATCCGGCTGCAGCAGCGAGGGAGGGATTGTATAATGGATTTTAAAACCTTAATGCATTATAAACACACAGAAAAGCAGTTCAGTTTGGCTCGCAGGAGTTTAGGGCAGCGTGGAGGGACATTAGCAAGTCAGAGCAGCAGTGGCATTACTGAGAGATCGAACAGAAATACCTTCATTTTGGAGTATTTTGTTATTAATAGTCTGGCTAAAGAAGTTCTAGCCAGGTTTTCCCAAGGAAAATGGGAATTGGTGGGAAATCTTGCTCAGCAGCGTGGTGACATGTGCAAATCCATGTTAATGCAAAAATGGTGTTTGGTTCCAGTGCCCCCAGCCCTCACCCAGGGGGGACAGGGAAGTCTGTGAAGCACATCTGGAGTGTCCAGCTGTGTCCAGCTCTGGGCTCCTCAGGACAGGAGGGAGCTGGAGCTGCTGGGGCAGGGCCAGAGGAGGGATGTGGGGATGGTTCAGGGCTTGGAGCAGCTCCGTGCCCAGGAGAGGGGACACGGCTGAGGGACCCCATCCATGGGGATCCACATCCCAAGGGAGGTGCCAAAGGATGGAGCAGGTTCTGCTCCGGGGCCCAAATGTGCAATTTCCCCTCCCAGATTCTGGGTTTGCATCATAATCTTTCACCAAAGTCAATAAAATTGAAGTTAGGGTCCAACTCAACCTGTTGACTGATTTTTGGATATTGATTCAGTTGGTGTTGTTGAATAAAACTTGTTCTGTAACCTGAAGTTTAGGGGTTTTTGCAGGATAGGATTAAAGTGGGGTAAGGAAAAACATCTTCCCAAGGTTCTGTTTCCATCAGATGGGATAGAGGCTGAATCTTGGTGCACTGATAATGGTGAATAACCCACCTGGACTGTCCAATATCACATTAAAATATCATAAAAAGGAGTTTTATATCCCCATTTCTGCTGCTGTTTTAATTTAATTGGAGAAGATTCCCTCTAAACCAGTCCCAAACTGGGCTGGGGGCACCAGAGGAGGAACGGGCAGGGACTGAGCCCAGGAATTCCCCCTGGATGTGGAGCAGAACTTCTGCCCTGGGCAGAGACCAGAGAGGGGCTGGAGTCTCCTCCTTGGGGACATTCCAGAGCCACCTGGACACTGCCCTGTTCTCTGGGATGGCCCTGCTGGAGCAGGGAGTGGGACCAGTGACCCACTGTGCTCCTTTCCACCCTCACTTATCCTGGAATTCTGTGAAACCACTTCCCAGGCTTTGGGTGATCCATTTCCAACACCCAGGTATCTTCTGGAAAACACCATCCCAAACTGAGGATGCTTGGGAATGAAGGAAAATCCCTTCTTCCCAGGAGTCATGGATAAAACAAGCGGTGATGGGCACAAGTTACTCCTGGGGAGATTCTGGTGGCACACAAGGGGAAAATTCCTCTCAAGGAGCCATTGGAATAAATTCATCAGGGAGTGGTGGATTCCCCAGGGTTGGGAATTTCAAGATTGTGCTGGACAGGCTGCTGGGCCACCTTGTCCAGGCTCTGCTTTGCCAGGAAAGGTTGGATCTGATGATCCTTGAGGTCCCTTCCAACCTGGTGTTGTTGTTTCTATGATGTGGATATTTCCCTCAATAATTAATTGCAATTAATAAGGATGGCAAATCCAGGCAGAAGACGAGAGGCAGGAATGGCACAGCTTATCTGAGGCTCCTTGTTTGCTCTGTCACCTCCAGAGCATCCCAAGGACCCCACTAATGGGAATTACACATTTCCAGAATATGTTTTCAGCCAGAATTTGGTTTCAGTTGTTCCAGGCTGTAGCTACAACCTGAACTGATGGAATTCCAAGGTGCAGGGAACACCAGTGGAATAACAACAACCAGACTAAAGCTAATGACGCTTGGTTAGGATGGAGAAAATCCTTCTGGGGAGCAGCTGAAGGAGTTTTTGTCAGCAGTCAGGGCAGCACAGCAGCCTCCAGCACCTTCCTGAGGCACTCTGGATATTGGTCTGAACAGGAGGAATTTGCCACCTGGAAGAAATGATATTCCTGCTTCCAGACCTACAGCTTCCCAGACTTTGTGTGGTTTTAGATATTTATTTCCCAAACTCTAACAGAACCTTCCGAGGGAGAGCAGTGTACAAAGAGAATTACAGCTTTCACAGGAGGACAAATGATACAAAGGACTGGGCTGGAATTTAATCCCAGTGTCCTCTGTGCCTTGGAAATTTGAGGGTATCAGTGCCTGCAGCACTGAAGGAAGCTCATAAAAAAGGGGGAGAGATAAAGACAGGATAAGTAGATAAAGTAGATAAAGACAGGAGAAAGGGGGATGGCTTTAAAATGCCAGAGGACAGGGTTAGATGGGATATTGGGAAGGAATTCCTGGCTCTGTGTGTGGGGAGACCCTGGAGTGGAATTCCCAGAGCAGCTGTGGCTGCCCCTGGATCCCTGGAAGTGTCCAAGGACAGGTTGGACATTGGGGCTTGGAGCCCCCTGGGATAGTGGAAGGTGTTGAATTTGGAACTGGGTGATTTTAAGGTCCCTTCCAACCCAAACCATTCCATAATTCCTTTGCCTCCTTGGTACACCTCACTGGTGAGTGTGACAAAGGTGTGCAGAGGGGAAAAGTTCACTTGGTAAAACCATTCCCAAATCCCAGGTTTTGTAATTACCATACAGAACTCCAGGAAAAACCTTGGCAGAAATGCTCTTTTACAAAGTTATGGGTTGGCTCCTGGAGCTGGGGAGGTGACTGTGACAAGGGAACAACACTTGCACCAACTCCTTTCCACATCAAAGGGGAACCGCTGGAGACCAGCTTGAAAAGGCTTCATCCCCGTCCTCACTAATGCAAAGAGCACAACAAAGCTGCAGCTCAGCCTGGCCACTGAATGAACAGGGAAATAGCAGAGATTGAGGGGGCTTTGAAACCTGATTTGCATCAAGTAGCCACTCCAAAGGGAGGGAAAGGCTGGGAAGCACTAATGAAGATAAAGCAGCTAGGTGAGAACGATGCTTTTGAAGTGAATCCTCCCACCCACCCCGTGCCCCCCTTCCCCTGCAGGTCCTGCTCACAGACCTGGCTGGGGGAGCACAGGAAAGGCTGAAATCGAGCTGGAAGATTGGCACCAGGCACTCTGCTGGCTCAGGAGAACTTTGGGTGACCAAATCCCACCCCTGGAGGTGTTCAGCCATGCCTGGAAGTGCTCAAGGCCAAGTTGGACAGGGTTTGGAGCAACCTGGGCTCGTGGAAGGTGTCCCTGCCCATGGAAGGTGTCCCTGACCATGGAAGATGTCCCTGACCATGGAAGGTGTCCCTGCCCATGGAAGATGTCCCTGACCATGGAAGGTGTCCCTGCCCAGGGAAGATGTCCCTGACCATGGAAGATGTCCCTGACCATGGAAGGTGTCCCTGCCCATGGAAGATGTCCCTGCCCATGGAAGATGTTCCTGACCATGGAAGGTGTCTCTGACCATGGAAGGTGTCCCTGCCCATGGAAGGTGTCCCTGCCCACGGCAGAGGTTGGAATTGGATCATCTTTAAGGTCCTTCCAACCCAAACCATTCCAGGAATCACTGTTTGGTCCTTCAGACAGCCACAAAGCCAAACCTCGTGGTAGGAAAGTTCAAAATGAGGTTAAACAGCCCAAAACCAAGCTCAGACCACGTAGTAGCAGCAAGGGCCTCACCACCAAATGCTTTAACATCCTGATTGATCCAAATCAAGATTAATTGTAGTCACTGCTTGTTATATTTGGGTTTTCTGAAGTTCTTTCCCAGGGACCTAAACTGGTAAGCAAGGTCATACTTTTTAAACTCTCTTGTTTTTCACATTTCTCTCCTAAGGAGGGACTTTGCTTGTTGACCCTTGGTGTTGACCAACGGTTCTAAAGATCCCACCTCTTAGGTGGGTCCATTGTAAAAAGGTATAAAAATAGCTTCTGAGAATAAACCAGCCCCTTTTTTTTGGCGCATCAGCCTTCTGAAATCACGAGTCCGTGTCTTTCCTTCGTGTCCAACAGCGACAATTAATTCCTTGTGGGAACTGAGTCTCCCACAGAAAAGCAAAAGGAACCATGGATTTCTGTCATCATTCCAATGACAGCTCAGAATCTCAATTTATTTTCATGCGCTCAGAGGAACTTTTGCTTTCTTAGGACAAAAGCTGATGTTGCCTTTGTTCTTTTCAGTTTTAAACCCAACAAATGAGACTTGGACTTGGCATCAACACTGGGCAACAAGAGGCTTTTAGAGAGAGTAACTTTAAACTCGTGTCTGCTGATCAACAGCAAAGATGATCCTAAAGGGAGCTGGGAGGAACTTTTAGGATCTTGAGATCAGTGGCCAAAACACTTCAAAAATACTGACCCAGGACTTCTTTGTGTGGCTCATCTGGGCCATCAATACCTAAATATTTGGCAACTTTTGTCTCAAAATAAACACGTAACTGAATTTTCAGGATGGGGAGAAGGGCCCATCTTCCCCTCTCATAAAAAAGCAGCTACAGACACCGAGCTTTGGCTGATTATTCAGGTTTTGAGAGCAAGGGGAGAAAATTGAGGGCTGCAATGACGTGACAATCTCACAGATCACACCTTGGGTGCCACCTTTGAAGGGTTCAGTCTGTTAATGGCCTTGGTGAGAGCAGGGGAAGGAGGGGGCAGCTCCTTGGGTAGAATCATTAAAATTCCACGATTCCACCTCCCTTAGGAAGCCACGACTGGCACCAGGCAGGGACACCTGGGTCACCACCATATGGCAGCACAGCAGGAGCACAGCACCCGGACGTGGCAAATTGAGATTTTAAAAAGCTGCCTTGGGAGTCTTCAGACACGACAAAAAAGCTTCTGCACATTTGGGGAAAAAAAAAAAAAAGGAAAAAAAATATATAAATTTTAGATTTCTCCAGTGAGAGCCAAACTCTGACAGCTCTTTGGGGGCTTTTGCAGGTCCTGGTGCTTTTACAGCTGTGTCTACCAGGACTCCTCAGTAACACTTCCAAATTAATTCCGACACTTCCCACATGAAAAGCGGAGCTTTTGGAAACAGGGGTAAAAGGAAGTGTGACAGATTCAACTATTAAAAAAAAAAAACCACCAAACCCCAACAATCCAAGAAATCATCCTGCTCCTTTCTCCCTTTCCCAAGGCTGTGGTGAGATCTCTGGTGGGCAGAAGGTGCTGCTCAGGGTCAGGATTGTGTGGGATGCATGTTTTGGTTCCTCTGGATGCAGGAATAACAGAGGGGACATTTCCATGGCTTGGAAGGATGGAGAGAAAGGCTGGAAAGGGCTCTGAGTCCCTTTTGAATGAGCTCAGTCCAGCTCAGCTCTGCTCTTCTCCAGCACAGCTGGTTTGGAAAAAGACATTCAAGGACATGAGAGCTTTTATTGAGCCCTGGGGTAAAAAGTCGATTTCTGGAGAAAGGAAGAGAGTGCAGGATAATGGAACAGATTTTTCCCTGTTACAGAGCAGTGTTCAAGGCAGAAAGTCTCTGCCAGCCTGGCCAGGGAAGGACCATTGAAGTGCCTTCACACACCAAAGCTGAGAAGCAGCTGGGGCTCCTCATCCCTGGAAGTGTCCAAGTCCAGCTTGGAGCTCCCTGGGATAGTGCAAGGTGTCCCTGCCCATGGTTTGGGCTGGAATGAGATGATCTTTGGGTCCCTTCCAACCCAAACCATCCTATGACTTTTCCCCCCTTTAATGACGAGTTTAACGCGACCTCTCCCAGCCACCCAGACTGCTCCTCTGGATGTTGGGTGTTCCCTCTCCAGGTGAGGCTGGATCTGGGTGGGAAAGGTGGCACCTGAGGTTCTGACCCCAGGCCTGCTCTGCAGCATCTCAGGGAGGCTCTGTTGGCACAGCAATGAAGATCTCATCCCTCATGGAGCCACCCCGTGGATTCCCTGGCTGAGCAAAGGGAGGCATCAGAAAATGCCACGGAATGTTTTCATGGATGATTCAGCGCTGAAACACATGGGTTTATGTTTTTTTTCCCCCTCCCAACCCCAAAAACCTTGCTGTGGACAAACCATCAGCTGCTCCTTCCCTTTTGGATCTCAGGCTACCCAGGAAATAAGTGGCCTGAGAAATCCATGGAAGCCACAAAGCCAAGGAGAAAGGAGCAACGCATCCCTCAAAACTTTTTGTCTTCCTCTGTTCACCTCCCCAGAGATCCAGCCCAGGGCAGCTGATGTTCCAGGGCAGGAAAATGAGGCCAAACAGGTAAAGAGAGAATGGCACAGCTGCTCGGTGGCACCACAGAAAAATAAAAATCAACCCCATTCTTCCCCCATCTCTTTGAGGACCCTGTCAATGTGCTGAAATAAAAGCCTTGATTTGAATTCCCACTTGGATTTGTGGAATTCTGACACGTCCTCAGTCAAGCAAGATCCCCTCCTTCAATCAGCCCCCATTTTCTGGAGATGCTGGAGAAGGAAGAAGCTGAAGTAATTATTGAAAAATCATAAGCAGCAGCTTTGCCCTAATTACCAGGACTCCTTTGTCATTTTTTTTATTGATTACACAAGTATTGACTGAACTCCCTGAGTCTTGTGCTGCCGTGATAAGAACAGCAGCCAGCAGAAAAACAAAATGCAATTAAGTGACCCAAATATCCTGATGAACATTTGTGACTGGGAACAAAAAAAAAAAGAAGGGAAGAAGGAAAAGTAAAGCCTGGAAAAAAAAACCCCATTGGTGTTGTCTACAGTCAGCAACAGCTGGATCTCTGTGATGGGAGCAATGTCCTTGTCCAGAAAACGTGAGTGTTTTACCTCCTACATTTCCAAAGTGGTTGGAGGCATTTAATTCCTTATTTTTCAAACATGGAATGGTTTGGGTGTGAAGGGACCTGAAAGCTCAGCTCATTCCACCCCATGGGCAGGGACACCTCCCACTGTCCCAGGCTGCTCCAAGCCCCAATGTCCAGCCTGGCCTTGGACATTCCAGGGATCCAGGGGCAGCCACAGCTGCTCTGGCAATTCCAGCCCAGCCAGGAATTCCTGCCCAAGCTCCCATCCATCCCTGCCCTCTGGCAGCGGGAAGCCATTCCCTGTGTCCTGTCCCTGCAGGCCTTGTCCCCAGTCCCTCTCCTGGAGCCTCTTCAGGCCCTGGAATGTTCTGGAAGCTCTCCCTGGAGCCTTCTCCTCTCCAGGTGAGCACCCCCAGCTCTCCCAGAGCAGAGGGGCTCCAATCCTGGAGCAGCTCCAGGGCCTCCTCTGGATTCACTGCAGCAATTCTGACCAAGGGAATTTTTGTGGATTTGTTTTGGTTTTTTTTCTTTCCTCCCCGCCTGGCTCTAATTGATTTTTTGACCGTCTCAACTCCAACCACCAAACCAAAATGAAGCCTCTCTCATTTCCAGCTGTTCAATGCCCATCTCCCTGAGCTCTGCTCTTATCGCCACAAACTTTTATAAAAAAGCTGCTTTGATTGGAACAATTTAATGAGCAATTTTTATCACCCTTCTTCAGTGGGGAAAAAAAAAAACCAAACAACTTCATTCCACAGCATCACCCGCAAGTGTAACAGAAAAAAGGAATTGTATCCCAATCCTCAAGATCCATCTGCTTTCAGACAGACAAGAACAACTTGCAGGAGGCTCCTGTTGATAAGCCTGGTTTGACGTGGATAGGGATTGCAGGAATTGATTTCCTAGGTTGTTTCAGATATGATAAGGAGCATAAATAGTGCAGAAGAACTCCTGAGTTTGCAGATACCACTCTCTTCATTACTGCTCTCTTCCAGCTAATCATGATTTTTTTTAAAGAAAAAAACCCACACATGAATTTTTGGCATTGAAAAATAATGTTATTTTTCAAGTAAAAGCTACAGTGTTCAGGGACAGGGCAGGTGTGGTGCAGATCAAATAAACTACTCCACTTTTCAAGAACAACAACCATTAACAAGATGAAGAAAATGAAAAATATAATATTAAAATATGTTTACTGCATTATTCTCAACTGTTTGACCTGGGGGAGAAATCAGCAGGTGTGGTGAGATGGTTCAATAATGTCTGTAAAGGTAATTACCAGGTGCAATCATCTCCCCAGGATTATTCAGAGATTTTAAACACAGGGGATGGGATGGGATGGAATGGAATGGAATGGAATGGAATGGAATGGAATGGAATGGAATGGAATGGAGCTGTCAGCACTTAGAACTTTTCACTGAATTCAGCTCTAAGTAATGAAGTTTTACAACAAACCACACTCTGAAGATGAAGAAAATTCTTCCAAGAAGAGTTTTCCCCTCTGTTTCACAAAATATCGACCCTGCTCTTCCTGGTTATGAAACCAAAGTAAAATTTAATTTAAGTCTGGTTTGTTTCTTGCTTTTTTAGCAAGGCTGGACAAGGAAACTGGATGGTCAATTTAAGTTTTTTTGCTTGCAAAAAACCCCTAGCATTTACACCCCAGCTCAATACAAATTCCCAATTTCACCCTCTTCCATGAGTTGTAAAATGAAATTCTATGGTTGTTCCACAATTCCCTGCAAAACTTAATAAATGGTGTCAGCTGAGAGAACACAACTGCAGGTTGACACAACCATGGCCAGAATTACAGGAAAAGCACCTTGATGGTGGAACTCAGCACTGCCCCCACACTGGCCTTGTTCAGAGGCTGTTTTAGTAAAAAAAAAAAAAAAAGTGAATTTTCATGGAGTGAATCCCAGGCAGATTTGGTTGGAAGGGGCCTGAAAGATCATCTGGTTCCAAACCCCTGCCATGAACTTTCCATCTGTTCCAGTGGACCAGGAGGCTCCAAGAACTGTGCCAGCATCTCTAATTGCAAGACAGGACCATTAATATCCAACTATTCCCAGATGTCAGGGATTTCAGTGGTGCAGAGGGAGCAATTTCCCATAACAGGGAGAGGTTCAAGCCATGTCCCACCCCAAGGGATGAGCAGCCCCACTGGTGGCCTTGGGACCAGACACGAGGGAGATGTTTGGCTGCAGCACATCTGGTTGCACTGCTCCAAACTGCTCTTCCCATCAAAAATCCAGCCGTGGGATGAAGCCTGTGGCATCAGATGTGATTGTGACTCAAGGGCACAACCCAGCACATGGTCCTGTTGTCCCTCAGCCCATGGATCCATCCTGTCTGGATCCCACTGCAGAGCTCCCTGCCTTCCAGCAGATCCACATCCCACCCAACCTGGTGTGATGGGAGAACTGACTGGAGGTGTCCTCAATCCACTTCTCCAGATCTCCAGATAAAGACCTTAAACACAGGACTGGCCCCACAGGACACCACTGGTGGAAATGCACTGCCCACCAGCCTCTGGGCCCAGCCATCCAGCTGGTTCTGCCCCCACAGCATCCCAGTATCACTGAGGTTGGAAAAGCCTTCCCAGACCATGGAGTCCCAGCTGTGCCCAACACTCACCCTGCCCCCAGCCCACAGCTCTGAGTGCCACGTCCTTGGACACCTCCAGGGATGGGGACTCCAAACCTCCCTGGGCAGCCCTTTCCAGTGCCTGACCAGCCTTTCCAGGAGGAAATTCCTGCTGATGTCCAACCTGACTCTGCCCTGGCCCAGCCTGAGGCTGTTTGCTCCCATCCTGCTGCTCATTCCCTGGGAGAGGAGGCCAATCCCACCCTGGATGGAGTCCCTCCACACCATGGATTGCTTATCAGTAGATAAGTATCTCTCCCTAGAATGCTTCTTTGCTTGCACAGCAGCAAATTCTTCTCCTTCCCATCTGGAATTTCCTTCCCTCAGGCTACACCTGCAGCACTCCTGACTATTAAATACCAGCTCCACCAAAAAAATGCAGCTTCCATCCATCCTTCCTTTTCCAAAACCCAGGAGGTGAACAGCACAAGAGCATCTCAGGTCTTCTCACGTGCCCTGGTTCTTGACAATTAATTGGGAAGAAATCTTGAAACCAGAGGAAAAGAGAAAGGGAATGAATCTCATCCTTTTTTGAGGATGTGAGCTCAGGTTCCTGTAGGAACAAACCCAGGGCCAACGGTTTTCCTGCAAAAAGGAAGGAATTGCTTCTCCTGGCACTTGGGTCTGTAAACTGTTATCTAAAGATTTCCTGAAGCTTTGCCCTCTCTGCTGTGCCCTGCTTCTGGAATCTCAAACAATCCATTTTTAATTTTATGTTTAAAAGTTTGATGAAAAAGTGATGGGTATTGACTTCTGCTCTGGCTGATTCCCGCTCAGCCCTGCTCCACTGATGAACAAGAAATGTGGGATTTCACAGGACTTCAGCAAGGGCTCTTTGGGGACCTCCTAAAACCATGGAAATTAGGAACAGGAGACATCTCCATGAGCATTGAGGGCAGCTAAAAGAGGAGCCTCCACTTCCAACTCTGTTACTTCCAACTCTTGGCTTCCAGTCCCAGCCCCACTGTGTGCTGCAATTTCCCTTTTGTAATCCTACAGCAAGGGGAGCAGCAGATTGCCCAAGTGCAGGGGGAGTGCACAGAAAAACTGCTGATCAGTAAATGCAAAGAGAAAAACTTCTTGCCCATAAATAATGGAAACATGGAATTGGTTTGGGTTGGAAAGGACCTGAAAGCTCATCCCATTCCACCCCATGGGCAGGGACACCTCCCACTGTCCCAGGCTGCTCCACACCCCCAATGTCCAACCTGGCCTTGGACATTCCAGGGATCCAGGGGCAGCCACAGCTGCTCTGGCAATTCCAGCCCAGGCAGGAATTCCTTCCCAAGCTCCCATCCATCCCTGCCCTCTGGCAGTGGGAAGCCATTCCCTGTGTCCTGTCCCTCCAGACCTTGTCCCCAGTCCCTCTGCAGCTCTCCTGGAGCCCCTTTAGGCCCTGGAATGTGCTGGAAGCTCTCCCTGGAGCCTTCTCCTCTCCAGGTGAGCACCCCCAGCTCTGCCAGCCTGGATCCCTGGGAACTGAGGGGCTCCAACCCTGGAGCAGCTCCATGGATTCCTCTGGAATCTCTCCAGCAGCTCCAGGTCCTGCTGATGTTGTCCCCAGGGTTGGAGCAGCTGAGTAGGTGAGGTCTCAGGAGAGTTGAGGGGGAGAATGGCAACAAACACGTTCATAAATCCCATAATTATTAATTACTATTAACATCATCACTAAAATAACATTTGCTTTAAAGCTGCTGCTGAAGAAGAAAGTAACCTTCAACTCTGAGAAATATTAAATATAGAGCAATCTGCAAGGAAATGATGATTGACAGAGGGAGAGGTAAAGAGCAAGGCTTAAATAATACATGGAAACCTGTAATTCAGCCTGACACAAATTCATTTTTCTCACTCTGCCACTCCGAAGTATCCAATCAATGAGACAAATCTCCATGGCAAAGCCATTATTTAAACAAAGCTGGCTTGGCTTAAAAACACAATAATTTGGGCCAATTTAGGACTCTGATATTATGCACCATTTCGCATTGTGAGGTGCTGAGAGATCCCACATTGATCTGGGAATGAAAAGCCAACAACTTTTTGATAGTTCATAGATTTCCCCCTTTCTCTCTGCCTCCCAACCCCCAGATGTTGAATAGCCCAGCAGCCACCACCTCTGCTTTCCGTTTTGGGTTTGTTATCCCTGAAAGCCAAACTGGAGAGACTCCTTAAAAGAAGCAGCAGTAACAGGAAGAGATAACGACTTAAATGCAGCTTTAACAATGCTGCTTTCTTCCCTTTTGAAATAGGCATCTGGGGTTGTTTTTTTTTTCCCCTCCAAATATGTTCAATTGCTGCCTCCAAAGGCATCAGCAAAGCTGAGAAATGGGGGGGAAACTATTCCTTGAGTTGGTGGATGGGATCAGATTTTAAGGACTCAACGGGAATTTTGGTTCAGCTCCTGATTCCCTAAAACCCCAAGAATTAAAGAGCCGAAGTTGCTCCAGGTGTTTGTTGGATCAAGGCCAGGGGGATGCAGAGCTCTGCAGGATTGAAAAGCCCACAGGGATTGGAACAGGAGTTGGAAGAGGCTGCCCAGGGAAGGGCTGGAATCACCATCCCTGGGAGTGCTCAGAAAACCCCTGGATAAGGCACCTGAGGCCGTGGTTTAGTGAGGAACACGGTCCTTGATTATTCTTTGATCAATCCCTGGGATCTTCATTCCCCCATCCATAAAATGGGAGTAATTATCCTTCTATTCTCTCATCCCTTGCTTGCCTGCTTTAGCCACATTTCATCCTCTTTTCATCTGCCTGTGCCCTGCTGGGCCCCCACTGAGGCTGAAGGGCTGATTCATCATTGAAATGCTCAAAACATTGCACCCGGATCATCTGGAATGGTTTTTCACCTCTGGCTTTTGTCGTTTTGCTAATCAGAAAACATGGAATTATCTCAATTTAGCAGCTGTCACTGTGCCACCCACCACTGGTTAAACTGGCTCGGTACCTCAGCTGAGCAGACAGCATTCCAAGAGAGCTCTGAAAAGGTGATCTGATGCAAAAATTTTGACTTAAATGAGAATATTCCCCTTTTTTTTTTATTGCCTCACAATGGGATTTCAGCACAGCAGTTACAAGGGAGAGGAAGATGAATTGTCTCTACAGACTCTAAATGTTGCCAAGAGCTCCTCGTGGCAAGGTGAAACCCATTCCTCATGTGCTGCTTTGCTTTCAGAGATTCCAATCCAAAGTCCTGGGGGTTTATTGCTCTGTGATTCAGCAATTGCAAAGGCACTGCAAAACAACAGCAGCCCAAAACGTGACAGCTCTGAGGCAACTCTGATCCAGGAGGGATTTGGGAGTTTACACTGGAAAGCACTGAAGGAGAAATCCCAAAGTGAAAAGTTTTTTGAGGATGTTTGCGCTCAGGAACTCTGCGTGTTTTGAAGTGTCAGTGCTAGCTCAGGTCAAACAATCACAGGAAACAGCCCAAATTTGGCTTTTTCCTGCTGTGATGCAACCAGGATCAGGAATCCCTGGGCTGGTTTTGTGTGGGAGGTGGAACACCAGAACAGACACTCAAAAGTGCAGGGAGAAAATGCAGAAGAGGAATTCAAGAGGAGTCTGGTCCTTGTTGTTCCTGCTGATCCTTTGGGAATTTAGCAGTGCTCAGAACTGGGATAAAAGCAATTTAGTGAAGTCAGGGCACTGTTCTCTCAGGAACTCACAGGAATAATAATAATAATTAATAAATAAAAATCACTCTGATCTTCCCACATCCACCTGCTGCTCCCACCAAGCTTCCACCAGGCCCAGCCTGCCTGGTCACGAGCAGAATTGGGGAATTTTAAAAAGATCTGAAAGCCTCGAAGCTGCTGGCAGAAGGACTCACACATTTACTGAGCTCTATGTGTTGAAGAGGACTTCAGAGCCCACCCAGTTCCAATGGGCAGGGACACCTTCCACCATCCCTGGATACTCCAAGCCCCGTCCAACCTGGACTTGGACACTTCCAGGGATCCAGGACTTGAACAGAAGCTGGATTTTAATGCTATTTCACATTTCTCTTGAGGGAGCTGAGGAGCTTTTTCATGATCAGGAAGGAAGTTATTAGACAAACACTGTTTTTATTAAACCAGATTAAACTTGGAACCACCAGCCTTGACAAGAAGCCCTTTAAGGTGTAATTTGAGAATCACAGCAGGTGAAAATGAAAATAAAAACAAAAATAAAAACCCTGGCCTTGATGATATTGTGAAGGTTATAACAAGTGAAACACAGGAATGTGACTTTTTGGGATGAAGGAGCAGAACTCTGGCTGATCCTCAGCAAAGACAGCACATGAACAATCTCCTATCTTTCACAGCAATGGTAATTTATTAAAATAAACCACCCAAATCATTAAAACCCGTCATCTTAAACCAACAAAAGGCTCTTCAGTAGAACAATCACTGTCACCATCTGAGAATTCCAGATCATCACCTCAATTCCAGACGCTGCCTGCTCAGTTCTGATGCTCACATATTTTATCACTGCCTTGGCTGTTGCTTTTTCCCCCCCAAAAAAAGCAGAACCTGGGAGGCCAAATGGAGCTCCTCACCTAACAAGACAAATGGATTTTATTGACTTAATCAAGGAGAGTAACAACTCCACAGCTCATTTCTTCCAGAGCTGGCTGGAACAAACTCTCGGGGGCACGGGGAGGAGATGTAAAACACAGCCCATAAATTATGAGTTCATTAAGGAAATGCCAATGGGAACTGCTTCAGAATGGAACATCCACCTTCTGTGAGGCTTCCAGGGCTAGGGGGGGCAAAATATTGACTCCCAGCAAACGAGGCAGGAGATCTCCACATCATAAATCATGGGAAACTCCCTGATTTTTCTCCTTCAGCTGATGAGGTTGCTCTGCTGCTCTGTATTTGATGGGATAGGGAACCAAGGGTTATCCCATTTTTTGCTGCTGTTGCTCACATGGCAGCTTGGCTCTGTCACAGTCTTTTCCACAGTCTTTTTGCTGTGATTTTGGGCTCAGATTTGCCAAATTTGGGCCCTAATGTTGATGGGTTATTCCTCTGAGAGGTACAGACAGCTCTTGGGGTGTCCTGTGCAGGGCCAGGAGTTGGACTCAAGGATCCTCATGGGTTCATTCCAACTCAGGATATTCCCAAAGGGGAAAAGTCTCCCTTTTCCCCCCTGGATGGGTGAAAATCCTGGGAGAGAGGCTTTGTACAACATCATTGAGGGGCACAAATACACAGGGAGAGGCACTGAGTGAGATCAGTGAAAAGAGGATAAAGCAAGCAAGCACAAATCGCCCAAATTGCTAAATATGAGCAACAAGCCTCCAAATTACCCAGAGCGAAGCAGCTTCTCTGAGGTAACTCAATTCCTGCATTCAGAGCTGAAAAAAATGTTAAATCAGGACCAAAGAGTGATTATATTGATTTGTACACCCTGAACCACAGGAATAGGAAATAAACGAGGAAACAAAAAATCACACACACACACAAAAAAAAAGGAGAAAATGTTTCTAACAGTTTCATGTATTCCTTTCAGGGGTCCACAGCCATCAAGGCACAAAAAACTTCTGTTCCAAGAGGGAATGATCAGGTTTTATCTCCAGACAGCTGATTTCTTATTTTGTTTTTTTAACTGAGAGACAAAATTTTGAAATTTTAGGGAGTGAAGCCTGAAGAGGGCTGCACACCCTAACAGGGATATTTACTGCTCCTAATGGGCCAAATTAGGCTGCTGGTGGTTAAGACTCAAGGCTGGAATAATGAATGGGCTCTTCACACCCCAAGCCTTTGATCTTTGGACTGGATTCAAATGGAAGTGAAAGCACTGGGCAGCTGATGGGGTCTGGGATGTGGTCACTGTGAGCTGATTACCTTGAGCTATTTTTGCCCATTTCAGGATGGGCTGAAATGTGGCCCTGCACCCCTGAGATATCTGGGAGAGCTGTGCCATCACTGTTTCTGCTCTACTGACACAGATTTCTGCTTTAAAGAGGATTTTTTGAGAGCAGGCAGAGCTTCTGCCTGATGAGCAGAGCAGAAGCAATGGAAAAAAAAAGTATTTTCCCAAGTTTGAGGAAAGATGCTGTCAAGACTTCCCTCACTCACCTCTCCTTAATCCCATTTTTTCCCCTCTCTTGCCTGTTACTGCTGCCCTTGAGGACTTTGGACATCACCACATGGACAGAAGGCAAAGAAAGCAGCTCCAATTCATCCCATCCCCCACATTAAACAGTCACATTCCAAAGGAAAATTTGTTTCTGGGTTCCTACAAGTGCATTAGAAATTAAGAGGAAAAGCCCAGAGAGCAGGGAATGTCTCTGGTAGTGGCCATAGTTAAATAGAAAGGTCACCTCCTGGACTGTGTTCCTGCTATAAACCAGCAAATTATTTCTCTGATTGCTGTGATTGTTTTGAAATCAATTTGAGAAGCCTTCAGAGCCACAGTGATGGGGGAGGTCTGTAAGGTCACATGGAGGGAGTGGGGACAAGGAGACGGGAGCTTTACCTCTCTCTGTGCCAGGCTGTTCATGGTTTCTCCTACACCTCTGCTCTTCCACCCATAAAAAAATGGGACAATGACCCTTCCAAACACAGAACCTGCCAGGTGCTTCTCGACCTTCAGGCAGAAACCTCCTTAGAAATCAGCTGTCCTAATTTAAGTCCCAGCAAACTCATCAGCTGAGATGCAAACGCTCGGAATTGGGAGAGAAAATTTCAGGGAGAGCTCAGAGCTCCTGCCAGAGCCTGGAGGGGCTCCAGGAGAGGGGCTGGGGACAAGGCCTGGAGGGACAGGACACAGGGAATGGCTTCAGATTGGAAAAAGGGAGATTTGGGTGGGATCTTGGGAAGGAATTCCTGGCTGGGCTGGAATTCCCAGAGCAGCTGTGGCTGCCCCTGGATCCCTGGAATGTCCAAGGCCAGGTTGGACACTGGGGCTTGGAGCAGCCTGGGACAGTGGGAGGTGTCCTTTCCCATGGCAGGGGTTGGAATGACCTTTCAGGTCTCTTCCAACGCCAACCATTCCATATTTCTGTGATTATTAGCAAGTGATTAAAAGGACACGCAGTGCACTCCCAGCTTTAGGATGAACCCGTGAACACCAGTGACTGACACTGAATGAACAGCTCACACCAAGCCCCAAAGTAAAGCTCTGCCAAGCCAGAAAGTCAAACTCAAACAGAAAGGGAACTGAGGTGAACACAAACTGAGAAATCCACACAAAGGCCCACGGAGAATATTCCATTTCCAAAGCCCATCCTCTGGCTGTGTGCCCCACCTCAGGAGCCCTGTGCCTGTGGAAGCAGGGCCTGGCAGGGGACTGGTGTGAAAATCTCCACCATTTAAAATGCATTCATTTGCATTCTAAATGGCTCTGTGATGTGTCTGAATTGACATTGGTTTAATTCGCTTCATGAACGCCTGTGTCACGCTAGAATTCAAGCACTTCACCAAAGAACCAGAATATGAGCAGTGGAAGAGTTTGCCTTTCATGCATTTCTGTGTCAGTCACAGAAAAAGTTATAATTTCAGGTGCTGTGAGGAAACAATAATCAATCCCATCCCATTCAAAAACAATCCCCTAATCTCCACTCTTACCCAGTATGTATTTAATGGAAATTCTGCCCTGCATCCAAGACTAGGAACCACAAGGAACAGTAGTGGTAGTGAAATATTTGATAATCAAAGAATATGCAACTCAATTTTAGAGCCAGCTCCTGAGAGTGTATATATAGGAAACAAAACCACCAACACAGGAAATTCTTCCTGATGACCCACCTCTCTGACAGGCCTATGTGAAAATCTTCAGCCTCGCCCTGAAGCATCTCCCTCATCACAGCCCTGAGTGGTTCAATCCCACTCCACAGACAGCAGATTGGGAAACTGAGGGTCTCACTGCCAGGAGATTGGGTGTGAAAGGCAAATGGAGCAATCAGGAGGAGCCAGGCACCAGCAGCACTGGGTGAAGTCTCACTGAGACAGCCCTGATGTCCTGATGTCGAATGAATGATTTAGCACTTGTTAAACTTCTCCCATTGTGAAAGCAACCTATTATTTTCCTGCTTGTGCTCTGCAATGCCTCAATCACTGACAGAAGGAAGTGAGTGAGAAATAATAGAGTTCATTTTCGATTGCTGTCGTTCAATATCTCGCTCTGTGTACCCCATCTGCCATTGTTTCAGCAACAAGGGAGCTGATGGCTTTTCCTCATCCCCTTTTCTGATCCCACCTCTGATGAGTCCTCCGTCTTTAACAGCCCCAAATAACATCCTGGAACAGCACAAGTGTTCAATCCCGGTGTTTTTGTAAAGAAAAACACCGTGGTACAGCACTCGGGGGAGAGGCATGCATCACTTACAGCAGGACAGCTTCCAAACCCAAAGTTTAAATTCTTGTCATAGCAGTTACTGATGAAAGCTTTGGATTTTTGTCAGCTCCAGGAGGGGTTGAATTTGATGAAGTTCAAGAAGGGCAAGTGCGAGGTGCTGAAGTGGGTCAGGGTTTCCCTAAAGAAGGGATTGAGAGCAGCCCTGACCAGAGGGACTGGTGCTGGTGGATGGAAAGCTGGACAAGCCCTGGCCACGTCCAATCAGCCCAGAAAGCCAAGAGAATCCTGAGGCAGCATGGGCAGGAGGTGAGGGATGGGATCACCACCCTCTGCCCAGCTCAGGTGAGACCCCACCTGCAGAGCTGCCTCCAACTTCACAAAGATGTGGAGGTGCTGGGGCTGGCAGAGGAGGCCACGAAAATGAGGAGAGCAGGAAGCCTGGTGGGAATGTTGCAGTCCAAGGGGCAGCTGAGCTGCACCCCAGGCTCTACTTTGCCTTTGCAGGGAGATAAGAGAGGGAAGAACTGAGATTTACCTGCCCCAAAGTGTCCTAATGCATTCAAGGAGCAAACAAGTTAAGCCATGAGAACAGACCCTGGACTGATCATCAAAGCTGCAGAGCCAAGAGCTCCCTCTGGACTTCGTCCTCCCAGGATTTCTTCTATCACTTCCCAGTGAGAAAAACAGGTATCGTGTGTGTAGCTCTGTGCTGATATTTACTATATATATATATTAGACTAGTAGAAAAGTTATGCAATATTAACATTTGAGCAATATAATAATGTAGTTTTTAACATTAAGTTTTAGTAAGATGTGTGTGTAAGGTATTCTCTTTAGTTCAGGGGAAGAGAATCGGCCCTAGGAGAATGATTCACAGAAATAAGATGCAACAGAAAAGAAAAACTCCCCTCGATTCTTCAGATGCATATCTCTCAGAACCCACAACGGAACCAGACTATCCGAATATACAAAAAAAAGGCTCCCTGCGGAGAAACCTTGGGGAAAACAAGTTTGTCTTAGTTAAAGCATGCATAATTATGAAGTTTTAGTCCTCAAAAAGGGAAAGATTTCGACCAGAGGGGCCTTTCTTTCTAACCAGCAGGTCTGGGAGGGAAGAAAGGACGGTAGCCTCGGCTACCTACTTTGCCTTTTATTGTCCTCTTTATTTGTCCTGTCTCTGAAAACTTTTTAAACTTTTATTTGTATTAATTTCTTTGTAACCAATTTTTATTCTTTATTAAATTTTCATAAAATTCTAAAAGTGAGTGATTGGCATTTCTCACACCAAGACCCACAACCTCTGGATTTCCAGGGGTAACTCTGGACAGCAGCAGCTGTTCAGCTCAGAGAAGATCTGGTCACACAGAGCTGCTCCTTCTGTGTCCCTAAAAATTCGTCAATCCCAGTTTCCAACAACAGGATGGAAGAACAGACACATGAGGAGGAAAACTGGGTTAATATGATGCCCTGTGGAAATCTTCAGGAGGGAAATAAATCTGGTGGAAGGTTCTCTACCCATGGCAAAGGGGGTCAGGAAGGTCCTTCCAAACCCTTCAATGGTGATTCTGTGAAGGTGGAGCTGGTACAGACAGGAATGAGGATGGGCAGGAAAAGGGACTGGAGGTGAGAATGGGAGATTCCAGCACACTGAGACCAGCTCAGCCAGGGAATGAGAAAAGCTAAAGCAGAATGTGAGTTTTCACCGTGTCTGGACTCAGAAAAACACAAAAGATCGAGAAAGCAGAAAGCTGCAGGTGCTCCTGACTCTACAGATGGGACTGAATGTTTCCTTGGGAGAGAAATAAATCACCACAAAACAGACTGGAACTGCTTGCAAAGAGCAGCCCAGGAAGCAGGGAAGCTCAGGAATACACAGTGGATTTGTGCAAACCTCAAAAGAACGACGACTTCCAATCCATGGAGCAGCAGATGACCAACAACCTCCCTAAGAGGAGACACAAACCAGAATTTGTATTTCTGTCTCAGCTGACACACAAACAAACTGCTGCTGTCTCTCTGCAAAGATTCACTGGAGATCTGGGATCTGTTTTTTTGGGGGACTCACATGAACTCTGGTGTCAAGTCCCGAATCTCTCCCATCCCCACGTGCCTGTGGGGAGGAGGATCCATCTGTCCCACTGCCTGGTGGGAACACGCTTTCCCTAAAAAGGCAGAGTGCCGCCTTTCCAAGAATATTAATAAAAAAAATACAACCTGGAATATTAAAACGAAGATTTTTTTCGAGTCTGCCCCACTCTAGTCAGAAAAATCCATCTAAATATAGTCGGGTATCATATCCCAGCCCTGCACCAAGGAGGTTTCCTGGGAGGAGAGCTACGGGTGTAGCAATTCAAAATCCCTGTTAATGTATAAAAACAGTTGTAAGAAGCTGGGGGTTTCCACGATTCCAGACTAAAAAGCCATAAACTGGAGCACATTAAGGAAATAACTGCTGTGCTGGTCTTATCTTTTTTTTTTTTTTTTTTTTTTTTAACAACTTCTAATAGCTTGTTTTGTCTCCATCAGCAAAGAACTGCTCTCAAATAATTGCTCTAAATGACTCTTTGAAGGCGCATCTCTATTTGCAAAGCCCATCAAGTTCCAGACAAGTCCCAAATCTTCCCTTCTTAATTTACTGTAAGGATGAACAAACAGAGGGAACTTCATGCGGTAATTACTGCCAGCACAGCTCGGAGAAAGGTGAATTACCCGCGTTCGGAGGGAGCTGCTAATCTCCCCCAGTTCTGCTTTTAGACTTTAGATTTAAGGCATCCAGACAGGGAATTTACATTGATGGCAGCCAGCAACGCTTCTGAGGGCATCGCTCATCAAAGAGCGTCAATTTGAGAGTGCCAAAATCTCGCAGCTCCTTCTCAGCACCGCGTTTTCTGCGAGTTATTAAAGCCAAAAAAAAAAAAAAAAAAAACCCGACCCGACCGCAGCAGGGCTCAGCTCCAGCCTCCTAAACGAGCACAAAACAAATTACCCAGACCTTAAAACAGTCCCCCCCCAGTTTATTCTGGATGCCAGCTAAACTCCTACAGGTTGTAAAATGCTCCGGATTCTGTAATTCAGGGGGAAGGCTGAATCATCCCGGGACATGAATAAAGATGAGAGCATTTAACAACACAACCGTGTAAGCCGTGCCACAGATCAGAGTTAGAGCAGAAGTGTTTATTCCTTATCAAAACCAAGAGAAATATTTTAACCACAAGGATATATTCAGCTACCTGCAGCAAGCAAAGAACAAACTGGAAGAGTTAAAAGGTTTGAGAAAGTCGTAATTCCCCTTTAAGTACATGTTAGGGCAGAAAATAAAACACAGGGTGCTCATTCTAACCTCAGTCACTGTCGAATACAAACTGAAATTACATTTCACTCTGGCAGGCTTAGATGCTGTAAAATATTATTTTCGAGAGGCGGCAGAGAGAGTTTGAAAGGTTTTCCCATTTTATGTTTTAATATGAACTTCTCAACTCTTCACAAGTTTGTAAATAAAGCCAGGCTCTTTTCCAGAGGCCCAACCCCAGTGACAACACTGGGACAGGGCAGGATTGAAGTGTTTTTTGGAAACATTGCATTGTCTGGGTCCTTACAAACCCATCAGCATGTTGGGTTTTCCTACTTTGTAGGGCAAGCCTCAAATTGTTTTATGGAATAAAAATTCCATCACCAGGATTTGCAAACTGACCTCATGTGCTCAGTGTGATCTGAGAGAGGAGGTCTTCAAAAAATAGGATTTATGGTGAAAACACCAAAGTGCACCTGGAGCACGAGGTCCAGGTCTGTCCAGGAACAGCTGGAGAATCCCAAAGTCTCCTCTCCACTCCGAGATGGAGCTGGCACAAGCCTGGCAGGTCCCTGAGAGCTGTCGGCAGCTCGTCCTCCAAATTTGGGGCAAAAGGAGCTGGCAGAGCTTCAAGGAACTCTTTTCACAGCTTTTTGATTGATGGGTGATGCCATCGACCTGAGGAGACCCAGAAACACGAGCAGCTCCAGCCCCTTCCTCGGGCTGGGCTGACAGGATTGGGAATTCGGCCATGGATGCCACAGGTGATGATGGATCATGTAAGCAGGGAGGGTTGGGAGATTCGTGAAGAACAACAGAGCCCCTGTGCTCCAAGCACTCTGAGATTCTTCAGTGAATATTCATGAGTTTGCAAGCACAGAGGAACAACTTCCTTCCAGTTTGGAGGGAGAGGAAAGCTCGATGTCAAGAGAGATGGGGAACATTTTACAGAGTGGTGAAAAGACATTAATTCCATGATCTAAAGGGTTGTTCTTGGCCTTTCATGTAAGGTCAAGGGATGTTCATTCAAACCCCTGCAGTAAAGATACCCAGAAAGCCACTGCTGAGTGTCAGAGGAGGGAAATGCAGCAACTGTTCAAAATAACCAGGTGGGAACAGCCCAGTGCCATCTCCCAGCTGTGGGGATGGATCTGTGAAGGCCTGATAGAATTCCTTGGAGGAGTTAGAAAGTAAAATAAGCCAAACCTGCCAAAATTTCAACATTTCCCTTGACCACCCTGATAATTTTCTTACCATGTTTCGCCCAGAGAGACCATTTATTAAAAACCCCAAGGGATGAAAAATTCAGGGAGAAAAGAGCTAAAAACTCAACCACCGATTCTTCTCTCTCCTTTCCGCCAAATCATTGTTTCCCTCAAAAAAACCCCAAACAAACAAACAAACAAAAAACAACAAAAAACCCAAAACAACAAAAAACAAACCAAAACCACAAAAAAAACCCCACAAAACTTCAGCTGGTTAAACCCACACTCGTTCAAACTTGGGCTTAGCCACAAATTTGACATGGATCAACGACACCTTGTCCTGAGAAATCAAAGGATTGTTGGGAAACCAACTGTTGACCCAGAAGAATTTGTACCAGTTTCCCCCAGTCTGAGTCCTCTGATCTGCCTGGTAAGGCTGACAAAAGGTGTCAGCCCCAGTGAGGCAGCTGGAGGAGGATGAGGAGGAGGAGGGAAAGGCTCACAAAGCAAGAAAGGCTGCTCAGAAGAGAGGAGACCCACGAGGGAAAGGAGGGGAGAGGGAAAAGCTTTACGGTTGGAAAAGAGCAATGACATTCAAGAGGGTCACGGAGTAGGGAAAATGAGCTGGGAGATTGAAAGGTTTGTGGGGGGGAAGAGCTGACTTTGATAACATTCCTTGATCTCTTTTCCTTCATTGAAATGTTTTCCTTCACAAGGCCCAAACAACAAAAAACATGAAGGGGAAGCTGCATCTACCAGCTGAAAATGAAGGAATGTTCATTCCAAAGTTGTATTGACTAATTCTCCTCCTGGAGCTACAGATTTGATGGCACATCCATTTGTTCCCACCCCAGCTCAATGGCACAATCATCTGTTTCCATTCCTATTAGGAAAATGAGGCATGAGGTAAAAACCAGCCTGGCATAAACCTTTTCCTTTAAATTCCACATATATTCCACGTTTCCTGCTCATTATAATGCAACTCAGAACCTGATCCAACACGCAGCCTCTGAAATCCACCCCCAGGCAAAAATCGTCCACTGGTTGAAATTTGTTTAAAACCATGGAAGTACATTTATTTTAACTAAATGAGGATCTGACTCCGAGTTCATTCTACGGCGAGTTAGCAAATATGAGGCAACGCTGGAATCTTAATTCATTCCAACAGTAGCCAAGGGCAACTCTGGACATCAAAACTCATTTTGGATTAGGCAGGAACGGCCTCGGGTTAATTCCCAGCATTATGGGATCTTTAGCTCCACGTGCACAGAGCCACCAAAGACGTGGTTTTGGATGTCACACGGTGCTCCCATGTAGGGATGGAAAGACAAAGACGGAATATTTGGATTTCCCAGGCTGAAGAGCAGCGTTGTTATTGGAAAAATCTGTGAGAGCAGCAAAATGCTCCCTCTTCCCCTCCAGTTATTCTCCTACAGTATCAGAAACTGGGATTTCTTCCCAGCACAGAATTCCACCCGCAGCTCAGGAGTGAGTTTTCCTCTTTATTATTCCTTCTATCCTCTTATTCTGTTTTTTTTTAAGTGTCTTGGAAAAGCAAGGCCACGCTCCATTCCCAGTCCTGCATATCCCAAAAGATGTTTGTAGAATCCCAGAATGGTTTGGGTTGGAAGGGACATTAAAGCCCATCCAGTTCCAAACCCTGCCATGGCAGGGACACCTCCCACTGTCCCAGGCTGCTCCAAGCCCCAATGTCCAACCTGGCCTTGGACATTCCAGGGATCCAGGGGCAGCCACAGCTGCTCTGGCAATTCCAGCCCAGGCAGGAATTCCTGCCCAAGCTCCCACCCATCCCTGCCCTCTGGCAGTGGGAAGCCATTCCCTGTGTCCTGTCCCTGCAGGCCTTGTCCCCAGTCCCTCTGCAGCTCTCCTGGAGCCCCTTTAGGCCCTGCCAGGACCTCTGAGCCCTCCCTGGAGTATTTAAACATCTTACATTGGTAAAGCAACTTCTCCACTCAGCCCAGAGCTGCCCCAGGTTTCCAGAGGGTCCCTCAGCAGGGCCGGCACAGGAACAGTCCCTACCCTGGGGCTGTCCCCACCTTGGGGCTGGGACAAGCCAGGATGTTGTTGATTCCCTGTTTCTCAAACAAAAACCAGCGAGAAGCTTTCTCCAATGCTGAGTTTACTGGAAATACCAGCTTTTCTTCCAACACACTCCACATAGGAGTTTTTAGGTGACAACAGAGCAAGGAAGTTCTCTCCTCTGGATTCCTGTATCCTGTTGTCATACCTAGGACAGCACATGGATGCAGAGTTTGTGATTCCAGAAATGAGAGCGGGGCAGACGCAGACACACAAATCAACCCCGCTCACCCAGAGCAATTCGAGCTGGCTCATTCCCACACCTCCACAAACATTCAGCATCCATAAAAGCACCATGAGGGAAGCCTGCCATGTCCCTGAGCTAATTTACTTCATCCAGCAGTTATTTCTGCTCACTCCTCCTCTCCACACACAATTCCTGGAGCTTTCTGCAGAGAAATGCGAGAGGATTTTGCCCGGGAAGGTGAAAAACTTGGCAAAAGTCAGTGCCAGGCTTCCAATTCCTCTTTTCATTAGGCAGCAACTGATTCCTTTTATTCCAGGATATATATCCAGAGGCAGAAGAGATGTCTCTAGTGGTTCCCTGATGCCATCCTCCCCCTCCTAAAAATATCCAGTGGAGGTGGATCCTGCAAGATTCCTTTCAAGCGCTGTGTGAATTGCTGATGGGAAGGAGCTCCTGCATACCAAAGCTCATGGAAAGCTTTATTCTCCCACAAAAGGAAAAGGATTTTTTTAACCAGAATGAAAAGGAGACACAAGACACGTATCCTCCTGCCCAACTGGGAATTCCAGGCGTCTCAATGATATGTAAATGAGATTTGGATTTAATGTGGGCCTGGTTGGAAAAGGGATGAGTCTGAAGAGCCCATCCAACGCATCTGCTCTGGGTGTGCCTGTGGATCCATGGAGCTTCCACGGCTAAGGGTGGTCACAAATCATCCCTGCAGCTTTCCCCTGGAATTAATTATCTGTTAAATGGTTTCCTTCCCGTTAAAAGAGGTCATTTGCTCCACTGGTGTTTCGCTGAAAACAAAAGACAGCACCTGAAAATAGAAGTGGTTCATCCAGCTGGAAATTGAGGCGAACCTCAATTGGATTTTTACTAATTCCAATTGTCTGGATGTCTCCAGACATGTTACAGCTTCCATGAGGTGTCCAGTTCTGGGACCCTCAAGACAGGAGAGATCTCAAAGAGCTGGAGCGTGTCCAGGGAATGGAGCTGGGAAGGGTCTGGAGCCCCAGGAGAGGCTGAGGGAGCTGGGAAAGGGGCTGAGCCTGGAGAAAAGGAGGCTCAGGGAAAACCTTGTGGCTCTGCACAACTCCCTGACAGGAGGGGACAGCCAGGAAGGGATTTGGGATCTAATCCCAGGGAACAGGGACAGGAGGAGAGGGAATGGCCTCAGGCTGGGCCAGGAGAGGCTCAGGGTGGACAGCAGCAGGAATTTCCTCATGGAAAGGGTGCTCAGGCCTTGGAACTGCCCAGGGAGGTTTGGAGTGCCCATCCCTAGAGGTGTCCAAGGAATGACTGGATGAACAGAAAGCTTGTCCTGGACTGGATTTTCCAGGCAGTAAAGCAGCAATCCCAGGTATCCAACAGCCAGCAAATTCCACATGGATGGGACATCACATCCCCCAAACTCCCACTGTCCCCAGCTCCAATGGGACTCTGAGATCCCTGTGATCCAGAGCTGTACATTCCCCCCTGCTGGTCTCAATCCATCCCAATCCCAGTGCCAGGCACGCTGTTATCTCTGTAATTCCTCCTCTAATAGATCCAGGCATCCCTGGGAGCCCCGTGAATTTCCATCATTATTCCTTCACTGGAGCTGTGTTCCCCGACCTGCTGAGATGTTCATCACCACCTCACCCCACGCCCCGGCGGGACCCATTATTTATCTTATTTCATTTTACAGCGTGGAGTAAATAAATAGCATTAAAGTGCTAAATTTATTCATGGAAATGGGGCTGCGTTTGCATCCCGGAGCCATTCCTTAAATCAAGGCAATGCTGTTAATAGGCTGCAATGAAGATGTAAAACATCCATTTTAATATGGCTGTAATAAAGGCAGATTGCAGGAGCTGATGATGACATTTCACATGCGGGGACAAGGATGGTGACACTTTAATATCTCCAATTCCTGGACTCAATTCTGTGCCATGCAGCCCAAGAGGGCTGTATTAATTATTACGGTGTCATCTTGAAGAAATTAATTCCAGTTGCTATCAGAGGATGCTCATTAAGCAACAATTGCTTGGCTGCTTGAGCAAATCCCACACCCTGGGAGGGGACAGGAGCACGGTGACAACCAGCTGGTGACACATCCATTGCCGTCCCCAAACTTTTTGTGATGGGTAGGACACAAGATGATCTTCACCAGGCAGAGGAGCACAGCAGGGGCAGCAAAGCTGTTCTGAGCTGGAGGAGCACCTGGCATCAGTGGGAGAGCTGGAATTGAGGCCTGTAAGGAGCAGGATCCCATTTTTTGGATCTTCAGTTCAATTATAAAAGCTTTTTGATAAAGGTTTGATTGCTTTAATCAAAACACTGCTCCATCCCTGGAGGAGCCCAAGGCCAGGTTGGATGAGGTTTGGAGCAGGTGTCCCTGGCCATGGCAGGGTGTAGTATTGGATGAGCTTTAACATCCCATCAACCCAGACCATTCCATCATTCTGGGATTTGTATCAAGTCTGAACCTTCTTCAAAATCTCTTCTTATGAATTAAAAACAAATTAAGTTTCCCCAAACTCATCCAGAGCAGTAACAAAGTGAGAGGAACATCTTGGTCCTTCTGCAAAGCAAAAGTGAGGACTCCTTTAACTCCTCCTAAATTCTACAAGCCAGGGTTTCCCTGAAATGGACTATTTAAAGCTCCATGTCCTGTGCATGAAGACATTATTAAGTTATTCTGCTCCAAAGAAGATATTTTAGAAATGCTGGTCTTCCAAGAATTAGGCACCAGAATCATGTAAACACAGAATGGTTTGGATTGGGAGGGATCTTAAAGATCATCTCATTCCAACCATGGATACCTTCCCCAAGGATACCTCCTGCTCCTCCCCACCCATTCTGGGGAACACACTGGATTCAGACCATAAAACTGACATTTCATTTTCCTAATTTTATTTGTAACCTCTGAAAGTCCAGTGCTGAAACCAAGGCACAGAACAGGTCACTCCACACAAACGCCTGCCCCCCACCAGCTGCATTCCAGAGCTGTCCTTCAGACCACATTGATGATTTGTTTCTTAGGCCATTTTTATTAATTTGCATTATTAAAGCGAGTTTGAAACCAAAAGTTAATACACAAGTGCCAAGAGTGTGAGCACAGAATTCAGATATCTGAATTCACAGCGAGGAAAAAAGACAAGAAACTGTGTCTTACCAAGGGATGGAAAGGGAAAATGATACCCATTTATTCCTTAGCCAGATTGCCACTTGCATTTATTCATGGGATGTAATTATGGATAGCAATCACATTTTTCCCTTCAGACTCCGTTTTGGTTCATAATTAAATTCAGGGGAGGCGGCAAGAAGTGAAATTCAAAGTTTGCCACCACTGGGCCAAACCCAAAGACTGAGCTCCAATTCTGTGTTTCTCTTCAGCTTAGAGCCAGAACACAGCCAGGATTTTCCAAGATTTGCTCAGAACTGGGCAAGGATCATCCTAAGCCCCACCAGGTACCTCCATCAGAAACTGGACTGAAACAACCAAGAAAACTCCTCTTTCCCAAAGATACCAAAAATCAACCACGGTCTACAGAAGGTTTGTCTTTAGTCTGTGTTTGGTGATGGCCACACAAAGTAGAAAATATCACAAAAAGCAATTTATTACAGCCAAAGGCCAAGAGGCACAGACAAAAGAAATATGGAAGAGGGGATGGGATGAGAAAGGGATGCATTGGGAATGTGCTGCCACACCCAGGAGTGAAGCAATGCCGTGACAGAAGGATCCCTCCTGCCCACCTGGAACCATCTCCACAAGCCACAGGAAAATAAAATTTATAAATGTTAACGTGTTGTTTGCAAAGGTCAGGTCAGTATTTGCTGTGACACGAGTCGGGGGGAAGCAGATCCATCTCAGCATCAGGTCACCGTGGGACAGCAGTGACATTAAAGAGAGGAGGATCTGAACCCTTCCCCAAGTGAATTTGTTGCTGGGGTAAGGTTTGATCCCCTTCCCTTCTGCTCTGGTCTCTGGGAGGTGGCAGCAAACGAACAGAAAGTTTAGAAAAATGAATTCTCCGTACAACTGTGATTTGCATTTATTAAAGCGAGTTTGAAACCAAAAATTAATACGCAAGTGCCAAGAGTGTGAGCACAGAATTCAGACATCTGAATTCACAGCGAGAAGAAAAGACAACAAACGGTGTCTTTTTGGTTTGTACCAAAATGGTCAGAAAAGAGGAAGAGTCCCTAAAAAAAAAAAAAAAAAAAGGCAAGATGAAATTGGGGTGAAATTTCTGGGGTTTAGCCACAACGGGCTGTGGCAGTGAAAGAAGGAATTCCTGTTAAAGCAGGTTAAATTGTCATTAGGGGAGGAGGGAGTTGGTGCTGCCACTCCAGCTGGTTTTGACAACAGGTTCATCTTTTCAAAGCAAATCATAGGAACATGGAATTGATAAGGTTGGAAAAGAGATTTAAGCCCAACCATCACCCCAGCACCAGCATCACGTTCACCACTAAACCATGACCTCAATGCACACGTTTTTTGAATATTTCCATGGATGGGACTCCACCTCTTCCCTGGGTAGCCAGTTCCAGCACATGACAACCCTTTCCATGGAGAAATTTCTCCTAATATCCAATCTAAGCCTCCTCTGGAACAACTCAAAGTTATTTCCTCAAATGTCCAAACAGCCTTGATCTCAAACCTCAAATCCTTTGCTTCCCATCTCCATCTCCTTTTAGAAGCTTCTCAGTGGAAGATTCAACCCAAGGGGAAAAGGCAAAACAAGGATTGGATTCATCCGAATTTAGAATAAGAGAAGAGCCCCTGATTTCTCAAGCTCACAGGGCTCTTCAGCACCTTCTTCCCAGAAGTTTTAATTAATTGTTATGAAATGCAGCCATGAGGAATGAAAATCTTCCACCCTCACTCTAATATGTGACTTAAAAGATAAAGCATTAAAATAATGATAATAATTATTCTAATAATAAATGATCCCAATAATTCAAGGAGATGGGGTCGCTTTGGATATTTGACTGGAGAGGTTTAAGGAAAAGCTGTGAACTCAGCAAAACTGAGAAGTCACGGGACTTAAAGCAAAGAAAATCATTACCCTGAGACTGCCACAGGCTGAGTTTAACCAAAAGGGTGCTTTTAAATTTTTTATCAGTATCAGAATCCTGGGTTCTTCACCTAGAAGACATCATTTGCATGTCATCACATAATTATAATACACACAAGTACTTCATCACTTTCTGGGTGAATGCTGGAATTATGGAAATTCTAGGATCAATGACAAAACCCAGCGGCTTTGAACAACACCCACAAAGCTGGCAGAGTTCATGTGGATGGAAAAGGGGAAGCAGGATAATGAGGCCATGTCCTTTCTGACATTCATTCCAGGAAGCAGAGAACTGGATCTTGCTCTCCCTTTCAGAGGCAACTCAGAAGGTGAAAAAGTCTGTTCACACTCTCCTCACCCCTGGATGGAATTTGTCTCTGGGAATTCATATTCCCACCTACTTGACATGCAAAGCAAGAGGAAATTTCTCACCCTGGTTATAAATATCCTGAAGGAAAATGTGCACATTTCCTTATCAGCTGAGCTTTGTCCTTGAGCATCAGATGAGGAGGAGCTTGAGGAGCCCTTGGAAGGCTCAGACCAACCCAGGCCCACCCAACATCAGCAGGACCTGGAGCTGCTGGACAGAGTCCAGAGGAATCCATGGAGATGCTCCAGGGCTGGAGCCCCTCAGTTCCCAGGGAGCCAGGCTGAGAGAGCTGGAAATGTTCTCCTGGAGAAGGGAAGGCTCCAGGGAGAGCTTCCAGCACATTCCAGGGCCTAAAGGGGCTCCAGGAGAGCTGCAGAGGGATTGGGGACAAGGCCTGGAGGGACAGGACACAGGGAATGGCTTCCCACTGCCAGAGGGCAGGGATGGATGGGATCTTGGGAAGGAATTCCTGGCTGGGCTGGAATTGCCAGAGCAGCTGTGGCTGCCCCTGGATCCCTGGAATGTCCAAGGACATGTTGGGCACTGGGGCTTGGAGCAGCCTGGGACAGTGGGAGATGTCCCTGACATGGCAGGGGATGGAATGAGATGAGCTTTAAGTCCCTTCCAACTCAGCCATTCTGGGATTCTGCGACTGCAGGAAAAAGATGATTTTTCCTCCGACACTAACACAGCTCAATAACCCATGAATAACCATCTTTTCAATTAATCCTGCTCTGGATTCCATAAAAACAGACCAGACTGCACCAGTACCGAGTTACTGCGGTGATTTCTATTAGAATGAACAAAATCTGATAATCCTCACGTTGTGCCCCAAAACCCTCACAGCGTCCTCAGTGCAAGAGAGAGAATTTTTTACAGAAACACAACCAGGAAAAGGATGTGTGAAAAGTGGGGGCACCATTTTGCTGTGCATGTTCCACAGCAAACAGCTGAACAAAAGGAAAAAAAAAAAACAACCCCAAAGCAGGGAAGTTGAAGCACAGGCAGTGATTTTCCAGCTGGGGATTCTCCAGCTGCCCATCCCTGCTGGCACCACGGGGAAACTTTGCTGCTGCAAAGGCCTGAGGATGCCATCCCCACATCTCCATCCCAGCACGAGCCAACCCCGGTTCCACCCCCCTGAGGCACCCAGGCTTCGTCTCCCTCCATAAACCAACATCCCCTGCTAAACCCAAAGTGACACCGGAGTCACCCAGCCCTTGCCAGGCACTGGGCACAAATCCCTGCTGGGCCAGCAGCGTTTTCCAGATGCTGCAGCAGACAGACAGCCCTGGAGCCTGGAAGCTCCCTCCTTCCATCCCCCTTGGCCACCTCTGGGCCCCATGAACAAAGGGAAAGCCAGGCTGAGCTTTGGGAGGATGGACATTAATGGCCTGTGACACAGGCTGCCCTCTCTGGGGTCACTGGTCACACGAGGTGGGAATTTTCCCCCCTAACTTTGTTGTGACACGGATATCAAAAAGATGTCAAAAGATTTATTGTAAAAAGCACCTCCAGGCCAGGTTTAAGGTGACTTCTATGCTCCTGTTCCGCTTTTCTTCTTCTCCCCTCAACATGTTTTGCTCCCAAGAGGGGACTTTACACAAAACACTGTAAAAATACACATAAAACTCTTTTTTTTTTTTACACCTCCCCAACTACTCTGCTACTCCCAGCAGCAGCTTGGTCCTTGTTCTCAGCACCACGGTTCCTATTCCATCTCTTTGAGGGAATAACTACAGCTCCTGTGGCTTTCAAAAAAAAAAAAAAAAAAAAGAACACTGGAGTTGTTATTGTGCAATTATTTTGCAGAAGTTACATATCAGTGCTAAAAAAAAAAAGAAAAGAGCAACAAAATGACAAGGCACAGGAGATGGAAGAATTCAAACATATGTTGGAAATGTCACAGACAGCAAAGATCGGAGCAGCAAAAGCCACCAGAAAGAGGCAAAAAAACCCCCTCCTAAAACTGCTAAATATAATTAGGTGTTTAATTAGGAAACCAAAGCATTACTAATATATGCTTTAAAATATGGGAATTCAAAGCATATAAACGAAAGCAAAACCTTTCTATTTCGGGATGACTTTGTGCAGAAAACGAATCTGTAAAAATAACTTCCCACGAAGCACAGGCTCAGCAGCCTTGGGCAGCAGCAGCAGCACTTGGAGAATCTTGGGGGGAAAAAAAAAAAGCTTAAATAAGGCTCCCAAAATGCACTTCTCATAGTCAGAGGGACAGAGGAGGGATTTATTTAAAGAATCTCCCTCTCAGACTTCTGCTTCAGTGGTCTCTTTGGAGCAGGGATGTCCTGGAGGAGATGGGATCAGAGATTTATTGTGGCAGAGCTTCGACGTGGACTTGGAGCAGAGGTTTTGGGGAATTTGAGTCTAAAAAGAATAATTAGGAGAAAAGCTCTTGACAGAGCACAGAACTGAGCCTCAAACTCCTCAATTCACAGCTGTCTTTCAGCCTTAACCAAAAAAAAAACCACAAAGGGGTTAAATTCCAGCGGTTTTGCCCAACATTGTCCTACTTATTTGAAGCAGAGGAAAAACGAAATCACTCCAGTGAAATTCCAAAGGGGCAACTCCAGTGTGAAGGTCCATGAAGTGACAGCCACTGATGACTTTTGACAATTTGACTTTTTTTTTTTCCGTGTGGAGCTGCTGGGAGTTGCCAGCAAACCCAGGGAACTCTTTGGAAGTGCCCCTGAGGGACAGGGACACACGGACATGGATCATCTCCTGAGCTCGGCTCCTCACTCCCGAGGCCGAGTCCAGCCAGAGAGAGATTTATGCCCATTAAACTCCATAAAAAACACACTGTCACTCCCAGTTATCCCAGCTGGATTTGTAGGAAAAGGAGAGGAAAACAACATATTTAAAATTGCCTTTGAAATTCACCGGGACACCTGAAGGAAAGATGAGTCTCCAACAGGATGTACCTGTTGGGAGTTTTGGGAATTCTAAGAATGATTTTATTTCAACTTCTGTTTCAAAGAAGGAAAATGTCACTGTTGTCACGGCACTGGAGTTTTTTCATCTCTGCTTTTTACAAAAATACATTAAATTAGAGGAACAAGTGTTTTTTGAATGCCTGGATAAAAGGACATTCTGCATCATGATTTTAGGGAATTTGCAGTGATGTCATTCCCATCATGAGACTACACATGGACATGTGCTTCCTTGGAGACAAATAAAAATATAATCAATTTACACCTTCTCATCCAAAATCTAGGCTAAAACCACAGAATATACACACAACGCCTTAATTCAGCTTTCATTTGATGCTTTGTTACCCAAATAAATTCTGTGCCTGAGTGGCTGTGGAGTTTGATGTCCCAGTGCTGGTTTATTTCTCATGGAATTATTGAAGAGTTTGGGGTGGAAGAGACATTTCCAGGTCACGGGCAGGGGACACCTCCCACTGTCCCAGGGGGCTCCAGCCTGGCCTTGGACATTCCAGGGATCCAGGAGCAGCCACAGCTGCTCTGGGAATTCCAACCCAGGCAGGAATTCCTTCCCAAGATCCCACCCAAATCTCCCCTTTTCCAAGCTGAAGCCATTCCCTGTGTCCTGTCCCTCCAGGCCTTGTCCCCAGTCCCTCTGCAGCTCTCCTGGAGCCCCTTTAGGACCTGGAATGTGCTGGAAGCTCTCCCTGGAGCTCTCTCCTCTCCAGGTGAGCATTCCCAGCTCTCCCAGCCTGGATCCCTGGGAACTGAGGGGCTCCAGCTCTCTTTGCCACCCCAGTAAATTTGATTAAACCACCCCAGTAGGAGCAGGAGCAGAGTTGTCCCTCTCAGGCTCCAGAAGGACTCTTGGAGCTGTCACAGACCTGTCACAGCTCCAGAGCTAATCCATGTGTAAAAATACAACTTGGAGAGACAAAATTGCAATAAAATGGGAAGTATGGAGCTGGATTCATAACAGAGGGAATTTAAGACTTCCAGTTTTCCCCATTTATTCTAAATCTGCCCAGAATTCAGGGCCATTCAACTCCACACCTCATCGACAACCTCTTCCCCGGCTCTCCAGGTGAGCAGCCCCAGCTCTCCCAACCTGGATCCCTGGCAACTGAGGGGCTCCAGCCCTGGAGCAGCTCCATGGATTGATTCCTCTGGAATCTCTCCAGCACCTCCAGGTGCTGCTGCTGTGTCCCCAGGGCTGGGGCAGCTCTGCAGATGGGGTCTCACCTGAAGGGACTCAGGGACAGGATGCCCCTCCCCTGCTGTGGGATCAGCCCAGCACTGGGGGGGGGTTTGGGGTGCCAGATGACATTTTTTCCACTTGAAATGAAACTTTGGCCCACCAGGGCTGGAAGGAATTTGGAAAGGTGACAGTTCACTGGTGTTAATCCTCACGAAGCCAGAACTATTCATTGCAATGAATCAGAATTAATTCCTGCAGCACTAATGGCACTGTGACATGTGCTTTCATCAAAATTCGACTTTGCTGATTAAACATCTCCAGGAATTTGGTTGTTCTACATCAGAATTATCACAGTAGGTAAAGGTCACTGGGAGCCCACACTTCTGTTCACGAGACTCTGGGGTTTTGTCACTCCCTCTCTCTGTCTCTGCCAGACGAGGCTCAGGCCCTGAGCCAGGAGAATACAAATTTGGGAGTTCAGCCTCCCCTGCTCCGCCTGCATCTGTTGATTCATTTGGGTGTGGAGAGGAGGGCAATGCAAATCGGAACCTCTGCCTCCCCAGAAAGCTGTGCCCCATTTCCCACTTCTCACCAGCTTCTCACGCAGAAATCAGGGGCAGCACCACCCCGGAGAGATTTTTTCTCTCCTACTACAGCAGAGCCAGAATGAATAAATGATCCCTGGGGGGTTGACACCAGGAGGTTTTTCTGGATAACGCTTTATTCAAGGCACACAATGCTTTTCCAACCCTGCGTGCTTTGAGGAAAAAGCTTTGATTTATCAGCGCTCCAGGCATGCTGCTTGTTCTGCCAAGATTTTTGGGAATGTTTAGGGTACTGGAAGAATTTATGGAAAAGCCCAGCACCTTTGTGTTGTTTACCTCATGGAGCTGATTGACAGCTATAAATGATATTGTGCTCTCACGAGCTGCTGCCTTCCATTCAAAGTTCCATTGCTTCAAAGATTGTATTTTGAGCATTGTAAAGCTCCTGATGGTGGGCAATTACAACAAATTATCTGAATAATTCTAATACTGCATCTACTCCATTACAAGTGACAACCAGCAATTAAACCCATCCCAGCCTTTCAGGAAACTAAACAGAAAAAAACCACTTCACTCTTGACCTGGGCGTGTCCATAACTGATAATAAGCACCCATTCTGCTCACTGCAACAATAGCTCTCCATCCTTGACAACTTCTTGTTGTTTTTTTTTTTTTTTTAACTGGGAAGAGGTGGCAAACATTTTCCCTAGGAGGCTCCCAAGGGATGCAGATGGCAGATGGGAAAAGATGGGGTTTTTTGTGAGGTGGAATGAAGAACCCCACAGGTGATGGGGTCAGCAGTGGGGAAATTGGATTGATGCTTCAAGTTTGAACTTCCATGCTTTTCAGGTTCTGTGCTGCCCAGGGGTGCAGTTCTGAGCCTCACATTCAGTGTCCCTCAGCTCTCTTCACAGAGCAGGGAGACAAAACAAATCCTTTTCCTGCTGGAGACCAAGGACAACTTCCAGGCCCAAGAGCACAAACAAGGGTGGCTGAAGGGAGGAACAAGAAGGATGGAACCTCACACCCTGAAGCTGTAATTGGACAATTAAACCCCAATGTGCAAAATGGACCAAAACTTATAAAAGTGTGAGACCTCATGACTGGTCATGCATTTTGTGACCATTTTGGGTCCACCTTGGGTGTAGCCCTGGCCAGGCTCTTGTCCTGCCCAAGGTGTATTCTAGAGGCCTTTCAATAAATATCTACTTTATTCTCCAGCTTTGTCCAGTCTCTGTCCCAAGTCAGCCTTCTCAAGGCATCAGGATGAACTTTTCTATCATAAAAGTAAAAGGTTTGGCATCTCCTGCACAGAAGAAAGACTGACCTGGAAGCAGAAAACACGGAGAGGTTGTGGCTGTTCCGTCCCTGGAAGTGTCCAAGGCCAGGTTGGACACTGGGGCTTGGAATAGCCTGGACAGTGGAAGGTGTCCCTGCCCGTGGCAGGGGTGGCACTGATGAACTTTAACATCCCTCCAACCCAAACCATTGCATGAATCAACAACTCAATAATTCTGTTCTATTCCAAACACCCCGTGCCATGAAGAACTTGGAACAACTACCTGGGAAGGAGATGAAACAGGAGCCAGGCAAAGGCGAGACATCGAAATCCAAATGTTAAGATAAGACAGCAGCCAGCAATCGAGGGATTCCCCGCAATAAATCAACTTTTCTTCATTTTTACCTGTATTTTTTTTCCAGTTCAGATTAATGCAGGTCCAGTCTGGCTGTCAGATTTTCCCTCACACCCCTCAGCAGGGCGTGTCGAGAGGAACAATTGTCTCCGTGGTGCTTTGCAGTGACAAACTGCACAATCCCAAGGAATGAAACCAGGAATTATCCCAGACTCCAGACTTGCCTCCACCTTTTGCAAAGATGTGGCATGAGGGGATGGTTTTATTTCCTCCCTGTAAGGTAATAAAGCTTCAGAGTATATAAATTTTCCTGCTCTGTGTGGCAGTTCTGAGTTTCTGGCCAAGCAGCAGTCCAAGCTGTCACTCATCTGCCTCCAAAATCCAGCAGGATTTCCTCTGGGAGAGCTGCTGGAAAGTGACACTTGTCAGCGTTTCCCCCTTCTTGTTGCAATTACTGTTATTTCTAGAAAGTGTCCAGTTTTCCTCTGTGTAAGGAACAATTCTGCCTCGTATCCCCCTGAGTGAGTTCCCTGCCTCAGGTAAAGAATATCAAACTTGGGTATCCCAAACCCAAGGAACTTTTGAGGGACCTGCACTTATTTAGCAGCATTATGTCACCTTATATATAAGGTGTATAAAGCTTTAATTTTTATTAATTTTTTATAAAATATAAAATGAATATAAAATTGAAAATAAAAAATTGAAAATAGAAAATTTAAAATTTAAAATATAAAAATGCACTTTTTTAGTATCATTATTTCACCTTATACATAAGGTATATAAAGCTTTTCATTTTTATATATATATAGGGTGTATAAAGCTTTAAATTTTTTTTCACTTGGAAAATGCAGTCTCACTGTTACTCCAGAGACAATGAGTTTGTTAAAAGTCACCAAAAATTATTAAAGCCACAAAGAACCTGATCACCATCACATTTTCCAGCAGGCACAGCACAGCTGGCACACATCCTTCTCTCCAGCCTTTTTATCCCACAACAAATCAGCCAAAAAAAACCCCTAAATAAGCAAAGTGGGTCTGTGCTCCAAAGCATCCTGACATCATTTGGCATCCCAGGCACCACCACTCCATCGGTTTGAAGTATTACTGCAAGGATTGGCTCATAAAACATAATAAAGCTTGGAAAAAAGAGATGCTGTCCCTCCATCCCTTGTCCCAAATCCCTCTCCAGCTCTCCTGGAGCCTCTTTAGGCCCTGGAATGTGCTGGAAGCTCTCCCTGGAGCTCTCTCCTCTCCAGGTGAGCATTCCCAGCTCTCCCAGCCTGGCTCCCTGGGAACTGAGGGGCTCCAGCTCTCTTTGCCACCCCAGTAAATTTGATTAAACCACCCCAGTAGGAGCAGGAGCAGAGTTGTCCCTCTCAGCCTCCAGAAGGACTCTTGGAGCTGTCACAGACCTGTCACAGCTCCAGAGCTTATCCATGTGTAAAAATACAACTTGGAGAGACAAAACTGCAATAAAATGGGAAATATGGAGCTTGATTCATAACAGTGGGAATTGAAGACTTCCAGTTTTCCCCATTTTTTCTAAATCTGCACAGAATTCAGGGCCATTCAACTCCACAACTTCCTCCCTGGCAGTTCCAGCACCAGCATTTCCAGGGACAGAGCAATTTCACACTTGGGTGGGAATGGATTTTGTCTCTGAGAAGTTTGGAAGTTAGCAGAGGAAAGAAACTATGGAAGAGCTTTTCACTGACATTCCAAAAAGTGCAATTCCTGCTGAGCTATCCGAAATTCAAGATTCTCGGGAGCCAAAATAACCCAACTGAAGGCCAACTTCTGGCCTGCAAAATGTATTTCTGCCTATTCTGCAGATCTCTAAAAGTCAACAGAATTGGAAGTTAAATCCCTCAGGAATATCCCCCAGCAAAAAGATATTTTGTGTGCTTGAAAAACCTGTTTTTCCACGGGCTCACATCCCTAAAAGGCTTTTCTCGAGGTTCTGCCAGGACTTTCTTTTTGCCACGTGCCCATGAACACCCTGATGTGTCTGAACCAAATAATCCCAATAAAACAGGAATAAAGGAGGGTCCTGCACTGAAATATCCACGAATTCAGCAAAATGGGAGAATGCAGTTTAGTGGTGAAGGAACTTCAAACCCATTATTTGTAGCTCAGCTCAGGAAACTGAGAAGAGGGGAACAGTTGAAATAAACAGCTCAGATTATCCTAAATGAAAATTAAACGCTTTGATGATCTCCTTCCTTTCTCTTTTAGCATCCAATGGAGGGAGACAGGAATTCACCTCCATGCTCTGAGGGAACAGCTCTGATTTCCCCAAATCACAACATTTTAAAATGTACAAAAGGTTTTAAAGAAAAAAACCCAAAAAACCTGCAAGAACAGTCCAGGTAAAACACCAAGCTGAGAGCTCCCACACAAGGTGCCCAACTCCAAGGGAATTCCAGCTCACTACCAAAGGCTTTTCCTAGAAAACCCTTGAGCTAAACACCACCACACTGATGTAAAGTACAATAATGACGAAAAATTAAATTATTAATCTTTCCTTTCATTGCTCTGATGGCTCCATGGGAGATGTGGGGTCCAAAAGGCACTGTCATTCCAGGATTTAGATCTTTGCTTTTAACAGCAAATCCTAAATAGAGGAATCACCTTTTTTTTTTTGTTCTCATCAAGCACCAGCTTTCCTGCCTTCAATCAAAAATTCATAAAGCTTGATGAAAGCAACCACAGGCATTGCAGAAAAAAAATTTAAGGTAATAGTACCATAAAGTGGACTTAAACCACACTGTGTTTTCATCCTTGGATTTCCCCCATTCAGGGAAAACCCTCACTGAAGTATTTTCTGAACAGCTTCCACAGACAGATCACAAATTTAGAATTTGTCAAGTTCTTTTTCCCTTTTCTTCCAGCACAAAAATCAAAGATGCTTTTCTGGTTCTGCCATGGGAGCTCTTCTGTTGCTCTACAGATTTTTTTTAGCAACATCAGAGTATTATTTCCTGTATTTGAAGTGAAAGTTGGGGCTATTAAAGCAAGTTTTAGCTACCATTGGAAGTTTATTCCTCGATAGCAAAGGAGTTGCTTGAACAGCATCAGCACCTGCATGGCAGAATCTCACCTTGTGATTGAGATTTATAATGTTTGATAATTCTTGTGGCACCTGGGGACATGTGGTGGCCTTGGCAGTGCTGGTTAATGGTTGGATTTGATGATCTTAGAGGGCTTTTGCAACCTTAGTGATCCTTAAATGTGGATCTCAGTGTGGAACTCAGGTTTTTCTCAGGAATTTTGTACCCGAGATGCTTCAACTGAATTGATGGATCTGTTCTGCCCTTCCAGCTTTGCTCAGAATTCCCCTGGCCACGTGGTCAGCCCTGAGCTGCTCAGGCAATTGGATGAAGTCATCATTTTGGATCCCTCCTGATAGAACTCCTCAGTTCCCTTGGGAACTGAAGGGATGAATCAATCACTGAAAATTCACACGAGATCATCGATCCCTGTGACAAAATCAGAGGAACAGTGCTCAGCTGTTTGTCTGGGGTTTTGTTGTTCTCCTCCGTCTCTTTAAGAAGTTTTTTCTAAAGTTCTATTTCAGCCTTCTGTGTTGACCTTTTGCAATGGAGTCAGACACATTTTACATCAACAACTTTCTTGTTATTGTAATGGTGTAACAATGTTTGCATTCTTCTCATAAGGAGGAGACTGTTGATGGACTGTTGGGTTGCCCAGTGTGGTTGGAGAGGAAGATTTTTGTCACACACGACACAAAGGAACAATACCCACACACTGAGATGTCCAAGGCAGAAAAGAGAGGCAGTTTATTTACAGACTTCAACATTTATAGAGTTCCACGTGTGAAATTCAAAGAATTCCACGTGGTCCATAGCAGTGACCATGGGTTGGAGGAAGAAAATTGTCATCTGGGTTTTTGCTGCTCTCCTCTGTCTCTTCAAGAAGTTTTTTCTAAAGTTCTATTTTAATCTTCTGTGTTGACCTTTTGCAATGGAGTCAGACAGGATTTTATATCAACAACTTTCTTGTTACTGTGACTGAATGCCCATCTTTGCATTCTTCTCATAAGGAGGAGACTGCTGATGGACTGTTGGGTTGCCCAGTGTGGTTGGAGAGGAAGATTTTCTTCCTCCAATCCACGGTCACTGCTGGAATTCTATAAATGTTGAAGTTTGTAAATCAACTGCCTCTTTTCTGCCTTGGACATCTCAGTGTGTGGGTGTCGTTCCTTTGTGTCGTGTGTGACACTCATCAATACGGGGAAGCTCCATCCTCCTCCACGAGAGCACGAGTGAAATGCTGGAATTAAATTTAAGGTTTCCCAGAGCAGCTGTGGCTCTCCCTGGATCCCTGGAAGTGTCCAAGGCCAGGCTGGACAGGGTTTGGAGCAGCCTGGGATGGTGGAAGGTGTCCCATGGCAGAGGGTGGATCTTCAATGTCCCTTCCAACCCAAGCCACTCTGTGGTTCCATGAAGGAACCAGCTAATCCTGCTTTGTTGGCTCAATGAACACAAGCCTGGTTCAAAGTACCTCATTACCATGGAATTACATTAACACTGTTTTCAGCTATTCAGCCCCAGCTCTTGCAAATGTCAAAATTTCTCTGTTCCTTCAGCTTGTATTTCATCCAAAGGGAAGGAGGAGCTGGAGACATGTGAAATTTCTGACAGGCTGTTGATTTTCCCTTTGGATGAAGCATGTTTGAAAACTCCAAACTTGACTGATCTGCTGAAGCACGTTCTCTGACAGACAATATAAAATCAATGCCTCACATATTAAGAGGGCTTTTTTTTTTTTTTGCTTTTTTTTTTTTTGGCGTGTGAGAGTTTTTGTTTGTGTGGGAGGTGGCAGTGGGGGGAGGGTGGGGATCGCTTTATTTTCTGTCATGGAAAATGAACAGCCTCACCTTAAGGTTTTTATAAACTGTCATCTTTAATCAGACACACACAGCAAGACTGTCAGTTCTCATAAAGCATCGGGGGGGAAAGAAAAAAAATTTAAAAAAAAAAAAAAAAGGCATAAAATGTGAAGCTGTTCCCCATCCCTTTACTGTGTGAGTCTCCTGCCCCAGCCAGGAGGAAACCCTTTCTTAGCAGTGTCACAAGCTCTGCTGAGATGTGTCCTTATCCTTCAGGAACGCTGACTTTGTGAGGGCTTGGCAGGGAGGAAAAGGGTTGGGATTTGCCTGCCACAAACATCCAACCCTGCTGCTGACAGACAGAAAGTCACCAGCCAGGTAGGTCAGCTAAAAGCCTCCTAAAGGCTCATTAACCCGAGGGATGGGGAGGGAAAAACATTCCCAAGGTGGGTGTCAAATTGCTCCCTTGGGATTCCCATCCAGGCCCATGGAAGGAAGAGTTGATGGGAAGTCACCTCAAGAGTGGCACTTCCAAAATAAAGCCGGGACTATCCAGAGGAAGGTTCTCCTAGTGGAAGGCTCCAAGTTCATTTTGGGGTTGGAACTAAATGATCTTTAAGGTTCCTTCTTGTTTCCAGTGTTTAATTTCGTGTTTCTGTAATAAGGATTTGAGATCTCTTGGTGCTGGCACTGCTGAGGCCCCTCGAGGGGAATGTCCAGCTTGGGGTCACTCATGAGTGTCCAGTGCTGGGTCCCTCATGACAGGAGAGACCTGGAGAGGCTGGAGGGTGTCCAGGGAAGGGAATGGAGCTGGGAAGGGGCTGGAAGTGCTGGGAGAGTTGGGAAAGGGGCTGAGCCTGGAGAAAAGGAGGCTCAGGGGGGCCCTTGTGGCTCTGCACAACTCCCTGCCAGGAGGGGACAGCCGGGGGGGTCGGGCTCTGCTCCCAGGGAACAGGGACAGGAGGAGAGGGAACGGCCTCAGGCTGGGCCAGGGGAACCTCAGGGTGGACAGCAGCAGGAATTTCCTCATGGAAAGGGTGCTCAGGCCTTGGAACTGCCCAGGGAGGTTTGAAGTGCCCATCCCTGGAGGTGTCCGAGGAATTCCTGGATGTGGCAGTCAGAGCTCTGGGCTGGGGACAAGGTGGGCATTGGGCTGGATGACCTTGGAGGGCTTTTCCAGCCTCAGTGATCCTGAGAATTCGTGATCTCCTGATCTGAGCCTCGTCTTACCACACAGAAGCCCCATCTCCCTGCCCCAGAGAGCAGGAGGAGATTCCCCTACCCTGCAGAAGCAAGAATCCCATTGACTAAGGGATATTTTCCCATCCTTTGAAGGGAATCTGTCGAAATGTAAGACCTGATGAAATCTGGAGGGCTCTTTTCAAGGACCCACTACCTTCAAAAGTTGCCAAATCATGTTTCCTGTGCACTTAACAGCACCTCAGATATATATTTTTTTTAATTTACCCTGATCCTCTGCACATTACTCAGACTCAAACACAAACTCTTTAGGCAGTCAACATTCTAAGTTCCCTCTCCCAGCCTGAGTCAGCCTTATTGATTTCTCTGAAGTCAAGTATTTCAGGTTTGATTCGGAAAGCTAAAGGCATCAGCTCTCATTATTTAGCAGTATTTGTGCCACAGGAGAACTTGACATTTTCTATCTACTTCACTAATAATAAATAACCCTTAGACTTTAAAATACCACATATTTTTCTTGACCTATTTGGTGTGATTTAGTATAGTTGAAACGTCACAAACTCATCTAATTTCCTTTTGCTTCCCAAAACCCACATTCCCTATATTATCAACTATTCATTTTATACTGTGCAACTACAAGATATTACAGCCTATTTTAAAATAAAATGAGATGATTATTATTATTATTATAACTGTACAGATATACTAAAAGGGGTTATTGGTGAGATACACAGGGGTTCTGAGTTATACACTGAGTTTTAGATCCATTTAGTGATGTAGTTTTCAATACCAGCAGCAGTTGATACTCAAAGACCAAAGGATTTTGATGGCCCATGACAACTTTGCTGTGCCCTCCCAACATTTTCAAAATAAACAGGATTTAAATTCTACATCCAGCACCCTTTATCTTGACACATTCTGGATTCAACAGCAGCTTGACAGGATTATTCCCCTAAAACCTCCCTGCTGTACCCTGTGGATGCACTTGTGCACTTCCATCCCAAGGACAGGGAATTCCTGGGATCTGACACTTGACCATCAGCAGCTCAGAGCCACCACTGGAGAGGAACATTCTGATATCAACAGGAAACAAAAGTCCATCAGCATCCTCCTTGATTAGTCCCTAAGAGATTTTTTTTATTATTTAATAGCAGAGCAATCCCTCTTTTATTTAAAAGGAAATAACTGGAAGAAGCAGTTAATTCCAAATTTGCTATCAAGCCTACTGCTTTCAATGATGAAGACTGTAGAAATGAACAGAAATACTTCATTTTTCATGAAAAGGTCAAACTATTGCTGCTCTGTTCCCCCCACTGACATCAATCCTAAAAAAACAAGAGGCAGAAAACTTTGCAGCACCCCAGACCACATCCCAGAGCATTAAACTTTAGTCTCTGCATCCCAAACAACATCAGCAGGGGCAAATCAGCAATTTTGCTTTTCCTTCATCCCTGTGGGTTTTTTCCTACCCCGATACATCAATTCTTTGTTTTTTTCTCTCTCTCTCTCCAGGCTCTGCAATCCAAGGCAGTGATCAGGACACCCCTGGCACACCCCAGTCCTTCCCACCTGGCAGAGGGGAGATTCCCCACCAGACCCTGTGGAGACCCAAACGGTGCCAAGGTAATTCCTCCTCCTCCCCACTCCTCCTTCCCAAGGTCACGTCCTGGTGGGAAGTGCCTCTTCCTTCCAAATCAATGAGCACTTGGCTTTCTCCTCCATCCTCCAACCCTTTTAATTGCTGCTTGATCCTAATGAAGTGTGGCTGATGGTAATAAATGGAAACCCTCCCGGCCTCAATATCCAGCATCCAGCACCACCATCCATCCCCTCCATCTCCCACCCTTCCCATTCCTCCCCCTTCCAGCCTCGAGACTGCAGACATCTGTTCCTCAATTGTCTGGTAATAAACACACTCTATAAAGCATATGTAAAATGATTATTACCCCGAGGAGCCAAGTGCCTTTCAAATGCCAGCTGAAACAAATAAACATTAAAAAAAAATACATTAAAAAAAAAATAAAAAAAATCAAAGACATCGGAAAAATCCCCACCAAACAAATGGTACGACAGACATCGCTCAGGCTGTTCCATATCCCAGAATGAAGGGTGTTGGGATTGCTCCTGTGATTCTTTCTTCCAAAGGGAGATGTTATTCCTCAGCCCAGTAACTCCAGTGCTGGTTGCCAGCAAAGGATGAAGGAAGCCACTGGACCCCTTTGGTAACTTTTATACTTTGGCACCTCCCATGAAATGTAATTAAGGAAAAGCAGAGGTGGGCTTTGCCTCAATTTCTAAGTGCAATTAGTTTCCAGATGTAGTTAGGAAAACCTATTCCCAGGAATCACCTCCTCTAGAACACCCACTTGCCTCTCAGAAATGCACTCTTCGTTTATTCCGTGTGTGGTGGAGTCATTAAGTGCTGGTAATTAATCTGGGCCTTGGTGTGTCTCAGTTGTCCTTGTGGAAATCAGGGACCCACATCCTGAACAACACAAATCCCACTTCCCAACTCTGGCTCCCTGCTCTAAAGGAATTCAAAGGCAAGGAAAAGCTTTGAAAACCATTTTTAGGTATTTTTCCTTATGCTGCCTATGGTTTTAATTGAGAGTTTCTCTAAACTTTAGCAATGGGTTCATTTGCACTCCCCTCCCCCCCAAAGTCTGACCCTGTGTTCTCCACGAGGATCTGGAACCAAGTTCCACCCTCAGTTTGTCAATAAAAAATGATTAAAAAGTGGCTTTAAAAGCAGCAAAATTTGTCCCTGTGCCTGTGCACCTCTGAAGTGATCAGCACTGACACTTCTCATAGCAGGAGCACAAAAGAGAGAAGTTCCCACTGACGAGTACGAATGCTCTGCTTCCAACTCTCCCCTCAACATTGCAGGGCTGAATTATATTTTAAAGCCATCACTTTATGTGATGCTCAGGCTTTAAATCAGCACACCAGGGTCTGGTTTCTCAGTGATCCAGTTTGTTTAATACTTTCAGAAGCACTCAGCTGTCTCATAAAATCAGCGAGTCCGTGCAGTGCCGAAGCTCCTCTGGCAACGTATTTATGGGACTTTGATAAAAACAAGGGAAAGAAAACCCCCCTTGTAAATAAAATATTGATCATTTGAGTTCAAACCAGATCCATTTCAAGCATGTCCAAGGGACAGGGATGAAAGATGAGGGGGGCAGGTCATAAAGAACCTCAAAAAGGAAAATAAAACAGGTGGAACCTTCACAGCTTTTGCAAGAATTACCTCCAGGAGAGCTGGACATTTAAAACAGGAGCATCTGGAAAAGGGCAACCAGGATCTAACCAAAGAGATGATGATTTTATGATTCCACATGCCAGAAATTACTGCAGGCATCAATATTTTAGCAAATTCACTGTACTGAGCATTTCAGCTGCTGGTGGGACAGGCCATGGCTATCCCATCAGGAACAGAATTCCCTGTAGGGAACTGCTGCCAGCTAAAGAAATCCTTGATCATCCCAGACTCTCTGCATCCCATTCATCCCTAAGCCATTATAAACTGAATCTCCCAGCACATTCCCTGAGCCCAACACTAAAATGAATAAAATCACATTAGAACGGTTTTTAGAGCCCTCTCCTAACCCCAAAGTCTCCCATCCCATAGGGAGAGAAGGGCAAACTGGGTCATTCCACGTTTTCCTTCTTTTCCTGCAGTTATGGATGAAATCCTCAGTGCAAGGGAGTGAAGATGTTGCAGGTGGTTGGCACGGAAAATAAAACTGTACACAGATACCTTCATCTCGATGCAATTATTTTTTATGAGGCAAATGATTCCTCCTGCCTGACTTGCAGGCTGGGAATGCAAAGTGAAGTGTTTGGGAGAAGTGCTATTTAAAGCACTTCTCGTGTTTCACTCAGATGGGAGAAAAAGAAAAAAAAAGGGGGGGAAAAATAAAGCAGGAAAGCAAAGAGAAAGAACTTCAATCAGTGGGAAAGATCTCGTCAATAAAAACAGGAGCATCACCACCCTCTGGGCTTGTAAGATGTCTGTAAATTCATTAATGAGTTAGAAATTGAAGCCCACATCATCATAGTCACACCTTGAAGAACGTACTGAATTTCAGTTGCCCATCTTTTCCCCTCATAAAATAGCTGAAAACTGTAAGTTATCCTGTAGCAAATTCATTTTTAGCACATTTCTTCAGTTTAAAAAGAGACAGAGGTGGAAGTGAAATGTGCTTATGGAATTCTCCATGTTGTTATGGGCACGTAGCAAGAAATAAACTCTTTTTTCATGGCAAGACCTTGCACACCATTGCATTTCAGGATGTTCTCAAGATTACTCCAATCTCTGCTGTTCTGACACCAGGAATTTAGATTTAGAGGAATTTATTCCTTTTCCAACTGTGTTTTTAAGTCCTGAGAAGTCACAAATAAGCTCAGCTCTCAGCCACGGAGGTGTCAGGAGGAGATTCCTTCCTCTGGGGATCAGAGTCCAATCATTTTTTATGACTATTTTGTCACTTCTTGTGCTTAGCACGGGAGAAAAGCCCCTGTTGTTAAGTGACTCGGGACAGTGAATTCATACAAACACAGGCAAGGAGGGAAATGCTCTCCAAAAGTGCTGGGAAAGGCCATGTCTGGGGAGAAAGGAAAACCCTCCCAGGAAAAAAGAGGTGGGAGGTTGACATGAACTGAGACAAACATCGTATTATTTAATTTCCACAAAACCAACAGGACAAACTGTTAGAAAAGCAGCAAAATTCAAGTATCAGAGGTGAACGATGCAGTGAAAAGGGGTTTATTAAAGGCTTGCTCTGTTTAAAGTTCCAGCTGTGACAATTTTGGTAATCACTGGCTCACTCTGAATGAGGAATTAATTTGCAGTCCCCAGACCACAACGTTTTATCAATGAACTCACCTTGCAGCTCCTCTGACTTTTTAAGAAGCATAAAGAGCAGCAAGAAACAATTTGTGGCAGGTTACAAATAAACTTCACCCAGCTGAAGTCAATAAATGACACTGGTCAGTGACACAGGGTCACCCAGACAGGAAATCACAACTCAGTTTGAGAAAGATTTAAAAAATACCGTCAAGTTTAATTTTTTACACCCAACAGCTTTGCAACATCAACGACTTCAGAGCAACCTAGGATCTCAGAACTGGAAATGTGCCCAACATCCCCACAAATCAGAGGTTTAATTCCACTCATTCTAATGCTTTGCAGCTGTAGAAAGGTGCAGAAAAGCAGATTTTACCTGAGCAGGGGGTGAAAGATGATGGTGATGTTCCTGGCTCCTGGTTTGCAGACAAACTTGGACCCGCCACCTTCAATTAAGTTATCATCTGGGCCTCCTGGAAAATAAGGTGGAACAAGTTGTCTAACAGACCTCCACATCCCTTCATTTTCCAGGTAGTAAGCGATAATTAAACATTTAGCAAGCGATAATTAAACAGGAATTCAAGGCTCCTTTCCTGGTGAAGGATCAGTAATTAACGCCAGGCTCCGCTCCCCGAGCACTGCCAGGGCAGAGGGAACAGTGCAGGTGCTGTCTGGAGGTGACTTTGGGCTCCTCATTCCAGAGTCAGGGACATTTTGGCACAAACCTCAGCAAATCCAGGTCCTTGGCCCCATGGCTCAGGTGTGTTTTGAAGCCCACAGTGCTTGGAAAGAACCTGGAGAGCAGCAATTCCCAGAATTTTCCTGCTTCCAAGTGCTGCGCCTCTGACTGGGGGTGGCACAATTGCAGCCTTGGTTTGGATGCCAGTGACTGATATTTTAACTCATTTATTGTATTTAGCATTGCTGGCTCTCCCAGGAGTTCATTCCCAACTCTGAGTCCTTGTAATTCCTGCGTGGAGCTTTCCCTCCTCTGAGCTCCACCTGGGTACAAAGGGGCTCTCAGCGACAGGAAAAATAAATTTGCAGAGTCTGGCAGCAAAACACAACTCAGGGAACATCACTTTTATTTTAAAATCATTTGGATGTTGGGAGAGAAAAGAGAGGGGAGGAGAAATATCAACTTCCTGCAAGCTCTGCATGTCCTGAAAGCAACAAAGTCCACGTGGAACTATTCCTGAAGAAAACATTTTTAGGACAACAGGCCAGACACCCCAGACATGAAGAAATCATCATGGAATGGTTTGGGTTGGAAGGGACCTCAAAGCCCATCCAGTTCCAATCCCATGGGGACACCTTCCCTTATCCCAGGCTGCTCTAAGCCCCATCCAGCCTAGCCTTGGACACTTCCAGGGATCCAGGGGCAGCCACAGCTTCTCTGGGAATTCCATTCCAGGTCCCCCTCAAAAAAGAACTTGGGCAAAGTTTGAATATCCCAGGTATTATCAAACCCTTTCCATGTGAACTCTCCTTAAAGACTGATAATAAATAATAAATACAGAAACCAGTCAGGTTCTTGGGACAGCTTTAGAGGCAGGGAAATGACAAAGTTTTGAAATCAAAAACTAGCCCAGCAGGTCTTGGAAGGTTTTGACCCTCACATCTCCTCTGCCTCCAAACAAAAAGGATTTCTCCAAGTGGGAAAGAGGAGCAACACAACTGATTAAGAAGTTACTTCAACCTCCTTTTCCAGAGGAGTTTTATGTGCTTTAGAACAACCAATCTACAGAAGAAACTCTTTGGTGACTGAATTTATTTGACCCCTCTGCAGCAACGTGCAAGGACTGAGCAGGTCACCAACACCAGCATTTCCACACCCTAAATAATCCCTCTAGGTCAGGAGTGTTTTCCTACAAGAATTCCCACAGATTCAAAGATGTGAGAGGTAAAAGCTCCAGGCCTGAATTCCCCATGGAGTGGGAAATCCTGGGAAGTTGGAAGGCTGCAGTCACAACATTTCCAGAGCTGACTCAGCTCCTCGAATGAACCCTGAGCACACAGAGCTTCTTCATAAATCCTACCCCAGCATTTCTAGGACTCGGGGAGCGCAAAGCAACTGAAGACGAGAGTTTTTTAAACTTTCCTAATGGTATTTAGAAAGAGACAGCTCTAAAAAAAAAAAAAAAAAAAAAAAAATCCAGGGATTTCAGCTGGCAGTTTAAGGACTGAACTCTCCCAACGTGGCAGTTTAATCGGGGAAGAAAAGAGGTGCGAGTTCAAGGAAAAGAAAATTATTCACTTCCCCTGTTAATGTCAGATCCTGCAATTTCCAGTGGGCTCTGTGTCTGAACAGAATTATTGAAGAAGCCAGCCAAGCATGAGCTGCTGAGGCAGGGATGAGGAAATGCAGGCTCCAATTAAGAGAGGGGTGTTATTCTTGCTCCATCAAGTCACCCTGCACTAATCAATATTATTGACTGGGATGAACTCCACGGCGAGGAATAAAACAATCTGTCTGATCTGCTGGGCCAGATGATGATGGATTTGAGGAGAACAGAACTCTGGCACTGAGAGAAAAATGTGCTTTTACATCTCCTTGGCTCTCAGCCTTCCATTAATAATCATGGGTGCTCTGCAGGTAGGTGCAGGCTACAGGGAGGAAGGAATTTTGTTTGTATTTAAATATTTTACCCCAAAAAGATGCTGAGGTGTAAATCTTCCTCCTGGTGATGCTTTGGACATCCCAAGTACACAGCAGTGCAACTTTAATGCCATTGCTCCTCCCACCTTCACTGTTCTGAACACTGGAGTTTTATTATGGAAAATCCTGGAGAAAATCCCCACCTGGAGAGTGACGGATTCCTTTCCCTGTGAATTGGAGATCTCCACGGGGGACTCTCTCTATTGTATCAAGGTCTGAAATGTTTTATTGACATGGACCAGCCACAATTCCTCCAACTGCAGCCAATTCCCAGTGCTGGGAACATCTCCATAAAATACACCAAGAATATTCCTTCATCCTGATTGAGAAAACAGGGAGAAAACAGGGAGTGGAGAATCCTGGAATGGTTTGGGTGGGAAGGGACCTTAAAGATCACCCAGTTCCAACCCCTGCATGGGCAGGGACACCTTCCCTGGGCCAGGCTGCAGAGGAAGGAAGGGCCCTGACCTGTGGGAAAGAGTCCAGAGGAATCCAGGAAGCTGCTCCAGGGCTGGAGCCCCTCTGCTCTGCAGCCAGGCTGGGAGACCTGGGGATGCTCACCTGGAGAGGAGAAGGATCCAGGGAGAGCTTCCAGCACATTCCAGGGCCTGAAGAGGCTCCAGGAGAGCTGCAGAGGGATTGGGGACAAGGCCTGGAGGGACAGGACACAGGGAATGGCTTCAGCTTGGAAAAGGGGAGATTTGGGTGGGATCTTGGGAAGGAATTCCAGGCTGGGCTGGAATTCCCAGAGCCCTGGAAGTGTCCAAGGCCAGGCTGGACATTTACCTTGGAGCCCCCTGGGACAGTGGGAGGTGTCCCTGACATGGCAGGGGGGTGGCACTGGATGGGCTTTAAGGTTCCTCCCAACCCAAACCATTCCATGATTCCATGAGGAGTGGAAATGCCTTTTTGTCTCTCCTTAACAACAACCACCAGAGATCCAATTTGGAACCTCCCAAACCAGAGCTGAGCTGGCAAATTCTGCACTGCTGGTGTGTCCAGGAAAATATCCCAAAGTTTCCCATCTCTCTGGAAGCACCACTCTTGTAGCAATTTCCTCTCAGGAGCAAAGTTTGCTGGTTTAATCTGCCTGGTAACAAATTATGAGGAACAAAAGAAAAATAAAGAAAACTTGGGAGATGAAGTGGAATTTGTCACAGAGTTAATGACACCCTCCTGCCGTGCTGGCAATGAAGTGTGCCCACCTGAATGTCACTGCAAGTGGTGACAGAGACAGGGCCATTAGTGACAGAGCTCGATGTGTCTGAAATGGAGCCTAAAATGTCAGGCTTCAACATGAAAAAGGAGATGAGCAGTGAAACTGGGATCTCTGCAGGCGCTGAAAGTCAGAACAAACATTAGGAGAGCTTTAGTTTTCCATTCTGCTCGGTACCATAAAATTTAAATGTTTGCATGGATTTCTTCCATGTTTACAGAAAATGTCACAGAATCCCAGAGTGGTTTGGGTGGGAAGGGATCACTCAGTGCCACCCCCTGCCATGGGCAAGGACAGATTCCACTGTCCCAGGATGCTCCAAGCCCCAGTGTCCAACCTGGCCTTGGACATTCTAGGGATCCAGGGGCAGCCACAGCTTCTCTGGGAATTCCAGCCCAGGTAGGAATTCCTTCCCAAGCTCCCATCCATCCCTGCCCTCTGGCAGTCTGAAGCCATTCCCTGTGTCCTGTCCCTCCAGGCCTTGTCCCCAGTCCCTCTCCAGCTCTCCTGGAGCCCCTTCAGGCCCTGGAATGTGCTGGAAGCTCTCCCTGGAGCCTTCTGCTCTGTGGGTGAGCACCCCCAGCTCTCCCAGCCTGGCTCCAGAGCAGAGGTGGAACTGGATGATCTCTAAAGTCCATTCCTGCAAGAAACTCCCATTCAGGAGTCCCTGCTTGTGAGGGTGATTTTTTTTCCTCCAAAAGTCCAGTACCAGGATTAAAAGGATAAATGAGACTCGCAGCTTTGGTCTTCAGAGCTGTTTATTCTGTTTCTAATCTCAAGTTCTGCATGCTACCAAAACCTGGCTTAAGGTGGCAGAAACACAGTGAAAAAAACCCCTGGACAGAAGATCCCAAGGTTCTTAAAGGTTTCTAACCCAATTAACTCCTAAAATGTGCTATGTTTACAATTCTGTACCAATAATTGCTACCTATTCTAAACACACAACCTCTGTGTCAAATCCATTCTACCGAGGTCTCTGTGCCACCATCACAGCAGAAAATGGAGCAGAAGAAGAAGAAGAAGAAGAAGAAGAAGAAGAAGAAGAAGAAGAAGAAGAAGGAGAAGGAGACACACCCCAAAATTCTCCACCTTGCTCTCATCTGTTTCCATACTAAAAACCCAAACTACAATTTTTTACCCTGTGACAAACTACTATTTCTTTTCTGCTTTTGCTGCTTTCAACTCATCTCTGAGTGTTGGAAGTTTTTCCCATGGGCTAAGGTCAAAGGCAGGGCTTTCCTGGGGTCCCAGCCAGGGTCTCAGACTCCCCAGGGCAGCACGAGGAGTTTTCCACGTGCCTTGGAGTCCCAACACATTCCCACCCAAACCATGTTGGGATTCTATCCTCTCGCTCTTCCAACGTGCTAAGGAGGAATCCCACATTTCTCTTTGTATTTCTCTGTTCTGTGAAAGACCCAAGCACATCAGAGAAGAGGTGAGCTCAGCTCCTTGAAAGGTTTGTTGTGCAGGTTTTAAAATTCATTGTAAGTAATGAAGCAATTTCTTTTTCTTTTTAACAACATCCTGAGAAAAGCTCTCTCTGTGTTTCACACAGGAACTAAAAAAGGGTGAGATTTCTTATGCTGTCACCTCAGGAGCCATCAGACGTTACCTCATTGTTTCAGAGTTTTATCTGTCTAAATGCATTTTATCCTCAGTCCTGCCACATTTTCAATCCAGCCAGTCATTCAAACTTTTCAGACACAGAGGTATTTGCCTGATGAGTAAAGTCCTTGCCAAAACTTCAAAGAAATATTCATCTGGGACCAATGGGAACATCAACAATCCCAAAATCATGAGGAGCACAGGGAAACTTCAGTTCCCTTCCCATCCCCGTGTTAGCACAGGACAGGCTCATTGATCTCTCTGCCATGCACAGTTCACCTGAACAGGTTCCAGGCATGGAATGAAGAATTCCTGGGCCCCTCTCCATGATCAGAGCACCTTTCCTAGGGAGCCACTCCACGTTAATCTATGCAGAACAGAGGAATAAAGAAGAATAAAGGACGAGGCTTTGAAGCAACAATGGAGCAATCAACACATCCTGCAAATCTGGGCAGCTCCTCCTCTCTGAGGGAGCAGCTCAAGCTGAGAGCAGGAAAGGAACCAGTTTCCATGGCATGGCGCTTCCCAAAAGTTCTTGATTGGGTGGGAATCAACAGCACAGTTATTGCCTGCACATCATCTCCGAGGCATGGAAATTCAAATTTCATCCAGTGTGAAAGGGAGGGAAGCAAAAGATGCCCGAAGAGAGCAAAGCAGGTGATCATAAAACAGCTCAGCAGAGAGAAAGGATTGATTTGTGAACAGCAACCGTGGAGCTTTATAATGGAAATCTCCTGAGTTTTCAGATTTTTGTATGTTAGACCCCCCCCAAATAAATCTCAGAATGATTTGAGTTGGAAGTTCCAACCCCCTGCCAAGGACAATTCCACTGTCCCAGGTTGCTCCAAGCCTCAATGTCCAACATGTCCTTGGACATTCCAGGGATCCAGGGGCAGCCACAGCTGCTCTGGCAATTCCAGCCCAGCCAGGAATTCCTTCCCAAGCTCCCATCCATCCCTGCCCTCTGGCAGTGGGAAGCCATTCCCTGTGTCCTGTCCCTCCAGGCCTTGTCCCCAGTCCCTCTGCAGCTCTCCTGGAGTCCCTTCAGGCTCTGGAATGTTCTGGAAGCTCTCCCTGGAGCCTTCTCCTCTCCAGGTGAGCACCCTCAGCTCTCCCAGCCTGGCTCCATGAAGCACACAGGACATGAACATCAGGTCCTGTTCCTCCTGCACTGAATTCACTGCACTGGCACTCACAACTTTGAATTCTTTCCACATGGAACCAAACACTATTTATCATCTCTCCAATTCTTCTGCACGTCTTGAATCCTCAAACTTCATTCCTTTCAGAGAATCCCAGGATGGTTTGGGTTGGAAGGGACCTTAAAACCCATCCAGTGCCACCCGTGCCATGGGCAGGGACACCTCCCACTGTCCCAGGGTGCCCAGAGCTCCATCCAACCTGCCCTTTGGACACTTCCTGTGGCGTTTTGGGGATTATTTCAGGACCATTTTTCTGTCTGTTCCTCTGTAATGATGATTTTTGTTCCCTCTGCCCTCTCCACCCCCAAACTGGCAGTGAGTGACCCCCTGCTCTGACCCTGCATGTGGGGCTCCCATTCCCTCTCCCGGAATAGGAATGAGGGAACTGAGATGCACCAGATAAAAAAAAAAAAATCCACCTTATCAAGATAGACAAGAATAAGCTCCAGCCAACACTTGATTACTTCCTTGCTTGAGGGGAGAAGCAATTTAGCAGAGGTTTCTGACAGAGGAAAGATTGCATTTCTTGTTTGCTTCTCTTAATCACCCGCTCTTCTTTTAATCATGGCAAGTGGGAGTTTACACATCAGGACCATCAGGAGTGAGGGGCTGATGGTTACAAACACACCTGCACCCACATTTTCCCCCACATCCACAGAGATCAGAGCCAGGATGGGAGCCCAGGAGACCCCGAATTGAAGGGAATTAGGTGGTAATTCCTTGTAAAGCACTGGCTGCTGTCAGACCTGGGGTGAGGAACCTGCAGGGGCAGGAAGGGAGCTCAGGGATGATTGGGTGACTCCAAGAGCTGCTCCCAGCTCCCAGTGCCCTGTCACCAGCCTGGTCAGGGCACAGGGGACACCAAACTGACCCAGCCAAGGGCAGAAGCACCCTAAAAGCCACAGCACGCCCTGCTGACATCTCTGCAGTCACTCTGGAAATACTTTAAGTTCACCCTGAAGGTTGTAAAGTTCATCCCATTTCAGTATTTCCATCAGGGATAAATTCCCAGGCATTCTCCCCAAAGCAGAGTTTGGGGTGATGCTCCCCAGCGTGGGGGGCAGGGCAGCTTCTAACCTCAAATCTTTCAGTGAAATGCTAAAAATGCTGGGCAGAAATGAAGGGATGGTCAAAGCAAGTGAAGGCTAATTCCTGAAACAGCTTCTCCAATTGCTCCAAAAATCCCTCACAGGTATAAAAATGGGAAAGGAGGAGTGGAAAGGGATTGGGATAAGCTGCTCCAGGGCTGAAGCTTCTCTGCTCTGCAGAGTCAGGCTGGGAGAGCTGGGGATGCTCACCTGGAGAGGACAAGGCTCCAGGGAGAGCTTCCAGCACATTCCAGGGCCTGAAGGGGCTCCAGGAGAGCTGCAGAGGGACTGGGGACAAGGCCTGGAGGGACAGGACACAGGGAATGGCTTCCCACTGCCAGAGGGCAGGGCTGGATGGGAGCTTGGGCAGGAATTCCTGGCTGGGCTGGAATTGCCAGAGCAGCTGTGGCTGCCCCTGGATCCCTGGAATGTCCAAGGCCAGGCTGGACACTGGGGCTTGGAGCAGCCTGGGACAGTGGGAGGTGTCCCTGCCATGGCAGGGGGTGGCACTGGATGGGATTTGAGGTCCCTTCCCACACAAACCACTCTGGGATTCTGAGCAGAGCTGGAGTTGCTGTTCAGGTTTGCAGATCAAACTCTGCTTCAAACCTGAAGGAAAAAGTGATTTCCCAAAGCAGGAGGGGCAGATCTGGATTCCAGCCACAGGACTGATGTGGCCTCTCTGACCCTGATCAGCTTTCTGCATTTCAGTTCCCCAAAAGGGAAACTGAGATTGTGGCTCCAACCTCCCCCAGGCAAAGCTGCTTTGAGAAACCTCAGAAAAAAAGGCGCCGACGCTTCATTCACCGTTTGAAATTCATGCTTCGACTTCAGCTTTCCACTGAGCGCAGAAAAATGTCCCAAACTGACCAACAATTCCAAAATCCCTGCCTGAAACAGCTTCTCCAAGCGTGATCCCGTGGCACATCCCAGGATCCTGTGCCTGGTTTGGATGCAGCCCCCCAGCCCCTGCTCTGCCATATTGCTGTGCTGATGTTCCCCCATCCCCTCCCCGCTCCCCTATCCCGCCTTGTCTCAGATCCAACACCATATGCATTTAAATAAGTTGCTCTTTAATGTTTCAAAACCTGATTTATTAGTTGCTCACACTCCATCTGCCTTGAAAAACGGCGCCGTGCCTCGGCTTTCACAGCCTGCACAAAAAGGTTGGGGTTCAATTTGAGGCTCCTTTATCATTTGATCACCGTGTCAGCCACATATGTAAAGTCTCCTTCCAGCTACAGAAATTGTTTAAAATGCATATTTCTCCTCTTTTTTTAGTTGTTGTTGTGCTGGTTTTTTTTTTTTTTTTCCCTCCTCTCCCCCAGGCCACACGACTGAGCAGCAGGCACTTTGATTAATGGATTTGTCAACTTGCATATTTAGGTTTTTTTTGTTGGTTTGCCTAAAACTCCCCGTGTACTGATCTGAGCTCTTTCAAAGCTTGGCTGCAGCAGAATTCCTTATCCGGAGCTGGAAAATGCACTGGAGCTAATGAGCTGTGATTACTCACACCCTGCATCCACTTTTACACTGTTCTCTGCTCCCAGCTTTCTTCCTTTATCTTATCTCCTGTAGCAGCAAATGGCTCCTACCTGAATTTTTTATATCCCTGACATGTTTTCTATTCAGTTTTAATGTCAGAAAAGGAAAAAAAACCAAAAACAACCCGTTGTGAAGTAACAAAAAGCTAGTGAAATAAAGTAAGATATTTCCTGACACAGTGTCATTTGCTGGTTCATTTTCTTACAAGCTGTTGAAGTCTAAAATCCCCATTTCTTTTTTTTTTTTCTTTGTTTGTTTGGGGTTTTTTTGGTGGGTGGTATTTATTTATTTATTTATTTATTTATTTATTTATTTTAGAAGCTCCAGGACATTTTTGACAAAGGAATTGGCTGGAATTACAGAAGGACAAAATCATTTGGGTGGGGAGGGAACTTACAGATTGTCCAGTTTCAATGGGTAGGGACACCTTCCACCATCCCAGCCTGATCCAAGCCCTGTCCAGCCTGGCCTTGGACAATTCCAGGGATCCAGGGGCAGCCACAGCTCCTCTGGGAATTCCATCCAAGCTCCTTCCCACCCTCCCAGGCAGGAATTCCTTCCCAAGCTCCCATCCATCCCTGCCCACTGGCAGTGGGAAGCCATTCCCTGTGTCCTGTCCCTCCAGGCCTTGTCCCAAGTGACAAATAAAATGTTGTATGGTCTTTTAGAGAAAGCAGACACTGAATTATAGAATAATTAAGGTTGGAAAAGGTTTCTGTGGTCATTGGGTCCAAGCAAGAGCTCCAAAAGAGTTCAGTTTTTACCATGATGGTAAAAAAGAGGATTTTGAGGCTGGCACTCAGCTGGGATCCAGCAGCCCCCAGGAAAGCTGTCATGGGCTTGTTTTTCCATGTATTAATGAAGGAGTCGGTTCTAATGAAGATAAATTCACCCATCTTTTGACAAATCTCGAGAATGCTACAAAGCTGGCAGGTAAAACAAGGCAGAAAATAAATCCATCCTTGGTGATTCCACAGAGGGACGCCTCCATAAATTTACACCAACAAAGGAACCTCCCGGCTCCCCCTCATCTGCTCCTCCACGGCTGGGAACAAATTCATTTTCCAGCAATATGCACAATGATCCCCACTAATAACCCAGCTTTTCCCCCTGGGAATGGCAGTGGATTGTCCATGGCAGAGCACAAAATGCACAGAGCCACTCCCTGCACGGGCAGGAGTGGGAGACCTGTCAGGCAGCATCCTTCAACCTGTTCATCCATAATCTCTTTCAGATGGGTTTTTTCAACCCCACCTCCTCATCCTCCTGGCTTTGTTTGGCCTGGAATTCAATCAAAGATGAATTAAGACTCGAGGAAACAACCCCCAGCACGGTCCCTGGTAATTTGTGAGCTCTGTGTTAATTTTGTTACAGCTTTTATTTCTTGCATTTTCATGCAGAATTGCTCCCCCTGAGACCCTGGCTGATATTGGCACCGAACCCCAGGGGCTGCAACCAAACTCAAATGCCAATAAAGAGGAGGGGACTCAGCCCTCAGAGACATCAGGAATTGCAGGAAAACAGCCAGAACTTTAATCACAACTCTTTCAAACGCAGCCAGGGATTTAGAAACGCTGTTATTGTAGGATATGACCCTAATTCAGTGTTAATCAAAGCCACCGGTGGCACAAGAATAACCTGGTGATTTAATAAAACACCATTGCACAGCAGCCACTGTGTCGGGATCAGAATGTTTCCAATATCACAAATTCCAGGGAGAAGGCTGACCAGCCTTTTCCATATGTTTCTGTACATTTCCAGCATCAGGAAATTTGACATTTCCCCCCTAAATAACAACCAAGAACTCGGTTCTGTAGGGAAAAATCTGAATTGATTATTTTTGTTTCCTTTTTAAGCATTGCTCCTGCTGCACAGGTATCAAGGATAAGAAAATTGGAGCAGGTTGTGCAGAGAAGCTGCCCCATCCCTGGGAGCACCCTGGGATAGTGGAAGGTGTCCCTGCCCATGGCAGGGGTGGCACTGGATCATCTTGAAGATCTTTTTTTCAACCATTCTATGGTTCATTCTAGTTTATGAAAAGCTCAGGAAATACACGTGGAAAAAAAATCAATTACCAATTCAAAATAAGGAATTACCAATTTCCTTATTTTTAATTTCACTTAGAAGCTTCAACAGGAAAGAGCTAAAAAAGCCAAACTTGAACATTTCAACTTCACCAGAAAAAAGAATTCATTTGTGGTTTCTGCTGATTCAGCAGCTTCCAACTACAGGCACTGAGCAGTTGGTGAAGTCTGAAAATCTGGAATCTTGCTCTTAGAATTTCAAAATTACAAGGAAATCTCTGCCCTCATGTTCAGCTGCAGGAAGCAGGAGCACCCACTGGTACAGGGAAACCAGAAATGGCAAAAGCAAAAAGTCAACTTGACATTGAGCAGGTGTTTTAGAAGAAGGGAGAGGAACGACACAACCCAAAGTTACCCCGACACCTCTGAGCACATTCCAGGCTGTCCAAGCTGCAGCCTGAAAATCAGGCTCTCCCTCTTGAAAAACAGATGGAATTCATTCCTCACCGGGGCAGAGTGGGGAGTTCAGAGGTCCCCCTGTGCTCTGCTCCTTACCCTTCAGCTTCAAGCAGCCACAAACTCGCTGGGAAAAACTCAGCTCATCAAGAAAAATCAGAAGCAAAAGAGGCTGAATCTGAGGGAGGATTCCAAGAGCTCTTCCCCCACAAGGGCCACTCACAGCTGGGGAAAGCAGATAAATGTGACACAGAGAAAGGGATGGGCTGTTTGGAGCAAGTCTTGGGAATAAAAGGCCCCACAACACAGCAGAAGCTGCAGAGTCACAGTTTCCCACCTCCTCCCGAATTTTGGGGTTTGTATCAAACTCTCCTGCTCATGGGCACTGAGGATTCAGAGCATCATTGATTATCAGAATATCCTGAGTTGGGAGGGATCCAAGGATCCAGGGGCAGCCACAGCTTCTCTGGGAATTCCAGCCCAGGCAGGAATTCCTTCCCAAGCTCCCATCCATCCCTGCCCTCTGGCAGTGGGAAGCCATTCCCTGTGTCCTGTCCCTCCAGGCCTTGTCCCCAGTCCCTCTGCAGCTCTCCTGGAGCTCCTTCAGGCCCTGGAATGTTCTGGAAGCTCTCCCTGGATTCTTTTCTCCAGGTGAGCACCCCCAGCTCTCCCAGCCTGGATCCCTGGGAACTGAGGGGCTCCAGCCCTGGACCAGCTCTGGGATCTCCTTTGGACCTCTCACCCCCAGCCAGCTGTGGAGTAAAAATCTTTCTCCGTGTGCAAGAAAATGATGAAATATTAGGAGGAACCAAAATAAAGCTGTGAAGATGGAACCAGAGAATAAATTTAGGCTGATATAGAATAGGTGCACAGCTATTTATTAAAATAAAGCCCTGCTCTGCAAAGGAGCCACAATAAATGCTGAATTCCTTGTTGGTCGAGGTGAGATTTCAGCTGGAATTTTGGTTGTAGGGGATAAAACCCCCCCAACACTCCCAACATTCTGCTCTGCCAGGAGGCTGCTCCCCATTCCCAGAAGACAGCAGGACACGTGCCCCATGGAATCACCATGGATGGAGGTGCAAAAACACCCCTGGGAATGAAGCACAAACCTTCCAAGGCACTGCAGGAGCTGCCTGGGTTTGGTACCACTGAACTCAGAGCCTGCAGGAAAGAACAGGGAAGGGGAGCAGCTGAAAACCAAGAAATCCATTGTCCAAACAGCCATTGTTCCTAAAATAATGGGCTCCAGGAGCAACCCTGCCTCAGGTGCTGCTTTTGACACACTTAGCACACCTCAAGCCACAGCTCTGAGCAACCCAGTGCTATTTTTACATCTTTTTTTTACCAAATAACATCCTTCCCTAATGACAATTTTACACATATCCCTGTTCAAGAGACTTGTGCTTCATAATTTATTATTTTTTTTTTTTGGCAATAGATCACATGTCCCAGTGCTCCACACTTCCACACAGGCTCCTTTCCCAACCATCTGCTTGTTGAACTAATTCAAATTATTATCAGTTTTACCTCCAAGAAAAGAGACACTCCAAGCTTCAAGGAGAGCTCCAATTGCACCAAGGGAGGGGAAAAAGCAGCACAAAAAAAAAAAAAAAAAAAAAAAGAAAACCACCCCAGTCTAACAATGAGAGAAATGTCAAGAAATAGAAATGTCAAATCCCTTAGGGTGAGGAAAAAAAAAAATAAATTCCAGCTCCAGCTCATCTCCAAGCACTGTATTTTGTAATGAAATTACCACTCCATAGTCTTTCCTCAGGGAAAAGCTGTTCCAACTAATCAGAGCATTGGGTTTTTTTTAAAGTTCAAAACAAATGCAGGGTTGTCGATGCAGAATTCATGCCCCGGCTGTCAGGAGCTGCCTTTAACTCTTTGCAAGCAAAAAAAACCTCTGAGTCTTGACACCAAGAGCTGGAAAATGGCTCAGTATGAGAAATTCAGAATATCTCAGGGTTCTCATGGATTCCCAGACTGGTTTGGGTTGGAAAGGACCTTAAAGATCATCTCATTCCACCCTCCTGGTGGAGCATCCACGTGGATCCATAAAAGCTGTCTCTGTTTTCCATGTAAACCTTGGAGAGAAAGGGCTTTAGCAAAAACAGGAACATCCTTTTCAAACAGAAACCTAAAACTTGTGTATTAAATATTAAAAAAGGTCTGTACAGAAGTGTGACTGTGAAGCTTTTGCAGTTCCACTCCTTCGTCCATGATCTCCTTGTGGAAGGGATCTTTCCTCCTTCCTCACCCTCTGCCTGGCAAACTCAGCCAAATTCCAACAGACTTTTAATTCCAGGAGCTTTGTCAGTGTCCCTGTAACAGCCAGAAATGGAAAAATGCACCAGACAGAGATGGACAAATGGACAGTTGTTTTTGTTCGAGAAATTAAATGTATCACTGAAATGAAATCATCAAAATCTCCTCATCCCTGCAGATAAATCCCAAAACTGCTGCATCTCTTCTGACTGGTTTTTCTCAAGGAATTGCTTTTTATTAGCCAAATCAGATTGAAGAGTGAGGAGAATTCTTTTGGGGCAGTCCCTCATTAGGTTTTACCACCTCAAGATCTCAATCCCCTTCTTCAAAACTATTTAGATGCTGGAAATATTTTTTTTGCCTGCGACCGGGTGCATTTAATTATTGATGAAACCTTCAACTTCCTTAATTGAAAGCCAGCAGGATGGTTTAACTTCATTTCTGGGAATGACACCAAACACGCTCGTGGTGGTGACACTGAAGAAGTGAAACAGCTACAGCTGAAGGTACTTCCAGATGTGGGGGCAGAGCACAGGAATCCACAAAATTCCTCTCCAGAACCATCCCAAAGCCCATGTGGAGCGAATAAAATCCTCCTGCCTTCAAGGAGAACAGGAGCCTCTGCACCCAAACCCAAAAAGGCAGCTCCTTTTTGACCTCCACTCCTCACTGCATTTAAATAAATCTGTTTACGGGCTGTTTGGAGACCTGAAAACCAAAGCCTCAGCCTGCCATTAATATTTTAATTGAAGCCATGAATATTCATGATCAGTTTGCTTCTTTAGAGGACAAGATCCGATAATTAAATAATTCTAATATGTAAATGTGCTCCTGTCATGACACCTCGCCTTCATCTACATTACAAAACTGAGGCAATTTTAGCTCTTTCATTATTTATGTAATTTTGGTTCTACTGGCTGATTTTTTTTTTCTTCTGGACTCACTCATTCAGGCTCTTGACACAGAAGGCAAATCTCAGTTACTGGATCAGTCATTATGGACTATTTCAAAGTCAACTGCCTCCCCTGATTTTGGCATTTGGGGAGGAATTATTATTTTGATACGATCTAGCTTCTGTTTCTGAGCTAATTCCAACTGTGAACACCTGATCTTTTTCACAGACCCAGGAGAAGGCAGCAACCACAAAGTCTTTCAGGATTTCAACATTTCTTAGACTTCAGTAACAACACAAAGTCCCTGGGTCAAGCTGGAAAGGGTTTGGAGCAACCTGGGGCAGTGGGAAGTGTCCCTGCCCATGGCAGGGGGTGGGATGAGCTTTGAGGTCCCTTCCAACCCAAATCACTCTGGGACTCAGTGAAAAATGTTTGGTTTCTGTGAGAAACAGAGTGGCAGCTGCTTTCTAAAATAAATCCATTTCTTCCCTTCGCAGCTGTAACCAACAACAGCAAACTCTGGATGACTCCAGCAAGTTTTCCTTGCAGTTGTTTTGAAATCCCCCCCATTTTCATACAAACTAAAACCTACAGGATTTCAAATGAGGACAAAAAGCATGAAAGGGCTGCCAGGGCCATTAATTGCCCCTTCAGCTGCTCCACACAACCTCCAACTTCTCCCCTTCACATCCACCTCAAGCTCAAACCCAGTTCTTGCCTTCACTCTTCAGACCTCACTCCTCTACTTGTTAGAAACATTTTTTTTCCCATTTCCAGGTTAAAATTCCTTTTGGCCACTTCATTCCTATCTGTGGCAACTCCAGTTTTCAATCTGGAGCTCTTTCCAAGCCCTCAGAAGTGCCTGATACCTTTTGCAGGCAATGAGGTCACATTCCAGCATGAAATAATCTCTTTTTTTTCAATATAAACAGCCAGAAACTGCATCCAACATTTCAGAGGACTTTGTGCAGTGACACTAAAACTCTCCAGTCTCTCCTGGGCAGCTTGGAACCAAATGTTTTCCTCATCCCCCACCATTTCCAATGGATTAGCTAGCTCCAAATTCAGCTCAGCTCAATTTCCTGGTGCATTCAGTATCAGATTTCATCCCTTTTCCTTGGATTCCCAAGATCACCCAGCTCCTGGAGGTTATTTCATCCTCACCTTCACTGTGGCCATCACTGCAAGGATTGACAGTCATTAAAACATCTCCTGAAACAAACCTAATGAAAAAGCAGAGTCCTGAAAGGCAGTGAAAGGCACCAGGTGACAAAATGCCAATTAAATGCCGACATCATTTGAGAAGAATATTTGGCACAAACTTGTGCTAATTTTGCATCACGTGGCCTCTTGGAATTGGAGACTCTGAAGGACAAAGGGAAGGAGAATTCAGCACTGCAGCTCGTGAGGGAAGGAACCATTCCCCAAAATACACTGCCACTACCAAAACCTCAACAATAGCTAAAAAATAAGTTTTAAAATCAAGCAAGCTTGGCAAGAACAAATCCAGCAGTAAAAGCAGCGCTGTGGAAAGAGCTGCAGCTCCAAACTGGACACAGAGAAAAGCAGATCCTGCAAAGCTCTGTGCTGCCCTTGGCTCACCTGAATGTGACCTTCCTGCTTGGAATATTTTCCATCCAAAGCCACTTCACCACCCAGATGTAACAGTTCGAGGTGGTGGCCTCACATCTGGAGCACTCCAGCTCTGGACTGGTATTACTGGAGTTTTTGGAGGTGACAGTTTGACAATGCTGATGTCCTGCCAGATAAACCAGATGGGTTCATTCGTTCCCTCTCCTTGGCTTTATTTGGTCCCATTTCCATGGAGAGGGGAAAAAAAAGGGACTTGGATAAATAATAATCTCTCTAATTACCTTAGAAACTAATGAGCCGTGTGCTGAACAGAGCAGTCCCTGCTGAAAGTCAGTCCCAGACAATCCCAAAGAGTTGCTCAAATCATCTGGAGCACCTAAACTGGGAAAGGAATCTCAAGGACCTGAGGCAGTCAAAGCACAGAGGCTTTCCCAGAAGTTTCTCTGGGAGTTTTCCAGTCTCCTCCACCACAGAATTGTGGAATGTTCTGAGCTGGAAGTGACCCACAAGGAGTCTTGAGCTCCACGGAAAGAGGCCAAGAGCTGCCACGTGTTTGTGTTGTCTTCATAAAATCAGAGAAAATCTCGAGTTGGAAGGGACCCACAAGGATCAAGTCCAACTCTTGGCCCCACAGAACCATCCCAACAATCCCACCCTGTGCCTGAGTGTTGTCCAAACACTCCTGGAGCTCTGTCAGCCTTGGGAATGTCACCATTCCCTATTCCAGTGCCCAACCAATGTCTTGCCAACGTCACCACACTCAGGTGGTTCCTGGAGAGCTTCACGAGCTCTGGTTTGGTTCTCATTGGTACCACCAGGACAGACCCACCTTGGAGCCTCTCAAAAGAGCATCCACCTGCACAGGGTTTACTCAAAATTTTGATGCATTTCCCTGAGGGTGAAGAACATCCTTGACAATCCCAGCCCATCCACAAGCCTTGGAGAGGGCGATGAAAATCATCCTTGGAGTGACACAGGGTTTTGGCAAAGCAGGGTATGGGATGCCTGCACTCCTCCAATCAGCTGAAACACCAGGAAAACAAAAATATTTTCCTTATCTCAGCGTGTTTAAATCCGTATTTCCTTCAGGTGATGGAACTGTTGCTGATTTAAGTCTCCAGTTCTGGGCTGAGGCACTTGTTCAGGAGCCACACTTGGAAATCCAAGTCCCTCATTTCCAAAATACAGCTTCAAAGAAAAAAAATCGAAAAAACAGTGGAGAGAAGCACCAAAGATCGTTTCCACCTGCTCCAGTATTTTCCCACTGAATGAAGAAAATGAATGCAAGGACTGAAAATTCCAAGGCAAAGATGAGGAGGAGCAGCACTGAGGATTTCATCAATGAAATGATGTGAGAAACAGAGAAAGGGAGCCAGAGGAATCAGAGAATTATTTAGGTTGGAAAAAATCCTTTAAAATCATCAAGTCAAACTATTTCTATATATACACTACAATAAGCAGGGAATATTGAGAAGCTCATGGATTCTTTACACGAAATTTTAATTTAAAAACATCCTATCTAGAAACAGGCAAAAAGCACCACGTAAATCTCAGACTAAATCAAGCAAATGGAAAAAAAAAAAAAAAAGAGGTGTCTAATACAAAGTAACCAAAGAAAAAACCTGAAATAACATGGCTGATGCTGCATTTATAGCCAGAGGTCTGATGAAAACAGCAGAACCCTAAAAAATTTCACCGAGGAAAAGCAGTGAGAGGTGCAGGTGGGCTGTGGGCAGAGACATCTCCAGCTCTGAATCCACCTGCATCTCCCACTGCCAGCTGGGGGAAAAACTCACCCATCCTTGGCCTGCTCTCCTCATGTATCCCAGGCAATCACACAGTCTGGTCATATTGAACCATTCCTCCAAATACACACACGTATATATATATATTTATATATATATTTATGCACACATCAGTTCCTTTTTTGCCTAATTAAATCCAGCACTCAATGCTGGATAACAAGATGTTGATTAATTTACTGATTTGATTCCAACACATCCTGGCTGCGTCAATCCCCTCCCTCCAGATCTCCAGAATAACCTTCACTCCTTGGAGCCAGCATGGCATCATCTCCTTTTCACATATGCAGATAGGACAATTATCCAGACATCCATCAGGAGGGATTGCAAGAGCAAGGAACTCATTTTCAGCTGTGCACACCAGCTGAATACACAAAGCTGAGCCAACGGCATAAACCTGGGGAAGGTTACTCCAGCCCTCACTGCCAGCTCGGCAGAGCAAGGAAGAATCTGAGATATCAGCAAAGGTTTGATTGACCAGGGTGGTCCATGGTGTAGAAATGCATGGACAGAAATGTGCCACAAAGTCATGGAGTCAGAGAATACCCTGAGCTGAAAGGATTGTTGAGTCCAGCTCCTGATCCTGCACAGGACAATCCTGAATTTGGAAATAATCCCAGAAGAGTTTGAGTTGGAAGGGACCATCCCATGCCATGGGCAGGGACACCTCCCACTACCCCAAGGTGCTCCAAGCCCTGTCCAACATGGCCTTGAAAACAAAAATAATAGATCACATTCTTTATCAGAACACAAGGGGGCTGAAGGAATCTGTAGGAAGCCAAACATTGTTTTTGCTTTTAGAGTTTGTAGGATCAAAAACCTACCTAGAAAAAAGGCTGTCCAACTTTTCAAGCTGGGAAAAAATGAGAATTAAGGATATAAGACCTTCTAATTTTTGTTGTCCTTTTCATCTGGATTTGCAGGTCTTGTGAATGAAGATGCAGAAGATAAAGCACCAAACCCTGCAGGTCAGCCAAGCCACCCTAAACCACGGGCTGTGGGCCATGAAATTCCAATGGGCCTCATAAACCAACTTCCCTCGTTTGCAGCTACTCAAGTGGAATAAAGAGAGGCCATAAATAAATTGGCCACTTCCCCACCACCTCTTTTTTTGCAGCTCCAGAGCTGTCACGGGACTGTGAAATGATTGAGGACCATCAGTTCAGGAAAAAAAAAAAAAAAATAAAAAATTGAGAAGTCGTTCCAGCAATAAAAATGAAATTTATGACTGACCCAAAAGCTATTTTTTTCCAAGATAATATCTGCCAGCCCTCACAAGGACCACAGACCCCTAATATTTCCGCTCTGGGCCATATGTGCCATTCTCAGGCAAAAATAAATTTGTTAACAAGTCTGCAACAGCAGTTGGCACTTTCTTCTGCCAGTCTGCACGAACATCTTGAGACTTTCTTTAATAGGAAAAAAAAAAAAAAAACGGGAAAAGAGAATGTTTTAGAAAAGTACAAACCCAGCAAAACACGCCTGAAACGTAAGGGGAAAAAATAGTAATTCAAGCAAACATTTTAAATTAATAGACAACAGAAATGCTGGCAAAGTTTGTTGTTCATAAGCTTCGGGATCATGCAGGGGTCCTGAACATTTTAAACATTCAGTGTGACCATCTGTCACCAACACAGGCACCGAACAGAACAAGCAATTACCAGAGCCCTTCTCAGACAGAATCTGTCAACCACAGCCAGCCTGGCTGCCAGCAGAAATCAAATTGATGAAATGGAGTTGATGAAAGCAGCTCGTCCTTCTGGGAAAAGGGATCGGCTCCACCTGAGCAGGGGAGAAGTGGCTGGGATGGGGAAACAGCAGCCAAAAAATCTCGTGGTGCTTCCCTGGTGCTCGGAGAATGTTTGTGAGGGTGGTGGCCACAAGGACGTACTTGGGTAAGAGCTCCCACGGTGCTGGCACCACTCAGGAGTGGAAAAGCAGAGAATTCAGAGGTTTAGTGCTGAATTTCTTCTGGAAGATGATGAATCAGAATGATTTGGGATGGAAGGGAGCTTAAATATCATTTAGTTCCCCTCATGGACGCTTTCCACCATCCCAGGTTGCTCCAAACCCTGTCCAACCTGGCCTGGGACACTTCCAGGGATGGGGCAGCCACAGCTGCTCTGGTATTTGAACCAAGTTTCTTCAATAATACATTTAATGACTTAATAATTGTAACAAAAGTACCCAGAGGGAAAGGAAACACCAGAAGGTGGAGAAGGGAGGAAAGGTAACAGGACTGTGCAGGGGTTAATGAACTTAAGGAATAAAAAAAATATTATTTAAACTGAAAGAACAAGCTCTGCACTGCAGAAGGGTTTCTAATAAAGTCCATGAGGATGAGCTAAGGAGATATTCCTGCTTATTCTTTGATCAGAAGTCAATGTGCAAAGAGCAGGTGCTGATGAAACCAGAGATGAAGTCATTACCAACACACAGGAGAACTGGATACTCCACACCTTGGCCACTGGAGCATGGGGATATAATTTTGCCACTGCCTATTTCAGTGCATTCAGATACTGAGAATGTTTGCCATGAGGTAAATAAACACTGCATGAGTTGGAATTTCAGAAGACAAATTCAGGTATTTCCATCAGTTGCAGGAAGTCCTGGGGCCACACAGACCATGGAGCCCTAAAAGCAAACAGGAGCCAAGAGACAGGGCACTCTTCCCAGTAAGGTCAGGAGAGGAATCCTATTAATATTTAAGGAACTCCTGAGATACCACGAGAAGCATTAGCTGATCTTACAAGACAAAAAAACCCAACAATTAATGAAATTAAAAGATGAGATGAGGAAACACAGGAGAGGCAAGTATTCTGAGGCTGTATTAAAACCTGAAATGCAAAGTGACCACGATAAAATCCAGATGGGATTATCAAAATAACACTGATAAATGTCAAAGCAGCCAACTCCTGGGCTGGTTTTTCAGTAGAAGATCAAAGAAAGGCCAAGTTTTGATAAAAGTGTTCCTCTACTTGAGTGATTTGTTGTCTCAATGACTGAGTGACTCCAGCAGCCTCTCCAATGCTGTCATGTTGTATTTAGAGATGATTAATGGAAATACAGCCTCTACTCAACCCCATTCCTGCAGAACTTTCCTGCATCCCTCCAAGCCAATATTCTTCGACAACTCTTACACCCCATCAGCTCAGTCAGGATCAAATATTGACAGGAGCCTGGCAAGCACTACACGAGAAACAGTGTTTTATTTAATGAAGTAATTAAAACCTGCACTATCAATATCTGGGAGCGGAGATGCTGATCAGAGGACGGGCCTGCTTTTCATAATGACAAAATGTGTGTGATGCCGTGGAGTTCACAGAGGAAATGGGATTTGAGGCAGGGACAAGATGGATACAGAGGGGAAAGGATGAACAAGGGAACTCAGCGGCTTGGCTTGATGGGTGGGGTGCTCAGAACAACACAGATCCAGCAATTTCCAGGGACTTTTTTTTTTTTTTGTGGCACCTGATACATCTCCTCAATTGGCTCATTTATCACAGAATCGACTTTAAAACAACTTTCAAACTCTTTTTTTTTTTTTTTTCCCCAAAGAGACTTGCATTTTCTCACTGCTAATCTGCCTTATGGAAGCTGGATTTTTAACTGAAAAGTACATCAGTAAATTGGCATCCCCTACTGAGACAGATAAGAGCTTCAAGTCACTGAATAAAGATGCCGAAACTGTGACAGGTATCTCTGAAAGCTCTTTTGAAAATTCCTTTATAAATAGTATTTATTTGGCTAAAATACCTGATCAGTGCAGCACTTCTGTAATCTGACTGTTTGCAAAGTGCTTTAGTTCTTGAGATAAAAGCTGCTACAGAACTCTGAGGATCATCTGGAGGAGCAGTTTCCACATACGTGTCAAAAGCTTTTGTCCCCAGCCAGGTCTAATTTCATGGCAATTGGGCTCATTTTGAAATCTTTATTTTTTTTTTTTTTCAGCTTTCCAGCTACACGAGACACATGTGAAAAGTGCATTAGGTTGGGAGAAGTCTGCAAAGCAGCAGAAAATCCTTGTAAAAGAAAAGAGAGGTGAAAAAAAAATAAAAAAAATCAAGCCATTAACTGCATTTGCAGGGACCTGTTGACCATGAGACTGAGATTTTTATCAGGATAAAGGCACAGGGACACAAAGAATTCCCTTTCCTTCATGTGCCATCCTCTGCCTGGTCTTTGTCCCTGGGGTATTTACAGCATCCTCTGCTCCCACCAGATTGTTTTCCCTACATTTTCAGCTGTTTCAACTCTCAAAGAGTTAACGAGTCTTTCCCAAATGAGATCTCTGCAGGTGTCAACTCCTTGGAAGCAGATAGGTCCAAAGGGCAGACACATCCTTATAATGAGAGAAAGATTAAGAGGGGGAGAGAAAAGGAGCCAGCATGAGGCATAAGAAGTGCTTTGATGAATGATAGAGCCCGGCATTAATGAGATCTGGTAATTTTACATTTCTAGAAAGCCGTGTGGTCGTTAGGACTGGGAGGATCGTTGCTTTATTCAGCTGGAACAGAGGAAAGTTTAGGACAAAAGGCGGCTCATCAAGGAATCCTCTCCTCTTTGAGGTAACAGGGTTGGGATTTGCAACATTCCCCATCCCTGCCAGTGCCAGGTTTGTTTGGTTGCTCTTTTCAAAAGCCAGCGGCTCCAGTTGCTGCCACCCTCAGCAGACCAGGCACACCTTGACCAACAACTGTCCAAGGAAACTCTGCTCTTTGGAAAACAAACAAAAAAATGTTGTAACCTCCCCTGACTGCAAAATTCACTCAAAGCACATTCCCCACGAGCCAAACTCTGCAGCCCCTTGGTTATTCTGCAGAAGCTCATCTCTTTGCCTGGATTCTGAATCCTCAGCTACTTCAAGGTATGAAGGGTAAGAAGTTAACAACAGGTTTCTTCTCTGTTTCATCTTGGTGCCATTTGATTTTTAGTTCTGCAGTGTAAACCAGTAAAACCTGCTGTGAACAACAGCAACACGGAGAGACGCTGTGGCACGTGAAGGGTCAAGGTGTACAAATCCACATGGATATGAATTTATTGAGAGCAGCCATGATGAGAGAAGGACTTGGGGGTGTCCCCCAGTGTGGGCAGCAAGGGAAGGGAGGGGGGGATTCTGCCCCTCTCAGGTGAGACCTCACCTGCTGAGGTGCCCCAGCTTTGGGGGCAACAGCAGCAGCACCTGGAGCTGCTGGAGAGAGCCCAGAGGAATCCACAGAATGCTCCAGGGCTGGAGCCCCTCAATTCCCAGGAATCCAGGCTGGGAGAGCTGGGGGTGCTCACCTGGAGAGGAGAAGGCTCCAGGAAGAGCTCAGAGCCCCTGCCAGGGCCTGAAGGGGCTCCAGGAGAGCTGGAGAGGGACAGGGACAAGGCCTGGAGGGACAGGACACAGGGAATGGCTTCCCATTGCCAGAGGGCAGGGATGGATGGGATCTTGGGAAGGAATTCCTGCCTGGGCTGGAATTGCCAGAGCAGCTGTGGCTGCCCCTGGATCCCTGGAATGTCCAAGGCCAGGTTGGACACTGGGGCTTGGAGCAGCCTGGGGCAGTGGGAGGTGTCCCTGCCCATTTTTGAGGCATCTTTCGAATGTTCTCCAAGTCCTTCAAAAGCTCTTGCCTTTACATTCTTGAATCCCTTTTATCCCTATCCTTGCCACAAAAAAAAAAAAAAAATTGAATTCCCTTCTTCCTCAGCCACAGCACCACACAACAAATCAGTCTGACCCATTCCCAGCCCAGTTTTGCTCCTTCCCTCCCCATCCAAGCAGCTCCTTGGGCTGGAGCCGCTCCCGCCGCGTCCCCCTCACACCAACCATGCCACAAAACTCAGCACTAACCCACAAGGAATCACCAAAAACCTAAAAAAGCCAACCTCTCCCAAACCTTGATGCTTTTTTCCTGCCCTGACTCCCTTCAAATGGGAGATTTATTGTGAATGATCCACCTTTTGAGGGATTTCAATCATCTCGAACGTATCTGGGTGCTCTGATTGACAGGAAGCCTCCCAAGATGGTTTTGCTCCCTCACCAGCACCATTCCTCCTCATAAATATTTATACACAATTTTCAGTTTTTAACAGATTCCAGATATTCAGACTTCCTCTCGTTGAAGCTTCGTCGTATCTTTAGAAATCATTTTAACTGATTTTTTTTTTTTTTGCTTAACGTGTTGGTTTTGCACGTGGATAATGATCGGCACTGAGGAAGTCACATCACCACTGCCCTAACATGAATTCACTTCTCCATTCCCATAATATGCAGCTGATAAAACCCCAGGATTTTAAAAAAAGATAAAATAAAATACAGAAAAAGCAGATACTACCAAAACCTAAGTTATTCCTTTCTTTTTTTTTTTTTTTTTTTTTTTTTTTTTTTTGGTCTTTCTCGTTGTTTGACCACTCAGAAGTTACAATATTTTCTTTGGCAACTGTTTCAACCCAACCCCCCCAAAAAAATCTAATTATTACCAAAGGATTAAACCAGTCTGTTTCTCCAAGGCTGGCTCAGCTCCCATCCCACTTTCACACTTCCCAATGTGGTCCTTTAGGAGTTCAGCCAGATTTCAGAAATCTGCCACATCTGATCACCTGTTCTGGTGTTTCCTTCCATTTCTCCATGTTCTTATGCCTCCCTTGGGATTTTTTTCCCTCTGACATCTGTTCCTTCCACAACATTAAGCCAAATCACTTCTACGATGATTTGCTAAATATCAACCTCATTCTTACTGATATTTTACCTTCTTCCCTAAACTTTCCACCTTCTCCTGATGGTGGGAGCATGCTGGAAAAACATCCATATCCATGAAAACACAGCCTTTCTTCTCCAGGCTGCTTGTCTGTTCTGTTTTTATTCCCTCAACTTCATCCCCAGTCTTAAACTGAAGGAGGGAATGTTTAGATTGGATATTAGGAAGGAATTCTTCCCTGTGAGGGTGGGGAGAGGCTGGGATGGAATTCCCAGAGAAGCTGTGGCTGCCCCCTGGATCCCTGGAAGTGTCCAAGGCCAGGCTGGACAGGGCTTGGAGCAACCTGGGATGGTGGAAGGCGTCCCTGCCCATGGCAGGGGGTGGAATGAGATGAGCTTTAAGATCCTTTCCTCTCCAAATCCTTTTTTAATTCTGCAGTCATTCTGATGCCTAAAGAGGCTACCTGGAACAGAGGCCAGACAAAAGTTAAAGGAATAAAGCAGTTATTAATTAAAAGGCCTTTCAGGATACACCTTGGGCAGTACAACAGCCTGGCCATGGCTCTACCCAAGACAGACCTGTCTCCCTGTTCTTCCAAAGTTCTTCTAAGCCTTCTGATGTTTATTTTTTTGCAATGGAGTTTCTCACGCACTTTTCGCATAAATAATGATTGTTTTGCATTCCTTTCTGGAGGAGGAGAGAATTAGACTGTTGGTTTGACCAGTGTGGTTGGAGAGGACAATTTTCATCCTCCAATCCATGGTCACTGTCGGAATTCTATAAATGTCGAGGTCTGTAAATAAACTCTCTCTTTTTTTGCCTTGGACATCTCAATGTGTGAGTGTCGTTCATTCGTGTCGATGGGTCACAAGTTTTCACACTTTAATGAAGTTTTGGTCCATTTACATTTTGGGGTTAATTGTCCAATTACAGCTTCAGGTTATGAAGTCCCATCCTCCCAGATTGTTCTCCTTGACTTGCTGTTGTTGATACTTTTTGGGCCTGAAGCTGCGTTGGTGTCCTTGCTACTCGGGCTGGAAAAGGATTGTTTTGTCTAACTACACTGTAAAGAGAACTTGCTAACACTTTAGATGCAGTTCAGAGTTATATACCAATGCAGTGCAGAATCTGGAAAATACGAAAGCTAAAACTTAAGGCATCAATTCCTCTGTTCGCTTTGGATTTATCCCACAGCCTGTCCCTCACCCTTCACTGCTTTTGCCACAGCCATTTCACATGGACCTTTCCTTGCTCACTTCTCCCCTTAAAAGAGACGTGTGGTTCATAAAAAGGCCAGATAATAATCAAATCTCAACTTATTTCACCTCCTTTCTAAGTTTTTTTTTTGATTTTTAACTCGCCTGCCATCCTTCAAAGGTATAAATACCTGCTGCACCATCCTGGCCTCTTATTCAGAAGCTCTGTAGTCATTCCCGTAATAATTCCAAAAGTAATTCCAAAATGGAGCCTTGAGCTGCCTCCAGACAGGAATTCCTTTGGAGATCACAACAACCAAGAGTGACCCAGCTGCTGTTGGGGTCACTCTGGTGCCACCTGAGTGCCACGTGTCCCATTCAGGCCGGCGCTCCCCCTTCCCTAATCCCGCGCCTTCCGACCGCTTCCTCCACTGAAGCAACGCCAACTTCTCCCCCCCGATGGAGGTTTATCCATCCAGCCCGCCTCATATCCCACAGCTCCCAAAGAAAAAACCCCAGCTGCTCCTCACAAACAGCTTAATCCTTCCTGGCACAGGACCAAGCTGGTGGGAAAACGGGGTCATTAACAACTTTTGGCTTTTCCCAACAGGGAGCGGCACCGGGATCACCCCTTCCCAAGGAATTGGGAGGTCACACGTCCCAGCTGCCGCTGTCCCCACGGGGTGTGACAAGTTTAGAAGCAGGACTGAAGGATTTCCCTGCCTCAGGAATGGGTAGGAGCTGGATTCGGTGATGCAGGCAATGCTCCAAATGCTGTAATCCTAATTGGAAATATCCATCTCCAGCAGGGAAGGCTGTTAACAGGATTTTTTAGAAAATAATATATTCTGCTCTGGATGCAATTATATCCCAAGCCCCAGACACACAGAAGTTTGTTTTCATTTTGTAACAGCAAATATTTTGGCTGTTTAAAATATTTTTTAACAATGCCACACACTTTGCCAGATGTTCCATCAAATGTTATTGAGTTTTTAGCACGCTTTTATTTAATATTAGATGTAAATACATATTTGGCTCCCTCTCTGCACAGATTTTCCAGAGATTCTGTGATTCCCTCCATCCACCCCCTCTAAAATATTAAATTTTGTAATTTTTGCTGCTCTTTCCTAAATTTGCTGATTCAGGTTTTGCAAAATCCGGGTTCTGTGATTTACCAGTGTTAATAGATGTTAAACTGCTGAGCCCTTTTCCAATGTAAAATGCATCTTTATCTTGGAAGGGAAAAAAAATGGACACATTCTAAATCTGCAGAGCCGGTTTTAATGGTCTAAGTTCAACAAATGGTAAAAATGAATAATTAGTTATTTAATAGGTAGAAAAAATGATCAGTTGCTTTGAGGAGAAAGTAATAATCACAGGACTGACTGAATACCAGAATGGGTTGGGTGGGAAGGGATCTTAAAATTCATCCAGTTAAAATTCACCTCCCTCTGTCCCAGGCTGCTCCAAGCCCCATCCAGCCTGGCCTTGGACATTCCAGGGATCCAGGGGCAGCCACAGCTGCTCTGGCAATTCCAGCCCAGGCAGGAATTCCTTCCCAAGCTCCCATCCATCCCTGCCCACTGGCAGTGGGAAGCCATTCCCTGTGTCCTGTCCCTCCAAGTCCCGCTCCAACTCTCAATAATAATAATAATAATAATAATAATAATAATAGTAATAATAATAAATTTAAGATCCCAGTTGCACTTCTGTAGCCCCTTGTCACCCAATTCTGTCTCCTCTGCCAAGAACAACATTGACTCCACAAGAAAACAAGACCCAAACTCATCCTTTATATTATTTCCAAGGGAGTCTGAGGGGAGAAAAACCACTAAAACCCCACTGCTGTAATTCACAGCTCAGCTGAGACAAAAGTCAGCTGAACCTGGTTTGTCCTTCCTGTTCTTGCCATTCCAAGCTGAGCTCTGCTCCATGAACCATCCAGCACTGCCTGTTGACTTGTTAAACACTAAAAACAACCCTGAAAAGAATCTAAAACTGGGGAAAAATCAGAATGGGAAGCAAACAAATCCAGCAAACCAAGTTCCCCAAAACCTTTCACTCCCAGCCTCCTTCTCTTGGATGGGAGCAGCTGGAACCCATTGATGCTCCAGCACCAAGAGATGCTCCTCCAGCCAAGCCCTCTTCTCTTCAGGGCTCTTTCAAGAAGCTGTGTTTGTGTTATTTATTTTTTAACATGAAAAAACCAAACCAAAACAAAAAGAGAAACCCAAAAAACCAAAAACAAATGACACCAGGAGAGACCAGGGAAAAGGAAATGAGAGGCTGAATGAAAAGAAACAAAAATCCCCCCCAAGCTCCATCCAGAGGCAGCTGCAGGGCAATTAAACTCAACAGTTTACAGATGTTCCCGGAGAATGCTCAGTCACAATGGCACCAAATTGATCTCCTTTCTTAAAAACTTGGTGCAGAAAGCTTACTTTTCTTAAAGGGCTCTCCAAATAAAGTTTACAGCCCTTTTTATTCCTGTTTGTGCCACCAAAACGCTCACTGGAAAAGAGGAGATCGAACTTCACGTTTAACCCTTCCCTGCTGGAGCTCCTCTGGCTCCTCTTCCACAGTTTCAGGTCAGAGTTTTGGGAAGTTCAAGTGAAATTCAAGAATTTCTTTTCTTTCTCATCAGCCTCAACCATCCTCTCTCCCAGCAGAACCACACACCTGACTAATCATTCTTTCTATTATCCAATTTAATTAGGGATTTTTGTGAGGCCACGGGGCACCAGGGAGCAAAATAAGAAAAAAAAAAAAAAAAGAAAAAATAAAAAGAGGGACGAGTCAAGGAATTAGAGTTGTAACAATTGATGGCATGCTGAGCTTCTGTTTTCTTCCAGGAGCCCTTCAATACTTTGTGCCATATCTAAACTACTTGGTGCAAATACAGATCTTCTTTTCCAAAATTTTTCCTGATTTACTCAGGATTATTTCGGTTCTACTCAGGACCTGGGTTTAATTCTCCTTTTCTCCCTCTTAAGTCCTTTACAGAAATCCTCAAGTGTGGCCAATGTTTTCCTTCACATAAGAAGGAGCAAAATAAATATTAAATAAATATTCCTATGAAGCATTAAAGGAGAGTGAAGCCAGGATGAGGTCACGCTCCTTTCCCAGGGAACAAGTGACAGGATGAGGAGAAACAGCCTCAAGCTGTGCCAGGAGAGGTTTTGGTTGGATATTTGGTGATTTTTTTTTTCGTGGAGAAGGTTGTAAAGCATTGGAATAGACTGTCCAAGGTCGTGGTGGAGTGACCATTCCTGGAAATGTTCAATAAATGTGTGGATGTGGTTGGCTCCACCACCGACCTAAACCTACCCAGGGGTGAAAGAACTCCTAGGAGGACCCAGGTAAAACCTAAACCACATTAAACACGTGCCCCTTAATTACATTTGCACAGCCAGCAGGACACAAATGTGCTCAGTGCCTCTCACCAGAGCTAATTAACCTCAGCTCCCCCTGTGATCATTCACAGCTTTGTCCTGCTCACGCTCCACGTTAAATTCTGCTCAAAGCAACAGGAAAATCTCACTGCTGTCCACCCAATGTTCCACTGATGCTCATTCCAGAAGTGCTGCAAGTGCCCAGGATGCTCCTGTCTTTGGGAGAACACCAGGAAGTTGTGCAGCCTTGTTAAATCTCTAAAAATCAAGATATCTGAGGCAAAGTTATCAACAAGTGGGAGTTAATTTTGGTATGTACCTACATTTAATGAAGAATCACAGATTTGGGAGAGTGTCCAGGAAGGACTCAATTCCAACCTGAAAAAAAATAAACTTCTGCTGTTTCCAGACAGGATGAACTCTTGTGCCTCCTGTTTTCAGTTTGAGCAGACTGGAGGATGCTGAACACAAAAATCAAGCCCAAAGTCGATAATAAAGATGCTTGGGAATAACGAAATCCTATCTGCACTTCCAGTTTCCCAAAAAAACTTTGAAGGATCACCACTTGGAGAAACACCGTGTGCTGCCTTTGTCCCTCCAGCTTCCACACTGCAATATCCATAAATTCATAAATCTCCATATATTCCTGTGGCCTTTGCCCAGGAGACACCAGGCAGGGGTGGTTTGAAGCTCTGTCTCTCATCCCTGGCCGGCAGCTTCTGCCAACCACAGTGACCATATTTTCCTTGTCTTTCCCCGTTTTTTCTCCTCATGCAGCTACTCATATTCAGAGTTTTCTTCTCCTGGAATTCCACGTCTTTGCACCTCCTGCTCTTTTTCGATTTGGCTGATATCGATCCCATTAGTGGGGAGGGACAGGCAGAGCAAACCTAAAGGACTCATTTCCTTGAGGATGGGACTCATTTCCTAGAAAATCACGCTAAAACCACAATAGAGCTGCTATCAAGTGAATTTTAAATCTACACTCATCTCATGGCAAGATAACATTCATTCCATTCACTTCTGAAGAGACAGGGTTATTTTTTCCACAAATCAAGAGGATATTGAAGAAATTATCACTGATAAATACCTGGAAGCACAGCCAGGATCAAGATATCAATTTCTACCCCCTATCAGACATCTTTCATGTAGCAGAAAATTATTTCTTCAACACCACTCAGAGAGGGATGAGCAGTTCAGGAAGAGCACAAGTAAATGATGGATTCATAAAACAATTCCATTCAAGAATACAAATAACACAGGAAAAAACTTGTATTCCCTCAAGTCCCACACTAAAGGATCCTTCCTCTGCTTCCCTGCATGAGAGATTCAAGTCTCAGCACTTCAAGCCTTCCTGGATATTCACACTCTGCAGAGATGAGGATTATCTGGATAATGGAGCCAAGGAGGAAAAGGAACAAATCCCATGAGCACCAATCTGCACTGCTGGGAGAACTGGTTTTGTTAAAGACTCCTTAATTCCATAAAACACAGAGGATGTGCAAAATTTAGCATCAATATGAAACAGTGATAGTTGGAAAATATCTGTGAGACCATCGAGTCCAACCTGTGACTGATTCCCAACTTGTCCTCAAGTGCCACATTCAGGCCCTCCTTGGACACCTCCAGGGTTGGGGACTCCAAACCTCCCTGGGCAGCCCCTTCCAATTCTTATCAACCCTTTCCATGAGGAAATTCCTGCTGCTGTCTATCCTGAGGCTCCCCTGGCCCAGCCTGAGGCCGTTCCCTCTCCTCCTGTCCCTGTTCCCTGGGAGCAGAGCCCGACCCCCCTGGCTGTCCCCTGTCAGAGCCACAGGGTCCTCCCTGAGCTTCCTTTTCTTCAGCCCCTTTCCCAGCTCCTTCAGCTTTTCCTGCTTCTCCAGACCCTTCCCAGCTCCATTCCCTGGACCTGCTCCAGCCCCTCAAGGTCCTTCCTGAACTGAGGAGCTCAGAACTGACCTCAAGATTCCAGGTGGTTCCTCAGCAGTGCCCAGCACAGGGGACAGTCACTGCCCTAACCCTGCTGGCCACTCCATTCCTGCTAAAATCCAGGTGCCATCGGCCTCCTGCCCACCCGGGCACACCTGAGGATGTCCAACCACTGTCACCAGCACCCCCAGGGCCTTTCCCAGCTTTCCAGCCCCTCTGCCCCAGCCTGGAGCATTCCATGGGGTTGTTGTGACCCAAGGACACTTGGCCTTGGTGAACCTCATCCCAGTTGTTCCCAGCCCATGGATCCAGCCTGTCCAGATCCCTCTGCACTCCCCAGCAGATCCAAACTCCCACCCAGCTTGGTGTCATCTGCAAAGTTCTGTAAAGATGGAATCCCACAAAGGAGAGATTTTAGAGAGGCTTTGCAGATGCACAGACCTAAAGATGCTCACCAGACTCTCAAACTTGGGCTCATGGTGAAATGCCACAATAAAAACCCCAAAGTAATGGGAAAATGAGCGGATTTGGGATGAGGTGGAGTGACCTGTGCAGGCTGGGGAGAGGTGCTGCTCATTTCTGCCACATCAGGGATTTTGGAGAAGTTTCTTTTCCAGCAGATCCCATCTGCTCCCAGCAGCTCTCCAAGGGTGCACACCCACTTGGGGTCCATGAGGAGCTGGAAAGCATCCCCTGGACTGCACAAAGTCTGAATTAGTTTAAGTGAAAACAGAATAATCTCTTCAGGTATCAAATAAACACCCACAGCAAGACTCTTCCTCCACTTCTTATAACACAAATCTCTACTAAACTTTATGTCTAAACGAATTTTTCAGACATGGCAGATACAACACCCCATTAGGACTAATGTGGGAAAAATTAGCAGAAACTTCAGCAGATTTTTTTCCTGCAAGCTGTTTAAATTCGTTGCTATAAATATGAAGTTTTAAAAAAAAAAAAAAAAAAAAGAAGGAAAACCAAAGATTTCTGATTTATTTCCATGTTAGCACTTGCAGGCCTTGATCCCAGCAACAATTAGGCATATGGACATGTGATTAGTCAAAATCACTGCCATACATTTAGAGTATGGAAGTATTTACATTTTTACTCTTAAGTGGACATATGGCAACATTAAAAGATTAAGATCTGACAATATTTTAAATACAGGCTTGTCTCTTGAGAAAAGGATGGAGAAAAACCCTTGATTTCCATAGGCAGAATAAGGAAAATTTATGATGTTTTTAGCCCTTTTGGAACCCAGTGCCATTTTATTCAGCTTTTATCATATTCCTCTTTAAGGGCATTTTTAAGCTCCAAATCAACATCATGAGGATTTTCTGCTATGCTCAAATTTAATGTGACACCTCCAGATGAACACTAAGGTGATTTCACCTGTGTGTTTTCCCATGATATATCAATTTCTTCCTTTTTTTTTTTTTTCCTGCTGTTTAACTTTAATACCTGACCAGAATGGTCCCTGTCTGTAGAACAACTCGTATTGTAGAGCTGATAAAAATGCAGGAGGTGTAGGAAAGCTCTGACTACAACTGCACAGCGTGGAGAGATCAGACCAGAGACGTTTTGCTTCCAAGGAAAACGCAGTTGCAGCAACTGCATAATACATAAAATATTATCTATAACACAACCTCCTCCTCTTCCTGGGCGCAGGAGGAGGAAGCTCCTTTGGATGTCACAAGAATTAGCTGCAGACACATATGGAAATTCCATTTAGGATAAGAATCAGTGACAGGAAACAGCCAGGAGGGACTATTTGTACTGAAATACAAGCCATTAACTTGAGCCAAGCTAACAGCAAACGACTGCTCAGGCAAGTGCCTGGCTGCAGATAATTAGTTTAGAACCTATTGGAACATGAATATTTTATCGTGCAGCACAAAACTCGTTAGGGAGAGGAATTAGAGAGCCAGGACGTCTGGAAGCACGGCAGAGGTGATCTGTCAGGTCCCTGGGAAGAGCTTTTCCTGGAGAAAACAAGTTCAGTCATTAAAGCCACACCAATCCATTAGGAACTGATCTGGTGTCACACCAGGAGTGCAGGGAACTGCCTGGATTTAATGGCTTTGCTCTGTGCTGCTGGACACACGAGGGATTTCAGGAATAACCCAGCCAGCACCTTCCTCAGGGACACCGGGCTCGTTTGCATCACATTCACTCCTGGGATGTGAATTCACTTCTGAATTCTTCCTGGGAAATGATTCTGCAGCTCCGTGGCCCAGCATGTCAAAGCTGGATGGGGCATTAAAACCTGTCCTTTCCATGCTCAGGGAATTCCTAGGAAAGGGGAACATTAAAATGAGGATAAATGCATAATTCAGGGAACTCCAGAAGGGTCTGGGTTGGAAGGGACCTTAAAGCTCATTCAGTTCCAGTGTACATTTGATACACTGGGTGGAAAGAGAACCAAAAAAGTTAATTTTATGGGACTTCTCTACTCTTTCCCCAACAGACAGAATACTAAATAGAGGTGGGCATGACCTTGAGGACACTGAGCTGTAAAAAATGCCTTGATTAGCTAAAAATGCTGAATTTTCAGTCCATGACTGAAACTGTTTTGGCTGGATCTGAACAGGACAGCTTTTCAATAAAATAGGAGGTAACAAAGTAAATTCACACATCTGAATTTTCCCATTCCACGTGGAGTTACTGGGGAAGGAAGGCCCCCAGCAACATCCTCCTGTAGACAAAATTAATCTCATCTGATTAGTCCTCAAGGTGTTACCTGTTACATCCAGCTCCTTAAATCCCTCATTTCCAACCTGAACACCATCCAATATACATTAAAAGTGTCTCTGATGCACACACTGGAATGATTTAAATCCATCTCAAAAACCCCTGGGAAGACCAGAACTTCAGATCTCTGCTGCTGCTTCCCTTGGATTATAAAATATTGCACACCTCTCACTGCAATCCTGACACCAGAACAAAGCCTAAGAAATATAAAACAGTGCCCAAATCACAGATTATTGCAAGATCACACATGATGTTAAAAACCCCCTGACTGTTAAAAGTTATATATTCATATTTATTTTTTTTAAATTCCCACTAATACAGGATTCACCTCACACAGAATATCCAAAGCAGTAACAGAGCTGCTTGCAAAAGAGAGAAAAAAAAAAAGTAAATTTAGATACCATATTTATATTGTAAAAAAACCCCCCATCTTAACAGAATAAATCTATGGCAAATCATTCATAGGCTGTATTTTCTTTGCTTTTTGAAAATTCAAACCTGCTCCTATTAACCATGAACTATTAATTGGAACATCATTATTTCTGGGAGATGAAGACCTGCTTAAATAAGTCAGCAGCAATACTTTTAATGACAACCAACTTGCTTAATTCCATTTTTTTTTTTTTTCTCCCCAAAGCTGTATCAAAACAAATCATTTTGTATTTCTGGAGACAAGAACGTGTAGAGCCCACCTCACCCCAGTAATGAGGTGTTGGAAACACTTGTTCCTGGATTACCGAAACGCTCATTAAATCCATTTGTTTATTTTTATTTTTTTTTTTTTTGGTTGTTCCAGTAATTGCTGCGACAACAGCGAGCCCCATAAAAAAACTGGAGTGGTTCCTGATTTCACTGCTGCTTTCCCTCCCTTTGCTTCATCTCCTGGGCAGAGCCCAGCTTGAGTACAGGTGGCAGAGCCCCAGCGAGGGTCCATATGGAGATCCATCTGCTCTGGCAGCGCGGCCGGGAACGACGGAACGCTGGGATGGGATTGTGGAACAGCCCCAGGATGCTGCAGTGCCTCCCCTGGTGTAGGAGTCCAGGGCATTCCTCTGGAAACCCTGGACAAGCAGAAACCTGTACAGGGGGGTTTAAAACCTGTACAGGGAGGGTCGGAGATATGTGCAGGGGGGGTTACAGACCCTGGCACGAACCCCAGACAGGCAGGGGTCTCGATTATAGCCCATGGGAAAAATTACCAACACTATGGGAAGAATTGCAAGGCCTTGAAAGTAGTAGAAAGTATTAATATTTTCACATGAGGGGTTTCAAGATAAGAAGGACCAGAGACAAGATGGAGGATTCTGGGTGTTACCCCAGAGTCTTCTCCTTCTTCTTTGTCTCCATCTTGCACAGTGGTGACGACATGAAGTAGGTTTAGAGGGATTGGGTTAAAGTAGAAAATACCTGTCTAGTGTTAAGTGTATGCATTGGATCACAATTGTAAATAATGTACAGGCAATTATCTGTATATAAGATGACGAGCCATGGGCAGGCGGGCAGTCGTCGCCTGTTGCCCCTGCTGTCCAGACCTTGGCAGAGCTCAGAGAGAATTGTAGAGATAAGGATAAAATAAACAAAGAAGAAAACCCAGAGAAAGAACATCCGAAGACTCCTCGTCTTTTCTGTGGGCATCTCGGGGCTTCCCGAAGGACCAGGGGCAGCGCCCATCCCTCATTCTCGGGCAAGCAGAGACCCCGAGACCCTGGTGCCTTAAGTTTTGAGCTTTGGTGTTTTTCAGATCCTGCATTGCATTAGTGTGTAACTCTGAACTCTGCACAGAGTGTCTGTAAGCTCTCATCACAGTTGGGTCGGACAAAACAATCCTGAGAGCCAAGGACACCTCACAGCCTCAGGCCTGAAAAGTGTGAACAAAAGTGAATTGGAGAGGAGCAAACTGGGGGAATGTGACTTCATTACCTGAAGCTGTAATTAGACAATTAACCCATGATATGCAAACAGACCAAACTTACATCTGCCTGAAAAACTCGTGACCATGGTCCATCTTGGGTGCAGCCTCTGCCAGGCTCTTGCACTGCCCAGAGTGTATTTATTGAAGGCCTTTAATAAATGCCAACTTTATTCTCTAACTCTGACTACCCTCTGTTCTGGGCAGCCTCTCCAGGCATCAGCAGCGCATCTGGGATTAACAGGATCCTGAGATAGGATTGTGGAGCAGCCCCAGGACACTGCAGTGCCCCCCTCTCTGCCTGACCTTGAGGAGTTGGATTTTCCACTCGTGCTGCAGAAGTTCTCTGCGAGGCACTGAGTGTAGAGGAGCCAATTTTTAATCTTCCCTGAAATCTCCAGCGTTGGGAGGAAGGGCTGGAGCCGAACTGAGGCGGTTTGGAATGTGCTGTCAGCAGTGAGCACCTACACAGCCCCTACTACACAGATACCACTGCCCAGAGCTGGTGCTGGCTGCTGGGAATAGCCACTACAAAGCCACCACTGCTCCCAAAACGGGTCCAAGCTCGTCTCTTATGCAGCAGCTCCCAGGAAAAGGACTGCATGGAAGAGCTGGGACAGCAGCCCTACAGAGATCCGTGTCCAGCTGCACTACAACACATTCAAACTCCAAATAGGAACTCAGCTCGCTCAGGCTGAACACATCAATGGTTTTGATGCATCTGACTTTAATCTCAAATAGGCATTTAACAGGAACCCTTCCCACAGTTAAAAAAAACTTCCAGACAAAGCTGGGCCTCAGATCCCGCCGCTTTCATCGGCGGCACGAGGCAGGATAAGAAAGCGCCGAATGAAGCACAAGATTTATCCCTCTAATAGCCTAAATCTGATCTCCACGTTCTTTCAGGCCGCTGAAGGCAGAGATAACTGAAACGTGCTCCTCCAGAAAAATAAACCGGGCAGAAAGATAACAGAGCAGCTCTTTTAAAGACTTCAACCCAGCGGATCAATATCCTGTTGCTTAAGAAAAAGGAATGTAAAAAAGATGGGGCTTTAATTTCCATTTCAAGACCAGGGTTCAGCATCACCCACCATTCAAGCAGCAGCTAAAGTGCTTTTTAATTTTGTCCTCGTGCCGGAGCATTCAGGGAACAACAAGCAAAAGGACAAAGCCAAAGTTCAAAGATTGAAGACACAAAGCCGAGCCGAGGCTCTTGCGTGGATGGGCTGCCAAGCTGTAACCTCGTTTAATTTGTTGCAAGGAGATGTATTCAGAAATTCCTGTTAATGGCAAAGAAAGAAAAGTGGGACAGGCACCCGGAAATCAAGACGTTGGAGTGGGAGAATTTAGGGAAATGGGTTTCACACAGAAGGTAATGAGTGTTTGGTGGGAATCACAGGATAGGTCGCTGTGCCGTGAGAGTTTTGCAAGGAATCCATTTCTGCATGCGCTGAAAGGATTAGAGACACCGGGGAGAAGAAGTAAAAATCAAAGAACTAACAAAAAAACATTCATTTGTCAGGTCACTCGAGCTTTAAAAAATTCTCACCAGTCCCAAAATGAATAGTTTGGATCGTCCTATATTCTCACCCAACCACAGACAGGAGTTTACATTCAGCTTCTCCCTAAAAACCATATTTGGGACAGCAGAAGAGGACTGAGGAAGAAAAGCACATCCCAGCTTTTTGTAGTCACTATAAAACAGCTCTGGAGTACTCACGGAGCGTAATTTGAATTTTTCTAGGCAGCAATAGCAAAAAATAGGTCACAATCCTACTGAATCCATTGGGAAAGGTTTCAAAGGGAATCGAAAAAACTCAATTTCTTCAAGGAGTGCTGAGCCAGGGGAGCCCATCCTTTCACATTCACTCAGTGCTGGTTGGATCACGGATATCCAGGGATCCTCCTCCAGCAGTGGAGGTGGCATTGCAAGGTGAACTGGATTCTCCTCCTCCTCCTCCTCCCCAAAATGGGATACAGGTTAATCCTTGGCTGGGAAACTGGGATTCTGGATGAGCAACAAAACCAGAAGAAGAGGGGGGATCACTGCCAAGATGGAATGAAGCTCAATCCTCTTGCACTCTTCAGGCAAAAGGAAGACAGAAAAGGCAGGAGCCTTCCCAAAGGAAGGAATTCCTGGCTCAGAGGGTGGGGAGACTCTGGAATAGAATTCCCAGAGAATCTGTGGCTGCCCCTGAATCCCTGGAAGTGTCCAAGGCCAGGCTGGACATCGGGGCTTGGAGCACCCTGGGACATTGGAAAGTGTCCCTGCCTATGGCTAGGGTGGGACTGGATGGGCTTTAAATTCCCTTCCCACCCAAACCATTCCATGGTATCCACAAAAGTTAAAATAGTCAGGTTATAAAACTCAGCCTTTGGTGCTGCACATAAGTGAGGTAAATCCCTCTCTGCTCCTTTTATTACTCTGGAAAATCAACATTAAGATACTTCAGACAAGGCTTACACTGAATAAATACGAATATTTCTGTAACACTTCCAAGCCTTAAATGAGGATGGTACTTAAGAACAAAGTATTTTCTTAACTTTTAGTATTGTTCACTTAGAAAGCTGGAATTGGTCTCAGGCAAACAGGCAAAATAATAATAATATATTATTATTTCCATAATATATGGAAAACCAGAGACTAAACAAGTTTAAGGAGAGATGAGAAAAACAGAGCATAACCAGGAGGATGAAAGTACATAACTAAATGGAGATGGCACTGTTTGCAGAAAGCCTTGGGAATTTTCAGTAATAAACACAACTTCAGCTCGGCAATTAAAAGAAGTGTTTATAAAAATAAAGCTGTTCTTAAACTTACAATGTTTCTTCAGCAGTTTCCTTGGGGAGCAGAGATGTAATAGTGTACAAACAGCTGAAATTACTCTGTTTGTAAATTGTGTCATTGCTTTTCATTTCCCCTGTGTGGCGGTTCCAGGAAAATCTCAGCACCAATTCATTGATAAATGATCCCCCCAAAAATGGGTGTTTTTTCCACCAGAGGTGAAAAACCACTGAAAAAAAGGCAAAATTAGTTGGGTTTTATCAAGATGCAGTTTACAAAAGTAAAGAAGTGTATCACAATGCCACTCATTTATGAGTTTGAAATCGGTTGTAAAGGATCCTTGTTCAATTAAAGCCTTACAAAACCATGTACCAATACATCAATAATCCTATTATTTATCACACAGCTCTAACAACATGAAAGATATAAAATACTGAGAAAAGAGAACATTTTACGCCTGCCCACAGCTACTCTGATTTTTATGGACTGCAGAATCCACTATAGCCTTAAATTGCTGCTCAGCAGCTGATAAACCCAAACCTGAGCTGATTTTAGAGCCAGACATGAACTTCATAACCTGCCTTTGGATCTGCTCAGCTCCAGGATAAAGTTTCCACCTGAGATGCTCCTATGGCCATGTGGATGATAAAAAGTCCAGATTTTAAAAGTCCAGTTGGGTTTGAAAGGAGATTCTGTGATCATTTTCACTTTGGATCTTGAGTCCAAAGGCTTTCCATGGCTCCAGAATCATCAGGGGATAAAACAGGCTCTGCCAACCCCCAGGTGTCCTTCCTGGGATAGAAAAACATCCTTTTTCTCACTCTCTTCCAGTGTTTTTTCTCTTCTCACACTGCCCAGTGCTGCTAAAGCCAAGCTTTGATTCAGCTGCTGCTCCAGAGGGAAGAATTCGGAGGCAGGAGATGCTGAACTCTGACAAATCCCACCCAAGGAGCACGTTATATGAATTTGATTTTTAATATATCCTAAAAACAGACCCCAAAAAAGAGAAAAGTACAGGAGGAAACAAGAGGCTGAGCTTCTTTCTAACATGTAGGTTCTATGATGAGCAACACTGAGGTAAAGAAGCCACCAGGGTTTTTGGTTCAAGGACTCCAATTAAATCCAGGCCTCACTAATGAAGAATCCACACAGGAATCTGTTCTTTCCAAAACATGTGCTCTGCTACTTGGTTGCTTTTAAGATGGAACCTGCATTTTTTTTTTATTTTATTTGCTTTTTGGCTGCCTTTTGAGGGTAATTTGGAAATCAGACCCTGGATGAGGTGGGCTCTTGGGAAAACAAGAGTGCCCTGGCAGGATCCCGGTGCCAGAAGCAAAATGCTGACCTTTAACCAAGCCTGGTGACAGCTGAAGAGGATGGAAGCACCTTTTAGCTGCCATCCAAACCAGTTAAAGGTTAACTGTAACTCCCCTTGACAGAGCAGATCTGCCACTGACAAACACCCCAGGACAAGGTTTTTTCTTCCCTTTAACGAGGCTGGCACTAATTAAGACTAATGCCAGTGAAGTCTGTGGCAGGACTGACTCAATTATGCACTAAATTTTTTGGGGAAAAATTCTTGGGAAAGCACTCACTGCACACAGAAACTCAGGCAGGAATTGGGGAAGAGATGTCTTGGAAATTCAGCAGCTCAAGTGGCTTCAAGCAGAAAGAGCCTGGGCTGGAGTGCAGAACACAAACCCCTTTGCTCAATCCTTACTCCTTCACTGGGTCTTAAATGCTCACATATCCATGGATATTTGTATGGAATTCTATCACAAATATACTGTTCTAAGTGTGGAGAAATTTAAGGGATCATAGGAATTTAATTTGATGACTGAGCAGCTTCATCCTGTCACCTCTCCTGTTACACTACTGGGCACCACTGCCGGCTAACTTGCAATTTCAGCTAATTACTAATGAATTACCAAAATGCTCCTTGCACTGGACTTTTGTGCCAATTGGAGAAAAGCAAATTATCTTTAATAAGGGGTCACAGGTAGGCAAGAGCTTCAAGGGAATTCAGCAGAGCACAGAATGATTTGAGGAATAACAACAGCCACAAGATTTTGTGGTGATGCTTTACACTCCTCATGGAATCATGGAATGGTTTGGGTTGGAAGGGACCTTGAAGACCACCTAGCTCCAACCTGAGCATCATCTGTGCTTCCAAAATCACATCCCATGATCATTCCTGTCAAAACACCCGTTCTGCTGAAATGTGGAAGTTTTTATCTGGCCACAGACAAAACAAAAAGACAAAGAGAGCCCACAGAAGTAACGAAGGTTAGGCTGGATTAAAACCCCAAAGCTTTACCTTGGACCCTCAGAGCCAAATGTGCATCACCCTGAACAAATCCAGGCACAACCAACAGTTTGTAGTTGTAACCAGACCTGTTTGGGTCCAAACTGGGACAAACTTGTGGGAGTGGGGCAAAGCAGAGGTAGAGGGAAAGAGCACGAGGAAAAGGGAAGAAATCAAGGCAATAATCAAACAAAGCCCAGGTTAATGAGGCAGTGAAGATTTATCCCAAGGATAAACAGGCAGTGCTCTGCACTAACACATTTGTTCATCCTCCCTCCCTAACGATTCCCCACCTTCCCACTCTTAAACACCAATTCTTAATTCTGTCTCACTACCACCGAGGGCTTAAGGTGTTAATTCCAGCAATGCTTCAGCTGAAATCCAGGCTCCTGCTCCAGATGTGAGTGGAACAGAAACAGGGAGCACGTGTAGCTGTTAATGTGACTCCACAGCACGAGGATAAACCCAGCAGAACAGAGGGTCCTTGATTAAGGCCTGAATGAAATGATCAGGGCACCCATCAAGCACCCTGCTGATGAGCAGCTATTTGGCCACACACAGAGCTGTGATTTCCATCCACTTTAATAATCAGGGAGTTTTGCTGTTAATGTGACATTGATGAAGAGAAACGACGCTAATGTGACATTGATGAACCGGAATGACAGTTCAGGCTTGATTAAAATTAGCCACAGCTCTTCAGCACAGGACCAACCAGAAGGGCTTGACACGTAACTCAGATCTTCCAGAGGAGAGGGAGAGGGTGAAACAAAGGATAAGGTGAGGGGAAAGGAGCAGAAGGATGCTAAAACAGCCAACAAATGTTCTCTGGTTAAATCCAGGATTGATGCCTTGGGGAGGCTGACCTAAAACAGAAACTGGACAGAGCTAGAGAATAAAGTAGATACTTATTCAAAGGCCTTTAGGGTAAGCCTTGGGCAGGACAAGAGCCTGGCCAGGGTTACACCCAAGGTGGACCCAAAATGGTCACAGAATGGACAACCAGTCAGGAGGTCTCACACTTTGATCAGTTTTGGTCCATTTGCATATTGGGGTTTAATTGTCCAATTACAGCTTCAGGGTGTGAGGTCCCATCCTTCTTGTTCCTCCCTTCAGCCACCCTTGTTTGTGCTTTTGGGCCTGAAAGCTGTCCTTGGTCTCCAGCAGGAAAAGGATTTGTTTTGTCTCCCTGCTCTATGAACTGACTGACACTGAATGTGTCATTAAGATCTCAAATCTTCCTCTGCTGCTCAGTTCCCTGAATTCACAGACCAAAGAGTCAGAGTTAAAACTTCAAGTGGAGGGCAGAAAGTGCCCACCTACCTCATCCTCACCCTTACAGCTCATGGAGACACCAATGGGCACCAACACTTTGCTTTAGCAGGTTCACAGAATCCCAAGATGGTTTGGGTTGGAAAGGACCCTGAAGATCATCCTCATTCCACACCTTCCACTAGAGCAAAGCTCACTAAGCCAAGGCTGAAAATCCAAGGCATGGAGACTCCTCAGGGGCCCCAGAGGAAGCCAGCACTGGATGTGGAATCAGCACAGAGCAGTTCTGCTTGAGAATCAGGAAAATAAAGCTGTGACATTAAATAAGCCAAGCCCAGCCCTTCAAAATCAGGTTTACTAACAGCAAACCCCGTTTCTACAGATAAACACACTGGCTCAGCAAAACTGCCTGAAGGAGGTTCTGAGGAATGCTGAGGAAAAAATTGAGGAAAAATATCAAGACACAATGGCTCAAGACTGGATTCTGTTCACCAGAACACATTCATAAGGTTTACACTTACAGTGGCCCCCCCATGTGCTTTCACCATAAAGTTCAGCTCTTAAACTCTCTCCATAGGGAAGTTCCTGAATGCTGGAAATACTCACAGGATAATAGCCTTGTTAAAACCCCTCTGCACCAGCTCAGAGCACCGAGAACTTACACAGGAGTCAACAGCAATCACCCAGATTTTCCTTCCAGCTGTGAATGAGTTGAAACGGCCCCAGCCTTCTGTAGTAACACTACTTGTTCCTTTTATAAACAGAATATTCTTTCATTCATGATATAATTTCCTAGATTATCCATTATTAAAATTCCCCCTCTCCAAAACGAATTTACATCTGAATTATCTCATTACTTCTGAACAAGCCAATTATTGCCTCTAGTGAACAAAATAATTAGACTTGTGCTCCCTGCATTCGAGATCTTCTCCAGCAGTCCCAGAACACAGGAGTACACAATGCAAAGATACAAATACACAGAACAAATCAATGGAGCAGCTTTTTCTTCCTCCTGAACATTGTTTACCAACTGAATAGGTTCACTTCTTTGAATATCTACACTCAGGTACTGAGGGCACGATACAAACCTGAAATTTGAACTCTACTCATCAGTCAGTTCAGAAAGAGCAGAGAACTTCACTTGGTTTGTTTGTCTGGAGTCAGAAGTCTTCCCTCTCCTCTGACATATGTGTTGCCAAAAAACATAAACATAAAACATATGTGTTGCCATAAAACACTGCCCAAAACTGGGAAATGTTTCCTCGAGGTTGGTGATGGGATTAATGGAATCTCAGGATGGTTTGGGTTGGAAGGGACCTTAAAGACCATCCAGTGCCACCTCTGTCATGGGCAGGGACTGCTCCCACTATCCCAGGGTGCTCCAAACTCCATCCAACCTGGCCTTGGACGCTGTCAGGGATCCAGGGGCAGCCACAGCTTCTCTGGGCACCCTGTGCCAGGGCCTCCCCACCCTCCCAGCCAGGAATTCCTCCCCAATATCCCATCCATCCCTGCCCTCTGGCAATGGGAATCCATTCCCCCTTGTACTGTCCCTCCAGGCCTCTGCCCAAAGCCCCTCTCCAGCTCTCCTGGAGCCCCTTGTCTTGGCTGAAGACAATTTAAAGAGGTGAACACTCTAAAATAAATTACCTCCACTCAAATTCAACCAATCACCTTCCACCAATAAGCACTGACTAGGAGTTGATATCTGTGAAAAAAACAACACTTTTGCCAAGAAGAGAAATGGCAACAGGCAGAAATGGAGAAGTAAATAGTCATTAGATACAAAATCACTGAATCTCAGGAGCCCCACGGGAACAAAGAGGCCCCGAAATGGCAGCAATGCCCTTCCCAAGCGCCCACGTGTTGGGAGGCAAAGGGGAAATGGCAGCAGGGCCCCTCCCCGAGACGGCGGCGTACCCCGGCAACTGTGGGGCTCAAAGTGATGCTTTAGGATTTTAGCTTTTGTATTTTTCATATATTTGTAATATATATTATAATATATATATATAATATATATATATAATATATATTATATATAATATATATAATATATATATAATATATATTATATATAATATATATTATATATTATATATTATATATCTATAATATATAATATATATAATATATAATATATATATATTATAATATATATATAATATGTATTATTATAATAATATATATTTGTAATAATGCAATTCTTTAGTGTATAAACTGCACGTACAGTGTCAGCTGCTGCTTTCCCATTTTGGTCGGACACAACAATTCCTCTCCAGGCCTGGGAATCAAGGACACCTCACTGTCTCAGACCCCGAGAAATGGAAACAATAGTGATTTTGGGGGGGGAGCAAATAATGATGATAAATGACTTCATCACCTGAAGCTGTAATTATTATTTGATTTATTGTAATTATTAGCTGATTTATTATTTGATGATTAACCCCCAGTATGGAAATAGATGATACTTGTACAAGTATGAAAACCCGTGACCCATTTCTTGGGAGTAGCCCCTGAGTGGGCTTTTGTAGCCCTGCTTCATGCCTGTGATGTTTTGGTTTCTCTGAAACTCTTTCCCAGAAACTTTTCTGTCAACAAGAAACACGTTTTTCCTAACTGTAACCTTTGTTTACATTCCTTTCCCTAGGAGGGACTTCTTGATGTCCCTCTGGTTTGACCAACGTGACTGAAGAAGTTTGTCTTTCTTCCACCCATTGGACTGTTCTCTGTAGAACACCATAAAAGAGAAGAAATTCCTGGAAATAAATGGAGTCAATTATCAGCCTTCTGAGTCGGAGTCTGTGTTGTTGTGATCTTTAACAGTGTCAGGCTTTGTCTGCCCTAAATGTACCTGAAGGCCCTTCAATAAATATAACTGCTTTTCATCCTCCTAATTTTGTCTAGCCTCTGTTTTTAGGTAGCCCCAACAATAAATACAACTGCTTTTTATTCTCCTAATTTTGCCTGGCCTCTGTTTTTAGGTAGCCCCAACAATAAATAAAACTGCTTTTTATTCTCCTAATTTTGTCTAGCCTCTGTTTTTAGGTAGCCCCAACAAGGCATCGGCACTCTCCCTCAGGACAGCGCTGCCCAGATGACCACGCGCTCTGAGAGATAAAGGGAAAAAAGATGATGGCAAAAGAACCCTGATGAAAAGGCTGGGGATGACAGAGAACTTCCAGTGACAGATAAAACTTTACCAGTGGCTTATCAGGACAAGATGCATCCCAAAGAACAAGGGATACAAGAACACAAGGGACAGAGAAAAACATGGCAGGACTTGCCACAGAATGCGTCCACTGCTCATATAAATCCTGGGGGAGAGGTATGAAGCATCTCCTATCTGAAGGAGTGTCCTGTTCTCAGATGAGGACAAGAGGAATTTTCCCAATTTTCACACCTCGTTGCCCTGCACGTGGCCCTGGAGGAGGAAGGTGAGAGATGCTGCAGCAGCCCAGCTCACAATTCCATTAAGGACTCACTGCCAGCTGTCAGGATGAATCCACGGCCTTACCCTCAAGAATTTCTGAAGCAAAGAAAGACTCATTTTTATCTTCTGTATATAAGTTAACAAGCAGAGAAAATCAGATCCCTCACATCTGCTTCTGGGGCCTCTTGGATAGTTCAGCGATTCCCTGCATGAGCTTGAGCAGGAATTTCTCCTGCCACTGAGCATTAACAGCACAGTAGACAACATATTGAGGGTAATAAAAACAATGCAACTCTCATTTATCAGCTTGAGGAGAAGCTGTTGAGGCAACCGGCTGAGAACAACCCACCAGGAAAGTCTGAGAAACACAAGATGAAGACGTTTGGGGTTTTACCCTTTGGTTGGAAATGATGCTCAATTCCAGCACGAAGTGCAGAGAACTAAGGGAAAACTTTGCCTCCCCTTCCTTCCCTCTGTCCCCAGCACTGTTTATGTGCAGTGTCTGACAGGACTTTATGGTCTGATTTTGCTGCCAAGTGAGGTTTGAACTTCTCTCCTTGGCTTGTGCCCTCCCCTGCACAATCCAAGATCAGTGCACAGCCTAGTGCATTACATTTCCCTGTATATATATATATATATATTAATGTCTTATGTCTCTCAATAAGTATATTTTTAATTAATGAGCTATTTCAAAAGGAAGATGAAAAGCAAAAGTCTCCTTTTCTTTTTGGAAGGGCGATCCAGTAACACTGACAGTACCAGATGGCTTCCTCCTTAGAAAGCCAGACAAAGCAAATGCATCCATAAATGTCCAGAATGTCAGAAGCAGGCATCAAATAGAAAAGGTCCAAGTAAATACACACAGCTCTTGCTTCTCAGCAACCAGGAACATTTGTTGGTCCTGTCAAAGAACAGATTCATTTTTTTTTTTCTCCCCCTCTCCAATATCCTGAAATTTCCAAGCAGAGCTGGAAACATGGAGGTGCTCTGGTCTCACTGGGGAAATAATTCTGCACAGCTGATTTGATCTGTGAAAACTTTCACCCAACAGCAGCAGCTGAGCTCAAAAAGCAGAGGATTTCTCTGTAAAAGCCCAGCACAAACCATCTCATGGGCAGGCTCTGTTAGAAACCCTAAAAACCCCAAACACCTTTAATGTGTGGTGTGGAGAAAATCCAAGATCACGGTCAAGCAGTGATTCCAAATGTCAGTTCAGGGGTATGGACTGGGAGCACAAAACACCTGCAGGTTCCTAATCCATCTCCATGGATCAGGTTATTCCGAAATAGTTCAGGTGCTCCTGGGAGATGGTTCAGGGCACAACCAAAATCATTCCAGACCAAGGCAGGCACTGGTGTCACCGCCATCTAAACCATCTCTGCCTCCTGACTTATTTAGGTGTGAATACAGATAATTTCCTGATGTGTTGTCCTGAATAATACCTAACAGCAATATCCACTCCATTTAATTTGAAACCCACGTTGTGGGAAGAAATCTGGCTCTGCCTAAGGACACTTTTAAGGAAGAGCAGAACAGACCTCACAGGTGTGAAAGGTTTGTGCTCCATGACCTACCAGCCCAGCAGCCTCCTGTTCTCCTCCCCTGCTCTAAAATACCCATTTCTTGTCCTAAAACACATTTTTCTTGCCCCCAAATACCTATTTCTTTCCCTAAAATATTAATTTCATGCCCCAAAATACCTATTTCTTTGCTGTCTCCACTTCTCCTTTGGGAATGCTGACCAAAACTTAGTAAAAGCATATTTATGTGTTTTATATAAAACTCATTAGGTAAAATGTCATAACATTACCCTGGATTTTGAGCAAATCTCTACAGAAAGCAAGGCAGATGCAATTCTATTTATTGAAGCTCCCCAGTCTCCAAAGTCTAACAATCCCAGAAACTTCTGGGTCCTCAAAAAATGGTGAGACCTCCAGGATATGAAGTTGCTGGAAGTTGCATGAAAGACTTGGCCACTCAATGTGTTCACCCAGGGAAATTCAGTGCTTGTCCCTGTATTTCTTAAAAGATCAGGCACCACCAACTGGAATAAAATTATTTCCCCCCCAATTTTGGGGGCTCAGCCCAACCTGAACACAAACATCCCAGCTTAAGGGGTGGTTTGGGGTATTTCTGAGATGCTCAGGGGAAATGGAAGCATTTAAAAGCAAAAAAATAGGTCAGTTAAAGGACTCTGAAAAGTTCCACTTTTAGTGAAGAAACAAAAGCTCCAAATATGCATCCAAATTTTCAGGATTTGTTCACTTTCTCCAAGTCCCTCCCCAGCTCTCCTGGAGCCCCTTTAGGCCCTGGAAGGGGCTCCGAGGTCTCCCTGGAGTTTTCTCTTCTCCAGGCTGAGAAACCTTGGGGGGAAAGGGAGGGAATGAGGGAAACAGGGGAAAGGAGGAAGTTTAGCAACAAATAAAATAAAAAAGACCACACTGGAAAACAGTTTGGAAGCCAAGCAGAGCCCTTTTCTCCAGGTAAGTATTTCCAGTTAAATCCCTGTTCTGCTCTCCATGGGAACACCAGCAGCTGGACACTGAGTGTGCCATATGTGGCTAATTTCAAATTAAAAACAAAATCCCTTTTTCTGCAAAAAAACCCGTGAAGTTAAAACACTTCCATCCTCTGGTTTTCTGCATAAGCACGATCCAAAAGCATTAAGTGGGTTAAACACATTAAATAACTGTAATAATCTGCTCTCAGAGTGCAGAGTAATGGAATCTTACAGCAAGGCTTGGAATTAACCTGCTTAATTTCCCTGGTATTACATCCACCACATCCATCCCCCTCATTCTGCTTCACAACTGCATCATTAACTTCCCATCCAGACATTCCAACCTCTCACTCCAACTTGCCACTTCTTCATCCAAATGTATTATAATTTGCTTATCCACTGCCATTTGCATCAACTTCCTATTAAAACTGAGAGAAAGAGGTTTAAATCTTCTTCCTCCACATTTAATTCAATTGTTTTAATGACTCAGTGCACAAGACATGGTTTATGCTTGGCTTGGACTAATTCAGAAGTTTCTGCATCCAGTAAGGGGAAAAAAAAGACTGAAAAAAAAATCAAATGAAGCATTTTTGGTCCTGGCAATAAGGTATTTGTGGTTGTACCCCAACACAATTCATTTCCTACAAGCTGAGAAAGAACTGGCTAAAGCATCATCCAACACACCAGCCCAACAGGGCTTTGCTCAGAACATTTCAAAAAAAAAATCCCAGACCAGTAATAATAAAAAAAAAAAAAAAGGAAATCAGCAGAGATTCATGTGGATTTCCTTTATTCCAGCAGGAAAGGAGGGAAATTGATTCCTACTCTCCTTCTGTGATTTAATTCTATGTGATTTTATGGGTTCCCTGCCCAAGCCAGGGGTTGGAACTTGATGATATTTAAGGTCCCTTCCAACTCAAACCTTTCCATGGTTCTCTCTCTGATTTTCTGTATCTACTAAATACAGAGTTAACAACCAACCTTTAAAAAAACCAGCACAGTCACTGTGGTTCCCACCTAAAGCTGATTTTGTGTAGCCCTGAGAGATCAGATTCATTTACTAAACCAGGCCAGAAAGGCAGCCTGGGACTGACTTTTCCTAATGAAAAGATGGTAACAGAAGTGTCTTCCGGATAGATTACACTAATTACATTTTAAGATGTTTTTTTAGGTGATAGGGATTGTGCTATTAAGGCACAGATTAAAAAATACAAAAGAAATGAAAGAAATTTTCAACTAAAATATATTTTTTTCAGTCTTTTACCAGAGGGTTCACAGTGCACCACTAAACCAGGCAAACACAGTAGTCCAATTAACTTGGTTTTAATCGCTTCTGGCTGAGGAGAATGTGAATGAAGTCAATAAAAGAGAAGGTATCAGAAATGGCACCTTGGATGGAGGACGAAGCTTTATCTGCCAAACTCCAAATGCTTCAAAATTCTCTTGAGATGTCTCTCAAGGCTTGGAATTCTTTACCTGAGACAGATCCATCCTTACTCATGGCAGAGATCCCCCATCCACCAGAAACCCCCAGGAATTTGCTGGCAGTGTGTTAAATCCATCCTAAGGAGATCCACGCTGTTCGTTCCCTTAAACTGTTGTGCAGTGGGGGGATCTCCCTTGTCCTTTTGCATCTTTGGAAATCATTCTAAATCATTCTCTGTGGAAATCATTCTAAATCGATTCTAACCCCATTTCCCTTGGTCTGTTACATCCACAGAGTACAAGAGTAAACACTAAATGTCAATTCCCATCTTTATAAATTCAAATGGTATCATTTTTGGCTGATACCTTTGATGGTGATCCTTCGGGTGAGCAAAAACCAGTCCTCCATGACAGATGTTTAAACTACTACCAATCATTTTTTTACCAAGTTTTCTATGCAAGGACTCCAGTTTTCCAAAGGAGCCAAGGCAGAGGCAGAGAAGGACACAATTCTGAGTCCTGGAACTCCTTCATCTCCCTTTTTGTAGCATCTTTTAACTGGGAATGGGAATGGAGCATTTGCTCCTCAAGTTCCCGGACAAGAGATGCCGTTTTCTTTTCCTGCCCCAAGCAGATTTATCTCTGTATTTCAGATCTCTATCACTGCTCAACAGAAGGAAAAATAAAGTTATTCTCCCTTTTCTGCTTTGTAGCTGCAGCACCTGAAATAGGAGAAGCATCTTTTGTCATACAAAGGTAAAGGCCAAGCTCCAGCGGGCGACTTTTTGTTAAATTCCTAAATTGGATCCTTCAGTTACAAAAGTCATAAAAATAAAGCCTCTAGAGACACAAACACTTTGCAGCTGCAGGAGACCAGGTGGATCTGAGGTGCACAAGAGGCACAGGAGCATTTCCACCCAGCCCAGTGGCTCGGGGTACACCCACCCCAAAATCCCTGTGCCGACAAAAACGCAACGCCCCGTGGTCTGAAGAGTTCAGACACACAGATGTGTGAACTGCTCAAACATTCTGGATGAAAAGCACAGGCTCTGATAAAGAATCATGGATTCATCAATGAAATCAATTATATAAACTTCTATAAATGAAATGAGTTCTTGAAACAACAAGAAGGGTAACGAGCTATAAATACTTGAATAAAACCCACCCTTGGCTTTTCTCTGTAATACTCCATTCTATGTTCCAGAGAGGCTCTGGGAGAATATTCCAGCAGCAAGGCAGGATATAATGACAGAGACAATGGGAGAGCAGAGGGAAGTGCCCAGTTTGCTGGGATTGATGGAACAATGCCAAACAGGTCCAATGAAACTCCAAGTGAGACCTGAGGCGTTTATGAGGGGAGCTCAAGCGGGTTCCTTATCACACCTCTGAATAAACATTTGGCTTCTTCACTTATCAAGCAAAGAAGGGCCTTTTGTTGAGGTTTTTTTTTCCCAGATCCATGAAATAACCAAAGCCCCAGCAAACTCCTGAATTAGGGATAGGAGATGTGAATTGTCTGATATTTACATGGAAATGCATCTTGCAAAGCATCATCCCCTCTTTACACACACACGCCCCAGCCATTACCACTAATAGAGTTCCAAGCATTTCCCTCTTCCAGGGAACTAATTAGGAAGTAAAGGTTGCAAGGAATTAGTTTTTATCCACATTTTAATGTGAAAGTTGCACTGAGGAATATCTCAAGGTTGGTTCAAGTCAGGGAAGGGAATCATATAAGAAGTTGATGGTGGTGAATTATTTTTGTTTTCCGCATCAAAATGCTTCACTTACAAATTAACTTACATGGAAAAATAAAGATGGAAACAATGCATGAAACAATAGAGCCTGTTATTCCAGAGGTGGAATTCCAGGATAAGTGAGGGTGGAAAGGAGCACAGTGGGTGACTGGTCCCACTCCCTGCTCCAGCAGTGCCATCCCAGAGCACAGGGCGGTGTCCAGGTGGCTCTGGAATGTCCCCAGGGAGGAGACTCCAGCCTCTGGTCGCTGCCCAGGGCAGAAGTTCTACCCCACGTCCAGGGGAAATTCCTGGGCTCAGTCCCTACCTGTTCCTCCTCTGATGCCACTGCTGGGCCCAGAGCAGAGCCTGCTCCACCCTTTGGCACCTCCCTTTGGATGTGGATCCCCATGGATGGGGTCCCTCAGCCATGTCCCCTCTCCTGAGCAGCCCCAGCTCCCTCAGCCTCTCCTGGCCCTTCAGCACCTTGGTGGCCTTGGCAGTACCGGGGGAACACTTGGACTTGATGATCTTTGAGGGCTTTTCCAAGATTATGATTCCATTTCACATCACAGCTCCTGAACTCTGGAAGACTTTTATTTTTGTCTGCTTAACTCAATAACTTGAAGCCAACTTCAGATAAATCCTCACGTTTCCAGGGCAGCCAGAAAGGCGCCAACACTGATTTCTGGGCACTGGGCACATCCCTCCTTGTCACTGTGGGACACACAGAAGGAGACACGGACTCGTTCAGAAGGCTGGGACCCCTCACAGGAGGAGCCTGGAGTTTTATTCTCCAAACTTATTTTATATCTTTTTACAAAGCACCCACCTTAGAGATGGGACTTCTGGAACTATTGGTCACTTGAAGAGACCATCACGCGAAGTCCCTCCCATGGGAAAGCATGTGAAAAACATCTTACATTTACAAACAGCCTGACCTTGTTTAGCAGTTCTGTCCTGGGAACAGAATTCCCAGAAACCAAAACACGGCAGGCACAAACCGTGGCTACACCTCCTCACCCTGGGGTCAGGCCAAATTGGCATCTCCCCTTGCTGAGGGCACAGCCCTGAGCGCTACAAACCACTTCTTACTGGAATTCCAGCTTTCCCCCATCATATGAACACATCCCCCATTCCCTCAGAATGCCTGCAGGAGGGAAGAGGCCATTTGAAATCACTTCCACACTCATTAAGCAGACAAAGGAAGCGCCAGTTTGTTCCATTTGTTCCCACATTCCTCGATGCCACCGAGGTGCAGTGAATGCAGGGCTTAGAGGGAGCTCATCCAATAACTCCTGATGACAATTAAGTCAAACACAACCGCATGATCAGTGCAATTAAAATCCCCAAAGAGGAGCACAGATGTACTCGAGGCCTCAAATCACTTACGGGATTTTTTGATATTATGTAAAAATCCAGCTACTGAGCAGCAAGGCTTTGGTATTATATTATTAAGTAATTATGATGAGATATGAAAACACTAATGAGATCTGTGGCGAGGATTTGCTGCACCCAATGTTTCGAGGAAAAAGAATCAGTCTGGCTTTCTCCAGCCCGCTTGGAACAACCTCCTGCAGGCAGCTGCATGAGTTTTATGTGGAGAAAACACAGAAAAATCTGGTTTCAACAACTTCTCTGCCTTTGTGGTGACTGCAAGGCTTAAAAGACTGGCATGGGAAGCAGGAGAATTTGGGAAATTGATAGCCAGAGAATGAATTTAAATGCAGGCCCTGGTGTGCACATTGATGTGGGGAACTGCAAACACCACTTGGAACATGGAACACCCTCCCTTGTCCTCTCTGCTTTAGGGAATCACACAAATGTGGCACATTAATGACTATAAAGGGTGACCAATCTCTGTGTGGTGTATAATCAAATGAATTCTGGGTGAGGAGGCTTCACATGAGTGCTCCTCTCCCAAACTGAGCAAATTAATGCCATCCTGGTCACCACTGGAGACACAAAACCCAAGGACTCTGTGACAGCACCAGACATTTGCTGAAACTCTGAACCATCAGTCTGAAAAGAGACTCATTGTCATAAGGAAAAAGGGGCCTCATCATCTTAGGAGGAGAGAGGGAGTATCCACACAAGAAAAGCTGTGTCAAGACAACAATCCTGGGACTCCTGCAAAGTCCAGCACTCCAAAATGCTCTGGGAAACCGAGGCAGAGAAATGTCTCTCATTTTGCCCCAAATCACATTTTCTGGTGACAGTTAACTTGGAAAGAACAGCCTTAGAATCCTTCCAAGGCACCTTTCCCTTCTGCTTCAGCCAATCCAGATCCCTCTGGGAGCCAACTGCCAGCTCTGACCACTCCGGGACGTGGAACTCCACCAAATTTGTAAGGTTCAGAAATAACCTTTGAGGCCTGGAATTATTCAAATGGATCCCATTCGAAAAGCCTTCCCTTTGGAGAACAATGTGGGTTCACCCAGGCCATGTCCCAAAGGCAGCTGACCACAAGGATCACCCCACAGAGCCTCCTCTCCTCACATTATTATCCAGCTCAGGGCCAGTTTGAGAGAAAGGTTCAGTTTTCTCAGTGCTAGCTGGTCCATTCCAAAATTTTTCAATTAATGCATCCAAGTTCACACCTCTCAGGCCAGTTAAATTGGAATAATCAACAAAATGAGCTCCTTTAAAGGTGGATTCAACATGCACATGATGTCCTTCTATGACCTCACCTGACAGAATACAATTTAAATTAGGAGGCTGCCATCCCAAACCCTCATGTCCAGAATGGACAATTCTATTCAAACTTCCAAACCAACAAAAATCCAGGAGGTAAGAGATTTAAAACCCCATGGACAGGAGGATTTAAAGCTCTGGTGCTTTTATCAGGAAAAAAAAAATCTTCCCCATGAGGGTGGGGAGGCTCTGGCACAGGGTGCCCAGAGAAGCTGTGGCTGCCCCTGGATCCCTGGAAGTGTCCAAGGCCAGGTTGGATGGGGCTTGGAGCAGCCTGGGACAGTGGAAGGTGTCCCTGCCCATGGCAGGGGTGGCACTGGATGATTTTAAGGTCTCTTCCAACCCAAACCAGTCTCTGATTCCATGATTCTCACAAACATTCCTTTTCTCCATCTCCAGCCTCCATAAAAACACCCTTTTCCCTGCACATCTCCTCACATTATTGCTGGATGCAAAACCTTATTCAAGGAAACTCTCCTCACCTGGAAACCATCCATATTTCTGTGTTCTGGTAAGAAAATATTCTAACACTGTCCATGATGTATTAAATAAAAACTCCAATTGATGCACTTGGCCCACAGAGCCCTTGAGAAACCTTCAGCTTTTGTATCTTCAGCCCCCTAAATCACATCCCTTCATTGATTAACGTTCCATCTTCATCCTGCAGAAGAGAATCACCTCCTCAAGACATTTATCTCCTTACAAAAGCCAGGCAATAATGGATCTGTGAAAGCTGTTGCTGGTTTTTTTTTTTGGCAATAATTTCTGATCTAAGATACACAAATGGAAACACAGGAGAGCGACACCTCCGATTCCTGTGTGTGTAAAATGGATAACAAACAAACATTAAATCAAATGTGTAGCATTTTAATCCTTTAATTAGGTAAAAAATTACTTTCTCCTCAACAGTTCTTCCTTATTAGGAAAAACTCAAGACATCTACAGATCCTCCAACTGTTATTCCAACTCAAAGCCACAAAAGTCTTCGGAGCATCTGGCGTGTTTTGTGCTCTGTGGCAGCTTCAGTTCTCTGTGAATTGAGTGATTTATTACCACCTAACCTCAGCCTCTGATGAGATTATGCTGCCAATTTGTGCCTCCTTTTCGGAGAGAGGGCTCTGGAACCCGGGCTTTGGGCTGAGCGTGGAGAATCTCAATTAAAGGCTGACCTTTACAAGACGAGGAAAATGTTAATTCATGCTCACCTAAATGGCTTCAGCCCTCCTTGAAAGCAGAGTTTTCTAAGCCTGCCACTGTAAAGTTCCATTTCAATGTCATTAAGATAAAAAACCTCTTGGCTTCGAGGGAAAAACCCCAAATGCTAATACAGCTGTCTGGGGTGCATTTGTTATGCTCCTTGAAAAACAAGGATGTGGCAATTTGAAGGGATTTCAGACACAGATTAGAGGCAGCAGCATGACAGGGCCAGAGATTAAACACTTCTTTACCCCCTGAACAGGTACAAGAGCAGCAGCAGCTCCCTCCACGCTCACCCCGAAGGTCTCTGTTGGAATTTGCCATCCCCTGTGATGTGGAATTACTTCCTGGAGAAGTCTCAGCTTGAAAGGTAAAAAAATTGCAGAAGAGGCAAGAAAGCAGCTCAGTCCCCACAGATAATTGCATTGGGCTGGTTTTTTTAAATTAGGATTATACACTCCATTCAAATGGGAGAAAGAAAAGGAATGTTTCAGCAATGTGTTTATCAAGGTCTTGCTAAGCAAGCTGGTGAAAACAAAGAAATTTGACCTGCAAAAGTGATGGATGTGGAGAAACTTGAATATCAAAAGAAGAACTTGATGAAAAATTCAAATGTCAGCAAGATTTCAACAGAAAACATAAACATCCACAAGCATCTCAGGACTCTATCGAAAAGGCCAGAAGAAACAAAAGGGGGAAAAAAATATACAATGCCAACATAGCAATTAATCACTCTAGAAAGAAGATGGAATCATAGAATATCCTCAGTTGGAAGGGACCCACAAGGATCAGAGTCCAAATAGACATATATATATATGTAAAATAAATCTCTTCCCAACACTGTGTATAAAGGAAATGTATTGCAGTTTGGGCCAGTCTGGTGAGCCAAGATGACAAAAAATCAGAATTAACTTCCACCAGGTTGAATTCTGACCCAGCTGATCTGAACTCCCATGGATATTTTATTCCTCGTTTCACAGCCTAATCCCGTGGTGTTTAAATGGTTCAGTACTGACATTTAGACAAAAGCACCGATTCCATGGCTCTGTACTTCCAAAAGCCTGCTCCTCCTGGGTAAAAAACTCCAGTAACTGATATAAAACAGGGTATTATAGTTCACAGGCATAAACATTCTCCACCTATTCTGTTCTAATCTGCATAATACAAGATAATTCCACGTTGTCTTTGTAAATTCGCCGCAAAGCCCTCAAATGCTTCAGTAATCCAGATTCAAAGCTGGAAAGGAGCTGTAAATAAAGGCCTTGAAAATCAAGGATTGCTTTGCAAACAAGGCACTGGGACACAAGGAGTTCCAACTGTAACAACACAACCCAAGCAGTCCTGGCTGGAGCAGCTTCCAGCAGAATGAGCGAGAGTGGAGGATTTCTGGGATATTTCATAAAACAAGGATGGTGCTTCCTCACATCAACAGGGGAGAGAAGCACGGCAGAAGTGGGAGTTGGGAGGATGGAGAATCCAGGCTGGTGACAGAACTCAGAGCTGATTCCAGCATTGATTCTCCATCTCTGTTTGAGAAGCTCCTCTCCTCATGCACCACCTTGATGCCCCTATTTTTGGTTTTCCTGTTCCAAAAGGACCATGTAGCACCTGAGGGGTGTTTGGGCTCTGAAGTGAGAACAGTGGAAGGGCTAAAGGTTAAAGGAAGAGCTCAAGACTGAGGTGGGGAGGCCCAGAGAAGCTGTGGCTGCCCCTGGATCCCTGCAAAGTGTCCAAGGCCAGGTTGGATGAAGCTTGGAGCAACCTGGGATGGTGGAAGGTGTCCCTGCCCATGGAGATGGGGTTGGAACTGGAGGATCTCTAAGGTCCTTTCCAACCCAAACCATTCCATGACAATGACACCCTGGTGCCCTGACACCAAAATTCCTCCTCCTGCCTCACCCTGGCACAAAGTCCCCGACACAAAGCAGAGATTTCACAGCCCAAGCCTGACTTTCAACACCTCCCATCTCCCTGAGAAGTGACAAGAATCAAGTGGGAAATTCAACCCCCCTCAAAATGTTCTCCAGGATTAACAGAGATGCCCTGATCCTTTTTCACAGACTCGACTGCTGGCTGAGGTCAGCCTTTAATAAGCAGCAATCCGCACGTTTAGACACCTGGAAGGGATCAAAGACATTGTTGAAAAGGAAAAAAACAAACCCACATGGATAGGAAAAGGAGGGCTGACCCCACCCAGCAATGGGAACCTGTTGCTGTAGATGAAATGCTAAACCTGCTCTCCCCAACACCAGGAGCTCTTTGCACTGACAAAGCAAAGGGACCCTCCTGCCTCCTTTTTTTAGGTATCTCCCTCTGAATTGTTGTAGCTTTAATAACAATCTCTGAGGAAAAAATCAAGAAACAAACGACTTTCTTACACGTAATCCCCCTTTTTGCTGTCAAGGGCTTGACCCCAGTTTGATAATCTCATTTCCTGCGAATCAAAATCTAAGCTTCCTAGAGTGTTAATTGTGGCCCTGCTCCATTGCTAATCAAAAAATTGGATGTTTTGCATGAAAATGCTGCTCTAATTAATTCTCAGTCATAAAGCAGCCTATGCTTTTAATAACCCCTCCTTGATTGGGCAGCCTTTGAAGAGGCCGTGCCGCTAATCCGCTACACTGGGACAAACACACGCCGAGGAAATCAGGAGTGGCTTTCAGGGGCTGGGGGAGCTGATTGCTTTAGAGCTGGCAAAAACTGCAAATCCCTGCTCTCCCCTCTCCCCCAGCTTAAAGCCAACTCTGATCCTGCACATCACGAGGAGACAAAAGCAGCGGTGTGACAGGAAATTCGGGATATCACATCAGCTCACGATTTTTCCGCTGGTTTATTCCCCCGTCCTTCCTTCAGGAAGATTTTTAAGCAGCACAGGCCACTTGTTCACGACGTCTCCTTTAAGCAGACACGAATCCTGCTGCCTCTCCCCCTCCCTCACCACCTCTGACTGACAACACATTATCATCCACATCTCGGCGAGGTGCTGAACCGAATTTTCATTATCCCAAATGTCAGCACTGGTTTCTGTCACCGCCGAGCACAGCTGGCTCCCTCCGGCAGCCCTTGGGTGAATCCAAATGGAACAAGGCACCTACAAATAACTGCATTTTCCCTGGACCTGGCCTTACATGGTGCCCTTGTCATTTCAGATCCTGTGTGTGTCTCTGCTGCTGTTTTCTTGGCGTCAAAAATCTTAATTAGCAGAGTTTCTCCTGGATTCTCTTTAATTACTTAAAACCTTATGGTAAGGAATTTTTCAGGCTTGGGTGGAGAATGGATGAGTAGCAGAGTGGGGAGTAACACAAATCCATTTCCCAAATTTAGATTTGTCTCAGGGGAGTATTCAAGGCTTTCCATTTAGCACCCAGCCAGCAAGAAAAAAAATAAATCCTTGGAGTTTCTAAAAATTATCCACTACAATTTATTGCATCGTTATACCACAGCTTTGTTTTACTGCCACACTTTTCATCCTTTGCCAGTGGTGAGAAGCCTGGAAGGATCCTAAAATCCCAGACTGGTTTGGGTTGGAAGGGACCTTAAAATCATCCAGTGCCACCCCCTGCCATGAGCAGGGTCACCTTCCACTATCCCAGGTTGCTCCAAACCCCATCCAGCCTGGCCTTGGACATTCCAAGGTGTGGAAGTGCATTCCACTTCCAGCTAAACTACTGATCACTAAACTACTACTACTACTTTAGATATTTGAGTGCTGCATATTTAAAATCCACAAGAGCCTCTTGCATTAGATTTTTAGTTTACAAATAAATTGATATAATACTCCTCTTAACAAGAGAAAAATAACTGTGCAAACGTTCTGGGTATTTAAAATCACCTCTGAAAAACTGAAACTTCACAGAGTTCCAGAATGGTTTGGTTGGAAGGCTCCTTAAAAATCATCTCATTCACTTCCCCTCCTGTTCCTTCAAACAGAAGCAAGGGAAACTTATCCAATTTTTTTTTTTTTTTTTTTTTTTTTGGAAGCAGGTAGAAGTGCACTGCATCCCTGGAATGCTCTGGGCAGAAACTGCCTAAATAACTTCATACAGTAATATTGAATTTTTGCTGTTTCAGTTTAGCACACAAAATGCGTCCAGCAGTGGGGAAGATTCAACTTTGGGGCACAAATTTCATTCTTTGCTCTATTCAAGACTTTCTCTGTGAAGTCAGGTGACTTTTTTCTCCTTTCCTTGTACAACAAGCCCTGCCCCACATTCCAGTGCCAGCAGAGCACAAACTCATCCACAAGTTGCCAAAGCAGCAGGATCTGAGACAGAACTTTTCATAAAAACCCCAAAACAGATGAAAAGGAAAAAACCTAAAGGCATGACAACAATCCAAGAATGTTTTCTATCCTTCAATGGAACACAAGGATTTGTAGGAGTGATTCCTCAAGGAACTGCACATGGAGCATCCCCTGCCAGGCAGGGCAGCCACTGCTTGTCTGTCTGTAAATCAATACCTTCAATAATCAATCAAAACCAGTGGGATTTAACATGGGACTGAGTGTTGACTCTGGAATTCTGATCCTACACCTGCTCCCATCATCCTTCCCTGGACAATCCATCCCAAAGGCACATTCCCAATAAAATCCTGCTCCACAAAGCCATGGAGAAGTTGAATTACTGCAGAAGTGCACGGAGCTTCCAGGAGGAAAGAAACAATGAGCTTAAATTTTGGGAGGTGCTGAGCAGGAGTGGAGTCCATTCATATCCTTGGGAACCACAGGAGCACTTCCCATTCCATGGTCAGCCCAGCCCAGCCCCAGGACAGGGCAGAGCTGACCTGGCTGTGACTCTGACAGAGTGGAATTACCAACCAAACCCAACCTAAAGAGAGTGTACAATTCCTTTGTAAGTATTTCCCTTTGAAGAGAAATCTGTTCTGGAAGCCAAGTGCAAAAACCAGAAGAGGGGCGAGGGATGAAGTGGCAGCTGCTATTCTGTGCCATTTGGAGAATCTTGGAATGCTTTGGGTTGGAAGGGACCTCAAAGCCCATCCACTGCCACCCCCTGCCATGGGCAGGGACACCTCCCACTGTCCCAGGCTGCTCCAGGCCCCAATGTCCAACCTGGCCTTGGACACTGCCAGGGATCCAGGGGCAGCCAAAGCTGCTCTGGGAATTCCACCCCAGGCAGGAATTCCTGCCCAAGATCCCACCCAAATCTCTCCTTTTCCAGTCTGAAGTCATTCCCTGTGTCCTGTCCCTGCAGGCCTTGTCCCCAATCCCTCTGCAGCTCTCCTGGAGCCCCTTTAGGCTCTGGAATGTGCTGGAAGCTCTCCCTGGAGCCTTCTCCTCTCCAGGTGAGCACCCCCAGCTCTCCCCAGACTCTACCAGTCCAGAAGGAAATATTTCACTTCTGTATTTGCCCCCACCTTTTTTTTTTTTTTTTTTTTTTAATAACAGCTGTCAGAGAATTTGTGTGGCCAGCTTCAAGGGAAAAACACATGGCCAAAGTCTTCCTCCTGCAATGTCACTGGAATGAGACAGAAGAATTCCAGCTCTAAATCACTTGCAGCAGGTCCCTTTCTCCCACTGAGGGATAATGCGAGCCTCATGCTCTGCACTATTTCAGTCCAAATCAAAGGGGTTAATGACAAAGCATCACTCTGATCTTCACACATTTTTTTAAGGCTATTTAAATTAAATTCTTATTTCAAAAAAGTTAGCGTGAGCTAAACTTTTTATAAATTTCTTTCTTTTCATGCATATGTTTCTTTGAAGATCTTTTCAGGAAAAAAGATTCCTTAACAAGTCACCCTCCCCCTGCTGCCACGGAAAAATCATCCCTGTGGATAAGGCTGTTGGGAACAGAAACTGTGCAGCATTCACAGAAGACAGAGTGTCACATGCCTGCTTTCCACTAACCTGATTCAACAATTAAATTGTATTTCTCTTTAAAAGGGATAAAAAAAAAATATATTATATATATATATAAAAAAAAAAAAATCCAAATGCAGATCTTGCTGTGGTCTGGGATTCAGGAAGATTAATGAGCAACCTAAAAGGGAACAGCAGCTCATAATAGAGACAGAGGTTACTGCATTTTTAACGTGAAGTTCAAAGGGAAACTTTTCTTGATGGTTCAGCTGCAAAGAATCTCAGCAAAGTCATCTCATCTATTGTCCCCACTGCCTCCCCACACTGACTTTTTGTCACTTATTGCATCACGTCCAGGCTCTTCCAATTGAGCTGCAAAGGGCAGCAGGATCTTGGCCCTCTCCACACTAATTCCTGGTTTGTCCTTTACTTCTCTGACAACTCCTGGGCTTTGTTCTTCCCCACCTGCTCCCTGGGCAGCCTGAGCAGCTCTGCTGCATCCTCCTCTCCTGGAAATGCTCCCAGTGCCCTGCTCATCCTAAATGCCACCCCAGGATTTGTCTTGTATCCAGAAGGAATCCCTCTTCCATGAAATCTGGCTCTGAACGAGCTCCAAACCCAGGACAGGAGCTCCTTAAAACCCTCAGTGTAACAATTACCAGTTATTGTAGCAATAACCACAAAAATCCCCAAATCTCAGCCACAAAGCTCCTGCAGGAGGACACGGATATGGAGTCAGTTCCATTCTCTGCTTGTTTTTAAAGCCATGTGGAAAACTGGGAATGACAGAAGACTACACGACTCATCCCAAAGGGACAGGAAATTCTGGAGCAAGTGCTGCAGGCTCCCTGATGGCCCCAAAAAGCTCAAAATTCTCAACAGCTGCAAAATTCTTGGCTTGGAGCCCACATTTGTCCCACACAGTCTGTAACAGAGAGCTCCTAACTATGGAGAAGTAACTACATAAATCCTCCTGGAATAAAACCTGATAATGGGATGGAACAGCTCAACCACATCCCACCGACCCTGGAGACACCTCCCAGCCAGTCCTGGACATGTGATACATGTGAAGGTGAGAACCTGCATCCCAAAAGGCAGAGAGCTGTGAGCTCAGCACCTCCCAGGTGTGTAAGAGGTGAGATCCCAATTTAGCTGACAGGTACCTCCACCTCCCTTCCTTCCCACACGCTGTGGGATCAGCTCTCACCCTCAGCATGAGCTCAGGTTCCTCCTTCTTAGTCAGACCTCAGAATTTACAGATTATTAACAGAACCATTAACAGAATTAACAGAACCATTACAGCCCTAATCATCAATGCTGAGATCACCTCTGCAGTCACCCAAATGAATCAAGCTGTCACAAGAGCAATCTCTGCCTCTGGAGGCTTTTTTTTTTCACACCTTTGTGGGTTTAAGTTGTCGCTGAGGACAGGTTATGAAAGGAGGAAGCATCCAAAAATTCTCTTGCCAATTATAAAATATTCTCAATTAAAAGCCAGCTGAAACTTGTCATGGATGAGAGTTCCAGGAGAAATTCTGCCCTTGGGTCATCGCTGTAACGTTTGAAGAGCATAAATTATTTTCTTGTTGTGATTAGCTCAGGGAGAAACTGGAGTAAATGATACACAAGAATTTAGTCCTGCTGTACACGATCATGGCAGTCTTAGGATATTCCCTTCATTCTGCTGCCAAGCCCAACCACTGGATCATTCAGGAAAAACAAGTGCATTGATGGAACACTTCCCTGGGCACACACACAGCACCTGCCATGGGCATTAAAAATCAGCAAAAGCAGCCCAAGTGCCCAGATTCACCAGCTGCAAACACTCTGCAGCTCCTCAAGTGTACAAAACACAAAGAATTGGTCACTTTAGCCCATCCAGCTTCAAATTTCAGTTGCCTGAGCTCAGCTCCCAAAGCAATGCAGGGTAGGTAGCACAGCAGGGAAATAAATTGCAGATAAATATCCAAGGTAGCTCCAGTACCCAAACCCAATGCTCAAGGTGAGGTTGTTTGTATTTCACTTATTCTTTTATGAATATTTTTTAAGACCTCGACCTCCAGCTGAAAACAGTGAGAGAATAAAGAGAAACTCTTCACAACCTCATAATAAACAAGAGCTTCAAACCTGGAGAGATTCAGAGCAGAGATCAACCTGCCAGAGGCTGGACAGGATATTCCAGCTCCTGCAGATGAGAATTACCCAATTCCCACAGGGTCCCTTTCCATACGTTGCAGCTCCCACAGAAAGGAATTCCCCAATTCCCAGAGGGTCCCTTTCCATACCTTGCAGCTCCCCACTCCTGCTGTACAGCTCCCTCCTCTGCTCCCGCAGGTAGGCACTCATGCTGATGGCATGGGATGAGGATTCAAACCTGGAATTCAAAGGGATTCAGTCAATCCAGGCACTCAGCCAGCCCTGGAAGTGTCCTTCTTGTGAGCACCACTCAGCTTTTAATCATATAAAATGCAAATATATCATTCTCCTGGAAATTAGAGACCAATCCATTCTTATTTATTGTATGGCTCTAAGAATCCACAAGGACCGATCCAAACATTTTCCAACTATTTCTGCCCCATCAACAGGATTTTTGGCACTTATAGGAAAAGGCCCCAAACTGGGCCCTGATCTGTCACCTCAGTGACTCAGGACAGCTCAATGTCCCTGTGACCACAAGTGTCCCATGGCCAAGGGCTTTGTGCTCAGTGCTGGGAACATTCCCATGGCCAAGGGCTGTTGCTCCAGGCAGGTACTTCCCAAAAAAAACCCAACCCTGGGAGTGCCTGGATGGGCTCTGGGGACCAGGGAGAAGGGAGCTCATTGATGGGGACAAAGCACCTTCAAACAGCCCCAGTGGGCACCAGACTTGGAAAGGAAACTTCTGTCACAAGAAGACCTCAAGATGTTGATGATTTGCTATCACACTCCCCATTCCCTCCCCAGTCCCACAGTTCAGGAAGATGGAATCAGCCTCAGTGCTGCCCAGAGGGCCACTGGGAACACCAGCATCACACCAGACACAAGGGGAAGGCATTTCACAGCTTTCCTGGGCACTAGTGTTAAGATTATTACTATTAATGAGGCTTTTCTGCTTTAATTTGGACTGCGAGTGTTGGTGTTATTGCAACTGAACTAATAATGATCTATCAAAATACAGCAAACCCTTCTGATTTTAATTAAATGAGCTGTAAATTCTTGGCTCTGTGTTCCCCACGTGCTCCCTTCTGCCCTCAGTGAGACAATAACAGCAGCATTATCCCACGGGTCTTTCCAGGCACCAAACCCAGACCTCATCCCTTCTTTTCCACAACCATCCAGTTTTTCTCCCCTTTTTCCCCTCCTCTGCCATCTCCTTGAGCTGCTCTTCCCAAATTCCTGTTCCCACTTAACTCCTCTACCCTTGTAACTCCCCTCCCAATGCTGATCCTCCCACAAAGCTTTCAAAATATTTTTGTTTTATTTAGAATTACACAGAATTACAGCCAAGTCTGGGACTGATTTATTGGGTGCCCAAGTCTTGCTTGTACAATTCACTCCTGCCTTATTTCCATCTTGGAAATCTGAGCTGGCAACCTGAGAATGCCCTTGGCTACTTTTGGGAGGAGAAGAAAGCCAGGTTTATGATGGCATGAATTATCCAAATTCCCAAATTACTCTTCATCTGAAGCTTTCTTTTTCAAGCCAATATTGCAACTAAATAAGGTTGGGTTTTTTTTTAATTATATCCATTTTAAATCCTTGATTTAAAGATTCCAAATTTCTTCTAAATACCAGCTTCTGATTTGTCCAGAGAGCAGGACACAACTTCCCTCTATTCCCTGAAGACACAACTAGCAGAAATATTTAATATTAATTAAATCAGCTCAATATTTAATATTAATTGAACAAGCTGACAGCTACCACAGGACACAGCACCAACACCTGCATGAGCAAAACAGGAGGTGGAGCCTTGCCCTAAGGGAGTGCTGAGGAATGAAATGCAGACACTGTGGTGACAAGAGGAAAGCTCCTCCATTTGGACAGAGCTCATGAAAGGCAGGGAGAAGAGCCTGGCACGGAAAGCACCGAGGATGGGAGGGGAGAGAAGAATAACACTCCATCAAACATGTACAAACCTCAGTGGGCTGAGAAGTTCCATTTCAAGGGAGATTTCTGTAGATCTGGTGACAGCTGACAGCAGCCAGATAACCAAATGAGAGATGCCAGTAAGTGCTGCTGTCACTGCAGGGACAGTGACAGCACCAGGAGTGGTGAGAGATGCTGCTCCCACGAGGTGATTCACCTTCCTTTACACAGCTACAGCCACCTCCTCTCTGCTGACAAACTCTACCCACCCTCAGCCTGCTCCAGGTGAGCCAGAGCAGCCTCATTCCTCAAATTTTAACCCCAAACTTCATCCCCAAACCCCAAATTTGGGTCCTTGTACACCCGGGAACAGACGTGGGATGAGCAGCTCTGTTTTGTTCCGATATCCATCTGCAGGTCAGAGTAAATTCCAAGTGGAATTCTCAGCCCAAAACAGCCATGGGGGGGTGTTAAAAAAAAGGGTGAGGGGTAATAATCATGGGTTGACAGGGGAAGGAGGGAACACTTAACTTCTGATACCAGGAGGTTACAGGAGAGCTCATCCTGGAAGAGCAAAGAATGTGGAAGACTTGGATTTCTAACTGGGATCTCAGGTACTATGAGAGGACATCTACTGGGAGTACCTCTGCCAAAACAGCACTTTTAGGTCCTCTCCAAAATTCTTAAGAGGCCCAAGAGAATGGCCAGCACAGGTAGGGAGTGGAAGAGAAGAAAATTCCAGCACAGCTCCTCCAAATCCAGGTGTAAATCTCTCCCACCAGCGCTGCTCTGCAACTCCTCACTCCTTATTGCTGCACAAATTTGCTCTCCCAAATCCTTCCCTTGGCCAGCCAGCCTCTCTCATCCTCCTCTCTCTTACACTCTTCTCCCAACCACTTAATTCTTTGCAGCCTGACTGCTGAATTAAAGGAGTTAGTGACAGGATTAAGTGCTTAGTCTATGCAGTAATTACACAGTTATCTTAATTCCCTTTGTCCAGTGCCCTTTATCGCTCCCTCTAACAGCTCCTGAATTTACCACGGACAAAGGGAGGCAGAATGGATCACTCCATGCTCTGCAGCAGCTCCTGTAATGGGATTCCCAGTCCTGGAATGAGCCCTGGGAAGAGCCCAGCTCTAAACCCCAGCGCTGAATCCGTAACAGATCTTCAGCTCCGGGGCATTAAATCCCCATCCCGGAACCTCCACACCTCTCACACCGTGAAACTGCCATTCCCAGCAGCACTCCAGGGACTAAAGGCAGCTTAGAAAAAAACCCTGCACTTACTTAAAGAGAGGGTTTTTGGGTCTCTGAGGTTTCTTCTTGGCGAAGAAGGCGGCGAACTCACGGCCGGAGCTGGCGTAGCTGAGCTGGGCCGAGGGCTCCGAGGCCGCGCGCGTGTTCTTCATGTCCAGGTACTCGGTCAGCAGCATCTGAAGGGAGGGAGAGAGCTCAGCAGCTGGGCTAAAACAGCATCAGCATGTCCCTGGAATGCTTAGGGTTTCTAGGTTCTGTGTGGGTGTTCTTGGGTTATGGAAAACAAAAATGTGTATTCTATTTTCATCTACTCTGGGAAGAGTAGGGCGGGTGCCTTTTGTCAATGGACCGACTGTAGGGCAGTGTTTCTTATCTGATTCACCATCCAGGGGGATAGTTGTCTGCTAATGGGCCATTAACACCTCCTCAAACTAACACATCCCCAAATTATAACCTCCCCAAAGCAGTACATTCCACATTCCACCATCCTATTGTGAGATGCTCCACCCAGTGGGGGGAGCCAACCATTCCTACCTGGATAAAAACTGAGCCACAGGAATGAGAAGGCATCTGGCTTCACCCCATTTCTGGGAGGAAGACTGGACCCTTCTCACCATCACTGGACCCTTGTTCTACAGGATCATCTCTGCCCCACCAGAACCACCTCTGCCACTCCAGGAGGACTCACTCTTGGACTGCTCCCAACACCCTGACCAACAGGGTGTCAGGTTGTAGCTCTGACTCTGTCAGGGTTCTCCAAAATTGTTGTTTGTTTGCTGGTTTGGTTGGGTGGTTTTGTTTCTTTTCCTACTACATTTGTATTCCTAGTGAAGAACTGTTATTCCTATTCCCAAATCTTTGCCTGAAAGCCCTGAATTGTAAAATTATAATTCGGCGGGGGTGAGGGGTTTACATTCTCCATTCCAAGGGAAACTCCAGCTTTCCCTGGTAGATACCTGTCTTTCCAAACCAAGACAGCTGGAAAACAACTGAAACTCACAAAAATTCTAATTGACAGAAATGTGGCTTTGTTTTAAATGGTATCCTGAGGAATGGCTCTAATTTAGTAAAAATTTATTTTGTATTTCTTAGAATGGTTTGGGTTGGGAAGGATCTTCAAGAGCATCCAGTCCCACCCCCTGCCATGACCAGCAGACCAGGTTGCTCCTGTCCAGCCTGGCCTTGGACATTTCCAGGGATGGGGTTTTTGACCAACTCAATCCGCTCCAAACCCTGATGGTCCCAAAAGGAACCTGCAAAAAATTCCCAAAGGTGATTCCATCCATGGCACCCACAGGGAGGGGGGTGGCTGAGCTTTATAGACTGATTATAAATATAATTAATGCTCTTAAAAATGAAGGTTTGCAATTGTGAGCAATGCAGTTAAAATACCTTGGGTTTATAAATGCATTTATGTGCTTAAACACTTGCAACATATTTATGTGGTGAAATTGGAAACATCCATGTGTGTGCTGGGGGTCACACGTGATGGAAAATACTCTGAAAAGCTAAAAAAAATTTCCTTAAATAGCTCCCAACTCAAACATGCTTCTTTCATCATCGAAAATATGAATTCCCACAGCTGTCAGAGGAGTCCAGAATTGATTTTCCAATCCCAAAGCACTCAGTGAGGGGCTGGGGGCTCCCTCTGTGACACAAAGGTCCCCCCTGTGAAACCTCTGCAGCCCAATATTTGAAATTATTTAAGGTGCAGAAGTAAAACCAGGCACCAAGTGATTCCATTTTCATTTCCTTGCGTCTGAAGATGAAACGAAAACCCTCGAAAATGAACTTTTGTCAGTGCATTTCAAAAGTCTGTTTATTTTCAGGAATTTTTGCCTCCTCACAGGGTGTTGGGAATTATGTTCCATGTGAGTAATTAGCCAGTCAAAGCCCATCAAAGAGAGCAGGATGTAATGAAAAGAATTCATCACTCCTGTGCTGCCTAAGTTGAAAGAAATTACACAGGAATAAATATCCAGGCAAATGGAATCATGCCCCTAATTAGAAACAATTTGGAATGGCTTGGAAAAATAAAATAATAATACAAACACAAAGAAAATCTGATTCCTAAACCATCTCAATTAAAACTTCACCTGAGCACAAGCTTTGAAAATTCGTGTTTATTGGTAAAAATAATTGCTGTGCTAATTTTTGACACTAATTTACCAAACCCGTTCGTATTCACCTATTTGCATTTCATCTTCTCCACTTAAATTAACAACCTGAAAATCGCCACAAAAATCTAATTAAACCCTCAAACTTAATCAAGTTGGGGAAAAAAAAAGAAAAAAAAAAGAAAAACATTAAGCAATTTGTTCTTCCATTATGGATGAAACCTATTTATGATGGATTCCACGATTCTGGTGTCACTTTATATCCAGGAGTAGGGAATATTAAGTGTGAAATCCAGGATTACAATAAACCAAAAGAGGTTTGGCATGGGAGCAGAATGAATTACCCTGTGGGTAACAGGTGAAACAGAGAACCAGGAGATGAGTTTCCTCTAAGATATCCAAAAATTGCCAAAATTTGGGAAAAATGAGGGAAAAATGTTACTTTATTGTCAATTTACTTGATTAAACTATTTATTAGATAGGCAAGGGAGGATGGTTGGATGCAAGGCTGATTTTGATAATTATCTACAAAATTCAGCAGATTCCAGAATAGTTTGGATTGAGAGGGACCTTAAAGCCCATCCAAGCCACCCCAGCCATGGGCAGGGACCCTTCCACCATCGCAGGCTGCTCCAAGCCCCATCCAACCTGGCCTTGGATACTTCCAGGGATGTGGATACCTCTGAGAAGATGAAAACAAGGACACAGGAATTGGGAGTTCATTTTTCAGTTATAAAACTGAAGCGTAGCAGAAACTGGGCCAGGCAGATCAAAGCTCTTTCTGCTCCAGTGCCCTGAATTCAACAGTTCCACAAATTGTTCAGGATGAAGTAATTAACTGCAAATGTGGCTGAGCAGTGACAGGACACAGCCAAAGGGACAGGAGGGATGTCCAGAGAGAGGATTCAGGGAACCTCAGAGCCCCTGTCAGGGCTTTAAGGGGCTCCAGGAGAGCTGCAGAGGGACTGGGGACAAGGCCTGGAGGGACAGGACACAGGGAATGGCTTCAGCTTGGAAAAGGGGAGATTTGGGTGGGATCTTGGGAAGGAATTCCTGCCTGGGTTGGAATTCTCAGAGCAGCTGTGGCTGCCCCTGGATCCCTGGCAGTGTCCAAGGCCAGGTTGGACATTGGGGCTTGGAGCAGCCTGGGACAGTGGGAGGTGTCCCTGCCCATGGCAGGGAAGTGCAATGGGATGAGCTTGAAGGTCCCTTCCCACCCAAAAACATTCCAGGATTCAACACAGCACACTTGGTGGGAAACTGCAGCATAAAAAATGAAATCCCTTCGGATTTCTCAGCAATGTTAACACACGGGCCAGGCTGAAAATCCTGGCAGCATTTGGCCTTCAAAAACAGCCTCAAGTTTCCCTTTCCCACTGCCCTGACAGATTCCTGGGCTTCCCCCAGTGTCACTGCCTCCATTTATTCCCTGTGGCTGGACAGCCCCCGTTTTCCACTTGTTCTGCTCTCATCATCCTCGTGGAGGATTTTAATAAATCTCCTATTCCAGTGTTAGAAGTTGTGCTCTGGCCCTGTACTTATTAAAAACCACAGCAAGACAGAACCTGGAAATCCACTTTAAAGGCACCAAAAACCCCAGATATTGAAAATATCCACTCAAAAGCCACGAAAAACCAGGCTCTTCCTGCCTTTGTGAGCGAAAGGAGCTCTCCTGAAGCAGCCAAGTCAGGGATTTCCTGATTTGGTCCCACAACACCTGACTAGGAGTTGCTGAGGCATCCATCAAAAACCTTCTTAGACATTAATCACGTGGCTGCACAGCAAGATTTATGAGGGACTGTAAAGTTTGCAGCATCCCATTCATCTGGAACAAGGACTTTGACTTGGTGCTCCGTGGCTGAATCCTGCCATCCCTGGGCTGTGTTTACATCCCTCAAACAAATAAAGCTGTCCATAAATGTAGGAGAACAAAGCACCCTGCATCCAGCTGCTCTTTGGGAAAGAAGATGAATAGGAAGTGTTTTTTAAAAATGCAATTTTTATGGATTTGGAGGCACGATTAAATTTTCAAATTCCAAAAGGTCAGGGCAGCGTGTGCGGCCTGGTTGAGCTGGTGACACTCTGCTCTGCTCTGTTCCTTCTGAACTGCAGCACTGGCACAAGGACAAATCTGCTCCTGGGACACTCCACATCCACATTTTCCTTCCTTGCCTCAGCCCCAGGACAAGCTGGATCGGTTTTTATTCCTTATCATGCCCAAATCTGACCTGAACAAAGTATGGGCAGTAAAACACACCTGGCCAGGGTGACAGATAAATTCGGGGTTTTTTGTACCTTTTGTGAGGTTTTAGGTAGGAAGGTTGAGCTCTGAATAAATTCTGTTCTATAAATCAAAAGCTTGAATTGGTATTTCACACCCTCACACACCCTGAATTCAGATGGAAGCTGCAGTGTGGACACTCTGCTCCATCACCAAACCAGTTTCAAATTCCACACCATAAACTCTCATTTTCATCATCCTTCCTATACTTGGGGGGGTCCAGAAAATCCAAGGAAAACCAACACACCACAAATTTTTCAAGGGTGAGTGAGAAGCCCAGGTAATTACTGGCCTCTCCAGCTCATATTGATCAGAGACAGTATCACAGAACAGATGATAGAAGATTCTATTAAAAAAGAATTAAGGGGAAATAATAGAATTCATGTCCAGCAACAGGGATTTTCAGAAGATGGAAAAGTCATGGTTAAATTATTCTGATGATGGTGACAAATTTAGCTTTAAATAAACAGAGATAAAGATTTATGTCCACCAAGGATGTGACAAAAGCCAAAACTTCAGAAATCAACAAAGAAATCCAGGCAGGTGCAGGACAATGTTCAACTAGAAATGAGAAAATCGCTGACACCAGATTTTACAAACTCCCAGAAATCTTAATTCCTCTTTTTATCCTCTGTATTCCAAGACAAATACCAGATTATTCATTCCAGCCTCTTTTTCTTTTGTTAGATGGAAACCTTGTCATTCTCAGTCTAAATTCAATCCATCTTCATTTTTAAAACAACAGTAATTAGAAGCTGAATAAATGAAAGCACAGGAAAAGGCTTTTTTTCCTGGAGAAGCTGTGGCTGCCCCTGGATCCCTGGAAGTGTCCAAGGCCAGGCTGGACAGGGCTTGGAGCAACCTGGGATAGTGGAAGGTGTTGAGGTTGGAATTGGATGATCTTTAAGGTCTTTTCCAACCCAAACCATTCAATGATTTTTTTAAAATGTGGCTTTAAATGTGAATTAAATTTAAATTCTTTAAATGTTGCCTCAAATCCTTTCTGGATTGAATGGACCGAAGTCTTCCTGGCTCACATTCCTATGGAAAATTACTAGAGAAGGTTTATAAATGATAATGTTTGGGGAGAAAAATGGCAAGTAATGAAGTGAACACAGAAAATCATGTCTCCTGTTAGTGCTTTTTATTCCTACTTTCAATAATATAATCAATGTACTGTGAGGATTTCAATGGCAGCAGAGGAAAATTTCTACTTCTACAGAAAGTAAAGGAAGTCTTGATCTACGGGATTATTGTGTAAAGTTAACTCTGGAAAATCTGGGCATACTAAAGGTAATGGGCATTAATCAGTTCACTGGAAATGGCTGTAAAAAGCAGAGCTTTGATCTCACATCTGGAAGGCCAAATCAAACTCTGGCGTGACAAACCAAGGAATCAGGGGAAAGAGGTGCAAGGTGCACAAGAGCAGCCTGGAAATTGTTACAAGTCTGGTGTAGGAGCGGGGTGGGATGGTAAAGAGAGATCTCTGGAGTCAAGGCTGCTCTTGGAGCAGTGGTTCATTGCACAGGGCCTGGGTGGAGGGGCCCTGCTGGGAGCTGCAGCTGCAGCTTGGAGCAGCCCTGAGAGAGAGAAGAAGAAGAGAGCAAGAGCAAGAGAGTGAAGTAAGAAAGCTGAAGAGGAGGAGGAAGAGGAGTAAGAGCAGAGCTGAAGAGAAGTAAGAGAGCAAAGTTCCCATTACAATCCATTAAATCTTCTTCTATACTGAATATTCTTACACCAATCAATCCAGTACAAGATGCAAATCCTATAGCATTTACATACAGCCTATAAGAATCATTACATTACCATGCTGTGTGATATTTTAAACCCTAAAAACTACTCTTTGGACCCCCTCCTGCCAAGCTAGTAGGGTCTGTTCTGACCCTTTGATTTTTGGTAAGGAGAAGGGCATTGTTTAATCAAAAGGGGATTTACCTTCAGCCAGCCACACTATTGTTTTCCAGTTGTCCAGTAACTAAGGCTTTAGACATCGAAACTTGTTTGCAATTCTATTTCACTTATAGGTTTCATATTCTCAAAACCTAAGCAGTCATATTTATAAGGCTTTCCTGTTTCATTTTCCCCAACAGTCTGGAAAGCAGGAATTGGGCTCAGGCTCCTTAGCTGAGAGAAGAGCAGGCTTAGGGGTGGCTGGAGCAGCCAGCACAAGCCAGAGGGCACAAAGCTGGGGAAACACCTTCCCTGATGGATTTTTGTCAAAAATCCAAAGGCTGGGATGTAGAAGCTGGACAGGCTGTGATGAAGGGTTAGGAATAAACTTGCAGAGCATAAATTAGCCAGGGATATCACAGGTTCCAATTTGCTGTCACTGACTCCTCTTTCTCTCAGTCAGGACTGGATGCCTCTCTAAAGCACAGGCCCTCTGTCAAATGGGAATTAATTTCAGAAAATCCCATGGCTTGTCTTACCCAGGGATCAGGTGAGGAGATCACAAGAGCTCTGTGTTCCTCTGGGGATCTTAACAAAGCTGCTGAACCGCTCACAGGATGATTTTGGCTGGAAGGGACCTTAAAGCTGATCTCATTCCACCCCCTGCCCTGGGCAGGGACACCTTCCACCATCCCAGGCTGCTCCAGCCTGGCCCTGGACACTTCCAGGGATCCAGGGGCAGCCACAACTTCTCAGAGAATTCCATTCCAGGGCCTCCCCACCCTCCTAGCAAGGAATTCCTTCCCCAAACCCCATCTAACCCTGCCTTCCCTGAGCTTAAAGCCACCCAGTGCCAGCTCTGAGGCTCCTGCATGAAGGAACCACTGGAACCCAGCACCCTTAGGGACCATTTCCAGTTGATAAAAGAAATAAAACGAGCAGCTGATGAAGTTTGTGTTTGGGGAATGGCTTTGTGCCAGTGAGAATTTTTCACCCAGGCCTGTCCTTGGCACCCACTGGGAATGAAACTCCAACTGAAGGCTCTGAGGGAACCCCAACATGCAAATAGTCCAGAACTTATAAAAGTGTGAGACCTCGTGACTGGTTTTTTATTTTGTGACAATTTTGGGTCCATCTTGGGTGTAGCCCTGGCCAGGCTCTTGTAGTGCCCAAGATGTACCCTAAAGACCTTTCAATAAATATCTACTTTATTCTCTTAGCTCTGTCCAGTCTCTGCTCCAGGTCAGCTTTCCCTGAGCCTAAGAGGGAAAACCCCACAGAAATGACCCCCAGGGTATCTGAGGATGTCTCTGGCATTTTGGTGTCCAACACCAGGCACTGACAGCAAGATTTATTTTCAGTTTAATGCTCTGGTACCATGGACAGGGACAGAAACACAGTGAGCTCCTCCTGAGGCGTGCCAGCCTCTGAGAAAGCTTTGGAATTACATTTCTGTTGGACCAAGCAGGAGGAATCAGCAGCTGGGCCTGCAAAGCAGAAGAGGGATTTCCTAATGGGATTTTGACGAGAAAAGCTGGTTAAAAACACAGCAGCAGATTCCCATTATCCAACATCTCGGGCTTCAGCGGGATCAGCAAACACTGAGGGAAGGCACAACGTTGCTGAGAGATGCTGATACCCAGCCACAGGTGATTCCAGGGGCAAGGAAAGCAACTGCAAATGAATCCTGACAGGAAAAAAAGCTGGGAATTCAAGCTGGATGCACTGCTGTGCACTTACTGTAACCACTGGAAAGAGTCATCATTCCTGAGGATGGAATTGGGGATGGAACCAGATGATCTTTCAGATCCTTTCCTACCCAAGCCAGAACTGCTCACAGAGTGCCAGAACCAGGCAAGAAAAGCTCAGTGAGGCAGCTCAGTCTGTAGCTAATTACCCAGTAATTTGCTGTATCAAAAGTCTTGATAATTAAAATGCTGCGGGAACTGTGGCATTTCAATAAACAAAGAGGAACAGTTAATTGAATTCTAAGAGCTCTGAGCTTCCTGTGTCAGTGTTGTCACATGGAGAACATGGGCTGAGCACACACCTGGCAGACACACCAAAGGGGGAAGCAAGGAGGGAAGTCTGAAAGAACAAAACTTAAATTTTTACAGACTGTGAACACCTGTAATGCTGCTCAACCTGCTTTATCTAATCTCCTGGTTGCTCCTCCAATTTAACTGAAGCACAATAATAAAGCCCCTTCCAGAATTAATTTGTTAAAGGCACCTCCCAATTCCATTCCTGTACAAGAAGAATTCTTTTTTTTTTTTATTTTTGGGAAAGAGTAAAAAAAAAAAATCCCTCCTGAACTCTGCAGATAATGCTATCAGTGCTCCCCTCATTATCAATGCTAATTGTGAATTACTGCAGACCTGGGAAATTTCATCTCCCTCCAGGGAAGGAGGAAGGAACAAACCTCAAAATTACCTGAAAAGCAAAACTTTCACCTCAGCTGCCACAGCAGCTCCCACAGCTGCCAAGAAAGGGACCCTGGCTAAGTAACAAGTCCAAGGATTTAAATGCAGGTGTTTTTTGTGGCTTTTGAGTGGATATTTTCAATATCTGGGGTTTGGTGCCTTTAAAGTGGATTTCCAGGTTCTGTCTTGCTGTGGTTTTTAATAAGTACAGGGCCAGAGCACAACTTCTAACACTGGAATAGGAGATTTGTTAAAATCCTCCACGAGGATGATGAGAGCAGAACAAGTGGAAAACGGGGGCTGTCCAGCCACAGGGAATAAATGGAGGCAGTGACACTGGGGGAAGCCCAGGAATCTGTCAGGGCAGTGGGAAAGGGAAACTTGAGGCTGTTTTTGGGAGGCCAAGTGCTGCCAGGATTTTCAGCCTGGCCCGTGTGTTAACATTGCTGAGAAATCAGAAGGGATTTCATTTTTTATGCTGCAGTTTCCCACCAAGTGTGCTGTGTTGAACCCTGGAATGTTTTTGGGTGGGAAGGGACCTTCAAGCTCATCCCATTGCACTTCCCTGCCATGGCAGGGACACCTCCCACTGTCCCAGGCTGCTCCAAGCCCCAATGTCCAACCTGGGCTCTATAAATGGGAACAAGATCTGAGCTGTCATTTCCCCCCCGCCCCCCCTCCATCTTTCTGCTGGTTTATTTATATATTTTAATAAAAGAGAAAACAAACACTGGTGACAAATTTATTTAAGCTACCAACAGTCAATTTGACTAACTGGGTCATAAAACAAATGGACAGCGTTTATTTTTCTCCGGGCACCTCAGCTGTTCTGCAAACACAGATTACAGAGGCAGAAACGATCCCAGTAACAAGGCCACTTCCTCATTTTGGTATCAGGCTCTTGGCACCCAAACAAAACACAAAACAAATAAAGAAAAAGAAATCCTCTTGGAATTTTTGACAAGTGAACCCAGTCAGCTTCAGGGTGGTAGTTTGTACTTGCTATGACTTTGACAACCAAATAAAAACATCTTTGTGTGTGTGTGTTTACATATTATGTCTGCACATACATTCACACACAAGGAGGGGAGATTTAGATGGGGTATCAGGAAGAAATTCCTGGCTGGGAGGTTGGGAAGGGGCTGGAATGGAATTCCCAGAGAAGCTGTGGCTGCCCCTGGATCCCTGGCAGTGTCCAAGGCCAGGCTGGATGGGGCTCGGAGCAGCCTGGGACAGTGGAAGGTGTCCCTGTCCAGGGCAGGGGGTGGAATGAGATGATTTTTAAAGTCCTTTCCAACCCAAACCATTCCATGATTCTACAACTCTAGTCCGTGCATCTCTTTAGCACGTGGTCCTTCTGATAGGAGTGATAAGTTGGTGAAATAAATCTGGTCCAGTTAGGAGCCAAATGCACCCTAAAATGCACCAAAACAATGAACTTGATCAGAAAGGTGCAATTACCATCTGCCTCATAGAGGGTATAAAATAAAACATTTCCTTGAAGGATTAAATCCCCCTCTCAGTTTGACTGGACCTCCTTTTGTTCCTGCAGCACACAAGAAGGTCAAGGAGGAGTGGAAGAGTTGAACAGGTAATTGAGTGCAGATTTCTGCCCTGCAATTATTATTTAGCCAAGCTCCAGTGGCTCTGCACAATTTGGAGGTGGGGAAGAATACAGCTAGAAATTTTAACTCATAACTGAAGTAAAGCTAAACATTTTTAAATCACAACAAAAGGAGATAACCCCATCATGTTTAGTGAGGTATCACTATGCCACATATCCCACCTTTCAGGGAAGAATTCTAATGCACAGCAAAACCAGGGCTGTGCTGAATCCAGCTGAGCCTCTGCAGCTCAAACTGCCACAGAAAATCCAGCAAAGAGGGGGCAAAAATTAAAAAAAAAAAAAAAAAAAAAGAAAGGCAGCATGTTGCTTAAATACCAACCATGTTCAGTGCTGGGTAATACAGCACACTTTGTGTATTCCATGCCTTCAACTAATTGCTGAAGACATCCTGCTCCAGCGTGGATGGTAACAGTATTGTGCCCTCAGTCTTCATTAAATGCCAGCTCTTAATAACAGACTCCACAAGGGCTTTAATTGCATTTAGTCGCAGCTTCTGAACTTTCAAAGTTGTTAATCAGATTTCTATGTAAATGGAATGACGAGTAAAGGTTAAGTACAGGTTTCTGAAATTTCAGCAGTTGAAGACGTATCGCCCTTAACAGGAAAGAGAAACTACCAACCTTGACAGGAACTAAACATCTTAATTAAATACTCACAAGTACAGTACTTATTTCGCCGTGAAGTTCTATTTTCAAATGTCAAACTTAATCAGGCACTTGACAAAAAACGTGTGACATCCCTCCAGCACACGGGAACAAAAATACCTGGGGATCCTTCCCTCAGGAAACACCTGCACATCTCCCAGCCCTCGGCTCCCTAGCTCCGAGCTGCTCGTCCCAAACGCCAGGGATTCGAGTTTTATGGCTCTGAAAGTGCAGGATTCCAGGGGAGAAATAGGATCTCCCATTTTTCAGCGTGTCAGCTCTCCCTGCTCGCTCCATTTATCCCTGGAACAAGCCTCACGCTGCCAAACAAACATAAGGGTCCTCATAAATCTGACTCGCAGAGATTTATGCCCCTCCGGGGCACAGCCCATCAATTAGCACCAGTCAGAAGTACACAAACTTCTCCAGCAGGAGGAAATTTAGTGTGTCTGCACCGTGCTTCGGTGCCAGACACTCCTGAGAGCAGCCAGAGCTTGCTGCTTGCTGCTCCTCAGCTCCAGCCCTGAGCCACCCACGACGCTCCCAGTGAGGAGTTCAAGCCCTGGGCTGCCTCCTTTGCACTGATAATTTACTGGATTTGCACATTTCTCACCTCCACACCTGCTAGAACCAATATAAAAACTGAATATGGTGCTCATACAGAAATCCAAGCCTGATTTTAAACCTGAGTTAAGATTTATTCTCGTTAACCAGGACTGCAGTCTCTGATTTCAACTCATGGGCAGGGATGTGTGGATTTGTTATCAGTGTGTGCATCCTGCCCTTCCCTGCAGGAAGGGCACACACACAGCTGTGGGATCCACCACAGGATGATGCTTTATGCCAAAATATTGTAAAATAAGTATTTTCTTCAAATCCTACTCTGAGGGAAGAAGAGCGGCTGCACCTGATTAGCTCAGAGGCTGAGCAAGGGATTTGAGGAGCAGAGACTTTTTCTTGGAATAGCAAATAGTGAGAAAAGAGGGTAAAGAGAGAGAAAATAGCAAGAAAGAAATGGTTGTAAGGACAATGGAAGTTAATTAGAGTGAGTAAGAGCACTACAGAGCCACCAGTTGCTTCATCTTCCTCCAGATCAATTAAAAACGTCATCAGAGTGACTTGAAAAAAGGAGGATGAGCAGGGAAACTTCCACGCCAGGAAACTTCCACCCACCTCTTCGTAATCTGCTGCTGTAACAGGAGACATCACCCAAAAAAGTGATTTACAAACTGGTGTGAAGGAGGAGAAGTGGAGTAAAAAAAGGAAATCTGTTACAGTTAAACTCAGGGCTGTTGCCTCATTATCTATAAAAGGCTTTTAAACAGATGTCACAGGAAGGGCTGTGATGCTGCATTTAAAAATCCTTCATTTTGTAAATTCCTATTTCATCTCTTGCATGTCAGAATTGACTTTCAGATCTCACCCTTTTCAGATTTAAGACCTGGCACCCACCATGCCCCTTCAACAAGCACCAGACCAACCCCAAATGCTTTCCTGACCCCTCTGAAACCCACATTGGCATTTTCTAATTGACCAAACCCTCCAAGATCCAACCACACCTGAACTTACAACTGTGGCCCAGAGGCAAAGCACCTAGAAGAGAGACACGGCCCCGAAAATTAGTGGCGTGAAGAGTTCCTACAAAAGAACAGCGAAATTCCAGGGCAGAAATGGAGGTTTCTGTACGAACGAGCCCAGTGCCACCAAGAGGTTGATGAAAGGGCACTTTCCCCTTTGACACCAACCCAGCAGCCACCATTTCAAGCCCAGCTTTAAGGCCACTGACGTCTTTGAAATGAGAGCAGAACTACAGAACCTCTTTGTCAAGCCTACAATACCCCTGGCTTTATATTCATCCCCTTCCCAAACGGGAGGAAGTTGTAGCAGTGCTGGCAGCGCTCTGGTTTTGAAGGTTTAAAAATCAGATTTTAACAAGGAAAAGTGCCCCCGAGCTCTTTCCAGAAATATCTGTTTCTGTAAGGCTTCGGGGTCTTTGACATTATTCCAAATACTGTGATGCCAGAGGGGGGAGCTCACAGCATAGACAAGATTCCCATTTTCAGGCTTGAGGGAAAAAAAAAAATAATACAAATTTCCAGCTGTTTACAGCTGCTGTGCATGAGGCATTGCAGCTTTTAAAGCATCCATCAGGATTGCTCCCTTCTGCCTTTTATGCTGCTCTCTAAAGGTGCAGCACCAAAATGCCACTGTTAAGCAGATTATAATGTTTGTGAACATGTTCCATTCCAGCAGATCCCTGAATGCCTTTCTGCATCAGGGAGCCTTTTCCTCCCCCTTTCATCAGCTTATCAAATGAAGCTCAACAGTACCAGCTCCATCTAATGATACCAGGGGCCTTGTAATGGGATTAGGAAAAACACCATCATTAGTTTCTTGAAGGAATGTGACCTTCAAGACACTTCTGACTCCTTTAAAGGGATGGAGCAGGAACAATGAAATTAATTCCTACACAGGGACGAGGAATGGGCAGGGAGAAGCAAGAGGCTTTCAATTCCCAGGTAAAGATTATCTTTCCTCCTCTATTAATGGCAGGTAAAAAAACCCCAATTGATTATCAGAATGAAACTGGAACTGGGAAGGAAAAGGAAGAGCTGGGGGTGCTCACCTGGAGAACAGAAAACTCCAGGAAAGCTCAGAGCCCCTGCCAGGGCCTAAAGGGGCTCCAGGAGAGCTGCAGAGGGACTGGGGACAAGGCCTGCAGGGACAGGACACAGGGAATGGCTTCCCACTGCCAGAGGGCAGGGATGGATGGGAGCTTGGCAAGGAATTCCTGCCTGGGAGGGTTGGAGAGGCCTCCACTGATTTCCCAGAGAAGCTGTGGCTGCCCCTACCTGAGCCTCCAGCTGGAAAGCCCTGAATCCTCCACTTAATTTCCAAAGCACTCCCCAGCCCTGAGAACACTCTGTGCCCTGCTAGAACACATTGGATTTGGCAAGTGTTCAAATCATTTCAGATAAAATTGCTCCAGCCAGACCTGCACCCATCACTTCTGTTTAGGCAGAGGAGTGTAAGTGCTGCTGGAATCACTCCGTGGCCTGCAGTACCCAAGCCAATCACACACGTGGTTGTTCCCCTCAGTAAAAACAGCTCTTCAGATTGCCAAAAGGAAGGGTAAATGCAGCAGCAACAGGAATCCACTTTAAAGCTAAAAGCCTCCCACAAAACCCTCTCCACTTTGTGTTTTTATAGGATTTAAAGAATGTATTGGTGCTGCTGCTCAGAAGGAGCCTCTCCTGAACAGCACCCTGATATCTCCATCCTGCCTTTTACTGCAGAACACCTCGGTCATTGTTTGAGGTGTGAATTCATCCAGGTTGTCCCCAACAGGATTCCCAGAGCCTTCTGCTTCTCCCTGCTGAAATTCCACCTCATCCTGAGGCTACTGCCACACAGGCAATTTTTAATGATGATGTTCTTTGCTTGCACTGCAGTTGCATGAGAGAGCTGGGGACTGGTTTGGTTTGAAAATTGAAGCAAAAGAGGTGAAATGTATCATGTCAGCAACTAATCTGGCCCAGAAGGCTGGATACTTGAATTCAGGTTCCAATATCCCTGAATATTCATTTTCTTGGTACGTGGCAATGAACAACAAAGGCAGGGACAGAAATGGGTAATTCCAAACAAAACCGACCCTGCCTGGGACAGGAGCAGGAAAACACAGTGCATGTGTTGAACACCTCAACCCTTACAAAACACCAAATCCTGCACTGGCACCAAGCCCCGGGTCCAGGTTCATGCAGAATTCCTTGGAATGTGCGTGCCACTGGCAGGGAAATGCCACAGGGTGGAGCCAGGATAAAGCAGATGGCTGAGCATCCATTCCTGCACTCTGCCAGTTTTCCAACCATGCTTGCTCAGAAGAAAAGCTGCCACTACCACGGCAAATTCTGTCCTTGGAGATTCAACCACTCCCCCCTGCACAAATTCCCTCCTGCTCTGAAATTTCAGAGGTTAAAAGTGTATTCATTTACTCAGGATGCTGCACAGACATCACTCAACACTTCAAGCCACCACAATTATTTAAAAAAAAAAAAGCCTTCTTGCATCCCTTGTAACTCAAAAAATCTCAAGATGACTGTCAGTATATCAGTTTACATGTCCAGTTATGCCACGGTACATTTAACATACATAAATATAACTTCAGTAAAAAAAGCTAATTACTACATGGCTTCTAACCATGAACAAGAATTAGAAGAGACAAACCTACATTAACTTGTCTCCATTTCAGATAATTACTTGTGAGGTTTTTTAAGACATTTGTGACTCACGAGGGAGTCTGTGAATTTACTGTCTCCTGCAATCTAATAATGTTGGCAGCGAGGAGAGTCACCTATTTATTGGTGTGTGACACCAATCCCTTCCCATGGATTAAAAAAAGCTGTTAGTTAGGAGGTCTCTCTCCCCCTCCCAGCAGGAACAGCTTCCAGCAAGCAGAATTATTTCAAATAAAATAAATTATATATTAAAAAAAAATCAGTTAAAAAACCCCACAGCAAAAGCTCGTGGAAGTTGAGAGAAAAGAGAAGGATGGAAGAAGTTCCATTACTCAGCTGGGCATCAGGGCAGGGAGATTTGTCACTTTTATTTACAAGGGATAAAAGGAAGAGGCTTAGGAGAGACCACACAGGGTGGAACAAAGCTCCAGGCCCTGGAATCCAAGAGATCCAGAGTGCATTTATTAATATCACTGAGATTCAAATAAAAATGGCATCGAGAAGAGAAGGATCCAAAAAAAAAAAAAACCAACCCAGGCCCACAGGTTGCAGCCAGACAAAGGAAAGGCAACAGGCACATTTTAAACACTCTGAGCACTTGAAATCCTGCAGACACACAAATCACTGTCAAGGATGAGCCAGCAGCTCCCAAGTGCTCCCTTTATTCCCTTCCATTAGTCTGCTGCAGCTCCCCCGATCCTATCAGTCAGAAATGCAGCACTAATACCCACCTTTATTTTCTTAAAGTTTAAATGCATTACAGCCCAAGTGTAAATAATTGATAAATCAAGGCAAGTAGGATGCTGGGGCCGTGGCTGCAGTGAGGAGAAGGCTTTTAAGAGGAGGAGGATGGGTGCACATCCATATAAAAACACACAATTCCCCTCTGCCAACGGGGAGTTTGCAGGGAAACCACCCCCTCCCCTCCTCCTTCAGCTTCCCTTGATTTTAATATCGGCCCTTCAACCAAAAGCTCATTTTAATCCAATTTTAATGTCACTTGAGTTCTTACAAATAAGGAGACCACACAGGGAGCTGATGATTTTAATTCTGGCACTTAAATCACGAGTGTGAAGTTAAATGCAACACGTCCCTTCCCCCTCCCGTTAATTCCACATTTAATTGCCACGTTCCTCCCAATCCCAACCTGCAGGGCAGCAGAAGTGAAGGCAGAAGTGAATCACCCAGGAGAAGTTACACAGCTCTGACACCCCTGAGCTGGTGGATTGGCTCTCTGGTGTTTCACCCATCCCTGTGGGCTGTAATCCCAGTGATTTTCCAAGAATCACGAAAAATTTGAAGAAACCTCAGGAGATCACCCAGTCCATCCCCAACACCTCCAAGGAACGCTGTCTCATGTGAGAGATGTTTGGAAGTTTTTAAGGGGGATACACAACCACAATAAATACCCTGAAATCACTCCCTGCTCACATACACCCTCCATTGGGACAGACAGGAAAACAGGGAATGTTCCAGTCTCCCTGGCCAGGCTTAGACTCAGCACTTCCTACAGGATCACATCCTGGAAAACACAATTACACTCCCCCTTTCCAACTCTCTTGATAGATCTGAAGCCAAAGGCTTCCCTCCACCTCAGTTTTTTTTTCCTAAATCTTTGATCATAGCATCCTGGAATCATTTAAGCTGGAAAAGACCTCCCAAACCACCAACCACCAGCCAGCACCATCACCATGTTCACCATTAAACCACGTCCTCAAGTTGGTTCTGGACACTTCCAGGGATGGAGACTCCACCACTGCCTTGGGCAGCTGTGCCAGGACTTTAAAATCCTTTCCATGAAGAAATTTTCCCTGATACTCAACCTAAACCTCCACTGGCACAACTTGGCCACCATTGCACTACTTGGATTTCATAGCATTTTCTTCAGAGAATACAATAATCCCAGAATATTCTGAGTTGGAAAGGATCACACAGTGATAAATACACTGTTATATATATTTGTATTTATATATATATATATATATATATATATATATATATAATGGTGGCATAATAATCACTGGATTTCATAATATTTTCTCAGATTTGTCCCAACTTTTCAGCTAATTTTGATTCCCTCAGACCTGACCTCATCTCTATTTTTACAAAGAGGGAGAGGAGGGTGACAGCCCTTCCTAAAATTCTCTGCAAGAGGAAACAAAACCCACAGAGAAGCATCTAAACCCCACGGATTTGATTTATCTCCTTAAATCTGACATTTGTCAGCCAGAGCAGACAAGGAGTTTCATTCACTTCACCTGTAAATCTGCCCATAACAACTTGTGTAAAACACAGATTTTTGGAAGATATTTCATTGCCTGAACATCTCCCCACGTGCCTCCTGCAGTCCATTTCTAGTTGTGAATTTTAAAACCATACAGAGACAGTAAATGATGAAGAAATGGTGAAATCACCATCCCTGGAAGTGTCCAAAAAACGTGTGGATGTGACATTAAGGGCACATTTTAGTGGTGGTGGTGATGGTTGGACTTGGTGATCTCCAAGTTCTTTTCCAACCTTAATTCCACGGTTCCATGAACATGGGTCTTGGCAGAGGGACTGATTGATTCAAGCAGCAGCTCCTCCATTCAACTGCAGCACCAAAAACCTTTCCTACCACCCTATTCCCTGTCCCACAGCCGTGCTGATAGCCCCTGTCCCATCCCTGGCAGTGTCCAAGGGCAGGCTGGAAGGAGCTTGGAGCACCCTGGGATGGTGGGAGGTGTCCCTGCCCATGGCAGGAGTGGCACTGGATGGGCTTTAAGGTCCCCTCCAACCCAAATGATTCCATAATTCTGTGTCTTGAAGCAGGAAGAAGCAGGAATTGCCACTTCTCCCTCCCACCCATTATTTTATCATTCCTCCTCATCTGTTCTCCTCCTAAGGGAATCAAACCCAACTTTTCCAGCTTCTCTTCCCAGGGCAGGATGTGAATGTGCTACAAACAACCCTTGCCCCAATCCTAATCCCTTCCTGTCCTGCAATACCCTTCAGAGTGAGCCCAGAAACCAGAGAGGCTGCCAGAACTCCTTTCTATAAAATAAAACATTCATAAATATTATTATTTTAATAATTTATTAATATTAATAAATATAAAATAATATAACATTTCCTTGGATATCCATCCTTTACACTCCCCACCATCTCCCAGCGTGGATCACACTTTGCACATTCACAGCAGCTGCCACTGAGCCTCCTAAAAAGGACACTTTCCTGCCTTTGCCTCATTTAGAACCACGGAATCTCCCCAAATAATTTCATTTCCCCCCCCTCACCACACTTATGTAAACATCTCAGAGATCCAGCAGTCCCAGCAAAATTTGCTGTCACCCTGCAGAGCCCTTTTTGGAGCCCTGATCAGCACCACAAGGATCATCACCAAACCAGAATTAACCTTTCTTCCTTTCATTATGATAATTTTCCATCAATTCTTAGTTTACATCTCCTGGTCAGATTTTTTAAATCAATTGCAAACAAAAGGAAAAAAAAAAACAAACAAAACCCAGCAACCAACAAAATAACCCCCTTGCAAAGTTCTTTATCCATTTCAAGTGCTCTGAGTGATTAAATAAATAAATAAAGCTCACAAGAGCCGATTTTTTCCACTACATAAATAATTTGCAGGCTCTTTTGTAGATGTAAATAAGACATTTCTGCTTGTTCTCCAATCCTCAGCTGGAGGCTTTAAGGAGAGGCTGCTGATTTTTCCTGGCTCCTCAGTGACTTCAGACTCCTCCTTCCTAAAAAAAGTCTTCTGACATCGTGCCTTGGAGCTTAAATTCATTTTTTAAGTTCTTTCTAAAGCCTCCAGCTCTGCCTGGGTGTTTTTATAATCAGAAGGGAGGAGGTTCTGGGTTGGTTCCTCGTCTACACTCTCACAGCTCCAAAGTGGTTTCAAAGAAATCATTTCTCTTTCTCATAATGTTGATTTTTTTTTGTTGGTGGTGATTTTTTTTAAACACAAAATCCTGTGCAATTCAACAAACCCACGATGCCTTCTGCAGGTGCCCTGTTTTTGAGGGTCTAAAGATCCATCCAATAGATCTGATCCACAAAAACCACAAGAGTCATCCTCACTTCCCTCCCACAGCCTCCTCTCAAAAATATCTCAGCTTATCAGCTCTCCTGGGACTTGATTTCTACATTTTAAGTTATTTGTGCCAAATAAACACAAGTTCCAACCTCGGCAGCTGCAGGGTTTGTCTGTTTGGTGCTTTTCTTTCTCTCCAAAGCAAGATCATTCCAAGACTGGACAACTCAGAAGTGGCAGCCAATGAGGAATTTTGCTTTCTTTGCCTGTTTAAGACTTTGGAATTCGGGGTTTTGCTTCAATTCCTTTTTTGTTAATTTTATTATTTGATACTCAGCCTGCTCTTCTGGATGTTTAAGCACAGAATATCCTGTGTAGGAAGAGACCCACCAGGATCATCCTAAAAATCCCACCCTGTGCATCCCTGAGAGCGTTATCTAAGTGCTCCTGGAGCAGCTTTGGGAATGTGCCCATTCCCTGGGGAGCCTTTTCAGTGCCCACCACCCTCTTGGGGGAAGAAATGTTCCTAAAATCCAATTTAAACCTCCTGACACAGCTTAATTCCTTTAAATAAAAGGAAAAAATCCACTCCAATCCTACACCTCGGTCCCCAGACAGAATTCTTGCCTACACCCTTCCAGTTCCTACAGCACAGGGGTTTTGTCCCTGGACGTGGCCCCCTCTTACTCTGAATTTTTCTCTCCCTAGACAGAGGAATTCTTTAAATAAAGGCATGTTCCTCCACCTCCTACAACAAGTCTGTCTTCCGTGCCTCGTCTGCAAACAGCTTTACAGATTCCCACTGACATTTGTCATCTCCCCACCTTTGCATAATGCACTCTATAATTTGGCTTTCTCCATCACAAGGGGAATCCATCCACCTCGTTTTTTATTGAACTTTTAAGTTTATTTAGTGTCTCCTTTTCATTCAGTGGCTTCATCTTTAATTTTAATGCCATTTCCTTCCACCTCCTCCTCCTTGCAATATGGTGTTGTTTGCTAGCGATTTGCTCACTGACGGGGACAGGTAGATGGCAAATATTTACTTTACCACCCAGGACAAATATTTGACATCCATCACCACCCAGCTTTCAGATGGATAAGAAAATGGTCCCTCTTGAATTATCATGACAACAAGATGCATCCACATAATACCCCTTCATCCGCCTCTGACTGAAGAGCCATCACGGATTTTAGACATTTCCATTTGTAAAGGTAAAACTGGAGAAAGTGTTTTCTTTGTCACTGTCCTACTACCTTCAAGATCTCGTATTTAAGTTATATTTGCAGAAAGGGTCTATTATTCATTTTTGCTCTCTTCAATGAAACAAAACAAAACAAAACAAAAGCCCACTTGCTCTCTCTAAAAAAATATTAAGTAAAAAATCTCCTTTACTCTGTGCCCTTAAGCTTTTGGGTCACGGAGCTGTCTTGGATTTTATTAGCAAGAAGGTGTCTCCTGCCTACTCTAATTGCTCCCTACACTCTGCAGCACCATCTCTGCAAAAAGTTCCACTTGAATCCAATTCTCTCAACCCAGGTCTAAAACTGAGGATTTCAGAAGTGCCTCAAACACAAACGTCAGGGGAGCTGAGCAACCTCTGGGCTCAGAAACTCTTCTCTTTTCTGGGGAACAAGAGAAGGAAAAAACCCAACACAACCAAAACCCCCAAACTTTTGTACTTTTCCCCTTCCTCTGATGACAGTTTGAGGGTTGGATGAGATGATCTGGATGATTCCATGATTCTGTGATTTAATTGGAGCTGTAAATCAACCTTGCCTGTTTAGGTTTGGGATTTCTCAGGAATCTGTTCAGCAGGGCAGGAATGGAGTTTCAAAGGCAGCTTTTTGATGAGGATAATGCAGGAATACAGAACATTACAATTTCTTGGAGCAATTAGATGCCCCTGTTTTTTAAAAAAAAGTCAAATCCCCATTTTCAGTGCAGGGTAGGGCAGAAAGCACAGGAGAAAATGCTGTTATCCATTCCCATATGGAAACACAACAGCTCAGACACAGGTGCCTGGCTCCAGCAGTACATCCAACCCCTCCACTTCTTGAGAAATGACATTTTTAATCCCCAACGTGACAGATTTTGTTGAGTAAATAATGAACTGTTATCCCCAGATCCCCCCCGTTTGCAGGCTGACAAACAGCAGAATACAAATGACAACTTTATTTCCTTATCCTCCCGGTCCAGAAGTGCCAGAGATACTCAACAACACACACTTGATATTCCATAGAACACACTCTGAACCTTGGCAGATTCAGGCTGGGCTACTTCCCAGTAAAGATATGGAAATGAGCTGCCATCACCTTCTAGAAAAGGCTGGACTTGTGGTTATTTATTATAAAATATTTGTAATAATCACAGAATAACCTGAGTGGGAAGGGACCAACCAGGATCAACCAGTCCAACTTCTGGCCCTGCTCACACACCTGCAAATCCCTAAAAATTTAGGGATTCTATAAAATCAAAATGATATATGAAGTATAGAATTATATAAAATATATATATTTATTATAAAAATATTGCCTTTATCCTGCAGGGTGCTGGGCAGCCTGGCCAGGAGCCAGCAGAGCCCTCAGGCACCACTTCCAGCCTGGAAAGGGTCCCCTCCATCAGCTCATCCCATTAATTGCTCCTCTGGAGCAGGGCCAGAACTCCCCACACCGTAGATCAAACCTTCCTGACAACCCTGAGACCCCTCCCACGTGCAAATTCAGGCACAGGAAAACCCAGCTCAAACATCAGATAGGAGCAGGTGATCCCTAAACTCTTGGCTCAATCCTAGAAATAGAACATTTCCCAAGAACCTGTTCCAGTCCTGACAGATGATGGCACACGGATTATTCACCTCTCTCAACAATTCACAACTTGCAGGGCAACATTTGAAATAAATCTCTCTCCACCTCAAAATGCTCCTTTTCCCTCAAGTCTCCACAAGACTTACCTGACAGTGACGAAATTGAATTTTCTGCTGGTTTTCTGCTCTCGGTTAAACAGTTTGGAGAACCCCAAAACGGAATATGAAATTTAATTCATAACATAAGCTTCTTTAAACTTAAATGAAACAGCTTTTCCTGCTGGCAGAAAACAAAGCCAACCACAGAGACAGGAATGCACCAAGTGGACTTAATAAAATGACAGCTCCCCAAACAAGAGCATCAAACCTCCTCAAATCAGGTTACAGAAGAGATTTTACACAATCTTCTAGATCTTAGGAATTCCAAACCCTCCTCTGAGCAAATGACTTCCAATTCCTCACAACTGCGCTCAGCAAAGGAAATCATCCCCAACACACAAAATCAATAGGAAGTATTGCAGACAATAATGTGCAGCAGTAAGGAAGGAGCAGAGCAGTAAATTCAGGGAAGATGGGAGTTTGGAGAATGAGGAAAACACATCAGGCAAGCAACAGAACAGCTCCTGAACAGCCTCTGCCTCCATCTGACACTCCAAAATAACCCAGCTTGTTCCATCAACAAGAGCACAGGAGAACAAGGATCTGAGAGGATATTACAGCACCTGAGATCCAAAAGAAAACAAGAATTAAATGCAAGATGTTTTCAATCTGCGCAGGAAAGGAGCAGCACCGAGTTGTACAAATTGTATTTACAACTTGCATGAGTCACCCTCCACGGTATCATGGATGGGGAAATCACTAAAATATGAACAGATCATCCCAGCCAAAGGGATCCTAATCCAAGGGTGGGATGGTTCAGAAGCTGAGGGAGAAGCCAGCAGGAATTTGGGGGAGTGGAGAGGCCACACCTGGAGCATCCAGCACAAGGGGCAGCCTGGAGCAGACAATGCTCAAAATTTAGCAGTGTGTGCCAGTATCACCCATTCTATGACTCTGTAAAAATTCAGATTCAAATTGAGGTGGACAAAGCAAAAAAAAATTAATGTTTTCTACCCAAAGTCTCCTTTAAAACAAACACAACTATCCAGGGCTGCTCTGGTGATGATCAAAGGGAACAAGTCAGCTCTGCTGAAGAGAAACTCTAATTTGGCCCCAACTTCTTTTGTCCAAAGGGATGGTTGGGCTCCCAGCAATTAATGAGCCATTTTCAGGATTGCAAAAAGAAGCTGAGGTTCAGCAAATAGGTGGTGGAAATGATTTCAGATTCATTAAAGTGCACTGGGCTCTGTTCTGCCACGCCAGCACATCGCTGAAGTGAAGTCTCCCAGGCAGCCTCACTGGCCTCCCTTGCAAACCCAAATTAAGCAGGTGCAGAAATGCCAGCATCATCAGCATCTTCCTGAGGTGCTGGGGCTGGGATTATTTTGACACTGCCAGACTTTTTAGCAAGGCAAAAAAACCCAAACAAACCCACAAATACAAATTAATTACAGCCCAAAATGATCAATTTTCCCCCTACAATGGAAAAGCCATTGTTTTTTTTTTTCCCTTTCCTTAGTGCTACATTGGCACAACATCCCAAAATACCCCAAACCTGGCACTGTGAAATTTAAAAGGAGCATGAGCCCCCGCAACAATATTTTCACTGGGCAGCTCTTTCAATATCATGTAGAGCCTTTTTGAGCAGGTAATGATACCCAAAAAACTCCAAAAGTTTCAGTTCTCTGCTCACAAAGGTCTTTTAAATACTCTCCACACCCTCAAGAAGTTTTGCCTTTCCAATACCTCAGCCAGGACTGAGTGGAAAAGTGGAAAGATAAAGATATTTTCAGGAATGTCTGGATGACAGGAAAGGTAGGAGTGCAGAAAACCCCTGTCTGTTCCTCACACAGAAAAAAAAAATTCAAATTATTGAATTCCTCCTAAATATTATTGTATTGCCCTGCCCTGGACGTATTTGCTCACTATGCTGCTCCTGTTTTCCAGCAACTACTCCTTCAGCAGACACTGAGTTACAATTTTGAGGGGGCTGTAGCTTGGAAATGTCAAAGGGATTCACATTCCTTCTACACCACCTTTCAAAATAAAGCCAAAAGCCCTCAGGATCATGAATACAGCACAAAATTATGCATCCAAAAGAACAATCCCCTACCAGATCACACAATAATCCTACACAGGCCGTGAGGAAATATCACAGGAGGTTGTTTTTAGACCATCAATTAATCTGTGAACCCTCAGCTTGATCTTTCAGGAAATTGGTAATTTTATAGCTCACGGCAACACGAAAACGTAAAAGAGAAGAATGTTTAACCAAACCTTCCATTTGAACTCCTGGCCTTAAAAATAAAACACTCCCAGAAAAATGCCAAGGCTGGCACCTCCCAGGGGGCTGAGCAGCACACGAGGAATGACCCACCCAGCGTGACAATGAGAGCTCCTGGAAAGGCAGAGCACCTTTTGGTGACCTTGGGGATAAATCTCATAAAATCTCAGTCTCCTCTGCACCTGCAGAATCCCTGCACTCTGTGTTTGATGTCAGGATTTTCATCCAAGGGACTTTGCAGCCAATGTCAAAGAGTGTTCGGGTGGACTGTGAGCACAAGGAAATCGCTCTGCTGCTGCTGGTGTTGAAGCACATTTCAGGCTGTCAGTGCAGAAATTCAGATTAACATCTGGCTGGCTCTCAGAAAACCCAGCTCAGAGATAAAGCCAAGGGAGCAGAGGCAAAACAGCAGATATGAGGCACAAGTAACAAAGAGCACCACTCAGTCTCTGAAGAATATTAAAGCAAAGAACATTATGCTGAAAAGACTCATTGCTAAGGAAAGCGGGATTTGGGAATAGGAGGATCAAATTCTAACCTGTTTTATACAACCTACAACCTCAGAGAATTCAAGGAATCACACAGGTTGCCATGAAGGGAAGGCTGACTGTACAAATTCCTGCAAATCACCTCCTCTGATCTGCATAAACCCAGATGCACTGAGGTGCCTGCTGCACGAAGATCATAAAAATCACTGAATGGGTTGGGAAGGGACCTTAAAGATCATCCAGTTCCAACCCCCTCATCCTTCCAAACAGCTCCAAAATGCTAAGATTTGAAAATGACAAATTAATAATTAACAGAAAGAGAGTCACAATTCTGCTCCAGGCAAAGTATTAACGAGTTGCTGGCGTGACAGCCTTGTCCTGAACCACACATGAAGGCAGGGATGGAATTCTTTCTCCTTCAATCCCACTTCCCACTAAAAAGCTGAATCAGGATGCTCAAGTTTTGCTTGCAGTGTGATGCTGTCCAGGGGGTTGGCCTGGAAAAGACAGGACAGACACCAAAAGCAGAACCAAAACCTCACTATGCACTGGGAATTATTTTCACAGTCATTTTCACAAACGTGCCATCCTCTGAAATCCTTGTTTTATCCAGTATTGCTCTGAGTGTGAAAGCAAAAGTGCAGATTTCCTACGAAATACTTTTAAATCTCTGTTTCCTAAATGCCTGAGTAGTGCTGGTGAGCACTGAGGAACCTGCAAGGCAGGCAGGACACTGAAAAATCAGCGTGGACTTGGCAGAGATGAGCCCTCACAAATCCAAACTTTAAAATTGCTCCCACTGGAAAGAAAAGCGTCCTGTGGGACAGCTGCAAGCCCCTTGCAATGCAGCATCTGTGACTTGAACAGGGAGGGACCAGCATCACTTCTCCTGAGAGATCCCAAAGTTTTCAGGACATTCTCCAGCACAGCTGTCACATCCTCAGGATCTCTGGGAACATCTTCATTTTTCCCACCTCAGGACCAAGATGGGCTCTAAGGGAAAGTCACCCTCGTGAATTAAAGCAAATCATCACGAGAGGAACAATTCAGAGGCACCATCATTCATCACTTTGGCAGGAAAAGGGGGCTGGAAAATGCAGTTTTTCTAAGAGGGCACCAGGCATGTGACACCCTGATGAAGCAGCGAGGGAATGAGCACCAAATCACTGTAATGAAGTGAGATCATCCTTTTATTGTGTCCCAGATAAATCTGCTGGGCTGTTCCAGTGTCCTCTGTCAGGAAAAACAGACAGATTTTGGATATTACTCTCTGATTTATTTATTTACTGACCTGCTGGGAGGTGTAACTAATTTGGATTATTCTCCCTGTCACGGGCAGCAAATTCCAACTGCTTAAGCCCAGGAGAGAAAATTAATGACACAATTAACCTCTGTGCAATTGGAGTGCATCAGACAAGAGTCCTGCTCGTGTTTTCATCTCAGGTATTGCACAGGGCCACAGGTCAGCCCTTGGAAAAGGCAGCATCCATCCAAACTCCTGCTCCAAGCCTTTTCCAAAGGAGTTTCAACGCAGGAGAATTGGCTAGAAAAACAGCTCTCCTGTCTATTAAAAAAAAAAGTTTAAAAAATTACACCAAATGTTATTTTTCTTGGAGGTTTACCTTCCTTTAAAACCATGTTATTATAATACAAAATTAGATCTGGGATTTTCCAAAGAATCCAAAGTAATTAGTTGTCCAATTCCCACTAGATTGCCAAGGGAGTTAGATCCTAAATGCCTTTGGCTCTTTTGGAAAACCTCATCCATCACAGAAAATTCATAGGCTGGTTCACCAGAAAGTGCAGAAAAGCAAGGTCTGAGTTAACAGTTTGAGAATGATTTTTACAGCACTTCCCAGGGCCCCTCAGTCAATGCTGCACTGGGAATAGTGGGCACCACCACCACATTTTCCACTGGAAAATAACATTTCAGCCACAGGAACCGTGGCAAGAAGTGATCAGGGACATTGAAGGGCTCTGGAACACTAAAAATAAAGGGCAAAGCTCCACTCAATGAAAGCACTGGGCCCATGGAGAGCAGCACACTGGGATTTTTCCTTTGCTCCTGGTGCTGCTCTTCAATGTCTTGGGTTTTGTTGGTTTTTTTTTTCCAAGCAGATTCAAAGCAGAGGGAGTGCAACTTTTCTGACTGGATAGAATGGATTAACAATGCAACACTGCTGGTTTTTAATCAGATTGCAGCTCCCAGCTTCAACCCAGGGCAGACCCAGAGCCAGAGTTCTTCGGCCTCTGCCAGTAAATGAAGATCCCAAAGAGCTTTAGGAGGCGTTTAATTACAACCTGAGAGTAAAATCACTGTGTAGAAGCCACATTTAATTACCTGATTCCCTCCTGTCCCCCTTTCCCCAGGTGGAATTGGGTTTCCATGGTTCCTGACATGGACACAGTGACTCCTTTCCAGCTGTTTGATTACAACCCACAATGAACATGTTGGTAAATCTTGCTGTTGTTTTTGTATTCATATTTTGTGTTTTGATAGATAAGGGTCTTTCCTGTGCTAAAATCACAGGATGGTTTGGGTTGGAAGGGATCTTGAAGCTCATCTAATTCCAGATCCTTTCCAACTCAAACCATTCCGTGATTCTCCAATTAGCAAAATTCCTCCAATCTAAAAGCATGTAAAACCAACCAAAAAAAAAAAAAGATTAAAGTCAGCTGAAACAAATTTAATCTTTTATTTTAGTTCAGATTTTTGAAATAGCTTTTCAGTTCACTTAAGAGGAGGAAATAAGAGTATTTATTATAAAGAAATAAAAAATAATTCCAGAGTCTGCCTGAGTCATATTGGCACTTCCCACAAAAGAAGGAATAATGAATAATAGAATGAAGGGATGAAATGCAATCCAGATTTTCCATTTCAGCCATGAAAACAGAGGGAAAGCAGCTTCTCCTCAACTTATTTCTGACAAATAACTGCAGTTTTCAGTGTATATTTAGATGTCCAAGAACACTGAACCCACAGAGCCACGACCAGAACCCCACTGAGCTAAACAGAAGGGTTTGGGGGCGGAGGGGGATTGGTTGTTCCCAGCATGAACTGGGAGTTTTTCATTTCCCTCAAAACATGCAGGCTTGGAGCTCTGCAGCCTCTCTCAACCCTGAGAACACCAGTGAATCATCAGCCACTTGCTGCTGGCTTGTACAGACACATTTACATGAGATATTTGGAAGCAGAAACTACATCCTTTTGGAGCTGAGTGGTTAAAAGTTGGTACAGCAAATGTGGCTGAAGCCAAAAAGTGAATGTAAGGTAATTAAGAAAAAAGTTTCGAGGCTGATTATGTGCTTAAATATTTTTTCAGTGGATGGACCTGCCCTCAAGGATCACGGTTCCCACTCAAGCCTTTATTATCCATTATGTATTTTCTGTGTTTTATCTGCTGAAACCCTTGTGCACATCGAAACCCAATGATCTACTGCTCAAAATCCACCGAGAGAGATTTGCAAAATTCCTAAATAAAACCACTTCAAAAGGCAGCTAGGCAGCACAACCCAAAAAAAAGTACAAAATAAAATATCAGCCTGCAGATGCTGGTTGGATGGGGTTTGGAGCAACCTGGTCTAGGGGAAGGTGTCCCTGCCCATGGCACAGGGTTGGAATGAGATAATCTGCAAGATCCTTTCCAAGCCAAACCATTCTTTGATTCTGGAAGAATTCTTGTTGATTCAATTCTGTAGCTTCCTACATAACAACAACAACAAAAAAAAGCCTTCAGCCCCCCAAAATAAAAGCAGAGATTTCCTATAAGGAAAGAAACAGCAGGAGCTGGAAAACTTTAGGAAAGAATTAAGATTCTACCCTAAGGTTTTGCAAATGCCACGCGTGGTAAGCACAAGGACAGCACAGGAGCAGAAAAGGCTTTCTAGCAAAACAATTTCCAAACATTTCCCTTGGAGATCAGCCCCTCTCTCCCATTAGCAGGAATTTGCCTGCATGGATCCCTCAGCTCTGCTGGCAGAGGAGGGGTCCTGCAGGGAGGGCACGAGGAGGTTTTGGCCTTTTTCCTTTCACAGTGGTTTGATGGGGCTGGGAAGGGAACAAGTGGCTGCCTTTAAAGGCACTCACACAGGGACAGAGTATGAGCTCAGCACATCAAAAGAGAGGTTTTATAGTCCCATAAAACATGTCCACAAATGCTGATGAACTCCTTGTAGCACCTCCTAATTCCAGCTGACAGCAGGGATGAAGAGCAGGGGACACTGACAGAAAACAAAGGGGAAAAAAAATCCACACAGAGCTGACAAAACTGTTCAAAAATGGTTAAAATAAAAGACATGGCACAAATCTGCAGCAGAGGTTCCATTTCTTCCACATCAACCCATTATTTATCAGCTCCAAGAAGATGAAAGCTAACAAACCCTGTACAGGCTGGGAATTCTGCATCTTTAACTTCCAGAACTCTCATTCCTGTTGGAATCACAGAGACACATCAGGTGTGGTGGTCACTTCACACCCCTCTGAGTCCTTGTCAGAGAATCTTCCAACTCGAGAAAGAAAAGCTTCCAAGTGGCATCACTGGGAAAAAAAAAAAAGCTGGAAAAAAATTCCATGTTCTCAAGTTGTAGCAATTAAAAAGAATTTAATGATGGCCCAGGGTTCACAAGGCACAGGTTTTGTGCCAACTGCCAAATACTGAAGTAGGGAACGTGTCATTCCCTATCCTGCATTCCCAACCTTTTCCTCTCAGCCTAACACCCAGCAGAGCTGACTCTGACTTTCACAACTCCACCCAACAGCTTTTTGAAATTATTTCTCTCTCCAAGAATTTGGGCACCTTTTTCGGTGCCTTCAGCGGAGTTGAAGTTGCTTTCAACTCACATGGATTTAGTTACATAAATATTTAGGCATGAACTCTAAACCCCCTTTAAAACCGTAATATAACTAAATGTGATAAACAATTAAAAGGAAAATCCACCTTAAATGAAGTTCAGAGCAGCTTGATGCTCTACAGCTTGGAACAAAGACGATGAATTTCTTCTTTGCTCATGAACCTGCAAATATTTCATTAAAGGAGCTAATATTTTTTAAAATCTCCCCAAAGCCCACTGACCTCCTCTGCAATGAGCTGCACAAGTGACTGCTTGCTGTTCAAACAAATAATTTTTATTCTGGGCTTGATTTCTTTGAACTTCAGCGTAAATGTTGGTGTTTATGAAATGCATTGGATCAACAGCTCCAGGATAAAAAGTGTCCCAACAGAAGTTGTTAATGCAGGAGTAGGGGAGGGAATTTCTGCTCTGTCACCCTGCTAACAGAATACAAAATAAAATATGGCACAGCTCTGTTAACAAGGGCCATCCCTGGGAAAGAAAATAATCCAATGTCTGCAGCTCTGGAGCTCGTCCAGGTACCTGTTACCACATAATTCAGTTAGTTTTGAACACAGCTCAGCCAGGATTGTCCAGCCAAAGAGAAAACAGATCAATCTGGGGCATTTCTACTTCATATTCTTTGTTTTTAAAAGGCCCAGGATGCCATTGCCATCTCCTGTTGATTCCATGAAATCTCTCTGCACTTCCTGACACATTTTTTTTTCTTCTCCTTTATCCAGGCCATTTCCACCACCCCAAATTCCAAGTACATCTTCTTAAGAGCTTGAGAAAGGTACAATTTATTTGCTGTTTGAAATTGCAAGGAAATTTCCTAATTTTTAGGAAAATTGAAGTAAATCTATAAAACATTTTAATAGAGAGGGGAGGACATTACAAACCTTCTTGGCAAGGCCAAATTTAAAAAAAATAACCTCCTGCAAAATCAGCTGGTCACTTCTTAGATCCAGAAAGATGGAACTCTTCCTGGACCACAAACTTCCCCAGAAATTCATGCTCTTGGCAGCACATATTTGCAGAAAACACTGTAACACCCTGCTGGATTTATTGCTGCATGTGCTGAGCTCACTTCAAATAACAGGGGGGGAGGGAAAAATATCAAGTGACCTACTCCAATTATTTAAATTCCATTTTTAAATATCAGCATTCTAAGGAGCAGAATTCTCCCTCCTCACTTTCTCCTGCTAGAGACTGAGTAAAGCTGCATTTTTTTTTTTAAGCTGCAGACTAATCTCTTTTATGACCAGTGTTCTCTCAATGAGATGAGCATTACTGAGACAAACCATTCAGGAGTCCAAGGGCAGCAGTTCCACACATGTCACACCATTTAAAAAGAACCACAAAGACTGTCAGGCCCATTACTTGGAGGATGACCACAAAGCCATCAAATATCTGTGGAGACACTTGGGTGAAAAATAACTGCCTGGGGTTCAAACCATCACCTGGTGAACTTCCCAAAGGCAGCAGCAATTTCAGATATTGCTCTGGCATTCCAGCCAGGATTTATGGCACATTAACAGCTCTCATGCAAGGAGCTGATTTTATTTTCTGAGTACCAACTGTGTCACAAACAGCTCGTTCAACTTTTAAATGCAAAGGTTCTGACCTGTGCTGAGCCACCCAGCAAAAACCACTTGGGTTTTCCATGGGCAGCTCCATGGAGCAGCTTCAGCTGATAGAAAAGCCCTTCCCTAGGGTTAGGAGTCAGTGGAGGGGATTCAAGCCCACACCTTACATTCATCATGTGCAAGGATTTAAATCCATACCATGCACATTGTTGGCATATTTGTGTAAGGAAAAAAAATCTGCATCACTGCTCTGTCAAACAATCCTGCAGAGCAACAGCTACAAACCAGCCCAAAACTGAAAAAGTGAGTTAGGGCAGGAGGCAGAGAGCATTTTCCATCAGCAGCCCAGAGCTGCAATGACCAACATCAATCCTTCCCCCTCCTGTAAATAATGCCAGGCTCACTCCTTTGACCTCCTCTGTCACATGCCAGGTGAAGTCCTACATCTGTGCACTGGGTATAAAGGTAATCTCCAAAGAAATAAATTAAAAAAAATATTAAACATGTGTTTAGTGTAACACTGAACATACTAACACAGCAACAGATGAGACAGATGAGAGCTCTGGAAAAAAAACCTTTCCCTTTTCCACGGTGCCTTCCCTCCCTGGCCTGCTCCTGTGCCAGCCCTGCCACAGTTCAGGGACCTGAGTGAGCAGAAAAGGCAGCCAGCAGCAAACCTTTGGCCAAATCAAATTAAATTCCTGACAGGAGAATGAGCAGCACTGCCAGAGCAAGGAAAACATCCTGGGCTGTGGAAAAGGAAGAGTGGGATGACAGCACGGCTGGCAGAGGCTGGGATGGAGCTGAAACCTCTCCACACCTTTCCCACTGAGGAACTGAGGCTGCTGAACAGCACAGACGTTCCCTTGCTCACCTGGCTGCAGAAGAGGACCAGTATTTTATGCCATTAATTCCTTTAAAAACCAGAGGAAGACTCAGGTTCCTGCAGCAGAGCCCTGAAATTCCTCTCCAAGTGCTCTCCCAGGCCTCCTGGACAAGTGTGACACAGCAAATGCAATTGAAATGCAGCTTTTCTGCAAGATCATTCCCAGTGCCCACCCCCAGACCCAGATGTGAGGCAGAAAATGATCCCATTTCCCTGCTCCCTCCATTAAATGCCATTCCTTTTGATAAGGAAGGATATGAGCATGATGGAGCATCCTTAAGAGAGGTTCCTCAATGCTCAGTGTCTGATATCCCCAGCTCTGCAGTACCACAGCAGGAGTGTGTGGGCAGAGAGGAGGCTTCAGCTCCTCCTTCCCCAGTTTCCTTTCAGCAATGTTTGGGCTGCTAAATGACACCAATTTTGGAAAACACAGGAAAGCATTAGACAGAAAACCCCCCAAAAAAAGGAACATATTAGTTGTCAGTGTCTTCTTAGCAGACAACCCACCAGAGAGCCTGCTAAAGATTCATGTCCCAGAGAAGATACGTGTGATTTTCCCTCTCTTCTGTGGGAGGGAGAAAAATATAGACCCCAAAAAACTGAGAATCCTCAACAACAAATTCACTGCTAAAAAAAGAGAGAAGATCTGTTCCTTGGAGGCAAACAGCTTCAGCCTGAGCTGTTAACAGGTCATTCACCAACAGGACAAGTCACTGGTAGCTTCTCCTGCAGCAGGGTCCTGCAGCATTCCCTGTGTCCTGTCCCTCCAGGCCTTGTCCCCAGTCCCTCTGCAGCTCTCCTGGAGCCCCTTTAGGGGCTCTGAGCTCTCCCTGGAGCCTTCTCCTCTCCAGGTGAGCACCCCCAGCTCTCCCAGCCTGGCTCCAGAGCAGAGGGGCTCCTGTATGATCCAGCAGAGAGCCTGAATTGTCCCAGAAAACCTCAGAATTCCCTCACTATTTATCCTGACACAACCACTCAGGTCAGCACACGGCTCCCAGCTCTCTGGATGAATGAGGTTGTTCAGGATGTTCCACCCACTCCTGCACTGAAGAGCTCAATTAGCTCCACACAAAATGCTCAACTTTAAGTTAAAATTTAAACAAATCTCCCCCCTCTCCCATTGATGGAACAACATGACCAAGGGCTATGCTGGCTGTGAGACAAGGAAATAACTTCAAACATTTTTTTCCTGAACAAGGCTGCTCTAATAGTTTGATAAACTGCTTTTATTTGTTTGTTTGTTTTCTAGCACTCCACTACCAACTGGAAAAGGTCACTCTGTCTTCTGTGTTATTCCTCCATTCTCAAAGAAGGTCAAAAATATTTAATATTTAATATCTGCATGTTTTGTACCTCAGCACTGCTCAATGCTTAGCCAGCCCTCATACTACACTAGAGTGCCTGGTGCAGTTATCAGGGAATTATTGCAGTTGTATATATGTAGTTTTTATCCAGAAATCCAGCTCCAAAAACAAGCTGCAGCAAACAACTCCTTCCCCACAAGCCCCAGTTTCCAGCCCACCACGAGCTCCTGTTATTTTGCACAGACATGGAGAGAGAACCCTGCTGTAAGGAATTTCACATGCAGAGATCCATCATCAGAACATCATCCCTGAGAACTGCACTCCTGTGACATTGCTCTGCTGTGGTGACCAAATTCCATTCACTGGGATTTGAAGGAACTGCATCGCTTCCCTGAGCCTCTTGCTCCAAATTTTCAGCCTCCCCCAACAGTTTTAAACACTTGCAAAATCGAGTTTTCTGCTCCCCCTGCTGCAAATGTAAGATCTCCTCTCCAAAAATTATCCTTACTCAGAAAAGCAGGCTAGAGATAATTTAAGCTTTGGGATCAAAGGTTTTCTTACACTCTAAGGTAAAAATATTTTAAGCCACTCCAGTGGAACTAAGGTACAAACACCCACAAGATTTTGAACAAAGAAATGCAGCATTTCCTCCCTTTCATGCCACTCAATGCTCATTTCTTACCTTAAACCAGCAAGAGATTATGGATCTTAAAGTGCTGCTTTTATGCATTGTAAAAGCTCTTCTGGAAGCTTTTCCGACTCCCCCTGACACCCAAGAACAATGAAACCTTTCCAAGTAGGCTGTTGTGATTTTCTTGGCACACTTTTCCCCCCAGATCTTGGTCAGACATTGTCTCCCCAGCACCACATTGACTCCTCAGTGCTCACACCTCCACAGGCTTCGAGTTCTATCAGCTTTGTTCAGGAGCAGCCAAGAGAAATCACCCCAAATTTCACCACACCCCAGGACTGAACCCATCCCAAACTCCCACGAGGATGGGAATATCCAGCCTTGATGTTCTGCTACACTGAAGGAATAATCTTGAGAGGGTTCTTACTCCAAGGTTTTGTCTTTCTGGAGGAAAATCTACAAAACTCAAAGTTTTTCTGGACCTCGTGGATCACAGGCTGCAGATTCCCCATTCCACATATCCTAAATTTAATTCTTCCCTTTTATTCTTAACTTCTTTATTCCCACTTCAATTGTGTGACATCCTGTTGTTCAGAAAACCCCTCATGAACCTCTGGCTGGACATTTCCAGGCAAATTTTTTGCAAGAATAGTGTTGAATGGAGCTGCAAGTTTGTGGCATGGGGAAAAGGGATCGAGATTTCTTTAATAATTTAATAAACATGTCTTTAATAATAATTCCTCTAGAAAGACAAATATGTGGGTAAGGAGTCAGTGGAGGGGATTGAAGGCCCACACCTTACATTCATCATGTGCAAGGATTTAAATCCATACCATGCACACTGTTGGCATATTTGTGTAAGGAAAAAAAATCTGCATCACTGCTCTGTCAAACAATCCTGCAGAGCAACAGCTACAAACCAGCCCAAAACTGAAAAAGTGAGTTAGGGCAGGAGGCAGAGAGCATTTTCCATCAGCAGCCCAGAGCTGCAATGACCAACATCAATCCTTCCCCCTCCTGTAAATAATGCCAGGCTCACTCCTTTGACCTCCTCTATCACATGCCAGGTGAAGTCCTACATCTGTGCACTGGCTATAAAGGCAATCTCCAAATAAATGAATATTTAAAAAAAATATTAAACATGTGTTTAGTGTAACACTGAACATACTAACACAGCAAAAATGAGAGAACAGACATGTGACAGATGAGAGCTCTGCTGCTTGAGAGAGCCTCAGATCCCTGGGTGGAGAGGCACAGCACCTGAATAAAGCCTAAGCAAGGTACAGCTTTAGTCTCTTGCAGTTCAGAGGCAGAATCAAATAAGAATTTGCTGCAAATACGCCGGCAGCAAGTGTCTCAGCTGCCTAAACCCAGCCATAATGACAGCAGAAGACAAGCCATTAGAGCTGTGACACTTTATAAGACAGGCATGACACGGTAACACAGAACAAAAATGTCACTTTGAAAGCTGCTGATAAATCACTTGGTAGGCAAAAGGAATCAAACACCATAAGGATGAATCCACGGGAATTTTTTTTTTTCTTTTGCTGATATTTAAGCTCTTTGGAGTTTTACAATCTGTTGTAAATGTGGCCACTTACCAGAAAAACCGAAGACAAATCCCAGCACTGCCGAGTGTTGAGCACGACAGGCGTTCTCTGGCACTGTTCTAAAGGAACTTGGAGCTGACAAGGTGCCCACCTGAGGGATTCTCACCTGCAGGACATCCTGGATCTTCACCCACACATCCACCATGTCGTAGAGCTTGATCTCCCCATCGTACTGGCTGCAGGGGGAAGCCACTGTCTGCTGCAGGTGGCCCAGCACCACCGCGTGCGCGGCGGCCACGGCGTTGAACTTGTCAAAGAGCAGCTCCAGCAGCTCCAGCAGCAACCTGGGAAGCAACAGAAAACAGCTCTGCTCAGCTTCTGGAAGGTTCCACAGGCTCATAGCAGGGCAGGGGGACAGGGCACTGTGGTTTCATGGCATGTTTTGTGACAAGCTGGTGTCACCGGGCTTCAAACCCTCTCTGTGGGCTCACTTCAGCTCAGGTTTGGTATCTGAACATTCCTGAGGATTTTTCTTCCTCCCTCCCTTCCCCATATCAGCAGTGCTCACTTTAAAAGTGTCCTGTTTAGGGTTACAGGGAAGACAAAACCATTAATAACCCCACAGTAATTAAACTGGATTAATATTAGAGCCCATTGTGAGAGCCCAGGCAGGGCTGCAGGCAGGGAGGGAAACAACTTGCTCTTCCCCCAGAAAAAAGTATGAGTCTCAAGGCAATAAAAAATGACACAAAGAGAATAAAAGGAATTCTTTTTGAGTTAGTAAATTAATATGGCAGGTTTCACACGACAGGAAATATCAGAAAGCTGAAATACCAACCCTCACCACTTGCCATGATTTTACTCCTATATTTTTTATAGCTATAACATCATCTAAATCTACTGCACTGTACCTGCTCCTATGGTTCCTTACTGCCCAATTACTGTGATTAAAGCACCTTTGCAAAGTCCTGAACAGTTTGTGACGAGGCAGAGCCATCACACTTTTTACTGTCTGAGAACAGAAGCATCCCGATGGAGCTCAGCGCCGTTTAATGAGCAGCTCGAGTCCCCACGTAACCCCACCAAAACGTGAGGATAACACTTCCCAAATCCATATGTTAGGCACTTGTAGCTCTGACAGACAAGCTCCATCACATTTCCTGCAGTAGCTTTGGAGCCACCACATGCTCCAAGTCTGCCCAGCAGAAGCTGCGATCCCCAGGGCAGGAGCTGGAGCTGCTCCCACTCCTTCTCCAGCACCTTCAGCGCTCACAGGAACAGGGAAGGGCTTTGGGGACACCCTCAACATCCCAGGTTGCTCCAAGCCCCAATGTCCAGCCTGACCTTGGACACTGCCAGGGATCCAGGGGCAGCCACAGATGCTCTGGGAATCCTAGCCCAGCCAGGAATTCCTTGCCAAGCTCCCATCCATCCCTGCCCTCTGGCAGTGGGAGGCCATTCCCTGTGTCCTGTCCCTCCAGGCCTTGTCCCCAGTCCCTCTGGAGCTCTCCTGGAGCCCCTTTAGACTCTGGAATGTGCTGGAAGCTCTCCCTGGAGCCTTCTCCTGAAGCACCCCCAGCTCTCCCAGCCTGGCTCCAGCCCTCTGAATTAATTCGTGACCTTCTTGACTCAAAAATAAAAAGCCACTGAAACCAAGATACTTATCAAACAAAACCCAATAAATAAATTGTGTATGTATCCCTTTTCTTCATAATTCAGAACAGCAGCAAATGCTAAAAAATGTGACTTTATGGAACCAGATTAATTCTGTACCACTGAGAAAATCTTCTCAGTGCCAGCCCAGCTTCCACCAACATCCCATGACAAACAAGAACTCAGTCACCCCTGCACCTCCTTGCTGCCCCAAGAAAGAACAGTTTTGCAGAACTGAACTACCTGGAGAGTTGGACACGTTCACTTTATTCTCAGTAGGTGAGCCTGACCTCACATTATCCTTGATTATGAAGCCATTACTAAGATAATACTGCACTGATCAGATCCTTTTTGTTTGAAAGTCCAGGGTCTTCCTGTTCCCATGTTCCAGACTGCTGGACATGAAATCCCCCAGATGCACACTCCAGTGTCAGTAGCTGCCACCCCAGCACATTTTCCATTCTCATCACTGTATTCCCACATCTCCCTGAAAAGCACATGGAATCCAAGCAAGAGGATTTAGGAGAGCAGTGTCAATCTCCCATCTCTTCTTGGACTGGATTTTTAATGTTTCCTTACCAAAATATCCCATAAATGTGTCCCTTAAGCAGGCATCCATCCACATTGTTATTCTAAAGTCCAAACTCTTCCAAAATTCAGGAGAGCCCCACAGATGTGTGCAGCAGCACCCCAAGGAAACACAACACGGCCTCTTCTGGAACACTCTGTCCTCCACAACCCCAGATAAGGATTTTAAATGTGAAACTGTGACTAATGAGCCACTAATTAAGGATAAGGCAGAGGCAATTCCTATAGTTAAGCCATTCTCCATAAACTTTTTTCAAGCATAGAGATCTAAAACTGTTCAAGAATTTTAACAATTAGTAATTAAGAACTTAAAGAAAAATTTTAAGAATTGAAGAAGAATGAATGAATTGAATGAATTGAAGAAGAATGAAAAGGAGAATATTTAAGAATTTAAAATTGTCCACTTAAAGCTGAGCTCAATTAAAACATGGTGAGATTTAGGCAGAGTTTTCAAAGTTATCTTCCCCCAGGGACAAGGAGCTGCTTGGAACCTGCTCCTGCCCTTCCTGAAGCTCTGAGGATCTCAGAGAACACCCACAGAGTCATCACAAGCCAGAAGAATCTTGAGTTTAACATTTTAGGAGTAATTAACAATGTTTTTATACACAAATGTAAAAGGTGGCTGCACAAACCTACATGGAAAAGCTTATTAAGGAAGGATAAGAGAGTTAAGTTGAAAAAGTAGGAGGAATGAGCTCAGCAGTGACTGTAATCAGATCTGCAGCTTTCCTGGCCAGGTTCTACAAATCATTTCTCTCTTGTACAACGAGAGGGGCTGTAAATAATTGTTGCATGGGGTCTCGAAAGGAATTACACCAGAATTTCCCCAAGCAGATTGTCAGCCTCATCCTCAGTGACAGAATAGTTTGGGTTGGAAGGGACTTCAAGGATCACCTGACAGCCTCATGAACAGTTCAGCAGTTTTGGGCACTGCATTGTGCTCAAATTTCGGGTCTTACAGAGCTCTGTTGAAGCAGCAGGGCTTTGTTGTTCAGATTTATTTTTCCCCTGACAGCAGGAAAGTCTCTGAGCTTTGATTTAAAACTGAAGCTAATTTAAGGGGTGGGGACACCCTTCCATCCTGTAATTTATTCTTTTCAATACAAATGAATTCACCTGCTTGCTGTAAACTTCACGTGTGATTTAGGTTTAGAACCAGGTCTTAATTATGTCTGTATTCAACAAGAATTCAAGACACTTTCCATGGCTCTAGAATATGAGCATCTTAAAGGCTCACACTCTTCAACAGATGCCAAAACCCATTAAACCTTTCTGTGCCTCACTCAACCCTCTGGGCAGGTTAATGGCATTGATATATGATCTGATCCAATTTATCAATTCCAACAGACAACCAGGAGCCACAAAACCTCTCCAGACTGGTTCATAAAACAAGGATCAAGAATATGTTACACTCTTGGCATCACAAACTAAAATTCTGCCTTCTGACCCATCTTAAAAAAGCTCATTTTCACTGAGATATCAGCACTGCAACTCCACAAATTCTTCAAAACTGAATTGTTTCCACGGCAGTGCTAATGAGAGGAATTAAAAAAAGGAGTCTTTATCAAGCTGATGTTTTCCTTGGGAGTGATTTTCCACTACAAATATTGCACATAATGAAGATGCACACTTTAATTTTTCACCATTAATTCCCTTTGGACAACGATCATGACAATGTGGAGATGAATATTTCAGCTGGAAGAGATTCCTGCTGGAATCCTTTTGTTCCAAAGGCCAGTTTCAGTGAATTCTGAGGAGCAGCACAAACACAGTGCTCAGTTGGCTTCCACACCTTGCTATTAACGTCAATGGGGCTGCAAAACAATTAGAGACTTGGCCATACATTTGTGATAGAATTAGTTCCATACATGATTTCAAAGCTTTGCACCTGCATCAGCTTAATTGGACTCTGCCACACTCGAAATCACCGAGCTGAATTTTCTCATTTCAAGTCATATTATCAATTAGGACTTTTTTTTTTTTTTTTGTAGCAATCAGGGGCTGGGAGTTGAAATATCCTTACCTAGGCTGATTTTCCTGGGAAATATTCTCCCCTCTCTGGTAACCGTTGTCAGCCACCTGAGTGGTCGAACGCTTCACAATCTGCTTGAGCTCCTGCTCCAAGCGATCCTGGATGGCTTTCACCGTTTCTGGGATTTTCTTCAGCTTGGCCAACCCCTTGATGAGGATTCCCATGAAGACGGCGCTGTTCTCCTCTGGATCCAGGTCTGTGTCCTCTTTGATCTCCAGAAGGCTTGAGTCTCGCACTGGAAGAGATTTTAATCCCAGATTTTATCAACTGAACCCGACATCAGCACCCTGAAGAAGCAGGACGGGAGCTCCTCTGGCTTCACACAACTCCCAGCACGTGGAGCAACCAAGGATGAACAAGGAAACCAGAAACCTTTGGATTTTGGAGGGAAGCAGTGGATGTTTCTGTTTGCCTGGGGGGCTTCCCTAGACATAAATACAGCAGCCTGCACACGCTGGATTGATTTAGGAACAATTCGTGGTGTAAATTCTGCGTTGGGAAATAGGGGAAGTCTGGTGCAATTGAGATATTAATAAATGAGAAGGTACAATATCCCTACAAATCCTCTGAATGTGTTTCAAGGAGCTAAAACCCACTCAGTTTCTTCCCCAGCTGTTTTCTCCTTGCTATTTTCTTCACAAGAGAGGAATTTTCATTACAAACACTATCAAGCTTAAGGGACTGCTGATGAATTCGGCAAAGTTGACGCTGCCGAAGTGACTGATTGTTTGATTTTATCTTTTCCTGCTTTATTACGTCTGTCAAGGGGTTGATGAAGTTACTCAAATCTTCCAGCAAGGCTTCTAGAAGGGCAAAGTGAGAAGAATTAGAGAGGATAGTGCAGACATGGTCCTGAAGTAACAGGGATTGCACAGGGAGAGATCCTGTTGCTAAGCGACAGGGGATGGGGAAAGCAAGAGAGACTCTGCTTGTTTTAAGTAGGTTCATTAAGCAACATTTCTTAATTTACAGATAACACCCAGCAACAACAAAAGCGTGGCTCTGTTAAAGACTGGGTGAAACATTTAATAAATATATTTAAACACTTATGCGAAGTAAGTGCCTGCAAGGCAAACTGAATTAAAAGAATCTTGGAAGATCTACAGCCACTCTGTGCCATGCACCACGCCAGATCCTTGGATCAAAATTAAAACCCAAAGGCTGTTTCATCTGACTGGGGCTGAGCTCTGAAAAGGCTGCTGGGTGACAGATGACTCCCAGGCTTTCAACTCCTCGACAGATTTTTTCCCTTCGAAACTTTTCCAAGAAGCTGAAGAAATGTCAAAAGATCCAGCAGAAGGGTGGAAGGAACATGGCAGGAGTGAGGAATGGCACAGGGAGCTGGGCTCTGACCAGAGGAGCAGCACCAGTGCTAACTTAGAGCAAGATCAAAAAAACAACAGCCCAAGGATGGTGCCAGTTTATAAATAATCACAATAAATGGGTAACGCTCCCCTCAGTGCCAGTTCACACCAACTTCAGGCTCAATCAATCAAGAGGTTCCTTAATTCCTCCAATGTGATCCCAAATTCTGCACTTCTCCTGCAGTGTGATCCCAAACTCTGCACACTTCCTGCAGTGTGATCCCAAACTCTGCACTTCTCCTGCAGTGCCATCCCAAACTCTGCACCCTTCCTGCAGTGTGACCCCAAACTCTGCACACTTTCTGCAGTGTGATCCCAAACTCTGCACCTTTCCTGCAGTGTGATCCCAAACTCTGCACCTTTCCTGCAGTGTGATCCCAAACTCTGCACCTGTGGCTCAGACTGAGCCCACGGCTCACATGGTCTCACATGTGAACCCAGAGCACCAGGAGAGAGTGAGGTGAGGATGGATCCTGCTCTGGAGCCAGGCTGGGAGAGCTGGGAATGCTCACCTGGAGAGGAGAGAGCTCCAGGGAGAGCTCAGAGCCCCTGGCAGGGCCTGAAGGGGCTCCAGGAGAGCTGCAGAGGGACTGGGGACAAGGCCTGGAGGGACAGGACACAGGGAATGGCTTCCCACTGCCATAGGGCAGGGATGGGTGGGATCTTGGGCAGGAATTCCTGCCTGGGCTGAGATTCCCAGAGCAGCTGTGGCTGCCCCTGGATCCCTGGAATTGTCCAAGGCCAGGCTGGACAGGATTTGGAGCAACCTGGAATGGTGGAAGATGTCCCTATCCATGGCAGGGGGTTGGACTGGTTGACCTCTAAAAAGACCATTCCAACTCCAAATTATTCCATGATCCCCTGACAATGAATATCAGGAAGATCAAACAGTGCTTTTTTCTCTCTCACACACATTTCTTTCAATTAAATGTGAGCAAGTTACAGGACAAGCAAGTAGAAGCACCCAGAAGGTATTAATTAAAAAAAAAAAAGGGCAAAAAAAGCAAGGATAATAGAAAGACATTTCAAACACCAATTGGAATTTAACAACTGGATGCAGAACCATTCCTGCTCAAAGCTCTGCTCCATCACAGACCTTTTACTCCACAGAGTTGCCAAGGACTTTGTGGCTGCAGGCCTGGTCTCTGCCCACTCTGTTATTGTTGTTTGTTATCCTCCAAAACCCACAGCAAAAATCAGGCAGAGACACAGAAAATGAGCTCTTTGAAACAGAACTGTGAAAAAAACCACTGGAAATGCTACAGGAAGAAAGGTTTAACCTATTCTTTAAAAAAACCCAAACCCTGAATACCTTGTTTCTCTGAGTTCAAGGCAGATATTTCCCAGCCCCAGCAGCTTCTCAGAGGACAGGTCCCATCATGAGGCTGCAGCCCCTCTGTAAGCAGCTTGTAAATTATTCTTAATATCATAAAATGAACACCCAAGAGGGAGGAAATGGAGCTGTAGCCAAATGCGAGGACAGCATTTACGAGGAGTAAAAGCAGCAATCTTGCTGAGAACTCTGCCAGCACACTGAGACAAACACACTTCCACTCTCCAAAGAGCAAACCAATTTCCAGCATCCTCAAATAGTCAGGACATTGATTTACATCTCTTCCAAACAAGAGCAAAGTGAACAATTCGATGTCTGGGAGCTGCACATGGGTTTGGAGGCTCAGTCAGATCTGGCTGTTTGATAAAACAGTGTGAAACCTGTTTTCAGTGTGTTTCCTGCACACACTGTCCCTATTAAACAGGAGCCCTGGGTAGCTTTGGGGGCCCATTTACCTCAAATCCCAACCCTGGGTAACTGAGGATGTCCTTTCCTCGTGTCTTTTGCACTTCAAACATCCTCTCCTGCCAGTTAATGTCATCAAGGGGCTGTTTGACCACAAAGCTTTGGCCCAGGAACAAGCTCCTCCTGTCCCCTTCCTCTCCAGAAAGGCATCAAAGGACCCAGGCATTTATTAAGGAGTTCACCTGGAAAATTGCAGCCCCACGTGCTGCTCCCTGTGGGCAGAGGAGTCCATGGGTGAGGAAAGCTGTCCCTAGAGATCAGCTCCCAAAAGGGAGAGAGCTTTGTCTGTGTTTACTCCTAAACTGGGAATATAAAAACTTTGTTATTTTTTGGGATTGAGAAGATGATATGATTTTTGAAAGCTAGCTTTGATTTTTGGAAAGAAGTGGGGGGAGAGCAGATCTGCCACCTTGGACTGTCAGAGGGCAGACTGGGCCTGTCCAGGAGTTTGGCTGAGACTCCCTTGGGAGCCTGTCCTGGAGGGCAGAGGAGTCCAAGAAGGCTGGAAATCCTTCAAGAAGAAAATCCTAAAGGCACAGGAGCAGGCTGACCCCATGAGCCAAGGGATGAGCAGGCAGGAGAAAGACCAGCCTGGCTGGACAGAGAGCTTTGACTGGAATTCAGGGGAAAAGGAGAGTTCCTGGCCTTTGGAAGAAGCAGAAGGCAGTCCAGGAGAAATAGAAGGATGTTGTGAGGTTGTGAAGGGAGAAAATGAGAAAGGCCAAAGCCCAGCTAGAACTTCCCCTGGTTATTGCTGTAAAGGACAATAAAAATATTTCTATAAATATATCAGCAAGAAAAGGTGGGCCAGGAGGAATCCCCATCCTTTGCTGGATGTGGTGGAAATAGTGACAGAAGGAAGAGGCTGAGGCACCAAATGCCTTCTCTGTCTCAGTCTTTAACAGCAAAACCCTGTTCTCAGGGCAGCCAGGGGAAGGCAGGCATGGGGAGCAGAACCAGAATCCAAGGGAAATGGTCAGTCCACACCACTTGGAGACTCATAGGTTCCTGGGGCAGATGGGATCCATCCAAGGGCTCTGCAGAGCTTTTCAAGCCTCCAGCAGATCAACTCTCACCCAACCCAGTGTCACTGCTGAGAGTGCCCTGGATCCCCTCACCCGGGTCTTTGATGAAGGCTCAGCTTTCTCCAGGAGAATGTTCTGGGAAACAAAGGCTGGACCAAAGTCCAGGCAGATCTGACACATCCCCAGCCTTTCCCTCATCCTCCAAGGGCATCACTTTGTCCACAGAAGATCAGGTTCAGGATCAAGAAGGACCTGCCTTTCCTGAACCCACTCTGACTGGGCTGATCCTCTTGTCCTAACAACGTCTGCAAACCTCTTGTGAAGCAGAACACTTAAATTAATCCTATGAAAAGCTTTCTAAGACAGCAACTTGAAGGAATGATGATTTTGCCACATTCTCTAATAAAATTGGAGCCATTTTCACAAATTTTTCATCAACCAAACCATTTTTCATCTGGAAAGGCTCAACTCTGTGTTCAAGCAGGCAAAAGTTGAGCCGTGGGTTAAACCCCCCAGGGTTCCTAGGATTTTTGTTTGTTTGCTTGCTTGTTTTTTTGTACTATCACATTTGTATTTTTTAATATTCCTAGTAAAGAACTGTTATTCCTATTCCCAAATCTTTGCCTGAAAGCCCCTAATTGCAAAATCATAATAATTTGGAGGGAGGGGGTTTATATTCTCTATTCCAAGGGGAGCTTCAGCTTTCCCTGGCAGACACCTGCCTTTCCAAACCAAGAGACCCCTAGAAGCTGAACCATGTGCATCACTGATTTCCCACCTCCAGAGTTACAGAGGGAGAAGCTTCCCTGATCCCTGCTCTGAGGATGCCCTGCAAAAACCTCTGCTCCAACTGGAATTCATTTGCTCAGTGCTGCCATTTCCCAAGGAACCAACCTGCTGCACGGAGCTTTTTAATAGCTCCGGTCTGATCCCTAAAAAACCAACTTTAGGAACTCATTTAAGCAAAGCAGCTGGAAAAAAAAAAGGCTCTTGGGTCTTGTTTTTCATTCCAGTGAACGGCCAAAATTTGCTGCTCCTCATTACTGAAGGTTTCATTATCCAAAGGCTTTTATGGGAGTCTTGTAAAATTTAATGTACTATTTTCCATGATTTATGTCCTTCTGGTGATCTCCTTTGTACCTTCAATCCTTCCAGAGAAAAGCACATGAGTTCCTGGTGGACCAAAGCATCATTTCAGATTTGAAGCTGAAATGTGCTGAATCCTTGTTCTGACACGTTCACAGAGCTACAAATGGGCAATTCCTACAGAAATGAGCCCTTGGAAGATTTTGGGAATTTTCTGCTCCACCTCACTACCAAGCCCAGAAGAAAACCTACTTCAAAATCCTCCTCATCTATACAAGCATGAAAATCAAGTCTCCAAATAAACAAAGAATAAAAATGCACTGTAGCCAATTATTTGATGTTGGGACCACACACAGGAACAACTCATCAAATTATACAGAAAGAGCAATTATGTGTTACTTTCCTGGCTTTCACCACACGGATCTAAAATCTCCTTGATTTTCCCTTTTCTTCCCCAAACACATCCCCAGATGATTAAATTTTAAGAAAAAATGATAAAGGCAATTTACCCAGCTGGTGTCAGATCCTCAGGTGAGGTTCCTAAGAAGAGAAGAAATCTTGGGAAGATTTATTGAGCATGTTTGGAGTAGAGGCAGCTGTGACAATGAACTGGCACAACGGCATTTTTTAGATTCACCTTGAATATTGAAAATTCCAAGCTCTGGCTCCTGCAGGGATTCTGCAGGAGCGGGTTTAGAGGTCTCCACATGTTGTCACAGAAGTCTCTGGCTCTTGAAGAAAGAGAGCCAGGAGCAGTTCCTAGACCTGATCTTAGAATCCACACACTGCCTGGCCCTACAAACTCTTTTTTCTTCAAAAAATCATTGAAATAAATCAGCAATTCAGCATAAAATCTACATATGCCACCCAGAGCAGTATTTATTGTCCCCACCAGCTGATCTTCTGCTGGATTTCTAAGAAGTACTGTCCCAAATTTCCCAGGAAAGGACATTCTTGGGTTTGCGAGCACGTTTGAGAGTTCCAGGAAGAGCCTGGCAAAGCAGGAACCTTCCTAAATACCCTTCAGAGTACAGAAAGTTCAAGCAGAGAAGTAAGAATTTTATTTCTCTGAACTGGCATGAAGGGAAAGCGTTACTGGTGAGCTGCCACATCTCCAATCCTCAGGTGAGCGTTACCGACGGGTTTGTTTATTTTACGTGCGGCAGGAACAGCTTTAATTCCCTTATAAAGATTCTACAGCACAAGGTAACATCTCCTCTGGGAAAGGAGAGCAGGAAGGACTCCAAATTTTGGCATCTTTGCCGGGATGGGATGAATGAGTCAGTGCTTTAGAGTGACAGCCATTAATATGCACAGACACTTTTGTTTCATCAATAAAAAGCCAAAGAACTTAAGTGGCTACAGGCAGGAACAGCTTTTGTTATGCATCCGCATAAGTTTGAAATTCTCTGCTAATTGTGCAGTCCTGGAAAAGGCTACTTTTAAATGAAATTACATGAGGGAGAAAAAAAAAAATCTACATAAGTACATTGTGCACTTGAAGCAGAACCATATGCATATTTTATGCCCATCAAATGTTTTCTGTTAGAATCCACATCTCTGCCAGGCTGAGGGACACTTGCCCAGCACTTCACTGAGCGATGCAGAGCACAAGGAGGAGCCAAGGAAGAGATTTTCTGGGGCATTGAGTGTGAAGAGCAAGAAGAGAGCTGCAAATACAAGATCAGGAGGGGCATCTCCTGCTCTGTTCCCCAGCTGTGAGGTGGGAAATCCCCATCAGCTCCATAAATTCAGACCTTTTGGGTTTTATTACTATACAGAAGACCAATATTTTAGGGGGAGAACATAGCAGACACTATAAATATCACTGGAAAATGAGTATTTTAACATTTAGAGGGGTTGGAACTAGATGGTCTTTCAGTTTCCTTCCAACCCAAACCATTCTATTTCCAGTGGTGAGGCTGGGATTCAGGTTTTTGTGGTTTATTTCCTCAGTTCCTCAAACTCCTGTGATCTTCTGCAAGAAAACCAAACTGAACTTCCCACTGATCACAGAGCAAAACAGGAATTCTTAAGCTTTTCCCTCAAAATTTTCATGCAGTTCTTCTCTTCCAGATTTTGAGTGACAAGGCTGCAGTTTCCTTCCAGCTCTGGAAGTTTGGGACTCCTCACAAACCTCCAGGACACAGAAAAACAGCCCCAGGCTCCAAGACCAGCCTGGTAGGAGCAGTGCAAAGAAGAACAAAACCCCTCCAGCAGCAGAAGATAAGAGTTATCAAATGGAACAATCTCCGAAGCAAGTGTGACAAAACTAGAAACAAAAGGACAAAAGAATTAATAAGGCTGGAAAGAGAAGGAAAAATTCTCTGCATTTGAGGAATACTGAAACAGGTTTGAAAGGGGGAAGAGACTGGAGGTCACTTCTGTATTATTCATCAAGGACAACCCCACTTATTAATCTCCTGAAACAATACAAAGATTAATTTCCCCTCTCTGCAGCCCTTCCAAAGGCTCAGACAAAAGCACCAGTGAAAGAGTTTTCCTCGGTGTTTGTTGCAGTAACACGAATAAAAGATCAGCCCCAGATTATTCCTGTGTACAGCCAGACCTTTAGTCAAAGTTACAAAGCTCCCACAAGGAACAGATTTGACCTTTTGGCTCCCTCACAATCAAAAAACTTCAGTAATATCTACACCAACCTGGCTGCCTGCAGTAAATAATGCTGAGGAAACCTCCACACAGAATGAACCCACTGCAAATCTCTGCTGCTTAAGATATCAAGAACACAATCAAGGTGAGAACAGGCACAGGAAAACTGAAGCTGGTGGATGTTAAGAGAGGGAGAAGATGATTTTCCATGAGGGAAAAGAGCAAGTTCTGTCCCTGGACATGACACCCACTGATTTTGTGACACTGCACAAATCACCTCCCAGGTTTTTGTCTCCCCTGAGCCATGAGGGGATGGATTTGCCTCTTCCTACTCCAGCAAAAAATCAGCTGAAGATCTACAAATGAATATATGTGGCTTAAATACTCACTGCTGGAGCTTCCAGGAGTACTGAACTGGGAAGTCTCAAGGAATTTCCGGGGTGTAGATAAATTAGTGACATCCATCAGAGGCACAGGAGAGGCGTCTTTCACAAGGGACCTGTGTGAGGGGAAAGAATTAAAGCAAACAGTTGACTATCACAATATTTATTCACAACAAATAATCCACTTATTCTTTACATTTTAAGCCTAAGAAATAGATGTTCCCATTTCTGTCAACTTTTTGATCCTCCAAAATTCTTCATTCCCACCAGAAACGTCCATCCTTTTTCCTTCCCTTCACATTCCTGCTCCGAGCACACCCATTCCTGTTCTGAGCATCCCTTCCCAAAGGAACCTCCTTATCCAAAAATTCAAACATTGCCACATGGCCATTTTCATCCTAAATTCACATTGTATTAATTGCCAAAAACGTGCCACATTGCCCCAGCTCCTGGACATGGTAGAGGGACACAAGCAAGAAATCATTTTTAGGAGACAGAAATGTGGAAGGTTCCTACAATGGAGCTCAGGATGTTTGCTTAGAGGTCAAAATTGCTCATGGAGAAGGGAAAAAATAAAGGTTAGGCTTGGTATCCTGCAGAAGAACCACCCAAAGCAACAAGCCACCCTTGCTGCAAGAGTTGCTGTCATCAAATATCCACATCAGGGGAAGTGAAAAAAGGAGAATCCAGAGTAAGAGAAAGGTCCCTGTAGCAGCCACACAAAAGTGCAGTTAATTAGCAGTCCCCCAGTCTGGGTACACCAAAGCTTTGTGGCTGTTTTTAATTAAGAAGATGAGTAAGGAAGAGACTGATGACTTGCTAGCAACCCTCCTTCCTAGAAATTTCAATTTCAATCAATCCTTTCTTTCATAAATTCATTTAATGCTACTGGCTGTCTTGCCTCGCATTTTTGGCAAGCAGATTTTTATTCATTCTCACAATAAAAAGCTTATTTATCTTTTCTCTGCATCTCTATCAAGTGCTGGCTCCCCTTTTGCTCCCCACCTCTCCTACTCTGCAAAAAATTATCTCCCAACACTGCGTCTCTCTTTTCCAGCCACTTCCTTCCTTCCCTGCAAGAACTCAAACTCAGAATTAGCAAAATCAGGAAAAAAATAGCCCAAATTAACTGATTCTCCACTGACCACAGGCACCAACTAGGAAAGAAGTTTCAACACCTTGAAAACACCTTGGAAACACATCAAAACCAACACATTTCAGCTCAGACTTTTAAGTGTTGTGGCCCCCATCTCATCACCTTATGGTTGGTCGGGAGGCTTTTAAAACTTGGATATTTCCTAGAAAATGAGCAGTTTTCCCTTGACCTGAACCTCATGACCATGACATTTATAGGAAAGGGATAACAACATTTATAGGAAAGGGATAACAACATTTATAGGAAAGGAATAACATCAGAGAAGGGAGAGAATGACAAAGGAGCTGTGGGAAGCAGCAAAACCCCAAGAGAAGCACCGAGAAAAGCGAAAGAACGCGAGCAGGCTCGAAGCTGCGTCAATAAATCTGAGTTTCCTGCTCTCCACAGCCACAACCCTGAGGGATTTGCATGCCAGAGATGCAAGTTTGGGGTGCAAGCTGCAGGCTGTGTGCCAGCTTTGTGGCTGGGGATGGGGAAGGCTGTCCCACCCGAGCCTGGCTCTGTCCTTGCCGCGCTGCCCCACGCGGTTGGTGGATTTGATGTAGAGGTGCCGGTGCAGTTCGTCGATCAGCACCAGGTGCAGGTTCATCTTCTTGCTGTGCAGCTCCAGCCTCAGGTCACTCAGCCCCTCTACCTGCAGGAGGGGACCCTCCAGGGAATCCACTGCTGACACCTGGGGGGAAAAAAAACAGGGGACAGTTTTCAGACATCGATTGGTTCAAGTCTCGCCGTCAATCCGTTCGATTTTGCAGTTTTCCTCTTGGATTAGGGGAGTGTGAATCCTGCTCAGGAGAGAGGGGGAAATGTGGGAAATGGGTTTGTAGAGAACTCTCTACAAAGCCTGACAGAAGGTTCCATAGGATGAATCTGTATGCAAACTCTGAGATCAAAAATGCTGACTTAGGAAGGCCATGGGATAGGACAGACATTGTTGAGAGAGAAATGGAACTGGAAGCACGTTTCAAATGATGGCTTTGAAAATAAGATGAGATACTTTGGAGGAATAGAACTGAGAAAGATGCATTGTAGCAGGACCCACGAGGGTTAATTTTAGATGATTGGCTTTAAGGCATTAACAGCATTGTGTGGCAAAAGCTGATAGGCCAAAAAACACTTACAGTGTATTGTAATTAGGAAATAGTTTGGCTTCTGATTGTGATGGCGTGAATTGTAACATCTGTACTGTCTCACCCTTCACATGAGACTGAAAATGGAATAAAAGTTTTTAAAACACCTCTCAGTTGCTCCATCTCTGGGTCAGAAAAAGGGATAATCTGACAGGAGGGTAAAGGGGACAATTTTCAGACATTGATTCATTCAACTCTTGCCATCAATTCATTCAATTTTGCAGTTTTCCTCTTGAATTAGGGGAGTGTCTGAATCCCAGGATGATTCTATCCTTAAAACCCTTCTAAAGCAGAAAATCTTGAAGTAATATTTTATTTCTGTTCCCAAACAAATTATGTAGAAGGGTCCAACATCCAAATAATTCAGATTTAGTGTGCAGCCTTCAAATATTAAGCGTATGTATAAAACAAGTTAGTGAAAGCACAATTCTTTAATAAAAATCAAAGCATGGTTTATCCCCAAATAAGAGGATTATTAAGCAGAAAAGTGTCAGAAGAAGATAGTGACAATGGTGTTTGATGGCTGTTCCTCTTTCCATTACAGAAACACCAAAAAACCCCCATTATTCCAAATTCTACAAATGGGGAGAAAATGGCTTAAATTTAATTTGCTTAAAAAGTCATGACTGAAAAAAGCTTAGGAGGCCTCATCCTTTAGGTTGCACATGTCCTGTGGCTACACCATTTGAGTATCTGAAATAATGACCAGCTGACATCTCATGGGCACTGAAATTTCCTCATTTCCTTTTCTATCCTAAAAAATGAATGTGGACAAAACCCAAACACAGACAAAACCCAGCAGGAATGACAAATCAGTGCCTGAAAGCCACACTCTCACTGTGCATCCCTCCCAGTTGGTTTTCTATTTACCAGAGATTTCCAGTTACTAATAAATAAATGATGGCATCCCTCTGCAGCTTCCAAACTCTCAGTGCTGATGCTGTAAGAAACTGGAGAGAGCATGTTTGGCATGGAGAGGTTTAAAATAAAATTTAAAAACCCATTCCCTGCTAACTGAGGATGCTGTCAGTGAAATAAGACATTTGCTTGCACTTCAGGATCTCAGTTCAGAACAAACCTGTCAGCCAAACATTAAAAATTAAAAGCAAAGATACAGTGAGCAGCCAGCCCAGCTGAGAGCTGCTCCCTCAGTACCAGTAAATATTAACTCTGCTGAAAGAACATCCATCACCAGTGTATTCCTTTGCTGGCCTCCAAGCCCAGGAAAAACCTGGAATATCCATGGGACAGCCAAACTTTTTATATTCATTTTTAAATCTCCTCACTTGTTACACAACACTGTCCATCTTCTTCTTTTCCCAGTATCCACCTGGGAACAGTTGGGGAAGTTTGGCCATCACAGAGCATTAAACCACCCTGATAATGAAGGAAAACCCAAATTTCCTTCCTCCCAGAGGAGGTGGCAGAGCTCACACACGTGGAGCAGCTCAGCAGACACCACGTGGGAAACTCTGTCAGAAGTGGAAGCATTAATTCCTCTCCTCTTCCTTTGGAAGGTGGAGCTTTTTCCCTCAAATTTCCCCATTCAAAGGCACAAATTTCCCCATTCTAAAGAACATCCATCAGCAGTGTATTCCTTTGCTGGCCTGCAAGCCCAGAAACTAGAATATCCATGGGACAGGCAGGCTTTTTACATTCATTTTTATATCTTGCCACACAACATTGTCCATCCTCTCCCTTGCCAATATCCATCTGGGAATAGTTGGGGAAGTTTGGCCATCACACATCATTAAACCACCCTGATAATGAAGGAAAAAACCAATTTCCTTCTCCCCAGAGGAGGTGGCAGAGCTCACACAAGTGGAGCAGCTCAGCAGACACCACATGGGAAACTCTGGCAGAAGTGGAAGGGTAATTCCTTTCTTCTTTGGAACGTGGAGCTTTTTCCCCCAAATTTCCCCATTCCAAGGCACAAATTTCCCCATTCTAAAGAACATCCATCAGCAGTGTATTCCTTTGCTGGCCTCCAAGCCCAGAAACTGGAACATCCATGGGACAGGCAGGCTTTTTATATTCATTTTTAAATCTTGCCACACGACATTGTCCATCCTCTTTCTTTCCCAGTATCCATCTGAGAACAGCTGGGGAAGTTTGGTCACCACAGAGCATTAAACCACCCTGATAATGAAGGAAAACCCAAATTTCCTTCTCCCCAGAGGAGGTGGCAGAGCTCACCCAAGTGGAGCAGATCAGCAGACACCACGTGGGAAACTCTGTCAGAAGTGGAAGCGTTAATTCCTCTCCTCTTCCTTTGGAAGGTGGAGCTAAACCTCAAATTTCCCCATTCCAAGGCACAAATTTCCCCATTCTAAAGAACATCCATCAGCAGTGTATTCCTTTGCTGGCCTCCAAGCCCAGAAACTGGAATATCCATGGGACAGGCAGGCTTTTTACATTCATTTTTAAATCTTGCCACATGACATTGTCCACCCTCTTCTTTTCCCAGAATCCATCTGGGAATAGTTGGGGAAGTTTGGCCATCACAGAGCATTAAACCACCCTGATAATGAAGGAAAACCCAAATTTCCTTCTCCCCAGAGGAGGTGACAGAGCTCACCCAAGTGAGAGCAGCTCAGCAGACACCACGTGGGAAACTCTGGCAGAAGTAAAAGTGTTAATTCCTCTCTTTTTCTTCCCCTGGCAGGTGGAGCTTTTTCCCCCCAAATTTCTCCATTCCAAAGGCACTTGAACCCCTCCAATCCCTTCAGGGGGAACTGCAAGTGCCCTGGGAGCTGGGCCAAAAATCCCACCAGAGCAAGGAGCAGGAGCAACATTTGTCATGCTGAGAAACTGAGAGATGAAAAAGCAGCCAGAAAAGAACTGAAATCCAGAGCAAAGTGACATTAAAAAAAAATTCCAAGACATCCAGGAGAAGTTTTCTCTGAAACGCAAGGAATGGGAATTTAAACTTTGCACTCAGCTCTGGTTTTGTCTTGCCACTTCCTGAAGAGTTCATTGCTCACAAAAAAATATTAAAGCCAAAATACAGCTGTCAAGGGCATCTTTTAAGGAAAAAAAAATGGAATATTCAACCATTTATTATACTCATGTTCATGGAAGTCAAAGGAAAGTCTCCAGTTGGTTTACGTGGTAACAAATATTATGCTAAAAAGCAAACCAAACATTTTTCCTTTCTGCAGTTTTGCTCACAGAAAGATGATTTAGGTTCCTGGCAACAAAGCAGCACTCAAGATTATATTCCAGAATAAAAAAAATATGAGATTAAAACCAGCCCAGAACAGCATAAGCGAACAAAAGGAAGCAAAAAGATCAATTAAAAATGCACAAAATTAAATATACACTGAAGACGGATCAACAGTGGAACTTCAGAAGAAACTTTTTTGACTTTATGCCCCCGCTCAGCTCCTAACACCACCAAAATTTGGATTATGCAAGGGATGCTCATCAGCTTTCCCTGGGTTTTAACACTCCCATCACCTGCTGGCTGCATCCAAAAGGACTGAAAGATGTGGAATTGGACAGAGGGAGGAGGAATTATCCTGCAAGGCTCCAGTTAATATTTAAAATTATAAAGCAGCCCAAGAAAACCTGGAAATGAGATGTACAGAAGGACTACAAGTGGCTCAAGGGTCCAGAGAAAGCAGCTGATGGTTCTTCCTGCCTCTTTTTTTTTCTCCACACACAGCTCAGTTAAATGGAAATAAAGTGATTTTTGTTTGTTTTTCTGCAGGGGGATCATTGTGTTAGACTAGCTGGGCACAAAAGATAATTACAGGTAAAAGAGCTCCCCCTCTGATGAATCTTTTGGCAGGGGCTGGGCTGCAGAGAGGAGCCACAGCAACACAGAGCAGCTGGAAAAGGGAATCAAAAATAAACAAGTTGTTATTCTTGTGGAACAAAACTGACTGACAATGAGCAAATTGTACCAAAAGAATGGGCAGTCCCCACCAGCACCTCCTTTAATTCCTGAATTCAGCTCTCTGTCCCATTGAAAGCTGCTCAGGAACACACAATAACTTGTCATTTAGTCAAACACTAATTAAAATATTGGCCTGGATTAGCAGAGAATTTGGCTTAGATGATCTGATAGTAATTCCTGATGTTCAAATCTTCTTATCTCTCTCTACTCATTAGTACCTACAACAAGCAAAGACCCTTTAGGAAACAGAGATGAAATAAGCCTGAAAAAAAAGAGCTGTGCTTTGTATAAGCTAAAAATTGCAAGTTTATAGAAAATAGCACCATTAGGCAGCTTGTTTAAAGGTCACAGGCAGTTTATAGCAGGGCTTAATTGCCTTAAAAAGAAAACACAGCTAAACACTTGCTTAGTGTACCAGGCAATTTGGAACAGGGTTTAATTCAGCATTTTACAACAAATGAGAACCTAAGTGCTAACAAGGTATTTGTCAAAATTCTTTCTTCCCAGACTTCAGCCAAAGTTTTGCAATCTGCTTACAGTGGAATCTGTTTATTCCCTCAGAGGTTCTGCTGAACCCCCACAGGCCTGGAAGTGAGCAGAGATAAAGTGGAAAGTCTCAATTTGATGCTTTTTTTTCAGGGAGGGGAAAAAGAACAAAATAATGATGGAATCATGGAATGGTTTGGGTTGGAAGGGGCATGAAAAATCACCCAGTCCCCAAGGGCAGGGACACCTTCCACTATCCCAGGGTGCTCCAAGTCCCATCTAAATCCAGCCTTGGACACTTCCAGGGATGAGGAATCCACAGCTTCTCTGGGCAGCCTGTGCCAGGGCCTCCCCAGCCTCACAGGAAAGAATTCCTTCCTCAATTATTAATGATCTTACTAGAAAAAAATCAAATCCTTTCTGGCTGGGAAACCAGTCTGTTCTGAATTTGGATAACAGATATGAAAACATGAACACACAACTGAGAAAGGTTAAAAGAAAACAGTGTGGTGGGTCATAATTCGAGATAAAAAAAAAGAGTTGTACACAAACACAATCTGACAAAAGGGAAAAAAGCTGAGCCCTTGGAATAAAAGAGTAAATAAATAAGCAACAACCCAGAAGGTTCCAGCTGCCTCGCTGGTGAATACAAAGCTGACATTTAAAAGGAGAATTGATCTGCTGCTTTTACAAGGGACTCACTTTCACAAGGTACAGGAAAAGAAAATGACTAAAAACCAGCTTAAATAACTGTAGGCAGATCTAAACAAGCAGGTCACGGAATTCCATTGGCACCTGACGTGCAGGAGATAAAGACTGAGCCTGGAAACTGCTGTGGAACAGCAAAGTCCTCACACTGCAGCTTCTGGGACTTGGCAGTGGGCAAAGAGACACAACACCCATAAATGCTGATCCTTCTCTGGAATAGAATTCCTAAAGCAGCCCCTGGATCCCTGGAAGTGTCCAAGGCCAGGCTTGAAGCAGCCTGGGACAGTGGGAGGTGTCTCTGCCCATGGCAGGGGTGGCACTGGATGGACTTCAAGGTCCCTTCCAACCCAAAGCTGTGAACCAAAGTGCTGTGAGAGGCAGAACAGCAGCAAGAAACACTCCCAGGTGCCACCCAATTCCTGTGTCACCCAATTCCTGTGTCACCCAATTCCTGTGCCACCCAATTCCTGTGCCACCCAACTCCTGTGTCACCCAACTCCTGTGTCACCCAACTCCTGTGTCACCCAATTCCTGTGTCACCCAATTCCTGTGCCACCCACTGCCTCGGCACAGGAGCTGTGACAGATTGAGCAAAAGCCATGGAAAAAGCAACTTGAGCAAAGGGAGGGGAATAAATAAAGCTTGAATTGTACCTGGAGAGCAGTGAGGAAACGTTCACTTCAGCAGGGTTTGTTTTTGTTCTCTATTCTTACCCACCTCAAAACTCCAAATCACTCATGAGGTTATTAGCAATAAAATAAGCAAGGAGCTCCTGAATTTAAGGCTGCAAAATTCCCACATTTTTTTGATGGACAATGCAGGGAACCACAGAATGGTTGGAATCACAGAATGACACCCCAAAAACTAAAAGCTTGTGAAGCACTTGGAGCCTCCACTGCTGGCAACACTTAATGAGTACCTGATTAAACCTGCTTTACACTGCATTTAAATCTTTTAATTCCAACCTTAACACAAGTTTTATCAAGGCTGTGTTTCATCTCTAGATTTGTTGCAGGATTTTGGTTTCAGGGTGAATCAGGATGAAGTTGAGAAGTGTGGGCCTTTGAGAAGGGGGCAGCCAAATAATGGGATAGAAGGAAAACTTAAGGAATTCCAAAGGTTGGGAATTGACTGCTACCAAATTGCCACGGCACAGTGTGAGGTGGCATCAAGACAAATCACTGAATAAGGAATTAGTTAAGATGACCCTGAACTTAAAAATCAGATCCTAAAGCAGAGAGTCTTCAGGTAAAATCATGGAAAACAGGAAAAGCACAGGGATCAGTGATGACATTCCTGACTGCCACTGTCTCCTTCTCCCTAAAAACAGGAGGAGGAACAAAGGAACCCAGGACCACTAATGAGAATTAATGAGGAGCTGATAGACAGCACTGGGTGTTAACACGATGGATATTCAGGTGAGGGAAGAAATTGCTCCCAATTTTGTTCTCCTTTAAAAATCTCGTAAGAATCAACAAGCAAAAAGCAAAGAAAGAATTATAAATTATGATTATGGTTCCTCTGCAATGTTTTGGGAAGAGCTGAACTCACTCCACGGCATGAAAGGGTTTGTGAGCAAATGATGCCCAAAAAGGGGGGGAATGACACAGACGACTGAAGCTGAGAGGGGGAGAGGTTTGGAAAATCACTTTGAAAGATTCCGAGCTACACACTCAAAAAAAGTGCTCAGTTTGCAAGAAAACAGCTCAACCTGGGACAAGCAAACTGATCTGAGGGGGGAAGGAAAGAAAAACATGAAGAGACAAAAGTAAAAGGGTTATTTTTGGGCAAACCTGGTCTGGAACACCTTAACAAAAAGGGCAAACGTTTTTTATTTTTCTGAAGTGTTCCAATGGCAATGACCAAACACTGTTTTCCCTCTGCTAACTTTTAAATATTTATAAAATTATGTTCCTCACTTGCTGTCCTTTCCTCCAGCTACAGAAATTTAATTCCTTTGCATTTGCCTCAGTCACCCATCAATCATCCTCCTTCCTCCTCCACTCGCTGTAATTCATCAATGCCTTTCTAGCAACGAAGTGCTGGAACCAAAAGTGGTGCTCAAGGAAGAGAGGGGCTAAAAACAAGAGGTTTATCCAACTGCTCACTTGGACCTGAACACAAATTCTGCAATTTCTCCACCAGTATGAACAAATGAGCTCCCTGAAATCAGTGAAATTACCCAAGACTTTTTCCTTTCACTTCTCATTTCCATTTTCATCCCAAATGTTTCAAATGCTTTAGTAAAAACTGAATTTATTACACCTTTCCACCAGCTTTAAACTGCATTTTCAAAGTAATTCAATCAGATTTATCTGGATTATTTTATAGTGTCCCATAACCCTTCAACAATTTTTTCATGGTGTTGCTGGAGTGTTTTACTGGGGATAAAATTCTGTCTTACACTCCAGATTTTAAAAAAGAATTCCTGGAAACATCAATGATTGCTGGAAAAGCATCCTCTGCATTCCAACTCTGCCCCACCTTCATCACAGCCTGATTTCTGAGTAAATAAACTTTCACCAGCTGAAATGATGTTTTTAGCAGAGCCAAGAGCCTCCTGATGATGTTCTGGAGAGGCCTTGAGGAGGAGCTGGGGTCATGCAAACAAGGCAGCTTTAGGTACTAAAACTTCATGCAAGAAACTGCCCTGATAATGCAAATTAGAGCAGGAAAAGAAAGAGAGCAAATCATTGATAAATATGCCCAGGGAAAAAAAAATAAAAAATAAAAAAAGTGTTTCTAAGAGGCAGAAATTCCATGTTCTAATGTGGTTAAACCTAGCCTAAAGTTTATTTAATAAAATAATTGAAGCAGTACGTAAGGAAAAAAATGGGAAAAAATTACAGAAGAGAGGTGAAAAGTGATCAAAGAATAAACACCCCCAGTCCCTTTGCATAAAGAATTTATCATTATTCTACCAAACTCAACCTGGACAAACCGAATGCCCTCAGATCCTCCTTGTGAGGCCCCTGACCTGTCACCAGACACACAAAGCCCACGATTTCCATGTTTTGTGAACCACCAGAACATATTCCAAATAAACATGGAATCAATAAAATCAACAGAAACCAAGGTGCCTCCTTCTCTCCTGTCCCTCACCCTAAGAAATCAGCAGATTTGCCAATCATTAACAATTAACAGAAAACCTCACATGAAGTGAGATACAACCCTGGAGACGTCACTTCTCCAAAGAGAATTTCAAGCAGAGGCAAAATTTAAATTTACCTATAAAAGCATCTCTACAGAACCCCAAACAAACCCAGGTCTCTTTATTTCCACCTACTTAATTCCAAAATTTAAAACTCTTCCACGGCAGCACCTGAATCGCAGCGCTGCACTAAGGAATGCAGAAACAAAATGAAAGTGTTTTTATTGATTTTCCTTGTTCCAGCTGAAAGGCAGGCAGTAAATAAAATGCAGCCTGAGAACTGCACTGCTATTTTTTATTTATTCCATTATTCCAGGCTACTTAAGGTGTAAGAACTCTGCTCACTACAAAGCGTTTTTAATTGAAAACCTCTCCTTGAGCCATCCTGAGGAAAGCCACAGGTGGCAGCTGCAGTCAAATAATAAAAATGAAACCTCTCAGCCAAGCCCAGGGCTACAAAGAGCCTGAGTTTTCCAGGGAGGAGTTGTCACTCCAAAGGCTTTTCCAGAGGATTAATGTGGGGTGCACAGAAAAGTGAGGAGTGCTGGAGGTTCTTGAGCAAGACAAAGAATCCTGGAATGGTTTGGGATGAAGGGGTCTTAAAGCTTATCCAGTGCCACCCCTGCCATGGGCAGGGACACCTCCCACTGTCCCAGGGGGCTCCAAGCCACATCCAGCCCTGACCTTGGACACTTCCAGGGATCCAGGGGCAGCCACAGTTGCTCTGGAATGAGATGCTCATTATGGGATGAGTAAGAAGAGGGTAAATATTTAACACACAGAGCAAAAAAAACACCCTCAGCTCCTGAGAAAATATTTCAGTATTTTGACTCCCTCTTCCCACAGCCAGCGGGGTTCCTTGTCCTCACTGCTCTCCAGGCTACCCCTGCCCTGCTTCATTTCTCCTCTATCACCTTTTCCTGTGTCACCTTCACTTGTTTTCCAGAGGAAACTGTGGCTGCCCCTGGATCCCTGGAAGTGTCCAAGGCCAGGCTGGATGTGGCTTGGAACACCCTGGGACAGTGGAAGGTGTCCCTGCCATGGCAGGGGTGGCACTGGATGAACTTTTGGGTCTCTTCCAACCCAAACCATTCTGAGATTCCATAATTTCTGCAGAGCATTTCCATTTATTAATGCCCCTTCCATTTCTGCCCCTGTTGTCACCCAGTTGTGTTTTAAAGTCCTGCCCTTAAAAAAACAAACCTGCTTTTTTTGTAAAACGCCAAATGTGCAATGAGAAAGCTCCAAAAAATCCTGCTGTCACTCACAGCAGAAAGCAGAGCAGGAGATATTATCTTCCTGCCATTAAAACTTGATGTCAACACCAGAAAAGAAAGAAAAGTAGGTGTTGGAGCATCCCCTGCTTCTGGAGAAACAAAATACTGACAGCTTTTTATTTCCTGGGAAAAAGACACAAGGAAAGGATGCACCCATGAGGAGAACACCAATTCCTCACTCTAACACAAGGATGGGAAAAGTGAAGAAAAAAAAATCAAAGGGCTCCATCCTTCCTTCTTCCACCTTCATTCTTCCTTCTTTTGTTCCTAATAAAAAAAAAATTAGCTGGAAATAGCAATGATCCTCCCTCTTATCCCATGGATAAACTTCTGCAGTTTCAGAGTTTATTACCTGCCACAAGGGCAAATCCAGACACAAAACCAAAGCAGCCTAAAGAGTTTTTATTTAATTATATGACATGAGCTTGAATGACTTTCTTCAACGATATTTCTTCACTATTTTCAGCATTTCAGCTCTTAAGTTATAGAAACAAATGGCAAGTATTTTTGTACAAGGACCTCATGGATCAACAGTGAGATCAGAAGAATTAAAGTAACAGCACAGATCTCCATGATCTTGAGCTAATTAATTTATTAATTACTCTGCAGATCATAATCAATGCACAGCCCAGTGCTGGGGAGACTGGACATGAAACTGTTTCCTCCAAAGGTGAATCTCCTGTCCTGGCCCCTGCTGCTGATCTCTGCTTCTGGTGGTGTGGAACTCTTCCCAAAACATCTCCTCTGGAAGAACTTGGATTCCTCCTTCCAGCAGCCAAGCTCAGCCTTCCAGGGAAGTGACATCAATCTGTCCCTGGCCCCTGCTCTGCTCCCCTCTCTGCAGACTGGTCTTAGGAAGCTCCTCCTGGGTCAGAATTTCCCTTCAATAGCAGATGGCAGAGTTATGGAATTGTTTAGGTTGGAAAAGAGCTCTCAGATATTGAGTCCAACCATTCCCAGCACTGCCAAGCCCATCATTGGCTCAAGTTCCCAAGTACCACATGCAAATGGATTTTAAATCCCTCCAGGGATGGGTGATGCCTTGAGTTTTGGTTTTCATGTTTTTTAGATTCTGCACTGCCTGGGGATGTAGATCTGAGCCTCACGTTAGGTGCCAGTCAGCTCCCCTCACAGAGCAGCAGACAAAACAAATCCTTTTCCTGCTGCATGCAGACCAAGGACAACTTTCAGGCCCAAAACCACAAACAATGGTGAACTGAGGGGAGGAACAAGGAGGATGAGACCTCACAACCTGAAGCTGTAATTGGGCAATTAAATCCCAATATGCAAATGAATCCAAACTTAAAAAAGTGAGACATGTGAGACCTCATGACCACTCAGTCATTTTGTGACCCTTTTGTGTCCATTCTGGGTCCATCTTGGGTGTAGCCCCAGTCAGGCTCTTGTCCTGCCCAAGGTGTATCCTAAAGGCCATTCAATCAATTTATTTAACTTTATTCTCTACCTCTGCCCAGTCTCTGTTTCAGGTCAGCCTTCCCTTGGCATCATGGGGACTCCACCAGCACCACGAAGTTTTCCCCAACACCCAACCTGGTGCAACTTGGGGCCATTTCTCCTCCTGTCCCTGTTCCCTGGGAGCAGAGCCCGACCCTCCCTGGCTGCCCCCTCCTGTCAGGGAGATGTACAGAGCCAGGAGGTCCCCCCAGAACCCTTTTCTTGTTCTACATTAAACAAAAACCACCCACAAATGGCTGCACGTGCACTCAAGTGCCCCATAAAAAGTGAATATCGCTGTCAGTAATTCAGAGTGTGAAAAAACAGCTCCATTTCAGGCAAATGCACGAACTCACTCTATAAAACTGGCACATAAAGAAATGGAAAATACCTAAAATGCATTCCAGCTCAAACAGGCATTTTATCAGTTCCAGACATTCCCAAATTCTCCAAAGCGTCACAATTCAAAGGATGCTTGGAAATGGGTTCTTTTAGACACCCTGTAATGTGCAATTATGGGACAGCAAATGTGATCCTACTGCCTTGTGCTCCTGGAATTATCAAGATGCTGGAGGAACACACAACGGGAACACCTGATATTTGTGTGCTGCTCTGGCTGGCTACAGAATCAGAAAGAAAAAAAAAAAAAGCTGTCACTTAAAAAAAAAAAATTTAACTTCATACAAATGTAAGCTGTCACAAAGTACCTCTGCATTGTGTTTATTCGACTGGGAAAAGCTGCCAGTCTTTTATTAACAATCCTTGCCTGCATTACTCAGTCACTGCACATTAGAACCAGCAGCTGGAGAGTTTTGAGTGATAATGAAACCTGTAACAAGCCATCCTCAGCCGTCTTTTCCAAACAATAAGGGAATTAAAATTTCAATTTAAATGCAGAGGTTTGAAACACGCTTCAGTGGCAAAATTACTTCAATTAATGTGAGTGGAATACAAAGAGCAGGCTGCAGGGGATGGGATGCAGCAGGCTGGAGTGATGCCTTTTGGAGGGATTGCATCCAGCCAGCCCAGGGCTGCAAAGGTCCAATTCTGACTGTATGGATCACAAGGCTACAGGAACAGCATTAATCAGGGCTGCAGTTGCAGGGTGAGGGCTACAAACTCTTTGTCAGCTCACTCTGGGCTTTTCCTGAGCCACCAGCAGCTGTTTACCTTGAGGAATGAAACCAAAGGACAGGCAGATCTATGGACACTGCGCCTCCCTGACAGATCAGTAATGATTTTACATAATGTTCCTATCATATCAAAGGGGAAGGGAATTATCCCGCAGCCAGTGAGTGATTACAACATCACAGCCTCGCAGAGCTGTGTTAACACAAGATGGCAAAAGCCAATGAGCCTGCAGTGATTCTTGGCCAGGGAAAAGCTGCGAAATGCAGGTGAATTACTGCTTCTTTATACAGGCACATTTGTCTTCAAATGAGAATTGCAAGTGGCTGAAATTGAGTGTTCAATTTCCACTTGAGGTTTCTCTGCATTCCTTGATGTATATTCAAAGAAGCCCATGAAGTAACAGCTGCTTTTTATATCGTTATTATTTGATTTATTAGAAAATATTTGCTATGCTGAAAACAAAAAAACAACAACCCAACGCAGAGCAGCAACAGAAATGCTGCAGAAGTCTATAAATCAGAGAGATCTAATGCTGTCTCTCCCTCATAGCCACAGGCAACTTCACCCAAACACATATATTTATATATACATAAGCGTTTGTATTTAAAATAAACACACACAAAATATTGCAAACCAGTAAGGTATCAAAAACACAGGCTGAAAACCATTCCTAAAGCATAATGTATGAGAAATCTTAAGCAAGGTTATTTTTCTTCTTAACACTTCCTAACACAGGTTTCGAATAGGAAATAGATTCCTTGTCTGGAATTTTGGGAAGATTTTTTTTTGAATTTGAAAATAAACCCAGAAAACCCCTCAAAAAACAAAAACAAAAACAAAAACACCAAAAAAACAAAAAAAAAAAAAAAAAACCAAAAAAACCCCCAAAAGAAACAAGAAAACTGGTGAAAAAAGCACCAACATTTCAACTGATATTGATGGCAACTGTGAGTATCATATTTTGGTACCTACACTGAACACCCTTAATTTACACCTCTTTTTTCACAGCTGACAATTGAAAATATCAGGCAAACACCACACTTTGAGTCTCCCATTTCTGCAGCTGTCCAAGGCCAGGTTGGAGAGGGCTTGCAGCACCCTGGGACAGTGGAAGGTGTCCCTGCCCATGGCTGGGGTGGCACTGGGTGAGATTTCAGGTCCCTTCCAACCCAAACCATTCCATGATTCTGCAGCAGGGCTGGCACAGGAGAAGAGGAGGAACAGAGAAACAAAAGGAAGGTGATTGCAGAGTGGAACCAGACACGAGGATGTGACAGCAACAACAAAAACCAGGCCATGGGAGGGTGGGATGAGAGTGGCATCCAGCTGTGGGAAATCCAGCAGAGGGAACAAGGTAAGTTTTACAAAGTCATGTTTGAGTTAAAATAAGATAAAGCAAAAAGCAAGAAATTAAAGTTCAGGGGGACAATTTCCAGCTCTTTCTCCTGTTGGGTAATGACTTATTAAAATAACAAATGAAGAGGCACAGCTAAGAGAGACAACAAAGGACAGTAAAAGTGGGAAAAAAACCCAACAAAATAAAGCAATGAAATGATGCCCTTAAAGGCACTGTCTGGCAAAGAGGAATAAGAAGCAGAAGTGGCACTTTTGCCTCCACTTTTTAACCATAGAGTGGTTCAGGATGGGAAGGACCTGTGGAGAATACCAAATCCACTTCCATCCCCAAGCATGGGCACCTAGAGCCATGTCCAGTCTGGATTTGGAAATTTTCCACAGAGGGAGACCCCAAAATCTCTCAGGGTCTATAGAGATTGAATTTGTTCAAGTGTTCAAGCACCCCTACAGTGAAAAAGAGCTGCTTTAGGATCAAACTATTCCCTGTGTTTCAGACCATGCCCATTCCTCTTCTCCCATCCCTGGGCACCATTTAGGTGAGTCTGGCTCTGTTTTCTTGGCACCCTCCCATGAAACAATAATAACCCTCAAAAACATCTCCCTGAAGATTCTCTCAGCCTCTCTGCATGTGTGAGATGCTCCTCACCCATCCCTGTCATCCCCCACTGGTCTGGACCCAGTAACTCCATCTCTCTTTACTGGAAGGCCCAGAACTGGGCTGAGCACTCCACATGTCAGGACTGAGAAGAGAAAAATCACCTCTCTTGTTTTTAATTCCTAGGAGACAGTTCCAGGAAAGGAAGGATTGGAGCTTGGTGAGGAAATTTGCTTGTTAAGTTTAGAAAAAGAAAGATTGTTATTAGAGAAGTTCAGGAAACTTCTTACTCCTGCACAAGACTGGAACTGAAAGGCAAGCTTATAAAAGAGATGGAACTGAAGAGAAAAAACACTTGAAGGAAGGGAGCAAAAGAGATTGAACAGGAGTTGGAAGTAAGCAGAAAGGATCAAGAGCCCTGGGAAAAGAATCCCAGAGTCACAAAACCAATGAGGTTGGGAAAGATGTCTGAGATCATTAAGCCCAACCTATGGCCAATCCCCACCACTGAGTGTCACATCCAGGAATTCCTTGGTCCCCACTCCAGGGGTGAGGACTCCAAACCTCCCTGGGCAGCTCATTCCCACCTCTATTCACCCCTTCTGTGAGGAAATTCCTCCTCATGCCCAACCTAAACCTCAAGTCTTTGTCCTCTCAATCCAGACAATGAGGCAAAACCACCTAAACTGTGCAAGAACCTCCCCTCTGAATAACGACCAAAGTTGTGAGGGGATTCTGGGGATGAAAGAGGAGGGACACAGGACACTTCCTTCTATAATGAAAATGGGCTTGAAATAATTGGCAAGATTTTAAGGATGAAGACAATGGGAAGGGAAGGGAAGGGAAGGGAAGGGAAGGGAAGGGAAGGGAAGGGAAGGGAAGGGAAGGGAAGGGAAGGGAAGGGAAGGGAAGGGAAGGGAAGGGAAGGGAAGGGAAGGGAAGGGAAGGGAAGGGAAGGGAAGGGAAGGTACCAGCATGTCCGTGGCGTTGAGGTAGCGCTTGCTGGCCATGCACTGCTCCAGTTTCTGAGGGACCTGCTTGATGTTCTCGATCTCGTCCAGGAGGTTCAGGACGTGCTTGTGCTCGATGCCCTCGATCCACAGCTTGCGCAGCTCGTCCCGTTTGCAGTGCAGCAGCATCTTGCAGGACAGCAGGTTCTCCTTCACCTGCAGCAGCACAGCAAGGGTTAATGACATCTGTGCCTGCAACTGGGAGCAGCCCTGCCCCACACCTTTGCTTGATTAAGCATTCCAAAACATCACCAGGCTGAAAGCAAATTTGATTTCCTTCTGTCTTGGGTTATGGAAACAAAAGGTGTATATTCTATTTTCATCTGCTAAAAGCAGTTGAGGAGATGTTTTTCTTTCTCTCTTGTAACTCAAGGGGGGGAGAGGCCAGAAGCCTTCTGATTCTCACCATCCCCAGACCCCTTCCCACCACCCCTGGACCCTTTTGCTACAGGATCATCTCTACTTCAACAGAACCACACCTGCCACTTCAGAAGGACTCACTTTTGGACTGCTTCCAACACCCTGACCCACAGGGTGTCAGGCTGTAGGACTCTGAGATTTTGCTGTCCAAAATTGTTGTTTATTTGTCTGCTTGTTTGGTTGGGTGGTTTTGTTTCCTACTACATTTGTATTGTTAATATTCCTAGTAAAGAACTGTTATTCCTATTCCCAAATCTTTGCCTGAAATCCCTTGATTGCAAAATTATAATTTGGCAGGGGGTGAGGGGTTTACATTCTCCATTCTAAGGGAAACCCCAGCTTTCCCTGGCAGTCACCTGCCTTTCCAAACCAAGACACCTTAATAGTGCCTTGGCTGAAGAGAACTTTACAGACCCTAAAACCTGAACTTCTCTCACAGTGAAATGTTCTTTAATCCAAGTTTTATACCACTAGTGAAAATTTAACTGAAGTACCACAGTGCAATTAAACACCAGATCCTGTTAACCACAACCAAGGCCATTTCCCAAAAACCAGTTCAGTATTTTGGCAAACAGCGAGAATCCAATTTTCTGTGGAAGCAAATTAGGCACCACTGATTTTCCTGCTGCAAACATTTTCCATCTGCCTATTAAATCCTTTGGCAGCCCCCTCCTTTCTTCAAGTTTGGTGTTATTTCTCTGAAACAGGACCACCTAAGAATAAAACCATTTTCTCAAAAACTTGAGTAATTTTTTTTTGGAAGAGAAGATTTAATCAGAACACTTATGATTCCAAATCAGCATTTCCATTATTTATCAAGCCATTACAAACCCTTTAGTCCTGCCATGCAGTTTGGTTCTGAGCCTCATGCCATCTTCCAAGTGGCAGAATCTCTAATTTTTCTCCATTCAGGCAACACCAAGAGTTTTCCTTCTCCATTCTCTCAACTCACAGCATTCCCTGCTTTCAGATTCTCCCTGGTAAGGTCAGTGTAACCTAGCTTTTCCTGCTTAATGCAAATCAACAATCCATACTAAAATGTGGAAGCAATTAGCAACACAGCTTCACACATTGCCTTCACACCACTCTTGTTTGGTGATAAGCTATGAATACTTGGGGCCCAACCTTATCTCAGGCTGAACTCTCACTGAATTACACATGAAGAGAGACACTCAGAGGGAGCTCTTCAATTTATTTTTAAATAATGAGCCTTTAAAGCACTCCACAAACTCCACTTCAGCTGCACTTTCTCCTACCTTGTTCACCTGAAGGCAGTTTAAAATATATAAATATGTGAAAAACACAGTGGAGCAAAACTGGACACTGGTAAATAACTACAGCTCCATAAAACAGCCTCTGTCCAGAGGCAGGAGAGTTTGAGATTTCAATACTGCACTCCAAAATGCCCTTCTGAAAAGAGGAGCACGGAAAAATCCTCTGCCAACAAAAAACTCCTCATCTAAGGTTGTCCTAAAAAGCAGAGGCAAACTAAAACATGCATTGAGATCTTTTCGTATGTAATCCCTGTTCAATACATTAATTGGAAATGTTTCACTGACCTGGCACAGCTTCATCAGTGGACTGCAGCTACAGAGAGCCAAATTAGGTCAGCAAAACAATCATGGGGCCAGAAGGAATCTCACCAGACATTCCTACTCCTGTCCTTGAAAGAAAGATCATCAACTCCATCCACATCTGGGAGCAGGGCAAGGAATGAACAGCAGATCTTTAAAAAAAACTCCCCTTGGGAGGCCAAATTGGTTCTGTTTCATAATTCAGTTTTACAGAGGCAACACCTCTGTAGCTAAACTCTAAACCTTTCCCACCAGGAATTCACACAAAAATTGACTACAAAAGGCAGATCCACAGAAGGATCTGGAATATCTGTTACTTGTGCAATTCCCACCTTGCACAGAGGGGAACAAGAAAAGCAAGCCTGGGAGTCTAACACAGATTGATGACAAACCAGATCTGGGGCCTCCTGTGAGATTAGGTCAAAACCACTTCAATACATATTGACCAAAACTAATAAGCAAACTTAAATATCAAAAGGTCCCTCACCCTCACAGTCATTCTTCTGGGTGGGACCCAAAGGTCACACCACTCTCTGCTTGTGTTGACCTCTGCAAAGCTTTGCACACTCTGTGAAACCAAGCCACTGCCTACAGTTGATTTCAAATTTAGTGGAATTGATCTCTGCTTTCAGAGTGCTGAGCTTTGTCCATAAATCCTGGAATGAACTCTTACCCTTGGAAAGCAGCAGAATGCTCTCATTTTCTTTGAAAATGTTAAATGAATTTTCAAATCCAGAAGGGTCAGCATGTAACCCCACAAGGGTAAAAATCTGCTGCTCCTTAAAGCGCTGCTGGGAAAGGCTTTAAGCTGAGACTTCCACAGATCCAGGAAAACAAAATAAAATAAGAAAAAATTTGATGCCTGGTTTGCAAAGTTTAGGTTCAGCAAACTGCACAGGAAGTGCAAGATAGGAGTCCAAAGAATTCATCTGCTGCTGCAGGGACAGAGCAGCTCAAACAAACCCCCAGCCACAAGTGCCAGACCCAAGCACCATACCCAAGTGTGAGCACTCAAAATGCAGAAAGGTTCTGGGGTACAGAGTTCATGGGTGTTCACACAACACAGCTGAGCTTGGAAATAGCATCAAAATTCATATTCTGTGAGCAGAAAGCAAACTGATGAATCACCCAGACTATTCAGGAGGTGGCTGGAGGCCAAGATAGCAAAACATGAAAAGATGAGATGGAAAGGTGTGAGCTCAGCAGCCCTGGAGACTTCAAAAACCTGAGAGCAACATGCCCAGACAATAAATGAACAGGAGCACTGAAAAGCTTTGTGCTTCACATCCAACTCTCAGTTTGACTTTTAAAAACTTCTGTTCTCAGTGAGATCCTACAGAAAATGTTGCCAGTGAGACACAGCCTGGGACAATGGCAGGACTGGATGGTCCTGCAGGGACACAGAGTCACTGGTACTCAGGCCTATTTTAGAATTACAATCATGCCAAGATGTGGGGTTGAAGGGAACTTAAAAATCATCTTCTTCCACCCCCTGTCACAGCAGGGACACCTCCCACTGTCCCAGGCTGCTCCAAGCCCTAAGGTCCAACCTGGCCTTGGACACTGCCAGGGATCCAGGGGCAGCCACAGCTGCTCTGGCAATTCCAGCCCAGCCAGGAATTCCTTCCCAAGCTCCCATCCATCCCTGCCCTCTGGCAGTGGGAAGCCATTCCCTGTGTCCTGTCCCTCCAGGCCTTGTCCCCAGTCCTTCTCCAGGCCTTGGCAGAGGCTCTGAGCTCTCCCTGGAGCCTTCTCCTCTCCAGGTGAGCACCCCCAGCTCTCCTGGCCTGGCCCTGCAGAGCAGAGGGGCTCCAGCCCTGGAGCAGCTGCATGGATTCCTCTGGACCTGTTCCAACAGGGTTGGACACTGTACTCCAGGTGGGGATTCAGCAAGAATTTAGTAACAACAGCACCTTCTCAACTCAATTTTCATTCCATTCATAATGATGACGAGAAGCTGGAAAAACAGAGGGAGAAATAAAAGCTTCAAAACGGGAGCTTGGAGCTCCCATCACTGGTGCTTACTGGTAAAAAAGCCACCAACAAAACAACAGCAGGCAGGAGAAGAGGAGATTTGCAGCTGGAGCCCAGCCTGGGGAGCTGCCACAAGGACAGGAACACTTAGGTAACGCTGTTAAAGACCACAACAACACAGACTTCGACTTCAGAAGTCTGACAATGACTGTTTATTTCCAGCAATTTCTTTCCTTTTATACTGTTCTACAGAGAACAGCTCAATTGGTGAAACAAAGACAAACTTTTTCAATCACATTGCTCAAACCAGAGGGAAATCAAGAAGAAGTCCCTCCTAGGGAAAGGAATTTAAACAAAGGTTACAGTTAGAAAGACGTGTCTCTTGTCGACATAAAACTCTCTGGTAAAGAGTTTCAGAAAACCAAAACATCTCAGGTTTTTATACTATTCTACAGAGAATAACCCAACTGGTGAAAGAAGGACAAACTTCTTCAGTCACATTGGTCAAGTCAGAGGGACAGCAAGAAGTCCCTCCTAGGGAAAGAACATAAACAAAGGTTACAGTTAGAAAAATGTGTCTCTGGTTGACAGAAAACTCTCTGGTAAAGAGTTTCAGAGAAACCAAAACATCTTGGGCTGTTATATTGTTTTATACTGCTCTACAGAGAACAACCCAATTGGTGAAAGAGAGACAAACTTCTTCAGTCACATTGGTCAAACCAGAGGAACATCAAGAAGAAGTCCCTCCTAGGGAAAGGAATTTAAACAAAGGTTACAGTTAGGAAAACGTGTCTCTTGTCGACAGAAAACTCTGGTAAAAGAGTTTCACAATAAAACCAAAACATCTGAGGCACGAAGCAGGGCTACACCCAGGGCTGGCTCTCACCTGCTTGATCTTGTTGCGGGAGTTGGTGATGCGCTCGGTGATGCTCTGGTAGGTGCGGATGGCCGTGGTCAGCTCCGTGTAGTGCTGCACGATCAGCTCGTCCAGGTCGCGGTCGCACTTCTCGTACGCCTCCTCCAGCCGCCCCTTCTCGTTCTCCCGGTCCTCCACGTCATCGCTGGTGGACAAAGTCCTGAGGACACCAAGATGGTAAAAGGAGTTTATTCCAGTGCGGCTGGAGTGTGGGGAATGGATTTGTAGAGCGGTTTTGAAGTTTGACAGAGAGTTTACGTGGTATGGATCGGAGTCTGAAGGTGGGGAGGTTGATCCTCACACAGGGCACCATTAAATGTGGCTTTTTTATCTTCTTTTCTGTACAAGTCGGGATTAAATGCTCAAAAAATGGATTTTTCCATTTGGGAAAGTGTTGGGACTCTGATGTTTATTAATTCTTATCTATGTTACAGTTGACGCTGTTTAAGATTAACAACGACACAGACTCCCGAGGTCAGAAGGCTGAAATTACTCCAATCAATCTTTATTACCCGAGAATTTCTTCCCTTTATACTCTTTTACAAAGAGCCACCCAAAGGGGTAGAAGAAAGACAAACTTCTTCAACTACATTGGTCAAGTCAGAGGGATGTCAAAAAAAAGATCCCTCCTAGGGAAAGGAATGCAAAATATAGGATACAGGATTAGGAAAACGTGTCTCTTGTTGACAGAACAGTGCCTGGGAAAGAGTTTCAGAGAAACCAAAACATCACAGCACGAACCATGACTACATTACAGTCTCACAAGCTGTGAGTTCTAGCTAATGAAATAAAAAATGGCCTCTATCTTGCTTTACAAGGCTTTTTAAGGATAAACTGTCCAATTATAAAATGATGCCTCAATTATTTTTACTTTTAACCCAATATAACCACCTGTGGCCTGCAACGCCGACTTTTCTACCCAATTACAAAACACCACCCAAACCCATGAAGAAGAAGGTGAAAAAGAAGGACTGGCCTCCTCCCTAAAACCTCCATCCTGCTTTATATACATGACTATATTCTAAAACCTTAAACTCTAAGTTTTGCACCCTGTGCTATCACACACTTCTATTCAAACTCCACACCCACAATCCCAGTGCTATCAATCAATTTTGGAAACCTCTTCCAAGGCCTCAGGTCAGATGCAATTTTTTCTTGGGGGTCAGTGTCTGTCAGCACAGAAAGTCTAAAATTCTCAGCTTCCAGGGTTCCAATGTGCATCTGTATGCAAACTTTGAGATCAAAAATGCTGACTTAGAAAGGCCAAGGAATAGGAGACATTGTTGAGAGACAAATGGAACTGGAAACAAATTTCATATGATGGCCTTGCAAATAAAATGAGATACTTTGGAGGAATAGAACTGTGAAAGATGCTTTGTAGTAGGACCCACGAGAGGTAATTTTAGATGATTGGCTTTAAGGCATTAACAGCATTGTGTTACAAAAGCTGATAGGCCAAAAAACTCTTATAATGGATTGTAACTAGGAAATAGTTTGGCTTCTGATTGTGATGGCGTGAATTGTAACATCTGTACTGTCTCACCCTTCACATGAGATTGAAAACGGAATAGAAGTTTTTAAAACACCTCTCAGTTGCCCCATCTCTGGTCAGAAAAGGGGATAATCTGACAGGCTGGTGCTCGGGAGAGATCAATGCACTGCGAGAAAATAAAAACCATCAATATTGTGGTTTATTGCTCTGCCAGTTTTCAAACCCTTCAGAGCATTTTTTTTTCCCTTTTCAGGGCAAGTTCTCTATTGGTTATCACATTGCCAGACAGTCATTAATACAGGCACAATGGAACATCTGAAATATTTCTTGATTTATTATTTATGAAGAGCTATAAGGAAAAAATCCTAGCTTTAGTTTTGGGAATCAGTGCAACTTGTGCAGTGCTGTGGTTCCTGTAACTTACCTGCCAAAGGTAAGAAATGTCACAGGTACACAAAGAAATCCATCACAAACCTATCCAGGTCTTCCAACAGTCAGTTTTCAAACATACACCAGCACAACAGAAAAAGGCCCCATGACCCTATTTTCCCCCCTCAATTATTTTAACCTCTAACATCATGCAGTAAGATTCTTTTGTATCTTTTTATTGAAATCAATTAAATTTGAGATTGCAACAAAACTGCTGAAAACTTTGTGAAACTGGACACAGCCCAAAGCTTCTTGATGTCACTCCAAACTTCTGTTCAAGAATCAATGCAACCTTCTCCTTCTCCTTTTGAGAGGCTAAAAATCCCAGAAAGAGCAGCAAGAACCTTTTCCTGATATCCAACCTCAACCTCCCCTGACACAGCTCCCTGTACCTTTAAAGCACCTGCACATAACTGAAATAAGGTCCCTCAGGACTGTCCCTGTCACAGAGAGCAGAGATGGGAGCTGCAGCCCCCCACAAGCCTCCCCTCAAAGCAGCTTCTCCCAAAGTATAAAATTCACTGCAGCATTTCAAGTTCCTGGTAGCTACAGAAACAGGAATCATTTCTCATGTCATTACATTAATATTCTACTGCCAAACCTTTTTAGTTGTGTCTTAAATCAGCTTTTCACAAACAAAAAGATTTTTTTTTAAAATTATATTTCAGCCAAAGCTCTTTAAAAAGGCTCTGAAAAGTAAGAACACTAGACAAGGTTGCTGAGGGCCCAGAAAATACAAATTTTAGTGAAAGGCTCCTTGCCCGTGGCAGGGGGGGTTGAACCAGATCATCTTTGAGTCCCTTCCAATCCAAACCATTCCATGACTCTGAAACAAAAATCACATGCAAGGCTGGCAGAAAGTCATCCTCTGTTAAGAGCTCTTGCAGATAAATCCATTTTCTTCATGAAGAACTGCTTATTTCTGCTGGAAGAATGTCCTCCAGCACGGCTCCACTGGACACAAGGAATATCCTCCTCAGGAACTGACATTTTGTTTGGGTTTGGAGCTGCACAGGATTGCCTGTCCCAGCAGTTAATGAAAACATCCATCCTCTCTGACCTGCGGCACAGATCACAGGAGAATCCTGCATGGAGACAGACAAGGGAGCAGCAGAACCAAATTGGCCCAGAGCACAGACTAGGAAAGTTTGTAGTGTTAATCAAACCAAATTCAATTTCACAATTCTGGATTTGCCAAAGAATCCATCTGCAGTGCCAGCAGTTGGTTACAAAAGCTGAAGATTTCTCTCCAAAGCTAAGACTACATCGCTCCTGTCAGAGGATGCCACAAGGATTTCACTGTTCCAGCAAATTCAAATCCCATCCAACTCAGGTTTCCTAACAAATCCCAGCCATATTTTTAAGCAGATTTACATTGTGCTGCTCAGTCTTTTTGTCCTTGCATTTGCATTTAGCTTGTCCCGTCTATAGGAAAAATACATTTTGGTAAAAAACACCTGACATCTGCCCAGCAAAGCAGAGCTGTTTGTGAAGCCTGCGAGGTCCCAGCAGTTGCTGATCTCAGAAACCCCAAGAGAGGCAGAAGGACAAAGCCAGGGCAGCTGGAAATCAGAAACCTTGGAGATCCCACCAGATTATTCCTACTGAGAATGACCATGCACTGTTCTGGTCTCCTCTCACCCTTGAAAGGGCAACTAAACCAAGAGGAACAAAAGTTTCGGGCTCAGTCAATTGCCACATCCCAGGATTTCCAGCTGGCTCTGTTGATGCAGATTAAACACCTGTATTGGGAACATCCTGCTTTTCTTAAATTATTTGGTTAGGGAAAATACTGTGGGAACAATCACCACTAAAAAATACCACTCTCATGTTTTGACCAGAAAACTTGTATTTATTTACAGTCCTTTAATATGTTCTCGTTCAAGACATCACTGAATAATTAAGGTTGGAAAAGACCTCTAAGATCATGGAGTCCAACCATTAACCCAGCACTGTCAACACCACCACTAAATAAGGTTCCCAGGCACCACATCCTACACCAGAAAGGATAAAAAATTCCACACAACAACCAATTTTCCCCAGCAGGTTTTTTCTTAGCCCTCCACTCACTTGAATTTGCCTTCAACACATGCAGATTGTTTACTTACAGACAGGGCAACAGTTTAAATCAAAACCCAAGACCCAAATGGAAAAAAGCAACAAGAGATTTTTTTTTTTCTTTCATTTCATTTTACTGAAAGACCCAGTAAGTTTTAGAAATGTAATGTTTTGGGGTTAGGATCTGGTTATTTCCAGTGATAACAAGTCTGAATTAATCACTTGGAATTTGAAACTTTGTACACCTGAATTTCCCATCTAATTTTCATGTTACAGGAGGCATTTCTTTTTCTTGCTCTGCACAAAAAAAAAAGAAGAGAAAAGCAAGGAACACTTAATATTCTTAGGATTATACATGCTCCTGCTAACACTGCAGAAAAGTAAGCCAAGGGCATCTCTGCTTATTTTAGTCCTATTAAAATGTGTTGCAAGGAAGAAGAAAAGTCAACACACTGTTTGTCAAATAGAAAGGATCCAAATTGTTTGGGAAAGGAACTTTGCAGGAAGAACTTTGAAGGGGGAATCACAAAACAGGGCAAGATTATGAAGAGATGATAAACATACATCAGCATTTCAGAACTCCCTGAAAAATATTCCAACCAGAGGACAAACAGAAGGAAAAATCAGTTTAGATCCTGAGTAGCAGATGATGAACTCAGTGGGGGTTTCCAGGAGGGATTCCTAAGCAGTTCACTTGTTTTGTTTTCTTTTTTTTCATTTTGATTTTTTCCAAATGAGAATCCTCCTCCTCTGTAAGATACCTGGAATTTGTACTTGGCAGCTGGATGGCTGCAGATGCCTGTCTCATTAGCAAGAGCTCACCAGGATTACAGTAATTCCAACTGGCTGGGAGTCTGCTGAGAGACATTTTTATGCTACAGTGAAACAGAAATTCATTGAGCCAAATTTCATTGACATCTGATTTTACGTAGTTAAAAATACAGATTACACAAATGCAAAATGCTTAATTCACTGGAGTCCCTCCCACAGATGGAAGACAGGAGAGAGGAGAAGATGATCAGACACAATCCTGAAATGTTTTTATCATGGGATGTACAGCACTTTTCTCAGGAGAAAATAAATGAACCTTGTTATTTCCCTGAGGTCACTGAATTTACACTGGAATTAGATTAATAAAAAAAAAAAGTCCTTTGGGACTATTCATTTTAGTACAAGTTGATCTGTAGGTCACGAGCATTTTTCATCTCCTATTTCCAGCACCCAACCTAATGAGCAGAGAGAGGAGATGGAAAGACTTTTCCAGGAGTCCTGAAGCTCTGTCATTGTGCAAACCCACAAAGCCTCCAACTGCTTCCTCCAACAGCTCACATCAAAGCCAGGAACAGCTGGTAAATACACAGGAAAAAGTATTCACATTTATATGTATTTATATACATAACTGCCAGCTCTACCACTTCTGCATGAGGTTGCACCTCCCTAAAAACCAAATGAACTCCAAGTTCTCCAAGGATCCTCCTGCCTCAGCACCTCAGGTGAAGGGACCAAGTGTCACAACCCAGAAGAAGTTTGAATTTACTCTCACCTGTCCTCTTAAAGCAGCTGCACAGACTTTAGCCATCACAAGCTGAAGGGTAATTCACTTTTTAGTGAAGAGAAAGGCAAGATTTTTGATTTACATATTTATTATAAATGCTCAACTAAGTACTCAGAAGCAATTGAAAAACCCACTTGGGGTATTTTTATTATTTTATTTATTTTTATTATTATACTTGTGGTAGTTTATATTTTATTGTGGTATATTTTTATTATAAAGCTTCCCCCCCCCCCCCCCCAAACTTCAGAGTATCAGAATTTTCCTCTGAGGAGCAAAATTAAATGGTTCTCTCAGTAAAATGCTCAGTTTTGAGAAGACAGGCTGGGAGAGCTGGGGGTGCTCACCTGGAAAAGGATCCAGGGAGAGCTTCCAGAACATTCCAGGGCCTGAAGGGCTCCAGGAGAGCTGCAGAGGGACTGGGGACAAGGCCTGGAGGGACAGGACACAGGGAATGACTTCCCACTGCCAGAGGGCAGGGATGGATGGGAGCTTGGGCAGGAATTCCTGCCTGGGCTGGAATTGCCAGAGCAGCTGTGGCTGCCCCTGGATCCCTGGAAGGTCCAAGGCCAGGTTGGACATTGGGGCTTGGAGCAGCCTGGGACAGTGGGAGGTGTCCCTGCCCATGGAACTGGATGGCCTCTAAGGTGCCTTTCAATCCCAGCTATTCTGTGCCTCTTGAAGGAAGTCACACCACATCTCATTTTTATAAGGTATAAAACTGTGGTGTGTATTTACCACAGAAATACAGACAGAGCTTCAAAAACGCCATACACTCTGTAGGGATGAAAGACATTTTTCTCTACAAACCAATGTAATTCATCTGGTCTCAGCAACATCCAACAGCAGCACACTCCATACACTCTGCAGGAAGTTATTTCACACTACAGCCAGTGTTGGGTATCTCTTTGTGCTCTGACAAATCAATGCTTTCCACAGATCTGGCCCAGAGGTGCACGTGCCCGATGAACAGCTACCACCCAAGTCACATCTGCTGGCTAAAATTACTCCCACATTGTGATGCGTTAATTTAGGGAGGAAAGGAAGAAAAAGGAAACTCTCCAGCATTCAAACAACACAAGAGAACAACAGGCAGATGCTGTAAAAGGACAGAAATAAGTTATCATTTCTTCACAAGCAGATACACTTCTGTTATGGTTGGGAGCTGAGAGAAGATGATGTTTGCTGAGCAAGTCAGCAGCAGCAGCAAACAAACACCACTGTAGCACTCATCACGGGGCACAACAGGTAACTCCAGGAGAACAGCAATGCTACAGGAGTGATCAGCTGCAGAACTATGAAACCACTCACCTCCCTCTGCAAAAATGCTCTTTTCCAGCTTCAAAAGCATCCCAGCCTCAAACCAGGGTTTAACATCGTGGATGCCACCAGAGAACACACATCACACACGGGTTCATCTTTATTCTGTGTATCGCTCAATGTGGGCAGCTCATCTGCACCAAACTCCTATAAAAAAAGCTCTGATGTGGATGAAATGCACACCAGATTTATCTGCTCAGTCCCCAGACCAAGAGCTCAGCACAGGAATAACCACAGGAAATGCTTTTCCTGGCACCACGGCAGGTCCTGCAGGCAGTCACGGGGCCAAAGAGCTCAGCTGGTGTTCACAAAGCTTCCAGGGGATGGAGTGTTTTGTTCACACAGATGTCCACAGCAAATGTGGGGAAAAAAAATGGGTTTCTAAACAAACCTGGAGTCTCCTCCACCTCTGTTTTCAAGTCTATGTCCTGTTTGATGGGGAAGGTTCAGTTCTAGCACGCAGCACCCTGTGGATGTGTGAAGCACATCCAGCTCAGACTGAAGCACTGCAGAAGCAGCTCGATTTCCATGGAATGGTTTGGGTGGGAAAGGACCTTAAGGTCCATCCAGTGCCACTCCTGCCATGGGCAGGGACACTTTCCACTGTCCCAGGCTGCTCCAAGCCCATCCAACCTGGCCTTGGACATTTCCAGGGATCCAGGGGCAGCCACAGCTTCTCTGGGCATTCTATTCCAGCCCCTCCCCACCCTCCCAAGCCAAGAATTTCTTCTTTAAACCTCATCTAAATCCAACCTCCTCTACCTTAAAGCCATTCCCCTTTGTCCTATTTTCCCCTCTCTTTTATTCTACAACAAAAATAGCTCAGGTTAGAGACAAACCCATGACTTTTCAAGCTCCAAATGCCCACAATCCATCTCCATTTAGGTTTGGAAGGTGGTGAACACCTTTGGAGCACACAAAAACTCAAGTGATGTGAACCTGAATTTGCAGTGCCATCCACACCCCCCTACTTCATCTCATCCCCTGTCACTTCATTCCCTTCACAGGAGTATTTTTTTCCACCAAATCCTGCATTTTGCTGCCCCCCACGCCCTCTATATTTTGCACTGTGGCAAAAAATTCAGCTACAGCCTTTGAGATGATCCATTTACAGGCACCAACCTCACAACTACACCTTGGACAGGAATCAGATTTGAGATCCAGCAAGAATTTCTGTTTACACTGAAGACTCTTTTTTCCCCCCACACAGTTTGTATTATATTTTTCCTCTGTTTTCTAGTGCAGATGAGTAATTCCTTTTGCCAGCCCGCTGTCAGCTTCCTACCTGCCCAATAAAACGTCAAGAAAATTAAATTATGTCAATTTTTAAAGAGAAAACTGTTAACATTAATGAATAATACATGTTTCATTTCTGTAAATTTGCTTTTTCTGATGCCTCCAGCCAGGCTGGGTGGATAACTGCCTGCCTATTTTACCTGCCCTAGGGCCAGCCCTGTTAAGTGTGATTACTGCTAAGCTATGGATGGCAAACTGAGGCTTAATTATCAATTTCTTGACTAGAAAATTTGTTTCACGGGAAGAACATTGCAGTAACAGTATGTGGGCATTATGCTTCTGCAGATTCTTTTTTATGAAGCAAAACTGAAGGAACAGATAAAGCAAATACAAGTTTTAGGAAATTAATGCTCAGTTGGTATCAGATAATTCTTCCAGGAAAGGAGGATTGAAGAACCTGCTGGTTTTAACCACCACTGTGGGTGTTCAGCATCTCTGTCTCCTTCTAAAAGCCTTTTTTCCTTCTGCTCCCCAACAGCAGCACAGACTTATGTAAATATTTGTGGTTAAAGGCAGAAAAGAGTATTACAGGATGCACAGGTGCAGCTTGGAAATCCAGGAATAATCCTCTTTTCCTTCTGGATCAGGTTTCTTTGAGCATGCAATTCACTTTTCTTCACTCATTCAAATGAAAATACTCATTAAAGACAGTGGGGGAACACCACCAAAAAAAAAAGCTGATCAAATTTAAATATTCCTCATCTGATCAGGAAGAAGAACATTTTAGTGAAGTGCAATCGAACTGAGTGCTGAATCACTGGGGGGGAATCAAACAAAGCTTCCAATTTTCACAGGAATCCACAGTAAACTTCCCAGCCCTGTTCCAAGGGCTCTGTGCTGTATCACACACCTTGCTGAGGCTCTCAGTTCCTCACTGTAAAACACCTTTGAAGCTCCAAACACACAGTTTGTGGTACCAAGTGCTCAAAGTGGCTGAAAGCTTGTCCTGCTCAAAGCTCCAGCTGCATTTCATGTGTGGCCAAGGCAGGACTCACTGATGTACTGACCTGTTCCTCCAGCAAAAACACCAAAAATCTCTTTAACAGCAGCAGCTCTGGGCAAAATCCAGAATTTCTGGGATACACAACATCCACTCCTCCCAAAGAAAATGGGTGAGGTTTTCACTGTTTCATGGTTTGGGTGAGAGTTAAAGGATAATTCCTTTACTGCTCACTCAGAAATCTGCAGGTAAATGCTGGAGAGGTACTACAGAGAAGTATTATAAAATGCTGAATATGTTTCACAATTTGCCACATTAAGGTTGGAAAAGACCAATAAATTCATCAAGGCAAACTGTTCCTCCAGCACTGCCAAGGCCACCACTGACCCACATCCCCAAGTGCCACATCCACATGGTTTTTTAATCCCTCCAGAACTGGGAACTCCACCAGTGCCCTGGATAGGCTTTTCACAGAAGGGATTTTTCCTGTTATCAAAATCTGAAATATATTATATATTTCTACATTTTAGCATGCCTGGCTACAGGCTGTGTTTGTGTTTGCACTCACTTTACACACGGAAGTAAACAGGAAAGGTTCCTGTTAGTCTGGGGTCATCGGACACTCAGGAATTCTGGATTCTCTTCCTGGCTCTGCAACCACCTTTGGCTTGGGAAAGCCCCAGAACCAGAATTAGTAAGGCTGGAAAAGGCCTGCAACTCCATCAAGTCCAACCTTCAACTGAATGCCCACTAAACCATGTCACAAGGTGCCAACTCTACTGCTTTTTTGAACACTTCCAGGGATGGAGACTCCACCACTGCCCTGGGCAGCTGTGCCAGGGCTGGACAATCCTTTCAGGGAAGAAATCTTTCCTGATATCCAATCTAAACCTCCCCTGGCCCAGCCTGAGGCTGTTCCCTCCCCTCCTGTCCCTGTTCCCTGGGAGCAGAGCCCGACCCCCCCGGCTGTCCCCTCCTGTCAGGGAGTTGTGCAGAGCCACAAGGGCCCCCCTGAGCCTCCTTTTCTCCAGCCTCAGCCCCTTCCCCAGCTCCCTCAGCCTCTCCTGGGGCTCCAGACCCTTTTCCCAGCTCCCTTCTGGACCTGCTCCAGCCCCTCTATGTCCTTCTCATGTACAGCCCAAGACTGTCCTCAGGATCTGAGATGGGACCTCAGCAGTGCCCAGCACAGGGCAATTCATATTATACGTATCAAATAATTATCATACATACTCGCACCAGTCCAAAATAAACAGTACAGCATTAGAACTATCAAAATCACCCCTCAGGAAAGAAAATTAAAGGGATTATTTTGTCTTGTTATTCTCTGTGTTACACCACACCAAGGACCTAAAACACAAACCGGAGTACAAGGTAAAGTACAGCCTGAGCTAAAAGACAATTGTGAACAACAAAGGATTTGTGGAGTTGAACAAAGAAGGCAGTTGCTAGAAGCAACAAATAATAATTTAAGCAGAGCATTGTGGATGTCTAGAAAGCTCAGTCTCCTCTCTGCAGGAAACAACTGCAGTGTGCCAAGGAAACTTCAGTATTAAAAAGGAGAAGGAAAAAAAAAAGCAGAGTAAAAAGAAATCTATGAGAATGCAGTTATTCTCATCAGGCCACTCTTGCTGAAGGCTGTGGCCACACAGCAATTCCAGCATTTGCTTTCCCCCGTTTGGGTTTGAAGCCTTGTGATGGTTTTTGTAGCATTTGTGGTGCTCTGACAGCCGAGGCCAAGCACAGCCACAGGAGAGACGGAGGCACCGAGCCTGAGGTTATCTTTTATTTCTGAATTAAAGTGCCAGGCAGGAACGCTGAGAGCCAGGGAACAACACCAGGGAAAAGAGGAGAGGTCAGCTTGTGAGGGAGAGGAACAAAATCACCGAGATGAGAGGAATCATCTCCCACATCTCACTGCCCGGCACACGCTGCCGTGAGCACAGAGCTCCTCAGGCACTGTCAAGCTGAAAATGATCCCAGGAATTGCTGCAGCGAGGGAGTTTGAAGTGCAAGTTGTTGGGAGGATCAAGTGTTGACTTCCCAGAGGTGTGGAAGATGCATTTAAGTGCTCTGCAAGCAATAGCCCATGACAAACTCACTCATTTGTTACTGCCTTCCCCCCCCCTCAAAGCTGGAAACACAACATCACCCAGCGGCTCTGACACCGATCATTTCAAGGACTGGGCCTCGCAGTGAAAATGTCAAGCAACACCTGAGATCAAAGACACGTTTTGAACACGTTTACCTTACCAGTATTTAAGTCCCTGAGTTCATCAGAATAAAATGTGTAAGTGAGGAAACAATAAAATCTGCTCCTTTCTGAAATTCAGGGGTTTATTCATATTCCACCCCCACTACTTCCAACTTTGTTTTTATGGGTGTAAAAACATCCTCCCTGGATGCTGCTCCCTGAAAAGAGCCTGTCCAGAGCAGTTCAGCAAAAATTCTTCCTCCTGACTGCTCTTCCAGCCCAGGAGACACTACAAGCAGCTCCATTTCAAGAGATCACATGGAAAATGTTTTATAAAGCTCCCTGGGACAAGAACAACTCCACTCCAACTCACTGAGCTACAGATTTCCACAGGTTCATTAAACTAAATGGACTTATTTGAATTTTATAATTGAAAACTGTTGTCTTAAAGACAAATCCCAGATGGGGTGATCTACAGCTTCCAGCACTATTTAACCTCGAAGTGTATAATCTGAGAATTCATGTTTCGAAACCTCTCCAGAGGTTCATGGAAACCACTGGAAAAGTTGGGTCCTTATAAAACAAAGCCAGACAGAAGGAAAAAAAAAATAAAACTCCAAAAGGTATTTAACAATTTAACCTGGCAGCAACATGCTGAATGTTTTCTCATTATTTTCACAGGTTAATGGATTGTTCCTGTGAAATTCTGGATTTGAGGAAATGAATTAAAGCATTCAGGGAAGAGACCATGAGGTGCTGGAAAAGCAGGTAGTCAAAAATTGTATTGTCCAAGTCAATGGGCATGAGAAATGAGGTGTTCTGAGAACTGATTGAACAATTATAAATAATAAATTAAAAAAGAACTGAAAGAAATCCTGAGGCCAGCACGCTCCACCCTCACCAAGGGGAACACTGCAGAGAATTCCCTCTCCCTTGTGCAAAGAAATAACTCCCTACAAGAACAGCAGCACCAAATCTGTTCACAATCCTGTTAAGCACCCAGAGCAAACAGAGCATTTTAAAACATTTTCCTCCTCTACTTACATTCCATTAATCTTTCATGCTATTTACACAGTTGGTTAGAGCATTTTCAACAGAAGCTGGTGATCTTTTTATCATTGAGGACTTGCAGATGGGTACAGGAGAGACGCAGCAAAAAGGCTGAGCAGCCTCCAGCCATCTAAACAAACACCAGCAGGGAATTCTTTATTTTGCTAAATTAACCAACCTTTAATCAAATTTCCTCAGACCGACAGAATGATGCCAGGGGAGTGAGTGATCAGCTGGTTTCTGAAACAAAGACTGGACTGCAGAATTCCCCTCCTTCAGCTGGCTCCAACAGCAGCACAGGAAGAGTTTCAACCCCACACACAGGAAAATCCCAGGGACACCAAGCAGCTGCACATTTTCCATGTAGGAACAGGGCTGGAGGCAGCAGACAGCCCCAGGAGATGCCAGTTACACCTCCAGGCACAAGCAGAGGGACTCAGCTCTCACTCCACTGTGTGACTCTGTCCAGGATTTGTCTCCATGTACAGGAAACCACAGGGACCAACTCTTCTTCTGGCAATTAATTTTAGATCCAAAAATTAAATCAACTGTTCCATGTATTACCACATTCCCAGGAGAAAGTCAAAGCCTTCAGGATCAGCATTTCCAGATCTGCAAGAGCAGAGGCTGGACAATGCTACTCAGACCTGTCACCTGGATAATTAAAACATAAAGAATATTTTGGGAGCCACTGCCCCTGCTGCAGCATGAACCCACCCCTGGTATCACACCTGCAGCCCTGCAGGAACCAACAGGAGGCTTGGGGAATTTCATCATTCACCTGAAGGTTTCAAAACTGCACCAGAACCGAGAGCTGTAGAAGGCAACAGCTTTGAAAGAGTTAAAAGCACAATCATTTCCTCAACAAAACCCAGTATTTCCATCCTAGTTTTGCCAGGGTAGGTTCAACTGCAGCTCTGCACTGGCTAAAGCTAAAATAAGAGCTGAAAAATAAAGTGCTTTGAGCTTTTAACTTGGCACAGTCACACCTCTTGTCCTTTTCTATGTGGTTTTGTATTCACATGTGCTCCTTTACCCATTTTTAAATGCAACCAAGGGTCTGTATCAAGCTACAACCCAACACTTGCCAAATACCTAAACATTTTATACAAGTGCCTGGAGATCATTTCAAGGAAATTTATAGTTTACAACCACACTCTGCCATATACAATTTATTTTCAGGGAATTTCTGAAGTACTTTTCTCGTCGAAGAACCGCTACCTTTATAACACTGGAAAACACCATTTACAATAAAAGTGGTTTTAAGAGACCATTACAGATCAGAATAACTCGAGTTTTTTTTTTTCCTTGTAGCAGCTATTTCTCAAATGCAATGATGAGGGCAACAGCTCCACATCCCTGTTCCTCACTCTCCATCACAAACTGGCATCTCGGCTCTACTGTTTCAGACACAAAGAGAAGACCAAATGCCAGGTCATTAGCAAAAATCCATTCAGCAAGCTCACTTGCAATGAAAATAATGGCCACAAGCATTAAAGAAAAAGAATCCCACTTGTGCAAAATAAAGTGTGTTCATGGTGTTTTGTCTGCAATCCCAGCTTCTGCAGAGATCTGTTGGGTGCGTTTGCTTCTGTGAAAGCTCAGCACAAAGATTTCACTGAGGTCTTACGGAGTCACTACTAAAGTTTGTTTTCCCCCAATTAAACAAGCTATTAAAGGCCAGCTTTAAGAAATAGCAACCTTTAACTGTGAAGAAAAACACCCAAGAATAAATAAAAGGCAGACACATTCACCAATTAAAAATCTGACAAGATCTCTAAAAAAAAAAAAAAAAAGGCATTTGCTAAATGCCAGGTTGCTTGTTTCAGAATACAAAAGCTGCTTCAACCAGCTACCAACAAAACAAAAGGTTAAGAAAAATCAATATACAAACACGTGTTTGTCCTCTGAGGGATAAAAGAAAATATTCCCCAAGTTGTCCTCCAGCAGGTGAGCCAAATTTGCTCCGTTATCTGCATGGGGTTTTTTTTAAAAAAGCCCCTGGGATCAGCAGGAGGTTTCTCCAACAGAAGCCTCTGGTCATCTGTGCCAGCATCCTGACCTTACAAAGTCCCTTTTATTTCAGGAACTTGAGGGATCTTTCTCATCCACGAAGGAATGAGCAGGTTTTGGAGGTGGGTGTGCTGAGGAACGAGCACAAATGCAGCAGCACAGGGACAGAAGCTGTAAAGCCCTAATATCCAATATCCACTCTGGAAGTCACAACCCAGGAGCTGTTTCCTTGTAGCAAATAATGCTCATTTCTTCTCAGCACTTTGAAGACAAGAACAAATTGAAGAGACTCCCAATAGCTGTAAAGGCACAGGGAAAAGAAGGAAAGCTCCCTGGAGCTGCAGCAAAAGTGGGAATTTAAGGGCAGACTTTGCAAACACTCATTAAGCTTCCCAGACACTCTTCACTTCCAAAAGATTTATTGCTGTGGACGATTCCTTTATTTCTCCTTTGGGAGGAACAGGAGGGGAACTGGCCAAGAACTCAGTGTGACCCCAGCACTGCTGGGGGTGGAGTGACACCTTCCTAAATTTGGGAATTCTCTGGGAGCTCCCAGCTCTTTTGGGATGGATCAGTCCTGTCCTGGGACAGCTGCACATCCCTCACTCCTGAGAGTGCTCATGGAACATGAGGCTGCCTTTCTATCTCTATTCTTGGAAACAACCAGAAAACCAAGGTGAATTCCATGAGTGCATGAATCCTCCTACAGGAAACAACTCCCAAAGAACAAATGTGTTCCCTGACACAACAGGAAAAAGTGACACTTCACAGGGACAGAAAGGAATCACAAGCGGGACGCTCTTTCCTGTCGGGTTTCCCTTCATCTCAGAGCTTTCTGTATTCAGAGCTGCTGAAAAGCAGCACCACAGAGAGCAGAGATAATTTAAAATTCCCAAACCAGAGCCCAAAACCCCATAAAATTCCATTTCTCACTGGTTTTCAGTGCTGCTATGCAAGTTATGCTTTGTCATGGATCTCTCCCTGGAAGTGAGACACTTTCTCCAGGGAAATCCAGTCACAAAACTACAAGAATCCCTAAATCTGGGATCACAGAAAAGGGAATTATTCAGTCTCTTGCGAGTGAGAGCTGCTGAGCTTGAGTAAATATCAGAAATTATCCCTTCATTAATAAAATAATTTGTATTTACAGAAGGCCTTTCAGCTTCACACTTCAAAGCATTTCATAGACAATATGAAGAGATTTTGCAGACCTAAACAATATTTGATTTTTGGAAAGCACCCCTGTCCTTGCTATAACCAAGTAAAACATCAATACTTGAAGAAGCTCCTCTGGTTTTGTTTGTTTACAGCAGAAAAATGCAAAGTTTTGCTGGTTTTCATCCACTGTTCCCTTTATGGACTTTTCACACAGCAACAAAGGAGAAATAAACAGCCTAAATAAGCAGGGACAAGGAAGTGTAAAACCACAAGGAGTGGGAGAAGCCTCTATTATACATAAATGTTTTGGAAATAAAGCCAACAAATCAACAAAAGGAAAGTTACTCACATTTCAAACCAACGACTTGCTTTTAAAATTTGTAATATTTTTCTGAAGCTGAGTGAAATTACATTTAAACCACTCAGGTTTAAATTTGTCTGCAGTGGTATTTTATGACCATACAAACCACTAAAAAAATTCACCTGTTGCCTGGCAAGTTCATCCTCACCCGAGCTCCTACACAAAAACAACGTACGGAGAAAAGCGATTTAAATTCCTTTTCACACCATTTGCCTTCTGCACTTGGCTAAGCCTAAGGAACATCAATATTATTACCACAGCACTTTTTCCTTCCTCTTCAATCAGTTCTACCCTCAGGTTTTCATGGTCTGGCTCAACCTGACACGTCAAGCTCTGCAGAGAATCTCTACGTCCAAACCAAGTTCTAATTAAATTCTGGAAGTTTAGTTATCAGGCTGTTCTATTGAATAACTTTAATTTCATAAAGTCAATAACCCAATGTTGTGTCTAAATGCTGGGCCTAAACTAGCCAAGGTATCAGTGCCTGGAAGCCAAAGATTATGAGACAAACATTTCTTTTTATTTGGAGAACAGAGCACTGTGAGCTCAATCTTCTGTTTTCAAATAAATTTAATAAGCCCGGATTTATTAAAATAGAGGTACAAAAGGAAGCCCTTAAAATACTCCTGGAAATTACAGGAAACACAGGAAAAAAAGATGATTACAACAGGAAACGCTGCACAACCAGTGCATGTTTATTATTCTTCCACAGACAGTGGCACCAGATGCTTTTTTTTTATATAGAACCAATATCTCCCTCAAGTTTTAGAAGATTTTAAAGGCCAGAGTGATGAAAAAGAATGGGATTTTCTCCTAAACATTATAATTCACGGAGGATATTTAAATCATAACATGTCTTAGATACAGAACTAGTGCCACAATAACTTCTCCACAGTAACAGAATGACTACAGCTTCTCACCAAGAGACTGGAGTAGGATCCAAAGTTTGGGAGCTCATTACAACTGACAGAACCCTGCTGGTGCCACTGCAGCTGCCCACACCCACTGTGTAAGAACATTCAAACCATGCAGGAACATTTAAAACACGAAAGAACATTCAAAACCTTCAGTGTGGGCATCCAGCTGCCAATCCACTGGGTTTAAGCAGCACGGAAAAGATTTACAAGCAGTTCACAAAAGTACTGGGGGGAGGGAAACAGTGAATTCACATCCAAGTCTATCACAGAACCATCCTCCAGCAGAGCCAGGAATATGGGCAGACAAAAAAAAAATCAATGTCTAAACATGACAGGACACAACTCTTGCTTTTAATCCCAACAAGAAAGACTTGGAAGCAGCAGCACTTTGCCCACTGTGGCATTCCCACAGAGGATGGAGTCTGCCCACTGGAATTCCTGGTCCTCCAGGTTTCCAGGCAGATGAATTGGACTCAATGCTGCTGTGTTTCACTTATGGACTCCACAGCAATAACGTGACAGTGCCTTGGCCTTCATGAATGGCATTAAGCTGGAGCTGCCTGCAGGGTTTATTCACAGCCCCAGTTAGTTTGGAAGAGATCTCCAAGATCATTGAGTCCAACCTGGGACAGATCCCCACCTTGTCACCCACACCAGAGCACTGAGGGCCACATCCAGTCTTTTCTTCAAGACCTCCAGGGATGAGGACTCCATCAGTGCCCCTGGAATCCCTCCTACAGTGTTTGAAGACCTTTCTTATGTAGGAATTCCTCGTTATAATTAACCTGAGCCTCTCCTGGCCCAACCTGAGGCCGTTCCCTCTCCTCCTGGCCCTGTTCCCTGGCAGCAGAGCCCCACTCCCCCGGCTGTCCCCTCCTGTCAGGGAGTTGTGCAGAGCCACAAGGTTCCCCCTGAGCCTCCTTTTCTCCAGGCTCAGCCCCTTTCCCAGCTCCCTCAGCCTCTCCTGGGGCTCCAGACCCTTCCCAGCTCCATTCCCTGGACCTGCTCCAGCCCCTCCAGGTCCTTCCTGAGTTGAGGAGTTCAGAACTGGACAAAGAACCTGAGGTGCAGCCCCATCAGTGCCCAGTACAGGGGAAAATAACTTCCCCAGTCCTGTGGCCACACTGTTTTTGACACAGACCAGGTGCCATTGCCCTTCTTTGCCCACCTGGGCTCGTGTTCAGCCGCTGCCAAGCAGCATCCCCAGGTCCTGTTCTGCTGCACAAATTCCCTGCCCCTCTGCCCCAGCCTGGAGCAGTGCAGGGGGTTTTTATGGGCAAAACACAGAACACGACACTTGGCATTGTTGAACCTCATCTCGCTGGTCTCGGCCCCTGAATCCAGCCTGTCCAGGTCCCTCTGACCGCAGGATGAAGCAAAGCACTGGGAGCAGGAGGAAGTGAGCCGAGCAGGACGGTGGGACAGGAGACAGCTCTCAGGACAAGGTTTTCTCCAGCACTGCAGCCTCCCCAGCGCTCCAGGGCCAGCAGGGACCCAAGCTTAGGGTCACCCAACGCCCAGGAGGTACCCCATACCCCGGAGGCCCGACGCGGGCAGGCCTCCCCAGCACAGCAGGGCTCGCACCCGGCCCTGGGTCACCCTCAGAGGTCCGGAGGATGCAGAGTAAGGCCGCCCCTACCTGATAACTGAGATAAGCAGCCCCGAGGGGTCTTTGCTCCTGCCCACCGTGCCGCGATATCTCCCAACAGCGTCGCCCGCCGCCATCTTGCACCCCCTCAAACACGGCGCAGACACGCGTGCTGGCGCGCCGCAGCCAATCATAAGCGAGCAGGGCGGGCTGTCACCCAATAGAAGGTGAGGAGGGCGGGGCGCACGGTATCAAGGTGGGGTGCTGCGCCGCGGAGCCTTCTGGGAGTTGTAGTTTTCATGGCAGCGGCGATACAGATTCCCCAGCAAACCTTCGACAGGTGGTTAAAAATCAGTAAAAGATTAGAAAATTACCGACCCGACAAGATACACCTGCAAAGACACCTGTGCCCAAAAGCCGTCGTTCACACCGGGAGCGGCAGGAAACGGGGTTGAGGGTATGAGGGACCAAAGCATCCCCTCAGAGCCCTCACGGAGCAGGGTTGGTTGAACAGTGAGGGATTTAAATGTTTATAGAGTTAAAAGTGGATAAAGTGCGTTAAGTACTTAAATTAACGTGTTCGATGATTTAACAATGCTAAATACTCCCAGCACATCACAACCTGAACGAGTCTGATCACAAATACACCCAACAAGAGTTGCTGACGTTTCCCTTAATTTAATGTCTTCAAGCTACAATGTTATTCAAAATAATTTTCCCCAGTTTTCTGTGGGAAGGCAGTGAGTTGACCAAAGATGAGCCAGCCCAGGTGGTCCTTGAAGTGAGCTCTGTTAGCAAACCTGAGCGTTTGGCACAGGAATTGTGGTTTTGGAGCAGACGGAGGTGACGGGTTGGAATTTGTTCACAACCTTAAAAACGCTCCGACACCCAACATTCACTTCATGGGGCTCTTCCAATGCAGGATATTCTGTGATCCTATAATGCTGTAATTCCACAATAATGAGCACCACCCTCCTTGCCCACAGGCCTTGCTTCACCACGGACACTCTCCATCCCTTGCCACAGGATCACCTTTTGGAAATGGTGAAATTTGGAAATTTCCTGCCCAGGGCTGGAAATCCAAAGCTCGTTTTTCACCAAACATCAAACAAACCTCTCCCAAGACCTGCCTGTGGTAAAATAGGTATGATTCATGCTGATAAAATTGAAACAATAATCAAGATTTTAAAATAATAAAATAGTAATAAAAGTAGTGCCAAAAAAGGAGAGGGAGGGGGTTCCCCCTTCTCCTGCAGATGTTCATGAGATACAGGAAGAAACTTAGATAAGACTAGCTAAATTTATCTGTAAGATGGAGAGAGTTGGGGGAACTCCAGGAAAATTGTTAATTATATGAGATTTATTGCCTTAATGTTCAAACTTGGTATTTGCCTACATAACACAAGTTTAATATGCATGTGTAATAAGAGAGGTTTTTTTAAAGGACAATGAGGAAGGCTGTGAGCCTTCATCCAAAAGACCACCAAAAGAAGACAGAAGACCCCCTGGCAACAAATGAAGCATGCTCCGTGAAGTATAGTGACAGAGATTTTTAAAATTGAAAAATAGGAGGAAACTTACGGGAAACATTGATGAATATGTATTAGCAGATAGTATGTGAGTGTAATTTGAATTGTTTTGTTTCGTACATGAGGTAGGGTGAGAAACCCTCCCTGTACCCTGGTTGGTTTTGCTTATGCCTTATCAGAACCTTAACCCAATTTAAAATAATTATTGCTAATTTTTTTTTAAATTTTATATTACATTTTTATTAAAACTGCTGCTAAATTTTCAATTTGTTGTTCATTTTATTGACATTTATAACATGCCTCAGTTTCCCCTTTTCTAGGTGAGGGATAAGGAGACTTTTCCAGTCACATCCTTTGAGAGCTTGTGTTAAGAAACACCATGCAAACCTCAGGATTGTTGTTGTAGAGGCAGAATTCCTTAGGAAAGGCAGGAGCAACCATCATTTGCATGGCTTGGAGCTGCTGGGTGTTTTCTAAACCAGTTTCACTCCATCATGTCAAATACGCTTCCAGAAGTGTTTTTTCTGCCCAAAGCTGCACCTTAACGATTTAAATGCATGGAAATGGCTCAAATCTGTAGGTGAGTCAAGAGTACCCATTTATATGAGTGTTATTTGAAACATGAGGTAATTGGAAGCATGGTAATTCCTTATTTACAAAGGGAAGGATTCCACCGTAGCTGTTGTGGAAGAGCCTCTATTTATTATAATCAACAGCTGTATCTATGATCATTAGCAGAAGGGCAGAGTAAGAGCACGGGCACTTTAATTCTGAAATAAAAGATACTTTATTCCTGAATAAGCAATGTGTTTTCAGAACAGAATAATTACTCCAAAGTAAAGTGATTTTTATCTCCAGGCAGGGTGTGCACTGCAGTGTGTTCCTGTGTAGCTGTTCTGCTACATTTCCCCTGTGCAGAACAGCTCTCATCTCCACAATTTCCTATTCAGCTATGCCAAAATAAAAAATCTCATTTTCCTTGTTTCCCTGAACAGGTTTGCCAATGCCTTTGCCCAAAGACGGTGATTTGAATGGCAAGAAGCTTGTGCACTGGCTGGAGGGAGTTTTTCCTCAAACTGCCGACTTGCCAATATTGTTTTTTGTTAATTGGCAATTCCCATCGATTGCCCCTGTACCAGCACGGCCTGGAGCCTGCAGTGGGGGTGAAATCGATGGGTCCCACCTTTTCATTCCTGACAGCTGCAATAATCACCTCATTTAGGAGGAACTTCATCAGGACAAACAACAGCAAATCTCCCCCCAGAACTGTGACCTGGCTGGCTTTTAACCCTGGGCTCTAATTGCTAAACCACTGCCAGGTTTCATTGACCAGCCCTTTTCCCTTTACTCCTCACCCAAGCAAAGCCACAGGTGGGAATTTATGTTTTCTTTAAATGGAAGGGGAGAAACCAACAGAGGCCCGGCTGATGCAGCACGTGAACGCTGAGATCTCTCTTGATTAATAATATATTATACAATGAGGCTGAAGGATCATGAAAATATCATTTTTCCTTACACAATTTACAAAAAAAAGGGGTCTCAATCTGAAAACTGATGGAAGGGAAAACAGAGGAAACGATTTTTTTTCTTCTCTTTTTCATCTTCCTCTCACATAGTATTTTAGTACTCTGAGGTGTATCTGGTAAAATGGGTGGTTCCTAGATTACTCAAACAAGAGAAAATCCAAACTGACAAACAAAATGTTCCTGATGATGAATGAACTCCTGTCACAACTTTTCAAGAGAGGTCAGGTTAGCTCAGTAGAGGGTTCCCCCATTCAGAAGGGATTGGGAATCACAGGTGGTTTCACTCCTCTTCCCCATCCTCCCTTCAATAATAAAAAAGGAAAGGAAGGGTGAGCTTGTACTGAGCTATTCCTCATCAACTGGGCAAGTTTCCCAAGGAAACACCACATAGTGCCAAGGAGAAGTCTGAAGAAGCACAGGCAGAGCAGTTCTTTGGGAAATACCATTTATTCCCTTGGGAAGTGTTTTACAAACTCCACTGGCCAGAGTTTCATTCCCCATATGACTTGGGTGACACTTAGGCATTGCTTCCCTCCTTTCCTCAGGTAATTTTACCTGCAATCCCTTTCCACAGTTATTTTCTAAGTGTTCCCTGGGAATTCTTGGGAATTCCTTAACCTAAGAGATTTGGGGCTGATGTACACATGGGGTCTCTCCACCACAGCTTTAACATTTGAAAAAAAAAAATACCACAAGTAGTCCTTTGTTATTTTGTTTCAAACATTAGTGAAAATGTCAGACCAAAGGGTTCAGCTCACACCAACTTCTTACAGGTGGAATTGCCTTGAGTGTAATGCCTTTATGTTGCTTATAATGAAATCCCCTTTGACTTCCAGCAGTGTAGAAGGGAGCAGTGAAATGAAGGCCAGAATTTCCACCTAAGCTGTAGGAGCAGTTCTGCCTGTAGAAAGTGAGCCTAATCCTGTTGGCATCTCTCAGTCTGTTCAATAAAATCTGTTTTACCCTTCTGATAGAGCTGATCACCCCCACATCAGCTGCATTGAGCTGAAATTGGTGCATGGGTAAAGAATCAGGTCCCAGCCACCCTCTTCTTACAAATAATTCTGGTTTCCTTATGAAGCTTTGCCGAGCTTTGCCAAACTGCCTGAGTAAAGCGCTGAGTAAAAGTGTGCTGAAATATCATGATTTGGCTCTAGGATTAGTCACACATCTGGATGACCTCATTATTCCTGTTTACCATTAAATAAGTGTGAACTAAAGCAGGTTTATGTTGTTTTTTGGATTTTCTGCACAGCAACAATCAGTTTCTCTTCCCAGCACGTAGCTGCCATCAATTCTTTTTGTCTCTGTGAATAAGAAGAAGCTCCTGGGGCAGGAGAAGAAGTTGCCTGGCTCAATGCTGGGAGTCGAGGCAGAGATATGATTCAAATGTCTCCTTATTGTTTTTTGCCTCCTGACATTTCCCATGTTGCGATGTGTTCTGCTTCTGCAGAAAAATAATAGCTAAGATTAAGTTAAGTGGAAAAATACTGCTGCTTTCCCAATGTCAAAGCCACAGAACCTCTGGTAATGCAGTCCCTGAAGGAAAGCAGAGCAGATGTGAGGCGTTGCTCTTCAAAGGCAGGAAAAATGCTGTAAGAGAGGATGTTCTTCTCTTAACCATTAAAAAAAAATCCAAATCCAGTTATTTGGTTTATTTTCCCCCCTTTATTTTACTTATCCTCACTAAGGGAATGCTGTTTTTACAATTGTCCACAGGCATTTTCCAAGTCCTCATGTGAACGGATGCAGGATGCTTGTTGGCTTCTTTTAATTAAAATCCTTAAGTCTTAATCTTTCTTTGGAACCATGGAAAACCTCAGGTGTGTGAGAAACATGGAAAACAACACTCCCATTCTATTTCTCCCATGTTTAGTTACGTTTTTTTCCCCCTTCTGTAAAGAAGTTTTTAGATCCCACCCTCAAACTTCTTATTTTAACCCAGCTACCTTAGGTTCCTCATGTTTTGACTTGTAGATTTGTTGGGCATCAGCTCTTGCCTCAGGTGATATCCAAGCCTAAATTCCTATAGTTTGGAGGGAAACAGGTGGCTGGATAGAAAAGAAAGTCCCAGAAGTCCTGCTGGCACTGAGGAGGAGTTGGAACCACTTGGATCATCTATCCCAGCAAATCCATTTTGGAGGGAGAGTTAATGGATGCCTCAACCCCAGGAAAAACCCTCAGATCAGAGCTCCACCTTATTAAACCACAGGCAGCTGAGCATGACAAATGTGGGAGATAAGACTTCAGAAATTCCAGTGCTCACAGAAATATTTCATCCTGCTGAATGCAGCTTTGGATATTTTCTGGTTTGTGTAAGTAGAAGCTCCAGGCAAGAGGAACAACAAGAACTTGAACTGAAGTGAGTAAAAACCCCCGGTACCAGCAACGCGCTCTTGTGTTTCCAAGGGAAGCAGCGCCGGTATCAATCCTCCTGAAATGAGACATCAGCCAGCCAATTTCAAGGCTTGTCTTGCAGAAAATGGGGCACAAGATTCAGCAGCTGAACAGTCCTGCTGGCCTCAAATTTAATTTGCTCTGAGGTGATATAAGAGCAGGATAACACGATGGTTGTTGTACTTCTAGAGCGCTTTTGACAAAGTAAATCTATCACTGACAGGCACCACAACCCCTTTTTACAGGAGGAACTGTGGCCCAGGGATGCTAAAATCAAGCACACAACAACAATCCCCACTTACCTGACAATCTCAAAGATTTGCTGCCAGGAGGAGAAGAAAACTGGAATGATCTGTGCTCGGTCTGCAGCTCAACACAGGGATTGGAAGGATATTCAAAGGACCAGTTGCCTGGTCGGGCTCTGCTCCCAGGGAACAAGTGATGGGATGAGAGGAAATGGCCTCAAGCTGCACCAGGGAACGTTCAGTTGGGACATCAGGAGGGATTTTTTCATGGAAAGGGTTGTCAAATGTTGGAATGAATGCTCAGGGAGGTGGTGGACTCCCCACCCCTGGAGGTGTCCAAGGAAAGCCTGGAGGTGGCACTCAGTGCTCTGGGCTGGGGACAAGGTGAGGATCAGTCACAGGTTGGACTTGATGGTCTTGGAAATCTTTCCCAACCTAAATGATTCTGTGATTTTACAGAGAATGAGAGGTACCTTTGAAAGGGCTTCCCACACTGCTGTTAGAAATCTGAGCCTCCCACTGTTTGACCAGCACCTTCTTGTCCTTCGTTTTCACCAAAAAAAACCCCAAAAATCAGGGAGAAAAAGGGTTTCTTTGGGGAATTTCTTTCAGCAAAAGCTTTTCAGACCTTCCAAACTGTAATATCCCACTCTGAGCTTCAAAGAATCCTGTGTCTGTTACATGTGGCTGATGGTTTTTGGTTGTGTTGCCTTTGAGGGTGCCAGTCAAATTCATCCTGACCACTGTTGTGATCACTCCCCCTGCCCATGCCTGGGACAGCATGAGGTCAGGATGAGAAGAAATGGCCTCAAGTTGTGCCAGAGGAGGTTTATATTGGATATTGGGATTTTTTTTTTCATAGAAAAGGTTGTAAAGAAATGGAGCAGGCTGCCCAGGGCAGTGGTGGGGTGACCATCCCTGGAAGTGTTAAAAAGATGTGAGGAAGGGGCACTTGAGGGCATGGTTTAATGGGGAACATGGTGATGCTGGGCTGACAGTTGGACTTGACAGTCTTAAAGATCTTTTCCAACCTTAACAATTCCATTTCTTTATGTGCCCACACTCAGGTCTGCAGCTTAGGCGATGGAGAAGGGTTTCCCCTTGTCCAAAAACTTTACAGTGCATCACGTTGGAATTATTCCAGTTTGGTGGAGAAGATCAACACTGAAGTCACTGCCCTGACTCTCAGGCTGGGCAAATCTAGAATTTCTGCACAAACCCATCAGGCAACCTCAGGGTTCCAACTAAAACCTTTTGGGCAGCAGGCAATCTGCAAGAGGTCAGTGATGGTAATTCCCAAATATTTGGTGGTGTGAAGGGTTTGTGGGCAGAGTGAGGATGCTCAGAGAGCTGCAGCCTTTGAAAGCCTTGTGATAAAGGGCCAAGTGAAGCACCAAATCTACAGGAACAGACTTAAATCAACTTTATTGCACAGCAGTGTTCTGTGGGCACCGAATAAGGCTGAAGACTGACTGATGTCTTCATTTTTTTCTGTTGTTGTCAGCAAGAAGGACAGAATCAGCAAGACAGATCCTTGCAGATGAACCCCACGACTCCTTCACCACTGCTGCGGGGTTGGAGACACGGCAGGGTGGGAGATTTTGGGCTGTTTCACCCATAATCTTTCAGTCACCAGGAGATCTGACAGCGCTTTAAAAGATGTCAGTGGAGCAGAGGTGACCTTTGAGGTCCACATGACCTTTGGAACACAAGAAAGATGAGTCTCTTGTGAGATTCACTTGGAATTGCAGGAATTTAAGCTGTCAGTGCACCTGAAAAGTTCCTAGAGGTGGTGGTGTATCCAAATGATTCAGCAGAGGTTTTGTGATTCCCATTGAAAGTCTGGTCAGGCAATATTAAATACTCAGCAAGAAAACGAAGTGTTACCTGCTGCACATCTATAAAATGAAATGTAATGTGATAAAATGAACTAAAAGGTCTCCTCATCTCTGCGTTAAAAACTGCATTGGTGTGACTGCTGTGCTGTGTAACAATTCCCCTTCAGGAAAGGCAAGTCCTACAATGTAATATCATTTTTTTTCTTTTTCTCAGGATCTTTATGGGTTTGGGGAAGAAAAACATTTCAAGGAGCATCCAGCTCCAGGGGTCTGGTGAAAAATTGTGTGTGAAAAGCACAGTTACAGGTATTTCCCACAAACTAAGAGGTGCCTGTCAGAGCAGGTCCTGGAGAAGACCGGGCACTGAAGGCCATTCAGCTTCTCCTTTTGCTGTCTTCCATCACCCCTTCACTGCCACCCTCCATTCCCCATCCTTCCCCAAATCATCTCCTGCTTCCCATTGTGTCCCCTCTTCCTTCATCTCCACATTTTCCTAACGTCTTCCACTAAACACCCCTGATATTTTTAACATTGTAGTGACGCGACTTAATTTTACAAATCATTGTGCTGCTGGTTCCCGTGTTAGATCTTTCTCCTTAACTCATGTACCTCATCTATTTGAATTATAAACTTGTCGGGGCAAGAGGCCACGTTTTAACTGTAGCAGAGTGGAGATTTATGTAGCACAATTAAGCGGGATAATAAAATACACCTCAGTGAAGGCTGAAATGTAAATTGTGGCGCTCATGTTCGTTCCATTGCTCTTAAAGTGAACATGTGATGACTTTTTCTTACTTCTTTCATAATTTAAATGAAGGGATTTGATGCAATGAGTCCTGCAGGAAATTGTCACTGAGGAAGATCTGCTGATGGGCTGCTTACCCAGGCCCATCATAACTTGTCCCTGCCCCAGAAGAAATTGTTCTCCCTACTAAAATTGTGTCCCATGTGTCCTGTTTTACCTTCCCCAGGCCTTCAGCCATTTCCTGGGCCTGCAAGAAAAACTGGAGAGGGACTTTGCACAGGGATATGGAATGTCAGAACAAGGGGGAATGGATTTCAACTGCCAGAGGGCAGGGATGGATGGGATATTGGGAAGGAATTCCTGGCTGGGAGAGTGGGGAGGTCCTGGCACAGGCTGCCCAGAGAAGCTGTCGCTGCCCCTGGAAGTGTCCAAGGCCAGGTTGAACAGGGCTTGGAGCACCCTGGGATAGTGGAAGGTGTCTCTGTCCATGGCAGGGGTGGCACTGGATGGTCTTTAAGGTCCCTTCCAACCCAAACCATTCCATGATTCTGTGATTTGATGTCACTATGGCAGAAAACCTCCAGACTGCTCTACCTTCTTCTGTCCCTGTGCTTGTGACACCCTCACGAAACTGAGGTCAACATCTTTCTTGTGTTGGGGGCTACAGAACCTGGATGTGTGATAACAAATACCCACGCTAGATTTGTGTTCTCCTGAAGTTCTCCGTGTCGGTAGCAAGATTCCCTCATGGATCACTGCTCCAGGGAGCAGAGTGGCCCCACTCAGCCGTGCTCATGGGGATTATACAGGGCAGCCATGGATTCAGGCAGCCAAGAAGAGCTGAAAAGTGCAGAACAGTGCTTTTCACACCAAGGAATAAAGGAACCAGGGGAGATAAACACGCTTTCATTTTTTCCAAGGGAAGAAGCAATAAGTTTGTAGCCTTGGGTTATGAACCTCTTGGTCTCTCAATTGCAGTCTCGGCAACCGGCTGTGGTCATCATGAGTTCAGTGAATTTTGGAACCTCTGCAAAATGCTGTGGCCTCTTCAGCAAGAAGCTGATTGTCTGAAGTGGGTTTAGTTCAGTGGATACAGAAGTTGCTGGAATGTGATGGCAGGAGAAGCCAGGGGGGTAGAGATATTCCTCAGTGTATTTCTTACAAAGTTAATGTTCCCCCACTTCCATGGAATAAGAAGGAGCTGGAATATCTAGGAGAACTTTATTCCCACCACAGCTGGAAATATAAATCAATATGCTGCAGAAGGAAAACAAAATGCAGAATTTTTTTTCCCCCGTATTTGAGTTCCTTCTTTCCATCGTGTCACCATGTGCTCAATTCTTCCTGAGCTGGGAAAGAGGGAATACAGAGAGAAGTCTGGAGCCACCAAGCATCACAGCAAATGGAGCAGCTGGGCTGGCACACCCCTGAAACCTCTGGGTCCTGCTCTCTCCTCTTTAGGGTGTCACTGTGGGATCCAGGCATGATAATGGATCTTGGGAATGCAGCAAAATTCTCTTTTTGAAATCACTGCAGGCTCTCTAGGTGCCAACATTTTCACCAGTAGCCATCCCTTGAGACAGAAAATTTTCATTCTGTAACTCAGAAGCCTCTTTACCCCAGCAGAGCTGCTCACTGCCCTTGTTCTCAGCCAGAATGAGGCACGTCCTGTCTCCCACTTAAAAAAATCTGGTGTTGTCACCCTTTCCCCATCCAATACACACTGAGATGAACACAGCTCACTGTCACAAGAAGCAGTGGCCTCCTGTGGTGGTAGCACAGGGATTAGAACACTCATCCAACCTTCAGCAGTTCTTCTAACCCCTCCCCTCTTGGGGACCACACAACCCCACACTGAAATCAGTAGGGTTCTTTCAGTCCCAGGGTGAAGTTCTTCAAATTGCAAAACCCACCCAAAATGTGAAAATGAGCAAAACAAATTTAAAAAAAAGAAAGAAAAAAAATCGAGGTCTGGCATTAAGCCAGGTAAAACTCATGTGTTCCAAACTCATGCAGGTATCAAAGGAAAAGGGAGACAATTCAGGCTGAGAAGGAGGGATGCAGAAAGCCCTGATTAGGAAACTGGCACTGATGGGGGAATGAGAGGGGACAGCTTGGAGTTAAATATCAAAGTAAAGACAGGTGAGATTATAAGAGAATGAAAGGCAAGCATGGAATAATGTTCTGCTGGGAATAATTCTACCATGCTGCAAGGAGCAAATTTCCCATTGTCTCTGCTTGAAAATCCCCTGTGCAAAGAAGACCTTTGGCAACTCGGATCTGGGTTTGGCATTGCAAAACAACATTAATCCTCAGCAATTACAAAGTGTTTTCAGGCTGACCTTCTCCAGCCACGTGGAAGCTGGGCAGGAGGAAGAGCCAGTGGTTTGGAATGTGTCTCCGAGGCTTGGATCATCATAAAAACATTTATGCTGCAATCAGAGAGTGGCTGCTGACCATGTGGATGTGCCTGGGAGAGCTTTAAAAGCTGTCTGGGGAGGCAGAGAGAGGGGCAGCATCCACAATTGTGATGCTCAGAGCCAGCTGCAAGCCCTGCCTGAGACATGGCAGAAATGCTGCAGCGTTTAGCTCAGTGTCCCTTTAATTAGAGCTGCTGGTAATTGGCTCTCTGGGTTCAAAATGGAACCTGTCAGCTGGGGTTCTTTGAAGGTGGTCACCCCAAAATCAGCTGGCAGCAAACAGTGGGGTCCTTAGCTGGAGGTATCCATGAGTGGTTGCACTTCCCAGGACACACTGGCCCATGTGGGGCCTTGGAGTTGCCTCAAGTGGCCTGTGGTGTGGGAACCTTTAGGGAAGAGATGGATCCACAAAACAGCTGGGATCAGGAAGTTAAGACAAGTGCTTGACTGATTTTGTAAGGAAGGAGGGAGATAGTGATGTGAGGGAAAGACTCAGCCTGGATTGTGGAAGCGCTCCATGGATCATTCCCTGCTGTGTTGAGGGAAAGAGCCAGCAGCCGTTCCAGGAGACCTAACCCTCCTCTTCTAGGACTTGGCTGAGCCTTCCTCCCAGTGACTGGGCTGCCCAAATACCAATGGGAATGGGAATGGGACTCTGTGGGGCAGGAGGTGAAGTGGCAGAGTGAGGTTTCTTCGGGCAGTTTGAGTTATTAAAGAGTATCTTCAACACCGATCAAGTGGCTGTGTTCCTCTCCCACCTTCCTTCTACCCACTTCCAGATCATTCCCTGACAGTTCAAGAGATCCCTGTGTTTTCCTCATTGTCAGCACTGGGCGCTGCATCAGGAGATGAGCAGCTGCTAAAGTTTCCTAGAGCACTTGCCCAGCTATTCACAGCACTACAGGTCCCAAAATTACTCGAGAGAATTCAGGATTTTAGTGAGCTATCAGATCCTGAGGTTGTAGCAGAACTACACCAGCAGCAAATCCTATTTGCTGTCTCATTCCATGGTCCCTGCTCCAGGGTACTGACACACTGCTCACTTCTGCTGGAGGAGAAACGTCTTTTCATGCTGAGAATAATGAATGGCCTGAGCCAAAGCGTGACCAGATGGTCCCAATCAGCAGTTGTTTATACCCAGACCTGGGAGAACAGGTCAGGCAAACCCCCTGACCCTAATGCTGTCTGTAGAAAAATCAATTTACAAGGCCAGGCGGAGTGACCTGTGAGCCCTGTTTGTTGATCCAAGACATAATGGCTCAATAACTTTAATTATTAAAGCCAGAACAGACAACCATTGATCCTCCCACTTAGTGCCATCTCTGTAGCCTTAGGGCCAGGGATTTAGAGCAGGGGAATTTGCAGGGAAAGAGAGAGAACCAACTTTGAAAGGCTGATCCACCGGATCACCAAAATTTTGGACCCTGATTTTGAAATCTGGCTCCCACCTGTCCATCCATTCCAGCACCTCAGAGTAATCAAGTGATGACCCTTCCCTGAGAACACAAGTTCCTACTTTTCAGCTTAACAAGGCATTGAAAAAGTCATTTATAGAGTTGACCCAGATCATCTTTTCTCTCCAACAGTTCACAAAGCAATCGGTGTAAAGGACATTAATCAAGTTGGCGCCAAGAGGTAATTGAAGACAGTAATTACTCAGTTTTTATAGAGCTGGAAATGTAATAAGGATTTTAAGAAAGTAATAAGTGAAGCTTTCTGCTGAGAGATCCCCTGGTGCACACAGTTTAGCCAAGGGCCCATCTTTTTGAAAATACATTTTCGTGTAGTTATTACATCACTGTCTTGCTGGGACATCTCTCCTGAGCTTTTGTAAATGTAATGGGCTTGCAGAATCGGAATCCACCATCTCTGCATCCCGAATTTCCGTGGCAGATTGACACCTCAGATGCAGCAATAATTCAGGAAACAGCAAACACACATTTCTGTGCTTTACTTTCTCCCAGCTCCTGCTTTCCCTGCTCCAACCTGGTAGATTTCTGTCAGGTGCCAAATTTTTCGTTCTGCTTTGGAAGCCATGACAAAAAGGATCTGATTAAATTTCCCAAAGGCACATTCAGCTCATGCAGCAGCTCTGAGGCTTTTTGTGGTCAGAAGTGGAGGCAAATTTTCCCAGCAGGCTCAAAGGCCATTTCATCTGCTTAAATCATATTCCTCAACATAAAGAAAAACTCAGATGAAACAGCAAATTTACCTTCACTTAAACCTGATGAAAACTGACAAAAGCTCCCTGATTATGCAGAATACCCTGAGTTCATTGAGATGCTGGTCCAGTCATTCTCTGATTCCTGGGTCATTTTTGGGATCTATCCCACATTGCCTCAAGTGCAGAACTCCTGAGTCGTCTCCTTACCTGGTACTGGTTCCTTACGGGCTCTGAAGTACAAACCTAAATTGTTCCATGCCTTTGTTTCTTCATCTTTACTTACTCTCCTCTGAATTACCTCCTTAATTCTTTGAAAATAGAATTCCTGCTTGCTGGGCACCTCTTCTGTCCAGGCTTGTCCCTTGAGTTACTGCTGGGGACTGTAAACTCCTCAAGGCCGGCAACAAATTTAATTTACATATTTGTAAATTGGTTTGCACAACGTGGTGGCACAAGCAGGTGCTGGTGGAATAAGAAGCCTCAGTCTTGGCTGAATGGGTTAATTAGGGGGAGGTGACAAAAAGCTGAGGTGATGTCCCAGGCCCACACACTCAACCTCAGAATTTCTACCACATTTGATATTAAGGCTTGACACGACCCTGCTTCTTTTAAAATTATTTTAACCTAAGTTCCAGTTACATCTGCATTCAAACACTCTGGACTGAGTGGAGCACACGTTCCATCACTCCAGCAGGTAGCTGCAAGAGGAAGCTCAAGTTGAAGAATTATTTGGGATGTGTTTGGTTCTGGCTCTTCTCCAAGGGCAGACAGCTCATTACTAGCAAAGCACTTCTGTCCTACAGGGTTTTGTGGCTTTCTGGCTCCCATCTTTGATGAAATTTCATTTCATGACAGGTCTATTCACAATATCTCCTCCCTAACAAGGACCACTCCTTCTGGAGGGAGAAATCTCGCACGCTGTTGCTGGGATGGGATCCACCTGGACTGCAACTGAAATGGCTCTGCTTCAACCTCTTCCCTGCCTTGCAGCCAGCAAAGTCCCCCTGAAGCTCCAGGAAGAGAAAATTGGGGTTGAATTAATCACCTGTGGTTCTAGATGTGTTTGCTGCATTGCACAACTCATCTCTGCGTTCACTTGCTGGTCTCATTCGGTTTGATTAAAATTTGGTAGGGGATTCTAGGACCTTCTGGTGTAGGCTGGAAATTTATTCAGGTCAATTAGACATCTGCCACGTTCAGCCTCAAAGGCCATGACATATGTTTGCTCAACAGGGTACGGCAACAAGGAGAAATTGAATTCGCATCCCGAGCAAGGTGCCACGACGGTGTATCAATATCGGTTTTTAATGAGAAGTGCTGGCTTTCACAGGCAGCAAAAAGTGTAAATTTATGCTCAAGTGTCAACAAATGTCAGTCAAAGGCATCTCTGTGTGGTGCCTGAATGCAAAAGACACAGAGGGATAGGAGGAGTTATTCGGATCAGCTTGTGGGCTCCAAGAATTGAATCAAGATGCATTTATTTGGCTGCACTTGTCCAAGGTAAAATCCTCTTCCAGCTGAGGCATCTCAAAAACTGGGGGCAGTTTTGGGCCCCTCATGATAAAAAAGACACTGAGGGGCTGGAGTGTGTCCAGGGAAGGGAATGGAGCTGGGAAGGGTCTGGAGCCCCAGGAGAGGCTGAGGGAGCTGGGAAAAGGGCTCAGCCTGGAGAAAAAGAGGCTCAGGGGGGCCCTTGTGTCTCTGCACAGCTCCCTGACAGGAGGGGACAGCCGGGGGGGTCGGGCTCTGCTCCCAGGGGACAGGGACAGGAGGAGAGGGAACGGCCTCAGGCTGGGCCAGGGAAGGTTTAGATTGGATATCTGACGTTTTTAAAGATCACAAGGACACAAACTCCAGCTCAGAAGGCTGACAATGACTCCGTTTATTTCCTGGAAATTTCTTCCCTTTTATACTGTTCTACAGAGAACAACCCAATGGGTGAAAGAAAAACTTTTTCAGTCACGTTGGTCAAACCAGAGGGACATCAAAAAGTCCCTCCTAGAGAAAGGAATGTAAACAAAGGTTCCAGTTAGAAAAATATATCTCTTCTTGACAGAAAACTCTCTGGGAAAGAGTTTCAGAAAAACCAAAACATATCAGGCATGAACCAGGGCTACAGATAGCAGGAAAGATTTCTTCCCTGAAAGGGTTGTCCAGCCCTGCACAGCTGCCCAGGGCAGTGGTGGAGCCCCCATCCCTGGAAGTGTTCAAAAAAGCAGTAGAGTTGGCACCTTGTGACATGGTTTAGTGGGCATTCAGTTGAAGGTTGGACTTGATGATCTTGCAGGCCTTTTCCAGCCTTACTAATTCTGGTTCTGGGGCTTTCCCAAGCCAAGGGTGGTTGCAGAGCCAGGAGGAGAATCCAGAATTTCTGAGTGTCCGATGACCCCAGACTAACAGGGACCTTCCTGTTTACTTCCATGTGTAAAGTGAGTGCAAACACAAACACAGCCTGTAGCCAGGCATGCTAAAATGTAGAAATATATAATGTATTAATGCAGCTCCTTCAAAAACACATGGCCTGTTCACTCAAAGAATCCCTGAATATTTTGGAGTGGAAGGGACCTTAAAGTTCATCTCATTCTCTCTTCTGCCATGGGCAGAGCAGACCAGGCTGCTCAAATACTGAGTTTTGGACACTCAGCATACTGAACAAAGATTCAAATCACTGATTGATTTGAATATTTCCTTTATTTCTAATTTCTTTGGTCTAAAAAGTAACTTCTTCCCCAGTTTAGCTGAGTAGATTTTCTCTGCCAGTTGTCCCAAATGGAGAGTATTGTACACATTTTCCATAATAAGCTAATTTAACTAGCTAATTTAACATTAATAGCAAATCTGTGAGTTGAACACCAGCAAATGAACTCATTAAAGAGAAAAGGACTAGTGCTTTCTCCTTTTTTTTTTTTTTTTTTTTTTTTTTTTTTTTTTTTTTTTTTTTTTTTCTCTCTAGTTTTGCACTTTTAGCAAGCTGCTCTGGGGAAATCAGGATTTCAGGGAAATTTGGATGATCAAATAAGTAGACTTTTATTGATGAATTAAAAAGGATGCATCAGAATGTCAAAAAGCTTTTTCAGCAAGATGCCAGCTTTGTCTGTCCTGCTTAGGAGAGGCCCAAGGCTAGAGGACCCCACACAGACTTTTTTTAATTTCGTCTTCTCAGTCTCCTCAGGTGCTGCACCCCCAGAGTAACCTCTCCAGCCCTGGGGCTTGCTGGGAACACTGATTATTTCCGAGATAAATCTGAGGACTTTAGAACACATTCTTGTGACTTTCACATTTTAGTGTGGCTCAGGACACAGGGATTTAATTGTCTGCTCACCCAAAGGCTTCCACCAATCCTTCACTCCCTCAGATACTGCAGTTGGACCAGGTGACATCCAGAGGTCTCTTCCCACCTCAATCATTCTGTTTCCTCCTTTTTTTTGCTGTTTGTAAAGTTTTGGTGATCATGCAAGGCATGAGTGTACACAGGCAAAATATTTAAATACTCAGGTAGCCTTGAGTGTGAAAATTCTGTTATCTCCAGGCACCTGTGGGTACCTCTGTGTTATCTCCAGGTAGCAGCTCTGCTGCTGATCTGTGCCTGGACAGACTCTGCAGCTGTGCTCAGGTGCAGATGTGTTTCTTCTGAGGGTTTGAGGCCCACCAGAAAGTGCCTTGGGTGAGAAAATATGGGGGAGGTTTAGGGATCAGGCGAAGCTTAGGATGGATATTGGAAAAAAATTTCTTCACCAAAGGGTGATCGAGCATGGAACTGGCTGCCCACAGCAGTGGTGGAGTCACCAGAGAATCAGAATCATGGAATGTTTTGGGTTGGAAGGGACCTTAAAGTTCATTTTGTTCCAACCCCCTGCCATGGCAGGGACATCTCCCACTATCCCAGGCTGCTCCAAGCCCTGTCCAGCCTGGCCTTGGACACTTCCAGGGATCCAGGGGCAGCCACAGCTGCTCTGGGTACTCTCTGCCAGGGCCTCACCAGCTCCACAGACAGGAATTTTTTTTCTAATATCCAATCTAAACCTACTCTCTTTCTATTTGAAGCCATTCCCCCTTCTCCTGTCTCTCCACCCCTTGTAAACAGTCCTTCTCCATCTTGTTGCCTCCTTCAGGTCCTGGAAGGCCACAATGAGATCACCCCAAAGCTTCTCTGCCCCAGGCTGAACAATCCCAGCTCTCCCAGCCTTTCCTCCCAGCAGAGCTGCTCCATCCCTCTGATCATCCTGGTGCCTCCTCTGGGCTCTCTCCAACATCTCGAGGTCCTTCCTGTGCTGGGAGCAGAGCTGGAGACTGCTCTGCAGGTGGGGCCTCACCTGAGCAGGCAGAGGGATCCCACTGGAAAGGTTTCAAAGCCATGTGGATGTGGCACTTGGGGACATGGATTAAGGGTGGGCATGGCAGGGATTGTTGGACTCTATGATCTTGGAGGGTTTTTCCAACCTCAATGATTCCACGATTCCAGGACAGGCAGGAGGAGATGTTGGACAGGAGGGGTGGCAGGAGAGGGCAGCTCCTTCTCACCCCATTACAGGGTTAACAAAGCACAGCCACACCCACAGCTTCCATAAAAACAGTTCAAGGAATAAAACCTATCTTGGTTTGGAAAGACAGGTATCTGCCAGGGAAAGCTGGAGTTTCCCTTGGAATGGAGAATGTAAACCCCTCACCCCCTTCAAGTTATTATAATTTTGCAATTCAGAGCTTTCAGGCAAAGATTTGGGAATAGGAATAACAGCTCTTTACTAGGAATATTAACAATACAAATGTAGTAGTAAAACAAACAAACAAACACAATCAAGCAAACAAAACAAACAACAATCCTAGCAACTCTGACAGAGTCAGAGCTACAACCTGACACCCTGTTGGTCAGGGTGTTGGGAGCACTCCACAGTAAGTCTTCCTGGAGTGGCAGATGTGGTTCTGTTGGAGTAGAGATGATCCTGAGAGAAAAGGGTCCAGTGATGGTGAGAAGGGTCCAGTCTTCCTCTGGGAATCCAGTGGAACCAGATACCTCATGTTCCTACGTCTCAGTTTTTATCTAGGTAGGTTCCAGGAACAAGTGGATGTGCTCTGGTGTGGCTGACAAGGTGGAGATCAAAGGTTGGACTCGATCTTGGAGGTCTTTTCCACCCTCAGTGATCCTGTGATTCATCCAGCAGGATGCAGCACTGGGAAGAGATGTCAGTCCTGCTCCTCTCAAAAGCTGACCCAACTCCCACCCTGTTCCTTTCAGCTGGAGATTCCACTCTTGTCTTGGACAGACTGGAACATCCTTGCACAACTCAGAAGCCCCATTAATCCTCCCTTCAGTGTGTGTGTCTATGAATAATAGATTTTCCGTGCTAAAACTATCAAAGCTCCTGCAGCAGCTGCTCGGCTCCCTTGGGCAAATATCCTGGAAAGGAGCTGCAGCAGCAGAGCAGATTTGCATGTTTGATGCATTGCTGTGTCTCAGTTTCAAAGCAGACAATCTGTTGGCTCTCGGCTCCTTGCACACCTGTTGAAGCCAAGGTGCTGGACTGCAGCACAGTAGAAAGTGTGGAATTTGTTGTTTTCTTTCTGAGACAGAAAAATTTCTCCCTCCCAGGAGTGCAATTTATTTCTTGATTAATCTAAAAGTTTGGGGCTTTTACGCTGAGGGGTACAAGAGGATTTTTTTTTTTTTTTTAAGGAGCGTGGGTAAGAGTAAAGAGGAGAGGAAGGCGTGTGTGGAATTGCTTTCATCCTGGAAAATCAGCTATGCTGGAGGCAAATGCTGTGCCTCAGTGGAGCAGAGACAATTTCAGGTAATTAATGTTCTTCCTTTACCAGCACTGGGAGAATCAGGGACTTTAGCAGGAGATTTATACAGCTTCATGTCAAAGCTTACAGCAGCTGTGGAGAGGGGCTGATTCAGAAGGGAAGGTTCAGAATCTGCACACGGAGCTCAGCCCTGAGTCAAGGATGCTCGCTTGGAGTGAGGAGGTCTAAGCCACTTTCTTCCATAGCTAGTGAGTTTTTCCAGCCATTTTTCTTATCCTGACTCAGGCATTCCCCTAAAAAACCCCCACATCTGAGGCAGTAAATCCCTCGCACCCCCAAATAGCAGGGAAGAAAACCCCCACAAACACAAACCTTCCCTCACTGGCAGCAGTGCAAAAAGAGATTTTTTTTTTTTTAGCATCTCTGTGGACAGCTTGACCAGCCAAGGAAGTTTCATCGTGGAGTTTAGAAAAAGAAGAGCTGCCAAAAATCAAGCTGACATCAAACCACTCATGGACATGAACCCTAATATCAAAAAGTCCCCATGAGGAGGCCTTGCTGTGGCATAAGGATGAGGATTTAGCTTGAAGATTAGCAAGATTTTGATCACAAAATCCTCTTTCAACCAGCCTGGCCCACCACAGCTCACTGTGGGAGTTTACATCTGATTTCCGTTCAGAACAGCCCACCCAGACACACAGCTGCCAGTCCATGGTGGGGATTTGGCTCTGCTCAAATATGGGATGGAGTCATCCTTGAACTCTTCTCCCATGAGCAAAGTCTTTGGCCTTACAAAGTCCTTGGACCTACAAAGAATCCTCCAGAAATATCCTGCTAGAAGTGCAGAAAAAGGCAGAAAAAAAATTAACACTGTGGTTTCTACACCTTCCCAGGTTCTAATCCAAACAATTTAATTCCCAGACTCTAATAGAAAGAATTTAATTCCTGTCTTCCACCTTCTAATGTGTTGTCTGTCCTACATTTGATTATGTGGGATTAGAGTGAGAAGATATTATCTTTATCCTTAACAAGAGGAGAAAAGGAAAATATTTACTTTTGTGGCTCATGTATCATCAGCTGGAAGACCTGTGAAGGTGCCTATTGATATTCAGAGGTGACTCCTCTACTCTTAAAGCAACCCTGACTGTGAGAAACCTTTTCCTCCGGGTTGTAGCTCCACTCCCAAGTTGCCTGACCTTTGGATTTGCATTTCTGTGAGTGAAATCAGTGGCACAGTGGCACAACAGGGAGTTGTGAGGGTGCCCTGACAGGAGCACAGAGACCCTTTCACTCCTGGTTTTCGTGCCTGAATGTTGCAATATGACACAGATGAATGACACTCACATGCTGAGATGTCCAAGGTAAAAGAAAGCGCAGTTTATTTACAGACCTTGACATTTATAGAATTCCAACAGTGACCATGGATTGGAGGAAGAAAATTGTCCTCTCCAACTGCACTGGTCAAACCAACAGTCCATGAATTCTCTCCTCCTCCAGAAAGGAACGCAAAACAATCATTGTTTACATGAAAAGTACGTGAGAAACTCCATCTCAAAAAGTAAAACATCAGAAGGCTGAAAGAACTTTAGAAAAACAGAGCGACACCTGAAGATCTCACTGCTCCCCTAAAAAGCAATTTGTACTTCCTCCCTGTGCTGGTTTGAAAACAAAACCAGTGAGACTCCCAGTCAGAGATACAATTTAATAGGAGAAGAGAGGAAAAAAAAAAGGTAAAATAAAATAAATGGAACAATACAACCTGACACCCTGTTGGTCAGGGTGTTTGAAGCAGTCCAAAAGTGAGTCCTCCTGGAGTGGCAGATGTGGTTCCGTTGGAGCAGAGATGATCCTGAGAGAGAAGGGTCCAGTGATGGTGAGAAGGGTCCAGTGATGGTGAGAAGGGTCCAGGGATGGTGAGAAGGGTCCAGTCTTCCTCCAGGAATCCAGTGGAACCAGATGAGATGTTCTTGTCAAAGCAGTGATTCCGTCTGGTAGCTCTTGTCTCCTCTGAGAGTCCAGTGGATAAAAGCTCCCTGTGATATCTCAAACCCTGGATTATATCCAGGTGGGAATGCTTGGCTCCTTCCCCTGGGCGGAGCATCTCACAATGGGATGATTTCATCTTGTGAGTCATGTAATGGGTCCTTGATGGCCCATTAACCAGAGATAACTTCCTCAGGGAAGGCATTGTTGGGCTCATTAACAGAAGATCAGGAAAACACTGCCCCACCTTGGCTCCAACGGCTCATGGGGATAGAATACATCCCTTGGGCACAATTTTACATTGTAACCTAGGACACTCCCCCAGCTTTGGCTCCCCAGGGGCACGGGGAGATGGTTTTGTACAGGGTGAAACCCTACAGGCAGCAGAAGGATGAACCCAAACACGAGGCAGAGACTTCTTCTCCCCTCCACCACCTGCAATTTGCAAAGCCACTGCTGGGGCCAGCTAACAAAAGCCCAAACAAATCCCAAGTGCCTCGCAAACAAAAGGCTAATTTAATTTCAAATTGATTTGCGCTCCCGGTACAAGACGCTTGATTTTGTACCGCTCAGCAGTAGCACAAAAAAGAAAAAGAGCATCAAACACTGATTAACATCTGAGTCATGGCTTGCTGGGTATGTCACACCAGCTGAATTCCGCTGTTCCACTGGCACAGGAACTTCCAGTTAAACTTCCCTGGTGGAATTTCCCAGCCCTCCTTGGTTTGTGCATATGCTCAGCACATGGCCCCCGAGCTCGCGGGCTGATTTTGCCATCTCTGAAAGGCACGCTACCTTTTCCATCAATAGGATGCCCGTTGCTGTTTGACAAGAACAATGTGCTCAAGGAACGGGCTCACAATAGCTCCCATCAGTCAAGCGCTCCGTGGAAAATCAAAGATGACAATGAAACCCACAGCATTAAATACCCCACGGTGCTGGAAATTAATCAGGAGTCCTGGGCGCTTGAAAAACAAATGTGTTTTTAATAAATTGGATTTGAGCATCACTTAGAAGCCCTGGATTACCAGCTGAGTGAAGACTGGTTTGATTTGCACTGATAAACTCCAGGGGAGCTGGTGCCTCTCTGTATCCAAGCCATTGATGTCACCCTGAGCCTGCTGGGCTTGGTGACATTTAAGCAATGTGGGCACAATTCTTTCTAATACATACAGAACAGATTTTATCAAAAAAAAAAACAACCCAACCCAGGGCTCTGATCCTGCTCTTAACAACTCCCAAACAATCCAGGAGTTAATGAGAAGCTCTGAGGAGAATTTCAGTAACAGTTCACCCCTTGATGAAAGAGAATGAAGAGCATGTGCCATAAATTGGAGAGGGACGGGGGACATGGCCTGGAGGGACAGGACACAGGGAATGGCTTCCCACTGCCAGAGGGCAGGGATGGATGGGAGCTTGGGAAGGTATTCCTGCCTGGGCTGGAATTCCCAGAGCAGCTGTGGCTGCCCCTGGATCCCTGGGAGTGTCCAAGGTCACGCTGGACATTTGGGTTGGAGCAGCCTGGGACAGTGGGAGGTGTCCCTGCCATGGCAGGGGTGGCACTGGATGACCTTGAAGGACCCTTCCAACCCAAACCCTTCCATGATTCCATGATTCTATAAACCATGACATGAAAATATAAAATTCTGTAAATCATGACATGAAAAGGGAGGGATAAACCTCTCCAGGAGCAGCACCAAAGGTAAACAACACTTGTATTTTTAAGTGTTCACTGCGCTTACTATTAACTCACCCTGAGCAAGGGGAGCCTGAGTTACCTCTGTTTTCATTGCTTTTCCTTCCTGCCTCAAAATTTCCAAAGCCCAGAAAACAGAAAAGGTCCTTCCATTATTCTCCAAGGGACTCTTTCACTCCTTTCCTCCACCCTTTCATTCCAAGAAAGCCAGAATGTTTCAGAGAGTCCCCTGCTTACCAGACTATGGACTGAACCCCCTCTCCCATATCCTTGGTCAAACAAAACACTCTCCAGGGTCAGGGAAACGCTGCAGATAATTTCTGCATTTGGTTTTTGAAATTAACACTGAACAAAAGAATTTAATCTACAAAGGACTTGTTTTCAATAGCACAAAATGTAGAATTTAGCCTGGAATTTGGGGAAGACTTGAGCTCCTTATCTATTAAACTGAGTGATGTGTCCTCTTAGGTGACTGAAAATGCAGAAGAAAACTGGAATTTTAATTATATTAAGAAACCTTGGAATTTTAATTATTTAATTGACAGAAATACGCAGGAAAAACACAAATTTATGAAGAGCAGAGTGAGACTTCCCATTCTGTTCTATCCTGAGAGCAGTGAGACAAAGCTGAGAGGTGACAAATTCGAAGATAAATGTAGAAAGGTATTTTATCAAAGATCGCTTAATTAATCTGCAAATCTCACTGTCCCAAAATAGCTCTGAGGCTTGGAGACTTGAAGGACTGAAAGCAAAGGTGTGGATGCTATTTTGTCAAATTCAAACAGGCAGCTGAAACAAATGCACCTTTTCAAAAGAGCCCAGAGCAGACAAAAAATACTGCCAAGCTTCAAGGTATAAAGCACCTCCCAACTCTCAGGGAACAAATTCCTCCCGAGACACAGAGCAGGGCAGAGCTGAAGCACCTGGGAGTCAAATGGCACTGGCTGCCCTCAAGAACAGCACCAGGAGTTCCACAGCCACTGCTCTGGCCATCCATGGACATCCCCATGTGCCTATCCAGGCCTTCTGATGGGAACAGGAAGCTCCTTCTTTGCCAGGACGAGCATCTCCAGCATCATTAGATGCAAAAATAGGAACATTATCTGAGTCTGTCTCATCCGTAACCAAACTCCCGTTGATTTCAGTGGGAACTATCACTCTAATCCACACAGGATTAGCAGACTTCAGAAAAGATTTAAAAGCACAAAGCTTGAGTGTTTAAATCCCACTGATCTCAGCTGGAGCTGGGAGCAGATCCAAGGAGAAAGTGCTGAACCCCTCACTCGCGTGGTTTCTTGTCCAGCCCAGCCAATCTCATCAGTCTTGGACTCTTCCCTGCAATTAGGCTGATAATTAAGAAATAACAGCATAATATAAATGGAGGGTTGCTGGCTAGCACGGTTAACATCAGGGATAAATTGAGCAGTAATCTGCAAAGGATGTTATTGCCATTATAAAAATAAAGATCTGTCTCCCCAGCCAATCAATTCAGCAGATATATACCAACAATCAAATTGTTAAAAATGACTCCTATAAATTACCCAGTCTTCCATCTAATGGAGGCAGGAACATCTGTGAGACAATTTAGAGCTGACATAACCATACGTCGGGAGCGCTTTTTCATCCTGCTGCCTCTCCATTCTCTTCAGAGCTGCTGTGCTGTAGCAGGCAGTTTTGTTTAATGCACCCATGTGAAAACAGCCTGGATTTCACACCACGGGTTAGCAGAGTCATTTTGGCAGAAACGCTCCAGAATATATGCATTTAATATGGGTGGAATAATTCAATTTCCTCAGTATTATTTCAGCTATGCTGTTACAATCGCCTTAATTCTTCATTAAACCCTCTGGGCTTGGGGGATGTTGCCGGGTTTTTGTGATCTGCCGTGGTTCCTTGGAATGGATGTGGAAAGACACACAGAGGAGCAGTTCTGAGCATGTATGTTTTAGTCAGATAGAGTGGTGATTTCAGATAAATCCGAGCAGTTTAGCACCTTGCTTCGGCCAGGGGAGCCCTGGATGGGGCCCAGGTAGGGGCTCTGGTCTAGTGCAAGGTGTCCCTGCCCATGGCAGGGGCTTGGAAGGAGATGATGATTTTTAAGGTCCCTTCCAACCCAAACCATCCTGTGGTTATATGGTTCCATGGCTGCTGCCACTTGGGCTTAATCCCAGAAAGGATAAAGGGATTTAAAGGTGGAAAGTTCTTCCATTTGCAGCTTCATCCTGGCCATGCCCCAGCCCAACCCTCTCCAGCTGGAAGCCACCAAGTGGCACCACTGGAAGCCACCAAGTGGCACCTCTGTGCCTGCAGGTTCCTTCCAGGATGTGTTTTTGGGAGGGACAGGGTGAAATGAGTGATGTCCACGCCGGCTCCTGGACTGAGCCATCTGAAACCAAAGAGGGAAATCCTGGCTGGGAAGGGCAGAGATGTCATTGTTTTCCACGTGGGGCAATTTCACGGGCAGGACTCACTGCCTCAGGCAATCCTGTGAGCTGCAGGAGAAGAGCTGATGGGATTTCCCAACATTTGGACACTGTTGTCCAAGGATCCCTCAGTAACCTCTGCTCTGCATCAGGAATTAAATCCCTGCCTGGCTTCCCAAGGCTGTCGAAGCAGAGTTGGTTTTTAATGCAGACAGCAGAGGAGAGCTCATTTCTCTGTCTGGGCACTCTGTGTGATAATCCAGGCTCTGTAAATTAAATTTGGGCTGCAGTTTAAGTACGGAGGGATTTGGCAAGACCCAGAGCTGCCAGCAAGCAGACATTGCCACGCTCAGCTCAGTGCAGGGCGGACATGGAATGGGAATAAAGCTGGGAACAGTTGGGTCTAAAATCTCATCTGTGTGCAAATGTGGCTGTTCCTAATTTTTCAAATAGGACGTGTACGAGTGGGACCTGCTCCTTCTGAAGCTTTGCAACTCTCGTGTTGGTTTAAATTAATTTTGCATGAACCTCACTTTCAAATCTTCAAAATTAGCTCCAGCTTCCCTGGCTCCCTCTTGTCTGCTCTACCAACATTTTCTTCTCCCTTTCATACTTTAATTCCCCTTTCAAAAACACTCTCCTCTCCACAAAGAACACTCTTCTAGATTCTTCTGTTACTCCAGTTATTGTCCCAGCTCTTTTCACTTCTTTTATCTATGTATCTCTCTTACACTCCTTTTTTCCCCTCTCCACTCACCTTCTTCCACCCAGCATCACCTGTCTCCCTGGAAACCACCTTGGAATGATTCCTACCTGAGCAAGTGGCCAAACCTTGCTTTATTTTTATCCCCCAACGTGATCTTTCCCTTTGAGTTCATGCTTTCTCTTGACCTTCATGGTTTGGTGGCCCTGTCTTCTCTGTGGATATTCCCTGAGTATTTCTCTGTCTGCAGCCATGCCCTTCTTCCTGCTATTTTCCCCTGTATTTTGGGATCCCCTGGGGTTTTGTACCCCTCAAGTGGTAGTTTCAGTTCAAGGCAGGTTTGAAATTCTCCTGTTCATCAGTGGCTTGCAGGGATCTGCCTTCTGTTCTCCAGTCCATCTCTCTTGATTTGCATCTTCCCCCACCTTCCCAAGGTCTCAATTTGCATATTCTTTCATCCAGGGAGCACAAATTAGGTGACATTAATCTGCTTTGCCTGACCTCATTTCATATTCGGGATCTTGTTTATCCCATCATTCATTTTCACCTTCCACTCATCTGCAGTTGTTTACAGCTTTATCTGAATTTCCACTGGGGCACTCCAGGAGCTGCAGAATTCAGCTCCAGCTTCCCAAAGGAGTCACTTCCCCCTAAACTCCCTCTATTACCTCTGTTAACTAAACACACTTAATAACACCATTCTTCTTCTTGCCTTCTGGCTGATGAAACTGAAGATCACGTTTGACTTCTCTTTTCTCCCCTTTCCTATGGAATACTGCGAAAATCCACCCCTCCCTTATTTGTCCTGACAGCTAAATTACCTTCCCACCTTTCCTAAATCAATATGCCACTGTCTATCTCTGCTTCATCAATCCCTAAAATGTGGCTCCCCTGGCACTGATGACAAGGCACTGATACTCCTGGAGCCAAGCACCTTGGGATACACAACTGATGCTGAGCGACTCCTGAGGCCCTGGCACAGGTTTTCCAGAGAAGCTGTGGCTGCCCCTGGATCCCTGGAAGTGTCCAAGGACAGCTTGGATGGAGCTTGGAGAACCCTGGGATGGTGGAAGGTGTCCCTGTCCCATGGCAGGGGGTGGCACTGGATGATCTGGAAGGTTCCTTCCAAGCTGTTCTGAGGTTCTATGATTAATAACTAACAAACATCCCAGTCTGTGTCCCGTTTCTCCCAGATTTTCCAGACATGCTGAGATGCCTCACTTGCTTTTTGTGCCTCCTGAGGAGGGCAAAGTTCACAGAGCAGGTCAATAAATGCTTCATTTTCTCCTTAATTGCTTGGTATTCTCAGCCAGGGAAAACCCATCCTGCAGAGCACTGATTCCATGGCAAGGTGCATCTGTTTTGGGCAAGGTCCACCTCCTTTGTGCCAAACTCTGGGCCTGGTTTTCTGACTGGGAGAGTGACAAACAGCAGCAATAACTGCAAATGTCAACTGGCAGAGAGCCCTTGCTCCTACACACCCTCAGTCCCCAGAGAGCCGCTTATCCCTGAGCGTAGGAGGTTCCCATCCTTCATTCCACCTGCTCCGCGTCGTTCCCAGCACGGAATTTGCTGCTTCCACCAGCAGGCAATTGAAGCAATGACGATGTAACCACGGCAATCTGCCTTGGGGGACCATTTGAACCTGAAATTCCAACTTTTCCCACACGTCTGCCCACCCGAGCTGTCCTCCTTGGAACAGCTGGAGCAGATCCAGGGTGTCAGTGGGATCCTGTGGCCACCAGGCCAGCACAGCAGGGCTGCCCTACATGGACATACCTGAGATACCCAGAGAAACAGCAGGGGTGATGTGTTAAAGATCACAATGACACAGACTCCGACTCAGAAGGCTGACAATGGCTCTGTTTATTTTTGGTTATTTTTTCTCTTTGTACTATTCTACAAAGAACAGCTTGGTGAAAAAAAGGACAAACTTCTTCAATCACATTGGTTAAATCAGAGGGACAGCAAGAAGAAGTCCCTCCTAGGGAAAGGAACATGAACAAAGGTTGCAGTTAGGAAAACGTGTCTCTTGTTGACAGAAAACTCTCTGGGAAAAGAGTTTCAGAAAACCAAAACATCTCAGGCAACAACCAGGGCTACAGCAGGGGCACTGTGCTGTGACGCTGTTGTACACCACAATGACACAGACTCTGACTTCAGAAGGCTGAAAATGACTCCTTTATTTCTGGGGATGTGTCTCCCTTTTATACTGTTCTCCACAGACCAATTCAATTGGTGAAACAAAGACAAACTTCTTCAATCACATTGGTCAAACCAGAGGTACAGCAAGAAGAAGTCCCTCCTAGGGAAAGGAATTTAAACAAAGGTTACAGTTAGAAAAACGTGTCTCTTGTCGACAGAAAACTCTCTGGGAAAAGAGTTTCAGAAAAACCAAAAACATCTCAGGCACCAACCAGGGCTACAGTGCTGAACTTCACTTTGCATTTCAGCAGCACCACAGCACTTCAGACACCCAGGATAACGACAGTGGGATAATGAACAGGGTGGGATGAGGAGAGGGAGGAGGAAGACCCACAGCATCCCTGCTTCTGGCATTGGTACTGAGCCATGGGGATGCTGGTTTAGTGTCGTATTGGATAATGCTGCATGTCCAAATACTGCAAAGCCCATTGATGTATCTACACACTATTTCCTTATGGAGACAGCCTGGGAGAGCTGGGGGTCTTCACCTGGAGAAGGGAAGGGTCTGGGGAGACCTTCCAGCCCCTTCCAGTGCCTGAAGGGGGCTTCTAAAAAGGAGGCAGGAGGACATTTTATACAGGCAGATTGTGCCAGGACAAAGGGAGTGGTTTAAAACTGACAGAGAGCAGAGCTAGATGAGCTATTAGGAATAAATTCTTTATTCAGAGCATGGTCAAGCACTAGAACAGGGTACCCAGAGAAGCTGTGGCTGCCCCTGGATCCCTGGAAATGTCCAAGGCCAGGCTGGACAGGGCTTGGAGCAGCCTGGGATAGTGGAAGGTGTCCCTGCCCATGGAAGGAAGTTGGAATGGGATGAACTTTAAGGTCCCTTCCCATTTAATTTTTTTTTTGGTGGTTCTCTGTTTTACATTGGCTGATTTTCTCTGCAGAGACAATGGAGAGAGACTGGAGCTGCTCCAAGGGCAGTGCTGAGCAGAAGGTTAAGACAGATGAAACAGGGAACATCTGCCCAGGAAAAACCAAAGATTAACTCCCCAGCTTGTCTGGTTTTATGTGGAACTGCAGATCCCTCACAAGGAATCTCTGTTGATCCCACAACCATTCCGAGTCTGGTCTAACTGGAGATGTGTCTGTGTGCAAATCTGAGCACTCTGGGGTGGGATGGAGCACTTTCTGTCATAACCCCTGTGGAACCCAGGCTGAAGTGATCCAGCCCAGCAGACTGTGCTATCCTCATGTTCCATGCTGGGGACACGTGCAATATGTCAGAGCACTTAGGCAAGGCAGTGATATAAATAAAAGAAACCTCACCTGTCGTCTTAGCATCTCTTCCATTTCTTTCCATTTGCAGTCACAATTGGGGAATAACTAATTCAAGTCAGAACATCCCCAGCACGGATTTAGCCCTGCTGCTAAATTCCACCTCGTGCCACCGCCACTTTCAAACCCCGGAACGAAAACACCAAGTGAAATCACCTTTGGGAGGAAAAGACAAATGAAGCATTTCCTAGACAGAGGAACACATCACATCGAGAACCCGAGGTCTGCATCAAATGCACCACGACAATTCCCATTCAGAAAACATCCCAGTGGTTCTGTTCCTCCAATTTACGCCGTGAACTGTGCATTTGCTTCCAGATGAAATGGATCTCAAGTTGCCAGGTCTCTGTTTAAAGCAGCCACAGAGAAAAAGGAAAAATTGGGCCATTCCACTGGAAAAAAAAAATAGGCAGGCCTGACCTCTTCTTTAATTTAAGGATCTGAATTTTACAAATTCATAGACAGGAACATAAGAAAAAATATCCCAGCTCACCCCCAAAGGTGTATCTTGTTCAGTGTCCTGCTCAAACACCCAAACATTCTTGCTTGCTGTGTACTCCCAGCCTCCAGGAATCTGCAGATAATGAATTTTGTGTGTCTTAATTGCCATCTTTGTGTTTGATAACTTTTGGGGACTTTATCCACTCAGGCTTCTCTGAGCTGTTTGGGAAATTTCAGCACACACCTTGTGCAGTAGGGAGTTGTGAGGCCTTTCCTTCTCTGCTCTGAACCAGCCTCCTCCTCATTTCACTGATGTTCCCTTAATTCTTGGCTTAAAAAGTCAGTGAACAACTGCTTCCACTTCACTTTCTCCAAGACCTTCATTGTTTTTACAGATTTCTAACAAAAGATTTCTCCCTTTCCCCTTATTTTTTTCCCCCCTATTTTCCCATACAAAGAGACCTGTGGTACCTCTATGCCCATTCCTGCTGTGGGAGCCACCCCACTGCTTCCCAACCTTCCCATATAACCTCTTCCTTCCCATATAATCTCTTCCTTCCCATATAACCTCTTCCTTCCCATATAATCTCTTCCTTCCCATATAATCTCTTCCTTCCCTTATAACCTCTTCCTTCCCATATAATCTCTTCCTTCCCATATAACCTTTTCCTTCCAATATAACCTTTTCCTTCCCATATAACCTCTTCCTTCCCATATAATCTCTTCCTTCCCATATAACCTCTTCCTTCCCATATAACCTCTTCCTTCCCATATAACCTCCTCCTTCCCATATAACCTTTTCCAGCTCCACTTTATCCTCCTCAAGACCAAGAATCCAGTGTTACACATGGCACACACAAAACCCAAGGAAATTTTGGCAAAATCAGAGCTGTGTTGACTTTCTGTGGCTGCCCAAAGGATATGAAGGAGAGGGAATGATGATAAACTGATTAAAAAAAAAAAAAAAAAAAAAAAAAAAGCTGGAAAACACAGAGAAGGGCTGAGGGTCCCCAGCTTCTCTAAGGATGATGAAAAATCATAAAGAAGGAGCTAAGCATCCCAAAATTTGTCTCCTAGGGAGGGATCAGTCGTCCTGATTAAGGACATTGCCTTGCCAGGCCCCATACAGACATTTGGTGTAAATTAGGATGTCTCTGGTGATATTGCAGAAGGCAGGAAAAAACCTTCAGCACCTGGTCATTCATTTGCCAAATGTTCAGGGATTAGCAGAGGTTAAACAGACTCCATAAATGTCAGATGTCGACAGCACCGCTTTCAGCAATAATAAACTTGAAGCAGAAGAAAGTTCCCTTAAAATATCAACCTTTCACCCAGCAGGGCTCATTCCAGGCTTTAAAAGATGCTGCACATTACTGGCCCATAAATAATGGTAATGAAAAGGTCAAGCAACCTGTTAGGAAAATCTCACTGCTCAGGGAACGAGCTTGGAAAAATCACAGCTGGTGTGAAAATCCAGTGCTACAGCCCTGGTTCTTTTGTGTCCAGCCTGTCCTAATTCACAGAGCTACACCCTGTCCTTGCTCTGAAATGATCTTGAAGTTGCAGTGACTGCACCACGTGTCAGACTTGGCTCAAGCTGAACTTTTAACCCATTTTTCCTGATGAGCTTAGCAATGCCTTTCAGAAGAAAGTTTTGCTATTTAATGTACCTTTTTCTTTCATGGGAAACTTTTTAAAAAAATAATTTAAACAAATATTTTATTTGGAGGCAAAAAAAACCCCAAATCCCTCCCCCCCCAAAAAAAAACCACCACCACCTACAACAAAAAACACCCCACCAACCCCAAATACAGCCAAGAAAGGATAAAAGAAAAGAAATGTAGTAAGGAGGATGCAGCACATGCAAGGTCAGGCTCTGCTCCCAGGGAACAGGGACAGGAGGAGAGGGAACGGCCTCAGGCTGGCCCAGGGGAGCCTCAGGATGGACATTGGGAAAATTCCTTTCCCAAAGGGGTTGTCCAGCTGTGCCACAGCTGCCCAGGGCAGTGGTGGAGTCCCCGTCCCTGAAAGTGTTAAAAAAGTGTGTGGATGTGGCACTTGAGGACAGGATTTAATGGTGACCACGTTGTAGGGTTGACAGCTGGGCTCAATGATCTTTTCCAACCTTAAGAATGCTATGAATAAAAATATATTGCTCAATACAGATGACCCAGTATCTTTTTCCCAACGCTGCCAGAAAGCAGCATCTCTTTTTTTTCCCCTCTCCTTTTTTCCCCCCATTGTTTCCAAACACTGAATATCCCTGGGAAAACAAGAAGGGACTCAGAATTTACAGCAGGTTTTTTATTCTCCCCCGCTAGATTGCAATAAAGATTAGGTAGGTCAGCGCTGCGCTGCTCAAAAGTTTATTTACTTCCCACTGTGATTTCTCCTTGAAAGAGTAAGGGCAGAGCAACCTTTGGATCTTCAAAAGCTCTGTCACTGCTGTGATTACTCCGAGAGAAATTTGTGTATTGTTGGGTTGGCAGCGAGCGTTCGATGCCGCCAGAGATTCCCGTTAATAGCTCAGGTGAGCCGAGAGCGGCCACGGCTCCTTGGATGTTTCTATCCTGCATCTCATTAATTAATCTACTCCAGCCAGCTCTTCCTGATCCATTGTACATTCCCTGCTTATGCAGCCTTATCGACCTGACCCTGGGGAAAATCAATTCTTGTAATCTATCTTATTACATTTAAATATATGTACAGAGCTCGATACAGTACAGCAGCGGCGGGGCTTGGGAGAGGCAGGGAAAAAAAAACTCTGGGAAAAGGGGGAGGGAAAGCCCTGCAGATCTGCCCCAGTTTAGGGTTTTTCCAAATTCAGGACTTGGGGAAAGGGGTCACATTTATCTCAGGTGAGGGCAAGCACAGCCTGGGACATAAATTCCCAGAAATCCATGGTTGTGTTCCCAAAGCTGCCAGAGCTCCAGGAGTGTTTGGACAATGCTCCCAGGGACAGGGTGGGATTGTTGGGGTGTCTGTGCAGGGCCAGGAGCTGGATCCTTGTTGATCCCTTCTAACTCAGTGTATTCCATGATTCCCTAAAAAGCCCTCAGAGTTCATGCTTTTAACTCTGTTTTAGTCAAAGTACAACGTTTTTAGTCAAAGTACAATGTCTTTAAAAGCAAACCCATCTTTATTCATCAGTCCACTAAAAACAGCATAATTATCCTTCTTTGGTTGTTCTTAAATCTGTTTTCATATTCAAGTAGAACTTGGTAGATAAGGTGACCTGAATTTCCTCAGAGGTTGTTCAGCTGTGGCTGTCCCTGGATCCCTGGAATTGTCCCAGGCCAGGCTGGATGTGGCTTGGAGCAGCCTGGGACAGAGGGAGGTGTTCCTGCCCATGGCAAAGGGTGGGACTGGATGATCTTGAGGGTCCCTTCCAACCCAAAGCATTCCATGATTCTGTGATTAGGCTGAGAAAAAGACATTTAAAAGGCAAAAAAAAACCCCAAAAAACAAAAGCCCAAAAAACAAACCAGATCTGGGGATGTAAAGGAGTCACTTTGATCCCTGGGAGAACCATGGTGGGATTCTTCTTGTAACATATCCTTGGGGAGAAGGAGGATAAACAATCAGGAAGGGTTTGCATGGATTTGCCAAGCATAAACCATTCCTGACCAGTTTAACCAGGCTCTTCATGGTGATGTTTTGTGGGAGGATTGGAGAGAGTGGACACCACAAGGACATTGATTAAGGACAAGTTTTGATATGAGGCTGGTCAGGCGTTGGAAGAAGTTTCCCAGCAAGGCTTTGGTCACTGCTGTGCCCAGGACAAAAGGATGACAGTTGGCTAACTGAAAGTAGGAATTACATCCAAAAGGGAAATTATTGATTCTTTTAACTTCCAGTAAGTGAGAAGCAGAACAGACCCACCAAGGAATCAGAAGTTGATGTGCAGACACCACAAAAAACCCTCCAAAGACAGAGGGTGGCTACATCGAGGCTGATTTGTAGAACAGATGGAGCTGTTGATGTGAGCTAATTTTTTTTGTTAAAAAGAAGTGAATGCCTTTAAAAGTGGCCAGTAAAAGCCCTGGGGATTATCCATCTAAGGAAAGGCAGCATAGAGTGCTCCTGTCTGGTGTTGTTCCATTTTTTCCTACGTGTTCATTTGAGACAGAAAATGGGTGAGTTTGCCGAATCCAGAAAAGCCTTCCTGTGACCCAGAACCACCTGGGAACGGATAGAAATGGGTGCAAGCACGCCAAAACCAAGGTGAAAACACCATTTTCTAAAGGGAATCTGCACAGCTTTCTCCTTTTTTGCCCCTCTCCTTTGTTTTTTTCTTCCTGAGCCGACTTTAGAGAGAAGGGACAGGAGGATGTAAAGCCTTGCTCTGGCTGCCTTCCCTCTGACAACAGAGGCAATGACAAACCCGAGACGCTGCCAGCCCTCCTTCAAGGGCTGGATTGATGTCCCTGCCTCGTGCTCAGACCCAGCTGGGAGAAGGGGAATTAGGCCTTGTCTTTCAATTACTGCTGTTTTGCTCAGGGCCGCACATTGAAGCCTCCCAGCGGAGAAGTCCCTCTCACCGCTTGTATAATCTCTGGATTGTATTTGAAAATAAAGCTTTTAATTAAAACTGGCATTTCTCAGCTTCCCACTGGCAGCCAACATCTGCCTGCGAAGGAATATCTTTTGTGACACTGGCGGTACAGAAGTGTTAAAGAGAGTAAATAATTCTCCCCTCTCCTGCCAGCAGACGAGACGAGCTCCTCCAACACTCCGGGCCATGAAAGACCCCTCGGCATTTCCCAGCAGCCAGGGGGTTAATCCAGTGACCTGGCTGGATTCCAGCTCGAGTGATCTCTGTCTCAAATCCCCCACCCCGCAGTTCCATAGTGATATAATCCCCTGCCCCTGTTCTGTCATTATAGAATCAGAGCATCGTGGAATATCCAGAGTTGGAAGGGCCCCACCAGGATCATCCAGCCCAGCTCCTGGCCCTGGACAGACACCACAACAATTCCAGCCTGTGCATCACTGAGAGCGTTGTCCAAACACTCCTGGAGCAGCCTTGGGAATGTCCCCATTGCCTGGGGAGCCTGGGCAGTGCCCAGCACCCTGTGGGGGAAGAACCTTTCCCTGAAATCCATCCTGACACAGTTCCACAGGAGCTGTTGATGCACAGAGTCAAGCAGACCTGGGTTGGCTCATGCACAACAGCCTTTCCTAGGTGGGCTCTTGCCCAAAATCATGCCAAGGCATCTTTTCCCAATTCCAAGATGCTGCCCCTGCTCTGAAGGCAAACCTTGTGAAAAATGTCACCCCCAAAGCAATATTTTGGCAGAGTTTTCAGCAGCTGACAGGGACCATTTCAAACTCTGCAGCCTCAGTAATACCATCACTGCCTGCATTATCTCACTTAATTAACACCCAAGAATGAAGAGAGTCTTAACAATTTTGGCAAAGTTCTTTAAGGGCTTGAACTGCACAATGACACAATTGAATCCTCTCCTGACATCTTTTAAATGTGATGTGAATCTTTTTGTGTTCAAAGTGAGGATCTTGACATGTAAGTTAATTTTATTACGCCTCTCCTGAGGGCAAGGGTTTTTCCTCTGCTCACAGTTGGCATATTCTGATGTGGGGTAATCGTCTCTCCTCCTCCTCCTCTCTGCACTTCAGGCACTTTATGTACCAAATCTGTCATGTTCAGCATAATCCTGGTGAAGGAGAACGGGGAGAGGGCAGATGGAAATGACTTCTAGACAATATCTCTGATAGCCACATTAGAGGTCTGTCCTCTGACTTTTTCAAGTTTCACGATATTCTAGAATTCCAACCAAAAAGAAAACGAAAGAAAAAAAAAAAACAAACAAAAAAGCCAAACCCAGGTGGAAAATGGTGATGATACAACACCAGACAATAAAAATCAACATCAATTATCTTCCAGCACTGGCAACCCTGGAGTCATGAAAGTCAAGGAAAAACAATAAATAGGAAACAAACGTGGCCTCAGGAGTTTGTTCATAAATTTCCATGGCAATAGCACTGCATATTCCCAAAGCTGGAATAGCCTCAAATCAGATATTAAAGCTCAGAATCATCTCTGCTAATGCACCATTTCTCTCTGACATTACTCTGTAAATGCTTTATGGTTTTAGCAGCTTTTCCCCTCCCATCATTAAATATTTAACAATTCTAATTTAACATTTGGTTGTTTTGGTGTAGCTCTTCGGGCTGTGGATTGAACTGTGCAGATGAGAGGAAATTAATTGTTTATCAGTCATACACTGAGGAAGGACATTTTGTGTTTCCATCTCCAGTCCCTGCTGTCACACAACCTCTTATATCAAGGTTATGGCTGTCCCTGGATCCCTGGCAGTGTCCAAGGCCAGGTTAGACAGGGCTTGGAGCAGCCTGGGATGGTGAGAGGTGTCCCTGCCATGGCAGGGGTGGCACTGGATGGGCTTTAAGGTCCCTTCAACCCAAACTTTTCCATGAATCTGTGATTTAACTTTTCCATCTCTTTTGCTGAACTGGATACATTTGCAAAAGAAAAAAAAAACATTCCTCCAAATTCAGCTGTAGCAAAACGTGGCCTGTGACCTATTTTGGGATAATCCTGACAAAAAAAGCAATGTCTGGTTTGGGCACTTCCCAAAAGGAGTTGAGCGAGAGAAAGAAGAATTACATTCTCCACAGGGTCTTTTGAAAAAAAAATCTCACCCTTAAAGCATTTTAGGCCCTGGAACAACAAATGTGACAGAAGTGGAGGTTTCCCTGTGGGATGTGAGGCCTCAGGCCTTGGCTGTCTTTCAGTGAGGGTCATTTAATTAATCCAGCCCCGTTCTGCTGCCGTCAGGATGTTCTGCCCCCAGAGCAGGGCCCTGCCACGGCTGCTCTGTGCATGTGCTGGACAACCATTAAAAGATAAGAACTGCAATCCAAATTTGTACAAAGATCTGAATAGACAGGGCCCAAGTTGCACTGAAAGAAAGAAAAGCACAATCAGCATTTGGGCTACTGAAAAAAAGCAGTCACGGGGTCTGAGTCTTTGCACAGGCTCGGTCATCTGTGGATGTGGCACTTCTGCAAGTTCCCTGATTGACTGGCAGTGAGAATCAGAGCTGAGGACTGGCCTGAACCTGCTTTGGGAGCTGGAAAATGGGTGTTGGAGTAAAACTTGTCAAATACTTTGATTACAAGGGAGTAGGAACAAATTACTCTTACATTTCTTCCTATTTACAGGTAGAATATCTCTGCAAAACTCCCTGCAGGGAAGTTACAAGACTAGACTGAAAAATGGACAAAGACCTGAAAAAAGACCTCAGATCTTCATCAAAATTTACAGTTTCTATTTTAAAATTGAATCTCCACATCCAAACCTGCCAGTGCTTCAGAGTCTGGGCTGAAACTGCAGCCTAGTAAAGGGGATTTTGGACATCACTTGCAGAAGATCCAACACCAAATGGTCTCAGGTCTTGGGACAGCTCTGGACTTGCTGAGCTGGGTGTCCCTGTCACCACAAATGTCCCCTGAACAAGAGCCTTGTGCCTGAGCTCAGCTCTGGGGAGGACCCCCATGGCCACTGCCCAGGATAAAACAGCCCTGGGTGGGGACAGGGGGGTGGACACATCCCTGGGGACACCCAGAGGGGAAGAAACACCCTCAAGGACAGCACACCCCTGACAGGAAAGAGATCAGGGTGGTGGCAACCCCCCACAGCAGAGTTTGGAAGGAGAACAAGGTGTTCTGCAATTCTGTTATCTTAGGGCTGAGATCTCAGGAAGCTCTGTCCCTTTTCCCTTGGAGAATAATTCCCAGCTCTGATTTGGATTTGGATTTTGCCAGGTACAGATCAAGGGTATCTCAGAGCATCTGTCTTTGGCTCGGCTGAATCAGTAATATCAGACCCTCATCTTGCTGAGCAGGATTTTCTATTATAGGCAGGAGTGTTATTAAGAAAATGTTCACCTCCTGATATTCCCAAGGGAATTGAACACCTCTCTCACCTCTCTCACATCTCAGCAGCCCCGCAGGCTGAATAGATGCAGGAATTTTTCTGCCCTTGGGAACAATCTTTCCCTGAGAACAAAACCCAACAAACTGTAATTTGGCAGCCAATGTCATCTCTAGCATAATCAAGTATTGACTTAATTAGAAACCCTTTTAAGTGATGCACTGGGAGAAAAACACATTTTTTTTTCAAAGTATTCCTCATTTGTAATTATTATTTCACTTGTGAATCTTCCACACTCCATTGAAAATGCCATATGGAAAACAAATTAGTTTGCTACAGTGACTAATGTTTATTGCCTCTGCTGCTCTGAAGTTTTGGGCCAAGTTTTTAAATCATCAGTGCTTTCTCTGGCAAAAGTGCTGGAGAAATTGGTGTGGATGAGCAAAGTGTGGAGAGGAGTTAGGATCAAGGCTGCAGGGAACAGCAGCATGGCCCACCTGGGCACTGAGAGTAATCCAGGAATTTCAGAGCAGGCAGTTCTTTACTTCAGCAGCAGCCTGAAAACGTTGGATGTGCTAAATAGGAGAGAACTGAAATGCTGTTTCTCTGAGAGAGGAATGATATTCCTGGGATGCTGGTTTTGGGAAGGTTATTCTGAGCTGTGCAAGGCATTTGCACCTTTCTTTAGCTGAGTCTCTCCAGTTGGAATAATAAAATAAAATAAAATAAAATAAAATAAAATAAAATAAAATAAAACAATACAATACTATACCATATAATAATAATAATAATAATAATAATAATAAATATAACATAATATAACATAATATAACATAATATAATATAATATAATGTATAATGCATTTTGCTTGTACTGCACCTGTCATTCCAGGCTTGAGTATCTTTCCCTTGGCTCTCCCCTGATCCTTCAGGATAACACTGGGTAATCCTGAAGTGCTTTTTTTCCCCTCACATTATTCTTCCCCTTCATTTAAGTGCAGGCATTGATTTTACAGCACAGTGACTTGCAGGTGATCTTGCTTCCCATTTTTGAAGCCTGGCCACAAGCTGGACTCTCTCCCACCTTCTGCTGCATTTTCCACCAGCCCTGTCCCGTTTCCAGACAGGCAGGGACACAAGAAGCTCCTTTGTCGGGAATGTTTGGCCTTGCAGTGCTCACTCACTCAGGCAGAAGTCTCTGCCTCTCCTTCCAGCCACGTCCAGGTTATTGCAATAACCATAAAAGATGGGATTTCACTTTTCCTTTCAAATTCTGCCCGTGGAGCTGGAAGGGACCATCTGGATCCGAGCGCGCGGAGCCGGCGAGAGATTTTTGACTCCTGTGCTCTGGGAATTCACTGGAAGCTCTGATCAAAGTTTCCATGGCAGAGTCCTGCATGAGCAAGCTCTGCTCCTGATGGCCATATGGAATTCCCACTGGAGAGGTGGCATCTGGAAGATGCCCATTAGGATGTGTGTTAATAAAAATGAGGATCGGGAACGCGGATCAAGTGGAACGACTTTGTCATCCAAAGGCAGGAGCACCCAAGTCTTGGAGAGCGTGGGAGTTGCTCAGGACTAAGGACACCAGGGTTTGGACTGTTTGTATCATCATTAGGTATTATTTATTACTAATAATCTATTAATCACTGCTTGGAGGACAGGACAGTTGGCAGCAGTGACTCTATTAGCCAAAATTATGAGTGTTTCAAAACACCATCTGTTGCTGGTTACCTCGAAGCCACGAAAATAGAAACCCAATTTACATACTGGACTCTGCTGAGGACACACTGCTGGGCACAGGCTCCGTGATTGAGAAGGAAATTGCTTCTTGCTGTTCCCATTCGTGTCTGTCTGGACCTCCTGCCTCCTTCTTCCAATGGATTCTGATGCTCTTGTCAGCTTCTGCATCTCTGCACCGTGGAATCATTTATTTACTAACCCTAGATAGAAATACAGGACAAAAATCTTCCCAGTTATCACAGGCCACCACATCATCTGGAGGGAGAAGGACTCTGCTGTCACCTCAGAAATCTTTGGAATAAAAGATTGGAAACACACAAATTTAAGCTCCCCACTCAGGACTCAAATCCTGCGTTAAAAACATACAGGACACAAGACACGTCCTTTAACAGGAAACCCTGTTAATGTGGCAAAGTAAAGCACTTGAAAATTAGGGAATGCCAGATTGATTGTTGCCATGGAGAAGTCCTTGAGAGTATTAATCACTGCCTGGAGAGCTGGGATTGAAGAGTGTGCAGGAAATAAAAGTGTGTATGGCCACGTATGGCCCCAGGGTGTGGAAACAAACCCTCCCAGGGCTGCTGATCAGACCCACCCCGTTATCCCAGCATGGAAGGGATGTGTCCTGCAGGAGGAATCTCTGTGGGATCAGGTGTTCAACATTCCTGCAGCACAGATGCTGCAAGGGATCAGCAAATGGTCCCCTGTAGGGTCAGAGACCTCGTGGAGCACAGCATGGAGCTGGAAATAAACCTGGAGCGGGGATGGGGTGGGGATGGGCATCACAGCAGATGTTTAGGGTGCTCCACAGGGTCCATCTCCTCAGAGGATAAACCCTGAGGAGCTCTCAGCTCTGCCAGGGGTTGTGTGATCCTGAGCCAGACACTCTCCTGCTCTGGGAGAGCTTTTTGTACCTGTAAAATAGGGATCAGAGTGCTTCACTTTCCATGCCTTTGTGAGCAAAATGTTACTTAATATCCATTATTGATTTGTACATGATTTGTTATACATTACATACTACATATTACAAATTACATATTGCACATATTGCACATATTGCACATATTGCACATATTGCACATATTGCACACATTGCACATATTACATATAATATGTAATATGTAATATATAATATGTAATGCAACATATACATAACATATAACATATAACATATAACATATAACATATAACATATAACATATAACATATAACATATAACATATAACATAAGATATAACATATATGATATATGATATATGACATACGTGATATAAGATATATACGATATATGATACATAATATATAGTATATAATATACAACATATAACATATAACATATAACATATAACATATAACATATAACATATAACATATAACATATAACATATAACATATGTATATGATAATGATGATAATTGATAAATGATATATTCTATAGTATACAGTATATCTTATATAGTATATATTATATGGGTGCATTTCTCAAAGTAAATTAAAGCTTTTGGAAGCTATAACCATAGAAACACAGAATAGTTTGGGTTGAAAGGAAAATTTAAGTGCTTTTAATTCCAATCCCTGCCATGGCAGGGACACTTTCCACCATCCCAGGCTGTTCCAAGCCCTGTCCAACCTGGCCTTGGACACTTCCAGGGATCCAGGGACAGCCACAACCTTGATATAAGAGGTTGTGTGACAACAGGGACTGGAGATGGAAACACAAAATGTCCTTCCTCAATGTGTGACTGATGAACCATTAATTTCCTCTCATCTGCACAGTTCAGTCCATGGCCCAAACAGCTCAGCCAAAGCAACCCAACAGTAATTTAGAACTGGTAAATATTTAATGATGGGAGGGGAAAAGCTGCTAAAACTTTAAAGCATTTCCAGGGCAATGTCAGAGAGAAATGGTGCATTAACAGAGATGATTCTGAGCCCCAGGCCTGGACACAGCACCCCAGGTGGAGTCACAAAACTGCATTTTGGGTGCCTGTCTTTGTTTCCTCTCCCTGCTTTGTTACTTCTTTCCCATTCCAGCTGTTTTAAAAAGATCCATCTCTTTCACTGCCCTTTGATGTGAGCATTGGCTGCCCTTTACTCACTCCTCAGGTTTAATATTCCCAAATTTTATTAACCAGTTATTTACAAACTGCCAAATCAAACAGATTAGCAAGCAAGACCGAAAACAAGACAAAAGATCCTGTGTTAGTGTCTGACTGAGTAAATAATCTGCTTGGGTCATGCATAATTAATCAGTTTGCTGTTTCACCATTCCTGATCATCCTGGCAAATAACACACAACTCTGGGTTTTGCTTGGATTGCCTCTGTTGCACACACAAGCAGTTGACTGCGTGATTTCTTCCAGAAAGGAAAAGAGCAAATTTCACAGAACAAACCTCTGGAGAAGCTCCCCACACAAACCTGAGAGCACTGGGCTGTGTGAGTGGAACATTACAGATAAAAACCTTCCCCAGCAAGGCATCAAACATCTGCAGAAACGTGGCACGACCCAGCTTTTCCCCAGTGTGTGACCACAACAGCTGCTACAGACAGAAATATTCATTTTAGCCTGGTTTATTGTACCTTAATAAGGATCTGATCAGGAAAATAATTTAGGAATATGTTCAGTTTTAATCTGTTAGATCTGCTGAGGTACCAGCAAAGAGGTCCTTGTCAAGGTTGTGCCAAAGGAAAGGACAACCAAAGTTGTTTTCCACTTGGATTCCCACAATCCTTTTTTATGCTGCTTTCCCATTTCAAGCTCATCATGGAAGGGCCACTGCTCCCTCCCTGTAAGGGTGAGGCAAACTCAGCCATGGAGCAGAGATTTCATCCAGCTCACAGCTGAAAGCTCTGGCCTCACTGGGAGGAATTGTATTGGGCAAAAATTGGAGTGGCAGGATGCTCTGAGGCATCTGAGGCTCAGCCAGCTCCCGTTTCTGGGAATCACAGAATCCCAGGATGGTTTGGGTTGGAAAGGACCTTAAAGCCCATCCAGTGCCACCCCCTGCCATGGGCAGGGACACCTTCCGCTGTCCCAGGCTGCTCCAAGCCTCATCCAACCTGGCCTTGGACACTTCCAGGGATGCAGGGGCAGCCCCAGCTTCTCTGGGCAGCCTGTGCCAGTGTCACCACCCTCACAGTAAAGAATTTCTTCCTAAAATCACATCTTTAGCAGACTGAGGTGTCTGACACCAGCAGTAAGACAGGACAGCTCCCCGAATTCCCCCTGCTGCTCTCACAGGATGTCCCCAATCCAATCTGAGCAGATACCCAAGTTCTCAGAGCAGTGCAAGAGTCTGTTCCTCATCTTGATCTTCCCTGTGCCCACAATATGCAGACTAATTGATGATCTTGAAATCCTTGGCAGCTTCAGGGACAGGATTTTAATCCCCTTTGCCCTCCTGCCTTTGATGTTTCCTTCCCTTGCCAACTCTCCTGAAGGAGAGCCTGCCCCAGGCACCCAGGGTGGACACAGAGGATTTACTCTTCCCTCACGTTCGTCCCAAATCCTTGCTGCTTTCTCTCATAAAATGTATTTCTCCTCCTTTAACACCCATCCTCTGTTACACCTCCTTCTGTGAGGTTGAAAAGCTCCAATATTTTCTCCTTGTGGAAGTGTTTCAGCTCTGTAATCAAATAACCCATCAGTCATCTCTCAGTCAAGGCAGAAGTGCTGAACTCCCTGGATCACTGTCAAGCTTTATTTCAACCACTGAGTTGTTTCCTGGGCTTGTATCCACAGTGCACCAACCTCTGGAATACATTTTTGGGGTAGAATGTCATCACTGGTGTCCCTCATGCTGCATTCAGAAGGAAATTCAGCTCCTTCAATTAGTCACTGTTCTCCTGAATTGTTTAATCTCCCCTTTAATTATGATGGCACTTTAACAACAGAGCTGTCAGCCTGTTGGAAAATTTACTATTGGAAAAGCAAACAGTGCCAGTGGAGTAACCTGGATGGCAAATAAAGGACTTTTCCCTGCTGATTCCCACAGACTGGGTCTTGTTTAAAGCTCCTATAATGAGCTGAAGGAAATACAGGCACATTTCAATTAAAGAACCACGATCTCCCTGGGGAAAGCTCTCCCAGAAAATTGTGTAAAGAAACAGTCTGACTGCTCTCCATTTTGGGTTTGGATACAAGGAATTCAGGTCTCTTAAAGAATAAAATATTTCTGGCATTAGGCAATGTGGAGCAAAGTGATGTTGATTCATTTTCCTCTAATAAACTTCAGGGCAAGGTTTCACTTTCTTCCAAAGATCAACCCTAAGACTGAGGCTTCAATTTCCTCATAGAAATGGAGGGGTTTCAATGAATGAATATCCAGGACTGCTAAGAATTGCTTTTTCTTTTGAATAGTAAACTACCAACAGCTCTGAAGAATTCTACATGAATCCTCCTCCATTTTTAACAATTTTTAAGTTGCATCCTACACCATTTTAAGTTTCCTACTTAATTTAGGAGCTGCTGTTTCACACAATGTTGGACATGTTGGACAGGCTGGACAAGCTGCATTAGAGAAAAAATGTCTATTTTGGTGACAGTGGAGGTGATGTCCCAGCATGGGATGATTCCTCTCATGTCTGCTGGAACAACTGGGGATTCTGGACAAGAGCAGTGTGGAAGTAGAAGGATCATACTCATAAATAAAGAGACAAGGCACAGAAAATTTAATTACAGGAGGGTGAAGCCTGTTGTATTTGTACCCAAGCAAATATTTGTATCCTGATTTTTTTCAGACCCCCTTTCCTGTGTTACTGGGGGGCAGTAAAGACTTCCCCATCCTCTGTGCCTTCCAGCTTTTCCCCACATGCTCCCTCAGGGACATCTCACCTTGTACATTGGAAAAGTAATTCCTCTTCTAATTTTTCCCTTCTCTTCTTTCCCCCTCGAGCCTTTTTTCCTGGTGGCCAGACCACCCCCAGGCTGAGGCTGAGTTCCTCAGCAATCTCCATGTCCCCATGGACACCCAGTCCCTCCTGGTGACTCTTCCACGTTTCCATGGAGCTCACCATGACCACGTTGCTCTTTTCCCTGTGCAGACCAGGCCTGGCTTGGCCTTTCTGGCTGCTGAGGAAGCACAAAAAATAAACAGAGACATCAGACAGTGTTTTCCAGAGAGGAATTCTGCAGTTCAACCCCCACAAAAAGAAAAAAAAAAAGAAAAAAAAAAAGAGGGAGGGAGGGAGGGAGGGAGGGAGGGAGGGAGGGAGGCGTTTAACGATGCGGTGAAAAAGCGAATATTAACTGGGATAACTTCAAATCTCTCTCTCTGTTCAGACAAAGCAGAAAGGACAGACAATGATCAAAACCCTGATGGTGAAAGAGCAGCTCCCAGGCCTCGTGACTCAACACCAGGAGCGAGGCCAGCAGCTCTCTCCATGGAAGTCCCGAGCCCTTGATGCTCCCTGCAGGAGGCTCTCGGATGTGTCCTGGATGATGCTCCAGCCCAGCCAAGTTCTCTGATGAAAAACTCCACGGGGGGCAGAGCCTGCTGAAGGTCAGGGAACATTGGAGCTGACATTGATGTTAAACATGAAATCCTCCTGCTTTTGTGCCCGAGCAGCTGGAGCCCAGCTCTGTGCTCAGCCCTGCCCTCCTGGATTTACCCAGGCACAGGAGACCACCCCTGACAGGCAATGCCTGTCCTCAGGGATCACCTGAACCCATGGAGCTCCTTGTGGCATCCAGTCCATCCACTCTGCTGTAAACAGCCACTTAAAAATTCATTTTTGAAGTCCCTTGGTCCTTTCTGTCTGTTAACAAGATACACAGTGCTCTCTATATGACCACAACCATCTTAATTGATATTTTATTTGTACTGAGGAATGATGAGAAGTCATCCCTAAAGTTCAGGTTTTGGGTGCTGGAATAAAGTTTGATTGATGATTAGAGGAGCTTTATGTGTGTGCTTGGGAATGTCAGGATTATTCACACAGTGATTGCTTGGAATAGATCAAATCAGGTCCTTTTTTTTTTTTGGTCACTCATTCAGTAATTAGGCCTGAGTTCATCAGCTGAAGAGAAAACACAGATAAGAAATGTTTGGGAAAGAATTTTTATTGCTCCAAAGATTTAATATTCAGACATTATAGACTTGAGTAAATTCTAATTGTGTTTCTAACTCTACATTTAATAAATGGACCATGGAAAAGGAAAGGGAAAAAAAAAAAGAAAAAGGTCTGTGAGCAGTGGGAGGAAAAAACAGGAAATGAGACCATGAATCAAATCTGGACTTGGAGATGACAGTCAGGCTGGCTACAAATCCCACAGCTCACTTGCTGCTGATGGGAAGCACACCAGTCAGATAAAAGGATATCAACATAAATTATCACAGATTAATGTGACATTCTGTTAATATATCACACATTGAAGTCCATAAGTCCATAGGTAAATCCGAGGGTCCTGCATGTAACACATTAAGCACTGAAGTCACCTTTTTTTTTTTTTCCTCAGAAAAAGAAAAATTCATCGTTGATCAGAGTGTGAACCTGACAGGAAATGAATCTTGTGCCAACAGTGCCAACAACACCAAGGTTTGGCACAGCTGGGGTGGGTGCCAAGGTCCTGCACGAGGGTCAGGGCAACCCAAGCACAAATCCAGCCTGGGGGGAGAATGGGTGGAGACTCCTGAGAGAAGGACTTGGGGGTGTTGGTGGGTGAGAGCTGGACATGCCCTGATGGGCAATGAGAGCCAGAACCCACCCTGGGCAGCAGGGGAGGGAAGGGGGGATTCTGCCCCTCTCAGGTGAGACCCCACCTGCTGAGCTGCCCCAGCCCTGGGGAGAACATCAGCAGGACATGGAGCTGCTGGAGAGAGCCCAGAGGAATCCATGGAGCTGCTCCAGGGCTGGAGCCCCTCAGTTCCCAGGGATTCAGGCTGGGAGAGCTGGGGATGCTCACCTGGAGAGGAGAAGGCTCCAGGGAGAGCTTCCAGCACATTCCTAAAGGGGCTCCAGGAGAGCTGCAGAGGGACTGGGGACAAGGCCTGGAGGGACAGGACACAGGGAATGGCTTCCCACTGCCAAAGGGCAGGGCTGGATGGGAGCTTGGGCAGGAATTCCTGGCTGGGCTGGAATTCTCAGCTGCCCCTGCATCCCTGGCAGTGTCCAAGGCTGGGCTGGATATTTGGGTTGGAGCATCCTGGGACAGTGGGAGGTGTCTCTGCCATAGCAGGGGTGTCACTGTATGGTCTTGAAGGTCCCTCCCCACTGTCTTGGGTTGTGGAGCCAGGAGTGTGTATTCTACTTCATCTGTTAAAAGCAGCTGGGGAGATGTTTTTCTTTATCTCTTGTAACTCTGGGAGGAGGAGGGCGGGTGCCTTTTGATAATGGGGCAGTTGTTCAAACCACGTGGGGCAGTGTTTGTTATCTCTTTCACTGCCTGTCCTCCATCCAGGGGGATATTTTCTGCTAATGGACCATTAAGACACCCCTAAAAGCACACATCCCCAAAGTAGAACATCCACATTCCATCATCCCATTGTGAGATGCTCCACCCAGTGGGGGGAGCCAACCATTCCTACCTGGATAAAAACTGAGACATAGGAACAGAAAGTATCCAGCTTCACCCGATCCCTGGAGGAAGACTGGACCCCTTCTCACCACCACTGGGCCCTTGTTCTACAGGATCATCTCTACTCCACCAGAACCACCTCTGCCACTCCAGGAGGACTCACTTTGGGACTGTTTCCAACACCCTGACCAACAGGGTGTCAGGTTGTAGCTCTGACTCTGTCAGGGTTTTCCAAAATTGTTGTTTGTTTGTTTGCTGGTTTGGTTGGGTGGTTTTGTTTTTCTACTACATTTGTATTGTTAATATTCCTAGTAAAGAACTGTTATTCCTATTCCCAAATCTTTGCCTGAAAGCCCTGAATTGCAAAATTATAATTTGGCAGGGGTGAGGGGTTTACATTCCCCATTCTAAGAGAAACTCCAGCTTTCCCTGGCAGACACCTGTCTTTCCAAACCAAGACACCCACCCAAGCCATTCCTGATTTTCTGCACGTCCTGAAGACACATCCACAATTTACCCACGGAACCCCATTTCCAGCAGAAGGCTCCGTGTTCCATGCCCTGGGAAGGAGCAGCTTCCACGCTGTGAGACCTTGCAGACACTGCTGCAACCTTCAGTGGCTGCTGAGGAGGGGCTGAGGAACAAGCCCAGCCCTTCCACCACCGTGACAGTGACTGAGCAGGACGACTCTCCACAGAACAAAACCTGACAGCAGGAGTGCAATGAGCCGTTAGCACCTCACCTACCCGGGGTTTCCATGGCATTTTAAAATTCCTGACACCAGAGCCTGAATTTTAATAGTTATTTGTTCCTGGGCTCATTGGGATTTGTTTGGGAATGCCTGGCCAGGCTGTCCTTCAGTACTGGTTGAGTACATCAGGAAAATTGAGTATTGAGTGGTAGAAGAAATATTTCTGCCACAATGGAATATGTTCAGACAAGGACAAACAGGATTGGACAAGAGCGTTGTGTTCTAACAAAGAATCAGGCTTTTAGAACCTGGCCATAAAAATGGAAAACGTGGAAAAGCACATGGCAGCACAAAGAGTGAAAGCTTTTAACCTAAAAAAAAAAAAAAAAAAAAAATAATAATAATAATAATAATAACCTAACCATTGTTCTGGGAACTGGTGAGGGCCTGCCTCGATTCCTGTGTTCAATCTTGGGACCCTCATGACAAAAAGGACATTGAGGGGCTGGAGCGTGTCCAGGGAAGGGAACTGAGCTGGGTAAGGGTTTGGAGCCCCAGGAGAGGCTGAGGGAGCTGGGCAAGGGGCTGAGCCTGGAGAAAAGGAGGCTCAGGGGGGACCTTGTGGCTCTGCACAACTCCCTGACAGGAGGGGACAGCTGGGGGGGTCGGGCTCTGCTCCCAGGGAACAGGGACAGGAGGACAGGGAATGGCCTCAGGCTGGCCCAGGGGAGGTTTAGATTGGATATCAGGAAAGATTTTTTTTGCCTGAAAGGTTTGTCCAGCCCTGGCACAGCTGCCCAGGTCAGAGTTGGAGTCCCCATCCCTTGAGGGATTTAAAGCCCTGTGGGTGTGACACTTGGGGACATGAGACACTGGTGGCCTTGGCAGTGCTGAGGAATGGTCAGACTTTATCTTAAAAGGCTTTTCCAAACTTTTCCATGATTCTCTGATTTGAAGTTCCTGCTTGTTTTCCAGATTCTCAATTAAATACCTGGAGTTTACCAGTTTGAGATGGATTTTCTGCTTTACACACGTCTGAAGTGGGTTCAGATCAATCAACATCAGAAACAATTAATAGATGTATATCGATTGCTACACTTTTATTTGCCATTCTGCTTTTTTGTTGTCTTTTTCCCTGGTAGAAATGCACTCTCTACTAACCACTGCAGGGGAACTACATGTACCACAATTACACGACTCTTAAAATAAGCACATTATTTATGTGAACATATAAAATGTTCCACACAGCACAACTTCCCTCTCTGTTTGCAAATTGCTCCTGAGAGTTGTGAGCTGGACACCAGTTTATTTGCCAGTAGTTAACAAATGATTTTTGGACTGCAAATTTGTTGTAGCTTTTTTCCAACATTAATTTCTAATAGTGTGGGGGGTTTGTTTGTTTGTTGTTTTTTTTTTTTTTTTCCATCCAGCAATACCCTCAAAAGAGCTCTCCAATAGGTCTAACAGTCTACAGAGAGAAACTCCTGACATATAGACAGTCCTGGCCTGCAGCAAGGAGTCTTTCATTTTCACCTATTAAAGGGGAGCCATAAATTCTGGGGTACCTCAGTCCTGCTCTTTCTACTGCCACTGAACTTCCCAGACACAGCAAAATGACCCAAAGCCATTCTGAGATTTAATTCTGCCAATTTGTCCCTTTTTTTCCCCCCACTCTGCTGAAATCTCTGCATATGTTCTGTAATTTCCAGCCATAGAAAACAATCATAAAAAGCCCCTGGTAGGAAAGAGCTGTTGTTAAAACCTTAATTCCTAAATATAAATCTTTCTGTTCAGCGAGGCAAGGGTTGTGTCTGGACTCTGCCCAATATATTGGGAAGAGCTGCTTCTGATTTGGAGCTGAGCATTTCCACGAGTTCCATCAGTCACTGAATAAACACAATTTGACCCTTTAAATAACATTCCCAGAGGAGAAAAATAAAGAAAACTCAACGCTATTGGTGCTCGGAATGAAGACAGAGAGATCCACATTTATTCCCTGAAAAAAAAACAAAACCAAAAAAAAACCCCCACAGTTCCAGGGATGGTGAATTCTTAACAGTGCCCCCTCGTAGAAAGTGGTTTAACATCTATAAAAACAGCCCATAAACATCACATCACACCCCTCGGGAGAACAGCTTCGTGTCCTTGAAATATTCCCCAGCAATTTTTATTTGGTAGCAAAGTGGCCATCAGCCAAGGCTCCAGCAATATCTTAAGCCCCAAGGAAAGCAGACACTGCTGCAACGTTGGCTGACAGACACTTTATATCCAAATAAAAATTGTTTGAAAATGTATCAAGGACGCAGGAGCAGCTCTGTTGACGCTGGTGGTGGTGTTTGTGTGGAGGCAGAGAAATGAGATGTGTCAGCTCACAAGGGCTGCAAAAAAAGCTGCTGGGATTGCTGTGCAAAAAACCACCTTGGGACAAAGGGAAGGTTTTGGTATCACTTTGGTGCAAACAGGCTTTCCGTCCTTGAGCCAAGAAATGAAGGACTTGGAAGGGGTAAAGAACCAAAGAGAAAAGTTCCCCAGATATCGTGGTTGTTGTTATTTGTTAGCATTTGACCCAGCAGAAGATTTGGGACTTTAGGAAGTGAAAGAAGAGGCCCCCAGAACAGCCAGATTCAGATGTAGTTTATCTTGTAGGCTAAAAAGACAGTTTGTTAATAACATTATTAATCTATTGGGATGAAAACTACCAGACTGAAGGGGCTGTGCTAATGGGAATTTCATGTGGAAAAGGGGATGAGGCACCAGCTCCGACCCAGGGCTGCAGTGAGGCCCTGGGGCACTCACCCCACAGAACACCAGGGAATCATGGAACTGTTTAGGTTGGAAAAGCCCCCTCAGACCATCGAGTCCAACCATTTCCAGCACTGCCAAGGCCACCACTGCCCCATGTCCCCAAGTGCCACATCCACAGGGCTTTAAATCCCTCCAGGGATGGGGACTCCACTTCTGCTCTGGGCAGCTGTGCCAGGGCTGGACAAACCTGTCCATGAAGGAATTTTCCCAATGTCCACCCTGAAGCTCCCCTGGCCCAGCCTGAGGCCGTTCCCTCTCCTCCTGTCCCTGTGCCCTGGGATTAGATCCCAAATCTCTCCCTGGCTGTCCCCTCCAGTCAGGGAGTTGTGCAGAGCCACAAGGTCCCCCCTGAGCCTCCTTTTCTCCAGGCTGAGCCCCTTTCCCAGCTCCCTCAGCCGCTCCTCAGTGGATTTTCAGCACCCCGGAGGTGCTGGCAGATGCTCGGGTACCCCACAGATTCACGGACGAACATGACTACACTACCCAGAGCGCACCGCGCGGACGGGCACTCCCGCCCCCTTCCTCCCTCCGCGGAGCATCACGGGACTTGTAGTCCTTTCCCTCCTCGTCAAGTTCTTCCCAAAAAAGTTCCCGCACCTTTCCGGGTACCTGTCGCTCTCCGGTGGTGGTGGGGGAGGCCTGCGCCGTTTCCATGGCGACGCGCCCGCTCAGCCAATAGGGAACGGCGTTGTACGGGCGGGGGCGAGCGGCGGGCCAATGGGAAGCGGCGTTGCTGCAAGGCGCGCTGGCAGCGCGCTCGCCGAGTCTCCTTGGGGCCGTCCGTGCGTCCGTGGGCCGAGATGGGCGGCGGTGGCAGCACCCGGCGCGTCACCTTCGAGGCGGATGAGAATGAGAATATCACCGTGGTCAAGGGCGTGCGGGTGAGCGCGGGGCCGGCCCGGGCTCTCCGGAGCGCTGTGGGCTTGGCCTGGCCCCGGCTCCCCTTCCCACTCTGCCTCTCCCCTTCTCCCGCCCCCGTCCCCGCTCCTGTCCCGCTACCCCCTCCCTCTCCCGCAGTGATTTCGCCTCTCTCCAGCCCGGTGGGGATAAGGAGCCGTGTGCCCCGCGTGGTGACCCGTTCTAGGGGAAATCTGTAACTACAGGAGCGGGGTTTGTCTTTCCCTGACCTCCACACGCCGGAGCTCCTCCCTTTCCCATGCCCTGCGGCCCTGCACGCTGAGGATCCAACTTCCTGTGCCGTGCCCGTCTCTCCCTGTTTATCATCGCTCACAGCGTGGTTGGGCTTGGAAGGGACAGTAAAGGACATCCAGGGTCACCTTCCACTGTCCCAGGTCGCTCCAAGCCCCGTCCAGCCTGGCCTTGGACACTTCCAGAGATGGGGCAGCCACGTCCAGTTCTAGGGCAGGTGGCAGGAATGTCACCCCTTGCTGTCCCTAATGTCGCAGAGTAGAACTTGTGACACAAGGAGCTTGGGGAATTCTTGCAGCTTAGGAATTTTTTCATGTCAGGCACTGTGTAGCTTATACCGGGAGTGATAATAACTTATCATTTATTGCTGATAATAGCTTATCATAATGATAATAACGTATCATTTTAGACGTGCAGGAGGAGCCCTGAGATTTCATTGTGTTTCAGCAAACTGGTGTTTTCCATTTCTGGTCATTTAATGCATTTAATTCAGTGATATAAATGTAATATAATTTATAAATTCCATATAGAGTGGAGCTTATATGCTCTGAAATGTGGCACAGCTTGCTCAGAGAAGCTGAGGCTGCCCCTGGATCCCTGGAAATGTCCAAGGCCAGGCTGGACAGGGCTTGGAGCAACCTGGGGCAGTGGACAGTGCCTCTGCTCATGCCAGGGGCTGGAATTAAAACCTCTTTAAGATCTCTTCCAACTGAAATAATTCTGTGATTTGATGACAGAAGTTAGGAAACCAGAAGTTCTTATGCTAATAATTCTTCTCTTTCTGTTAATTTTATCCTTGGGCTTCCATAGATCTGAACCTGGAGGCTGCTCTTACTTAGTTGCATCCTGCACAATTTGAGTATTTTTCTGTGTGCTTGTGTCAACATCAGAATGAACTTTGTGTCTGACTGTGACCACTTCTGTTGCACAAGTCCTTTCCCAGGATGAAATTCTTCCTGGGCTGAGTGCTCTGCACCTCAGAAAGGCAAATGAAATCACTGAGAAAAGGCAAAAAATGCTGATTAATTACCAGCAACATGTCCAAAGGTGTTATTTTTTTTTTCCTTTACTCTTCCCTGTATCCTCTGTGAGAGCCAAACCCCACCTTGTTCTGTTTAATTGTTTGGAGCACTCACCTCACAAATGAGGGGATTGTTTCGTGTTGGGGATTGAATTTTAGCAGCTGTCACGTCCTGTAAAACAGCCTCCAGGCTCTGTTTTTAGGAAGTTTTGTTCCATTTGGAGGGGCAATGGGGAGAAAGAAGGAGCTAAAGTGTGACCCTGCTGTGTTTTGCAGTTGTCCGACAGCGTCATCGATCGGATGAAGGAGCCTTCCTCACCCGGTGGGAGACAGCCCCGAGGATCAGGTGCAGGTTTGTCCCTGGTTTTCAGCTTTTGAAGTGAAAAAAGAGCTCAGATGTGCCCTTCAGAACATCATAATGAACTCATTGCCCTTTTGCAGAGATGATTTTTTTGACATTAACTCTTCGGCTCATCTTTAGCTTGTAGCCTTTTCGAGGAGTTCAGTTCCTCTTTGTTTTCTTCTGGCTGACATTCAAGTGTACAACACGAATTAGACTCAGCTTTCCACGCTGTTATCCATTGTTAAAGACTTAAAAAACTCCAAAGCACCCCAGAAGAAGCAAATATCCAAATATGTCTTGAGTTCTGCAGGGAAAATTCTTGGTCCTTTCAGCAAAACTGACTTTTAGTCTGGGAAGATTCTGCTGAAAGACACTTAAGCAAACATTAAAAGGAGAATGTGCTCTTTCCCTACCCTGGAATGGTGGAAATAAGTGATGTACAGCTCACACAGATCGATGGCTTTCTTAACTCCTTATATTTCATTACTGAGGGCTGTTGAAATGCATCAAACCTCCTGCCAGGAATGCTGTGCTCTGATTTAAAATCCTTCAGCAGGCTGAGCACAATGCAGCTGCTGCAGGAGTGAGGAGCAGTGGCAGAGATGGGAACAGGGGATTTGTGGACTCCCTGAAACCTGGGAAGTTCAAGTAAGGCTCTTCTCAGTGCTCCAGAAATGCTCATGAGAGCAGAATTTCCCCAAGGAGCTTTTGCCTTGATGCTTACAGGAAATCCCAACCAACTCAGCCCTGATTAAACACCAGTCCTGTGGCAGCCCTGCAGCAAGACTTGAGTAAACAGAATTTAGCATCTTCCTTTTTTTCTGGGGCATAAATTTGGCTTCCTGTTAATTGGGTTGGTATATCCCAGAATCCCAGAGTGCTTTGGGTTGGGGAGGGACTTTAAATGAAGATCCTTTCATTCCAACTCCCTGCAGTAGGCAGGGAACCATGGACAAGGAATCTTATTTCTTAAATTTTTTTTTTTAAATAATAGCTTTTTCATTGTGTCCCTGCATTTCACTGTGGTGAAGAAATTATTGGAGTGAAAGGATTTTTATGGAACAGCACTTGCATGTCTTACCTGCTCTCCTGTGGTGTTTGCTGTTCATCCTTAAGTGTGAATTATGGGAATGGTCTTGTGAGCCAGCTCCTGGGGTTTTGGGTTGTGGGAGGGCTGTAACACCCCAGGAATTCTCCAATTCACACTGCTGCATGTCTTGAACTTTCATTTTAGTTTCTGTTTGTATGTGGAAAATAGGGCTTTTTTTTTTTTTTTGTTGGTTAGTTGGGGTTTTTTGGGTTTTTCTTGTTATTGAAAGATTTGAAATTAGTCCAAAGTTCATCAGGGGGATGGAGCACCTCTGCTATGAGGAAAGGCTGGGACAGTTGGGATTCTTCAGCCTGGAGGAGTTTGAGGTGACCTCATTGTGGCCTAAAGAAAGATGGAGAGAGACTGGGGACAAGGCCTGGAGGGACAGGACACAGGGAATGGCTTCCCACTGCCAGAGGGCAGGGATGGATGGGAGCTTGGGCAGGAATTCCTGCCTGGGCTGGAATTGCCAGAGCAGCTGTGGCTGCCCCTGGATCCCTGGAATGTCCAAGGCCAGGCTGGATGGGGCTTGGAGCAGCCTGGGACAGTGGGAAGTGTCTGTGCCCATGGCAGGGGTGGAATTAAAGGATCTTTAAGGTCCTTTCCAACCCAAACCATTCCAGGATTCCATTAATTGCTCGACCTTCTCAAGCTTGGAAAAATGTTAAGTGTATTTTTCGTTTAAGAACTTGTGATTTTGGGGAAATGCTTCTGCATTCCAGACAAATAACACTTTAGAAAAATAAGAAAAGATGTCTAGAGGGAGAAACATTAGAGCTCTTAAACCCAGCCCTTTCTCCCAGGCAGGCCTCTGATAGCTTTTGGTGGAGGAATAATGGCTCAAGTTACATGAAAGAATGTGTGTCTTGTTGCTTGCCAATAATGATGAATTTATTGACTTCAGTTTGGGGTCAGAAAATGAAATTACATCCACTTACACTGAAATCTGACATCTGAGGACAATGTCTGAGAGCATCTCAGCTTGCTTGGCTCACTTGCTGGCTTCTGAGTAATATTAAATGCACTAAAATATTTAACAAGTGTAAAATCTTTCAAGTCTGTCTGTAATTCCTAAAGCAACATTGATGGAAAGTAATTTGGTCAGACAATGAGGTTGTTTTTTTTTTTTTTTCCTGAGCGTGTATTATACCTAAAGCTTCAGAGAGAGGGGATGGTTATATTCATTTTAGCTTAGTGGATATTGGAAAAAAAACCTGTTAGTTTATTAGGGGGAAAAAAGAAGAATAAATGCTTAAATTATCAAGAATATCAGTATCTCAGACAGTGATTTTTTTCCCCCTTTACAGAAACAGATTCTTCTAAGGGCACAGAGGGTTTTTCTCCTTTTTAAAAACTGTATTTATTATTATGTCCTCATTAAATAAATCAGCCAAGGCCCCCTGTCACAAAGTATTGTGTAGGGATGCAGTAAAATGAGCCTCCTCAGGAGCTTGCTTGTTTTAATGGATTATTTTTTGTGGATTGGTTTATTTTTTTTGTGTTGCTGTGTGGTTTTGTGTGGAGTGTCAGTGGCTCTGGATGCCTTGTGTCAGTCAGAAGCGTGTAAAGAAATTATTGGGATGTTCAGGGCTGAGGATTTCATGTGTTGGGTTCTAATTGGAGACAAACTCAGGATTTAAGTGAACTTAAGAACAAACTTCACCTTTTGGTTTTGAGGTCACATAGGAGAAAGCTCTCAGGGACACATTTGGGGAAGGTGGGAGATCCTTAAGGACATCCTATTTCTGGAAGGGAAAGCACATTTCAGTACTCAGGGAAATTAGGATTATTTTTTAATTTTTTTAATTTAATGTTTTTGAACAGTTGCAGCATGTCCTGACAATATTAGTAATTACGGATAGCTGGATACTGCATGAAAAACTGAATTTAAAACTGGAATGTCTCAAGAGAAATGAGAGTGGGAAGCTCTGCAGTTTTGCTTGTGAGAATTATTTTGTGTTTTCAGTTTTTGTGAGCACCTGAAAGTTTAGAGAGTTGGGCTGAATTTCTGCCAGTTAAGCAAGAATCCTCTGCAAATAAACCCTGGCAGTTCTTTGCCCTTTCATGTATTAATTGCTTCCATCCACCTTTTTGTTCCAACAGCACTTTTTCTCTGCATGAACTGAAAGATGAAATAAAGTGACATTTGTGATGTTACTTTCTAGAATTCCTCTTATTTTTAGAACAGGAAAAAAACCAGAAGTTTGGCAGTGCTTGGGGTTGATTCCCTTTGTTGTGAGACACCTGGAAAGCTCAGGAAGTTCTGACGTGGATTTTCCACCTTCCTTCTTGCAGCAGGAGCCAGGAGAGCTTGGCTTTTGCATTTATGTTTATTTGCCCTCTTCTGTGAACAGCTCTGGGAATTCTTTCTAAAAAGTGTTTTAAACTTAAACTAGAAATCTGAAATAAATCAAGTAGGACCCTCAGGCAACACTGAGATGGTTGTGGATCACTGATAGCCTGAAAGGTCATGATTTGCTTCTCATAAAATAATATTATTATGAATAATAATAATATTGTGCTACTTTTTGGTCACAAAGTTTCTTGGAGATGACTTTTCTTTGCAGAGATGTGCCTTGATATCCTTTGAGTTAAAGGTATTGATGGAAGTGTTTTATTACCCAAAGGTGGAACATCTTTGGCTGCTGAAGATGCCAAAGTTGTAGTGCTGGCAGTGCAACAGCAAATCTTTACTGGAGCTTGACATTCCTGTTGCTGGATTGCAGGAAGGTGAAATTAATGCATTGGAGTTGGTGGAAGTGCTGCAGAAATTAAAGTTTTTGCTGTCTAGGTGATGTGCAGGTTCATCTGTGGGTGCTTTCAGGTAGCTGGGGAAGGCCTTGTCAAACGGTGCTGAAATTCCAGGGAAAAACTGACAAATCATGGGAGTTGAATATGGAAAATATCCAGAATTATGTAAAAGGAATGTGCCCCATCCCTGGAAGTGTTCCAGGCCAGGTTGGATGGGGCTTGGAGCAGCCTGGGGCAGTGGAAGGTGTCCCTGCTGTGGCAGGGGGTGGCACTGAATGTCCTTTAATGTCCCTTCCAACCCAAACCATCCCATCACCATCTAGAACCTGATGAATTTTCATCTTGCAAGGCACGAGTGAAAGAGCTGGATTACTCTTTGGTGCTGTATTCCCACCATTTGTCTCATTCCCAAGCAGCATTTTGAATCTCCACTGTGGCACTGCTGTTGGAATTTTCAGCAACCCTGCACCTCTGGTTTCTTTGCTTTCTGAGTGCTGAGACTTCCCCTGGAAGGAGATATTTTACACTAAAGGCAAAAGGTGTTGGGACATCTGCAAACGTGGTGGTTTTAACCTATAATTGATGTTACAGTGAACCTCACTTGCTCATGTCTTTATTTATCCCAAACCAGTGTAAACCACCAGAAACTCCCAACAAGAACAGTTTGAAATATATGATTAAACATATTTCAGTATGCTCCACAAAATGCCACTTGTGTTAACACGAACCTGGAGCTTGACACGATACAAACTTGGGTTGGTTGAGGGAAGTTTTTTTTACAGTGAAGGTGGACAGGCCTTGGCACAGGGTGCCCAGAGAAGCTGTGGCTGCCCCTGGATCCCTGGAAGTGTCCAAGGCCAGGTTGGAACACCCTGGGATAGTGGCAGGGGGGGACAGGACCAGCTGCAAAGCCCTAAGTCCATCCCAAACCATTCTGGGGTTCTGTGTTTCTGTGACTCTGCAGTTGACAGGCCAGGCCAAGCCAAATGTAGCAGGGATCTCTCTGTCTCTCCCTTCTTCTTTCCATGGAATTAAATAATCCTACTCAACTTTTTATAGGAAAAGTGGCTCCTGTGTGGGAGGCACTGAAGGCTGGAATTGCAGTGAGTGATTCCCAGCCCCACTTCTGCTCCCGCTGGTGCTTTATTTGTTGTTATTCAGTGTTGGAAAGAGAACTAAAATAAATGAATTCTAAGGTTTCCAAGGGTTCTCCAAATGGAGGAATTCAGTTTTTCAGTCTGTGGGATTGAGCTGTGGTTTTGTTTTGTTTCCCTACATGAGGGCCAGGGTGAAAGCCAATTTATCCCATGACTATTGTCAGATATCAGGGGGACATTTAATTGATTTAATGGTTTCTTATTTTACAATTGATGGAAAACTTGGGCTATTCCAGATGAAATTTAAAGGAAGAGCCCTGGATGTGCCAGCTCCTGTCCTCATATGTGGAAGTAAATAGGTCTCAGGCACACTCATTGCAGTGACAGTCACTTTCTTCTATAGTTTCTGCCTTTTATAAATGATTTTCTGCGTGTGGCTTCTTGCAGAGAGGCAGAATTTATTTTTCAAGGAGCCTTCATTTAGAAGCGTCGCTTTTTGTTTCCATCTATTCTTAGAAACAGGTAATTTTTATGTACTGCCTTCCATGTGCTTTTTGGGTCTCTGGTGGATTTGGGGAAATTAAATTTCATGCTATTCTGCTTTAGGCTGCCTGTGCTCTATTAGGGGTTTGCTGAGTGCAGACGTTGCCTCTCCAAATCTTGTGTAGCACACAAAGAAAGGGATTTTTGTTGTAGCTGCTGTTTAACAAGCACATCCAAAGTATTTGCTTAGCAATGGCTTGTGAGTTAAAAGTTAAAACCTTCTGCTTTTTAATGTGGGAGCACAAGATTTGTGCTTGTTAAAGCCTCATGTTCCAGTGCTTAGCAGGAAAATCATTTTGGAAAACAACTGTTGGTGGCTGGTGTGTGATTCTTGTATTAATTTCTGCTAAGCTCAATTCAGGAGGAAGAATTAAGTTCATGGAGCCCTTTGCAAAACATCAGGAAATAATGAGTTTTAAGGACTGAATCTTTATGTATTTATGGATGGAAGTGGTGCCATTGCCTTTTACTAGTTCTGAGTAAATTGTTTTGTAGTTAAATCCTGGCAAAGCTTTAGGAATTTGAGCCCAGCCTTAGGCTGAGCTTAGGCTGCTGAAAATGCAGCCAGAGTTTATCTACTTTTTATGAGCCAGACTTGTGTGGTAGGGTTTTTGAGTTTAGGGGTTTTAATGTATGTAAAAATTAATTAAAAACTTATCTAACAACATGCTTTGGGTGTGGGTTTTTTTTTCTTTTTTTTTTTTCTTTCATTTTTTCCTTAATATTGGCTACTTTATGCATTAAAAACCAGAATTTGATGGAAGAAAAGGCTTGTTTGGGACCCATTTGTCATGGTCTTTGTTAGAAATCTCCCATGTGTGCTCTTGCAGTATTGTCTGTGCTCTGTCCTATTCCTCCTTTGTCCTTCAGAGACCTTCCTGGGATTATAGGTCAGAAAGCCCAGATAGTTGGCTCAGATAAAGAGCTTTGTTATTTAAGGGATTGTTGGAATAGAAGTAATTTGAAGCAGTTTGAATGATTTTTTTTTTAATCTTAAAGAACAAAATAAAAAACATTGACAATTTTAATGAGCTAAACCCAACGAGTAAATTGGAGCTGTTTGATTTCACCAACACGAGCCTTGATAGCACCAAGCAAGGAAATTGTCATTTTGCTGTGCAGAATCCTCTCTGGTTTTATAGTACAACAGATATTCTTACCCAAATTTATCTTTGCACTGACTGAAGGAGCAGAGGAGTTTAAGTGCATTTGTTTCCTTTGTATTATTGAAAAATAACACTTGTTAGATGTAACACGACTTCAGCAGCACGAGGAGACCTCCAAGTAATAAAACCTGTAGCTTTTAATAGTAAATTGCTACTTTTCTTCCCATCCCAATTTGTTTACAGGGAGAGACACCTCAGTGTGGTAGAAAAGAACACTTTAAATGGACCATTTAATCATATTAAGATGAAAAGAAAAGCTGTGTTTTATTCTTTCATCTTCAGGCTGCAGCAAAGTGTTCCTAAAGCTCTTCATCACGTGTCAGCTGAGGCAGGTTAAGTGTTTTGTTGGTGCTGCTGCTTGAAAGCTTTGTGCAGTTGTTTTTTAGTTAAACAGGAGGTACCACTTAGAGATCCTTTTCTTCAGCCTCAGGGGAATGGAGGAAACTTCCATTGCCACAATGTTTTTCTCCATTTTGCTTCACTTGTGTTCTGAACTATTTGACTTTCCACAGGGTCATATTAAAGTTTTGGCCAACACCAGGCTGAAAATTTGCGTTCAAATATTCTTACCTGTTGGTTGAAATTAAAATTTAAGAAGTAAGGAAAGGACATTTCTTCCCCCCCATTTTATTTTTTTTTTTGCAAGGTTTGTTGTGTGCCTCTGGCATTGCTTCACAGAGCCTATTTATCAGATTCTCATTTTTAGCTTCATTAACCACGTTTGATTTCACCTCATGTTAATCACCTGAAAACAAGCATTTAATCTCAGCTGCTTTTTTAGAGTGGGAGATGGTAGTTCTTCCCAGGAAGGTTCTGCTTCTCCTTTTATCTCTGGAACTTTTTACTGAAGGAATTGAATGGTTTGTCCAAGATGCCTCCTTCTCCTTCTCCTTCTCCTTCTCCTTCTCCTTCTCCTTCTCCTTCTCCTTCTCCTTCTCCTTCTCCTTCTCCTTCTCCTTCTCCTTCTCCTTCTCCTTCTCCTTCTCCTTCTCCTTCTCCTTCTCCTTCTCCTTCTCCTTCTCCTTCTCCTTCTTTCTCCTTCTCCTCTTTCCCCTTTCTCCTTGAAAAAAATCTCCATTATCCCTGATGCTACTGATTGACATTTCTCAACAAGGAGAGATGGCACCCATTTAGGAAATTAAAGGAGGAAAAAATCCAGTATCAGGAGAAATGGGTAGGAAGAATTAAAAGGCAGTGGTTGTTTAGAGGAGGGATTTTGGTGTTAATCAGAAACCTAAGGAAGCTGGAACTTTTGGAGGAGCACCACTCAAAACAGTGGTTTTGTGTTTCTGTGCCAGTGTTCAACATTTATTTTTGCTTTTATTCTACTCTGTTGGCAGAAGAAAATAGAATGTTCTACTCAAAGTGAACCTGAGGAATTCCTGAATTATGTGGGAGCATCTTTGTGATAATCAGATTATTCTTTCTCCTTAAGATTTTCATATTTCACCTCTTCAGCCTCTTTTTTCCCCCCCCCTGTAGGACCTTGGTTTTCTTCCTGCTCACAATTTGTAACACTAAAAAACCCACAATTTGTAGTAAGTATTACATCAGCTGAGACCAGTCATTGGTACAAGTGATTTTTGTTAGCAGATCTCATTGCAAATCATTAAAAATGCAGGTGTTGGATTAACGATGTTGTGAGAATTTCAAGCATTTCAGCATCATCTTTTATTTTTATACAATTTCTGAATTATGAAAATAACCATAAACATCATAATTACATATTGTTTACAGCCTGTTTTCAGTTATTATTAAAAGCAGCAATACAGGGCTGAATATTGGGCTGAAAAGACACATTTCAGAGTTGACAATGCTGTAGCTGTATGCTGATAATTCAATAAAAAAAGCTGGTTTTGCTGGAGTTGGAGAAAAAGCATCAAAATGTGTGTAAATCACCTCCAGTTTCCTTTGAGAGAAAGGATTAATTCTTGTTAATTAATTCCTTGTGCCTGTGCAAGGAGTTACTTGAGGGTGCAGATATTTGAAATGTGAATATTGGCTATTTCTAAGCTGACTTTTTGGCTCCTGCTGTTAATATTCCATGAAATAAACGCTTTTCCACTTGGTCACTGAATTCACTTCCAGATTCTTCTCCAAACTAAACGAGCTGCTGTGTGGGGTGTTGGAACATGGCAATCTTGTCTTCAAGGAATAAGGAAATACTTGGAAATTCTCCTTTAAAAAAGTGATTCTCATGTCCAGGAAATTGTACAAATATTTTAAATCCTTTCCCTCATCCCTCCTCCAGTCAGCAATTCCAAGCCTGAACGTGCTGGAATTTTCATCAGAGCTGAATAAACAAATTCTACAATTCTGGTTTGCTCTGCTCTGATGGATCCTTTGTAGCAGCCTCTTGTTATCACCTGACTGAATGAACAGGAGATGAGATTTGAGCACACCACAACAGCTGCTAAAGATCCACTTATTTCTCCCTGCTGCTTTCTTTGTACCCAATTTGAGATGAAGTGATTGCTTTCAGAATTTGTGCAGCCTTTTGGTGCCCATGTCATCGATAAATGAAATTGGGACTCGATATGGAGATAGTCACCTTTTTAAGTTTTCTCAATATTCAGCTTTTGCTGGGAAAAAATTTTAAAATCCCTTTAAAATTTAATGCTCGGGTGTTTTAAATGGCTTTAAATGTACAATGTGGAGGTTTGATATCCTGATTTATCTTCCCATGCAACTCCAACCACTGAGAAATCTGTTTAATGGGATCAGCAGAGCTATTGATGAGTGTTATCTTACTTTTTCTTTCATTAACCTTTACCTGTAAGGACACTGCCACTGCTTGTTTTTTTTTTTTCATAGGATTATGGACTCTTAGGTTTTTTTCTCCCTTCTCTCCCAGAACAGCTTTAAAGTTATTAACCAGTTTTAGCCACAGAGGTAGATCTCTCAAGGATAATTAATTTATTTACTTTTTTTTTTTTTTTGAAATCTTGTCAATGGATTGGTGTCAAACTATTGCAGAGTTTTCTGGATTTCAGAGAAAATTCCTCAGAGGGATGTGCTCAGGACAGATGGGGAAAATTCATGGATGTGCATTTGCTACAGAATGGTTACAAAACCTCTCTTAAAACACCTTTCCCATCATTATTGTCCACTTGCTTTTTTCCATCATTCGTGTCTTTTCCTGCTTTAATTGCAGATTTGCTTCTCTGAGTCCCACCTGCTTCTCCTTCCACCTTACCAATGTTTTTTAAAATTCTGCATTTTTCTTTCCATCCTCCTTCTTGCTGGATTTCTTCACTCGTTTAGGTTGGAAAAGACCCTTAAGATCTAGAAATAATGGACTGGTTTGGCTTGGAAGGACCTTAAAGATAATTTTGTGCCATGGGCAGGGACATCTTCCACTATCCCAGGTTCCTCCAAGCCCTGTCCAGCCTGGCCTTGGACACTGCCAGGGATCCAGGGACAGCCACAGCTTCTCTGGGCAACCTGTGCCAATGACATCACCTTAAAAAGAGAATTTATTTCACACACATTTGCTCTATGACATCAAGGAACAACTGGACGTGGCACTTAATGAATGGCTTTAATTACATTCGTTAAAATGAGTGGTGGGTGCAGGTTTGGGCTGTGCTGATCCATAAAAAGCAGAGCCACCTGCCCCACAAAGAGTTGGAATGTGAACATTTGACAGTAAAATTCTGTCCCTGGAACCTGTATTCCTGCCCATGGAAAGGTATAAAAATACCCTCCCTCAAGGCCTTTATGAGTGAGTGATGAGCAGCCTTGTGATCTCCTCATTCCTGCCCAAAGTGGCTCCAATCCAGAGCTGAAATTGGGGAAGATTGACTTTTCAGTGCCACTGATAGTGCACAATCACAGCTGGAGATTCCTCCTTAGACATGATGGTGGTAGATGAACTGAACATCAAAATTTGCTATTTTTGTAGCCCTGGCAGTGCAGGGAGGCCCATTTGGGAGTGTTGGACTGAGCAGGAGTGGTTGGCAATTCTTTGCCATTAGTGGTGACTTCTAAGAGATGTTTCAGTTAAAAAAAACCCCTTTTTACTTATCTGCTACGTGTAAAAATCCATGATTATTTCCCTGCCCTCTGCAGTGGTAGAAGGAGTTTGTTGAAATACATGTGAAAGAATTTAAAACAGATTTTGTCCAAGAAGATGAAAAGAACACCAGTAAATTTCCCTGCACTGTCAGATAAAATAGCTTTACAATAAACTTCTGAACCATAAAGATCAGGAACTGGACAACTTAAATTGTCCTGAAAGGACACCACATGCTTAATCCTCTTGAAAGCAGAATCATCAAATCCTTCTTATCATTGCTTACAATATGATTATTATTTTTTTAATGTTGAATTACAGAATCCTGATGCTTTTATCCATTGTGTTCCACAAGAAAAGCCTTCCAGTGTGTGTGGAGCAAGGATTACTAAAACAGCTGAAATAGGAATTTTCTCCACTGCTGTATTCAGTTTAAGGCAGGGGGATGGTATTTTAAAGGTGTTTGATACATTCTGTTTCATTATTTTTATTAATTATTTTAAATTAACAGGAGGGTAAGATGACTGATGGCTAAACAGCTGCTGAAATAAGTTATTATCTCTATATTTGATTACAGTGGTGGGGAGGGAAGGATGGGCTATGAGGAAGGTTTGGTTGAAATAATTCCCTCCCTTCCAGGGGCATTGAGAACAATTGAAAAAGTCACATTAAAACTCCACACAGTCATTTATCCACACAGCAGGAGTTCCTGCAGGAACTAAAAATTAGGGGAATTTTTATTAACTGGCTTTTTTAACTCAGTGTACTTACTGGTGGGAAATACCTGATTTTATGGGCTCTCAGATATTTTGATAGGTATTGAACATATTTCATGTTTCTTCTCTTGCACAACATCCCTGTGTCTGTCATCTGTTTATCGAATTTAAGTCCTCCAAGACAGGGTATTTCAAAATCCCAAAAATATGTAAAACCCACATGTTTTTAGTAGTGTGAATCTCAGAAATGAATAATTTTTGTAAACCAGAGCTGTTAGCACAGGCAGGTAGAACCTAATGCAAAGAATCACGGGGGAAATCCTCCTAATCCTGTTTTTCCCAGCCCCCTCATAAATCCAGTGTGATTTGCTTGATCCCAAACATTACTGGGATATTGAAAGGAGAATATTCCAAATATAATAGGAACTAACTTTGTTTTGTTACTTCTAGACCACGCACTGATTGTTTCTAATTGAAATTAGTATAAATTGATTGATACCCACATTTACATTGGAAAATAGGGAATGTAATCTATGCAAGAGCGCCTTTGGAAAGTAAAATATTAAATATTTTTAAATTATGCACACTTAATTGCTTTGTTTTTGTATTTCATTATCCTATGAGCTCCTCTGAAATATTCCTGCACATTACCAGTATTTAACAGTTAATAAAAATTTCTGTCCTTGGAGGGGAGCTTTGTTTGTACTGAATTCCTGATTGGAGGAAGTGCCTGGAATTGGGAATTTCAGTGGAGAAGTTGCTGGATGTGTTGATAGTTAAACTTGTATGAATCTGGAAGTAGAGTTTATTCTTGAGAATGCTCTTTAAAAATAATAATACATAAAACCCACAGCAGTTGAAATGCTGGGTTTTAAAGCACATAAATGACATTTTTAGTGGTTTTAGGGTTTTCTTTCTGCTGGTGGGCTGAAGGCATTGTTCAGTATTGTTTTCATTGAGTGCAAGGCTAATTTAGGTTATTTATAAGGTTAAAGATCGGGTACAGCAGTATTTGAAACCCACCAAATTTTAAAAATAATTCTCTGCCAGCAATATTGATGCACTTTAGTTACAACATTTTCCTGTTTTCTTTCCTGTGCTGTTCCCAGCCAATCCAGGGCTCTTTGAGAACTAAAAATGAAGGAAAGCAGAGTAGATTTCATGGTGTCATTGTCTTCCCACCTGATTTACCACCAAATACATTTCCTACAGCTTTAATTGACATTGAAATCATCTCTCCCACTATCCCAGGTTGCTCTAAGCCCCATCCAGCCCAGTCTTGCAGAATTTTAGGGATGAGGCAGCCAGAACTTCCCTGGGCAACCTCTTCCAGTGTCTGAGGGAACAATTTTTTCCTGTTGATGCTGAAGATTTTTGTGTGACCTGTGGAATTTTGATATGGACCAAATTGGAGCTTTTATTAGGCAGAAAGAATAAACAGAGGTGATTTGCCTATTACAGTATTTGCATTTTACACATCTGGAGTCGAAATGTGGGTGGGAAATAATTTTAATTGTGGAAGAGCCCTGATGTGTGTGAGCTGAGGGGGCACCAGGCACGTGGACTCCCTGATCCAATATTTATGAGTGTTTATGCACAATTAGGAATTTTTCTGGTGACATCTTCATTAATTCCCCCAAAGCTGCCATTGCCCTGTGCCAGCAGCTGAAGCAGATGATGGGGTTGAAGGCAGCCCTGAGGTGCCCTGTCCTAAAGGATCTGGTTAATATTCAAAGGGATTTAAAGGGATGGGAGAACTTCCCCTTGGATGGGATCTGTGGTTTGGCTGCCCTGATGTTGGTTGTCCACACCAGATGCCAGAGGTGAAAGCAAGAAACTGCAGGAATTCACTGGGAATTGGGTTTTCCAGCACAAAAAGGAGTCTTCCTGTGGCTGGCAGTGGTTGGGAGTTACCTTGGAACTGTGTTCTCTGTTTGGGGAATGTTTCAAAGGCATTGTTGTATTAAGTCCATGAATAGTGGTGGAAGCAGAGAGATTTTTGCCAAGTTTATCCTGGTGTGAAGTGTGGTGTGGAGAGGCTGATTGAACACAATGCTTGAGCACAGGTGTGGAAGTGACTCCTTTTTGACTAATATTTCATATTCTTTAATTCTTTACACCCTCTCTTTCCCTTCTTTCTTCCTTCTCATGTTGGATAAGTCCAGAGGAGGCCACAAATTTATTAAAGGGACTGGAGCACCTTCCCTACAAAGAGAGCCTGAGAAAGTTGGGACTATTCAGCCTGAAGAAGAAAGAACTGTGTGGAGATCTAGGAACAACCTTCCAGTATCTTGTTCACTGGACAGCAATTTTCTTTTAAATATCCAAGCTTAACTAGAAGGAAAAACAGAACTTGGTCAATTTTTATGGTGTTTTTTTTTTTTTTTCCCTAATTCATTATCTGAACATTGCCTAAATGTGCAGCTAAGTATTTTCTAAAAGGCATTTGATTGTATCAAATCTAAGTGTCTCTTCATTAATAACTTAATGCACCTGCCCTTTCCAGAGAATTCAGTGAAGGTTCCTGCTACTAAATGCTGTTTGCATTAATGGTTTGTTTTTTGGTTTTTTTTTTTTTCAAATGCAAGGCTAATGGGCAGATTCCCAGCTCTGCAGGCTGGAAGTTATTTGAATAATTTGTCCATATCACATTCCTGATTTCTCAGGCTAACATTTCTGAGGCTGCAGGTGTCTGCTTTCCCTGAGGTTTGTTGTTTACTGCTCGGCGTGTAATCCTGACATCCTGCTGATTGTTTCTTTTCCGTGAAGCGACTGCTTTGGAGAGAGACAAAAAAGGGATGGATTTGGATCTTGTGATTAACAAGGGCCGAGGAGTTGGAGTCAAATACTACAAGAGTTGTAAAAATCTGTCTGTACCAAATTGTTGGAGACGTGGAGGATAAAATTGCTGATGGTTCCTCAAGAGCTGACATCACCTGAAGCTTTGCTCCCATCCTGCTCATGGGTGGCCTTTGGAGTTCCAAGGCAGAGCACATTTTATGCATCTGAAACCTCAGGAACTGTTGGGAAGCGAGAAGTCCTTCAGTCCCTTTTGCTCCTCTGTCCTTATCAGTTGTCCCTTAAACTTCCCAAAATCTTTTGAATCCTAGAAAATACCTTGGCTTTCTGGTTCTTTGTCTGATTTTGAAGCAGAAGTGGGAGAATAAATCAAAGGGTTAAGCAAATGGCTTGGCACGCTCTTTTAAATATAAATTTTAACAGGAATCAGGGTTTGGGGCATTTTAAAAAGGTGGTGATTTGCCACCTTTTTCTCAGGTTTGCCAAAGGATGTTGGATGGATTGGAATCTTGGTCTCTGGAGAAGACTGAATGTTGAAGTGTTGAAATTTGCTTTTTTACAGGGGCATGTAGTGACAGGACAAGGGGGAATGGCCTTAAACTGAAGGAGAGTGGGTTTAGGTTCGATTTTAGGAAGAAATTGTCTTTCAAACTTTTCCTGAAGAATTAGTGGACAAATAAGAAAAGTCAAGGGTGCTTTATCCCAGAGGCCACCAAAATGGCAAAACCTCCTTGTGCCGGGACATTCCCTGCTTGGTCTGCCCAGATCCTGGCAGGAGCTTTCTGGGTTTTATCACTGTTGACCCTGTCTGGATTCCAGACTCCCAGCAAAGCTTCTCCCACAGTGCCCTCCACAGCTGGACAGGGGAGAGAAAATAGAATTAATAGAATTCCCATGATATCTCCTGAAAATGTCAGCTCTGGAGCAGCCCTGCCCTGGCTGTCTGCAGAGCTGTTCCTCTCATATTCTCACTCCACTTTGCTCTGTCCAGCTGCACAAAACTTGGTTTTTTTTTCTTCTTCTTCTTAAATCTGTTATCCCAGAGGCGTCACCACCATTCCTGATGGATCCATCCTGGTGGGTCCATCCTGGTGGGTCCATCGTAATAGGTCCATCCTGATGGATGGTCCTGGTGGATAGGTCCATCCATTGTGGGGGGTCCATCCTGGTGGGTCTATCCTGGTGGATCCATCCTGGTGGGTCCATTATGGAGGGTCCATCCTGGTGGGTCTATCCTGGTGGATCCATCCTAGTGGGTCCATCCTGGAGCTGGCTGGAATTGCTCTGCTGGACATGGAGGAAGCTCCCAGAAACCAGCCCCATGGTCCCCAATTCCACACCCTGCCCACACAAACCCAGTGCAACCATTCTGTGTCTGGGCTGTTCCAGGGGGCAGTTTGGTCCCTCTCAGGGCGTTGTGCAGCCTCAGCTGGGGGTGCTCCATCCCCATTCTCTCTTTTTTGGGCTTTTCCATTCCCATTGTCCCAGGAGAGGGTCAAACACCTATCCCTTGGTGTGCTGAGGGGACAGAGCAGCTGTTGCTGGGGGGGTTTGGGGTGTGTTCCCTTCACTGCCCATCTCCCAGATGGGTTTGACATTCTCACACTCCCTCTCCCACTTTGCTTTGTGCTCCTGTAGGAGCAGGGGAAGCCCTGGGATGCAGGTGTGTCCTGCCTAAATGTGTCTGCCTGAAAATCTCCCCACTTTGTCTGCTCTGGGATGAAGCTGACACTGATTTCAGCATCCTGAGGAACTTCTGATATTAAAGGGGGTGGGAATGGCTATGCAATAATTTAATTTTTAATAGAATAATATTAATATATTAATATTTTAGCAATCTTGTACTGCCCAGGTTTAATATTTCCTAATATTTCAATGGTCAGGTGTGTTTTTAATGCCCTGTAGTATGAGCAGAGATGGCCATTAGAAATGTTATTTAACATTTAATATTAAACAATCTTTCCCTGATCCTCTCTCAAATAAATTACCTTTTCTCTTTTAAATGCTTCTTCCCCCTAGAACAAATCCCTCCTCCTTATAGAACTGCATTTTTTTCTTTTTTTTTTTTTTTTTTTTAAACCAAAACATCATAAAGCTCCCATTTGGGAGCTCCCCAATTATATCTTACAATAATTCTATTGAATGATCTATAGCTCCACTTTTATTCTCTATTAGTATTTGCCTGATCGATGGGCAGCCTAATTGATTGTTAAGGTCAAATGTCTTTATTGGCTGCTGCCCGAATCTTTCCTCATTATGACATAAACCATCCTCTGGTCTGTTGGAGTTGTTGTACTCGTTTTTTGTACACCAGAACCATAAATTTCATTCTCTAGATGTTGGTGAACAAGATAATTAATGCTGTTATGTCAGTCAAGATAATCCCAATAAAATGGGGGTTTCCTTTTTCACCCAGCTTTGTGCTAGACATCTGTTGAAAGGTTCACATTTCCCTCTGAATTTTAATTTTAATATGTTTTTAGGCTGGGGTCTCACTGGTAATTCACAAGTTTCCCCCCCACTTTTCCCTCTGTTTCTGTGATCTCAGCATTTCCTGGGCCTGGCACGATGGATATCGATTCCTGCTGCTTTTCCTAAGATGTTTCTAACTGGATTAGTTGGCCAAAACTCCCATAAAATTGATGAAACTGCTTCATTCATTCATTCATAAAACTCTTTTGTGAGGCTGCTTTAGGACGAGCAGAATTGCTGGGAGTCTGAACTAGAGCACGAATGTGGAATAATGATTTTGGATGATCTTTGCAGATAAATCCAGCTCCTGGAGATGAGGTCACAGAGATCCTGCAGTGCCTGAAAATGAACTTCCCTGGGTTTGACCTCCCCCAGCAAGGGTTTCTCACTGCTCCAGGGCTTGTGGCACCTTCTGGGATTCAGCAGCTCTGTTTTCCTGGGTGTTTTTGAGGTGGGGTTAAATCCTGGAGCTCTGGGCTTCCATGGAGGGGGAATCTGAGCCAGGATTTGTGTGATGTTTTTTTTTTCTTTTTTAATTGTTTGGGTTGTTTAGTTTTTGTTAGTTTGTTTGTTTTAATTTTTTGGTGGTTTTTTTGAGGGAATTACCTGGAAATCCAGAGCATGGCAGAGGTTCAGCTCAGTGCAGGAAGGGCTTTATTCCAGGCAGGATTAGGATTAAACTGGATTTTAGTGCTTTTGGAGATGTCTTTCAGCCTTGTAGGACTGGTGGCTCTCCAGCTTTTCTCCCTCTGTTCATATTCTTGAAGAAGTTGCTTCCCTGCTTTTTTTTAGTTCTTAACCAGACTTTCATTGATTCATCTGACAGAAGCAAAGTGAAGGAAATATTCTTTCCATAGCTGCTTCATTAAACAAAATCAGGAGAATTTGGGGCAAAATCTTTGCCTAGGAAGTAAAAATATGAATATTTAGGAAGTTGTAAGAGCTTTGTTGTATAAAATGCATCTGAAAATATTTGATTTGTTACACAAAGATATTACTTTTGGTTCTATATGAATAAAACCCAGCATTTTATGACTTTACTGTTTGTGTCTCTGTCTCATCTCCATGGTTTTACTTTACAAAGACATATTTCTGAAGAAAAATATTTAATTTAATGTATAGTCCATGTTATTTAATTTTCAAAAGATTGCGCTAATTGAAAAGCTATTTAATAAGAAAAATTTTAAAGGCTCGCTGCTGTTGTGCTGAAATTTCAAAGATGGTTAAACCACAAAAAAGCAACTCCAACTGCTGTGAGGAAAAAAAGCAAATAAACAATCGAGGGCACTGTATTATGCAGTTGTTTCTGTAATTGGGAATAAGTTGTGTTCTGTTAACATTTCATTGAATTTTCTTTTAATTACAGTTAATGATGAAGAGCTGAAGAAAAGAATAGCTGAGGAACTGGCACTGGAACGAGCCAGGAGAGACTCTGAAGCTCAGAAGAGGAGGTTGGTTCATTAATAACAGCATTTCAAACAAACTTGCACTTAATGCTTTTATTTTCTTTATCTACTTACTGGAAAAAACTGAATTTTGTGCCCTGAGACAAAGCTGGCTGTGAGAGCTCTGGGGGCTGGAGCAGGTTTGGATATTAAACCCATGTTCAACAACAAATGAGCTGGAATTTCCTTGTAAGAGCTGATCCAAACTGTTGCTCTAAATCCCTTTTGACCTCCTGAGCGTGGCTTTTTTGCTGCTTTTTAAGCTCAAGCTTTGCTGATTTCTCTGGAGCCCAAATAATCACTTTGTGCTGCAGAGACAGAGCAGGGCTGGGGTCCCTGTGACCCCGGGGGCTGAGCAAAAGGACCTTGGAACAGCAACAGAGATGGGAATTCTGGAGATCTCTGGGAATTCTGGAGATTTCTGGCAGCTGCAGGATGTTTTGAGGTACTTTGAATATGTAAAATATTCTATTAAGCCAGTTCACACCAGTAATACCCTTTTGATTCTTTTCTGTATATTGAAATATTCTTTTCTTAGGCATTTTTTTTTTCTCAGAGATTGCAGTGACTGCGCAGAGCCATTATTAGCAATTAAAAAAATCCTCTTTAAATTTAGAAATTTTGGTATCTGCTGAACTTGTGTGTTTATTTCTCCTTCCAGTGATTGTTGTAAATAGATAACACAACACACCAAGTATTAATATAAATATTCCACATTGTCCTCCACTGAGAATGGGGAGAAAAGCTCATTATGATGGATTAAAAAAAATTAGGCTGTAATTAGTACTACTTCAACTGTCTGCATAGATCTCAGTTGTTTCCTACCCAGCACTCTGTTATTTAATTGAGTTAGGTTGATGGAGTATATAATTAGATAGGACTATATTAATGTCCCAGGGAAAAAAAAAATCAGGCTTTTCTCTTTTTTTTTTTTTGGCATCAGCAATAAAGGAAATCAATAAGTTACAGTGAAATCCCCCCTCCCCTCAACTGGGCTTTGACAGGAAAACTTGGGTTATTTTTGAGCTTCTTGAGTGCTCAAGACTTCAGCTAAATGGGATTAAAATATGGAAATATTTGGTTTGCAACTCCAGCATTTTCTCATGTGATGCTTTCAGTACCTTCCAGAATTCAGTTTGTGCATTGATCTGTGGAAGGGAGGGAGCAGACTGGGTAAAATATCAAAATAAATTGATGGTGATGATGATAAAGAAAGGAAAAATATCACAACTTGTTAACAGCTTTACTTCTTTTCTAGTTTTGAGTTATTTAATTAATTTTTAGCCATAGCAGGGGTTGTTTTGTTATCTTTTTTACACAGTGTTTGCAATTAGAAAAATCTGTTTTTAACAGACCATAGAGGCTTTTTTGTCTTGGATGAAACAAAAAGATGTAAAAGATGCAAATCTTTTTCCATAAGTAAAACTTAAGGTCTTTATGGGCTGAATTCTGGTGGAGGTTTGTGTTTCAAAAACATTCAAGAAACTCACAGTGTTCAGATAATTTTTTTTTTGTCTTGCAGAATGTTTCAGCTAATAGAAACATGGGAGTATAAACTGTAATAATTCATAATATAAATACAAACACCTTGATGCAGTGTTGGAAAACAGAACAAAAACCTGAGTTCTACATTTAAGCTTCCTGACCTTGCACTTGTGATTTATTAACAATTTCATTTCATAACCCACTAATTTTAAGACAAATCCTGTTGGGATGTGACATAAAAATTAAAGGTTTTGCCTCCACGTTCATCTGATGGATTGTTTTACCATGGATGGTAAATTTTACATGTTTATATTCTCACTTCTTTCTCTAAACCAGGTTTCTTTTTTTTTTTCCCCCAATATTTAAATGAAATAACATTTAAGCATGAAAATATCTGAAACTTTTGACTGCTTGTTGTCTGATTCCAACTGCCTAATAGCTGATTTTGGTGCTGTTCCGTGAGCAGTGTATGACCACATTTGGGTTTGATTGCAAAATGTCTTTTACTCATTTCAGACTGTGAAGGGAAGAAATCTTAATTTGAACTTGGAGATAAATTATTTATTCACACATCCATAGACGGTACAGATGGGCTGCTCTATATAAAGTGAAAATCTGTGCTTATTTTTGGGATTAGAGCTGAAGAATGACTCTTAAATTGTATTTTAATGCCATCAACTCTCTAACAATATATTAATTACAGCTTCTATTTAAGAGGACATGGAATAATTAATAAAGTAGTGATTTAGACCACCTTAGAATATATTTCCAAAATTCTGCACTGGTTCCACTTTACTCCTCCTTTTACTCAGCCCAGCTGTTGTTCCTTGCCTTGGTTTTTGAACATTTTCAAATGTTTTATCTGAAAAGTGTTTTCATTTCAGAAAGTTCATTTAGAAAATTGATTATCATTGATTCACAACAGATTTTGCAGTGTCTGCAATAGTAACTGTGAGCAATTAATGTGTCAGAGCTGTAGTCTTAGGGTGATACTCAAGGGAACATAAAAATGAGAGGATGGACACGAAAACTTGAGCTTGACAGTGGTGAAAGGTAATAAATGATAATTAAGAGAAGAATTCTGAATAATAAAGAAAAGAAATCCACGCGACTCAATGGACCGGTGGGTGATAATTTGAATTTTGCCTTTTCTCTTTACTTACTCTGGACAAGCTCAGCAAATGTTTAGCATTTTTTTTTTCAATTTCCCAAGAAAATGAGAAAATGTTATGGCTTTGAGAACAGGCATTGGGGAAATAAATAAATTTCCTTCTCCCATCAGAGAACAGAGTGGAATTTATCCACTCCATCCATTAACTTTGTCCTTGGATACAAAGCTGTTCATTTGTTGGGCTCCATCGTACTGATGATGGTTCTCAGTAAATCTGTTTTTCAAGTTTGCTTTATGAAAAGTGCAGGCAAAGTAGAAAGTATTTTGAGACAGCAAAAAGAACAACTTCAATCATCAGCATAATGATAAAATTTTAGATACTGCCAACCTCATCAGAGTGCTGGATTCCTCCACTAAAATATACAAACCACTGCTTCAGAGGCAAGTGATGGATGTGATTTCCCATGGAAATTGAACGTTCCTGAATGATGACTTGCCTTTTTTCCCCCCTGAAAAATCAGAGAAATTTCAGGCTTTTTATTTTGCTAATCATTTAGCTCAGGCTAATTATGTTTGGGCGGGGTTGGGTTTCTTGCTTGGCAAGTGTTTCCCAGCTTCCACTTTTTAAATATGATTTGGCACGGGGCAAATATTAATTATATGTAGAGTGGGGTGTTTTTGCAAACTGCTGTGCGTGGCAGTGCCTTCAGTAGTGCAGGAAGTGTATTTTGTTCGAGTCTTCAGTATATTCATCCCTGGAAATGTGTTGGTGTGCCAGAAATCTGTCCCTGTGCACTTTGCTCGTGACTGTCCTGTGACGTGCTGTGATTCCAGGACTTGTTTCTTAGAGGGAAACTCCTGCTGGAAGGAGGAATTTTAAGGCAAGAAAAAGGCTTAAAAAGAGACTTTGGTTTGCTTTGGTGGCCCTTCAGTAATTCTGCTGCCAGCTCTGCTCTAGAAGTGCAGAGTCGAGAAGTTTAAGGTATGACAGGGGAGGAGAGGAGAAGACTCCAGGCAGAGCTTCCAGCACATTCCAGGGCCTGAAGGGACTCCAGGAGAGCTGCAGAGGGACTGGGGACAAGGCCTGGAGGGACAGGACACAGGGAATGGCTTCCCACTGCCAGAGGGCAGGGATGGATGGGAGCTTGGGAAGGAATTCCTGCCTGGGCTGGAATTGCCAGAGCAGCTGTGGCTGCCCCTGGATCCCTGGAATGTCCAAGGCCAGGTTGGACATTGGGGCTTGGAGCATCCTGGGACAGTGGGAGGTGTCCCTGCCCATGGATGAGGTGGAACTGGATGAGCTTTAAGCTCCTTCCCACCCAAACCATTCCAGGATTCTCTGGTGGCTTTTGATTGCTGAGTTTTTTCTGTGTCTCTGCCATCCCATCACCCGTGACCAGGTGGTCAAACTTAGGTAACTTTTCTCTTGAAAAGCACATGAAAAATCATTTCTTTGAGTAATGCAGACCAGAGCTCATCGAGCATTCCCTGGGGATGAATTGCTGGTCTGTTCTCCCTGGCTCACTGGGCTCCAGAGGCTGTGACATTTTATGTCATCAGCTGATTGTAGCCTCTGTTTGTGACGTCCTCACTCTTTGGAGGAATCTTTCAAAACTGTAAATCAGCTTTGACTCCGCCCTGGTGCACAGAGTTGCTCTGTGGTGAGTTATTAAAACTGCAACCATTAGATTTTTTTTATTTGTTGTTTTGTTGTTGTGCTTCAAGGAGGGTCTGGAGATAACTGCTCATCACCCTGGGGCTTCATTGATGCTCTGAGCACTTCCCCCAACCTTTTTTTTTTTTTTTTTTTTTTTTGTCCTGTCTCAGCAGCACATTGCATAAATGATGAGCTCTTAGTAAACCTGGAGTAAAGAGTTGGTGCAGAACAAATTCACCAGTGAAATGTAAAGTGAGAGCAGAATGAAGAGGAGTATTGGACAAGAAGCCTTTGGGAAACTGCAAACCAAAATTGTTATATTAAAATCAATACTGGGGCTTGACCTTTCTGTGCTAGTGGATACTTTAAAACTTCCTATTGATTTCTGTTGTAATGACATGTTTATTCCAGTTTCCTGGCACAGGTGTGGAGAACAAGGAGGAAAAGAAAATGATGGATTTCTTTACAATAGTCATTTTATATTTCAGTGAGGTAAAGGTATGAGGAGCATCTTAATGTCTCTTCAGTTCATATGGGGTGTGAACTTCTTCAAAGCATTCCTTTCCTCCTAAATGATTATTTTTTTCCCAAGTAATCAGCTATGTTGAATTGGGAAACCTGATTTTTCCTGTAGCATTGTCCTCAGGGGGAACAAAAAGCTCCTTTTTAGGAATGAGTTGTTATTTTGTCCTCTGCTGTAGGGACATATTGATACTGTTTGGATTAAGTGGGAAAAGAATCTGGAAAACTCCATCTTCTCTATTGCTGACAGCCAAAGGAAAAGCTGGGAATACTCTGAAGCAGTCAAAGTGATTATAATTCTTTAGACTTGGGATAGCTCAAAAATAAGAGAGCTCAAAAAACAGCTCAAAAATAAATCTCCTTGCAAGAGATGCTGCACTGGTTTGTAAAACCAGAGATCCCAACTGATAATCACATTGAGAAAGGCAAGGTGAATTTATAGGGGCAACTGATTTTATAAAAAATTTAAATAAACTCTTTTTCCTTGGAGTGCCAAAGGACCCCCTTCAGCCTCAGGGCTGTGGAGGCAGCAGGGAGTTTTGGCCTCACATCCCACCTTGAGTTCCTCCTATTTTTCCTTCCCAGCCATTCCATCTCTCCCAACATTTTTTTCCCCTCTCTCAGCAGACATTTCCCTTGTCTGATCTCACGCTCAGCAAAAGATTTAGCAGTGGATTTTTTCCTCAGCAGCCAAAATATTCCTGAAGTCCTGTAGGATTACAGATAATTCTGTGGGAAGAGAGGGAATGAGGAGGGTCAGGCTGGAGCAGGGCTGTCCCTCTGCAGGTGAGGGAAAAAAGCCAGGATTAAGTGTGAAGGAATTTGGTATTTAAACAGAGGTTTAACTCAGAAATAAGTACAGTGAGCAGGTGAGCTGTTGTAGCTGGTGCCTTTTTGGGCAGCTGACTCTTCAAACCGGGGAAATTCAGTGTGAGATTTTTACCTGCAAAATGCCAAGGAAGCATAAAAATGTTTATGAAGTTGGGAAGTATCAAACTGCCTGAGAAGCCTGTTCAAGTTTTATTGTTTTCAATGAAAAAAGGGTATTGTTTTCAGAAGAAAAAAGGTGTTTGGCAGTGGCAGAGTTACTTTCCCAAGGTTTCCTGCTCTGATTCTCCATTAATACCATTATGTCTGGCTCTCAGGATATGGAGAGATGAATCTTGGAGATGGGAGGTGGAAATTGGAGAAAGCAGAGCTATAATTCACTCCTGCCTGTATAAACCCCAATTTTCAAGGGATTATTTTTCACTTGGATTTTAAAACCTGCCATCTCAGCTGACAACTTGGATACCAAGCTTCATCTTGATCAGTTTATTTCTAGGAGAAATGCGAAAATGACTCGGAGCCAGTGAGAGAGCATCCACAAAAATAATCCTGCTTCATAGTTTAAGGTTCAGGTAGGAAAGAGGAAAACTATTCCCCCTCTGGCAATTTTAAACAAACTTTCGCTTTCAAACTGCTGAGCTCTTTTCATTTTGAAAAAGCAGCAAATGAGCAGCAGAGAAACACTTAAAAATAATAATAATAATGATACTAACAAAATTTCTTCTAACTGTCACTTCATTTTAACGGATAATTAAAGTTGTCATAATTCCAGGACTGCTTTCGCAGATCCCAAGGGGAAGGATATTAAGTTGGAAAGTAATTTCAAGTGGAGTTATGTGGCTATCTAAACACACACAAATTATGTAAAGCAGTTTTACAATCCTGACTCTGGTTCTCCGCGTGCCTCTGGCGTAAGGGTGGGAATTTGCTCATCGATTTTTTTTCTCCATATAAAACTGATCTAAATGCACATATTTTAAAAGCAGTGGCTTTACGAAGTGTAATTAAAAATCCCCTCAAACAACCTGCCCCCCCCTTTCTACTCACCTCTCCTCCTTCCAACATCAGGCACTGCCTCAAAAACACCCCCACAACTCAGGAATCTCCAAGAAAACTCAACCACTGATGAGAGTCACTGTCCTTGTTGGTCTGAGTGTTCACAAGCTGTCCATGGAAGCGCTGTTGATAAATTGAATTAATTGGAGTAGGTTGAGGAGATAGAACTGAGTTTTGAAATGAGCGTCCTGGATCTTCTGATCAAGAACTGGCACAGAAAATCACGTGGCCATTAGCAAGGATTTATCCATTGACAGATGTTAGGCTGGGGTTGGAAGGCAGCTGGAAAAGGGAATGGGATAATGAGGGTGTTCTGCTGGATGGTGTGGCTTGGACTGTTTGGGGAATGTGATGAGTCTGGTGTTTGGAACAGGAATTGAAGTAACTGAGGTAGGGATGGTTATGTGGGACAAGGTGGGAAACACTCTTAAAATTGTATTTTCAGTGTTTTCTTGAGTTTGAGAACAGACATTATGGAATCATGGAATGGTTTGGGTTGGGAGGGACCTTCAAGATCGTCACATTCCACAGGGGCAGGGACACCTTCCACTATCCCAGGCTGCTCCAAGCTCCATCCAGCCTGGCCTTGGACACTTCCAGGCATCCAGGGGCAGCCACAGCTTCTGTGGGCACCCTGTGCCAGGGCCTCACCACCCTCCCAGCCAGGAATGGGAGAAAATATATCAACAGTTTTTGGTATAAACACAGCAAATGGAGCAGCTTCAGCTCCAGGGAACTGCACTGAGTAAGGACAGAGTGAGCTCCTGAGCTCTGGCCCACAGGGAATGGTATTCCCTGAAAAAAGGCTCTGGTTTCACACTGGGGCTCTTCTTTTATTCCAAAACAACTCTGATTTTCTTCTTAAGGAATGACAGGATGGGTTGGGTTGGAAGGGATCTTAAAGCTCATCTCATTCAGCCCCATCCATGGGCAGGGACACCTCCCACTGTCCCAGGCTGCTCCAAGCCCCAATGTCCAGCCTGGCCTTTGGACATTCCAGGGAAGCAGTGGCAGCCTCAGCTGCTCTGGGAATTCCAGCCCAGCCAGGAATTCCTGCCCAAGCTCCCATCCATCCCTGCCCTCTGGCATTGGGAAGCCATTCCCTGTGTCCTGTCCCTCCAGGCCTTGTCCCCAATCCCTCTGCAGCTCTCCTGGAGCCCCTTCAGGCTCTGGCAGGGGCTCTGAGCTCTCCCTGGAGTTCTTTTCTCCAGGTGAGCACCCCCAGCTCTCCCAGCCTGGCTCCAGGGCAGAGGGGCTCTAGCCCTGGGAGCATCTCCATGGATTCCTCCAGATTTGCTCCAGCAGCTCCATGTTCTGCTATTCAGGGTCCCAGAGCTGGACACAGTACTCCAGGCTGGAGTTTAGCCTAAGGAAAGGTCAGAATCCCCTGATCCCTTCCCCTCCTTGTGCAAAGATGGAAGTTGCTGCTTTGGAATGTGCCCCCAAACTTATGTGGGCTTGTGTGACAGTGTGGGATGAACTAAAGACAAGGGAGGACTTACTGGGGTGGGAAAAGGTCACTGGCAGCTCAGGGATCAGTGCTGGAATCACTTCACTCCTCTCAGTGCCGTGTATAATGAATCAAGGGCTAATTTATATGCATGTATGGCAAATGTTAAAGAGGAGCAGTCACCCTGAGGAAGAAGTGGGTATGGAATAAAGCAATGGAGTTCTCATTAAATTTAATAATGTGAAGTTCAAGCATAATTGCTCAGAAGTGTGATCTCTTCCCTCTTCTGCCTGCACCGGAGTCACAAGAGCTCTTGGTCAGTTGTGATGGATTTCTCAGAGAGTTTTAATGGTGCTGGTTATGGTGGGTAAAGTGGGGCCAATTTGGGTCCCTGTCATCACATGATTGGATTTGCACTAAGGCCTCATGGAATGATGATAAATCTGGGCTTGATGAGCTGCGTGATCCTTTTGGAGTTCATATTCCCATGATCTTAAAGCTTTAGCTTTTGGGGTTTGCATTTGAAATCTTGAAATCATGGAATCCTTTAGGTTGGAAATTCCTTTAAGATGGAGTCCAAGCATTAATCCAGCACTGCCAAGCCACCACTAAATCATGTCTCCAAGTGCCACATCTTCAAGTTGTTTAAATCCCACCAGGGATGAGGACTCCCAACACTTCCTGGGCAGCTGTACCAGGGCTGGACAACCCTTTCCATGAGGAAATTTTCCCAATACCCAAGCTAGACTTCCCCTGGCACAGCCTGAGGCTGTTCCCTCTCCTCCTGTCCCTGTTCCCTGGGATTAAATCCCAAATCCCCCCCCTGGTTGCCCCCTCCTGTCAGGGAGTTATGGAGAGCTACAAGGTCCCTGCTGAGACTCCTTTTCTCCAGGCTGAGCAATAGGGGCACCAAAAATTTAAAGGCAAAATGTCCTTTTGACACCATGGCTTTCAGGTGCAGAAAAATTATGTTTTCTGTTAATATTTGCCTGATCTGAAAAGTTTAAAAGTGACATTTATAGAACAGTTGTTAAGAATGTGGTTGCTACTAATATTAGGAATGGCTCCTGTCACCTGTGCTGTGCAAAGTCTTATGTGAGAGGAGAATAATGTTTTTAATGAGTGAACAGTGGAAGAAACTTTAGTTTTGAAGAACTTTTTTGTGTTTTCTGAGACTTGACCTTTCAGATAATTTGTTTCCCTATTGCTGTCCTTAGTTATGTGTTTGTAAAACGAGATGAACTTGAGGTAATTTCTCCGACTTTGCAGACAGGTGAAATGGAGTTGGAGAAATCTCCATTTCACACCTCTCAGAGCTCAGCTCAGCTTGGAGATGTTTTCCTGACGTCTCTCACATCCTTTCAAATCCCTCGTCAGCTCCGGTGATATCCAACCGTGGCTTTCCGTGGCACATCCCGCGTTCCGCTCATGAAATATTGAAACTCAGCACTCAGGAACATTATTCACTCATTAATATTGCAACGTGGCCTAAACACATTGCTCAAAACATTTTGGGATCTTCTGCGAGCCCGTCAGGAGGAATTAAGGAGCTTTTTGGCATCCAAGAAAGCAGAAAACTTCATGTATCCTCATCATGTTGTGTCTTTGTCTCCAGCTGGAGTAGCTTTTTGGGTTCCATATTGAATGATACCTCATTAAATTTTTTCCCTGATTCGTAGAGGACAGGATGAATTTCCTGACAATGGACTTTGGAACAGGGAATATTTTGATTTTTGTTTGGTTGGAAGTAATGAAAAATGACACGGTTCATGCTTTAGGCCTGAGTGAGTTTATCGCAGGACGCCACAGATCCATCAGATTGTGTAGCTTGGAGACTGTAATAAAGATAAAACAACTGGCAAGTAATCACTGCCCCAAAAAAATAGCAAAGAGGAAATGCTTAGGCTTTGATAGTGTAATAAATTTCCAATATCTGAAAATAAGGGTTGGAAATGACAAATCACTGTATTTCTCTAAGAGTATTGTTTGCCAGTTTGAGATTTCTGTGGATTCTTGATTTATGTAGAATAAACCCTGAAGTGGCCATCAAAGCACAAAACTATTATTTTTCAGCTTTTCTCAGTGTGTTGCTGTTGTCTCTGAATTAAAAGGTGCTTTTTCCTTAATTAACATCTGCAGGTGTTTTTCAAGAACAACAGAAATGGATATTTTGAAGTAAACAAAAGAGGGAGTTCTTGTGGATTTAGAATTAAATTACTCATCTTGTTATTGAGGCTAACAGGGGTCATGCTGGGCATGAGGAGAGTCCTGGGCCATAAATCCACATGGCAAAATTAACAGTTTGCTTTTCTTGAACTTAATTAAAAACTAGATGTGAAAAGAATGGAAAATACTTGGAGTACAGCAAAGTTTTTTTCAATCTGTGTTTTTAGAGTGTATTTTTCTATTTCTTGTGATATAGAAGACTCCTTGGCCCTCAGAGATGCTTTCTTCTTTGGGTCTTAAATTTCTATTTTCTGTGTTTCAAATTCTAATTGCAAAGTGGAGCCAGTTCTATATTTGGCTTCTCTTATCTTGTTGGACTTGATATGACAGTTGTCTCTTATTATTTTTAAGTCATTATTTAATTGAGAAATTATTTTTCCTCCTGTTTTGCTTTGTGTTATTATGTTGCTATGACTTGATTTTAAGAGATGTGGGTCAAGCATTTCAGTCTGTCTTAGATAATGATCTGAAATGTTTGATAAATTCACAGGTAAATTCTTTCTTGCATGTAGGACACTCATAGTTCAAAAGCTGTACAATAAAAAATGCCACTAAAATCCCACATTCCCTGCTCCTCCAGAAAGAAAAGAGAGGAATAAAAAGATGAAATGCAGAAGCAGAAATGTTATTTTGCTGAAGTATTTTCCCTTTGGTGTGAAGCTCTGCTGGAGAGGAGGTTGGAATGGGTGATTTGATCACATGTGTTTGATTTCTCCTCCTGCCCACATCTCAAAAAATCTAAATTAACAAAAACTGGCTATTTATTTATTTATTTATGTTTAAAATATATTTTTATCTTTTCATATTTATATTTTTTTATATCTGGGAATGTCTTCTACAATTCTTTTTGCTTGTTATTTTGTGATTGCTCCTCGAGGTGACGTGGAGGCTTTTGTGTTCAGTGTGAGCCAAATCTGATTTAGAGGTGGAATGTACTGCAAATATTATTTTGATTAAAGTGACTTCAGGACTAAAACAGTCAAAAATTTGTCTTACAGTGGAGCCTAAATATGACAATGTGATAACAAAAATACTCAAATTCTTGTTACGCCCCTCTGACGGGAATAAATCTGCTGAGATCCCTAAATCCTGGCTGATTGGTTTATCAGGATTTACCCACCCTCTTACAAAAACATACAGATATATAAATTTTCTTCATAGCATTAAGTTGAGAGCGTTGAAGTTCTCAACGACAGTGCTGGGGAAAGTCAGGAATTGTTGCTTTTTTTGTGTTGGTTGTGTGCTATAAAGCAGTTTGAGAAATGAAATATTGTGGAGTGTTAACGCAGACTTTAACTGGAGCTGCTTCTTAATGCTTTATGTGTGTTTTCCAATAGCACCATGAGAAGTGATTGCCTTGCATGCCACACTTCATTAAATCAGCCACTCCACACTTCTTAAAGCAGTATTTCATAATTATTTAGAAGGATTTTATTCAAAAAGATATCAATTGTGTGGGGAAAATGTATAGCCAGCAGCCTTTTCTGCTGCTTCAGCAGCTTTTTTAACATCCTTTCTGTATAAATGATCAGTGTAACACACTCTGTTGTCTGGAGTTCTGTGCTCAAACACAAAAACCATTATCTTGAGCCTTTATCTCTGCTGTAATTAAAAATGTCACTTGAAAAATTCCTGTGGAATTCCTGGAGTAGTGACAAGTTGTGCTATTTAACTCCTCAGAAATTGCAGAGGTGCCTCTCTCTATTTTATTATTATATATATATCTATCTTTTTTTTTTTTTACTTTTGCCTAGATAATAATATAATTTATTACTGTAGATCCAGCTGATGTTTGCCTTTATTCAGTACATGCTGAATGCCAGGAAAATGAATTTGTAATGCCAAGGAAAAAAAACCTACTGGAGGATGATGCAGGCGAATGTTTGCGATCAGCGGGATCTGCCGAGTGTTTGTTTCATTAAGCTCCTACAAGCCACCCAATTATGGAACTCAAATAAATGAAAATTACTTCAAAATCCCGCTTATTTTGTTAAAAACTCCTCTGAATTTCAATCAGTCGAGATGGCTGTTTAGGAATTTTGTTTTGTGAGTAAAAACTGCCCTAAATGAAAGTTTGGTGGATGGCTGAGGAATTGAACTCGTCGTGTTTAGTGATCCTGATCACACAAAGGAAAGTGAGAGTTGATAAAAAAAGACTTGAAATTTGTGTTTGAAGGTGCTGCCAGAAGCCCTCTTGGACATAAAAAAGTTCCTTTTTGGCCTAAATTGTATAAAATTTGATAATGAAGTAGTGTCACTTTTGTTATGGTAGAACACCTTGCAAGGAAAGGGAAAGGAAGGAAAAAAACCAAACAGTAAAATGGGTTTTCTGTGACTGAGGCGAACTGATCTAGATCTGTCTTGATCTAGATTTAAATGAGAGATTAGGAAAAAGATCTAATTTGATGTAAAGAAGAATTAAATGTAAATATCTGAGTGTTGTGGGCTTGTTTTGTTTTGGGGTTTTTTGGGTGTTTTTTTGTTTGAGGTTTGGTTTTTTTTAAAATTTTTCAGAGTGTATGATGTGGAAACTTTTGGCTGGATTTTTCAGCTATTTTATATGTCAAGTACATTTCATATCTTTTAATTATTCTGGGATGATACAGCACCATAAAGAAGAGACATTTTCAAGGGAAAACCACTTGCAGGAGGTCAAATCCAAGAAGGATGAGGAAGGATCTTCCTTCAGTCTCAGGAAGCATTAAATGCTCTCTCTCTGTTGCTCACCAGAAAAAGGTGCTGAGACTACTATTTTGACACTTTTTTCCTTTTTAGACAAAACATGATTTCTCCAATCCAAAAGACAACCAGCATGTTTTGACTCTGCTGTATGAAGGATTATTATGATTGTATGAAGGATTTGTTATATCAATCCTGCTGGAATAATTTGGGGGACCTTGGGAAATCACTTAATGGAATTTGGTCCATGTCTGCATAATCTGCTTTTTTTTTTTTTTTTTTTTTTTTTTCTGGAGTAATTGAAGATGCAGCTTAATAAACTTTTATAAAGATTCCCAGTTGGTTGCTGCGTTTCAGAGGGTTTGGAGCTCAGCACTGAAGTAATACATCTTGTAATTGTCTTTTTTCCTCCCTACCTCACTTAAATGTATTCCCTGGGGAAGAATCTAATGTACTCTAATGCCGGTACCTTTTACAAAGTGACCCGACTCATTAGGATTTATTCTCCAGAGCTCCCTTGACAACAGATAAATGCACTGAGAATACTGAAGCTTCCTCTTCATCACTCTTTCAGGAAAAAAAAAAAAAAAAAAAATCTATTTGAAATCCAGTGTTTCATAGCTCCATTACTGCTCCGAGTTCCGTGCTCGGTGTCACAACACACGAGTTTTATTCACCGAGCGATTTCCGAGCGTTTCCATGAAAATAAGACACAGCGTGCTTGTCTCAAGTGCTCCACTGAAGGGTTCAAATCTATTTATGGCTTGTGACATGTAAATATTGAGGCTTTTCTGGGCCTGAAGTTGCCTTTATTACCTCTGTTGCAACAAGTTCAATAACTATTTTCTCTCCTCCTCTCAAATTGCTGGGAGAGGTTGATTATGGTTCTTCGATCTTTGTGGAGCTTGGGAAATGGATGAAGTCCTTGGGTTTATGGTGTGTTTAGAGGGAGGAAAGCACTTTCCCAGTGCAGGAAAGCTTTTAGGTGGAAATTGAGTGCCTGCTGGCTGGTGGGAAGGGGATTTTCCTGGCAAAATAGTTCCATAAAGCCAGAGAAAAACCCAGCCAACCAACAGAATTCTCTGCATCTTACTTAAAAATATATTTTATTGAAACACTTGTGATTTATACGATTTGAACGAACAGTGATGCGAGAACTTGTAACTTTTGTGTATTCAGATTTTCATCCTTCAATTTGAAACAAACTTCTGGATTCTTTTAGTGAACATTTGCATTTAAGTGTCTTAAGAAGCCAAGAGCAGAAAGCTTTTCTGTGACGGCTTTTTGAAGTGACTGCTCTACTTTGAAACTCCACTTGTAAAGTAGGTCTCGAAATTTCTCTCAGCCTCAATCTCCTTGCACCTCCTTGTAGGATGAAAGAACAAATGTACGTTCGGGATGAGTTTGGCAAGCTCCTGGAACGGGAGAGGATCTCCTCAAACGAGCACCTGACTCGAGCCATGCTTCGCGAGAGAGCGGCCACCGAGGAGGAGCGGCAGAAGGCTCAGCGCCTTGTGAGTCCTCAACCTTTTACAGAAATCACAGCTCTCCCAAGAAACTCTCTCCTCAGGCCTATTGTAGAAAAGGAGAGCAGATCTCTCCTAATTATTATTATTATTTTTTTTTTTCATGACTAGGTAGCAAAGCGTCATTTTATTTTGGTCAAATATCCCGCTTTTAAGGGGTTTTGCTGCTCGTTTCCAACTTTGGAACCAGCTCAGTGAAAAATTCTGTTTAAAAGGATCATCTCTCATTAGAGCTGATGTATAAAACCTTCCTGACAAGGAAATTGGAACATATGGTTGGCTGTTTTCCTCCGAAAACTGACATTATACAGTTCAGTCCATTTCAAATGTCTGACAGATTTATAACTTCCTTTATAGAGTGTTTGCTTGCTTTAGTGAGTCTCTATTGACTCTTCTTTCTAACAATAATCATTATTGTCTGAGGTGGGAATATGCCTTAAAAATATAAATATACTTGAGTGTGAATACTAAAGAAACTGGTATTTTAAAGGCAAAAAGTTATTAAATAAAAGTTATGAGCATTGCTATGAAAATAAATGGGAATTACTTATGTCGGCAGCAACTTAAATTTTTTTGGGGCCTTCTAAATCTGGAGTAAAATCCAAGGTTTTTAAGGTTTATGGGTTGCTATCTTAGTAATCAATCACTTCAATACCAATAGCTTCGTCTGTGCTGTGGGAGTTAAAATCCGATGTTCATGTTATTTTTCAAAATCCCAATTTAAAACCAAACCAATTCCACCTCAGTGTTGGTATCTTTTCCAGCCATTTCTGGATGCTTTTCCACCTCTGTGGTAACATTATTGTTGAGGAATAATTTCAGTGTTGTAAACAAATGTTTAATATTTTGTCATTGTAAAACATGGGAACAAAGGAGAATGGAAAGGAATTATGACCAAGGTACAGCCTTAGTTATGTGCCTTAAATCCTTGGATTCTTAATATTGTGTGGGAGAGATAAGGGTTTTGTGGCCTGGAGCTAATGAGGAGCTGTAGATTTATAATGGAGACTGTGATTTGCATAATTACTGGGGGTTTGCATCTTTTTCTCCCTGTTGTGGTGATTTTGGGAAGCACAAGCTGGATTTCTCCTCAGCCAAATGCTGGAGAAATACCTTGTTATTAATATGAAACGGATTTATTTAGTTATCTTGCTGGTTAATTTTCACTTGCTTCAAAATATCAAAGTTAGCAGTTGTGTCATTTCGGTTTTGATCAATCTTCCTGGTTCCATCTGTGAGGTTTGGAAATATCTGGTGGTTCTTGGGTGCAGGTTTGTTATCACCACTGCAGATTCACCATTTCCACTGTTAGCTTGTTCATTCTTTGAAGTGTGTACTCTAAGATTACTAAATAGCAAGAAGGTATTTTTGTCTGCTTGTTTCCTTAAATATGAAAATATTGAGTAGTTCTCACCTTCCTGTAAGTCAATTCCTTTTTTTTTCCTGTAATTGGTCAGATTTTATTTCTTTGGCTTCACTGCTTACCCTACCTGTGCATTTATTTCCTGTATCAAGGCTGAATTCAAAATCTCTACCACAGGGAAATGTACTTCTGTGTATCCTTTGTCAGGTACTGTGAGGAATTCTGTGTTCTAGTAAACTGCTACAGCAGGTTTGTATTTTATGGAGCCCAGATTTGATTTGTCAGACTCTTCTTGGAGAAAAGCAAAAGTGTTCCTGAAGTGTCAGTAGCAAAATAAATTTCTTTGCTTCTGCTAAATTGTTCAAATAGTGCAAAGGAAAAGAAATTGTGGTGAGGAAGGAAGAATTTGAATTTTTCTTTGTAAAGGGTGCTAATTCAGGTTTTAATAAATAGATGTAAAATGAAGTCGTATTTCCCATTCTTGAAGAATTTTAATACCAGCTGCTGCTTATAATCTCAGAAAGAAGAAATCTATACTGTTAACATCCCCAGAAGTTAGAATTACCTCTTTATACAAATGAGTTAAAACAAAGGGATGAAATGATGTGTTAATACCTAAAGTGCTTTTGTGCTGTGACATGTCCCAGGAAATGTCCTCAGTTCAGGGGGGCTGGCAAGTCCCTGGTGGGATGTTAGCTCCTGCAAAAATGTATTTTGGGGTGATCCAAAGGTTTGCAAAGGAGTGATTGTGACATTTGTGCCAGCAAAAGTAGAAATTACTGTTCAGAGTGGAATTTCCAAACCCTGACCCAAACCCTGGAAATCCCTTGTGGCATCAGTGTGAGGATTTAATCAACTCTTGGTGCTTAACTCAGCAGAAATTAAGGCAGCTGCTGTCGATTCCTTTAGCAATCCTTTAAATGCCACTGGCTGGGAGTATTTTGGGCACAGCCTGGCTTTCCTTATCCCACAGATCTGGTGTTGGAGAAGTGATGCTCTCTGGGTGCTGGAGAGGTCTTGGATCTCCTCTGGCTTCTCCCTCATCTCTGGCTGTGGGATATTTGATGCTGGAATGAGCTGAACCTGGGAAGAATGAGGGTGAGGAGGCCCTGGTACAGTTTTCCCAGAGAAGCTGTGGCTGCTCCATCCCTGAAGTGTCCAAGGATGGGACTTGGAGCAGCCTGGGGTAGGGGAAGGTGTCCCTGCCCATGGCAAGGGGTGGAATGAGATAATTTTTTAGATCCCTTCCAATCTAAACCATTCCATAATTCTGAGATGATCCTTTTTTTTCCCTCTGTTTTCCTCTCTGTCTTCAGGGCTGTTTCCTGGCCTGTGTCCAGGGCTCTCAGTACGTCAGGGTTGAGTGCAAGGGGTGTTTTGATGGTGAAGAATTTATTTTCTTCTCTGCAGTTCTCCTTTTCTGTCGTGTCAGTGCTGATACGAACTGAGGCAAATACTGCACAAACCCAGCCTGGAACCCCTTCCAAATGCAGCCAATCTGCTTTATAACAACTCCAAAACCAGCTCCATCGAGGAAATTGCAGAGTGTTCATGGAAAACAATTGTCAGGGGAGCAAAATGAGAACTGCTTGAACTGGCCTTGCCACCAAACGAGGTGGCTTGTACCTTCACAGCTTCACTCACTTTGGAGATGTGACATTTGCAAAGCATCTCAGTGTGATTTCACCAAAGGAACAGAGTGAGTCGTGTGCTTGAAGTCAAGAACTGCAGCTGGTTAAAAATAATTATTTTTTCCACACACTCTTAGTGTGGATATGATGTTTTTTCTGCCCACCCCTCTTGAAAAAGGGCTTCAGAATAAATCAATTTTTTTTATTTCAGCCCAGCCATAAAGAATTTTGATGGTGGTGCAGTTCTCTGCAGCAAAGGATGAATCTGAAGGTCCTTATGATGGCTCAAAGAATACTTTAATTATATTTTATCACTTAGACCAGTTCTCTGCCATATTTATTATTGGAGATTTTTGTTGCAAATCTAAAAGTTGGGCCTAGTTGAGTTGGGCACAGTCTTGTGGACTGGCTTTCAGTGTGGTGGCTTTGCCATAAATAGTTTATTGATGTTCCATCACTTGAGTCATTATGAAAGTCAGGGTGAGACGAGGAGAATATGGAGTAGAAAATCAATAGTTATCCAAAGTGCAGAGGACCTGTTGTATTTCCATCTCCTGGTAATGACCTGGAGTTTACTGTGAACACATTTGCTCCTCTGTCTGGGCTGAAACGAGTTGTCATTAGGAGCCTGTATGTTAGAAAATGGTTTTATTGAGCTGCCAATGACATTAAAGTCTCATTTCCCTTTGAAGAGGCACAGAAATATTGTTCTGTTCATGTGCTGTAACCAGAACATTAAAATTTGATTATTGCTATCATTAGAAGTCTGTATCCATACTAATGCAATTATATCTATTTGCCAGTGTATTGTTCCAGGCTTTCATTGAAGCACCTGTTTGAGAGTGAAATCTGTTGGTGCTGAGGAATCTCATTGTTTTGTAAATTATTTTCTGCACAAGAAGTTCTATCAAAAAATTCCTCGCTCAAAAAAAAAAAAAATCAATGTGGTAGAAGTATCTTTATATTAAAAAGCACTTTTTTTTTTTGCACTTTAGGTCACTGTGATAATCAGATTATTGGAGATTTTTTTTCCCTAGCAAAATCCTATTTGAGATGTGAAGTTCTTTCACTTCTCTGAGCCCCGAAATCAATAGACAAAATACATTCCTGGCCATATCAGAGCTGAAGTGTGTTGAGTTATGTGAGGAGGAAATCTGACCTGTTGTCGTAATTGAATACAGGTTGTTAAAAAATGGAGTCTTTTGCTCCTCTGGGCCTGAACTGGTTTGGTGTTTTCCCCATCACCTTGGGGTGACTGGTCCCAGTCAGTGCTGGGCATTGACCTCCCCTTTGGGGCTGCATTTATTTTTCCTGTCCTCAATTCATTAACTTTGTCATGGGGATGTTCCCTATTTTCCATAAACAGATTAATCCTGACCCTTCCTGCTCTTTCCAACCAGGCCTGGACAAACCATATTTTAAGGATGACTTCACTAGGAAATACCAGGGGGAAGAATTAAATGAGTTAAGGCATTAGTTCTCAGGAGAAAAGTCTGTTTACAAACCTGCAGTATTTATTACATACCTCATTTAGCTCATTCATCATTTTAATAGAAAAATGAATCTTTTTAGATGATTCTGAAATAATTTGAAGTAAACTACACAGCCTGAGGCAAAACAGGATTGCTTGGTGCAGGGAGGGCTTTTGGAGAAGCAAGCACGAGCAGAAACTGTAATTCACAATTTATGGCAGTAAAAATACTAAAGGCTCATATTTAAGCATGAGATTTAAGGTTTGGGAAGCACATGGTACAAAATTAAATCTACTGACAGTTGTTTTGTCTCTTGTTCTTCAGTTTTATAGTTTAGAAAGCAGGAATTTTTCATAAAACCTTGTTGAAAGTGGATATTTGGGGAGTTTCACTCATAAAATATGATTTAGTCCTATGCATATGGTTATTTTGTGTTTTTATGGCTTGGAAGTAGCAGTTTTGTTACAGCAAAACCTCTTTTTCCTATGGGCAAAAGGAACCTGGATTTGGTTGTTTCTGTCATAGAAGACAGGAGGAAGAAGGTATTTTGGAATATTGAGGACAGGATCTTTTTTTTTTTCCTGTATTTTGTTTTGGGGGAAAGAAGTTTGCTTGGTTTTTAGAGAAGGAAGTAGGATACAATGAGCAGGGCATTTATATTCAGAATATACACAATTCTACTGCACTCGTATTCCTTGGAATAAACAGAATATTGCTCCTTTGGTTTATGTCTCTCCTGGCACGCATTCCTTCTTCCTCTCCCTCTCTTTTGGCATTTCTACTGCAGCAGTGAAAGGTTTGGGATAGAAATTCAGGTATTTGGGGTAGGTCTTTTAGGGTTTCTTAAAGAGGTGATACGAAACTACTGTGTGAGCAAGAAACTTGCTAAGTAAATAAAGTTGAACATTTTCTCCCCAGTAAGAAAAGGGGCTGCCTGTCACATGTATGTGAATCATGAATGATTTTCTTTCCTGGCCTTGAAGAAGTGAAGGCACATTTGATGTCTAAAATTAATAAATGAACAGTTTTCCCTCCACCTTGATAGAGGAAAATGGTAAAAAGAATTCAAAATAGCCTGTGGGTGGTGCTGGAGTGGGAATCCCAGTATGAGTTGTCACATAAAGTGGCAAATAAATGTTTTATTTCCTCTCTGAAATTGCCATGAAAGGCCTGGGAACCACAAGTTGCCTTTTCCTGGGTCTCTCTTCTGTCCATGCTGACATTCAAAATATTTGTTTCAGTGCAACAACAGAAATAATTTTCTCCTTCCTTCAGCATTTCAATTGGCAACATGTTATAGATGTCTTTTTTTGTAATTTTTCTATGTAATAGTTAATGGCTTTTTTTCCCCCTCTGTGTCAAAGTTTGACAGACAGGAAAACCACAGTAAAATGAGAATTTTGAAGGCAAGCAAAGTACAGAGAAGGAGCATTTATTCTCTTTAAGCTTTCTTTTTGAATGGTGAATGTGTTTTGATAGTCAAGCAGCATTTAAAACATGTTATTTTTTAATTCTTATATAGCAAACCCCAAGATATTCGACTGAAGCAAAATTAATCACTGTGTTATTTCGGCATTCAGATGAAGATCTAGTGCTTTACAAAGCCTGCTGCTCCATCAATTTGTTCTTTGGGTTGAATTCAAATTGAGTTCATTTTTATAGATTCACTGCATAATACTCTGCTCTCTCCTCCCTCATTCATTAACCAATTTGTTCGTGCTACTCCCTTTTTATTGAACGGTAACAAAATTGCCGTGCTATCTCCCCAAATGAATATCATCATTCCTTGTCATGCATGGGCAAAAAGTAAGGCTAATAATCCCTTTTTTCCACACACCTTCCCTCTTTCAGGGACAAGTCTTGTTTCTGCCCTGGAGGTAGCACCAGCAGAACGTTTTAAATACCGTTCTTTGTGTATAAATATTCCAAGCCAGGCTCCTTTTGATTACTTGTGGGCCTTTGGAGCGCCTACAACCCTGCCAGTTGTGTGACACAACAAAAACCACATCAAAGCCTTGTCAAGGCTTGTCCTTGTACATGACACGCTACAAATGCATGCCAGGGATTAAAACGTGTTCGTTTGACACGAGGCTGGAAGCGCGACGCCGCCGAGGCTCCTCCACTCAGCAGAACAATCACCCGGGCCCTCTCTTATTTTCTGACTTTTATTCAATATTTCTTTGCTCTCAGATGAAGCTGGTTTTTTTGGGTAGGGATGTATTCACTTGTGTCTCCTTTGATGCCTTGGGAAAGCTCACCTGGAACAGAATGGGCAGAGCTAAGAGAACAAAGTAGATATTTATTGAAAGGCCTTTAAGGGTACACCATGGGCAGGACAAGAGCCTGGTCAGGGCTGCACCCAAGATGGACCCAAAATGGTCACAAAATGAACAACCAGTCACGAGGTCTCACACTTTTATAAGTTTTGGTCTATTTTGCATATTGGGGTTTAATTGTCCAATTGCAGCTTCAGGTTATGAAGTCCCATCCTTCTTGTTCCTCCCTTCAGCCACCCTTGTTTGTGCTTTTGGACCTAAAAGTTGTCCTTGGTCTTCAGCAGGAAAAGGATTTGTTTTGTCTCCCTGCTCTGTGAAGAGCTGAGTGACACTGAATGTGAGGCTCAGAACTGCACCCCTGGGCAGCACAGAATCTGAAAAGCATGGAAACTCAAACTTTAGGCATCACATTTAGGGTGCTCTGGTTGTCCTCATTTTTGGTTGAATTATCAGATTTAGGTGTTTTGGGGGACACAGGGATGGAAATCAGGCAGTTTGTTTTACTGCTGTTTTCAGTCACTTGGTTTGCTCAGCTTGGAGAAGAGCCTGAGGGAAGTCCTTTTGAGATGTAACTAAGTTTTTAAGGGATTTTAAATATCTTTTTAATATCTTTTCATATCAGTGGCTGTCTGGAATTTATTGAGGTGCTCAAGTGTTGTAGCAACAGGCACCAATATAGCTAAAACAGGTGTACACAAATAGATTAAAAAGGATATTTCAGGGAGAGGATGACAAAAAAAGTGGAATGTCATGGTGGAGTCTGTATGTTTTGGGGGATTTTGTACAAATTTTAAGAAATCTTTCAGTCCTATCAAGTGTTACATGATCTGTTCTGTGGTAGCTGTACCATGACATGCCTGGAGGAAAAACTGCTCTGCCTCCTTTATTTTAAAAGAAGGAAGAGTTTAATGTAAGGCTTAAGAAATTTGGGATGTTAAAACACTCTTTTAGTTCAGTAACAAAAATTATTCTCCTGATAGCCCAATTCTCTTAAGGCCTTTAATTGCACTTAACCCTGTAAAGTGCAGGGGACTTTGGAGCTGGAAATTCAGCCTCCTGCCAGGAATTTGGCAGTCTGGGGTTGTCTGGGGAATCTTAACACCTTGCTCCAAATGGAAAACAAAAATAAACTTTGAATAATGTAAATAGTATAAAGGTTTAAAGACAAAGAGGTGCCTTCCACTTCACACAAGACCTGATTTCAACAAGTAGCCAATGAAACTTTAATTTTGAAAGCAGAAATAGGTTTCAGCTATCAATGCTGTAAAACATATCACACGGGAGTGATACAGGAGAAGTTTGTCAACATAAATTTGGGGTGGCTGAGGCAAAAGAAGGAGATAATATTTCTTGTCTCATTACTTTCAGTTATTTGGTTGAGTTTGGAAAATCCACCCCTCTGATAACATAATAAAATACTGCAGTGTCTTTTTTTAAGAGATATTTGAATTCAAATCACGCTTATAAATAAATAAATAAACCTCATTACTCCTCATTTTCCTAATTATCATGCAGATAAACAGTGGGAATCATGACATTAGGATAAGTAAGTGGCTTATGATTTTGCTTCAGAGGAAGAAAGTCTTGCTGTTCCCCCTTTTCCCCCCTTGGGCCATGCTGGAGTAATAAATGAGCAAATCCAGAGTAGTTTCTGATGGATGCTTAATGGGGCTGTGCTGGAGCCAAGGGCTGGTTTCTGCAGCAGCTGTCACAATTCCGAGTCATTAACACACCTTGAATGCTTGCATGCCAAAATCAGGGCATTTCAAATCCATAAAGGCACCAAGCCCTGACTTTGAGAAAAGGCTTCGGGGTGAAGGTGAGCATTTTGGGCTGAGGGAAGTGGTGGAGTGTGGAGCATGAAGAGTGTGAGTGTGAATTAAAACAATTGAAGTCATTTTGGAGGTTACAGGTTGACTTGGAAACTTTATTTGTATCTTTAAGCATGTGAAGAACCCAGTGAGGGATTTCTGCACCCTTTTGCTGTGTGGTTCCTGCCTTTGGAGCCAGAAGGCTGCTTGGAAATCTTCTGGGAGGGAAGAGAATTATTGTGTGCAGCAGTAACAAGTCATTCCCAGTGTGTAAAACAACTGAAATACTCAAATATCCCAAATACTCAAGTCATGCCAGCAGACTCACAGCAATGGCTTCATGCACATTATATTTTGGAGTGAGGAAATACTTCTGTGGAATAACTACAGATTTTCTTGTAATGCTCTGGAAAGAAGGATAATTAGTGGGGGTTGTTTCTGCCTTCATAAGGGGACATCTAAGAAGTGCTCAGATAAAGAGGTCAGCTGGCTCTTTTGTTTCACATCGTAGTAACTCATGTCATATTTTAATTTTCCTGCTCACTTTTATCTGCCTGTTTGAAGCATGAGAAAACCCCCCCCCACCCTTGTAGTTATTCCTTTTCAAAGTAATGATGTAGGAAGGAGATACTGAACTTGAGCAAATCATTCTTTGAACCCACTACCTGCGAGTGAGGGAATGCACTGCACAAAAATAGCAACTTTTGATAGGTCTGGAAAGTTAATTTTAGATTTTTCCACCAACAGACGTGACCTTGAGGAAAATAAGGGGATATTGACCCTCAGCACATCTGCAGGTGACACCAAGCTGGCAGAGAGTAGGTTTGGATTGGAGATTAGGGAAAAATTTTTCCCTGTGAGGGTGAATTGGATGTGGAATATACTGGAAAAAGCTGCTTGTAATTACCTATTTAGAGTGCTGACAGTCTGGTGCCTGAGAATGGGTTAAGGTGATAAAGAAATGAGATTTCAAGATTCCAGAAATAGAAAGTTCAGAACTGAAGTTCACCAGAGAAGAAATATCACATACAATAACTCCTGAAGTCATGATTTTGCTGCATTTTGTTGTTGTGGTGTCACTTGCTTGACAGTAATTTTTTTCTGTTTTAAAAAACCAATTTTCTTCATATTTCCAAAGTCCAGATAAGTTCATGTCATATTTTAGATATTGGGGAGTGTGACATAACTCTTACTCCATGTGAACTGCTAGACAAACCGAGGACATTCTTTAAGCTTTCCAAGTTTTCCTGAAAACAAAAAGTAGTTTTTACTCTTGTAATTGTGACTCAGTGCTGGTTTCGTGTAGGCTCATATCTGAGTTTTAATTCTCCTTTTTAAATGTGGCTATTTCTTTCATAAATTCTGCTCTTAAATTGTTTCTTTGGACATGTTTCTGTCTAAATTTTTCTCAATACCCCACTTCTTTCTCAGATCTGTTTCTTTCCAACCCTGCCAGTTCCTGGAGGTTCCTCCTGCCCTTGGTCACCCCAGTTCTTCATTTTTTGCTTTCTTTTTCTCCAGCTCTCTGCCATTTTCCCCTCTCCTTATGGAAGAACCACAGCATTCTTTTGTCCATATCTTCAGGACAAACTTCTGCCTCTTCTCTCTGATGCCTGGGAGTTTTTTGTCCTCTTGGCCTCTATTGATGCTGCAATGTTCCAGAGTTGGTAGAAGGAATAATTGCAAGCAGAATTCTCTATAATCCCTGCATTTCTGGGAGGACTTTTTGTGTTGTACAAAGCTGTGGAGATCTCTGGGCTCCCTTTTTCTATTTTACTTTATTTTTTCCCCAGGGTCTTATGGATGTGGTTAAGTTAAAATTGACTTTATTGGAGGTAAAAGTAGGAAATGCCCTGAAACTGTCACGGTGGGCACCTCTCTGCTAGCTCTAACCAGATTCCTTGGAAACTCCATGAATGCTGAAACTTCTCAGCAGAAGAAAATGAAATTAATTTAATATTAGGGAAGGGTTTTCTCTCTTTTTTGTGACATGGATGAAATGAATTTGGCTTAGGCCCTCAGAAAAGGTGGAGATGAAGCGTGGAGCATCTTTAACTCTCTCTCGTGCTTCTGGAACTGTAGCTTGAGGGTCTGTGGAGTGGAAAATGAATGGAAAGTAATTTTATTTTATGGAGAGAGTGACACAAGGTTTTTGTACTGGTGGAACAGTAAGGAGACAACGATTTCTTTTCCCAGTAGTTTTCAGTGCGAGTCTGATCATAATTTGGAAGGAAAAGAGGGGGTTTTAACATCAGTTTTACTGTTCACATTTGGTTTCAAAGGTGTGATGGTTAATTATGCAGAGGAACAGAACTAATTAGGGGAATCTCCAGTTCATGCTGCCTTAAAAGTTTAGTATTTAGATTTTTTTTCCTGTGTAGTGGCCTGGCTATAAAGCTTTAATACAAAGTATCCCTGCACAGTCATTGGCAAAGAGAGGAACATTTTCCCTGCATCTATTTCAGGTGGTTACAGGTGTCATCACCTGTGCCAGAATTTTTCAACCTCAGATCTCTTTAATATTAAATAAAAACAGGTGCTTTCAGAATGCAATCTGAGCTGTTTCAGATGTCAGCTTTCTGATGAAGTGGATTTTCCTGAAGAAGTGTCCCTGTCTCTGTAAATGCCTCTCTGGCTTGAGGGTTTCCTCCTGGGCTGTCTTCCTGTGTAGACAACTTACATAATGAAGGTGATTTTCACACAGAAGATGTAAATATTATCATGGTCCCCACGTCCATGGCACACAAAAGCTGCTGATTGTAAATCAGAAACATCCTGTGTGACAGGACAAGGAACAGTGGTTTGAAATTGAAAGAGGATGGATTATGATTGGATAGAAGGAAGAAATTTTATGTGATGAGGGTGGGATGCCCTGGAATAGAATTCCCAGAGAAGCTGTGGCTGCCCCTGGATCCCTGGAAGTGTCCAAGACCAGGTTGGGCAGGGTTTGGAGCACCCTGGGATAGTGGAAGATGTCTCTGCTCATGGCAAGGAGTTAGAATTAAATGATCCCAAAGATCCCTTCCAACCCAAACCATTCCAGGATTCTCTATCAGAACATTTCTTTGCCTTTTAATAACTTGTGAAGAACTGGGAGCACTCAGGGGTTTTACACTGGGCTCCCTTTTTCCTTTGGGATCTGTTGTACACTCCATAGTTCTGTTAATTTAAGGTTTTACCTCTTTGACCTTAAAATCCCTTTGGTCCTGTGAGTAATCCCAAATTTCTGCCTGTTCTTGCATTCCTTGGGATTGAGGCATGTCCTGCAGGATAAATTTTGGATGTGGCCACAGGGGAGTGGAAGTGGATTTAGAGCCGCTTCCCACAGAGAGGTTTTGGCGTTGTGCTGCAGGTTCTCATGCAAGGGCTTCCCTAAATTTCTGGAGCAGCTGCCTGTGCTTTCCTGGAATTTCCCGCTGTGTTCTTGGCAGGATGCTGTGATAGCACTTTAAGAGAGTAATAAATAGCTTGTGTAAGTCGTTCCTTTAAGTTAGAGTTTCTATAGAACAATTTTACAAATTGTTGCATGTCACAGCTGTAAATGGGTCGAGCACATCGCCGAGTGTGGAGCTGACAACAAAAAAAAAATCAGGGCTTGTACTGCTCGTGAGAAGAAAAAAAGCTATTTTATACTCCATTAAACTGTTACACATCATAAATAATTTATGCTCAGCCTGCTCTATTCTGTAGCAAAGATGATAAAACTCGACATTTTCGGAGCATTTTAATGGATATCATCATTTTCACGACTTTCTCTGTAACAGAAACCTCGTTCCTGCAATATTCCCCTGGTCATTATATGGATGCTACTGGCTGAAATTATAAGAGTACGTTCAAAAGTGAGGTCTTGAGTCTTGCTCTGTGTTCCACAAGTATCTAGGAATGGATTTAAAATATATTACAGAATGTATTTGCGTTGGAAGGGACCCTAAAGATGATTTAATTCCAACTCCCCTGTTTTAGGCAGGGATGTTACCCACTCAAGCAGGGTATATATGTAGTGTCTATATATAATATTGCTCATTTTAATTAATATTCTAATTTTATTGGTTATTTCTATCATTTCCAGAAGTGTCTAAACACCTTATGTAATATTATGAAGATGTCTCTGTTCCAACCAGAATATTGATGATTTTTCTACTTTATACTGAACTTTTATATAGTTCATATATTTTCTCAAGCATACAGGAAGGCTTTTATACTGTTTTGTGTTCTTAAATACACCCTTTGCTTTGCCAGTTAAAATTTCTTCTTTTTTTCTTAGTGAAAAACTCTCCAAACAAAATAGCATTGTAAAAATAAAACATGAGTGGAGTTTAAAACAAACAAACAAACAAACAAACCTGAAGTCTTTTGGACAGCAGCGTTGTTTAAAATGTGGAAATTAAAAGCTGAGTGAAATTGTCAAAATTGTAGAAAAATGTCTGAATGGAGAACTAGTTCTGTTTATTGATACAGTGTTTTGGTGCTTCTGAGACTGTTACTGCTGTGTTTTCCTGATCAGAAAATCTAAAGGGCTAAAATGGGGCTTCACTGGGAGCTGCCTGATTTCCTTTTGCTAATAAAAGTATAAAATGTGATATTCCTAGAAGGGAACTGCTCAATCCAGTGAGTGATGCAGTGGAAGTGTCCAGAATTGATATTTGACTTGGGGTGACAGTGCTGGATTTAAGGATGAATCCAGAGTGCCATTAATAGAAATTACAGTTCAGGTTCCAGTGTTGGTAGTGGGAGTTCATCCTTAACGTAGAAATGAGATAACATGTTCCTGGTTTGGAAAGACAGGTGTCTGCTAAGGAAGGCAGGAGCCTCCCTTGGAATGGAGAATTTAAACCCCCTCCCTCTGAGTTACTTTAATTTTGAAATTCAGGAGCTCAGGCAGAGATACGGGAATAGGAAGAACAGTTCTTTACTAGGAAAGTTAAAATAAAAATGCAGTGGTACAAAAAAGCCCTGACAGAGTCAGAACACAGCCTGACACCGTTGGTCAGGGTGTTGGGAGCAGCCCAACCAAGCCCTCCTGCAGTGCCAGCTGTGGTTCTGCTGAGCAGTGACCCTGTGCAAGGGTGAAGTTTCCCTCTGAAGCTCCAGTGGTGCTGAGACCTTCCAGAGAGCTTCCAGAACATTCCAGGCCCGCTCTTCCTCTGGCAATCCAGTGCACACCGGCTGTGCTGCTGTTCCAAACCCCAGCTTTGATCCAGCTGGGAATGCTGGGCTCCTCCCCGTGGGTGGAGCCTCTCCCCACGGGATGATGGAATTTTCTCAGCCATGCCCTGAGCCTCGGTGGCCCATGAACAGAAGATTTTCCCCCTGGAGTTATGAGGGATGGGTCATGGAAGGGATAAAGAAACACTTCTCCAGCTGGTTTTTAACAGATGGTAACAGAATACATACTTTTGGTTACTAAGACATAACATCAACCTTTTATTTTCCTACGAAGTCTGCAAATATTTCCCAAAAGTATCTTGTTTTTGACAAATCAGTTTTCATGTTTATACTCCTACACAAAATACAATCAGTTGGGTTGCAAAAGTCCTTACAATCCTCCAGTCCAACCATTCCCCCAGCACTGCCAAGGCCACCAGTGGCCATCTCCCCAAGTGCCACCTCCTCATGGCTTTAAATCCCTCCAGGGATGGGGACTCCACCCCTGCCCTGGACACCCTGCTCCAATGCTCATTATTTCAGTGATAGTACTGATAAAACTCTTGATATTTGTGTTTAATACCATTGTAGTGTTGAATTTTAAATGACGGCAGAGATTTTTTGGGGGTTTGTGTGTGTTCTTCAAAGTATTTTTGTGTATCTCTAGTGCATCTTTATAATAGAAATAACACCTTAAACTTGCTTTGCATTAAAGGACTAATCAAGTAGTCTCTTTGAGAGAGTGGGTGTGTATTTATGTCTTAAATTTCTCTTTGTTGTTACCTGCTCCTTTAAAACCATTTAAACCTGGGTAGAATATTGCAGAAAATATTTTCTAGATAATGAAATTCATGGTCCTCTGCCAGGAGATGACTTTGACTGGGGAACTGTCCTCGGACAAATTAGTGATGGTTCCCTTTGTGTAGAACATTGCAGAAACAGCAACAGCCATATTAAATCTTAATCAATAACAATGTTTCACTAATTACAGGAGCGAGTTTGTATATTGGATAAATTGCTGTTTGTAAACGTTGTATTATATTAACTAAACCAGCTAATTACCAGAGCAGAATAAACATAAGGTTTGCTAAAAGCTTCCATCCGTAGCTCGGAGCAGTGGCTGCTGTCTAATATTTCAGTCAATGTGGAAAAATAAGGTAATGACATTATAAATACATTTATAATGCAGGACGATTTCTTCTCAAATGCATGTAAGTATTATTGCTTTACTATGAAATATGATTTATTTAATGCATTTCAGCCCCCATAATATTAAGATATAATTGAGATGGGGGGAAAAAATTGCATGCAGTCAGAGTCTGCATGAAAGTGAATCACAGTCTAAATTGCTTGTAATTTTAAAGGCACTTAGGGGAATCGTGAAATTTAGCTAATGCAGCCTTTGGTGTAAAAAATGGGAAGAAAACAATTGGCCAGTCTTTCAAGTTTTATTTGACTTCACATGGTGGGGTTTTTTTTTTAGTATCCTGGTGACAGCCAGGCTGGGAATGAATAAACAGAGCTGCTAAAACTTTATCCCCATCTCGTGATAAGGAATAGCTGCAGATCTGGTGAGGGCTGGGCATTTCGAGTGAGCAGTCAGGAACAGAGCTGGGGGTGATTTGGCTGAAGCCACGGGAAGGGAGTGAATGATAGCACGGTGCTGATGATCCGAGATGGGAGTCGTTCTGCTGGTGCTGGGAATTCTGATGGTTATTGCTTTCAAAAGGCTGCAGCTTTCAGGTCTGGCCTTTATGGTTTAATTACTGGCTGAGCAGTTGCTGGTGATTTCACTAAATCACTGAGCTCCCACATGGGCACCACCAGTAGAACTCTGCCTGAGCAATCTCTCTTTTCCTGCTAATGGACACCAGCCTGGGCTTAGCTTAACATGAACTGTCAGCTGGAGAGAGTCTGGCACTGCTCATTGTCCTCAAGCTGGGTTTGGCTCCAAAGATGGAATAAACAAGTCAGAGTAACCCCTATGGCCAGGCCGACATCACTTGATCTCCGTAGGAGATGAAATGAGTGCTTGTAAAATAAAGCTCTTTTTGGTTTTTATGATAAGTAACTTCTCTGTTGAAGAGATGATTTTGTGCTTTTAAGACATTAGTCATTTCCTGTGTACAATGTTTATTAATGATTCCATAAGATATAAATCCATGAACTGCATAAAATCTAAGTCATGGAAGCACAGAGGGTTTAGTTTGGGAGGGATTTTTAAATCTTGTCCCATTCCATCCTCCTGATGACAAAGAGTAAGTGTGTTCAGACAGAGAATCCTGAAATGGTTTGTGTGAGAAGGGACCTTAAAGCTCATCCAGTGCCACCTCCTGCCATGGGCAGGGACACCTCCCACTGTCCCAGGATGCTGCTCCAAACCCCAATGTCCAGCCTGGCCTTGGACATTCCAGGGATCCAGGGGCAGCCACAGCTGCTCTGGGAATTCCAGCCCAGGCAAGAATTCCTTGCCAAGCTCCCACCCATCCTTGCCCTCTGGCAATGGGAAGCCATTCCCTGTGTCCTGTCCCTGCAGGCCTTGTCCCCAGTCCCTCTGCAGCTCCCCTGGAGCCCCTTTAAGCTCTGCAAGGAACTCTGAGCTCTGTTTGGATCCTTTTGTCCAGTCTGGAAACCCCCAGCTCTCCCAGCGTGGCTCCAGAGGAAATCTTCTCCCATTGCCCGTAATTTCAGGATTATTGGCAGGCAGAGCATCACAGGGTGGGAGCTGAAATGAGGATTCAATTGATGGCTCACCCCTAGCATTTCCTATCTGGACACACTCCGGGCTCTGGCCAGCACCTTCTCCATCCAGGAACGTCAGTGGAGGAAATGAAACCCTCCAGCAGCTCCTGCTGTTCCCCTTGCAGGAGCTGAGTGTCCCTCACTCACTGGCCCAGCAGCCATTCATGCAAACACTTCCCTGATTTGCTTTGGGCTTTATCCCTCTGCTGGAAAGGTTGGAATGAATGGTTTGAGCTAATCCGATTCCCTCGCCGCTGGATTGACATGAACAGCCCCAGACCCGTGGCAGTGGGATCAGTAACCTTTGCAGAGGGAGCAGCTGCACCTGCAAGATGATGTTGAATCTCATTTGACCCAAATTAATTTAAATCTCCTGCAATGATTAGTTACTTTGTGAGTAGTACAGACTGGAAAATTCTCTAAGCCTTTCTAATATTAACTCCAGATTACTGGATGTAATCACTTTTTTAATAAAGGAGAACTTGGAGGCTGGCAAACCACATTGGTTTTATTTTGTGTGATTAATTAAAAAGCATAGTAAGGATGAATAATAAACATAAAGAATTGGTAGCTCCACTGAAGCACCACGGCTCCCTTGCCTCTGTGTACTTCTGCAGGCCGTTGCCAAGAGATTTTGTGAGGATTGATTAAAATAGTTTGAAATAAGGCACTGTCTATAGAAGTTCAAAGTAATTGGGATAAGTACTTTTATTAATAAAGAGAGCTTCCATAGAATGAATTCTATCTCCGGGGCTCTCAAAGGGCTTTTGCAAGTTAAATATATAATTAAGTACATTATCTCACACTATTCACAGAAATATTTTTTTTCCTGGGGTAGAACACAGCAGCAATTTATGGTGTGAAGATCTATGTGAAATTTTGCTGTTAAATGAGAAAAATACAGTTCTTGCATTGCTGAAATCCAGTGTTCCATGACAACTGAGTCGTATAACAGAGAGAGGAAGACCAGTACAAGCTCAGCCTAAAATTAGTCAGCAGTAGGAGCTTAGGGAAGGCTTGGATTGCCTTCAGAGCAGAGGATGTGGAATTAACATCTGTTGTGGTCTACATCTTTTGGTGGAGCTTCAATGACTCCTAGGTGTCGTTGTTGGACACTAAAGAAAGACACGGACTTGTGGTTCAGAAGGCTGATGCTCTGAAAAAAGGGGCTGGTTTATTCTCAGAACCTATTTTTATATTTTTTTACAATGTGCCCACCTAAGAGGTGGGATCTTTTGAACCACTGGTCATACCAAGGGTCAACAAGCAAAGTCCCTCTTTAGGAGAGAAATGTGAAAAACAAGATAGTGTGACTTTGTTTACCAGTTTAGGTCCCTGGGAAAGAACTTCAGAAAATCCAAACATGACAAGCAGTGACTACACCTAGGTAAGGACTAAGCTCTTTCTAGAGTAGGAATTGTGACCCTGTTGCTTTTTACCATGAGGCTGCTTTGAGGAGTTGTATTTTTTGGGTTGGGTTGGGTTTGGTCTGGTGCAGCAGCCAGACTTTATCTGGGACTAACTTTGTGATACTGATTCGTGGAGCCAAAAAATTCCTATTTTGGAGTTAATGGATGTGACTGGAGCAGAGGCTGAGTGATTGATTGGGGCCTGGGGCTGCTTCTCCTCCTGCAGTTGGGTCCCACCAACCCCATGGAATGCTCCAGGCTGGGACACGGGGTCTGGAAAGCTGGGAAAGGTCCTGGGGGTGCTGGTGACAGTGGCTGGACATCCCCAGGTGTGCCCAGGTGGGCAGGAGGCTGATGGCACCTGGATTTTAGCAGGAATGGAGTGGCCAGCAGGGTTAGGGCAGTGACTGTCCCCTGTGCTGGGCACTGCTGAGGGACCACCTGGAATCTTGGGGTCACTTCTGAGCTCCTCAGTTCAGGAAGGACCTTGAGGGGCTGGAGCAGGTCCAGGGAATGGAGCTGGGAAGGGTCTGGAGAAGCAGGAAAAGCTGAGGGAGCTGGGAAAGGGGCTGAGCCTGGAGAAAAGGAGGCTCAGGGGGAACCTTGTGGCTCTGCACAACTCCCTGCCAGGAGGGGACAGCCGGGGGGGTCGGGCTCTGCTCCCAGGGCACAGGGACAGGAGGAGAGGGAACGGCCTCAGGCTGGGCCAAAGGAGGCTCAGGGTGGACATTGGGAAAAAATTCTTCCCCAGAAGAGTTGTCCAGCCCTGGTACAGCTGCCCAGGACAGTGGGGAATCCCCATCCCTGGAGGGATTTAAAATCCATGTGGATGTGGCACTTGGGGACATGGGGCTGTGGTGGCCTTGGCAGTGCTGGGGAACGGTTGGACTCGACGATCTTAGAAGGCATTTCCAACCTGAATGATTCAATGATTCTGTAACTGAATTATTCCGAGGCTTTGATCTACAATCCTTTTTAAAATACCACTTAGAGTAGTGCAGTTTTTATCAAGCACTGGCCTCATAAAGATCTCCTTTCAAATTGGTACCAAAGTAAAATAAACAGGCATTGACATATAATGATGAAAAAATGGGATTTTTATCCATGTCTTCTATCACTTCCCGTGGACAGTAAATGTTTTTAAACATGGCCTTTTCATGTATTTTTCTCTTTGAGAGCAGCTGCCAGCTGCGTGCTGAGATCTGCTGAAGTCTAAGGGATGTTAAAGGTGTTGGGAATACAAAAAGTACCAATTAATGCCCAAATTATTGGTACCAATCTCAGTTCCAGCAAAAACCTCTTCCTCCTTCCTGCCCCCAGATCCATAGCAGTGAAATGAAACAAAATTTAATTTACTCAAGGAATGACGTGTGGTTTGGTTTAGACCTCAGACTTACTCCTAGGTGTGAAAAAGTGTGAATTCTTGAAATAATAGTGAAAATATTAAGCATGAAATAGAGATTTGACACGTGTGCTGATGCCCATGCATCCATTGCTGTTTGGGGATGCATTTACAGATGGATAATTCATTTTTAAGTTGACATCTCTGCAAAATAGAAAAGATTCAAATACTGAAAATAAATAAAATTAAGGAATTTTTATAATTTTATACTGCTAGAAGCAATTTACCTGTATAGCTCTGGCTTCAGAGGAAGGGAAAAAAAGAGGATATTTTTTCTAAAGCTGCTTAGTGAACAACACATTTCCTTTTTTAAATGTAAACCCTGAATTCTCCATCCTTTCCATGTCATCATCTCATGGCTTTTCTCCCCCTGACTTCCTTTCAAGTCCATTCACTTTGGGATCCCCCATGTGGCAAATCCCTGCAGTGCAGCAACATTCCAGCTTTAATTTCCAGAATTCTTCGTTAATATCTTTAGTCAGAGAAGGCTTTGAGGGGCTACAAACTGACAAGCTTTGAGAGAAAAATAGTTCAGAAAGCAAACAGAGATTTTTTCCCCCTGTTATTAGTTCTCTTTTATTCCTTTTTCTGCTTGTGGGGGAAATTGTTTCCAAGCTGGAGGGTGTGAAAATAAGCAGAATACAACTAATGTTGAGTTAAATATTTACTAGAGATATTTTAGCAGTTCTTTATTGTTTAAAATATTTTTTTTCCTTTGGAAATTCAAATTGAGTGTAATAAAATGAAAATGAATATGACTTAGACCAATAATGTGTTGTAATTGAAAAGAAAAGTGTAGTTTTAAAGGTGTAATTTTTCCAAAAACCCATAATTTTGGCTGTTTTTATGGACAACTAAAACCTGGGGATGACAGTTTAGCAATTCCAGCCCTGCACTAATCACTCCATGGAATCCCTTTTCCCCCAGCACAGGTTATTCACTTTTTGGGTTAATTTTTAACATGCCCACGAAGAACTCTACGCCTGCAGAAATGCATTTTACGTGTCTGGAGGATTTCTTTATCTTAATGCTTCTTGCCAGTCCTTAAAAATGCACAGAAATACCTAAAAATGCATCTTTTTTCAGGCTCTTTAACTCAGTGGTTGGGAAGGATCTTTTGTATTTTCCGTCGTTTTATTTTTCAGCACGACCCGTAGTGGCACTTTAATTTTAAAACATGGCTGTGTCTCGATCAGCTTGTTCTTACCTCAGCAAAGTTAATATGAAGAGCTGCAGCTAATAATAAAAATTTCTTGGAGGAAACCAGGCTGTAACTTGAACTGGTGGTGAGTGCTGATGGGGGCTCAGATAAGGAGTAATTTCAGAGAATGAGCTTCATCAAGCTGAGCCTTCCGTCCATAATCATTGTTCCTGTCTTTAATTTCCTTTTACATGACCTTCCCTGATCGTTTGGGTGTCACCCCCTAACAGTTGTCCACATAAAAGATAATAATTCAACACAATTGGAGTGAAAAGAGAGAAATTGCCACGTTCTGGATGTGCTGGATTTGTCACCACCAGGTCTGCAATATTTTCATGGGCACACAAAGGACGGGTGTAGGTGAGAGGAGGGAATTTTTCATCAAAACTTGTTTTCATTTCATAGAATAATGGAATGGTCTGGCTTTGAAGGACCTTAAAGATCATCCAGTGCCACCCCTGCCATGGCCAGGGGCATCTTGCACTAGACTAGGCCTGAAGTAGCAAAATATTTTGGTTTTTGGTTGGTGGTTTTATACTTTTGGTCTCTAAAGGTGATTTTTCTTTGTTTTGAGAAAGGAGCTAAAGGGAGAACATGCATTAGGAAGGTACCAAACTGATGATTTGGGACCAAATACTGTGCTCAGATATGGTTTGTTGACTAAATTTGTTTTAGTTGAACAGATGTTTTCACTTCTGCTTGCAAGTTTGAACCCCATTTGATGTTTTCTGCTGCAGAATTCCAGAACTGGGCAGTGCTGAGGTCAAGGCAAAGCTGCAAACTCCCAGAAATACCTTCAATCAAATTCGGTAGTGTTATAAAAGCACAAATTCTTGAGCTGCTCCTGAAGTTAGCAATTTTTAGCAGCCCTGAGTGCAGGTTTGTTTCTGGCTGTGCTTGGATTTCTGGTTATTTCTGCTTGTTCTGGTGAGGTTGAGTTTGTAGGACTTGGCTCCAGCGCTGACGCTGCCTTTTGGTGGAGATGGAGAAGCAGCTGCTGCTTTCAGTGCTTCAGCTGATGCCTCAAGTTTGAGCTTTTATGTTTTTCAGATTCTGTGCTGCCCAGGGGTGCAGTTCTGAGCCTCACATTCCGTGTCACTCAGCTCTCTTCACAGAGCAGGGAGACAAAACAAATCCTTTTCCTGCTGGAGACCAAGGACAACTTTCAGCCCAAAAAGCACAAACAAGGGTGGCTGAAGGGAGGAACAAGAAGGATGGGACCTCACACCCTGGAGCTGGAATTGGACAATTAAACCCCAATATGCAAATGAACCAAAACTTATAAAAGTGTGAGACCTCCTGACTGGTTGTTCATTTTGTGACCATTTTGGGTCCATCTTGGACGTAGCCCTGGCCTGGCTCTTGTCCTGCCCAAGGTGTATCCCAGAGGCCTTTGAATAAATATCTGCTTTATTCTCTGTCTCTGTCCAGTCTCTGTTCCAGGTCAGCCTTCCCAAGGCATCACAGCCTCTGCTCATTTTTGCAGAGGGATCCTTTTCCAGGGACGGCTGTTGAAGCAGATAACCCCAAATTGCTCATTCTTTTGTTTCTTTGGAAATAAGCCATGAATTTGAGGTCCAGGGGTGTTGAGCACAACTGAGCAAGCAGAAATAACCAAGAAACCAAGCACAGCCAGAAACAAACCTGCACTCAGGGCTGCTAAAACTTGGTATCTTCAGGCAGCTCAAGAATTTGTGCTTTTATAACTCCATCAGATTTGATTTAAGGTTTTTCTGGGAGTTTGCAGCTTTGCCTCAAATTCAGCACTGCCCAGTTCTGGAATTCTGCAGCAGAAAACATCGAATGAGCTCAAACTTGCAAGCAGAAGTGAAAACATCAGTTCAACTAAAACAAATTCAGTCAACAAACTGTATCTGGGCACAGAGTCTGGTCCCAAATCATCAGTTCGGGGTGTTTGCACTCAGCTCTGGGATGGTACCAGAGCCAATCCAGAATTCTGCAAAGCCAAGATCATTTAAAAAGATCTTTTTTAAAAAATATACCTGCAGATATTAAGAATGAAATTATCATCTGCAGTTTGCAGCACTTTAGAAGGCTGTCATATCACCACAGGATTATTTAGGTTGGAAAAGCCCTCCAAGATTGAATCCAAACATCTCCATCACTGTCAAGGCCACCACTGACCGTGTCCCCAAGTGCCACCTCCACACAGCTTTATATCCCTTCAGGATGGGGACTTCCAGCACTGCCCTGGACAACCTTTTGGGGAAGGATTTTTTTCTCTCCCCAAAGCTGAGCTGGTTGAATATTTAAGAAGGAGCCTGGACAGGGCAGGACAAACTTCCAGTCTGCCCCAAATGGATGAACTCTGAGTGGGGGCACTGCCAGCTCAAACTAGGTGAAGGTTTTTCAAAAAGAGAAGGAAAAATGTCTTGATGGAATTCCAGAAGAGCTGGGGTTGGATAGGACATCTGGAGATCATCCAGCTCCAACCCCTTGCTAAAGGGGCTTGGTTTTCCTCAAAATCTGTTTTTAGCCGTCGGAATCCCAGGATGGGTTGGGTTGGAAGAGATCTTTGGGATCATCTCATCCCATCCCTGCCATGGGCAGGGACACCTTCCTCTATCCCAGAGTGCTCCAAGCCCCGTCCAGCCTGGCCTTGGACACTTCCAGAGATGGAGATATTTCTGAGAAGGTTAAAACAGTGAAAAAAACCTTAATTCTGAGAAAAAAAAACCCCACCCAACCAATAAAACCCAAATACACCCCCCCCCGCCCCAATTAAACAAAACAAAAGCCTCTCCCCAAAACTCTGTTTTGAATTAATGATTTTTGGTGGAGATCTTCACATGATCCTCACTAAGATATTGCTCGGAGCACGTAAAATTAATAAAAAAGGGTTTTGAAGACACCAGCTCCAAGTTACCCTGAGGTTGAATTATCACAATATTTTAATTTTAATGTATTGAATACATTACCTGGGTTGTTTATAGGAGTGAGCATTGATTGTTTTGCATTCCCAGCATCAGTGCTGATCAAGTATTGTCTAAAATTGTCACTGTCAGTTTTTCTTTCTGGAAGTAGAGATTGAAATACAGAGGAATGGATTAAATTAACCCTGCTGTATTAACAGGTGGGAAAATGAAACTCCTGCCCTCTGATTTTTAATTTTAGAACAGAAAAGTTCCTGCTTCTGTTTCTGGATTGATTTAATTCTTAGTCACAGTTGCATTGGAGTCAGGGGCAGAATGACATCAGGCACAGCTGATATTTTACTGTGCATTCCTCCTTCCACTGTGGTTTTCATGGATGTAGTGATTAAAAGCAATTTTAGGACAAAATCTAGGAAAAATAAGGATCTGATATAGTGGGAGAGCACTGTAGAAAATTCTTTTTTTTTTATTTATTTTTACCCTCTGACTCTCCTGAACACATTTAATCCTCGGAGTTCTCTGCCCTGCTTTCATTTATTAGGAATGGTTTGAATTTGAAAACATCACATGGCTTTTTCTGTGACAGTGCAGATCAAAGTGACACAGGTTCCCCACAAATGTTCAGCATCTCTTTCCAGTCCTGGACCTTCAAATAAAGAGATTAAGTTAATTTGTTCCTGCCTTAGATCTCTCTGTGGGCATGTGGAGCTTGCATGGCTGGGGTTTGTTGCATGCTGAGTGCTTGGCTTTTTTATTTTTATATTTTTAATATTTCTACATAAAAATAGACTCCATAGATCTAAAAAAAAACCCAAACAAAAAACTCTGTAGTTTATTTAAAGCAGGAAGAAGTTGTGCTAACAAGAATCACTCAAAGCTATTAAATAAGGAGTGTCTCTAACTTGATTATTTGACATAATTTTTGTTCCTTGTGAAGATTTTAAGGAATCTTGGGGCCAGCACCAACAATTTTGATCCTTTGAACTTTGGCTCTTAAGCCTGAAGTGATGTTTGAGACCTGTCCCAAATGTGGGCAGTGGTGTAAAATGTAAATAATTTTTCCTATATTAAAAAAAATCAATATTTTGGGGAGAAGGGAGTAGGGCAGAGTGGAGCCAGGTTTTATGATAATGACTTTTATTGATGGAATTCCAGAGTGCTCCCATTAGCCATGAGCACCAGTGGGAATGGTTTTAAAACAAATGGGGGTCCAGCCTCACTCTGCACTGTGCTGAGATGGTTCTGATCTGATATTTTTCATAAGCAGATCATTAATGTTTTTTAAAAAAATTAATATTCAGGCAAGTGAGTAAGGTTATAGATGTAATTTCTCCTTTAAATCTAAATTTCCTTGCCATTATGGGTTTATGACTGTCTAAAGCTCGGTGATAAGATAATACAAATTATTAACCTACTCCCTTCAACTTATTCTCTTAAATGATTTTTTATCCCTTTTTATCCAGAGGTTGTTTTTTTTAATACCAAGGCAATCTTTGAATTGCTTACAAGTGTAATCATGAATTTCTGAGCGTTACACAGCTTTTTCTTTTTGTACCTCTGGAAATATTAGAAATCATTTTACTGCAGACATCCCAAGGAAAAGAGGAGACATGGTTTTATCTCCCATTCCTCGTACTGTGGGTGCATCTTAATTTTAAAAAATGCATCAATATCTTCAAAAAAGAAAAAAAAATCCACCAGAAAAGAAGAAAATTCTCTTCTGCCAATTGCAATTCCCAGTGTTTTTTGGTAAATCAGGTTCTCAAGCCATAATTTGGAATTCTGTCACCTTTGACCGTGTCCACCCTCAGCTGAAACTTTTCTTGCCTTGATTTGCTCCTTTTTGGTTCTTTTCCTTGATGGCACATCACAAATCTTATTTTTAAAGCTTGTCTGAACCAAAAAAAAGGTTTTCTTACCTTCTGCACTCCAACCTTGAGGAAATCAGCTTGTGAGGAGGTGGAAGAAGTCATTTGGTGGCTCAGCTCCCCTTGTCCAGTTGTTTTTATAAATCATAAATTTGGAATGATATGAATTATAAAATTGAATTTATTAAAGGATTTTCTGCTCCTTTCCCATTTCCTTGTCGGTGTCCAAAGGTGAGAATTCAGCCAAATGAGACCTGGAAGGAGAATCCACCTCCATCCTTATTCCAGATCCCAGAGCTGCACAGCCTCGTGCTCTTCCTCCCAGGATTCCTGGTTTCCTGCTAAGGCAGGGATTTATCCCCATGGAAATGGGAGATTCCAACCCGAGTTTTGGCCCCAATTCTTTCTCTGACTCCCTTAGGGAGGAAAAGATGTTCAGGAAGAATCTCTCTGTCTTCTACCTCCTCAACCACCTCCCCAGCAAACTTTCTGTAGCCTTCAGGAAGAGAAATTTATCAACTTCCTGTGTTTTCTTGCCAGATCTTTCATTTTTTTCCCCCCATTTAATTTCCATTTTTCCATAATCCTTACATTTCTGTGTCTTCTTGATTTATCAGTCCTGCTCTGGGAACATCTCAGGAGCAGGAGATGAGCTGTGCTTGGGGTTTTACCATCTCTGCTACTCAATTTCTAATAAATTTTTTAGGGGTTTTTTTACATGGAAATACGTCTGCAAGCAGAGAAGGCAATAAAATCCTTGGCACAATTATTCCTCCCCTAAATAATAGAGAGAAAAACTAAATTATACTCAGGGAATAGGAGGATAAAAGTGATTCCTCTCAAGGAGCTCAGAACATCCAGAGTGGACCTGTGCTTGCACCCTTGCCAGTTATTTTACACAATTTTATACCTCCAGCTACAAGGGTGAATCTTTGTCTTCAGATTTACCTTTCTGTTGTGCAAAAAAAAAGCATTTAAAATATTGTTGTCACTTTTGAGCAGTTTGGGAATGTTGGTGTTAAAGCTTTGGAGTTTTTTGTGGAAAGAGGAAATCAAATATTCAGGGACTTTGACACTCCCTGTTATATTAAAAACAAACAAACAAACAAACAACAACAACAAACCAAACAAAACCAACCAAAAAAATAAACAAAAAACCCAAGAAAAACACAAAACAAAACAACAACAACAACAAAAAACCCACAAAAAAAACCCCCAAAAAACCCACCCCAAAAAAACCTGTAAAAGTATCAATGTCTGGTTTTGATCCCACAGAAGTCAGGAGTAGATTTGTACTTAAGTAGTAAATTAAGTATAGACATAAATAAAAATAAATGTGTTTATAAATAATTTTTTAACTTATGTAAATATAAATAAATATAGATAAAATTAAATAATAAATACATTTATAAATAATAAAAAGGATATTTATATCTAACCACACAGATGTGCAAAATTTTATACTCAGAGTGAGGAAAAAAATCCACCTGTGTGCCTAAAGCAAACCAAAAAAATCCGTCTGTGTTTGCTTTCCAGCTTTATTTTGGTGGAATTAAGAATTCCAAATCCCTGCCTGCAATTTTTATGTCACTTGACCACAGCTCCATTATTGGCTCTCGTTTAATTTGAGCATCCTGAACATTAAATACTTCCGTGGTTCCTTGAAAGTCTACTTGTTTACTGCTAGAATATTGATCTGGGAATAAAAATGTGTTGTGTAGAATATTTCTCTGGTTTTTTTAGATTAATGTAGACTTTGGCAGAAGTAAAAACACTGAAAGGTGAGACCTCCATAACTCCCTGGCAGGAGAAAAAAATCAAACATAATAAAAATAAGATGTCTGGTTTGAATAGGCACATTCCGCTCTGAGAATTGTACATTGATTTTATCTCAGTTTTTGGGAATTTTTTTCGGGGGTTGTTTTTAAATCTTTATTGATGCAGCAGCTCTGTTTACATGGAGCACAGGCCCGTGTGCATTTTGGATTTTTTGTTACAGATTTAGAAAACTAGAAATTCATATTCCTCTGAAGATTTTGAACCCTCCCAGCTTAAATTTCAGGGAAAACTGCTGCGTCTGGTTTTTTTTCTTAATGAACTCCAGTTAAGTTTCAGGAGATACGAGCTTTCCCCCCATCATTAAATCAGATTATTGCTCACTCTGTGTTACAGAAAAAGCTTTCACAGGTGAAAACAAGAATCTCTTTGAGTTTTAGTTGATGGCAGCTGAATTTGTGCACCTGGGGTGATACCCCACAGAACAGAGATTGACCATTCCAGCTTCCCCCTGGAATGTCTGGGAGCTGGAAGTCACTGGCAGGAATGGCAATTGTGCTTCTACCACAGCTTCCCTGTCAGGATCTCAGTGCCCAGGCACAATTTAACTTCACTTGGGCATGGAGAACACGGCCCTGTCCACCTGGAAATGGAGTGGAATGTGGCAGATGCCTGCTTGAGCTCCATGGAATAGAGAGAGGAGTGAAAAATAAAAATGGTCATTGCCAGGAACTGGCTGGGTTTGGAAAGGTAAAAGATTTTATCTGTAGTTAAAATCAAGGGTGGAGACGTGGAGAAAACTGGGGGTGCTCATCTGGAGAGGAGAAGGCTTCAGGGAGAACTTCCAGCTGTGCTGGTTTGAAAGCAAAACCAGTGAGACTCGCAGTCAGAGATACAATTTAATAGGAGAAGAGAGGAAAAAGGTAAAATAAAATAAATAGAACAATACAGCCTGACACCCTGTTGATTAGGGTGTTTGAAGCAGTCCAAAAGTAAGTCCTCACGGAATGGCAGATGTGGTTCTGTTGGAGTAGAGATGAACCTGAGAGAGAAGGGTCCAGTGATGGTGAGAAGGGTCCAGTGATGGTGAGAAGGGTCCAGTGATGGTGAGAAGGGTCCAGGGATGGTCAGAAGGGTCCAGTCTTCCTCCAGGAATCCAGTGGAACCAGATGAGATGTTCTTGTCAAAGCAGTGATTTTGTCTGGTAGCTCTTGTCTCCTCTGGGAGTCCAGTGGATAAAAGCTGCTTGTGATGTCTCAAACCCTGGATTATATCCAGGTGGGAATGCTTGGCTCCTCCCCCTGGGCGGAGCATCTCACAGTGGGATGATCTCACTCTATGAGTCATGCAGTGGGTCCTTGATGGCCCATTAACCAGAGATAACTCCCGGAGGAAGTTATCCATGAGTCATGTGGCAAAGCATTGTTGGGCTCATTAACAGAAGATAAGGAAAACACTGCCCCACCTTGGCTCCAACGGCTCATGGGGATAGAATACATACCTGGGGCACAATTTTACATTGTAACCTAGGACACCAGCACATTCCAGGGCCTGAAGGGAGCTCCAGGAGAACTGCAGAGGGACTGGGGACAAGGCCTGGAGGGACAGGACACAGGGATTGGCTTCCCACTCCAGAGGGCAGGGATGGATGGGAGCTTGGGCAGGAATTCCTGCCTGGGCTGGAATTCCAGAGCAGCTGTGGCTGCCCCTGGATCCCTGGAATGTCCAAAGCCAGGTTGGATATTGGGGCTTGGAGCGGCCTGGGACAGTGGGAGGTGTTCTCTGCATGGCAGGGGTGGCACTGGATGGGCTTTAAGGTCCCTTCCAACTCAAACCTTTCTGTGATTCCATAATTCCAAATGTACCAGAAGATCCCTGTGAGTGTTTTCCTGCATATAAATAATTTTTTTATCATTTTGGATGGTCAGAGATTGGTACGGAATACGATTTGTTACGAGAAAAGTGGGATTTCTCTTGGAAAACCAGGTTTTTTAGCCTCTCCATCCATGGGTATCTGTGTTAAATAAAAGCAGAGTGTCAGGTGAACTTGAATATCTGAGTTGATAGATAGGATAGATGGGATAACTTGCTGATAGTAGGAAGGCAATTAAATGTAATTATAGCTATATATAAAATATGTAATATAATTTCTTGTTCCTTACACTGCAAAAATGTATGGTTTCTTCCCTTTTTGAGATTTCTTTTTGAAATCTCTTAACCTCCATTGTATTTGTTACTCCTCTAGTCCTAAAATTTTTTAAAGAAGAATCTCTTTAAGAATAGGGTAGAATGGAACTTGAAGGTCACCAGTGGGCATGGACACCTTCCACTATCCCAGGTTGCTCCAAACCCTGTTCAGCCCGGCCTTGGACAATTCCAGGGATCCAAGGACAGCCACAGCTTCTCTGGGAATTCCATCCCAGCCCTTCCCCACCTTCCCAGGGAAGAATTCCTTCAATCCCCAGCCCAGGTGTTTTTCCTGTTTCAGTGTAGAACCACATCTCATTTAATAACCTGCATCTCAGCGGGGTGTCGTGTACTCCGTGTTCTAAAGGATGAATAAACATTTTACGAGATCCTTTTCTCTATTTATGATCAGTCATGTTTTGTTCTGCAGATTTTGCCTCTTCCTCTTAAAGGACAGAGCAAAGTTGTAACTCTTCTATCATTTCCGAATTAATCTAATTTGAACAATTCTTTGCCGTTCTCAATTTCATGCAAATACCAGTGCCATTACTTGTGCAAATAGCTGGTGTGTCTCTCCACGTTTAGAAAATGAAGCATTAATTCTCTCTGTGGGCTAGGACAGGCTGTATTGCATGACAAATAGATTGGAGGCATGCAGGAAAAAAAATAACACTTCACAAATCCAGCAGAGAGCTTTGCTTTCGAGCACTCACAGCGTTGGGCAGCACAAAAAGATTGTGTAAAAAATTGACATGTTTTAGCAACTCCCAGAAGAGGGTGGGTATTTTTGGTGTTTTTTTTTTTTTTTCCCATTATTATAGAACTACTTGGCAGCTTCTCTTTTCCTGAAGCGTCCTATTGACTGGGATGAAACCTCTTTTTTAGAAAGCACTTTGAAGTGTTTGCTTTCCTTTCCAGATGCTCTCACCCACAACAGAAAAAAAAGGTTCATGTTAAAATAATGGTATTTCTGTAGAAAATGCATGGATTGTGGAGGCTCCAAGAGCTGCACAGACAGCCCTCACACTCCTGGCAAGCATCCCTGAGAGCCCAAAAAAGGAAAAGGAAAGAAATCTTTCCTGAGGCTGTACAAGGAGTTGAACTGAGGGCACAGCTCGTTCTCCTGCACGGGATGGGGCTTCCTCAGTTTTGGGGTCATTTTTGGGAGATGCAGAAAGGGCACCATGGATCACCTGGGTGGGGACACCTCCCACTGTCCCTGGCTGCTCCAAGCCCTGTCCAGCCTGGCCTTGGACATTCCAGAGATCCAGGGGCAGCCACAGCTGCTCTGGCAATTCCAGTCCAGGCAGGAATGCCTTCCCAAGCTCCCATCCAGCCCTGCCCTCTGGCAGTGGGAAGCCATTCCCTGTGTCCTGTCCCTCCAGGCCTTGTCCCCAGTCCCTCTGCAGCTCTCCTGGAGCTCCTTCAGGCCCTGGCAGGAGCTCTGAGCTCTCCCTGGAATTTTCTCTTCTCCCAGAGTGGAAGTGGGGAGGGAGAAGCCTGAGGTGCCACCAGTGGTGGTTTCCTTTGGTGAACCTGGGACATGGAATCACTCTCCCTGTCTTCTGTGTGCTTCTCAGCACTTTTGTTCTTCTTCAGGCTGGAAATTGCTCTTTTTGCTGCCTGGATTTTCAGGGAAACACGGTTCAGAACCATGAGGCTGATGGTTGGAAACTCACTGAGCAGAGACTTGCTCAAGCCATTGGATCCAGTCAGGGTTTGTGGCTCAGCAGCATTAAATTCTTCATTAACTCTTATTTTCCCTGCTGATGAGATTCTTTGTTTATTTTATACCTTGAGTTCCATTTACCAGCAGTTTCTCCCCCCCTTTCAGCTGTTGCCTCAAACAAGGAGAGGCTGCTCTGCACAAAGCTCTGGGTGTGGATCTGTCATTCCCATAGAGATTTTCATCTTGAGTGTGGTAAAAAAAAGCTGGCAAGGTCGATTTTAAACTTAAAAAACCAGCATCACAGCAGCTGAAAGGGGCTGAAATTTGGGACTCAAATCAGGGTTTTAGTCAGACACCACAAGAAATGAAGTAGTTCCTTGGAGTTTCCTTCTGCTTACGATCTTGAATAATTGACACGTGACAGATTTCATTATTATATATTCTTAATTATTTTATAACAATATTATATTATTAAAGGATGTTGAGTGCTCTGAGGAATCCAGAGTCTGAGGTAGCTCAAAGGTAGAAATGTGGATGTTTTCAGAGGTAATACAAACATCTCAACTTTTTCGGGTTTTGCTGAGCGATCGGCTTCACTGATAACTTGTGGCAATGAGTTCTGCAGGTTAATTATGCATTTAATTGGTTTCAAATTTGTTGCTTTTCAATTTCACTGTTCACTGAATATTTCCTCGGTCTTGTATTATGAGAGGGAGTAAATAGGAGAGCCTGGCTCACCTTCTCTGAACATTTAATTATTTTGTGTACCTCTCTCCTGTACACAGAGCTCTTCTCAGGGGTTTGGTCTTTATGTATCTCCAGCTTCTTTCTTTTCCAAAGCTTTTCTCTGCAGTGACCAGAATATAAATATACAGAGATTGAACAGAGCTATGGGGCTATCTGAATTTTACTGATATCAAATACTGTGATCTCTGTATGGTGCTGTCTTTTCCTTCCCCTTTTCTTCATAAATCCCCTCTTGTTTTTATTTGGCTGTTTTAACACATGGGATGAGTTTTCTTTGGCTTTTCCTGCAGGAGTATCAAGTTTTTCTCTGGGGCTTTACAGTCAGGATAAAAAAGTTTCATTTGGCTGTTGCTGACTTTTGCTTCCAAGTTATTTTCCACTCATTCTTACTGGATCCATCTCTGGCAGTGTCCAAGGCCAGGCTGGATGGGGCTTGGAGCATCCTGGGACACTGGAAGGTGTCCCTGCCATGGCAGGGGTGACACTTCAAGGTCCCTTCCAACCCAAACCCTTCTGGGATTTTACCTGCCATGATCTCCTCTGGTTTGACCTTTTTGGCCATTTCAATCCAGTAATTTCTATGAAACCCTTGAAATTTTCATCGAAGTTCATTACTACTTACTTTACATTTTTCTCTGTATAAGATGCTGTTGAGTTATTTCTGAATATCCTGTTGGACAGCTGGTTTATTTTTTCCAAGCGTGACAAAAATTTCCACTAAACTGTATAAACATTTTAGTAGAACCAAGTAGAATTGTGTTTTTGGAACAATCCCTGCAGTGTTAAACCCTTTCAATGTTCATGACAGGGACGTCAGAGCGTGGAATAGAAATGTCAGCATCAGTCCCTCTCTTGCATGTATTCCCAGCCTCCAATTACTTAATTATTTTCATAAGTTTGAGGGTTGGCTTAGTTGCCCAGTCCCAAATTCCTGGCACACTCAGACATTCACCATCTGAGCAGGGCAAGGGCTTTAAAAAAAAAAATTAAATTATTATAATTTATTTTTCTACTATGGTCTTCACAAAACTCAAGTCTTTGTTTCCCTTCCTGTCTTGCGTTAAATCTGCTTTTTCCATCCAGTTTGAATAGTTTCAGTGCTTAGAATATTATTTATTTCTGTTAGAATAACACAAACACCAGCAGAGCTTGAAGTATAATTATGTTAAACACTGCACAGATGTGTAGTGAGTTCCAGGCTCTGCCCTGGAGACTCTGCAATCAAATGAGAAGAGAAATAAAAGTGCAGTGAGTGGAAGTTGGACACAGAAATTCAATGACACGTGTTATAGGATTATATAAAAGGAAGATGCTCACCAATAATCGATGCATAAATCAATCCCAGCCCCTTTCAGAGCTGCTCTACTCAAGGTAATAATTCTCTGGTGCTTTTATTTCAGAATAAGTTGTTCAATCTTTAAAGAAAACTCTGAAAGACCAGCGTTGTAATTTAGTAATTAAAATACAAAGAGCATTAAATCCTGCTGTGTTCTCCCACTTTCCCAAGGCTTTGCTGGATCTTTGTTTGTAGGTAGTAATTTAAAGACTTATGGTAACTACGTGGTATTAACTTTGGATTTTCATACTTAGTTAAATATTTTATGGATATTAAGTGAAGAACTACAAACTGTCCTATTAATTGCTTGAATTGAGTTTTCAGAGTGTTGAAAAAAATGAAACAGAGCTAAAACTGGCTTATTAATTGGTTTAGCTTCATATATGTGCACACCAGTTAGCTGTAAATATTTTCTTTACCTCGTGAATTTTTTGTTTGTCTCGATGCCAAAAGGTCTTTGGGGAAAGTTGGACATTCCAAAAGTTCTCCAAAATTATCTTCCCTTGGCAATGCTGAGGTTAATCCCTGAATTTCACTGTTAAGTCAGATATTCTGTTTAAAGATCAATTTGTTTCTGAGTTACATCTTCAGCCTGAAATTATCTGCTGGTTTCAGTTCTTTTATTCTCGAGTTGAATTGGAAAATTTCTGGGAAATAAAATGGCTGCATAATTCGAGACAGAATCAATGAGTTTTGATGGTTTGTTTATTACTAAATAGAACAATTCAATTTAACAGGATCAAAATTCCAAAAAACACAGATAAAATCCCTTTCAGACAACAGATTCTCTGTATTTTTAGTGCCTTTTTGAACATCCGAAGATGAATGTTCTGCTTGTGTTGTATCTTTCAAATTGAGAAACACCTGATGAGGTTACAAGTGGCTCAGTTCTGTGTCTTGAGCAGAAATCAATCCCTTGAATAGCAGAGCAGCAATAAATGTTCTTTTATTTGCCATTCCAGAGTGGATTTCTCTCCTTGGGCATCATCACTTCTTGCCTTCAGGGGGAATTGGTTCCCAGGATCACAGATTGAGGCAACTTGTGCTGGGAGGGAATGATAACAATTCATGCAGAGTTTGGATCACTTGATTGAAGAAGTGGGATATTCACAGATGGAAAATAACTCTGGAGAATGGCCCCTGATGCTGAGAGGCCTCTAATAAACACAAAATACAGGAGGTTTTCAATGGGATTCCAAATGAGATTGGCTTTGAAGTGGCTTCAGTGAGATGGTGAATTTTTATTGCTTTTATTAATGCAGCATCCCTAAGAATTATTTCACTTTCTATGTGCAGTCCATTGAATCTTCAGTTTGCAAAGCACAAGAATTGGGGCTTTTAAAATGATGATAGTACAGCACTGTTGATAAATGATGCTGGGTTTTGGACAGAAGAATAAAGAGTCCTAGGTGGAAAGCTTAAATCTCAAAATTTTCTCACAATTTTGGCAACTGAGGTGCAGATTTCTTCTCTTTGACTTGGTTTTGGGCTTCAGTGGTCAGTTTTTGGAAGGGTGTTGCTTCCTTGCATTTTCCTTTGTTTTACATCATGTTTTGTTTAAAAATGCATCAAATACTGGCTGACTGTGCTTAGCAATAACTTTTCTTTACCCTTCTCTTGTTTAATCCAGGAATTAAAAAGTATTTCTGCAAAATCACCATTAATATCAATTCCGAACACGGTTAAAAATGGTAAAAGTATTTATGATTTGCTACAATAGCAGTGTAACAACAAAGATGGAAATAGAACACAGTCTTAAATCAATTTACTGACAGGTTTTTTTCCTGAATTTTACAGGGTAACGGTCTTCTTGCTCTGTTTTATAGAGAGAAATCCACTTTGGCTCATGTGGAGCAGTCTCTGCTTCTTTCAATTTAGTGAAAAACTACATATTTGACATATGACTGAAACATCAGAAGCTGTCAGCCACGGTTAGAGACAATATTTGAATTGCTACAAATACCTGGCAGCAGTACAGATAGTCTTTAAAATGTTTGATCTCCTTGGACTGTGTTGGCTGACTGAAAAGCATGGATAGAGTTTCAGGAATAAGTCATGCCTCTCTTTCATTCCCAGTGACATGCAGAGATGTAATTCAGATTTTTTTTTTTCAGCGTCTCTTTTTCCTTTGAACCACGTTTGGATGGAAACAACGAGGCTTTTCTGCCTGTTGCTAATCACTAGAATAGTCATGAGTGTATTTTAATTTTTATTTGCAAGGAAATAAAGTCTTCAGAGTCTGTTGTTTTGAAGCTGAGCAAACCAGATGGTTCGTTCGGAGTTTGGTGGGAAGTGGCAGCTTTTCTTTAGTGCTGATATTGTACAAGGACGGGTTGTTGGACAGGGCTGGGAGCAGCCTGGTCTGGTGGAAGGGGCTGGAATGAGATGGTCTTGAAGGTCTCTTCCACGCCAAACCAGTCTGGGATTCTGTAATTGCTCATTTCTGGTCACTTAGCACAGATGGATGATTTTTCTGCCCTCATTTTGGGGTAGGATCATAAAATAAATCAGGCTGGAAGAACTCGGGCTCTTCTCAAGTGAGTGGTGACTCAGAACTTCCCTCCTGCTGCTTCTCCATGAGCCTTGTCCCTGCACGGCGTCTGAGGGACCTTGCAGATGGAGAAGGCTCAGCAGAGCTTTTCTGTCTCTATGCTGGGAGGTTTTCAGCCCCCAGCTGGATACTGCCTTGGGGTGCCAGCTGTGGCCTCTTCCTTGCCCCTGTTTGAGCAGAAACCTCTCTGGGTGTGTCTGCTCTCCCTCAGTCATCCACCTCCTCCTCCAGGTGTCCCACATTGTGGAGGGGCTGTCCAGGGAGGTTTGGAGTCCCCATTCCTGGAGGTGTCCAAGGAATTCCTGGAGGTGGCACTCAGGGCTCTGGGCTGGGGACAAGGTGAGGGTTGGGCTCAACTTGGCTTTGATGATTTTGGAGGGCTTTCCCAGCCTCATTGATTCTGAGATTTTTCTTGTTCAGCTTTTTATTCTGAGATAACAGGAGCTCTTCTTGTTGGGGCAGCAAACTCAATGAATTTCTGCCTTGGTGGAGAGCAACGTTCCTTGGGGTTTTCCTGTGCGTATTCCCGTGACTCACATTAGGATTGGAATCTGTAACTCTTTTCTTGGCATTTGTACATTTTTTTTTTCTCCTTTGGTCTATAACGAGATTCAGTAAATGAAGCTTCTTGTCACATCTTGTGTTCTACACTAGATCCTTACTTGTTCATAAATCCAATTTTTTAATTTTCTTCATTAGCCTCCTCCTCTCAATATGATCTTTTTTATCTGCTTGACTCACTCTTTTAGGACTTCATTATTTTTAGAAAATGTACTGTAGCACATTTAATGGTAATTACAAAAGCTTGTTTTAATTACACTTGTCAAAGACTCCGTTTTATGATGCATTATTGGTGCTGCCATTTCCAATTCCTAACAATTCTCCACCTTCACAAGTAGAAATGAGCATCTCTCTTTTCAAGTGATGTGTCACAGGATTTTTTTGTGCTTAGGGATGATTTTGTGCACAGTGATAATTTAAAAGCAATTCTTTGAGGGGGAAGGGACCAACATCTGTTCCCAAGAATATCCATAAGTTCCTGGTGTTGCCTGTGCAGAATGATGGGTGTATTTATATACTGAAATAGAGGGTTAAAAATTAAAACTGGGACATTGCAACATCCATTAAATGTGGAAATTGGGAATTATTTTTCTTGGGACACTTCATGCGGTGGAAGAGGAGAGCAGTTCTGCTGATCATAATAATTTATGCAAATAATGAAGCTTCATCTGATTTTATCAGTGTGCAAACGTGGATGCACAGGGTGAGTGGGAGAGGAATTCAGTGGATGCCAGATCCCTGGAAACATCCAAGGTCAGGCTGGACAGGACTCCGAGCATCCTGATAGAGTTGAAGATGCTGCTTGTGCAGGGCTTTGGGAGATGATCCTTAAGGTCCTTTCCAGCCCAAACCATGATTTATGAAATTGCCAAAAAATGTTTTGGGACAGCTGACATTCTGACATTCACAGCCTGGACCTGAATTCCAAGCTCTTGAATTCACACCTAGCTCTAACCCATGGATATGCTCATCCAGGGAACCTCAGGTTGGAAAAGACGTGGAAAACCTCCAACAGTGTGCTAGAGGAAGACGACGTTTTGAGAAGATCATGTTTTGAGAAGACTGTGTTTAGAGAAGATTGTGTTTTGAGAAGATCCTGTTTTGGGAAGATCATGTTTTGAGATCGTGTTTTGAGAAGATTATGTTTCAAGAAGATCATGTTTTGGGAAAATCATGTTTTGGGATGGTCATGTTTAGAGAAGATCATGTTTAGAGAAGATCACTTTTAGAGAAGATCATATTTTGGGAAGATCATGTTTTGAGAAGGTCATGTTTAGAGAAGATCATGTTTAGAGAAGATCACTTTTAGAGAAGATCATATTTTGGGAAGATCATGTTTTGAGAAGATCATGTTTTGGGATGGTCATGTTTTGAGATCATATTTAGAGAAGATCATGTTTAGAGAATATCATGTTCTGAGATCTCCCTTGTGCTGGTGCATCCCACTCATCCTGAGCTGCCAGCAGATCTCCTGTGGGATGGTGCTTAGGGAGCTGCCACCACTTCCTTTTAACCTTTAATCCATTCATCCCAAGACCTGCAGATATTCCATGTGGGCTTTCCCATGAGATGAGCCTTCACTGCTGTGCTCAGCATTTCCTTTGGAAAATCCTCACTCACAAACCTGATGTGACAGGAGCTCTTCCAGCCCCCAGCCCCAATGCCAGGTCTGGAATCCTTGGATGTGCCTTGGGAGGTCACCAGTCCCTTGGAGTCCACCTACCCCATCTCCCGATTTTTGGTGAGATGACCCTGAAGCAAGACCTTCAAAGGACTTTCGCCTGGCCAATGTTAATTTATAAATTCAAAGTAGACTATTTTGAAGCAGATTGTTCTTTTCCCAGAAAAACACAAGTTGGAGCCACCTCAGGAGTTCCACTGTAAATTTTTGGGATGTTAATGAGTCTGGAGCTTGGAGTCTGTGCTTGAGGGGCAGCTCAAAACCTGGGGCTGCCAAAGGCTGAGTCTGAAATCTGCCTACAAACCTACATTAAACCACCTGATAATGATTTTTTAATCTGCTCCTTAAATAATAGCAATTTATGGCTGCACACACCTGGAATCTTGTTCCAGCCAGCAAAAGATTCCTTTTTTTATTTTTAAAATTTAATTATTAAATACACATTTTCAACCAGCTGCTTATTTGCGCTGTTCTGCCTCACAGAGGACAAAATAAATGTGGTTTTGTTGTATCCAGTGTGAGCAGGATTTTGCCACAGGATGGCTCTGCCTGCAGGTGTCCCTGCAGTCAGGTACAAGGTGATTCCTGGATTTTCTTTTTTTTTTTGTAGGGAGGAAATCCATTTTTCCAGTGATGGCAACTCCTATCAGTGCTTTGCCAAATCCAGGTGCTACCATTGAAAACAAAACCCAGTTTTCAAACCTTGCTTTTTTTGGCTTTTAAACCTTGGTCCATCTTCCTTGGGATTGTGGAGAACCTGTGTTTAATATTGATGATCTGGTTTTGGTATTAAATTTGGGTGGTTTTGAGAACCAGAGGTGGCTTTTTGAAGCTGTTCTTTAGAAAACACCCAAGCAAAGGTTTTGTTTATTAGAATTTCTTTGTGAAGAAGCAACAAACCTGTTCCAGTGTCTCATTGACACCTGAAGTGCAGCATTCAGCTAATTGAAAACATGGCTATTCTTAATTATTTTTTTGCAGCTCATTGACATTCACAGGGATCTTGTTGCTGCAGCCCCATAAATATAATATTACTTTACAGGTTGTTATTTTGGTACTCAGTTCTCCTCTATTGGCATATTTATAGTCTCCTGTATAAATGAATAATTTTATTTATTATTTATTCATTTGAACTTTGCTGTGTCTGCGTTACTGTACAAGTGTCAGGGATGGAAGAAACTCTTTTTTTGCTGAGTTTCTTACTTGCCAACCAAATCTTCCAGTTACTTTCACAACACAAGGAAGCAAACCTTTGGACAAACAGATTATTTAGTATTTTCTATACAATATTTCTCCCTTATCAGTGACAGATCAGGGCAACGAGCAGTGTCATTTCAGAGCAGTAAAATCCAGCTGGTTTCATGATTAATTATTTTGAGGGGAGACAGGGAACCAAACCCAAAAATCAACCCAAGAAACGAACCAACTTCCCAAATAAATCAAATTTCCAGGGCAAAATCTTCCAATCAGTGGGATATCCTTGGAATAAATGTTATTGTGCTCTCTGATCACGGCAGGACAGAGGAAAAGGATTTAAGCTGAGCTTAAATCCTGGTGGATAAGGATGAGTTTTGTCTCTTCTGGCATTGCTGTGCCCTTGAGCTGTTGTGCTTTACACCCTGCAAACTCTGAATCGTCACAAATGGGGCGAGTGAATTCAGTCAGGAGGTTCTTCCATGGGTTTTGTTCCCTCCCATTGCCTTTCCAAAGTCACTTTTAGTTCCTGGTCATGGATAGAATCGTGGGGAACACGACTGGATTGTAAGAACTAAACCCTAACCGAGTTCTCCTGAGCTTTATGGAATATTAATTATATCTTCTCTTTGTCACTGGCCTGTTTTGCACACCAAAAATGTTCTGCAGATCTTCTGAGTTTTGGGAATCATGGGATGGTTATGACATGGGATATTTGCAGTGGGTACCCATGAAGATGCCTTATGAGGCATGGAGAATGAGATATGGAATGTTAGATCTGGAATACAAGGTCTGGAATATTAGATATGGAGTATGAGATGTGGAATATGAGATTTAGAATATGAGATTTGGAATATGAGATATAGACCATTAGTTCTGGAATATGAGATGTGGAATATTAGATATGGATTATGAGATCCGGAACATTAGATCTGGAATGTGAGATATTCTGGCACAAGTTTTCCAAAGAAACTTGAGTGTTCCTGGATCCCTGGAAGTGTCCAAGGTCAGGTTGGACACTGGGACTTGGAGCACCTGGGAGATGGTGGAAGGCATTAGGGTTGGAATGAGATGATTTTTTCAGATCCCTTCCAACCCAAACCATTCCATGAATTCGTATTCAGGAGAGGATGGTTTGTGGGGGAAAACAAAACCTGCAGTGAATTTTAAGTGGTTCTGTAACCACGGGGTCTGGGGCATCATCAGGGATGATCTGTAAGGAGAAACAAACCATGATCCATACAAAACATGGGAATTTGGCTGTGGGATATTTCATGGAATGAGCTCTGGAAAACCTGTTTTAGTGAGGCAAGGCTGATTTAAGTGCTGGTGGACAAGGCATGCTCCATGGAATTCTGATGGAGAGGCTGGCAGAGGACAGAGTTTGATTCTTAAATCAATCTTGACTTTTTGGGGTATTTTTGAAGAAGTTGCACAAAAGACCCCAACAATTTCCAAGCAGTTTTGTCCATTTTTTCCAGATACACTTGATGTGCATGTGAAGATTTTTTTTTGCATGCTTTCTGTTCACCATTATATAATAAATTTAATTTGAATTTTAATGTTTTTTTACATGCTTCAGGACATAGAAACACAGGTAAGCAGTTGAAAAAGGAAACAAGGGAAAATCCAAACTTTTTAATGTATCCCTTGGGTGTTTGCTAAGAAACCTCAAAAAATTAATCTTGACAAAGGGAATCAAGTCTTGTAATCTGTAAATATGTGGTGTAATTGTTGTAATGACCTTTATTGGATAATTATTAGTCACTAAGGTTTTTTATTAAAAATGGTGAACCTGGAAAGTATTTGCACTGATAATTTAGGTGTTAAATCCTTCATAGCTTGTTAAAAATCGCTTCTCTGCTATTTACACTGCAAGACTTAGAGCTTTATATATTTTTAATAAATTCCTCTGTGCATGTGTGCTTTTTAAATGTATTTTCTAATTTTTAATGAGTCCCCTTAATCCTAGAAAATGGGAAATGCTACAGATAAAAAGCCAAAACCATCAATTTGTTGGGAGCAATGTCTCTTAAAAGAACACTCAGGTCATAGTAGGATTTAAAAGATAAATATTTTAAAATATTCTGTGTTATTTTAGATTATTGGACATGGGAGTGATCCCATGGTCAAGTTTTTCAACTCAGTGGATACTTCAACCAATCTGTGAGTTTTCAGAGCAGTGATTCTTAATTAAAGAGGACAGCAGAGTTTTGGATGCACTTTTTAGCAAATGTATAAAAGGATTTTGTTCTTCCCAAATATCCACATGTTTAGGATTAGGTTTTCCTAAGTTTAGAAGTGATTTGCCAAGTTAATTCAAATTAAAAAATAAAAAGAAATCCCAGCCTGGTGCATTCTGGTGAGGCTTCCAAATTCATTTGGGCAAAGTCGGGCAGAGCTGTTGAGGAGGAGAGGAAAAGGGCAGAACTATGGATAATATCCTTGATTCATTATTTTTATGTTTCTGTTCCTTTTTTTTAGGCCAGGCAGGTGGAAGAGAAGGAGAGGGAGCTGAGGAAACACGATGCCTACTACAAAGAGCAGCTGGCTCGGCTGGAAGAGAGGGTAAAACCAATTTTTTCCCTTTTAATGAACATTTTTTTTTCCCATTTTTTCCCCTTTCTGTTCATTTCTGCTCCTGGTTATATTTACAAGATGACTTTTTTAAGGAGATAAAGATTAAAATTCTGGCCAGAAGGGTTATTTTTCCATTGCTGCTGCTGTTTCTGGCTTAATATTGACAAGGTGGAAGGTTTGATGGGAGAATATTTGTTTTCTTTACTAACAAAGTTCTCACATTCGCTGTGGGATTTCATCTGTCACGGTAATTACAGACAGAAAAATGAAATAATGAGGTTATTTTATACCAACGCTGATGAAGAGCCAGTGGAAGTGAAGAAGTGTCACCAAGTAAAATAATTTAAATTAAAGTAACAACAACAAAAAAAAGTGAAGTGTGAAGGGACATAGTGAATTTCTGCTTCCAGTGGGTGGAATTAGTGATTCCTCCATCAGCACATGGAGAGTTTAATTTTAATTCCAAGTTTATACCATGTTTAAAAAGCACTTCTGTGTCTTTATCTCATCTCAGACTTGAAATTAAACTGTAGAGAGCAGCTTGGGAAGCTGTGGGACTTGCTTACAGTGGCTTAACATATTGCTGTTAACACTCCTTTTCTATACAGGGTATTATTTTATAGGATGTTAATTTCAAATAATTACTGCTGTCATCATTTCCTGGCTCCCAGGTTGGTTGTAACCTCCAGCCTGAATACATTTGCCTCCTTTACCCCTCTGCCTCCTTCTTCAGCTTATATATGGTGATGAATTCAGATTTTTTTTTTTGTTAGTTGGTTGTGAAAGTTATTAAACAAGATACATATTCATTGAGGCAGCTTAGCAGGCCAGAAGAAAACCCCTTGTTTTTTTTTTCTGGATTAGGAGGAAGAACGTGTTGCATGAATTATCAGTGTGTATAATTGGTGTTAATGAATATTTTAAATGGAGGGTACATCTGATACCATCTCGGTGTTTTGTCCTCCCTCTCTGAAGATGACATTAATGAAGTCCCGTGCTCTTGGCAATGAGAAGGAGTTTGAAAGGAGGAGAGGAAATCAGTTTAATGATTCTAAATCGGTGCATTATTTAAACAGCTAAAAATTAAGAACTTTCCCCAAAAAAACTCCACAGAACACTTCTCTTTTTCTCCTTTTACTGGCTTGGTGTTTGAGGAAAAAGCTTCAGTGGGATATGATCCAGACTGGATTTTTCTGGGGTGGTTGTAGCTGTGCTCTTAGTGTGGAATGATAATTCAAGGCAAAGGATGTCTGATAAACCATGGATCTTGGACAGCTTTTTCTTTCACCTTTTTTTACCTTTTACATCTTTTTTTTTTTTCTTGGTCATTTTTCACATTTCATGTTGGTCACTGGTACAGTGGCTTCACTTCCTCCTGTTAGTGAAGACTCCAGTGTGTGTAAATACATTTTTGTGCTGTGCAAGGGAGATAATGAACTTTAAATAACTTTATTTCAGTTCTGCTGGAGTGTCACCCCTAGGGGATGTGAAAAAGGAAATTCTGCCATCTCTTGGTTTCTCTGCTTGGCTTGGAAATCCCCAGGATTCCAGCAAGTAGTTCTGAATTCCTTGTTTTATACCATGGGTGATGCTTGCTCTGCTTTCAGAGTGGAGTTTTTGTGGTACCAAGCCTTGTCTTTTCGTTCTGACTCCTTATTTGTGAGGTAAAATCCTCTGCTTTTCCAAGTTGTCATCCAGTTTGTCATCAAGGTAAATTTTCATCTCTCTCCTACACAAAAAAGTGCTGCTCCAGCTCAGAGAGGAGCGAACTCTGTGTTCCAAATCTGACTTGGAATTTCTGCAGAGAGGGTGGAGATTGGGGAGTGAAAACCTGGACAAGCAGAGGAGTCACAGCTCCTGCAATCCCACCTTCCCCAAGGTCCTCACTGGGGTCACCTGTGAGCTTCTGTGCTGGGAATTTTGAAAATTGGGATGGAAATAGAACTTAAAAAAAAAAAAAAAGGAAGAGGAAGGTGTGGAAATGACAGAGCATGGAAGGAGGTTTGTTGTTCCTGAACTTGTCCTGATTTCAGTGATTTCAGTGGAAGGTGCACAGAGACAGAGCATGGGCTGCTCAGCAGAGGGAATTTCGGAACAGGAGGTGGGGTGGGAGCAAGTGGAGCTCAGAGAATTAATGTCAGGGTGAAGAAATGTTCAATCCGAGTCTGTCACCTGTGACAAAGAATGCTAATTACAATCTCAGATCATTCCCACATCAAATAAGCACACTTTAAAAACACTTCAGTTATGCCTATGTGGTATTTCTGGCTGTTGCATCATGGAGTGTCAGAGCTCATCTCGATGATTAATTGGCTTTTTGATTACTTAGCCTTTTCAATTAGAAGCTTCGTATTTGTGTTCTTCGGCGCTGCTGAAAAAACAATGCAGACGTTGATAATAAAGGGAGATGACAACAGGACAGATTAGTGTCAGCACAGCGTGCTCCTTATGGAGAAAATTATCCATATTCAGTGCCAGATGAAGCCTGTCAATTATAAAATATTTCAGTGACTGAGGGAAGATGCTCAACCTTTACAGGGTATTATTAATACAGGACAAAATAACTGTGCACGAGTGACAGCTGCGATAGTAAAACATCAACAATTCCATTCTCTGGGGGAATAACTGTTCATAAATTTGGTTTATGTGCTAAAAACCTTTTGATACTTCCCCAAACCCCAGCAATTCCCCTAACAGCTGCCAGTGTTTCTAGGTCAAAGATAGCACATAAGCTATTAGTTATTACATGCTCCACAGCAGCAGAGCAATAGCAGAGAGTTTAACAAAGCAGTTAAAGAACAACCTTCCCTTGCTCTGCATCTGACTGGGATGTGCAGCTGTGATTTAGGTGTTCACATGTGAGGTTTGGAGGGGAATTTGTCACTCCTTTTCATTGTGCACCTACAGGATGAGGTGGTTCTTGACTACAGCAAAACCCAGAGATACAACAGTGCTGAAGTCACTGAGCTCTGTGTGCCCCACACTGTGTTAATTATTCACTCACAAGTGCAAGGTGCTGCACAAGGGTCAGGGCAATCCAAGCACAAATCTAGGCTGAGGGGAGGAAAGGATGGAGGGCAGCCCTGGGGGAAGGACTTGGGGATTTTGGTGAATGAGAAGCTGGACATGCCCTGGCTGTGGGCATTGGGACCCAGAATCCCCCATGAGCAGTGAGGGAGGGGTGGATTCTGTCCCTCACTCAGGTGAGACCTCACCTGCAGAGCTGTCCCAGCCCTGGAGACACAGGACCAGGACCAGCAGCAGGACCTGGAGCTGCTGGAGAGAATCCAGAGGAATCCATGGAGCTGCTCCAGGGCTGGAGCCTCTCTGCCCTGGGAGAGCTGGGGGTTCTCACCTGGAGAGGAGAAGGCTCCGGGGAGAGCTCAGAGCCCCTGGCAAGGCCTGAAGAGGCTCCAGGAGAGCTGCAGAGGGACTGGGGACAAGGCCTGGAGGGAGAGGACACAGGGAATGGCTTCCCACTGCCAGAGGGCAGGGATGGATGGGAGCTTGGGCAGGAATTCCTGGCTGGGCTGGAATTGCCAGAACAGCTGAGGCTGCCCCTGGATCCCTGGAATGTCCAAGGCCAGATTGGACACTGGGGCTTGGAGCAGCATCCTGCGACAGTGAAAGGTGCCCTGCCCATCACAGGAGGTGGAACTGGGTGATCCTGAAGGTCTTTTTTAACCCAGGCCATTCTATGACTCTCTGAGGAGAAAATAAATTTATTTTGGAATAAAGAAGAGCCCCAGTGTGAAATCAGAGCCCTTTTTCAAGGAATGCCATTCCTACCCTGTGTGCCACAGCTCAGGGTGTGGCTGTCCTTACTTGATGCACTTCCCTGGAGCTGAAGCTCTTCCATTTCTGGTGTTTATAGGAAAAATTGTTGATATCTTTGCTGTCTTGTCCCTCTAATTCCAATGCAAAGGTGCAGTATTTTTGCCTGGTTTCAGTGTCAGTCCCAAGCCCCAGTGTCCATGGACTTTATTCATAACCAGCTCTGCATCTCCAGTGTCCCTTTGCTCTGCAGTTTCTAGTCCCCATCAACACTTGCACACGATTTTCATGCAGAGCAGCTGACATCCCAATTTTCCTTCACCCCGTTGCTTTTGCTTTACAAAACATTTTTTATGAAGGACACATGACCCTCTCCTGCTTCTCGTTGTAGTTTTGGCATCACACAGACACTCAGTGAGCTGTGTCTGCTCCTGCTCTGTCTCTGAGACTGATGGGACTCCCCAGTTCCAATTTCCTCCAGCAAACTCAGCTATTTTCATGTTGCACTGCTTCCTAATGCTAATATGCATCATTAGGAGAATCCTGCCCCAAGTCATGGGAGCAGAAGGAAATTAATTTTAATACCCTGCTGTATGACACAACTACTTAGTTTATCAGTGTGAATGAACGAGATATGGATCCTCATATTAATCATAATATTTTCCACTGGAGCCAAGTTTCTCTGCTCCTGAGTTTCCTAGAAATACTTTTAAGTGTTGAGCAGTTTGGATGTGAAGGTGGTGGTGGGGTGAGGTAGTAGGATTATCCTGGAGCCCGAATCTGAGGGGTCAGGGAGCTGGGAAAGGGGCTGAGCCTGGAGAAAAGGAGGCTCAGGGGGAACCTTGTGGCTCTGCACAATTCCCTGACAGGAGGGGACAGCCGGGGGGGTCGGGCTCTGCTCCCAGGGAACAGGGACAGGAGGAGAGGGAACGGCCTCAGGCTGGGCCAGGGGAGGTTTGGAAATTGGGAAAATTCCTTTCCTAAAAGAGTTGTCCAGCCCTGGCAGAGGTGGAGTCCCCATCCCTGGAGGGATTTAAACAACTTGAGGATGTGGCACTTGGGGACATGGCTCACTGATGGCCTTGATGATCTCAGAGGGCTTCTCCAGCCTAAACAATTCCATGATTCTGCCGTTCTGTAGGAATTTGGAGGTTTCAGTATTACCTTGGATTCAGTACACATTTAACAGCCTCGAAGTCACTGCTCTGACATTGGCCCAGTCCACAGTCCCCACACAGCCTTTGTGTGGGGACATTCCTGCTCCACAGAGGGCTCAGTGCTGGATCCCAGCCTGGGCATCCAGACATTAAGTTCAGGAAATGTTGATCCACTTCTCTGCATCCGTTTTTCCCCTGACTTAAAACGTCGGGGAAGGATTTGCAAATCCCAAGCTCGGCACTTAATTTGGGGATTCTGCTTTCCATGGAGGCTGTCAAGGAGCATTAACCTTAAGGTAAGATGAGCACATGGAGCACAAAGCTCTGAGCTGATGGCACATTCTATCCCAGGTGTTAAATGGTATTATCCATCCTGCTTGCTACAGTAAATAGGATTTTGCTATTATGATGTGTCAGGATTTTCAGAGAAATCAAATTTACTAGACACTAAACTGCCATCCTCACTGCTGAGCAGCTTTATTCTGGGATCTTGTATTCATCCTAATCCTGTTGGTAGGAAATGCTTATACCAATTGTGTGGGGAAATTATAACTTAATGATCTCTTCCTTTTTCTATTCAAGGCTTAGCGTGGCCCAACATGCTCTGCAGTGATAGCCCCAGTGTTGAGCTGAGAAGCTGATCCGCAGCTTCCCAGCCAGGAATTGGCTTTTGTGGGAGTTTTCTCATCAGCAGAAGTGCTCAGGTGCCAACAATGCCAGCCCCACATTTGTTCAGATGCTTCAGAGCCTTGTTTACCTTTTCAGAGCTCAACAACTCAGTAGTCAGGAGCTGTTGGCTGGGCTTTTTGTAAAGTGGAGTTTGCAAGATGTAGATAGCAGAGGCGGGACTGGTACAAAGCAGGATAATAACCACAAACATTTTCATTCCCTACAAGGTAATTTAGCAATTTAAAGGGGGTTTTTATGCTTCTATTTGTGTTCAGTTATCAGTCTGTTTACTGTTTGTGATCTCAGAGAATTCCAGGAGCAGAGGATGAATCTGCTCTCACCTCTCGTGTTTAGAAATCTGTATTTGCCAGAGCAAACATGTTTACTCTCCCCACATTTGTGTGCATTCCTTCACACGTTCCAAAGCCAACTAGCAGGGATGTAGGTGCATGTTTGGAGACTTGAGGCTGGATCTAGCCAAGTAGGAAATTATTTTGGCTGATGAGCACTTAGGGAAAAGGCAGGGACAGCTCAACAAACCCGGTGTTCTCGTTCCTATGAAGGCATGGAATTATTCCAATATTCCCGAAATATCCGTGGTTTGAAAGAAAATAGTTCTATCATTCCCACTCTGCTCCTATTTTTGAGATGCTCGTGGTGTTTGTGTCCTGTTTCTATTTGCCTGGCTCTATTTCTCCTTCAGTATCAAATAAATAAATGTATATATGCACACACACACACAGAGTCAATGCTTTAACTCCATTTCCAAGCACTTTTCCAATAGAAGCAATAAAATACATTACAGCTTCCATGTGATGAATTCCACTGACTGCCATATCATCTCATTGTTAATGAATTGTGTTATTTCTGTGAAGTTAGTGGGGCCTTTTCCTTTTTAAATTGATATTCAGCTGCCACAGCGACTTCTTGCAGCTCTCCCAAATCGCTGCGGTGGGAGACTGGAGGAGAAAATCAAGATATATTCATTTCTCATTTTGTACTTGGGCCAAGAGACTTTTCTGTGTCTCAGCTCATGTGCTGCACCGGGGAGATAAAAGTAGGAGTTCATCAGACTTTCCCAGTGCTTTGTATTTCCACATTGCTCCTGAAAAACCACCCTTTCTAGCACTGACCACAGCATAATGTTTTTGTCAGTTTAGCATAATAAAGCTGTCAACCCACCCTGTGATCTTGCCAATATTAGAAAATTCCTCTTTTCAGATTTCATTCTGTTTGGGGGACAGAGCTTTTGTTGAATTGCTTCTAGCCTGGCAGGTTGAGATTAGGAAACTTGCTACCAATTACAATATCTGAAACCTCCACCTGATTGACAGCCCGGGCTGGAGTGTTGTATTTAATGCTCTGCCTCCATATCTTGCCCAGCCACAATCATTATTCTGAACAGTTGGGTCTCAGCCTTGATTTCATTTTTTTCCTCCTCATAATCTTTTATTTACCATTTCTGACTAAGGAGCTCAGATGTTTATTACTAAACACACACCTCAGCCGTGTGGTTTTTCCCCCCAAGTGCAGCAAAAATGCAGAGTTTCATGTTTGCCATGAAAAATACCTGGTTCAGTCTCATCTTTCACTATCACATATCCAATCAATAGCAAGGCTGAAATGCTGCTTAATAACAAAATGAGGAGTTGTTCCACGCTGAATAGCAGCTATTGATGTTTCTCTAAATGTTTGTTTATAGATTATTTTTCCATTATGTATGTGTGTCTTTATAGAGAACAAAAAAAACCCAGTGATAACCAATATTCCAGGATTTTTCCTGCTGTGCACTAAGACACCTGATAACTTTTAACTTTATGTGGAACCACAGTTTCATACAGGTTGTTGCAGCTTTTTATTTCTCCGGCATGTGCAAAAAAAAAAATTAGGTTTAGAAAGTCTTCTGATTATTTTGTAGTTTCACTTTGGGAAAAAAGATGGCTTAATTCCATGGTTTTATTTTGAAAGAATTAGCACAAGTCCAAGGGGTGATGGTATCTGGATGGAAACTGATAACTCAGAGCCCTGGAGCTGGGATGTGTTTATAGAATCCCAGAATAATATGGGTTGGAAGGCAGCTAAAAGCCCATCCTAAAAGCTGCCATGGGCAGGGACACCTTCCACTGTCCCAGGTTGCTCCAAAACATCTGGGAATGCCCAGCCTGGAGAGGAGAAGGCTCCAAGGAGAGCTTCCAGCACATTCCAGGGCCTAAAGGGGCTCCAGGAGAGCTGCAGAGGGAACTGGGGACAAGGCCTGGAGGGACAGGACACAGGGAATGGCTTCAGGTTGGAAAAGGGGCAATTTGAATGGGATCTTGGGCAGGAATTCCTGCCTGGGCTGGAATTCCAGAGCAGCTGTGACTGCCCCTGGATCCCTGGAATATCAAAGGCCAGGCTGGATAGGACTTGGAGCAGCCTAGGACAGTGAAATCCCAGTGAGGCCAAGTTTATCCAGTCACTTTTTGAGTCAAAATTCCAGCATTGCCTCAACCCCCCCTTGGTGACCGTGGGGTTTTTTTGAGTAGCTTCATCTGTGCTTTCCCCCTTCTCCTTCTTACGGAGGAAAAAAAAAACAACAAAAAAACTGTCACGAGAGGGAAATGTTTTAAATAGGCAAAAAGGAACAAACTGAAGGAATTTTTTGAATGTTAAAAGCTGTGTTTATCGCTTTGCATAGGATATGGCAAAATGTTTTAACATATGGGGAGTTAATGAATAAGCAGCTTTCGCTTCACCCGGGTCTGTTCCCTCCTCCCACCATCTTCCCATCACAAGCTGAAGTTTGGGAACAAATACTGTGCTAACTTAATGCTGGATTAAAGCAACCCTCAGGGAGGTGCTTTGCAGGATTTCTTCGTTGAGGTAACGTAATTAGGAATGATTACAACTTTAAAGTGAAGTGACCATTCCCCTGTGCTGGCTCTGCTGAGGGACCTCAAATGCTGGGGGCAGCTCTGGGCCCGTCAGGATGAGGAAGACCTGGAGGGGCTGGAGTGTGTCCAGGAAAGGGAATGGAGCTGGGAAGGGGCTGGAGCCCCAGGAGAGGCTCAGGGAGCTGGGAAAGGGGCTGAGCCTGGAGAAAAGGAGGCTCAGGGGGGCCCTTGTGGCTCTGCACAACTCCCTGACAGGAGGGGACAGCCGGGGGGGTCGGGCTCTGCTCCCAGGGAACAGGGACAGGAGGAGAGGGAACGGCCTCAGGCTGGGCCAGGGGAGGCTCAGTGTGGATTTTGGAGAAAATTCCTCTTTGGAAAAGGCTGTCCATCCTGGCAGAGGTGGAGCTCCCATCCCTGGAGGGATTTCAAAGCCCTGTGGATGCATGTGCTGGTTTGAAAGCAAAACCAGTGAGACTCTCAGTCAGAGATACAATTTAATAGGAGAAGAGAGGAAAAAAAAAGTAAAATAAAATAAATGGAACAATACAACCTGACACCCTGTTGGCCAGGGTGTTTGAAGCAGTCCAAAAGTGAGTCCTCCTGGAGTGGCAGATGTGGTTCTGTTGGAGTAGAGATGATCCTGAGAGAGAAGGGTCCAGTGATGGTGAGAAGGGTCCAGTCTTCCTCCAGGAATCGAGTGGAACCAGAGGAGATGTTCTTGTCAAAGCAGTGATTCCGTCTGGTAGCTCTTGTCTCCTCTGAGAGTCCAGTGGAAAAAAAGCTGCTTGTGATGTCTCAAACCCTGGATTATATCCAGGTGGGAATGCTTGGCTCCTCCCCCTGGGCAGAGCATCTCACAATGGGATGATTCCATCCTATGAGTCATGCAGTGGGTCCTTGATGGCCCATTAACCAGAGATAACTTCCTCAGGGAAGGCATTGTTGGGCTCATTAACAGAAGATCAGGAAAACACTGCCCCACCTTGGCTCATGGGGATAGAACACATACCTTGGGCACAATTTTACATTGGAACCTAGGACAATGTGGCACTTGGGGACATGGCTCACTGGTGGCCTTGGCAGTGCTGGGGGATGGTTGGACTGGATGACCTCAGAGGGGATTTCCATCCTTAATGATTTTATGATTAGAGGAAAACAGTCCTTTTTGCCTAAGCATTAGTTAGTATTTATTCTCATTAGAAAGCAATAATGTCTATGAGAAATTAAGCCTTTGTTTTTTTTATTGTAAATAATCCTGCAAACCCAATGGCTGAAATCATGGATTCATAGGAATACTCTTCCTTTATTACGGGAAGACTCGCTGCCTTCATTTTCACTGCTGTCACTCTGAGTGATATTTTAATTTTTCCTGCCCCTAAAAATAGTCCAGTCCCATAACTGATAGATAAATTAGAGAATCCCCAGGAAATGCTGCTGAACGTTTCTGTTTGCCAGCACAATAAATGCAGAAGGCAATAAATGTCCTCTTACATCAAGAGGAGGCGGGTAATGAGTAAATGATGGGAAAAGAGATTTTGAAAATAAATGATCAATCCAGTATAAGTTGAAAAACAATTTATTAATAACTTGGCCTTCAGTGGGAGAGAGGGATCTGTGCAGCCAGAGGAGCTGGAGATGGACCACTGACATCTGGCAGCGATGGATTTTTGGGCATTTGATTCAGGTTTATGAACAATAAGCTGTGATTTAGACCCAGCTTTTTCCAGATGTGTTTTGCTGGTTCACCGTTGCGTCACCGGAAAGAAAAAAATATTTAATTTTTGTTTCTGTAGTGTTAAGCACAGAGGATGCTGGGTTTGGGGAAAGCTTTGTGTAAAGGATACAGCTCTTAGAGTGCCTGAGGAAATCTGGGCTCTGCACCACGTCCTGCTCTGGGTTTATCATTTTCTCACCTCACTTTGCTGTGCTTTTCACGTGCAGGGAGGTCAAGCCCTGCCCAGGAGCAGTTGTATCCAGTGGCAACATCCTTAAAATCAGGGAGAGTCCAGCCACAGTGAGAGCTCAACCAAAATCTTGGGATGTGACCCCAGTGCAGAGAGAGGAGAGCTGTACCAGCTCTTTCTAACATTATTTGTGGCACAGCTTTGGCCAGGCTTAGCCACAGGAATCAAAGTTTAGATCAAGGTTTTTCTTCTGCCTTGAGAAAGGGAAAATGCCTTCACTACAGAAAGGCAGAATTCTTTCGTATTTTCTGTATTTTTCTGTGTTCTGTGAAACTCCCTCAAAACTAAAACAATACATTTAATACTTGGAGAATGAACTCTCATTAAAGATTATCAGAGGGAGTTGTAGGAAAGAAAATGGGAGAAAATAGGAGAGAAGAGAGAAAATCAGAGTAATGGACTTTGGTGGCAAGCCTAGTGACAACTTCTTTGCAGCCAAATTTTTCCTTTAAAGAGCAAAACCAATCGGTCTTGGGCACTGCAAATTTCCTTTAAAATCTCTGACTGCCCATTCCTTCAGGAGAAATGAGATGGCATCAAGTTTCTGTATTTGTGAGATCCTCCTGGAAAAATAATGTCATTTTTAGACTAATCCTTGCAAGGTGGAAGTTTCTTCTCTTTTTTATTCTGGTTTAACTTTTTTCCCACCCTCTTTGTGGGTTCTGTGTCTGACACCAGCTCTGTATGAAGCTCTGCTGGGCTGGGCTCGTTGTTGCTCTTGCTTTTAATTGGGAATTTGACACAGCAGAAATGGATGAACCCTCAGAGCTGAGACTGGGGACAGAAATGACCATTTTGAAATTCAGAAATGCTGCTGCTGGTGGCGTGTTCAGCCCCATCAGGCTGTCAGGGAGAAATCAAAGTTCCCAGATCTCACTCCTTTGGAACCAAAAAGCATTTTCATACCTGAGAGCTGGGACATTTCAATGCAGATCTGTTCACATGCATATTGCTGTGCCTCAAAGGCCTTTCCTTTTGAAACTGGGGAGGATAATCATGTGTTTGAAATCAGGAGATGCTGTCCTGCCACTTTAGAAATCTTTATTTTTTCCCCATGTTAGAAATCTTTATTTTTTTCCCCCATTTCAAGGAGTTTAACCCTTTGCAGGCCATAATCACTCAGGAAATTGATGCACAGGGAAACACCAAAGCAGAGCTGTGGTAATTAGGAAGCAAATCCAAATGAACCATAGCAGAGGAGTTCAAACATTTGTCTGATTCTCAGAAGAGAGTTATGATTGTTTTAAATGTCTTACCTTATTAAGGTAAGATTGTTTTTCATACCTGGTGCTGCTTTAATCACAGATTTATTTTTTTTTCAGTTTTTTCCTGCACCAAAAATTGTCTATATATTTATCAACTTACAGCCCAAAGAAGATATTCCCTGTTTCCCACAGGCTGAGACAATAATTCAGAATATTTTTTTGCTCTTTGATACCATATGTGTTTTTAAAAGCACTACAGATATTTTTTGTTCCATGCCAGCTCTGATGTCTCTTCATGCCAAGCTTCCTGTGGATGTCAGGAGTTCAGAGAATCATGGAATCAGAATGGTTTGGGTTGGAAAAGACCTCAAAGCTCATCCAGTTCCAACCTCAACACCTCCCACTCTCCCAGGCTGCTCCAAGCCCTGTCCAGCCTGGCCTTGGAGACTTCCAGGGATGCAGAGGCAGCCACAGCTTCTCTGGGAAATCTCTGCCAGGCCCTCACTGGAACTGCTTCTGTTTCATCCCTTGGGAAATTCATCATTTTTTCACTGCCTCACTTTCAGCAGGCAAGAGAAGAGCAGTGGAACCATCCAGATATCGAGTGAATTCTCTGATAAATTCTGTACAAGGAGGCAGCACACAATTCACTATCCAGAGACAGGAGTTAAAATCTTTTCCTGTAACCATTTTATTCAGCAACTTGTGAGGGCGTGATTTTGAATGAATATTTACTCATTTCTGGCACTCCTTGTCTGACATGTGTGCATCCTACTTCCCTTTTTTTGGATCAGATTCCAGCTTTTCTGAGGGGCAATTGTTGTTTTTCGTATCGGGCAGCTCCTGTTTCACGTGGGTTTGCTGTGCAGTGCAGTGAAACAGCAAAATGCAGGTTACAAAAACGGAATATTAGGGACTGCTCTGGGTTATCCTGAAATACCTCGTGCATCAGTTTTCAGCAAACCCTGCTTTGTGGTATTTGCAGCAGCGTTAGGGGCTGCATGTGTGTGTGGCTTTGGGGATTACAGCAATAATATGAAGATTTTCCTTCTTTTTCTCATTCCCATCTCCTGCTGGTTTTCGGTTTTGAGAGCTTTGCATTCAGCAGGTGAAGCTGGAAGAGGACACAAAAAAAACCAACTTCTTGGAAGCTTTGAATTGCTCTGTAAAGAGGAAGAGGGGAGGGAGTTCTTCCCCTCTCAGGTGAGACCTCACCTGCAGAGCTGCCCCAGCCCTGGGGACAACATCAGCAGGACCTGGAGCTGCTGGAGAGAGTCCAGAGGAATCCATGGAGCTGCTCCAGGGCTGGAGTTCCTCTACTCTGGGAGAGCTGGGGGTGCTCACCTGGAGAGGAGAAGGCTCCAGGCAGAGCTTCCAGAACATTCCAGAGCCTGAAGGGACTCCAGGAGAGCTGCAGAGGGACTGGGGACAAGGCCTGCAGGGACAGGACACAGGGAATGGCTTACCAGTGCCAGAGGGCAGGGATGGATGGGAGCTTGGGAAGGAATTCCTGCCTGGGCTGGAATTGCCAGAGCAGCTGTGGCTGCCCCTGGATCCCTGGAATGTCCAAGGCCAGGCTGGACATTGGGGCTTGGAGCAGCCTGGGACAGTGGGAGGTGTCCCTGCCCATGGATGGGGCTGAATGAGATGAGCTTTAAGGTCCCTTCCAACCCAACCCATCCTGTGATTCTTTAAGAAGAAAATTAAATTGTTTTGGAATAAAAGAAGAACCCCAGTGTGAAACCAGAGCCCTTTTTCAGGGAATGCCATTCCTGTGCCAGAGCTCAGGAGCTCGCTCTGTCCTTACTCAGTGCAGTTCCCTGGAGCTGAAGCTGTTCCATTTGCTGTGTTTAAATCAGAAACCATTGATATCTTTCCTCCCATGTCCCTCTAATTCCACTGAATAGGTGCAATATTTTTTGACTTTACACTTCCAAGTAATTCCTCACCAGCTGAACACACCCCATGAAACAAATCCAGCCCAGACTGTATTCACTGCACCTCTCAGGCAGCTTTCATGAGCCTCCTTCTTTCTCACGAGTTTCTACTGCTGCTGTCACTGAATTTTTTTGAAACTTTCTTTAATTATATGTTTAAAATAACGTGCAGAACGCTGATGATTTCAGATTCTCTTGTGGCTGAACAGGCAGGAGTTTTTCAGTGGGATTTCAACTGAGCAAAACAAAATAATGCTGTGTATAGGTGAGATGAGTTATTGGATAATAGTAGAGGCTGGGCTTCCTTTTGTTAGAAAATGTGCAGAAATTGGGGTCTTTTAAAGGCTTTTTAAAAAAAGCAGTAAATGACCCTTTTAAATTCAGAAAACATCAATGAATGTTTTTCTTTGAATTGTTGCCATGAACTGACAAGAGATTATTTCAGGTACTTGTAAAATTGAAAGAACTTCATGAAAAACTGAAAAATCCTTACAAGACCTGTGCTTTTATATTGGAAAATCAAGTGTAAAGTGCTGTGTGTGTTTGTACCGTGCAGCATGAGGGATATTTTTGAAGTGGGAGTTTTACCAGCAGTTGACAGAACAAGGATTTAGTGCCAGTGTTTGAGGGGACATTTGATGTCTTTTTACTGCAGTGGTTGATGCAATTAAAAGTTTTCAGATGTGTGAACCTCTTTTTATGTGACTGAGTTTACTGGCAGTGTTCTACTCCTCTTCTTGCCCAGGCTTTAAGAATTTGAAGACAGAATTAATGGGAAATTTCAGGGTGCAGGTAACATAAACACAATTCCTGCTGGCAGGAATTCCTGGCCCTGCCCAGGGCAGCCCCAAAACTCCCAGCCTGTGACTGAGAGCATTGCCCCTACGAGGTAATTCCAGATTTTATAGCAGCAAAAGGAGTGTTCTTCCTGTAGCTGCTCAGATCAAAGATGTGGGAGCTTTTGAGAGTCACTTTGGTACTTTGGAGGGAGAAAGAGGAGAAAAAAAAAAATCGATTATATCAAGTTCATCCTCAGTGCTCTCATATTTTAATAAAGTCAAATGCAAAACCCCAAGCTTACAAGTATTTCCATATATTTTCAGGCAGCTGGGGAATCAGTACAGAGATGGAATTTAGCCAGCTGGACCTGTTGCTGTGAGGAGTGAAGGAGAATTGTAAATGGTCGTGGTTGTGTTTGTGGCTTTTTGAAAGAACTGCAGTGTGGAATTCTTCTCTCAGTTGTGAGGTGTTATTTTGGGCGTAACACAAGTCTTTAACAGAGCATTTGTGGGTCTAAATGATGGTGTTTTTGTAAATCTCAGAGTGCTTTGGGTTGAGAGGGACTCATCCAGTTCCATGGACATCTTCCCACTATCCCAGGGTGCTCCAAGCCCTGTTCAGCTTTGGCCTTGGACACTTCCAGGGCTGAATCCCATCCTAAAAGACAAATTCCAGGATGGATACAGGGATTGGCAGACCTTTTATAACCCTACACCAGGGCAATGTTGAATTCACAGATTATACTTAAAAAAATGGCCGTGGTTGGGGGACAATGTATGTGACACAAAGTGCATTCACAAAAACAACTAAAAGTCTGTTCAGGCCAAGGAGGGAAAAGGAGGAATGTCTGGAGAAATGCAGGTGTGCAGCACGAGGGATCACTTGGAATGGGAAGGAAAAATAAAGGTTACAGTGGGAAAAAGTCCATTTGTAGGACAGAACATCCCCCAAATACCTGTGGGATGGCTGAAATGCAGAATAACAGCTCTGGCTTCAAGGATGCACTGCAGGAGGGAGATGGGAATGGGCAGTGGGAATAAAGAGAAACCAGGAGGAATGCAGGAAAAAGGAGCCCAGGAAGGAGTGGGAATCATCTTCAGAGGCCACAAAATTACAAATTAAAAAGGTTTGTAGGAGTCTGTGTTTGAATTGTTTGGCCTCATGTGTCATCCAGCCATAGGAATTTTGTGGATTTTGCCTTATTGAGAGCAGTGCAGTGACTTTTTAAACTTTCAGATCAATGGATTTGGTGCTGATAATTCCACTGTGTCATGCTTTCCTCTTCCTAGGTCCTGGGATTGGTCTGAGCAGGTTTTTAGGGAGAGCCCACCTGCCTTAGTTGTGGCTGCTTTTCCTTCAGCAGGTTCATAGCTCATTTTCTTTATTTCTTCCCTTTAATAAATTAAATATGAGCAGAGTTGTCCATCTAATCTGAATGTAAAATGCAGTTTTCTTGGATTCTGGTGCTTATCACTCATCCAAACAAATCCCTAGATTGTTTTTCATCAGGGTTTTTTTATATCCTCAGCATTTTTGTTGTCCCAGTGCTGATACCTCCTCCCTGCTCTCACCTGGTGTTCAAAGCAGCTGCCAGAGACCATCCTTGAAATTCTTTAGTTGCCTCACCATCACCAAAGCCTGATATTGATACATAGATTTTTACAGTTTGGCTTTTGCTGTAGCAGCATCAGCTGTCAGTCAGTTGGTATCAGATTTTCTGCCTTTTCTCGTGGCTGTTTTCACTTGGATTGTGAACTTTGCACAGTGAAAAATCTGCTCTCCATATTCACTCCCTCTTTGCTCTGCTGCTGATCCCCACCATCAAAACATCACCTGATACTGACACCAAAATTCAGAGTATTTGTGGCAGCAACATTCAGAGAAGTTCACTGCTCTGACCAAATGCAGATGTTAAAGTGGTTTTGAATATCAGACTCAGCCTATTTGGATGCTGCAGCTCATAATTCCACAAAATGAGAATTTGATAGGATTGATCAAACTGGTTCCTGAGGAAAGTTCCCACAAATACCAGCTCAAAAAAAAAAAAAAAAAAAAAAGAAAAGAAACACAGGCAAAACTTTTTAAAGCAGTGAGAAAAACAACAACAAGCCTGTACTGTGACACTGTTCCCAGGGCTGTTGAATTGAAAGAGACAGAATATTTTTGAATTTCTTTCAGGAACTTTATTCGTGGTCTCTCTCTCTTGGGCTGGCGTGTGAACTTTATTTGTGCTTTTCAAAAAATGGTAATCTTGCACTCATTATGGCCTGAGGCAGCCAATCTCAGGCAGCAGTGAGAGGGGAGATCTAATAAACAGAGCTAAACCCAGCTATTTTCCATTGATTTGAAAGAAGACAGAGCTAATCTGTGATTCTTTCTGTTGGGCTGCTGCCACAAGATGAATTTCACCTCCAGCTGCAGAGCAGATTGCACATCTACAAGCCAAAAGTGATTTTCACCCTGACAGCAGATCCGAGTTTCCATATTTATGGAGTTGTTCTGACTGCAAGAGGCCTTGGGAGGTCCAGGCACCTGCTCAGGGCAGATTGGTGAGGGCTTTGATGGGGGGATTTTTGGAGACCTTGAAGGCTGGAGATACCACAGCCTCTTATGATCCCTGTCCCTTACCTATCCTTGGAGGGAAGTACTTTTTTGACTGCTTTCATGGCATCTCTGCCTCCAAAAGCTGGCCAAAATGAGTTGGAAACAAGTGGTGATTAAAGGGATTTCCCCAGATTTTCTCTGATGTGCTGGTTTGAAAGCAAAACCAGTGAGACTCCCAGTCAGAGATACAATTTAATAGAAGAAGAGAGGAAAAAAGGTGAAATAAATGGAATGATACAACCTAACACCCTGTTGGTCAGGGTGTTTGAAGCAGTCCGGAAATCCTCCTGGAGTGGCAGATGTGGTTCCGCTGGAGCAGAGATGATCCTGAGAGAGAAGGGTCCAGGGATGCTGAGAAGGGTCCAGTCTTCCTCCAGGAATCCAGATGAGATGTTCTTGTCAAAGCAGTGATTCCTGTAGAAACGTCTCGTAGCTCGTCTCCTCTGAGAGTTCAGTGGATAAAAAGCTGCTTGTGAGGTCTCAAACCCTGGATTATATCCAGGTGGGAATGCTTGGCTCCTCCCCCTGGGCAGAGCATCTCACAATGGGATGATTTCATCCTATGAGTCATGCAGTGGGTCCTTGATGGCCCATTAAACAGAGATAACGTTTTCCGGGAAGGCATTGTTGGGCTCGTTATCAGAAGATAAGGAGAACACTGCCCCACCTTGGCTCCAACGGCTCATGGGGATAGAATACATCCCTTGGGCACAATTTTACATTGTAACCTAGGATATCTGACTTTGAGGCTTCCTCTTAAAATCGTGGCTGCTGTAGACCATGGAAGGGCTGCCCTGGACTCAGCACTGTCCCTGCTGAAGTTTGGCCAAAACAGCTTCAGGGATGACCTCAAATTGTCTTCCTTTGAGTCTCCAACACCTCAGGACTTCATGGGAGTCATCCATGCAGGACGAGCTGGGCTGTGCAGGAATGAAGTCGAAGATTTAGGCTGAGCTGACTTGGTGCTGCTGTAGCAAAGCTGCGTGTTTGGAAATGATCCTTGCAGAATGGACAGAATGGAATAAACCACTGGAATATCCCTGGGTGGGCCCCTGGGTTAGTGGGAGGTGTCCCTGCCCATGGCACTGGGTTGGAACTGGATCATCTTGAAGGTCCCTTCCATCCCAAAGCATTCCAGGATTTTAGGATTCGTGCTGGTCCTGGATTGCTTTGAGCTGATGTGATTCCCCTGTGGTGTGGTTTTTGCTTTGCCTAAGTGGCCCATTGGAGCAGTATTTAAGAATTAATTCCATAAAAGCAGCCAGCAAGAGGAATTTAAAATCCTCATTCCCGTGCTGCCATCTGCACCCGATGCCACCAACAGAAGGGAATTCCCAGCTTAGATTCCTTGGGCATCACCCCTGGCAGCAGCAATTCCCATTCCTGTGTGCCTCAAAGATGTACCACGTTCATTTTGGGGGGCAAAGCCTGCTTTGGGTCGTGGAGAAATAATCCCATTGGGAAAACATAATTTAAACCATGGAACGGTGACAGGGCAGAGCTGAGAAGGGAAATTGTAAATGGGAATGATTTAAATGAGGCTTCTTGTCATCAGGAGGGGCCATAAATACAGTTGTGCATTTTCAGGTGCATCTCTAAGCCTGAGCACATTTTGTATTAACACCACTACTACAATTACATGCAGATTAGCTGCTTGGCTGAATAGCTGTAAGAACTTGGAATAGATTTGTCCTTTTCACAAAGGTTTTCATTTTCTTTGGCAGCTCTGAGTGTTAACAAATTAGAGATCGATGTTGTAGCAGGGCAGAAAAGTGAAGTGAGGCATGGCTGGGGAGAAACTTCAGAGCCATTAATAGTTGCAGTTTAAAGGCATTAGTTAGTGGTGCCTGAAAACCAGAGTTGGAAATTCGAAAGAAAAGGTCAAAAATCGCACTCATTTCCCCCATTTTCTGCTGATAACTGAGTTAAGTATTTTACCTTGCTTGCTGCACTCTGAATATCTTTGACATCTTTGAATATCACTGAAATCTTTGACAAACACCCATCATGGAATCAAGCAAACACTGATGGGAAGTGAATTTCCTTCCTGCAGGACGTTTGCCAGGTCCTTTGTTTTGTAGAATTACAGATTGGTTTGGGACCTTAAACATCATCTCATTCCAACCTGCTATGGGCAGGGACACCTTCCAGGTTTTTGTTTGGGTGGCTCTGTGGCATTTTCAACACCTTTGGATACTTTTTGGGTTTTATCTCTCTGTAGGAACTGGGTGGTTTTGGGTGTCCCAAATCCTCCCTCCAGTCTGTAACAGGTCAGGCATCTCTCCTGTTACAGCACAGCCTGGTCCTGACCCAGCTTCTTCCAGGACACAATGGTCAGAGGAAGTTTTCTAAAGGCAGAAGAGAGGGAATTGCACTTGAATTTGAAACAGGGAGCTCCAGGCAAGCACCATCAAAATCCTGAAAATTGCCTCAGCCTCAAGTTCCTTATCTGGCTGTTCTCTGTAGTGAGCTCAGTCCAGGATCCCAGGTTGCTTCCTTTGCTTCTTTTTCCCCTTTTTTTTTTTTTCTTCTTTTTTTTTTTTCTTCTTTTTTTTTTTTCTTCAAGTGGGGCTTCTCTTTCAGTTTGAATCCCCTCTCCCTGCCTTGCAGCCATTTCTCCCACTTCTTGCACTAAAAAAGTTCTCCTTTGCTGTAAAAGCTCATCCCTTGCCCTGTCTGTTCATCTTCAGTCCCCAAGTTGTCCCGAATTGTGGTGGAAGGGATTTGTTTTGGGTTGGGTCCCTCTCCAAAGGCACCTTTTATGCTGTATTTCAGGACTGGAAAACTGGTTTGCTTTGGGCAGTGATGATTTTTTTTTTTTTTTGGTGGAAAGATGATCCATTTGGATAGATTTCAGAAAAAGCTGATTTTCAACCCTGTGGCAGATACAGAGAATTTCCCCCCAGAGAGGGCAGTCGGTCCCCTCATTAAAAAGGAGTTCATAATAAGATTTAAAAACAAGAGTAGAAGTCTTAATGTGGATTTGGACATCTTTAGTTTCATCTCTGAAATAAAAACTGCACCAATTGACTGACTAGAGCAGCTGGATCAAATGAGAACAGTCAGAACTTGTATAAAGAATAACTTATCTAAAAATTCAAGCACAGGCCTGATCTGCTGACATTTCAGAAGAAATTCCCTCATCCATAGATCATTTGGAGGCAGAATGAAGATGCAGTGTTACTTGGGAAGCTGTCTGATGTTAAATGCTTGGTTTTCCATTGCCTATTAAAATCAATTCAGGGACAAATAGAGGCTTGAAATTCAAATGAAAATGCCATCGGAATGGTCATATTTATAAAGCTGTAATTTAATGTAATTTGGAACTGGGCTGGAGGCACAGAACGGTTGATGGTTTTATTCTTTTTTTGTTCTTTTTTTTTTTTTTTTTCTTCCCTAATTCCTTCCCTCCTCACTCACTTGGTGGCAGTTCCAAAGATGAAACATGACTGGGTGTTTTAAAGTTTTATTTCTTCTAACTTTGCCTTTTTCTCTATAGTCCAGAGGAGGCCCCAGAGCTCCTCCAGGGCTGGAGCTCCCCTGCTCTGGAGCCAGGCTGGGACAGCTGGGGGTGCTCACCTGGAGAGAAGAAAACTCCAGGGAGAGCTTCCAGAACATTCCAGGGCCTAAAGGTGCTCCAGGAGAGCTGCAGAGTTTCTGTTTGTATGTGGAAAATAGGGCTTTTTTTTGTTGTTGTTGGTTAGTTGGGTTTTTTTGGATTTTCCTTTTTGTTGAAAGATTTGAAATTAGTCCAAAGTTCATCAGGGGGATGGAGCACCTCTGCTATGAGGAAAGGCTGGGACAGTTGGGATTCTTCAGCCTGGAGGAGTTTGAGGTGACCTCATTGTGGCCTAAAGAAAGATGGGGAGGGACTGGGGACAAGGCCTGGAGGGACAGGACACAGGGAATGGCTTCCCACTGCCAGAGGGCAGGGATGGATGGGAGCTTGGGAAGGAATTCCTGGCTGGGCTGGAATTGCCAGAGCAGCTGTGGCTGCCCCTGCATCCCTGGAATATCCAAATCCAAGGATGGGGCTTGGAGCAGCCTGGCCAGGCTTGAGTTTGGACTAAAATAAGTGAAACAATTTCCTTGTGGCTTTAGAAATCTCTTCTAAGGCTGCTCAAATCTCGGGCTCTGTGTCAACAGGATGATTAAAACAAAATGCTCCGTATTATCCACAAATGGCTTCGTTAAAGATCCTGAGATGAAATGGCCACAAGTACAATTAAAGGAGAAAAGAAGCTTAACTGCAGCAGAAATGGATTCAAAAGAGGCACAGAAAACTTCCCAATTTGCCATTCAGGGAACAGGATAATCTTTGCCTGCCCGATGCTTTGAGTCTTTCTGTGGGGGAGGATGAGAAGGAGAGAGAAGTCTTTAAATTAAAAATTCTCCCCTGATTCTCAAAGGTGCCAAACAGCCCAAGCCCTTGGTTCCTTTGGTGGGTGGAGCAGGTGCTGAGCTGAGCTGGAGTCAAGCTGGGCTCATTTTTGTCTTTCCCAGCACTAACTTGAAGCAAAGGGCAGATTTGTCTCTTTTGTATGCAAGTCAAAAGTCTTTTTTGCTTTGTCAAATCAACTGTTAACTACATAATTATTTAATTTAAAAAAAAATTAAATAGATTGCATGAATGTTACTCTCCTAATGAATCTCTTTAAGGGCTTAAAAGCAAGGATTCAATGCCAAAATCAGCCGTGGTCTGTCTGCAGTAAAAACAGTTCCAGCACATTTTTAATAAAATAGTGCATATAGGTGAAGTATCTCTGGTGAAATTAAATGAGGGATCTCAAGTTCTCCTGGTTCTTTTGATAATCTTTTATCAGCTTGGATGACACAGGATCTCTCAGAACTTTGCCTGGTTGCAAATCTGAAGATTTTCAGCCCAGAGTGAAGCGTGTGCTCGTGCTTTGAGGTCCCCCATGCAGACAAAACAGTGACCTTCTGAGGGGCTCCAGGAATTTATTTTCAATTTACTTTCTCCCACAGACCTTTGAAATCAGAGCTGACGAGAGAAAGAGTTCTCCTGTTCCTCCAGCTTTAAGAAGCTTCTGCTCCCACTTTCGCTCAGGGGAAATTATTTCAGTGGCAAACGTGGTGAAAACACTTTCACCCGTGGTCAGATCTGATTTTTCCTCTTCCTGACTTATGGCATTATTTATATTTTCTGTGGCTCTGTGTATGCATCAGGGCAAATTGAGTGGATTTAGAATGAAAATAGAAGTTCTTTTTTAAGTTCTTGTTCAGCCTGTTTCTCTCAGTTCACTTGGAGGGTGGCTGTGGAAAAGGCATCACTTGTTACTCAATTTTACTGCAATATCTTCATTGTCTTTGGGCCAAAAGAGCTGGATTTAGGTTTGCAGGGGACTTTAAACTCATCCAGTGTCACCTCTGCATGGCAGGGACACCTCCCACTATCCCAGGCTGCTCCAAGCCCTGTCCAGCCTGGCCTTGGACACTGCCAGAGGTGAGGATAATAAATATCTGCCTTTATCTGGAGATGAGGAGATGATGTTACAGCACCATTTTTAATCTGTATTTAGGGAAATGACCACTGTGCTTTTATCTGGAGGATTAGGGAGGACTTGGAAAACGAAACTTCATCTCTGGGTTATGGAGAGTTTATCTCTAAAAGTGAATCTGAGTGAATTTCAATAGTAGACCTGAGCCAACAAACAGCACACTTCATCTAAGATAACAAATGATTTCTTGATAGCTTGTAGGATTAAAACTTCTGGGCATACAGAGCAGCTCAGTTGATCACTTGAACTGCAATTAAAAACCAGAACAAGTACACCCTGAATATTGTTTTTATGTCAGAAATGCTCCTTCATGCTTGAAAATGAGAAAAAATTGCAATCGATCCTTACAACTGTTGTGTTCATCTTTATTGACCGGGCCAAAGAAAGATAAATGGCAGCCTAAATAAGAATTCTAGTCTGTGTTGGCCTGGGAGGGGACAGGGGGTGATGGAGAACCATTCATCATCTCAGCCCTGCCCTGGCCACTCTCTCCCCACTGCCTGTCACGGGCTCATCCCATCCCATCCCATCCCATCCCATCCCATCCCATCCCATCCCATCCCATCCCATCCCATCCCATCCCATCCCAGCAGCCTGGGCCTGGCTGGGGTTGGGCAATTGGGGTTGCTCAGTGCCAGGGGTGGGGGTCACTGGTGTGAGGAGAATTTCACTTCTCCTTTGCTCGCCGGCCGACGATGATTTATGAAAACCGAAACGAGTGGCGGAGAGCTGGGCTTCGCTGCAGATGAGTGATGAGGTGTGGGGCTGGCAGTGGGGACTGCAGCAGAGCTCTCTGCTCCTGCTGATCCGGGCCTGACCTTTGCCTGCAGTGCCTTTTAGCCAATTTGTTATCATTTGGGAGAAAAATATTAGCCCTGCGATACGATTTTACCCCTGTCTGGAGCTGGCGTTTTATTCACTGGTTTCGGTGCGTTTCGAGATTGTCGTTCGCCAGGGAGAAGCTTGGAAGGTGAAATCTTGCAGTGGGAAGGAAAAATGGTTTTCTTTGCATTGTTTTTTTGTGGTTGGTGTTGCCTCTTTTGGAATTTCAGGAAGTGTTTTTGCGGGAGTGAGACCTGCACTGCTCATAAAATGATAAATATTCCTCAGGACGTGTTTACTCACCCAGTGACCACAGACTTGTGTCATCCTGTGACTTTTACCTCTCCGCTTACAGCCTTTCCCATTCCTTTTCCTCCTAAAAATGTTTTTGTCATAATTGCTTTTCTCATCAATGTCTTAAGCGAAACTGCTTTATTTTAGCCCAAATTAAAATTGGAATGGTGCTTCTCGTGGTCTGGATTCTGGCATCCATGTGTGTGATGGAATCATGGAATGGTTTGGGTTGGAAAGGACCTTCAAGATCATCCAGTGCCACTCCTGCCATGGGCAGGGACACCTCCCACTGTCCCAGGGAGCTCCAAGCCCCAGTGTCCAGCCTGGCCTTGGACATTCCAGGGATCCAGGGGCAGCCACAGCTGCTCTGGCAATTCCAGCCCAGGCAGGAATTCCTGCCCAAGCTCCCATCCATCCCTGCCCTCTGGCAGTGGGAAGCCATTCCCTGTGTCCTGTCCCTCCAGGCCTTGTCCCCAGTCCCTCTGCAGCTCTCCTGGAGTCTCTTCAGGGGCTCTGAGCTCTCCCAAAACCTTTTCTCCTCCAGGGTGAACAATCCCAGCTCCCTCAGCCTGACACAAGTTAAACATTTGAAAGATGCCAAATCCATACTGAGGCATCAATAACTCCAAAGCACGGGATAAAGTCCCAGGTTGTTAAAATAAGGATTCAGCTGGGTTTGATGTAATCACACAGTGTGGGATTGTCAGGATTTTGTTGCCATGTTAACATCACTCCCTGGGATGCCGATGACTCAAAGCTACACCAGAGTTCTTGCAAGTGCCAGCACAACCTTTTTGCTTCTCCACGCCCTGTTTCCATCAGCACTGCAAGGAGAATGGTTTCAGAGAAGTTTTGAGCTGCTGAAACTTTGCTTTCTCCCTCCAGCTGGGCAGCCAGGTGCCTTGGTTATTATAGCTGAGGTCCAACTGTGCCGAGGCTATAAAAACCTCCTGAAAAATGCCACCTCTGTATTATTGAGACATGAAGCAAAACAACATTCCAGCGATTTATCTCGGGCTGTAGCATCTCAGAATCCTTTAGGCTGGAAAAGACCTTTAAAATCATTGAATCCAACCATTCCCCAGCACTGCCAAGGCCACCACTGAGCCATGTCCCCAAGTGCCACCTCCACGTGGCTTTAAACCCCTCCAGGGATGGGGACTCCACCCCTGCAGCTCCTCCAATGCCTGACCACCCTTTCCATGAAGGAATTTTCCCAATCTCAAAGCTGAGCCTCCCCTGGCACAACATTTTCACACCTCAAAAACTTCTGTTGCTTGGTGAGCATCTCTCACCTGTACTTTGGAAATGAATGATTTTGTAGAACTGAGACAAATCCATCCCTGGGTTTAGGGGAGATGAAAATCTGTTCTGAAGCTGCCTGGCTTTAAAAATTAAAATTAGCAACTGATTGAAGCGACTTGGGTGTTTGGAATATTCCAGGAACTCCTCAGAGAGGCGTTTTCAAGGCAAAGAGCAAAAGGGAAAGTTGAGCCACAGTTGATTTGTTGTGTGACTTTGAAGCTTGGCTCGAGTGTCACCTGTGAGGCAGGGGGGGAGATGTGTGTGGGGAACACAAACAGGGCACTGCAAAGAAGTCAAGAAGCAGGATTTTGATTTTGATTTCTGATGAAGAAATTGCAAAGACTCCAGGAACTCCTTGTGCTGAATATGGGATTCTTACCCTGTGTCCCTTCAGAGTTTCCTCCCAAGAGCCATTTCTTTTGCATAATCAAGACACACTTATTTAAAAAAAAAAAAACCACCCCCAAGAAAAGTGATTTTTGAAACTTTGTCATTTTAAGGTTAGGTTTTGAGGGTTTTTTGAAACAACTTAAATCCCAAATCAGCTTTATTGACTAGATATTAGCATGCCTGTAAATGATACTAACTGAAATCTGTATTTATTCTTTTTTTTCAGAGTGCCCAGTTCTACAAAGTCACCACTGAGCAATACAAAAAAGCTGCTGATGAAGTCTCAGCTCGGTTCAAGTGAGTCCCTTCTCCTGTTTTATTTCCTGGCAGCTGGATGAGTTCTTACCACATTAAAATGCACAATAATTCCCCTTTCCTCCCTCACAGATCCTGTCAGTCCCTCTGGTTGTTGAAAGGAGGGAATTTGGGAGAATTTGGAGGCCAATGTACAACCATAGGCTGTAGAGAACTGGGAGGCACACTTTGTATACATTCATTAATTTATAGTTTGATAAGAAGCGTGAAATCATCTAAAAATAGATTCCCTTTCTCTGATGGAGCACCAAAAATGGGATTCCAGCTTTGCATCACAATCACACCATGGCAAGGATTTAAATGAGGAATTTCACTCTGCCCTCAACAGTGAAGGTCAAATTAAATAATTTTTATGAGTCCTGCAGAAAGTGAAGTGAAGATCTGGTAATTGATGGATCAAAGTGACAGTGACCCTTAGCCTTGGACCTTCCCTTTGGGCTGCTTCATGCCTCAGGCTCGAGGTTCCATTTATCATTTTAGTGAGGACACAGAACTTTTTTACAACCTCAATTCTCTCCTCTAACCGAGGAATGCCGCAGAAAATGAATTATTCTGCCACGATTTTTGTAGATTTGTGGAGGGATTTTCTTCTGGTTCGTGTTTTGTTTGGATTTTTGATGAGCAGGAAGAGAAAAGTCCTTTCTGAGCTGCTGATAATGATGCAAATAAAATTTTAAAAGTATAAGAAAAACTCCTTTTATCTCTTAACAGCATGAATTGTTGAATATTCTCTGGTGTATATATAAAAATTTTGTAGTGTTTAACAGTGCAGGGTATATTGAGCAGTAAATTAATCTGTCCCTTAAACAAGAGGGACAGGATGACCATTGATCAAGGTCTGATTGAAGCATAATTTGGAGGGTTTTCCATCATGTCTGGAAATCCAGGAAGGTTGGGATAAAATTCCCACCTGGGTGTCTCCTTCCTTTGTTACAATGGGATATGTTCAGCTTTCTAAATCAAATGATTCCCTCATTTCACTTGCATTATTCCAAAATAAGGTTTTGTTGGGATTTGAAGTTTTGCTGAAGAGCTCTGGGTGGGTTTAGTGGGCAGAGGTGGGAGATGGGTTTGGGATTGGGTTTTTCCTCCTGATCCATAAAGGATTTCTGATGTAAATCAAATACTTTGGGTTCCTTTTTGTGCACAAATGGAGTTGATTGATAGAGCTCCTGAGCATCAAAGAAATTGAAGATAACCATTTTGTAGGGTGCAGAAATCAAGGAATATTTACCAAGGAGGATTTGGACAGGAAATCACATTCCTAACACTTGATGGGATTGGACTTTCCTTAATTTTCTAGAAACTCAAGGTTTAAGTTGAAACCATCCATTTGACTGGTCTGTAATAGCAGTACTGCAATTACTGTGCTGCTTTTGCACTTGAAACCAAATTTCCTAAGAATTACTTGGTATTTTTGCATCAGTGGATCTAGCATTGGTCCATTGCCTTCCAAGAAAACAAAAGGAAAAAAAAATCAGGAAAATAAAAAAGGTGCCTGAAATATGCACATAAATTGTGGCAGATTTGATGAAATGCCTGAAATACCAATATTACTTTACAATTTAAAGGTTTTTCCTTTCCATAAAATCCTTTTAAACACCGTGTCTTTTTATTGAAGGTTTCAATGCAGGAGATGTTATTTTATCACTGCCTCTTTTATGGAACTTGATGGATAAATGAGGAATGATTTAGTGACACCTAAAGATGCTCCTTTGGTGTCACGGGCACTTCTCATGTGCAGTTTAATTGCACATGAGGATTGAGAGGACAGAGGCTCCAGTGGTGTTTAAAGAGTTGTTTAATTGGCTGTAAAAGAAGAATTAAATAAGGTTGAGCTGCTAAATTTTGTTAATGCATAAAGCCATGTGCTGCCTGTGATTGCAGGTTCCAAGTGCAAGATTAATGGATCTAATTGTGGTGTTATTAGCAAATAGTCTGACTTTATTTTAGGCATGTCTAGAATTAGGTACCCAGTTGTAGTGATATCACTTGAATTTCTTCCACTTTTTAAGCTGCATCACTTCCAAGAGCAAGAAGTGGATGGTGTGTGGTTGTATATTAAATATTTCCTGGATTCTCCTTCCTCCATTTAATCCCTGAAATTACATCAGCTGTGGCTTCATCAGTCTTTAGGGATAATTAAACCCCATTAAAAGAGGAAAAATACAAACATCCCACATGGGTTTGGATCAGAGACCTGGCTAGTCTCGTGTCTGCAGTTCCTATTGCTGCCTGCATTAAACTGATATTCCAAATGTCCATGAGGAATGTTTTATCTCCACCAAGGCCCTGATTCACATTGATCAAATTGGGAATTATCAAATGCTTCATCTCTTTACAAGCCTAATTCCCATTGATCAAATCCTAAATGAGCAGGTTCAGGCAGTTCCTGCAGTCCCCAAATCACATTAAAACAACATTACAGGGCCATGCTGCCCCTCCTAAAGCTGGAATTATCTTCCCACAGTTACATTATAACCCCAATTATTCCATTATGAAGATGGCTCTGTTATAACAAGGAGTTTACACAAGAAGGGAAGAATGCGACGTTACAGGAAGAGCTGGGCTTTGGGCAAGGATTTGAACTTTTCCTAATCAAATTCTCCCTTTGTTTCGTGGGTTTTTTCCCTTAATTTGGAGGGCTGGCAGCGGGAAATTCGGCAGCTGCGGTGGTGACATTTTATTCCCCCGTGGTGTCTCGAGCCAAGTGACATCTTCATTATTCATTTAAGAAGCAGAGAGGGCAAAGGCAGCCTAAAATAAATGTTTTTTATCTTCGGTGGGTTTTGATTTCTGGTGGTATATTTAGAATTCATTGCTGGGCATTAGGGCTTTCTCCTAAATATTTTCTACCAGTCCTTTCCTGCTCTGCTGCTCTCCTGGACAGCATGGAATTGCTTCTTGCTGCTGGGGTTTTTTTGGGGGGAAAAACTGAATTCCCAGCCATCCAGACTGATGGAAAGCCCAAGTCCTCCTGAGGGACTGACTGATCATTTTGGGCTGAGGTTTCCCCCAATAATGGAATTAATTCCCCTAAGTTTGCTTGGGCACTGACAGTTGTAATCCAGAGGATCCTTTGCATCACCTGGGTGTTTATTCTGAATTTGGGGGGTTTTATCCCTTTATTAGGAATCTTTTGGACATGACTCTCTCCATCAATTCCCATAGAATGAATGGGAAGAAATGACAAATCATCAATTTTGTATCTTCCTTTAATTAGGATTTCTCTATCACAAAGCCTGGGTCGTCATTAATGTTTACTGAAAATAAAATTTAAAGCATTGCCATCATCAAAAAATCATGGAGTGTTTTGGGCTGGGAAGGACTTTAAGGATCATCCAGTTCCACCCCCTGCCACGGACACCTCCCCCATGAAGTCGTGTTTGATGCTCAGCTGTGAATATTTGAAATATTCACAATATTTCCTGTGAGTTCTGACTGATGTCGTTGTGAACTGTGAAGCTGAGAAGGAGTGTAATGAAACCACAGTAAATTAATAACAGCAACACTTCCATATTCAGATATAATTGTCTCACAAAGCAGTGGTGCCAATTCTCTGGACACTGAGGGGAAAAAATCAGGGTAGAGAGAAAATCAGCTTCTTATTGATGACTTTGGACCCAGTCCAGGGAAGCGTGGCTTTATTTCCCTGTCCTCGTTACCCTTCTGATGCTGGGGCACATATGGTGACTTTTGAAGGGCTCTTGCACTGCCTGTAAATTAGGAATATTGATAGTTTCTTAATGCAAATATCTTCAGTCACCATCATGCTGCACTCATACCTCTGTAACATAGAAATCTGTGTTGCAGGCAAAGAATTTCTGCTTTATTTCTCCTTGTGCAGACCCAGGCTTCCAGTTTGTAGCAGCTCCTGTTGTACCTTAAATAACATCATTGATTCCCCAAATGGTTTGGGTTGAAGGGACCTTAAAGCTCATCCCATTCCACCCCCTGCCATGGGGGGACACCTTCCCCAGACCATCCAACCTGGCCCTGAATCAAAGGTAGCTGCTTTTAAAACTTAAAGTTAAAACTACAGATTACCAGTTATGTATGAAATACCACACGGTGTTGTTTCAATAACAGAAAATAGGAAGCTACAAAAAATCCTGCAGGCTTCGTGCCTTTAGTTCAGCCTTTTTTTTTTTTTTTTTTTTTTTTTTTTTTTTGCTTAGCCAAGGGCAGTGAGCTCTGCACAGAAACCTCCTGAATTTATGTTTTCTCTTACAAATACAGCAAATATAGGTGGTGCTTTGTCAGGAGAGAATCATTGCAGGGTTGTTTGCCCTGATGACACTGTTGCTGGTGGTATCCTTGATTTTTTTGTCACATGTTCTGTCTGGGGATGATGGTGCCAAGTTACTCCTGACACCCCTTAGAGAGCTGTGAGCTGTTTGTAAGTGATGCTGGGAATTCAAGAATTAAATACCATAACTCACCTCTGTCACTGAGCTTTTCTAAGCAACAGAGGTACCCAAAGATCTTATTTCCCTTTCTGCTCTTGCACCTCTTCACACACAGCTGTGCTGCCACCAGGAGAGGTTTTAAAAGTGCTTCAAGCAGAGGTGTCTGATCTCAAACACATTTCACTCCACCAGCCAAGTGTGGGTGCAATTTTCCTGCATGGAAGTGATGCTGTCACCCCTCTTAGCTTGAAACCAGTCCAGATTCTGAGTGCACAGAGCTGCTTCAGGTGGGAAGAGACTTTGGTAAAGACACTTTAATGAATCTTTCCAGCCTCTTGTTTATCTTGCACATCCCAAACCCTGTTCCTTTTGAATGAACTCTTTTCTTTGCACACTTCTTTCAGTCAGGGCTTGGCCCTCATGGGTTCCCCTGAGGGCTGCAGGAGCAGAGCTCACTCAAATCTGCTGCTTCTTACAAGGGATTGTGCTTTGACCCAGGGATCTTAAAATCATCCAGTTCCCATGTAAAGAGAGGACTTGGGTGGGCAGCAGTTCCCCTGTCTCAGTTGCTCTGCACCTACAAACAAATAAGAGACTCCTTTGGCCATTTTCCTGTTATCCTTTGAAATCTCAGCGTTCCCTAAAGCCATTTTCAGTGTGTTTACCTGTGATTGTCACTCCAGACATGACAACTTTGTGTTTCCCTGCAGCCACTGCAGATATTGAACTTTGTTCCTTTGATCAGTGCAGTCCATTAGGAGGGAGGGTTCTCAGCAGGGCTGGATCAAACACGAATTGTGCATTTTGGAGCTGGATGCAGATTCCTTCAGAGCAAACTGGGAGCAGGGGAGCCTGCTGGAATATCTGTGTGTTTCTCTTTCACAGAGAATCTGTGCGTGGGGATGTGTTTTCACTGAGATCTCTGAGCTCTGATGTGAAATTGAAATGGGCTTGTTTGGTCAGGAAGCAGGATTGAAGCTCTGGCGGTGTTTTTTCAGAGTTACATTAACTTTTAAAATCCATTATTCAAAATTTAGATAGCACATTAATATAGAGGGGAAGTCAGTTCTTTCCATGTTTGGCATAATCTTTTTTTTCCCCCTTTCTAGAAATCATGGATACATTAATTAAATCTCCCCTCAGGCTATCCCCAGTTTTTTCACACCGTGAGATCCTTTACTCTCTGTAATGGAGAAAGCAATCTTAAAATTAATGTTTGTAAAGCACAGAGTCAGGAGTAGGATTTTTTTTTTTCTTTAATTTTCTATGAATTAATATCTAAAATAAAAGATTTTCTGGAAGGGAGGACAGTTAGAACAGAATAATTATTGTAGGATATTGTTGTGGAGAGACAGCTGTGTAGAGTAGAGTGGGATAACTGTGTAAGATGCAGTGGGATAACTGTGTAGGGTAGAGTGGGATAAATGTGTAGGATACAGTGGAATAACTGTGTAGGATGCAGTGGGATAAGTGTGTAGGATACAGTGGGATAAATGTGTAGGGTACAGTGGGATAAATGTGTAGGATGCAGTGGGATAACTGTAGGGTACAGTGGGATAACTGTGTAGGATGCAGTGGGATGACTGTGTAGGATACAGTGGGATAACTGTAGGATACAGTGGGATAACTGTGTAGGGTACAGTGGGATAACTGTAGGATACAGTGGGATAACTGTGTAGGGTAGAGTGGGATAAATGTGTAGGATACAGTGGAATAACTGTGTAGGATGCAGTGGGATAAGTGTGTAGGATACAGTGGGATAACTGTGTAGGGTACAGTGGGATAAATGTAGGATGCAGTGGGATAACTGTAGGATAATGTGGGATAAATGTGTAGGGTACAGTGGGATAACTGTAGGATACAGTGGGATAACTGTGTAGGGTACAGTGGGATAACTGTAGGATGCAGTGGGATAACTGTGTAGGATACAGTGGGATAACTGTAGGATGCAGTGGGATAACTGTGTAGGATACAGTGGGATAACTGTAGGATGCAGTGGGATACCTCTGTGGGAAAATTTGCCTGTGGGAGGGGAGTTGGAGCTGGATGAAGTTGATGATCTTTAAGGTCTTTTCCAAGCTGAGCCATTCTGTGATTTTCTGGCCTGCAGCTCCTTTCCCTATCCAGAAGGTCCTTTTCCTGTTCAGGGTGGATGTGTTGGAAAGAGAAATGTGTTCAGCCACTGCTGCTTTTCTCTATTTGCTTACAGAGGAACACAAAGTCATTTTAAAGACTTCCCTGTGAGAGCAGCGAGTGAAACTCTGCCCTCACACCTCCACACCAGTGGGGTTGGTTATGATTCTCCTTTGGAGTGCTGGGACTCAGCCCAGAGCTGGGAGAATTCTTGGATGCCCTCACTGGGGACAATCCCTGCTCTGGCTGCAGGTTTGGGGGCTCCTCCCGGTGTGTTTGGCATTCCAGGCTCTGCCAGGGCACATCTGGCTGCCTGCTCCCTCGCCAGGTTTATTCCAAACAAGGAATAAAGCCTCTTGTTTTAATGCCTTATCCTTTGTTGGGATTTCCTCCAAACACGAGTCACTGATTTCCCAATTACAGCATTAAAGCTGGAAGGTTAAACCCCACAGCAGCTCCTTTTTATTATTAATTTGTTCTGTATTTCCTAATCTTTTGTGGCTGAGATTTACAAATGCCTTTTCTAAGGATGTTTTTAATGAGGCCAAGCCATCTGTAGGATCAAATCCTACAAATCTCACTTGGGAGCCTCCAGCAAAAAACCCCCTTTAGGGAAGGGAGAATGTTTCCCAGAGCTGCTGGTGGGTTTTTTTTAAGGAGAATTCACCTATTTCTGGGTACAGGGTGAAGAATGAATTGCCAATTCTCTCTGTTACCACATGATGTGTGATTCCCCTCTTTCTTTTTAATCTCCTTTCCAGTAGTGTTGGAAAATCAGGGAAAGAAATCCAGCACAGCCATTGTGCTTGGCCTGTACCTGAGGGAAAGCACAGCTTAAAGGCAAAGTAGGCAGTAAATATTTGGGGAAATAATCTCGAATTTGGGGTTTTATTGCAAAGGGCTGTCAGACTCAGAAAAATGAGGTTTGTAAAATGAGTATTTAGGTTTCTTTTAAAGTGGTTAAATCATAGGATCAGAGAATGGTTTGGGTGGGAAGGGACCTTAAAGGACACCCAGTGCCACCCCTGCCATGGCAGGGACACCTCCCACTGTCCCAGGCTGCTCCAGCCTGGCCTTGGACATTCCAGGGATCCAGGGGCAGCCACAGCTGCTCTGGCAATTCCAGCTCAGGCAGGAATTCCTTCCCAAGATCCCATCCATCCCTGCCCTCTGGCAGTGGGAAGCCATTCCCTGTGTCCTGTCCCTCCAGGCCTTGTCCCCAGTCCCTCTGCAGCTCTCCTGGAGCTCCCTTTAGGCCCTAAAAAAAGAAAATACAAATTAAGACAGATCAGGTCCCTCTTCTCCTCCTTCAGAGGGTGTGGGTGCTTCTGAAATAAGTTCATTAATTCTGTCAGATTTTCAGTTCAGTGCCTGAATATAAAAACCCTCAGTCCCACTGATCTCTGCTAAAAGGAATGACTGAAATACTGATAATTTCCCCTTTCTAGCTGCAGTTCCTTGGACACGACCCACGTTGTCCTGGGGTCTCTGTTTTGTGTGTGTGAAAATTCCAGTTGTAGCAAAATACACATTTTTCAAGCTAGAAGGGGAATAATTTCATCCTGTATTGAAAGAAATGAGAAAAGCAGTTATTTCCTTTCAAACTTCCCTTGCCACTTAACGTGGCTCCCACTTCCAAGCCATTTAGGAGCTCCATAAAGCCACTGGGTTTGTTCCTGTGCATGCATTAGGAGCAGAGCTGGGGTAATATGGAACAGATTTGCTGTATCATGGACACATTTATGAAGATTGATAACAGCCAGGGCTCGGTGTTAACTTTTATTTTCAAACAGGCTGCAGGAGAAACTGCCTGCTATTGCTTTGGGGCTTTGATTTATGAAAAGGTTGCTGCATGAAAAAGGCATCCCATAAAGCAGCTCTGCTGGCAGGAGCATTATAAAGTAGGGTTGTGAGTCGAGCAAACAATAACTGACTGTAATTATGTTCATTATTGTCCCTCTGAGCTCCCTGTACCTTTTTTTGGGAGGGGGTTTTGCATTTATTCCCTTCTCAGCTTTGAAGTGGTCTCACCTTTCCCAGGGAGTGGGATGAAGGTGAGAAGATCCTGCTGGTTTCTAGTGGCAGCACCCCCAAAAGAGGGGTTTTTTTGTTTGTTTGTATGGAAAGAAAGAGGTCACTGAAATCATACCTGATTGCACAAATGATGCCAGGAGGAGGAGGAAAGGTCTGTGCTAAAAAATGCTGTTTCTCTTACAATTCCCATCACTGATGCATTTTCCCCTAAATTATGACTGTTCTGTGAGGGTTATTTCAGGCTGCTGCATTTAAGCCCCTTCCAAACAAACCCAAAAAGCCCAACCTGATGGCAAAGAGCACCAGCTTTCAGAACTATTTTCCTTCTCTCAGCCTGGCACCATCCTTTATAACAAGATGAGCTTCAGCAGCAGCCAAGCTGAATTCTTCACTCAGCAGCAATTAGCAGCAAACTTTAGTGAGAACCAGTTGAAATCAAGGGGCACGACCTAACTGGGAAAAATGTGAGTGGTTAATCTAAAGTTTGTCAAACTTGAGCTGTTTTAACTTAAAAGCATCCCTTTACCAAACTACCTGAAGACCTTGCAAGAAGAAATAGGAGCTTGAAAATCCTCTGTGCTGAGGTTATAGAACACAAGAATGGCTTTCTTGGAGCAGAGTGAAGTTCTGTTAAATAAGCCAGTGTCTAATTAATGCTGCCAGCACATGGAGGGGGTGAGGAGAGACCTCTGACCGGGTTTTGTGAGCTGGCACTGAGGTTTCCATCAGGACCCTCTGCCTTCTGCCTCCAACTGCTGCCCTGGTGGCATCACAGATCCAGGGAATGGTTTGGGTTGGAAGAGACATTCCAGACCATCCAAGGATGGGCAGGGACCATGGGCAGGGACACCTCCCACTGTCCTAGGATGCTCCAAGCCCCAATGTCCAACCTGGCCTTGGACATTCCAGGGATCCAGGGGCAGCCACAGCTGCTCTGGCAATTCCAGCCCAGGCAGGAATTCCTTCCCAAGCTCCCATCCATCCCTGCCCTCTGGCAGTGGGAAGCCATTCCCTGTGTCCTGTCCCTCCAGGCCTTGTCCCCAGTCCCTCTGCAGCTCTCCTGGAGCCCCTTCAGGCCCTGGAATGTGCTGGAAGCTCTCCCTGGAGCCTTCTCCTCTCCAGGTGAGCACCCCAAGCTCTGCCAAGGTCTCCAGCCCTGGGAGCATCTCAGAACAGCCTGAGGGAAACACCCACTAACAGGCAGTGAAAAATCACTTGAAAGCCTGAAAAATCATTTAAATAATGAGAATAATATGAATGTTGTCATTTCCAGCTCACCCCTCCAGCTCCAGTTCTTAGCCGGTCTTGGTGAGAGGAACATTTTCCTTCTTCAGGTGCCACAGAGGAGGTTGAGGGCATTTTTAATATTTCTGTAACACACTGTACATCACATTAGGGCTGAGATATCTCAGAGCAAGGTCCAGCAGCCACTCGTTAGCAGCACGTTCTCAGTGGGATTATTGCTCTTTGTTGGAGTTGATGACATTCGATTGTTGCAGCCCAGCCGATTCTGTTTTATGAAAAGAGGTCTCATCCCAATCTGAGACTTGTGGAATCACACGTGCCCCTTGTGGTTTAGCAGAGTGAATCCAAGCCTGTTTTCTTAAATAACTTCATGCCCAAATGAAAAATTGGCATTTATTCTGCTATCTCTTAAGATTACAACCTTCAGTTCCCTGGAGTAATCGTCACCCACGCGAGCGGCGAGGCTTGAAGTGTTTAACTGGTGATTGCTTTTTCTGGACGCTGCTTCTGCCCATAATATCTTTTATTTTTGTGGTCACTTAACAGGGTTTGGGAGCCTTTTATAGCTGAAGAGAATAGTTAAATATATATTGCTCTGGAGAGTAATATTTGGATAATAATGTGCCACGAGTTAGTGTCTTGCGGTGTTTTGTGTTGAGTGCTGTAGTTGACCTTTGCTGGAGAGGAGAAGAGTGTCTGCTTGTTAGAACATATTATTTAGCACCTTTAGAAAGGCAAAACTGGTTGGTTTTGGTTGTTTGTTTTTTTAGTGTGAGGCTCAGTGAAGGTTTTATCACCACGGTTTGGGGACGATGATGTGATATTAGGCCTTTGCAAAGCCTGCAGTGAGTTGTAGCTCTTGGGAAATAAGTGGCAGTAATAAATCCAGAATGTGCTTTGCTGTCCTGGATTTGGTTTATGCTGCTCATTTGGGTCTGTCTGTATATTTTTTTGTGTGTGTGTCTGTGTGCTTTACACACACAGTGATGTAAAGTGGAAAATTTAATGCAAGGACAGGGCTAACATTAAAATGAATCTTTAAGTGGATGAAACTGTCTTTTTTCCCACCTTCATATAGAACCAGGTTTCAAACCGTTGCAGAATTATTTTTTTCCTTTAAAAATTGGAACTACCGAGGTATAATCTGTCATGTAATGGTAATTAATATATCCAAATAGTCCTGCAACTGGCATCAGCCACTTCTAGGAGAAATATCAGTAAAACATCAACTCAGTCTCCCAGAGCCTGGCTCTGCCTTTCCATGAGCTGGAGCTGGAGCTGGAGCTGAGGAGAGCCTTGATTCCTTTGCTTCCCTAAACCTTCAGAAACCTCCTCCAAATTCCTTATTAGGAGCAAAAAGTAAGGAATGTTTGCAGTGCTGATCCTTGACTTGTGTTCTCCTGAGCAGCCAAGTGGAATCTTGCCAGTCTTCATTAAATAATTCTTTGTCGGGTGAGTAAGGCTGAGCTCAAGTGACACCACATGCAAGCTCTAAAAATAATCTGGGATCTGGGTTGACATGATGAGGTTTGGAAGGCAAATGTTGGTTTGCTGATCATGTAATCATGGAATTGGAGGGGTTGGCTCCATCCACGCTGAGCTGATTGGACTCTGGAGCTGGGAAGAGTTTGGATTTTGTCCTCAGCAGTGGTGGGACAGCCTTGGCTAAATCTGGGCTCGTTCTTTGTCTCTGGACTCGTCAGAATTAGGAGCTGGGTTTGATCTGTGCAAAGCCAAGAAGTATTTCTCTATGTATTTCTATATATAACATTTAGGTACTACAAAATATTCCACAGAGATAAAACTGCTCCTCCTCGAGTTCCTTCTAATTAAAGCCTGTAGTTGCTAAATTCTCTTTCCTACTTTGTAGCAGCATCCATGCCCCTGTTAGAAGGAATTTGTATCATTGCCATCCATGTGATTGTTTATTTTAGTATCCTGCTATTCACTAAAAACTGTCCCTTAAGCTAAAAAGAAAAGTGCATCCTAAATTTGGGTAATTCCAACACGCTGCTCCCTTTGCAGCTGCAGGAACCAGATGTGGGAGAGGTACATTTGTGCATTTATTGTGGTATGCTTTGGATTTTAAGAGGGTTTTCCTTCTATTTTTGGAGGGGAGGGGAATTTTATAAACAAACAGTGGTTTGGGATAGTGCAAGTCGGTTCATATCAATTTCAATAAAAGTATTCAAACTCATTTTGTCTGTCAGGGTAGATGGGAATCCTGTCTTCATTTGATAGCTTGCTCCTCGAGATATTTGGAATTTAGGCAACCACAGCAGGTCAGATCAGAGTCTCCTGAGCTTGTTGGGCAGCAGCTGGGAGTGGGTTTTTAGGGAGTACTGTAAAAATGAGGGAAGTGTTCAGTGCAACCATTTTTTGCCTTCAAACAAGTGGTGGTGTGGGGCTTTGCTGAGCCAAATCTTGTAATCTCTTCATGGGCATCTCACACCCTCCTGTGTAATTAATTTTGAAGCCAGATGTGCTTTTGATGACCCCAGTTTCCTCTGACAGTGACTCCCAGCTTTTCATTAGCTGTTCTTTGGGAAAGGTTTGGATTCTTTCTTCATTGTAAACCCACTGCTAGGAAACCTGTCTGGCTGCCTCTGTCTTGTAATCCATTGATCATTTCATCCTGTAATTCACTGATAATTGAGATCCAGCCCTTGCAGTTGGCCTTCTCTGGGCTGAAGAGGTCTGATCCTCATGTGGTGTCCTGAGGGCCTGAAGATTTTCCTTCAATTTTCCTCCAAGATTTTCCTTGGCAATCAGTTCATCCAACAAATTAGGATTCACAACCAGGATATTTTTTCCTGAGCCTCATCCTGTTGTCTTCCTCTTAAATCTTTGCCCAAGAAAGGCTTTAAGGATGTGCTTAACTTTCCATGTGCAAAAGTGGAATTTGCTCAATCCTGGAATGGTTTGGGTTGGAAGGCACCTCAAAGCCCATCCAGTTCCACCCCCTGCCATGGCAGGGACACCTCCCACTGTTCCAGGCTGTTCCATGCCCCATCCAAACTGGCCTTGGACATTCCCAGGCATCCAGAGGCAGCCACAGCTGCTCTGGCAATTCCAGCCCATGCAGGGATTCCTTCCCAAGCTCCCATCCATCCCTGCCCTCTGGCAGTGGGAAGCCATTCCCTTTGTCCTGTCCCTCCAGGCCTTGTCCCCAGTCCCTCTGCAGCTCTCCTGGAGTTCTGCTTGTATTTACTTATTTTGCCAGATGTAAGGTCATCGTTTCTCTCTGATAACCTCAGAGAAGCTCTTCCCTCCCTGTGTGCAGTAAATGAATCCTTACAACACAAGGAAATTGTTTCCACTTTGCTTTTCTGAGTGGCTGCTCCAATATCCAGGAAGCATTCCAGGTGTTCTACCAGGTGGGAAACGCTCTCCAGGTTAAAAATTCAGCCCTCCAGAAAGGTCAGTAGGACTTTCTGACAGTCATCCCTGTAAAACCAGGATTTTGTCAACATTTTGAACTTGACTTGGTGCTTCCCAGACATAATTAAATGTCTCTCTTCGTGCAGTGATTGTGTGTGAATGGACTGGAATGCTCTCCCTCTCCCTCTCCCTCTCCCTCTCCCTCTCCCTCTCCCTCTCCCTCTCCCTCTCCCTCTCCCTCTCCCTCTCCCTCTCCCTCTCCCTCTCCTCTCCTCTCCTCTCCTCTCCTCTCCTCTCCTCTCCTCTCCTCTCCTCTCCTCTCCTCTCCTCTCCTCTCCTCTCCTCTCCTCTCCTCTCCTCTCCTCTCCTCTCCTCTCCTCTCCTCTCTCCTTCCCTCAATTCCAAAGGTCAGAATGTTTGAAATGGATGTTTATTTGCTTTTGACAAGGCTGGGTAAGAGATAAAATAAATGAGAGGATTTGCCTGTGATTTTGGGGGTGCTGGGGTTTTTGGAGAAAGAACATAAAAATCACACAGGGGAGGTTAACACTGGACTTGGTGATGAGGAGCACAAAAGGTGGAGTAAGTTGTATTCCAACCTTTAAGTCATTTATTTAGTGTTACTCCGTAGATTTTACATTCTCAGTTGCAGAGCAGAAACCACTGTGGTTCTCCTCCAGCATTTCACCAGAGATTCGTTAGGAAAATTCTTCTTTTACACCTTTTGGAGAAGTCACACTCGGCATCGGAGCGTAAATAAAAGCAAAAATCAACTCTGCAGTACTTGATCTTTTGCTGGCAGCACTTCCCACGCAGCGATTGTGAGGGCTCTGTGTGGGCACAGCTTGATTAGGGCCCAGCATTTGTAGATATTCAGCAATCAGATCCGTGTTCTCCCTTCCAAACCATTCGGAGGAGAGCGGAGCCATTTGGTTTGTGCCTCACACATTTCGTAACGCGCCTTCGAGCCGTCACCTACTGCATGTGCGAAGGCAATCTTTAAAAATAGTTTAATATAAAGAGTAAATTAATGTAAAAACTAAAAATAATGGTGCAGCAATGAGGATCTTCATATGCCCTTTTGTCTTTTTTTTTTTCCCCCTGGGTTCTGTTTTACAACTATTTTCTGCGCTCCAAACCCGTCCTGTGGATTTGCTCGGCAGCGATGCTGCTGGAAGAGGCTCTTTTTGGGTGAGGTAATGTTAAAAAAAGAAAAATCCTCTCGCCAGCACCTTTTTGGGTGGTGATGGAGAGCACAAGAGCCTTGCTGCTGTTTCAGAGGTGGTGTTCACACTTCAGCTTTGAGCTGCCCTTCCCTCAGGACCTCCTGAGCTGGGCTCACGTTTCTCTTGCTGCCTCCATATGCAAAATTCCTCCACTGTGGCCTGTCCTGTCCATCTGCTCAGCTAAATCCATCTCTGCTCAGGCTACCAAGGTTTATTTTACATTTTTTTTCCTCCTGGCCAAAAGAAGTGGAACCTTGCCCTGACTGTGTCTGGTGAATGCAGCGCTGCAGATTCTTTCCTACCCCAAATTCACATCATCCCCTTTCATCCTGCCACATCCTCATCAGTGTTACCCAGGAAAACACAGAGCTTTCCAAGCCCTGGATGTCCCATTTCTGCTTCCCTGCTATGACTTCCTCTCTGATTTTGTGACTCCACCTTGTACCTCTCACTCATCCCCTTTCCAAACTGCCCAGAGAAGCTGTGGCTGCCCCTGGATCCCTGGCAGTGTCCAAGGCCAGGCTGGATGGGGCTTGGAGCAGCCTGGGACTGTGGAAGGTGTCCCTGCCCATGGCAGAAGGTGGCCCTGGGTGAGCTTTAAGGTCCCTTCCAACCCAAACCATTCCATGATTCCACGAAACACATTTTGCTCTTCCTCAGAAGGAATTTCTGCTGGACACAGACAATGTTAATTGATTGAATTCCCACAAATCCTTCTGAAACCCCTCCTGGCTCTTCATAAAGCACCTGAAAACAATCAAGCTGTTACACACTTCATGGGCTGCCCACCTGAGGATGTGGATTGCCTCAGTTTCCTTGTTTCACCATATGTTTGCATCCATTTGTTCCTCCTCATCTTTGTGTTTATTCTGAGAACGCTGAGAAAAGAAACATCCTCCTTTTTTGTTGTTGTTTATTTTGCATTCTGCCAGGTCTGGTCCCAGCGTGGCTCCTCTCCTCCATCAATAGGAGTAAATAAAACAGGTCAGAACATCCTCTGCAGCACCCTCCTGTGCTGGTGCTCTGGGGCTCAGTGGGATCACGTTCATTTGTAGGGTTTTGTTGTCAAGTTAAGCCTTCCCTGGACTTCCCAAGCACAGCCCCGTGCTGGGAACCACCCCCAGTTTGTGGTTTGGATGTGCTGAGCTGCTCTGTGGAGGAGGCACAGCAAGATTTGATCTTCAGGAGCTGCAGGCTGGGCTGCTCTGTGCTGCTCGGACACAGAGGATCAGTCTGCTCTGTTTTATTCACTGCTTCAGAAGTAGCCAGGGGTTACACAAATAAAATCAGCTGCCTTTGGTAGGTGTCAGCACTTTAATGAGGAATTAAATTCAACCCTGGGTACTCCTGCCCATCTCATGGCACTATTTTAATCTCACACTCTGCTTTTTCTGTTGCTATTTTTTCCCCCATATTTTATGACAATTGCCCAAAGTCCTGATCTGGGGCTGGGGAGGGGGGGATTATGCCAGATACCTGCACAGCTGGAAACTCATCAGCCATTCAGATTCCTTCAGTGAGAGTGTCAGTTTTAGCACGAAACTCGCAAAGCTCACCGTGGTGATTTCAAATTTCCTCTTTAGTAGACATTTTGTTTGAATGCCATGAAGGGGCTCGTCTCCCCGAGCCCCCAGGAGCACAATAAGCTATGCTCTTTGAGAGAGCCCAGATGAGTACAAAGTTCCCTTCATTAAATTTTCTTTTCATGCTTTAGCATAGAAGATTTCTTTTTAAGGCTGTCTCTCTCTCGTTGCCTTTTGTGTTTTCATCCTGTTACCTTTATGAGGTTGTGATGCATCAGCTCGTTGGAAAAGGTGGGTGCACGGCTCCCTCAGAGGTTTATTCCAGCACTGAAAGATTATTCTGGCACGGGAGGTGCTTCAGGAGCAGCTGGAGAAGGGAAAGCAGATCAAGGAATTGCAAACTTAATAAAAAACACGCTGTTCCTCGCGTGCCATGTGGCTGCTGCTCATACTGACTTGTGCTGAGAAAAGCGTTGGAGATTTGGGGGTGTGTTGGATCTGTTGAGGAATTCTGGAGCAGCACTGAGTGGAGCTGGAGATCTGTCAGCATTCCCTGGCATTCCTGCTGCACCTGCCGTGGTTTGTGGGGTTTTTTTCCTTCAGTTTAGTCGTGAAATCCCTGAGTAATGCAATAAATTAATAAATAAAATACAATGTAGGACACGATCTTGTTTATTTTACAGGGGCAGATAGTGATGGGGCAAGGGGCAAAAGATTGAAACTGAAAGAGGGGAGATTTGGATGGGATATTGGGAAGGAATTCCTGGCTGGGAGGGTGGGGAGGCCCTGGGTTGGATTTCCCAGAGAAACTGTGGCTGCCCCTGGATCTCTGGAATGTCCAGGGTTGGATTGGGGTTTGGAGCACCCTGGGACAGTGGGAAGTGTCCCTGCTCATGGCAGGGGTGGCACTGGATGGGCTTTCAGGTCCCTTCCTACCCAAACCATTCCATGATACTCTGGTGACACTTTTCCCACCTCATGTCCCAAAATACAGGTCTCTCTCAGGACATGGGATAGTTCAGGAAAGGGACCTCCTGCTCTAAGGATCTCCTGGCCCTGCCTGGGACCAGCCTAGGTTGTTTTATCAACCTCAGACATTTAAAACCCCCACATTTTCCCAACAGATTCCACGTGATTGCTGGGTTTGCACTATTTACCTTTTCTTACAAGCTTTTCCCTCAGTGAAGCCCCACAGAGCCTTAAACGCTTCTGTAAAATGACCTTTGCTCATGGAACCACAGAATGATTCAGGTTGGAAAGGACCTTAAAGCCCATCCAAATCCACCTCCTCCCATGGCAGGGACACCTTCCACTATCCCAGGTTGCTCCAATGTCCAAACTGGCCTTGGACATTTCCAGGGATCCAGGGGCAGCCACAGCTTCTCTGAGAATTCCATCCCAGGGCCTCCCCACCCTCCCAGCCAGGAATTCCTTCCCAATATCCCATTTAAATATCAATTGATGTAATCATAGCAGCTTCAGGAGGTTCTCTGTTAGGGAGATACTTCATTCCTCTTTGGAGGAGTTTCCTTGTTGTTGTTCCTGACCATCCATCTGTGATCCATCCCTGACAGAAATCAATGGGAAACCCTTTGGAGGGGTTCCCATAATGAGGATGGAACCTCCTTTCCTGCAGCCCATGGTTTATGGCCTTCTAATGCCAGGCAGTAATTTCATTTAGTGCTTTCCCAAAAGGACCAGCAGAGCATTAGGGGAGTGGAACAAACACAGCTGATCAATACAGAGACAGTGCTCACCTTCAGATTAATCCAAAAAAATGGACTTGGTTGACTTGAAGGAAGTGGCCTTGTTCTCACTGACCTGCAGTGCCTTGGAAGGACAGGGCTGAGAGCAGGTTTTCCAAAATCCACCCTTAAAAAGTCAGGGTGTGAAAACAAGTCCCTGAGGGGCAGGAGGTGATGTGCCTCACAGGGCTCCCATATGGTTGGCAATGTATAGAATCCTTTAAAACATTCAAATAAGGAATAATACCTGGATTTTGGTCACTGATGGCGTAGCTCTGGGAAAAGAAAAACAATTGAAAAGTTCTTTACCATGGGTTAGAGTTCCCCCATTGAAAATGGCTTTAATTTCAAGACAGAAATGGACAGAATTTATGCAGTGATGCTAGAGCAGCCCATTCCTTTCTTTCTTCACCTGTATATAAGGAATCACTTTAAAATCACCTGTGAATAAAGGCACAGCAAGGTTTACTCTGGGTATTTTTAGTTAATTCAGGCTCTCTTGTATTGATTTATCAATTCACACCAGGGATTTGTGCATTTTAATCGAGCTCTGGTTTAGCTGGACCTGGACCTTTTCGCTGGGAGATGTCTACAGAGAACATCCCTGGTGTTGCTGTTGTTCCCTGTCCCAGTCCAGACCTTGCCATCCTCCCAGCAGTTTGTGGTTGCACATTTTGATGCCTGACACGCCTTTGAAGCACGTGCTGATCTCAGCAGAGGGGGGATTAAGGGAAAATCCTTCTCTGTAAGAGCCTGCAGAAGTTTGAACTTGGAGATCATAAAGTGTGGAAGCACCTGGGACTGCATTTAAATTCTGGTTTAGATTTCACAGATGCAGGGTAATGAATGAAAGGAGGGAGAGATGTTTTATATAGGTACATAGTGTAAAATCAAGGTGACTTAACATTCCCTTTTTATAGCACGACATCTTCAGTGATTGTCAAGAAATCAATTCCCTGGAGGAGCAGCGTTTGTGCTTCGTGCTTCATTTCCCTGCTGGAGGAAAATAGATCTGCCTTGGCCAATCAGCAGAATGAGAATCAGAGTCACAGAGTGGTTGGGTTGGGTTGGGTTGGGTTGGGAGGGACCTTAAGGATCACCCATTTCCAACCTCATTTCCAGGGGCAGGGACACCTCCCACTATCCCAGGGTGCTCCAAGCCCAGCCACCCCGGCCTTAGACACTTCCAGGGATGGAGCAACCTTGGGCAATCAGTGCCAGGACCTCACCACCCTCACAGGGAAGAAATCTTTCTTTGGAAGTGCCAGGTTGGACACTGGGGCTTGGAGCAACCTGGGATAGTGGAAGGTGTCCCTGCCCTGCTGGGCGTGGGACTGGGTGTGCTTTAAACTCCCTTCCCACCCAAACCAATTCAATAATGATAATAATAATAATAATAATAATAATACTACAAGAGCTTTATCTTTCCTGAGATTCTTTCCTTCCTTTTAGAAGGAAACCCTGAAGCTGTTCTCTGTTCCCACAGGAGATACGAGTCCAACCCGATCTGTGGGGAGCTGCAGGAGAAAATCCTCCAGTGCTACCGGGATCATGCCCAGGAGACCCTGAGCTGCTCTGCCCTGGCCAGCCAGTACCTGCACTGTGTCAATCATGCCAAACAGGTGAGTTGGACCTATTCTCACTGAAAAATGATGGAATGATGAGCAGAGCAATTTCCAATTAGTCCTTCCTCCACGCCTAAGCATTTCCCAGTACTGCAGCTCTGTGGAGACCACTCGGAGTTGATTTAAATGCTCAGGTTTCCATCTCTTCCCCTGGGAAGCTGTTGTTTAGTGTAGGAGCCCTTGCTGTTGGCAGATGTTTCCTGTTATCTGCAGTTTTAGCAGTAAAACAAGAGGATTAGAATACCTGGTAGTCTTTGCTATAAATACTATGTACTAAATGCTATAAATACTATGGATGTCTCAAACTACATTGGTCACCACTTGGAATTCTTGGTTTTTTCTGTCTTGTGTTATGCAAAGCTCTAAAACTGCCCTTTCCCTGCTCTTGCCCTCCTCTCTTCCAGTTCTGTAGGGTATGGATGTCACTGCCAATTAAATCTTTATGCTTTATTAGTGCAGCATGAAGGAAAATGACAGTAATGTGTAAATCCTCTAAAGAAGCTATAGTTCTCAGTTTTACTCTTTTTGCATCCTTCAAACACAAAAAATGCATATATTGACCTCAGCTGTGTTCTTAAATAAAAGGAAATGTGCTCCCAGCCCACGTGCAGGATGTGTAAAAAGTGCTTCAATCAGTCTGTTGATCTTTATTTCTGCCCAAATCTGTGAGTTAATATTTGAGCACGTCAGGACACCCATCTTTATGTGATAGTGGAGACCTGGCGAGCACGGCTGCTGTTTGATCATGGTAATCACCTTCCCTGGGCTTAACTCTGCCTGGGCAGAAAATGTGTGAGACTTTGGCTCTGATCCTTCTCTGTGACCTTTTGCTTTAAAATGCTGCAGCCTTGAGCTGGTATTCCCAAAGATCTGCTGAAATTAACAGTGCTCGTTGTTCCTCAGTCACTGAGAGCTCTCTGTCCCTTCAAATTCACTTCCTTTAATAGATCCTTTATTGAGATTTGTTGGCCCATCCCTGGAAGTGGCCAAGGCCAGGTTGGAGAGGGCTTGGAGCACCCTGGGACAGTGGGAGGTGTCCCTGCTGTGGCAGGGGGTGGCACTGGATGGGCTTTAAGGTCCTTTCCAACCCAAACCCTTCTGTGATTCCATGATTTCTCCTCCTGCCTGTTTTGGGATGCACTAAATCTCCTTTTTTAGGAAAAGTCCAGTGAATAACATGAGAATCACAGACCCATGAAGATTCTTAAGACCATCCAGTCCAGCTGTTCCCCAGTACAGCCAAGGCCACCACTGACCCATGTCCCCAAGTGCCACATCAACATGGCTTTTAAATCCCCCCAGAAATGGAGACTCCACCCCTGCCCTGGCTGGACAAGCCTTTGAGTGAAGAAATTTCCCATGATATCCAACCTAAACTTCCCCTGGTGCAACTTGAGGCTGTTTCCTCTTGTTCTGTCACTTGTAACCCTGTTTTGGTTTGTTCTGCAGTTTTTCTGTAGAAATCTGTAGGATTTCTCCATGGCCCTGCAGCACTAATTTACTGTATGTATAATTTTTTAAATTATTTTTTTAAAGTAACCAGAGGAAGATGGATTAATCACTCAGACATGTTTAAGCTCTAAGTTGAGTTTGTATCTGATAGGAATTTCTTCAGAAGACTGATGAGGATGAATTAATTCATGTTCAGAAGGTGCAGGAAAAGCAAATTGCATAAATATGAGCATTAGGTTTCTGAACCCTTTTAAACACCTTTTTTTCTGTTGAAGATCTTCATCCAAGCCTGTCAAGTAGTTAAAAGTGTTTCCTAAATGTTTCTTATTCTGTTTCACACATGCTTCAAGATGAGAATTCAGAGAGGTTTCTCTCATGATAACAGAGAAGGAGAAGCCTTTTATGATGGAAATATTTGCAAGCAGGAGCAATTGTTTTTCATAATGAACTCCAGCCCATCCTCCACGTGCTGCAGCTGTAATTGTAATTATTTTTACTCGCTGTTTGCCCACAAGTCCAGGCAGTTACTTTGAAATAATTCCTAAACGCTGCTAGAAAATCACTTCGAAATTACCTTCTCTGTGCGCTTGGTTGGGAGCCAGAGGAGGGGGATAAGTGGCAGATTCAGAAATGAAAAAGTTAACTGACACTGGCTACAAGAAACAAAGGAAGAAGAAAATTTGCTAGAGGGAATAGAGCAAGATATTGGAAAGCAAATAAGTGAACTAATCCGATTTCCTGGCGGTGAGTCTGGGCACTTGTGCTCGGGCTGAGCACACTCTGTGCTTTTCATAAATTGAATTTATTGACTCCTCTTTCTTTCCTATCTTGCTTATAATTATCTCCCCCTCTCTTCTGTGTGCTCCTTATTTCTTGTGCTGTCTGTAATCTCATGTCTCTATCTGTCCTTTTCTCCCCTCCTTAGAAAAGCCCTGAGAGTTGTTAATTCAGAGGGGTTTGACACATGGTTGTATCTTCCCTTGAAATCTCTTCCCAAAGTCATGAGAAGCTGGGGAGATAAATTAAACTCTGTTATTAATGTTTGCATGTTATTGTAATGATAATGCCAGTAATGGAGAGGAAAACTTAACCTAATGGAGCCATTAAGGGGAAGATATTTGGATTGTGGGTGTTGTTTATTTGTGCTGCCACTGCTGAAGTAACTCCAGCCAGACCATCTATGGCTTTTTAATCCTTTTTCCTGCTTTTCCAGCCATGGATATAGACAATAGCTGTTGAAATACACATTTTGGAGAGTTGTTTTTTTTTTTTTCTCAATTTTCCCCACCTTGAGCTACAAGAAGTTCTGATTCTTACATAAAAACAAAACTAGTCCATGGTATAACAAACCTGTGCAATAATTTCCTGTTAAACCATTGAATTCCAGAAGGGTTCAGGTCTCTGCAGGCAGGTGAGATTTAAGAGAACTTAAAATAACAATACCAGCAGCTGCTGATTCCTGACAGCCTGGCTACAAAATGTTATCCTTCAGCCTCGTAACCACTATTTTAATTTGTTGGATCAAGTAGGTCCTTAATTATGCATCCTAAATAGAATAAAACCAGGATTTTAGCCTCATCCTCCAGTATTTTTACTTGATACCAATTTTCACTCAAAGAGAAAAATACATGAAATTGGTGTATCTGGAAACACTGAATTGAAATGCCACAAAAAGACCTCATCATTTAACACTGCCCTCATGGAAGGAAGTTCATTATGGACCAGCTTCCCTCCTTGAAGCTATGTAAAAAAAAAAAATTAAATTAAATGCATTAATTTTAAAAGGCAAGAAAAAACCACTAAAAACCCTCAAAATGTAGATAAAGCCAAAACAAAGCTTGGAACACCCCCATTTGTCTGAAGGTGAAATTTTGTGGGCAGAAATATGGATATGATGAACAAATATGTGCAATTTCTTTCCTTGGGACACTAAACAGAAGTAGCCCATTTTTTCTCAGATCCCTTGGGAGTTTCCTCTGTTAACTTGTGCAGTGTTAAATCAACAGAAAGTTCATATTCAGCCCAGAGATGGCTTGGATTGAGTCTGTAATTCCTCTGCAAAAAGGAATTGTCCAGGTAGAAGAGCCATCCTGAGCTTTTCCAGAAATCTCCATGGGGTTGCCATGAATTGGAGGTTTTGGTAAAGGATGAAACTTGCCCAGATTTTTGTTTGCAAATGCACCCAGAGAGCACAAAACTGACTCCTTTGATTCCATCAGCCTGTTCTTCTCCTGGAGGATTTTGTGGACAGGCACCACCTGTTTGTGTGGATGCCCTGGAGAATTTTGAAGTCAGAATTGTTAAGGTTGGAAAATACCTCCAGGATCATCGAGTCCAAGCATTCCCAGCACTGCCAAGGCCACCACTGACCATGTCCCCAAGTGCCAACTCCACACTTTAAAGGGCTTTTAAATCCCTCCAGGAATGGGGACTCCACCTCTACCCCCTGGGCAGCTGTGCCAGGGCTGGACAATCCTTTTGGGAGAGACATTTTTCCTCAAATCCAATCCAAGTGCAGCTCTTCACCCTTGCAGGAGCTGGGTGGAATAGCACAGTTTACCAGGTGATTTTTAGGAACAATATGAGAATTTGGTTGAAGCCAACCTGACATGGTCCTAATCCCCTTTATTGTTAATTTTCCCTAATTTCCATGACTGTGAGAATGCAGTCCAGACTTCCAAGCTGTGCAGTGTTGCTCAGATACCCGAATCAGCTGTTTGGAGGTCACCTGTGAGATTTCGAGGTTTAAATTTGGGTTTGTTCCTGACATAAAGCCTCAGAATTATCAAATCCCTTCCTACCACTTCTTGCAAGGAGACTCATAATTAGTCCTTGCTCGTTTGATGGGTTTTGTAGGCAAGAAAAAAGGTTGGGTTTGGAAGGGGCCTCAAAGATCACCTCATTCCAACCCCTTGCTATGGGCAGGGACACCTTCCCACTATCCCAGTTGCTCCAAGCCCTGTCCAGCCTGGCTTGGAACATTTCCAGGGATGAGAAACCTGGTCCAGTGAAAAGAATGAAATCATTTTGAAGGTCCTTTCCAACCCAAACCATTCCATGACCTGTGGTTCTGTAGTGAAGCCCAAGATGAGTGCAACATGTTCCGACTGTTGGGGGTTTTGATTCTGACTCAGAACTTGGGATGGAGCCAGGTGAGGGATACTGAGTGTTGGATCTTTTCAGGATATTTTTCCTCAAGAGTGTAATTGCTGGGAATGGGATTTTAGGTGTTTTAATTTCCTTTAATTAGCCACAGCACTAAAGCCATGGCAGCATGAGGGGAGATGAAGATGGATCATTAGTGAGACTCTTCAGGCCTCCAAAGCACTGCCTTGTTGAGTCCTCAGATTGCTTCATTCTGCTTCTGTGACTTGTCTCTGGCCTGATGTGTTTATCAACGTTTCTTGTTCTGTATTTTTATTTTTAAAACATTGCAGATCTTAGGAAGGAATTGTAGCCAAACTTCAGGGAGTGTCTGGAATAACTCAAGAGTTACTGAGATGTGTGTTTCTCCCTCTCTCTTCCCTCCCCTCTGATCATTTTTGCAGCAGAGACTGCTTGGGAGAGGAGGATAAAGGCATTGTCCGAATCAAGCACAAGACCATCAACTAATTTCAGCAGAAGAGCTTTTTTTTTTTTTCCTCCCCGAGAACGATCCAGCAGCCCATTTGCAGGGCAGCCCAATAAAGAGAAGAAGTGGAAGAGCCATTTGAAGGGCAGCATCCTCACGGCTCAATCAGCGGGAGCGCTCGAGAAGCCGAGACCTGGATCTTATTCCATCAGAGCTCGCCCGCCCGAGCCCGCTGTTCCGCCTTATCAAAGCCCACTTATTGGTGATTGAAGGAAGGGAAAGAAAAGAACCTTTCTCTGACCTCAGAGAGGGGAGATATCCTTCAAATGCTGCTATTTCACTGTAGAATCTCCTCAGAAACATCTCTCTGTCGGAGGCAGGGGGGTGTAACCCTCGCCGCGCCGGGATGCGGCCGTTCCTCGGGAGCAGCCGCTGGTCCCGGTGTCAGAGTTCTCCTCGCAGTGTAGGATTGTAAATTCTGCTTTAACTTATTTCCCCAACTGCCCTGGCTCTCTCTGCAGGCCTTCTGCTGGAATGATGTTCGTGTTCCAACGCTTAGGGTGCTCCATGGCCTTTATTTCCGTGGGATGGTTCTGTTGTGCTCCTCGCTCCTATCAAGTCCTGACAAAAACGCCTCGCTCTGTACCAACAATAAATCTATTTTATGCACAAGATTGATGCTGCAGTCTGTCTCCCTTCCACTCCTCGGGGGCGGGTGGTGTTCCCTCTGCTGTGTCAATCACGCTTTCCCAGCAGATGTTGTTGCTGAAGCTTTCAAGCACAGACTTTCATGCACAACCAGCCCTGGTGTCAAGAACGGGGCTTGGATTGAGCTGTTTTCCATCACAGCCACCTAAAAGGATCCCACGTGATGGGAGTGTTGTCATTTATCCACCAGCACTTCCCTCCTTGGGAAATGCTTGTGAATGGAGCACCACAAGCTCTTGTTGCCTGGAGAGGTTATGGGTTCCCCATCCCTGGGAGTGTCCCAGGTCAGGTTGGATGGGGCTTGGAGCAACCTGGGATGGTGGAAGGTGTCCCTGCCCATGGCAGGGCATTGGAATGACATGGTTTTAAGGTCCCTTCTCACCCAAACCATTCTGGGATTCTGTGAAAGGGCAGAAACCCCTCCAGACTCTCCAAACCAGCCTTGTGCAAGCACCCAGTTTCCTTTAATTCTTTTTCTTCAGGTAAAAACTGCCTCACTCCTTGTCCCAAGCAATCTTAGAAGGGACTTTTTACACAGTAGTGAAAGTAATGATGTCAAATGAGCAGCCAGTCTGGAGCCTTCTGCTGTTTATTTACCTGTTCTCCCTCTCTAATTGGCTGTGTTTGAACCTCATCCTACTGAACAACTGTGGGTGCACCTGTGGATCTCATTTATTATTCATGCAAAATATTACCAGTGACTTTCCTAATTATCAAGATGCTTTGTGAGCACTGTTTAATTAAGGAATTTTTTTTTAATGCTACCCAGAGAAGCTGGGATTTTTTTTTTTTTTACATGCCAAGCAACTGTAATGTTGGTGGGAGGGGAGGGTCCTGGAGTTCAACATCAGGTGCCAGGTAAACTGAAACAACAGGGACATAAGCACCATGTTTACACGGTGACTTGCTGTAGTGTTTACAAATCAGCTAACTCACAAATCCTTCTCTCTAATGTTCTCTTTTGTAACAGAGAGCCAAGAAGTTGGCAGAGCCAGCCTTGCCAGACTCAGAATTGGCAGCAAAACGCAGCATAGAGGAAAAGCAGACGTTTTTCAGGCCAGATGATGCTGTAAAATCAGGGGAAGAGCTGTGTTGGGAAGGAAGGTCTCTGTTACTGCCAAATGTTTATTGGTTTCTCATCCTGACAGCCTTGAGCAATGAGAGTCAGCCTTGCCTGCTTTGTTCCAACTGTGTTTGAGGTGTTGTGTTCTTTAAACATCTTCTGTGGCATCAGGGGTGGCATCTGCAGCCTGTGTGGCTTGGGGGAGGCTGGTGGCAGCAGCAGGGGTGCTTTAAAAGTGGCCTTGGTGAGGGCTTCAGCACTGTCCTTGGTGTGGAGACTAAAACTGTTCCTGGTGTGGACTTTAAAACTGTCCATGTGTTGCAGCAGCCCTCTTGTTAGAGGCTAGAAATGAGCTGAGACACAGACTCCTTGTTTATCACAGCATGAAAAGAGTCCTGATTTATTCCTCTTTACAGCTCAGCCATCCTGACTCCAACTATTCCCTGACCCTGGCTGCAGCAAGCTCCTGCTCTAGGTTTCCACTGCAGCCTCTGACTGCTGGTGATTTCCTGCTGAACTCTTGATTGCAGGGATCAGTGTGCAGACTGTGATTGCAGCTTTTACCCAGCCAGACTGTGACTGCTGGTTCCAGCAACAGCTCTCACTGCAAGCCCTGACTGACCTCACAGCAGGAATTCTCTCTCCCCAGGATCCTTCTTCATCATCCCCCTCACCAGCTAACCCACTTCCTTTTATCACACTTATCTTTATTGGCTGTAGCTATGACTCCTCAGGGGCCAGGCTGAATTGGTAATTAACATAGCTGTTACTTACCAGGGGCAAGGTCACCTGTATTCCCTTCTCCAGCATCCGTGGTGTGGACTCAGAACCGTCCTTGGTGTGGACAACCTTTGCCTCTAAAGCAGAGCAGTAATTCTGGATATTTCTGGAGTTTCACCACCACCTCTCCTTTTGTGTACCTGCATCCCTGTCCTGCTGTAGGGTGTTTGATTTCTTCCTTCTCCCCACTTGCTGGTGTGGGTGCTGAAATCTTAAAATCTTGGAAGTTTCCTGTGGATTTTGAGTATGGAAAACCTATGGAGAAGTTTCCCTCCTATTCATGACTTTATGATTCTGTGCCCTTCTTCAACACCTGCAGATCCCAAACCAGCACCAGCTCTTGGTGACAGCAGGAACTGCTGGGACAGAGCAAGGCCAGCCTCCTTCACAAGTAGCAGGGACAGAGAGAGTAGAGAAATGCCAGGATTTTTTTTTCCAGGGTGTCAAATCTGATTTGCAGGACCCAGAAACAATTGTTTTTCCTGTGCCAGGTGACAGCATGCTGCATCTCCCTGCCCATGGTCAGTCCTGTTCCATCAGGAGCTGGGTGCTGCCAGATAAAAGCAGACAAGGGTTTAGATTTGGGTGCAGACAGCTGCAGGTGTGGATTTTGTGACCTGCTCAGCCCATTATTTGTGATGGTTTGTGTTGAGCTGACACTTTGGGAGTTGGCTGGAGACACAAGAGGGGATGTGGGAGGAGAGAGCAGAGGAGCCCAATCTCCTGCAGCTGGAGAATCCTTTCTGTGCTCAGCTTCTCCCAGCTCTTCCCACAAAACCCTCTGGGGGCCATGGCCAGCATTAGTGACACCACTCATGTCCCTGCCTTCCAGCCCTGACTCCCTGAGGAGCTGGGGGCTATTCCCACTGCCACAGCAGAGTTCAGGGCAGCAGTGAGGGACCCCCAGAGCCCAGGGCAGGATCCATGTGGAGATCTGGAAAGTGGCAATGTGAGGAGGTGAGGCACGGTAGCAGGGATGCTGCTGAGGGGTTCTGCTGGTGACCCTGCTCTGTGTTGGCTCTGTCACCTCCCTGGCCATTCTCAGAAGTGTCAAACAGGGCCTGGGAGCAAGGGCATGTCTGGTTTGATCATCAGTGTTCAGCAGCCAAGGATCTGGAGCAGCATCTGCCCCTCCCTGGGGAACAGGGACAGGACCTGAGCTTGGCCATGGTGTAAGGGGGACCTGGGTCTTCAAGTCCTGGAGAGAGGCAGCAAAATTCCAGGAGAACGTGGGGCACTGAGCCAGGGCTCCTCTGCAAGAATGTCAGCTCCATGTGAACAAAGACACTGGGTAATTAGAGAGGTAATTAGTTTGGTAATTACTGAGGTAATTAGTTTGATTCTCTCTCAAGCCAGTAACTGCTGGGAAGTGCTGGAGGGAGCACCTTGAGTTTCAGGCTGCAGCAGCCCCCCAGGGTTAACCCTTCACCCCCTGCATGGCAAGCTGCAGCTGACATTGGTGAAAATGGGGTGGTTTGGAGGGAAAATAACCCTAAACCCCCAGTTTGTCAGAGGTCTTGTGCCCAAAAACTTTTGAGCCACCTTCTGATGACACCCACAAGTGCCTGTGCCATGGTCAGGGCAGGATTTAAGGCAGATCACCCAGCAGTGGTGATGCCTTGGGAAGGCTGACCTGGAACAGAGACTGGAAGAGCTAAAGAATAAAGGAGATATTTATTCAAAGGTCTTTAGGATGCACCTTGGGCAGAACAAGAGCCTGGCCTGGCCACCCAAGGTGGACCCAAAATGGTCACAAAATGGACAACCAGTCAGGAGGTCTCACACTTTTATAAGTTTTGGTCCATTTGCATTTTGGGTTTAATTGTCCAATTACAGCTTCAGATTATGAAGTCCCTTCCTTCTTCTTTTCTCTCTTCATTCCACCACTGTTTGTTCATTTGGGTCTGAAAACTTTTAACAGTTGTACTTGATCTTCAGCAGGAAAAGGATTTGTCTCCCTGCTCTGTGAAGAGCTGAGTGACACTGAATGTGAGGCTCAGGGCTGCACTCCTAGTTGTGTGTAGCAACAGCAGCACAGAATCTGGAAAACATGAAAGCTCAAACTTAAGCCATCAGTGGTGTGTTTATTGCAAGATTTTGTATTTCCTTAAGAATGCTGGGGACACTTTTTGGGGAGCTGTTTGGAAGTGTCCCAGTTGATGATGATGCTGAGGTTGATCCCTCTTCCTTTTATTGGATCCCTCACATCCCTTCACCCCTGAGCTGCTTTGCTGGTTCAGCAGAGGCATTCTATGGAATTCCAGATTGGGTTGGGTGGGAAGGGACCTTCCAGATCATGTCATCCCACACCCTTGCCATGGGCAGGGGACACCTTCCACAAACCCCATCCAAGCTGGCCTTGGAGCCGTTTCCAGCTTGTGGTGCAGCTCAGCAGCTGAAGTTTTTCTGCCTGTGTCGTGTAAAACCAGGTACTTCCTGCCCACCCTGCCCAGGAGAACCATCCCTCCTTCCTCAGCCAGTCCTGTGGGTGGGTGGACAGGGCAGTGCAGCTGTCCCAGTGATCCCAAAACGAAGATCAAACTGCCAGTGCTCATTTGGGAGGCTGGAGCTGCAGGAAGTGGATCTAATTCCCCAGTGAACTGCAAACTAAGCAGATTTCTTCCTCGTGTTCATCTGTTGCTGATACAGAAATAGCAGGGCTGGGAGGGACTTGGCACCTGCTGGAGTCCACTATTCCATAAAAACTGAGAGCAAGAAATTCACAAGTTTGAGCGTGGTAGAGGGATCAGATCTGCAAAGGGTTCAGTGGATGAGGTGTAGTGGGAGCAAGGAGGTGAAAGTTCATTAATGGATGAAACCTTTTTGCCAGACATGAGAATTCACTGGATCTCTCTCCTGTTTCCTATGTCAGGTAGTGAGAACTTTTTTCCCCCCTTCTCAGTTTTAATACTATTAACACTTGGCCTGCTTTGAAAAGGTCGAAGTCAGCTTCAATGTCTTCTAATCAGTGAAAAGCAGGCAAACAAGAAACCTGTATCCCAGAGCTGCCTTTAAACAGCAGAGCCTGATGTGTTATAAAGGAGTTTGCAGCATTAGGTGAGGTCTGCCTGATAGCCAGGGGGAGTTTGAGGGCAAGGAAAGGGCTCTGATCTCTGTTTTTGCTGAAAGTCCCACTCCTGGAATTGGGCAGACAAATGAAACTTCTGCTTTTGCCTGAAAAAATTACCTTTGCCACGAGAAGTCTGTGACCAGGATCCAGCTGCAGCTGCAGGAGCACAGGAAAGGAACAGAGCAGGAGAGGATTTGTGGTTTTACAAGAGGGAAGTTGATCCTGTTGTGGTTTTACAAGGGGGAAGTTGATCCCGTTGCTGTTAATGGGAATAATGTGAAGTGCTGGGAATGGGACACCTGAGGTAGATGGAACTTATTTAGAAAGAAAACCACTTTTTTTAGCATCAAACAGAAAGGGAATCTCCCAGCTCCTGTGCCTTGGTCCCAGTTTGGTGTCAGAGGAGCAGCAAGGGAATGTTGTGGCAAACGAGTGCCCGAGTTCTTTGTTCCTGCAGGTTTGGGGGAAAATTGCTGGAGGGAAGAGGTGGGAGAGAGACAGCAAGGGATTTAAATAACCTCCAGTGAAACAAGAGCTGGTTGTGATCCACCCCAGGCCCTCTGGAATGGGTATTTTCCCAGGAAGCACCCTGAGTTCTGGGATGTGCACCTGATCAGAATCATTCACTCCACCAGTGAGCTCCGTGTGCTCCTTGGGTGCCCCGTGCAGCCTCAGGGAGCCTCTGAAGTGGCATCACTGTGAATCACCACTGAGTCTGGCTTTGCTCTGGGTTTGTTTTTTTTTTTCCTTTAAATGGAAGGATTTTAGTCTGACGTGGCAGCACTTTGGGGGGTTTGAGCAAAGCTGTTACCAAGGAACCAGAGAGAGAATCAAACCCGTGTGTGTTATCAGACCTTGGTGAGTGACTTGGAGCTCCCACAGAGCCCCTGCTCTTCGCTGGGCTGCTCCTCCCACTACCTGGGGTCACTCTCTTGGTGGCCTTTCAGGTCCTTCCCTTCTGCTGCCCAGCAAGGCTGGAGCTTCCTGCAGGTCCCAGGACACCCCGTGCTCAAGGTGAGGTCATGGAAATTGTTCAGATTGGAAAAGATCTTAAACATCATCAGATCCAACCATCAACCCACCACCCCACGTCCTCAAGTGCCACCTCCAGGTGTTTTTTGAACATTCCAGGTGGTGGGACTCAGGACCAGGGGTCCAAGAGGTGGTTTCACCTCCTGTCTTTCCCCACCAGAATTTGAGTTTTGGTCTGCACAAGAGATGCCGAGTGCTCCATGGGGGTCACCCAGGTTGGACATCAGCAGGAATTTCTCCATGGAGAGGGTGCTTCAGGCCTTGGAAGGGGCTGCCCAGGGAGGTTTGGAGTGCCCATCCCTGGAGGTGTCCAAGGAATTCCTGGATGTGGCACTCAGTGCTCTGGGCTGGTGACAGTGAGGGCATCGAACACAGCTGGGACTCGATGGTTTCAGAGATCTCCAACCCCAGTGATCCTGTGACCAGGGGATGTGGTTTCTAATCTGAGCATCACTAAATGCATCATTCAGCCTTTTCATGCCTCTGATTCCTGGTGGAAATAACTCTGCCAGGCTGGAGAAGGCTCCGTGGGTGCTGGAGGAGAGGACGAGAGGGCACAGGATGGGTCATGGAGCCACCAAAGGTCTGGCTCTGGCTGGGTGGGTGGCTGCTTCTCTTCCTGTTCCTGAGTTTGGCTTTGGACAAGCTGAATTAAGGACTGCTGTTGGATCTGTCCTGGAGCTGCGTGGCCACCGTGTCCTCCCTTGTCGCAATACAATACAAAAGGAATGACATTTATACACTGAGATGTTTAAGGTAAAAAAAAAAAGGGGAAGTTTATTTACAGGCTTCGACATTTATAGAATTTTAACAGGGACCATGGAAGAAAATCTTCCTCTCCAACTACACTGGTCAACCCAACAGTCTATCAACAGTTTCTTCCTTATGAGAAGAATGTAAATATGAAAGAACAGTTATGATAACAATAGGTTGTTTATGTGAAAATTCGTGAGAGATTTCATTACGAAAAGTAAATACAGAAGGCTGAAGTAGAACTTTAGAAAAACTTCAGTAAAAACAGAGAAGAACAGAGAAAAACCAGAGCAGCACTCCCTGGGGACACCCGGGGTTTTTTGGGAAAGCTGGAATGGTTCAGCAGCTCTGCCCTTGAGCTCGGCAGGTGAGAAACAGCAGAGTCCAAATAACCACTTTGCCCAGCTTGGTTTAAAAATACCAAAATTTCAGTTTGTCACTGCTGTCCCTGATGCCCTGTGGATCACGTGGTGGTTTTTTTTTCCCTTGGATCTCAGCCTGCAACAATCACCTGCTCAAGACCCTGAGGTGCTGAGGGCAAGCAAGAGCCCAGTAGTTACCTGTGGGAAGTTCATGACCCTCAAGCAGAGACAACCTTTTATTAAATGTGTTTAACGTGGGATTAAGGGGAAAGCTGCCTTTTTTTCAATGACTATTTCAGTTTTTAGGGGGTGGTGCACAACATGTCACACTTTGATTTCCAACAAACTAAAGACAAGCAGCAGAATCACCAACCTGATGTTCTGGAGGTTCAGCCCTTCTCCTGGGTTTGCTCCTCACTGATCTCTTTCCCCTGCCACAAGTCATTCTCCATGTGATTTAAGGGATTGCAAACATTCCTTCTGCCCAGGTCCATCCCAGCTGCCCCTGGGGAGCCTCAATTCCCAGAGAAAGCTCTGGATCCAAGCAGCCTCTGAGTGGGCTCCTTCATTTTTAAATGGAGTTTCTGCTCAGAGGTTAAATCATTTCAGCTCTGATCCTCCTTAGAACTGGTGATTAATCCCCTCACACAGCCGGATCATGTATAGAAAAATGCCAACGTGGCCCTGGGCATTTTACCCCCTCCAGTAATGAGAGCAATTCATAACCCAGCATCCCTTAAAGATCCCAGCTCCCCTGGAGGAGACAACGTTGGTCATAAAAACAATCCCAGGTGCTCTGCCCCCCAGTTCCTGGTGGGGAAAAAGTCTTCAGAGGAAAGTAATTGTTGGCTTAAAACTTCAGCCTGCATTCAGCAGCAATCCATCACCTCCCGGAGTGTTTGGGAGCTCGGGTTACTCAATATTCAGGCTGGGAATCCTCTGCAGGAAAAAAGGGACTGGGGGCAGTGTGAAATATTGCCAGGGAAATTCTCCCTAACCTGCTTGCATTTCACACCCTTCTCCTTGCTGAGGAGGGAGGAGAAAGGAACTAAACCTAAATTCTTTCTTCTGTTCCAGTCCTGGGAGAAGCAGCAGGAGAGTGGGGATGTGGGGACCTGCAGCTCCATCCCTGGGATGCTGCAGCGTCCCTGGTGCCTGCAGAGGGGTCCTGGTCCTGAGAACACAACTCTTAAATACACCTGGGCTGTGGTTTCAGGTGTTAAATATACCTGGGCTGTAGTTTCAGGTGTTAAATACACCTGGACTGTGCTTCCAGGTGTTAAATACACCTGGTCTGGAGGTTTCAGGTGTTAAATACACCTGGTCTGGAGGCTCCAGGTGTTAAATACACCTGGGCTGTGGTCTCAGCTGTTAAATACACCTGGGCTGGAGGTTTCAGGTGTTAAATACATCTGGGCTGTGCTTCCAGGTGTTAAATACACCTGGGCTCTGGTTTCAGGTGTTAAATACATCTGGGCTGTGGTCTCAGCTGTTAAATACACCTGGGCTGTGCTTCCAGGTGTTAAATACACCTGGGCTGGAGGTTTCAGGTGTTAAATACACCTGGTCTGTTGTTTCAGGTGTTAAATACACCTGGGCTGGAGGTTTCAGGTGTTAAATACACCTGGGCTGTGCTTCCAGGTGTTAAGTACACCTGGTCTGGAGGTTTCAGGTGTTAAATACACCTGGGCTGTGGTCTCAGCTGTTAAATACACCTGGGCTGGAGGTTTCAGGTGTTAAATACACCTGGGTTCTGGTTTCAGGTGTTAAATACACCTGGGCTGGAGGTTTCAGCTGTTAAATACACCTGGGCTGTGGTTTCAGACACCCCTCAGTGCAGTGGCCTTGTCCCCACTGGCCAGGGAATCTCCCTTTAAGGCAGACTCGGAGAGAAGCCAAATTGCTGAAGAAGGAAACACAAAAGATTGCTGCTGCTTCACATAAATTTACATCATCAAGGCCGTTTCGGGCTCCAGGGAGGTCCCTTCGGCTACAGTTTCATGTTAATTCGCTGTAGTTACAGCCACCTAGGGGGGTGTGAATGCCGAACCTTTCATTCCTTCAGGATCATTTTTAAAAGCTGTTACTGATCCTGGCTGGGGAGGGCTCTCTCTGCAGCACTCACGGGGTGTCAGTGGGTCTAAAGACAGACCTGACCTTTCCCAGGTAGGGTGTGGGGATAACAAAGCAAATCTCACCCCATTTGAGTCTAAAACCTACCTGAAAGTTCACAGAATCACAGAGTGGGCTCAGAAGGGGCCTTGGAGATCACCTCCTTCCCTCAGGAGCCCCAGAGGGAATGTTCACCTTGACAAACCAGATTCTCACTGGGAGAGGATCTTCTGTGGAGATGCTGCAAGAAACATCCAAACCTTCCCTTCCTCCCACCTCTTTTTCTACCACAGGCTGGTGGGAGTGTGAGAAGAAGATGAACGAGGCCATTTTCCAGTCACATTCCTGCTCCATCATCCCCCAGCTGGGAACTTTCCTGCTTTGAGACACATTGAGTCTGGCCCTTGTGCAGGTGTTGAGGTGCCAGGAGGCTTCTTTAGCCAGGGGAAACTCTAATTTTGGTGTTTGCCCTTGGTGCAGTTGCTCTGAATCCGTTTGTCTTGAGGGAAGATCACTCAGCAACCCCAAGCTGCTGTGGTCACAGCACTGAAAGAAAACATCAGGATAATTTTATTTCATGGTTGTGCCAGCCCCTCTTCATCACCTACAGCTGGAAGCCCTTGAGTCAGTGCCTCTTCTTCCTGCAGTCCCCCTGCATCCCTTCCAACAAGCATTTTGAGAGGGGTTTGAATGCTCCTTTTCCAGCAGTGCCATTGATCTCCACATGACTCAGACCCTGACCTCAGAAAAACCCAGGTGAGGGTGCACAGAAACAGATTTCAGACTTTGTTCTGCACAAAAATAACATCCCTCTGCCCTTAGTGAGCACCTGGTGTGGTTTCCCAAATGCACCATCCCTGGAAGTGTCCAAGGCCAGGCTGGATGGGGCTTGGAGCACCCTGGAACAGTGGGACGTGTCCCTGCCCAGGGCAGAGGGTTGGAATGAGATGAATTTTAAGGTCCCTTCCAACCCAAACCAGTCTGGATTTCCACGAATAAGAACTTGGATCATTGTTTTGTCCCCATGGCCCATCCTGCAGCTGATTAATTGGATGCAGATGGAGCCAGCTCCTTGCTCTGCTCTGGAATCTCCCTCACCTCACTCCCCTCCTTGCTGGGAGACGCTGACACTGTTGGATCCCCGTCCCTGCAGTCCCAGGAATTCTGAACACATCCCTGCTGTCCCAGAGCAGGCTGCCAGCTCCTCTTCCCTTGGCTTGGCCTCCCATCCTGCTGCAGCCCGAGCCAGATCATTGATCAATAATCTGTGGCAGGAAGCTGGACTGTAAAGCTGAGTTATGGGGCACATCACAGAGCAGGGTGATTGACGGGGCCGTCACTTGGGGCAGCGCAGAGGTTTATGTCTGGTAATATCTTGTGGAATAAAAATAAAACCTGACACAACATCCTGAATTATCCTCTGATGGGGAAGAGGCTTCCTGGCTGGCTGCAGTGATGTCCACGTTGTTATTGTTGGCCACAGTGAATTCCCCCTCTGGCAGGCTGAGCATGGAATTCGCTTCTGGATCCCCGACTCCTCTTTTGCCTCAAGCCACAGGATCATGACATGCAGACAGGGATGTTCCCAAAAGGAGCAGGGAATTATTTTTTGGGGTGCTGTTGAATTCAAGCCCTCTCACCAGGATGAAACAGTGTCTTGGTTTGGAAAGACAGGTATCTGCCAGGGAATCTGCCAGGTTTCCCTTGGAATGGGGAATGTAAACCCCTCACCCCCACCAAATTATAATTTTGCAATCAAGGGCTTTCAGGCAAAGATTTAGGAATAGGAATAACAGTTCTTCACTAGGAATATTAACAATACAAATGTAGTAGAAAAAACCAACAAAACAAAACCACCCAACGAAACCAGCAAACAAACAACAATTTTGGAAAACCCTGAGAGAGTCAGAGCTACAACCTGACACCCTGTTGGTCAGGGTGTTGGAAGCAGTCCAAAAGTGAGTCCTCCTGGAGTGGCAGATGTGGTTCTGGTGGAGTAGAGATGATCCTGTAGAACAAGGGTCTAGGGATGGTGAGAAGGGGTTCAGTCTTCCTCCCAGAAATGGGGTGAAGCCAGATGCCTTCATGTTCCTGTGTCTCAGTTTTATCCAGGTAGGAATAGTTGGCTCCCCCACACTGGGTGGAGCATCTCACAATGGGATGATGGAATGTGGATGTGTTAGTTTGGGGAGGTGTTAATGGTCCATTAGCAGAAAATATCCCCCTGGAGGGAGGACAGGTGGTGAAAGAGATAAGAAACACTGCCCTACCTAGTTTTTACAGGTGGCCCATCATCAGAAGGCATCCACCCAGAGCCACAAAAGAGAAAAAAAAACTGTTTCCCCGGCTGCTCTAAACAGATGAAATAGAATACACACCCCTGGCTCCACAACCCAAGACAAACAGCGACAACAGAAGTTTTCACTCAGCTCTTTGCAGTGGGAAGGGAGGGACAAAAGCAACGTTCCTCACACCCCCACAAGTTGTTTGTTGGATGAGGTTGATGCTTCTGGGAACAACCTGTTTGCACACCAACCCCTCTCCTGCTGAACATCTTCATTAATTAACTCCATCTGCCTCTCCTGCCTTGAGACAGAAAAGATCTCTTGCTTTGATCGTTTGCTGTTTACGTCTTCCTTGCCGTTTGGTAAAGCACACAATAAATACCTCGTGGCGCAAAACAAACAAACAAAAATACCTCTGAAAAAACTCAAAAACACCTACAGAATGTTCATCCTGATCCAGCTCGGCTTCCCTTGAGGACAGAGGAGCCTAAAGCCACGCACGTGGCTCGAGGTGGGGTTTGCCACCTCCGGGTGCTTCTGTAGCACCTCCAGGAGATGATGGTGTGGCCCAAAAATTCCTTTCCTGCAGACCTGGTCTTGCAAAGACTTGGGAGCAGCTGCTTGAGGCAGTGGAGGAGAGGGAGACGGTGATGGTGGGGTCTGGATGTCTCATCCATCTTCCATCCTTCCTTCACCACTTCCCTGGGGAGCAGAAGGGGATTTGCACGGCTCCCTGTGACCACCCTGGGAGTTTTGGGGGGTTTTTCTGTGCCCAGGACAGGGTTGGCTCGAGCAGGAGAAGGGACCAGGGATCCTCAGAAGGGTTCCGTGGTGTGCAGATGCCTGAGCACAGCTGCTGCAGGATGCCATGCTGAGCAGAGCATTTTCAGGGAATATTTTCCTTGTCCTGCTCTCCTGGTTTTATGTCCAGGAGCAGATTCCCCGTGGTGGGTCACTCCAGAGGATGGGACTGAAGGGAGTTTCCCTCTGACCCTTTATCAGTTTGCAGCACCCTGGACTGGCCCCGTTCCCCCTTGTGCCCCCCAGGACATCCTTGCAGGCTCCTCAGGGGCTGCCCAACCCTGCCAGGCAGTGCCAGGGCTCAGGCAGGGCTCAGTTTGCCACTCCCCGTGGCTGAGATGTGCAAACTGACCCTGTCCTGCTCTTAGGGGCAGAGATTCCCTTCTTCTGCTTCCCCTGCCCCGTTCCCTCCCCGGGCTCTGTGGCCACCCTATACCATGAGCATCCCTGGGATGCTGGGGAAGGGGTTTCCATGGTGACAGCACACTGAAAAAACCTCTCAGCACGTTCTTTTCCCCAGTTTTTCCCCCAGCTTGGATGGCAGGAGGGGGATGGGGGAGCCAGGACCCCCCTCCCCAGCCTCCCCAACACCCCAAATCTGCCCCATCCAGCTGGGTTGGGCTTCCATCCCAGCCATTCCCCCTGGAGATGGCAAGGGGGCTCCTCTTTCATCCCAAAGGTAAAATGTAAAAGCACCAGGCACTGAAGTTTGGGGTGCAGGGGTGGTAGGGGAGATTGGTTACAGCTCTCCCAAAACTCTCCTGAGGCTGAGTGAGGCTTTTCCCTTGGCAGGAGCTGTGCAGCCACGGGCTGATCCCGGGACAGGAGGTGACTCTCAAGGGCCACGCTGTTCCCAGCTCTTGGAGCTCCTGGGGAGCAGCCTGGAGTCTGTTTTTTGTTTTGTTTTGTTTTGTTTTTTACAGAATTCCTCCTGAATGCAGACCCTCTCTGCCCCTTTCTCTGTCTGAACAATTCCCACCCTTGCAGTGTAAGGAGGAGTCTGCAGTGAGGTGGCATTTCCAGGGCAGAGGGTGCAGAAGAGCCCAGGGCTGTTTGTCCAACACAGATAAAATGGGAAAGGGATCACTCAGCGTGGCACAGCTGTGTTTCCATGATGAAATTCCCTTGTTTCCCAGAACAAGGTGACCAAACTGTCTTGGGTTATGGAACCAAAAACGTGTATTCTATTTCATTTGCTGAAAGCAGTTGGGGAGATGTTTTTCTTTATCTCTTGTAACTCTGGGGCGAGGGTGGCAGATGCCTTCTGATAATGGGCCAACTGTTAAAACCAGGTGGGGCAGTGTTTCTTATCTCTTTTACCACCTGTCCTCCCTCCAGGGGGATATCTTCTGCTAATGGACCATTAAGGATTATCTCCTGCTAATGGGGCATTAAGGCTCACTAAGGGCATGACATATTCCCTTGTGAGATGCTCCACCCAGTGGGAGGAGCCAAAAATTCCTGCTAGATAAAAACTGAGGTGCAGGAGCACAAGATAACTGGTTCCACCAGATTCCTGGAGGAAGACTGGACCCTTCTCATCATCACTGGACCCTTCTCTCTCAGGATCATCTCTGCTCCAACAGAACCACATCTGCCACTCCAGGAGGACTCACTTTTGGACTGCTTCCAACACCCTGACCAACAGGGTGTCAGGTTGTATTGTTCCATTTATTTTATTTTACCTTTTTTTCCTCTCTTCTCCTATTAAATTGTATCTCTGACTGGGAGTCTGACTGGTTTTGCTTTCAAACCAGCACACAAACCCAATCTGTGTTTTGGGAAGGCCAGGCTGGACAGAGGGCTTGCAGCAACCTGGCATGGTGGAAGGTGTATGGGAACAAGATGAGCTGTAAGGTCCTTCCCACCCAAACCACCCCATGATTGAGAGCCCTTCAGCCCAGGTAAGACCTCCCAGGTCTGCCCAGTGGCTGGGAGGCTGCTCAGGGTGCTCTGGGGCTGTGACAGAGCTGCCAGAGCTTCAAAGGATCTGTAATTGTGAGCTGGAGTTTGCTCTGTGCCCTGACCCTGTCTGCTTTGCTGTAATAGATGGAGCTGTGCCTGTCTGCTCCTGGGGGTGCTGGGGAATGACAACAGGCTTGGCATTGACCTGAGGACACATCTGGCCACAGCTGCTGGGCTCTCCCCAGCAGTCACGCCTCGTGTGTGCTCTGATTAAAAAGGCAAATGTTTATTCTGGCCATTTTCTGAGTGTTCCTGAGAGGTGAAGCTGATTTTAAAATTAAGATTTAAGATACAGACAAGAACAGGATACTGGAGGCTCCTGTAATGGAGATGAAGAGCAAAGGAAGGCTGGGGCTGGGGGAATCAGGGGATCAGCACCCGGATTTTGAGGTGGGGGGAAGCATGGGGTGCTCAGGGAGAGCTTTGGGGTAAGTGCTGTGCACTGGTTTGATGGGCACTGGTTTGATGGGCACTGGTTTGGTGGTCACTGGTTTGCCCTGCACTGGTTTGATTTCACTGGTTTGATGGGCACTGGTTTGGTGGTCACTGGTTTGGTGGGCACTGGTTTGATTTCACTGGTTTGCCCTGTACTGGTTTGATGGTCACTGGTTTGGTGGTCACTGGTTTGATGGTCACTGGTTTGCCCTGTACTGGTTTGATTTCACTGGTTTGATGATCACTGGTTTGATGGTCACTGGTTTGCCCTGTACTGATTTGATTTCACTGGTTTGATGATCACTGGTTTGATGGTCACTGGTTTGCCCTGTACTGGTTTTCCCCATTGGCCCTGTGTTGGTAAAGAGGGAATATCAGCAGGTGAGCCTGGGCATGGTGAGGAGAGACTCTTTCTGAGTGTCTCTGTGGGAATGGAAGCACAGCCCTGTTTTACAGATTTCAGAGGTTCCTGCAATTTCAGATGTCCAGTAAAATAATAAAATCACATTTTCTTTGCTGTTGTAATTTGCAGTACTGGGGGTCTGGGTGCATTTTCTCCCTCTGGGCCTGGGAGGCTGGTTGGGGGAGAGGTTTCAGAAGGAGATGTCACAGAAAAGGATTTGGATGTTTTGGAGGAAGCCCCTGTGTGCTTCCAGACAGCTCCAGCAGATCCTTTCCCACCCTGGGGCAGGATGAACTTCTCCTCACCCCTCCCTGGCAGATGTTTGGCCAGTTTGCACCAACTCTCCTTTTGCCCATTAAAAGGGAATTATTTGGGACCATTGAAGCATCTCTGACTGGCACCACATGGACTGGCACAAAACCTGCTCCCTAAATCCAAGAGTTTACAGTGTCCTTGATGAGTCCATTTCCCAAACCTTCTGTTTTCACACCAACGTTGCTTTTAAAAAAAAAAAAAATCTTGCACTCACACCCTGGGTTGGAGAAATCCAAAGGAAGAGCTGCATCCTGTTTGTAGGAAAAAGGGAGGGATTTATGCCCTCTGCAGCAGGGATATTATAGAGGCAGCAGGGAGCCAGTGCTCCCCATAAAGCATCTCCAGATCCTTGTAGGGAACATGGGAATTCCCAGGGGGCTGCTTCAAGTTTTTCCCTTTTGCTGAATCCCAACAAAAACAGGAATTTGAAGGGTTTCTGCTCCAACCTTGTGAGTTTGGGCAGTGGCCCCCAAATTGTGCAGGTTTAGAAATGAGTTTGTGGAGTTTAAATCTGAGTTTAACTCCGATTAAGTCCTCCCAGTCTCTTTGTGTGACCCTGGTGGAGCCTTGGGAATGCTCAGGAAAGTGTTTCTTATGGATTTCAGAGGATCTCTGCATTGCTGTTTCTGTCCAAGGTTCAAACCAGCAGATCTGGGAGCTGGAGGTTGGTCCTGGTGCTTTTCTCTCCAAAGCTGGTTAAAGGGGAGCAGGGTTAGCTGGGATATTGGGAAGAAATTCCTCTCTGGCACAGAATTCCCAGAGAAGCTGTGGCTGCCCCTGGATCCCTGGAATGTCCAGGCTGGATGGGGCTTGGAGCAGCCTGGGACAGTGGGAGGTGCCCCTGCCATGGCAGAGGGTGGAACAGGATGATCTTTCAGATTCCTTCCAACCCAAACCATTCCCTGGTTCGGTGATAAATCCAAATGTGCACTTCTGCATTTTTCTGGGCAAAGTCAGGTCACAGCCTTGACAAAGTAGGAGCAGGTTGGAAGTGCCCAGCAGGGTGTGCAGACAGACTGAATCTCTGCAGGAGACTCTGCCAGAGCCCAATGACTTCTGCAAGGTGGGAAAGTCTCACTAAATGACTCCCACTATTAAGAACCTCCCCATTAAATCTGGTTTTTATAAATGTGCTCTTTGTTCTTTAGGCTCTTTCACAGAATCACAGAAATGTGATTTTGAAATGCTTAGAGCAGTCTGATCGCCATCATCTTAATAACCTTGACAAACTGGTGCAGCAGCTGTTTTTTAGGGTGGATTGTTTGGGATTTCCAGAAGGAAGAGGGCGGCTCAGCCTGGGAGAAGGAGCAGGCTGCAGGACATTGTGGTGTCTCGGACACCCAGGCTGGGGAGAAGACAACTCTCCCCTCTGGTACTGCCAAAGTGCCCAGGGTCAGATAAAACTGACCAACCAAGCTCTCTGGAATCCAGTTAAATCTTCATTTGTATGCCCAGGACCCTCCCAACCATGCTGATCACTGACAGGAGAAAAGAATCAATGCTTGGCAGGGTTTGATAATCTCGAGGCTGTGCCTTCACAGTCACTCCTGGGCTGCTCCATCTCCTGAATGAAGGGGGGATACACAGAGAGGGACAGGAGGTCTCTGGGAGCCTCTTCCATGTTCCAGAAGCTTGAAAAGAAGTGAGGAGCTATGGTTGTGGTCTGGCTTCTTATCCCTCTCCTGCTCCATGTATAGAATCCTGGAATGGTTTGGGTTGGAAGGAACTTTAAAATTCATCTCATTCCAATCTCCTGCCGTGGGCAGGGGCACCTTCCACTATCCCAAGCTGCTCCAAGCCCAGTGTCCAGCCTGGCCTTGGACACTGCCAGGGATCCAGGGGTAGCCACAGCTGCTCTGGGCACCCTGTGCCAGGGCCTCCCCACCCTCCCAACCAAGAATTCCTCCCCAATATCTTTCCTAATCCAAATTTGTTCTTCCTCTCCAAAGCTCAGCCACGGGGTGGGATTTATCCCCTCACTGTCCCTCCCTTCAAGTGGGGCTAAATCCTTTCTTTTAAAGAAAAAAAAATATCCCAACCATGACGCTGAAGGTGATTGGGAAGTATTTTCCTCTTAGTGAAGGAAAAGGGATCTCACACTCTTGGGATGCCCATCCCAGCCCCAGCTGCTCCATCGCTCCCAGGCTCTGCCAGCGCTCGAACTCCAGTGGACGCCTGCGAGGCTGTGATGGATGTGCTGATTTTCCCTTTCTCTCTGGAGCTCAAACCCTTTGCATTGATTTGTGTCCTCGTCTGGGTGCTGGGTGAGCGGCCAGGCTGGGAAGCAGCTCTGCCTGTCGTCCATCAAACCCTCCCAGTGCTTTGTCTTCATTCCCACTTGGCTGCTCCTGCGTGGAATTGGGGCTGGAGCTGCTGCTGGGAACACCTCAGCACAGGGACAGAAAAATGGCATTCAGGCCTGCTCTGTGCTCAGTGCTGAGCTCAGCTCTCCATCCAGGGGGCTGGGAATGCTCCTCTCCCATGGGGAGGGGTGGGTGAGATCCCTGGAGGGTGTGGATTCACAGAATTGACAGAATCACAGAATCACTGGGTTGGAAGAGACCTCCAAGATCATCCAGTCCAACCCTAACACCTCAACTAAACCATACCACCAAGTGCCACATCCAGGCTTTGTTTAAACACATCCAGGAATGGTGACTCTACAACCTCCCCAGGCAGGCCATTCCAGCACTTTATTATTCTTCCTGGGAAAAACTTTTTCCTGATATCCAGCCTGTATTTCCCTTGGCGCAGCTTGAGGCTGTGTCCTCTCCTTCTGTCAGTGCTGCCTGGAGAAAGAGACCAACCCCAGCTGACCACAGCCACCCTTCAGGGAGTTGTAGAGAGTGATAAGGTCACCTCTGAGTCTCCTTTTCTCCAGGCTGAACATCCCCAGCTCCCCTTTGCAGAGCACGTGGTGCTCTGAGTGTCCATGGATGATGCAGGACATCTCTGGATGGAACCCTGGAATCCTGGACACGGAGAGATTGATCTCTTCCCTCTTCAGTTCTCTGTGCTGCTGCAGGTTGTGCTCCCTTGTTTATCCCTGTTTCCATCAAACACAGGATAAAATCAGGGGAGCATTGCCCTTTGTGCCTCTGAGGGAATTTTTTTTGGGCAAATAATCCCATCCTCAGGGTCCTCAGGGAGCTGCTTGCCTGCTGATCCCTGGGCTTTGCTGGATCCAGCGGTTTCCTCTCATGAGACCAGTTTTTGGTTTTGATTCATCCATGAAAAAGCTGGACAGGGAGAGCCTGGAGCACTTGGGGTTGTTGTGTTTCTCCTGTCCCGGAGCAGCCTGGCAGGAGCTGGAGGCTCAGCCCCACCCCAGGCTGGTGATCACAGGATCATGGAATTGTTTGGATTGGAAAAGACTCAGAGGATGACTGTGGATCCAGCCCAGAGGGGTTTGTACAGAGGCACCCACTGCTCCCAGTGCTGGTGGCCTTGGCAGGAGAGCCAGGAGCTGAATTTTCCAGGGAATCTGCTTCTCCTCCCCCCACTGAGGAGCATTCAGGCTCTCCCTGCTCACAGAGCTGTGTTGCTCTGGAGACAGAAAACATTTGCTGTAAAACCCTGGACACATGAAAAGTTTCTCCAAGGAGAAATAACCCCAAAAAATGCCCTGCTGGGAGGCACTAAGGAAAACTTTCCCCAGCCAGGCTGTGACATCCCTTCCTTGATCACCAGCCAGTCCAAACCCTGCTGAGACATGGGGTGGATTTATGTAGCATTAACCCCACCAATCCCCGGGAAAATCAATTCCATGGGGTGCTGTGATGCTGGAAAATCATCTCAGGCTGCAGCTGGGACACCCTGGGCTCTCTGCCCTCGGTGGGTGATGTGACATTTGGAGCATCTGTCCACACTGGCAAGGCCATAAACCAGTCAGAGCTAAAGAAAACGTCAGATTTGTGACCTGGGGTGCTGAGTCACTGGAGGGAGAATCAATCCTCCCACTGTAATGGTAATTTTGAGGCGTCTCTCTCCCTCCTACCACCTGGGAAGCTTTATTAGGACTATTGATCAGGCTTTACTCATTCAGCAGCAGTGGTGGGAACTGGGAAAGTCGAGGAAAAGCCCCCACAGCAAAAAAAACTCGCAGGCAAAACCCCCCCAGGGGTCTGCCCTGATACTGGGGAGACCCCGGTGAGGGTGGGAGGTGAAGGATCTCAGTGTGGCTGTGTTGTAACTTCCCCATGCTCAGGTGGTGGGGCTTATTTGCTTTGCTTGAAATGCTGCTGCTTGTTAGGATATATATATTTATTTTTTTTTTTTGGCTGCTTTGATGGTTGAGGGGTTTTCCAGATTAAAATCTTCCCCATTTCTTTTATTTTTGTGATTTTTTTTTTTTTTTTTTTTTTTTTTTTTTTTTTTTTTTTTTTTTTTTTGCTTTTGCTTTCAAGGGATGAGCTGGAAGCTTTAAAGGGCTTGGGAGTTACGTTAACAGCTTTTGATTTTATTTACATGGCGAGGGGCTGAGCTCTGCAAAGCCTCCAGGAGCTTAAAAAACGCATCTTCAAGCATCCTTGTGCACTTTCCAGGTCACCCAGCCCCGGGGCTATCCCTGGATTTTATGCCAAATTTTATCCAAGGCTGCTTTTGCAGGGAGCAGAGTCTCCTGTGGCTCCCTGTGCATGGACAACCCTTCCCTCACCCCATGGATTTGGGATCTGTGCTCACCCATCAACTCCAGATAACTTAGCAACAGCCAAATCCGTGTTTGCCAACATTTACACTCCACAGAGGCTGGGAATTTCAGCTTCCCATTGACTTTGGGGATGCTGCAGTTCCTGCTGAGCTGCCCTGGCCGTGGGGGTTCCCCTGGAAATGCTGGGGATTGCAGCCAGCAGAGCCAATTCCAGCCTTTCCACCCCAAACATGCAGCTCTGGGGGGCAACCAGGCTGGTAGCCACAGGTGGGTGTGCAGGGAAATCCCAGATTCAGCTCCCTGGGATCTCAGGGAGGGTTTTTTTCCAGCACAAAGAGAAAAAACAAACAAACAAACACACACACACAAAACAACAACAACAAAAACCAAACCAAAACAAACAAAAAACCCAAAAAAACCAAAACCAAACCAAACAAAAACACAAAAAACCCCCCAAAAACAAAACAAAAACAATCAAAACCAAAACAAAACCAAACAAAACCAGCCAAAACCTCCAAAACAAACAAAAACAATCAAACAAACCCCAAAAAACCCCCAAACCAACCAAAAAAACCCAAAACAAAACAAAACAAAAACCCCACCAAAAAATAAACCAAAAAACCAAAACAAAAAACCAACCAAATAAAAAAACCACAACAAAAAACCCACAACAAAACAAAAAAACCACTCACAGCCCAGAACCCTGAGGGGGAACAAGACCTGACCTATTTTTATCTCATGAACTGACTACAGATGAAGGCTTGGCTCCCCAGAGAGAAGCCACTTCTCCAGGCCAAATGTGGCTTGTCACGTGAGGCAGGACGTGGTTTTCCACTTGGATGTCCCTCCCTGCCCAGTCGGTGCTCACAGAGAGGCAAAGATGATTTTAACTCTGAAATTCAAGCCCAGGGCCAAAGCTGAGTGCACCTGGACTGGCTCAGCCCAGCCTGGAATTGTCCAGTGTGAGGAATATCTGGGTGGGCCAGCTCAGCACACGGTGCCTGCCTGTGGGGCTGGGCAGGGAGCCACCAAGTGAGGCCATAAATGGATAAAAAAAAATGAGGTTGGATACTTCTGTAATGCAACACAAGGCAGGGATGGCACGGAATAAAAAGCAGGAAGGGATTTTAAAAGTTCCTTTGAGGTAGCATCAGGGTAACCCAGCTCATGTGTCTCACCCCAGGGCCAGGTGGGAATTGTTTTGCAGCCCTGGTGGGTTTTCCCCCAGCCTTTTGAGGCACCATCATCCTGGTCCAGGAGGGCCCTGCAGAGGGAGGGGTTGGTGCTCCCTCTCTCTCCTCTTGGGGGTGTTTGAGACCCTGACAGGATCAGATCTTTCATTCAGGGACCAAATTCAGCCTCTCACCAGCTGCAGGGAGATGCCTTTACAATAACAACCCTTGAACTTCCATCTTTCCAGCCCTGCTCTGTCATCTCTCGTGCCTTTGGACCAGGCCTTGCTTTGGCTTTGTGGGGACCTGACATCCTAAAATTTTCCCAGAATTTCCTCTAACCCAAGAGGGATGGGAAAAGCAGCAAAACCCAGAGCAGCAGCCAGTTTATTTCCACCACTGCCCTGCAGCTCAGCCTCTCCTCCTCCTCCTCCTTCTCTCCCACCTCCAAATCCATCCCAAATCTGCTGCCTGCCCACACCTGGGGCACTTGGGTGCTGCTGGGCATTTTTGGCAGCAAGGGGTTGAGAGAGTGGCTCCATCAGAGCTTTTTGTAGCCAAATGCTTAAATTCCTGTGAGCTGTTTTATCCTCTGGCCCCTAATGAAACAGGAGAAAAGGAACAGTGATGAGCTGCTGAGCTTGGACCATCTCTGAGAGTTTTTGGAGATCCCTGAGGAGGAAGAGGCTGAGCCAGGAGGGATGTTTGTTTGTTTGTTTGTTTAGGGTATTTTGTTTGTTTGTTTGGGGTTTTTCTTTTTCTACTTTGCCTTTTTTTCCCTTTCTTTAAAAGCAAACAAAAAGTATCCATGTGCACCTCAAGCACTAAAGTGCTCCGTGCCAGGAAATGACAAAAATATTCATTACTCGCCTGGGTACTTGAGTTTTTTAAGCTCAGAGTGAGTTCCTGGGCAAGTGGCAAAGCACAAATAACCCAGAGGAGTGGGAAGAGCAGAGATGAGGAGGGGAGACAAGGAGGAGGGCATGGTTGGCTTTCATCTCTCTCAGCTGGATCTCATCAGGGTGCTTTGGTCAACCAGAAATGCCCAGCCTGGACTCCATCCTTTAAAAACCAGGCTCCCTGGTCAAGCTGCTGTGACTCTTGGGAGGGTTTTGTGCCCCAGCAGACCCCCAGGGTGCTCCTGTTGTGCAGCCTCTTTGATGAGCCTCTCACCACCTGTTGGGTGGGCACAGCAAAGTCTGCTCTGATTCCAGAGCAGGAGCTTGGAATAAAAGGGCAAAATCATGTCCAAACCCAGCTCTGCACAGGCTGCTCAGGGTGGAGGGACCACAGCTTTAATTTCATGCATTTTTGGGGTGGTTGGTGCACCTGAATGTTGTTTTTCTCTAAGACATGGTCCTTTAGTTACTTCATCCCATGGTGGATGGGATGTTTGCTGTTGATTCTTTGTCCCATTTGTGCCTCTCTGCACTCAGGTGAGCTCCTTGGTGGGACATTAACAAATCAGCAGTAAAGCAAACATTGTGGAATGGATTTTCTGATGAGGAGCAGTTCCTGGCTGAACTTTGGAGATGGGACAGGCAGGATTTGAATGTCAGGTATTGGCAACACTTCCTAAAGTGCATTGCAATTTGGCAAACCCTGGGGTTTGTGTAAAAACTGTATTTCATAGATTATTCACAAATTTTGTAATTTTTTTGTTCCTTTTTTTTTTTTCCTTTATGTACCGCTTTTTCCAAGCTTCAGGTTTCCAGGAGTGGAGAATAAGATTGGAATGAGCAAAATAAACAGGTCATGGTGAGACAGCTTAGGTGGTTAGTGGAGATTGGATCTGATTGGATCACTCTAAAAAGGAGTGTGGATAAAAATAATTCCAAACACAACCCCAAAATCTTTAATCGCCTTGTCTTGTTTGTTTTCTTTTATGTCTTTTTTTTTTTTTAATAAATGGAATTTCAGACTGTGACCATGAGCAAGATGAAAAGCAGAGGGTGGGAAGACAACATGGAAATTCTTAATTGCCCTCCAGGAAAAGTATCCATCAGGAATATTGCCCAGCAATGGGTGCATGGCAATTCTTGAGTGATTTTAGCTTTGGATGCTGAACACAAAGTTCCTGCTAAAAGCTTTCCTCCAAACCTTCCTGTGGAAAGTGTTTGTTTAGAAATATTGGCGTTTTGCAATGAATAACAATGTCAGTGAAAAAAAGTCCTCCTGGAGTATGAATTCCCCTGAGCCTGTGCATTAATCCAGGTACCATGTTCATTTTTATCAGGTTTATTCTTCCTTAGAGGCTGAGCCAAAGAGCTTCCAATTTACCCAGGTCATTAGTGATTTATATGATAATTGGATCTAAGTTGATTTTAACTATTTGCTTTAAATCTCCTGGGATTTGTATTCTCGGACATTTTAATGCCACTGGAAATTTCACTGATTAAGCAAAGACAAGTATATGTACTTAATTAGTCCTGAAAACCAATTAGTCCTTCGTCAGTCAAATTAATCTTGTATCTGGACTTTAAATGAGTTCTAAGAATTTTGGGGGTTGACCTTTGTGGGCTTGAGGGTGGAGTTCAGCACATTCCCCCCGGGATGCTCAGCTTTGTCCTCCTTTGTTTCTGCTGCCATGGAATGTCTGAAATGCAGTCGTGGGTGATCATCCAAAGGGAAGAATGGACATGGGAATGATGGTGGAGCTGATCTCTTGAGGATGGAAGGCCATAAGAACATTGAAATACTCTGTTGGGTCTTCCTGCTCTCCTGGCAGTGACCAAGAGGGTCTTTGTAGTGCCAGGACAGACTGACAGGATCCATGGGTTGCCTGGGGTTTTCTGGCTGCAGCCTGGATGCAGGAAATGTGATCTTCTTCCCATGCAGAGTGCAGGTTAATACCTCCTCCCAGTTCTTTTTTGTTTGTTGGTTTGGTTTTGGGTGGATGTTTTTGTTTTGTTTCATTTTTTGTTTGTTTGTTTGTTTTTGTTTTTTGCTTTGTTTTGTTTTCATTAGGATTGGGATGGATATCCCAGAATCACAGAATGGGGAAGGTTGGGAGGCACCACTGGAGCTCACCCAGTCCAACCCCACCCTGCTCCAGCAGCTGCTCAGGGTTGTGTCCAGACAGCTGTTGAATCTCCAGGGAAGGAGACTCCACAAGCTCTCTGGGGAGATCTGTTCCCAGATCCCTCCCATCCTTGCAGGACCTCCTGAGGATGGTGATGACCCACCTTCATTTCTGCTCTTTGGCTGCAGGGCCCACAAGGACTCTGGTGAGGTAAGAATCACCCTCCCCCCACTAATTAAACTCACTGTTTTCCTCAATTTGGCATGATCTGGTTTTGCCCACAATTTTTTTTTTGTGTAGGACCCCAAATCTCCAAGAATGTGGCCTGTGGACCCAGAGGCCAAGTCTGACACTTGAGAAATGACAAAATTTTGGTTCTTCTCCAGGTCTGAGGTGTGCAGCAGTAGGTGGAGGGGCACCAGTGAGACCAATGTCCCCAGAGCTGGGGAAGAAGGGGCAGATGTGGGGTCTGGATTCATCCTGCCCGGAGGAGGAGGAGGCTGTGCTGGGAAGGGCTGGGATGTGGTGGTGGAAAAGGTCTGGGAGATGAAGAAGGTGTGGCAATAAATCTGCAGAACTCCTCTTGCTCCCTTGCAGTCCTTGGCCATCTGGGATGCTGGACGGTCCAGAACTGGATTTGAGGCTCAATTTTAGGCTCAATTTGTCCACCCAAATTTATCCTCCACCCTTTGATCCTCCTCCTGCCATGAGCACTTCCAGTGGATACCGATTGCAGCAGGGAATGACCCTTGGGAATAGACAGAGGAGGTCATTTGGCCAAGGGTCAGGGAGGAAGTCTGAGATGGAGCCAAGAATAGACCCCTGCTCCATTCAGCTCCTTCTCCTGCCCTTCCCAGCAAGGCAAACAACTGGACACATCCAGTCTGCTGGGACCAGGAGCCGAGCCAAAGGTCAGAGCTTGGGCACAAAGATGCTTCTGTCAGCAAGGCTCTGATCTGGGCTGAGGCTGAGAGTCAAAGCTGGCTCAGATACAGATGGGGCTGGGGGCTGGGAGGCTGAGGCAGAGCAGTGATTATCTGAGAAAAGAAACTTGGAGAGGGAGGAGTGTGAAGGGATGAATGGGTGGAGACTGCGCAGGGTGCAGCTCTGTCTGTGGGGCAGCTGCTCCTCCCGGGGCTGTGGTCACCAGGAGGAGCCATGGGTGGCTCAGGTCCCCCTTCTGACCCTGACTCTTGCTGTCCTCTTGCCCCACCTGAACAGTGTGGCCTTGCACCTCCACAGCCTGAGCTCTCCTTCCTGTAGATGATCCCCCTGTGATTCCCATCATTTTCAGGAGAGGGCCTGCAGGACTTTGTCCTGTTGCAACCTTGTGGTGATCCCTGAGGTCTGAGGATCCCAGAACTTCCATCCACCCTCTAATTTCTCAGTAACTGTGGCTCTTTGTCTTGGAGGAGATGTTCAGGACTGTCCCTCTGACCAGGGAAGGATTTAGAGGGTCCCCTGCAGCTGGGATAATCATTTTTGGAAAGTGAAGAGCACAGCATCCTGATGTAGATCCACCAGAGTGAAAGGCAGGGAGAGCAGACAGGGGAAGGAAGCCAAACCCACTCTGTTTGTTGGCTTTGAGGTTTCACTCAGGCTCTCTCTCTGTCACTAAAGCATCTCTTTAGTGTTTTTAACCACTGAGAGGCCTAAAAACACATGAATTAATGAATGGCCATTCTTTTCCTCTGATGACCATCCCCACTGTGCAGGACAGGACTCCTGCAGTCTCCCCCATTCTAATCTCAAAGCCTTCGGATTCAGTTGTTGTCTCATCCTGTGAATTTATCAGAGGGCAGAATTTGGCTGGTGCTGCCTGGTCAGGGGTTTCTGTAACTAAACAGTGACTCCTTTTCCCCTTAGGATAAGCCTTTTGCAAGTCCCAAATTAGGGCATCAGGAATTTAGGAAACTTTTCATGCAAACATTCCCCAGCCTCTCATCCCCTGTCCAGCTGGAGAGGAGCTGTCTGCAGAGAGCTGGGGTTTAATGCACTCCCGAGCCTGGATGGATTGTCTGCTCCCCCACTCCAGTTGGAAGCCCTTTTCCAGGATGTCTGAGAGCTGTCATTTATTATCCACAGAAACTATAAGCTGAAATCTATAGCTGCAGCTTCAGTGAAGGGTAATTCCTGCTGGAGCCGGGAGCTGAGGCTGTTAAAACGAGACTCTTCCTGCACAAAGCAACCCTTTAATGACTCTCAAATGCAGCTCAGACAACAACCACACCACTTAAACACCCTCTCCAAAGATCCAGGCTCTGCTAAGTGGATTAACTGCTTAGGGAACTCTCCCAGCGTGGCAGCCAAACTCCGACCTTGTAATGGACCAATTAAAAGGTCATTGTTACTCAGGGTTGCAGCTTCCTTGCAGGAAGAGCTTCCACACTCCCCTCTCCCACCCAAGGCCAATATTGACCTTTTAACCTGTTAACAACGGAGCAGTGAATTCACCCTTTGGATTCCTCTTTGTGTTTTGGAAGGCACCAAGGAGTTAATACCAGAGATGCTCGCAAAGCTGGGAAGCACAGGCAGCAGGAGAACCTCGTTGTCAAGGTTTTGTCAGGAAACTCTTTCTGTGGGGACAGATTCCTTGTCACCTGCTCTGCTGCTGACTCCTGCGCCCACCAAACTGGAGCCAGCCTGGATTTTCCAGCTGGAAAAGGCATTTCATGTCGTGTTGGCAGCACAAAGCTGTCGTAATTCGACACAAAGAAATGACACTCACGCACTGGGATGTCCGAGGCAAGAAAGGGAAGTTTATTTACAGACTTCAACACTTACAGAATTCCAGCAGAGACCGTGGATTGGAGGAAGAAAGTCTTCCCCTTCAACGATGCTGGTCAACCCCACAGTCCATCAACAGTCTCCTCCTTGTGAGAAGAATGCAAACATGGTTATACTGTTACAATAACAACAAAGTTGTTGAATGTAAAATCCTGTCTGACTCCATTGCAAAAGGTAAACACAGAAGGCTGAAATAGAACTTTGAAAAAACTTCTCAAAGAGACAGAGGAGAACAGCAAAAATCCAGACAACACAAAGTCACCATCAGTCCTGGCCCACAGAGATTACTCCATCCTGGTCCTGACCCACCTCGCCATGGGAAGGTTCCTGAGCCCTTGCAAGTGTGGTGCTCCCCAGTCCATGGCTGGTTTGATGTCCCCTGGCAGGAGAGCCCAAGGTGACCACACCAAGTCACCCAGATGGGCGATCCCAGGGTTGCCTGTTTCCCTCCAGACTGTTTGAGAAAACCCTGCCCAGGATGGGACACAAAACTTTCCCATCTTTGGAGCATTCTCCAACACCTGTTTTTTGTTGTGGATTTTTTTTTTTTTTTTAATATTACTTTGGCAAGCAGGGGAATGAGTGGGGGTGTTAATTCCTAGCAGAAGCACTGCAATCCTTCTGCTGTCACCTGCCTGTCTGGTCCCTAACCTTGAATGATGCACCCTGGCATCCCCAGGGACTTCCTCTGATTGATTGATCCCTATCTAAGCTGGCAGATGAAGGAGGATATTTACTGCACAGCCCAGAACCCTTCAGAAAGATGTTTTATTGAGGCTGCTCAGAGAACAGGAAATGCAATAAAGCACCGAGAGACAAAAGAAGAAAGGAAAATACAGCCTGCTACCTGTTAGAAGAGAGGAAAATACTCCCTTACTGTTGGAAGAGAGGAAAATATACCCTGCTATCTGTTGGAAGAGAAGAAAATACCCCCTCCTGCCTTTCAGGCCAGAGCAAGAGCTGGAGCAGCCCATCCTGCCCACTCACACAGGTCACTCTTTGGCCATCCCCTGCAGAAAGGGATAGCTGCTGTTTTCCAGCTGATGTATTGACCCAATAAAAGGTATTATTACATTGCCCATCACCACTGACTGCAGCAGAGTGCTTTGGAGAGAGTGATGGCTCCCTTTGGAGATGCTCAGAGCAGGAAGAAGTGGGTGTGGATGTGTGTCAGCACGGGAGATCCCTCTGCCTGGAGGGAGCAGGGCTATCCAAAGACAGTCAATGGGAACAGCTGCTTCTTACTGCAGTGGATTTTGTGGAAAGGGGAATGCAGCTTTCCGTGTTTTAAACTGAAGTGCAGAGCAAGTTTAGATCTCAGGGATGCTCACCACTTCTGTTGGTTTCAGCAAGGCCCAACTCTCTTCCAACAGTAAGGGAGTATTTTCATCTCTTCTAACAGGTAGCAGGCTGCATTTTCCTCTCTTCTGAGGCTGTTTTTATCAGCAAATTGACTCCTGCAGCAGATCTGGCCTCAGAAATGTGCTTTTTTTGCCAGCCACAGGTGTGCATGTGTGCACCCTCACACACAGGCCCGGCTGTGCTCCTGCCCACCTTTCCCTGCACAGCACACACTTCCTCCATGGCATATAAATCCAGAGGGGATTTCACAGATTCTGGGATTTCTCCCGGTTTTTTTTTTTTTTTGTGGCTACTTGTTTGATCCAGGGGCTCTCTAGTGAAATGCAGGACCAGCTCAGAGCAGCTCCTCTCCCTCCCTCAGGTGCTCTGAGCACCAGGCTACACCCTCAGAGACCCCAGCTTTCCTTTTCCCCTGGTCCTGCACCTCTCAGCGAGGCAGCCTGGCACTGGTTATGGCCTGGGAAGGGATTTCACCTCCTAAAAGGATATCAGGTTGTGGTTGAGGCCTGTTATCAGCTGCTGGAGGAGATGATAACCTCGTGGGTGAGATGTCCCATGGGGTTTTCCCATTGCAGGTCAATGGGGTCGCCTCTGCACCGTCATTACAGGGACACAAAGGTGCCCCATGCCTCACTCCTGGAGTTCCTTCCCTGGAATTTGGCCTAAGGAGGCCCCAGTTGTAAGAACACAGATGTGTTTCTGCTCTTGACAGGATAATCCTTCCTTCCTCTCCTGCCACAGGGCCCAGGGACAGCTTCAAGGCAAAGCCCAAGGGGATTATCTGGACGTGGCTTTGTTCCCTGCTCTGGAGGTGCAGGGATTACACGGAGGAGGCACCGTGGCTGATTAGTCAGCTCTGATTATCTCATTCACAAAAAAACAGCTCCTTTTGAAACTTCAAATGGTGCTCTCCAGCTTTGTGATGCTCTGAGGAGTCACAGGGAGACAGAGAGGGACGCTAAGCAATTCAATCCAGAGCCAAATGCCCTGGAAATGCTGTGATAATTGTAAAACTTGCTGCACATCATTCCCAGCTGCAAGCCTGGCAAACACCCCTGGGCCTCTCCTTTGTGTTAGGTTTGATTTTATATATGTTATATAAGGTTATACATAGATATATTATATATATATTGTATATTAATATATAAATTTATATACATATATATAATTAAAGCTTATATTTTCTATATATTACGTGCATGCAGACACACGAACGCTGAAAGCAATTTTAAATTACAAATGGATTTTCCCTGCCCATAAATCACAGAGGAAATTCGCTGTAACAGCCCCAAACAACCCTGCCCTCCCCACTTTGGCTGGAGGCAGAAGACACCCAGGGTCCCTGTCAGTCACCCTGCCCTGAAAACATTTGCAGCAGAGGTCAGAGCTGGTGCAGCAGCAGCCCCAGGAAATTCCAGCCGAGCTCTGGCTGTAACCTAGAGGTGAGATAAGGAAGAAAGGGAGAGGAGCTGTCAGGGAGAGGGTGTTGATGGAAGAGTTTCCGCCGTGTGAGCTCTGGATGAAGGCTCCTGGTGGTCTTGAATCACCTCTAACAAGTCCTTTGTGCTGCTGGATGTAAAATAAAGTGCCAAGGGTGGGTTACAAACACAGGGGCTGTGCTTGGAGCTGGTCCCCTCCCAACACAGGGTCACGCTGAGGGCTCTGTTCTCCTCCTTCTTCCCTTGTTTTCCAGTCTCATCCTTTCTTACCTCCCACTGTCTCTCCAGCTCTGTCTCTCCAGTTCTGTCTCTCTTTTTCCCATGAGAGCTGGGAAGAGGAAGAGCAGCACCCACTCCCTCAGTGCTGGTCCTGGGACAAGACAGAGAGGAGCCATTCCCTGCCAACCATTCCCTGCCAACTCCACGGGCAGAATTCCAGCCTCTTGCTTCTCACATCTCCAGCCTGCAGGACCCCAGCTCTTCCTCACCAGTCCATCCATCCGTCCATCCATCCATCTGTCCATCCTTCCATCATCCATTATCCATCCATCCATCATTTGTCCATCCTTCCATCATCTATTATCCATCCATCATCCATCCATCCATCCATTATCCCTCCATTTATCCATCCCTCCATTTATCCATTTATCCATCATCCATCCATCCATCCATCATCTGTCCCTCCATTTATCCATCCATCCATCCCTCCATCCATCCATTTATCCATCCAGGGGTCCTCCAGCTTTTCCCTCTTAGGATGCAGCTCACCAGGAACTGTTAGAGGCTTTTTGGGGCTTTCAGCACTGGAACCCTGCTTCTCCTCTCAGTGTATCAAGTATAGAAGGATGGAAATTGGCTGGAACATCGAGATATTCATCATGCTTCTTTCTGACCATGTGAGGATAGTTTAGATATTTTTAGGACATGGCCATGTGTCGTATTTAAGCAAATTTTCTGGGATCCTTGGATGCACAGGTTCATGCATGTTTGCCAGGTGGACTCAGGACTGTGGGACAGCACTTCCATCATGGTTTTGACAGTGACCCTGAGAAAGCTCCTTTTGTACCAGTGACTCCCCACGAGAGCAGAAAGATCTGAAATCTGCTTCCATGCCCACAGATCCATGAGTATTCCTGAGGGCAGCTGGGCTGCTCTGAATAGCTCTGGATTCTCAGCTAGAAATGAAGGATTCATACCCAAAGTCCAAGATGCCTGGAAAGGGTTTGGGCCTGAAGGTTTTGCTTTTCTCCTCTTTGCTTCTTTGCTTGATTTCTGTGGTTCTGTTCTTTGCTCTCTGGTTTGACCCAGGCCAACAGCAAGTGGTCACTTGCAAGAAAAAAGCTGCAGTTGTGTCACTCTGAGCCAGCACAGTTTGCAAATGTTGGGGGAATGGGGACAGGGAATCCCTCTCCTCCCTGCAAAATCCACCCAAATTCCCCTACAGACAGAAGGGGCAAAGTTGATATGAAAGGCAGAGCTGTGAAACAGCAGAACTATGAGGACAGGCTGAAATTAATCCAGCAGTCCCAGAAAAGCTACCAGGACGTCTCAGGAATTGCTGCCAGTGACTCTGTGGTGGTTCTGCAGGAAAAACAAGATCCTGGTCAGTTCCAGGCTGGTCAGATCCAGGCTGAAAGGCACCAAAGCAGGGATTTCATGTAGGCAGAAATACGAACCATTCTCCTGTGCAGACATGGTCCTGATAAATAGACAACTGGGTTGGGAGGGACAGGAGGGACTTGGGAAATTGCAGGTTAGCTTTGGGTTTAACTACAGCTTTCTTATGTCTTTAAGTAAGGGATAAAGGGACATGGATTAGAATTAATACAGAAAATTCTTAGGTAATATTTTGATGGCTACATGGAGTAAAAACTGGTAGAAATCAAAGTGAAATGCAGGGCATTGTAGAACTGTCATGTAGAATGGAACGAGCTTCCCACCAATTCCAACCTGTCTTTCCAGCACTGGGTTTACAGGAGGGCCCCCTCCAACACCTCCTGGCTTTGTGTACAATGAGAAGTGCTGGCCACAGCTGAAAGGGGCTTGGTGAGGCCTTGGTGCTGTGGAAATTCCCCAAGTTGTGCTCTCCAAGCCATCCAGGATGGCTGTGTTGGCAGTTCCCTGCTCTCAGGCCACGCTGAGCCAGTTCATCATCACTGTGCTGAATCTTTCTGACACCAAGTGGGTATTAAATATCCCACTACTTTCAAAAAATACCTTGAAGGCTTCATCTTGTCTCACTTTCCAGGATATTTTTCTTGGAGGAGACACCCCCATCTCCTCTAAAGTATCACTGGGAGCTGACATTTTCTCTGAAACCTCTGCCACACCATACCCCTGAGGAAGCCATTTCAATAATGACCTATCAGTGTCCCTAAGTGTTTTAAATACCAGCCCTAAGGGTTTGATTTACCTGAAGGGACCTCATGCATGCCGCAGCAGTTTGGAGATTCTTGTCTTTCCCTCCTAGTTCCCCAACAATTGAAATACTCCTGTACTTTTTGTCCATCACGCCCAGCATAATTAAAAAACAATTTTTGGCTTTTTTTTTTTTTTTTTTTTTTTTGGCAGTGTCTTGATGATTTATAGACAATGAGATTTTATCAGCAGAGCACCACATTAAGAAAATGCTTGTTAATTATCTTCTCCTTAATATGATAATTTAGCAAAAAACCAACACCTATTAAGAGCCCCTCATTAGGTGAAACGCTTCTCATTTTTTAACACACTAAGTGTCCAAGGTAATGAGGTTCACCTTCGATTTGTAGCTCTCTCAGAGATTAAAAGCTCCCTCCATTTGTAGCTCCTCACACAGCTCTGATTCTGAGGAATCCAACTCCTGGCTGTGGCTCTGCCTCCTCAAAGGCGAGGTGACCAACCCCTCCATGTCCTGGAGTGACTCTGTGATGCTTGTGTCCCCAATTGTCTGTTCTGTTTATGCTGGATATCAAGTTCTGCACCTTTAGGACTGGTTCTGGGAGCAAAGGCTGGGGGAAAGAAGAAGCGTGGGGTTTGTTTGTAGGAACTGCACTCACTCTTCCACGTTCCTCCTCCTGGACTGTGCTGTCTGCAGTGCAGGCAGACAGATTTTTTTGCTTTTAGTTAGTTTTTAGCAGAGAAGTTCCCTTGGTTTTTTTTCTTCCTTTTTCTTGGGACTGTTTAAACCTGCTCTGGACTGAAAATGCAGAAAACACACAGAGCTCACACCTGTGGCCTGCGGAAAAATTAAGAATGGGACATCACTCCATGATCAATATGATCAAAGTGAGCCATTTATTGCAAAGCAACAGTACCTTTTATGCAGTTTTTAGCGTCTATCACACGTTACATGCTGCTTTGCAATTGGATATAACCTAAAAGCACGTGTTAGCCTTTTAGCCCAGATTGGTTGATGGCTTTTGCACATACAGCAGGTGTATGCAGCCCTCCTTTTGGCTTCTATCCGATTCTCACACTCCGAAGCTTGTTAGCATCCTTTGTTCTTCTTGGGAAGTGACTTCTATCATCCCTTCTTCCTTCTTGTACGTGGCTTCGCTGCCCTTGAATGGTCACAGGCCTCATTTATCCAGATAAGCTAGATTGCTCACGTGTCCCCATTTCTGGAGGAACCCATCCTCCACAGTAGCCACTGGGGCCTCGGTGTTTTCCAGCACCAGAGGGACTGATGAGAGGCTGAGCGAGCTGAGCTAACCCGCAGCAAGGACTTTCTCAACTTTCTCAATATCTCCTCAGAATGGCCAGAGGTTTTGTTGTTTCAATTGCTATTCTATTTTTGTGCTTGTGGGCACTTTGTTCGTTAAATGTTTTTTTCCACTTTTCTCTAAGGAGATTTTTTTCCCGGACCAGTTGGGGGAGAGGCCCTCTGGTCTTGCTTATCCAAGGGACCCAATTCAGAGGTTTCCTCCCAAATTTGCCCTAAACCAAGACACCCCTTCTCCTCCCATGAAAGCCTTTCCAGCCTCTCTGTCTTGGTTTTGAAAGACAGGTATCTGCCAGGGAAAGCTGGAGTTTCCCTTGGAATGGAGAATGTAAAGCCCTCACCCCCTCTAAATTATAATTTTGCAATTAAGGGCTTTCAGGCAAAGATTTGGGAATAGGAATAACAGTTCTTTACTAGGAATATTAACAATACAAATGTAGTAGATAAAAACCAACCAATCAACCAAACAAGCAAACAAACAAACAAACAAGTCAGAGCTACAACCTGACACCCTGTTGGTCAGGGTGTTGGGAGCAGTCCAAAAGTGAGTCCTCCTGGAGTGGCAGAGGTGGTTCTGTTGGAGCAGAGATGATCCTGAGAGAAAATTGTTGCAGTGATGGTGAGAAGGGTCCAGTGTTTGTGAGAAGGGCCCAGTGATGGTGGGAAGGGTCTGGTCTTCCTCCAGGAATCTGGTGGAACCAGATCCCTGGTGTTCTTATGTCTCAATTTTTGTCCAGGTAGGAATGGTTGGCTCCCTCCCACTGGGTGGAGCATCACACAATGGGATGATGGAATGTGTCCTGTCCTTGGTGAGCCTTAATGGTCTGTTAGCAGAAGATAACCCTTAATGGCTCATTAGCAGAAGATATCCTCCTGGAGGGAGGACAGGTGGTGAAAGAGATAAGAAACATTGCCCCACCTGGTTTGAACAGCTGCCCCATTATCAGAAGGCATCGCCCCCCTCCCCCGAGAATAACAAGAGATAAAGAAAAAAAAAATCTCCCCAACTGCTTTCAACAAATGAAATAGAATACACATTTTTGGTTCCATAACCCAAGGCACTCTCCCACACTCTCCTGCTGCCTCTGTTTTTGTGGGATTGGTGCTGCTGAGGTGGAAGTTTGACGGGACCAAAGCGAGCCTGGGACAATCCCAGACCAGTTCCTTGGTGTGACCCAGCCCCACTTCTGATCTCTGTGACATCACTGGAACTGGTGGAGTTTTTTTCTGGAAAGTGACTTCACCACTGAAACTGGTGGAGTTTGTCACTTTCCAGAAAAATCACACTTTGGCTGCATGGGGTGGAATCCCCTCCTTTTCTTCCCTGTTTGAGGAGAAATCTGGCGTTTCCATAGGGGAGTTTTACCTTAGGGTGGGGATTATTTGGAAGGAGGGGTCTTGCCTTCTGGAGAAGTGGTCTGCTCATGAGATCCCTCCTTGTGAGTGTCATGTTTACAAATACAAACCACGTCCAGCTGTTGCTTCATCTTTTTCTCCCCTTTCTCCTGGATAAGGCCAGGTAGCCGTGTGTAGCCATGGTTTGTGCCTGCCATGTTTTGGTTTTAGGAAATTCTGTTCTCAGGATAGAACTGGGAACACAAAGTCACGCTGTTTGTAAACTTAACATGTTTTTCCACGCGCTTTCCCATGAGAGGGACTTCGTGTGATGGTCTCTACGAGTGACCAATGGTTCCAGGGGTCCCACCTCTAAGGTGGGCACATTTGTAAAGGGTAAAAAATAGGTTTGGAAAATAAACCTGTTGGCTCCTCTCTGAGGAGTCCACACAGCCTTCTGAACGAGTTTGCATCTCCTCATTGTGTCCCACAGCAACAGCCGTGCCGATGATTTTTCCCACAGGATCACAAAAATTGTAGTTTTCATGGAAACCTGACCTTTACAGGTGGGATAGGAGGCTGCTGCTACTATTCAGGAGAGCTTTTGTAATTCCATGGTACATCTCACCCACTTTGTCCAGCTGGAAAACACTCTAAAATTCCAGTAAATGCTCCTAAGTTCCACCTCAGCTTCTTCCTTTCTCATTGCAGGGCTTGAACTTGAGGGCCCTCTAATTCAGTTTATTCTGTGATTTTGGAGCAGGTAGCTAATTCCATCTGTGTATCAAAAGCAGGCAGCATCCAGCATTTCCATTATAAGTGTTTAGGGAAAATGTCTGTGACCAGACAAACTCCCTCAAGTTAAGATTTCCTGTTGCTGTGTTTTCCTCCCCCTCACTCTTTCTCCCAAACTCTGCCACCCACCATGAATATTCAGCCCAGCTCTGTACAAACCAAGGGATGAAAAGAAATTCCTCCATCCTCCCCTTTTACACCCTTCCTTTTCATCCCTCAGCCATTCAAGCCTGGCCTCTATCCGAGCAGATCAGCCAGTTTAATTTCATAGTGGCCCATGGATTAACGATGGTATCGAGCCTGTGAAATGGCTGTGATAATCAGATTGAGAGGGCCCACGTTTATCTCCCTTGGCGAGCAGCAGCTTAGATAAGCTCCACGCTGAAGAGAAGGGCTCTTGCTGGTGTGGGTTTTGTTGTGTTTTGTTTTGTTTTTTTTTTTTTTTTTTCTTTTTCACTCTTGCAAACTCATCCTGAAATGCGAGATGCGAGTTGGGTCCCTCTCTGTTTTACAGCACGTCACGAGCAATAAAGGCTCGGCAGCCCAAATGAAGAACTTCTTGACAGCTCTGTAAAATATCCTGTCTTCAAATTATGCCTTTGGGGACCCGTCTCCCACCTCGCTGCTGTCAAGAGCCTGGTGAGCGTGGAGCTGCCTGGAAATGAGTCAACAATTTGAGCGGGCAACTGGAAGGAGTAAAACCCAGCGCGGGCTGTATTTGATTAACGCCGAGGCGATGAGAAGGAATAGGGGGGGAAAAAAAGCTTCCTTTTGTCACTGCAGTTAACAAATCTGTCTCTGAACACAGGCAGCAGCTGCAGGAAGAGGGCACTTTATGCATTGCCCTTTTTCAGGACAGATCACTTGAAACACTTTAGTCACGCTGCTTTAATCATCTTCTGCAAAGCCCCAGTAATCACAGTCCTCTCACGCAAGCCTTGGTAAGCGAGCCCCTCCAGGCTGCACAGTCGTGTAAATAAATAATTACATCCCAAATTCTGCGTTCAAAGGACATTAAGGCTACAAAGAGGAGCGCTCAGAAGTTGGGAAGGGGCAGGATGCTGGTGGCCTGTGCCCACGTGGGGACAGGCACTGGGAGTAGAGCTCCAATTGCAGGAGGGTAAAGGATGGGAGGATGTCACCCAAGCTGCCCCTCATGAGATTGCTCCCATGGCCTGGAACATCACCTTTGTCACACCTCTGGCTGGTGACACACTCAGCACTCGTTTCTTTTGGCATGACCTTATACAGAACATACAATGGATGCAATTAAATGTGTTTTAATTATGAGGGCTGTGAAGTTCTTCAGAGAGAGCAGGGAACGTGGTTTGGATTATCCCACTGCAAAGTAAGGCAGTTTTAGTGACAGTCTCCAAAACTGGGACATTTTTGGGCTAGGGCAGTGGATGGACACATCCATCTCTCACAGATGGGATGTGGACAAGGCAATTTATTACTCTGGTGAATCAGGACACATTTATAACCAGGAACCTCCTGAGCAGAGGTAGAAGAGCTCCTGGACACAAGTGTCTGCCCATGACTGAGGAACCTTTCCAAGGGAAATCCTTGGATGTGCTGGTTTTGGCTGGTGTAAAGTGAATTTTCATCACAGTGGCTGGAATTGGGCTGTTCTGGATTTGCTAACACAGGGATGTTTGGTCATTGCTCAGCAGCTCTTGCACAGAGTCGAGGCCTTTTAAACTCCTCAGCCCACCCAGCCCTGGGGAGGCTGGGGTTCACAAGAGGGGTCACCGCCAGGACAGCTGACCCCAGTGACCAAGGGGACATTCCAGACCATATGGTCAGTATATAAAGCTGGGAGGAGGAGAAGGGCGTGGGGATGGTTAGAGTGATGGTGTTTGTGTTCCCAAGTCACCTCTACTTTTGATGGAGCCCTTCTGCCCTGGGAATGGCTGTGATGGGAAGTGGGGAGTCAATTCCTTGTTTTGCTTTGTGCACGAGTGGCTTTTGCCTTCCCTGTCAAAATGTTTTTATCCCAACCCATGAGTTTTCTTACTGTTACCCTTCCCATTGTCTCCCCATCCCATGGATGTGTGGAGCTGTTTCCAGCTGGGATTAAACCACGACACTGGATTGTTTCTCTGCTGAACCCACAGCCCAAGGGGATAACCATGAGCAACCTCATCTAAATTCAGAGCTGATGTAACTTTGGAGCTGGCCTTGCTTTGAGTGGGGAGCTGGGCCAGAGACCCCTAACTTACTCAGGGATTCTCCAATTTATTCTTTGTTTCCTGTTGATTGTGTGGCATTTTCACTTAAAACTTTGGGGTGTACCAAATCCCCAGTTTCCTAGACTTATTAAGGGAAGCAAAGCTGTCATAAAGATCCCATTTTTTTTTTTTTTTTTTTTAAACAGGGTCTGTCTCCTCTACTGCAGAGGAGCTGTGAAGGCTGTGGTCTGCAGCAGTGGCTTGATTCAGATCAGGGACTAAATTTTGGCCTAAGCTCATTCCAGAAACACAGCTTGACCACGACTCTCTACTTCTTTTTGCCCTCTCATCCTTTGTAGAAGGATTCATTAATGTATTTTAAACATTTAAATCCTGATTATTAATTTTAAAAATTAAATCTTGATTATTCATTTCTCCTCCTTCAAAAGAGAATTTTTGGGGTGTGACCAGCCCTATTTCAGCCTTGGTTCTCCCACAAAAGTCCCTTCATCTTGCACACACAGAAAGTAATTTAGACTAAAATCTTCTTAGTTGACCATTGATTGAAACCAAGCAATCCACTTTGTAGAAATGTTGAATAGTTAAAATTGCAGCTAAAAATTAATGTTACCTTAGAGATCTAACAAAGAAAGCTCTAAAAAAGGCTCAGCTTTGGAGAGAAATGAGTTTTTGCAGCTGAAATCAAGCAGCCCTAATGGCTGTATGTTTTTTTTTATCTATTATCGGCTCCTAGAATTCAATGTGAGGATCACACCACAGCTTCATCTCAGGAGAGTGTTTTGAAAGGAAATTCATAACCCCATGGAAAGAAGGATGGAGTCACCCCCTGAATGACAGGGAGAAACCTGGTGCCTGCCTCTGTAAGAAAGTTGTGTCCTGGGAGCCAAACTCTGCAGACAAAACCCACTGAGCCACGTAATCAAGATTATAACGTAATAATATATATGAAAGGGGTTGGATTCAAGTATCCACACTGGCAAATTGGGCATTTCCTAACCTTGATTTTAAAACACTGATGTTTATTTTGCTCAGGGTTATAAATGTCTTCTCTCTTCTTCCTTAGCTTTTCTCCTGTTTTTATAAGGAAAAAGGCTGAATTTCCATGAATTCCCTCTTCGTGCCTGCTCTGTTGGTTGTCACCAGGATTTATCTCTGAGATCCATCCTGCAGAGTTGTGCTGAGTGTGATGGGTGCTCTGTGTTGAGCAGCAGGTGAGAGTAGAAAAGTCTCATTTCTCTCTCCTGACAGTGGAAAAATTGTGGGATGGGAGCACCAGGCTACGTCAGTGCTGACAAACACAGGCCAGGATTTGGGCTGGGAAGCAGGATTCTTGGAGAGATTTTGGTCCAAGCCCAACAGTGCATCCCAAAATGATGCCTTGACATGGTTTGGACAATCAATATCTGTCTTATCAATCCAGAGACTCTCAGCCAGCAGCTGCTTGTGTCAAGTTCTTCTTCTCTCTCATTCCTTCTTTGTTCTTTACTTTTTCTGGTGACAGGGCTGTAAGGAATGTCCTTTGATGGATGTCCTTGGGTTTATCTAATTTGGAGGAAAGGAGGCTGAGGGGCTCTCTACATTTTCCTGAGGATGGAAAGCAGAGAGGGAGTGCTGATCTCCCTCATATCCACTGACAGGACATGTGGGAATGGTTCAAAACTCTGCCAGGGGAGGTTCAAACTGGATATTAGGAAGCATTTCTTCACTGAAACACTGGAAAAGGCTTCCTAGAGAGGTGGTCAATGCTCCAGACCTGTTGGTGTTGAAGAGGCATTTGGACAATGCCCTTACTAGCAGGCTTGAGCTTTTGGACAGACCTAAACTGGTCAGGCAGTTGGGCAGGATGGTTCCTCTAGGGCCCTTGCAACCAAAATTATTCTATTCTATTCTATTCTATTCTATTCTATTCTATTCTATTCCATCCCATTCTATTTTTTTTATTCTGAATTTTATATTCCATTCCATTCCACTCCACTCCATTCCATTCCTTTCTTCAGTCATCGCCTGAGAAGCCAAAAGGGGCCCTGATGAGTTTATGGAGAAAAATTTTCTCGCTCCAAATTCCTGTCCTAAATAAGAGGGGACCATCGCTGGAGTGGGCTAGCAAGGCAAATCTTCCAGGGTTTATCCCTGGATGGGTGAGGGAAAGGGGCATGGCCACTGCACAGAAATGACTCAGGGGATGTGGTCACCATGTTCTAACAAGCTTTTCTTGAATAATTGGAAAGCTGAAATCTTTGGAGGTTTTTTAACTTCACAAATACTCAGCTCCCAGGGAGTGAGAAAAAGCCATTCCCCAGGTATCAGACTGACTCCATCTCTCTTTTCTCGCATCAAAACCCCATTCCAAAGCATGGAGGATCCAGCCCTGCTCCCCTAGAAAGCTGAAACAATCTTTTCTCATGGTTTGTCCGATGCACTTTGACTCGGAATGCGTTGCAGTCACTTTGTATTGAAACCTGAGCTTCCTCCCCTCCTCCCTGCTTCCACCTCCTCTGGCAAATAACAACACAAATAACCAATTCCCCAGCCTGCAGCAGGCACCCAGCTCGGGAGGCATCAGCTGGGCCAATTAAACTTTGGCAAAGTAATAAAGATCAGGGAGCAGGGTGTGAGCAGAGTCCCTGACAGCTTTGAGGAGCAGCTGAGGATGGGGCTTGGCATCAGAAAGGGAAGCAAATGAGTCTCCTTCTAACTACCTTAGTGGTCGTTAGCTGAGGCTGCTGGTGCCCTCACCTGCTTCTCCTGCTGACCTCCTGACCCCCCAGACATCACGTTACATCCCTGTGTAATGTTGATTCTGTGGGTGAAGTCTGAATTTTACTTTGTGTTGCTCATCCAGCATCATTTAGAGTGCGCTTAACTTGAGACGCTCTTACCCCTGTGAGTCACTTCACGCTCAGTCAGATTAAATTTCATATTCTGCTTCTGTGCCTCCTCACCTTCTCTGTTAAGATCAGCCTGCAAAATGGTCGTGTCCTCCTGAATCCCAACAACTGCCCTCACTTCATTATCCCCAGAAAACGCAATGATCTCCCATGCCTGAATCAGTAATTAAAAAAAGGTTATAGGACACCAATCCCAAATGAAGGTCCTGGTGGGAGCTGGTGCTTTTCCAGCTCTGCAAAACAATTTCAAACCACGCGGTTTAATCTTGGAAGATTAAAAAAAAACCCCCAAATTATAGAATCACAGAGTGGTTTGGGTCTGAAAGGACCTTAAAGACCCTCTTGTTTCCACCCCTCTGCCATGGCAGGGACACCTTCCACTAGGCCAAGTTGCTCAGAACAGTCATGCCTGCATTGCTTTCTTTCTGTATTTCTATATTTATTCGTATCTACGTGGATAATGCTGCTATAAACATCCTTCCCTGATTTCCAAAGGAATGGTCTTCTCCTCACAGGATTTTGCAGCCGTGGAGGGTGGTTTCAAACATGAATTTTTTTCTAGCAGTGACACATAATTTTGGCCACAGCCATTCATGGGCTTGGGCTTGGCATCAGGTGTTAAGGTCTCTGTTTATGGGTCTCAAATGAGGTCAGAGGTTTTTCTTTAATCCCCATAAATCCAGACTGAGGGATCAGCTGTATCCCAAAGACAGACCCTGCTGCTCCCAGCTGATTTGAAGGGAAGAAGTTGTCAGGCATTGCCTCACTTTAAATTGACCTGACTTTACCAAGGCTTGAGCTAAGTGTGTGACATTTTGGTGCCATCCTGTCAGGTACCTGCAAGGTGTCTGCACACGGTGGTGGCACATATTCAGGGTGGGAAACACTATTTTCTGGAATGATCTTCAAATGAAAGTAGTTTTCTCTTGTGCAGCTACCTCCAAATTACCAGCGCTGGTAGTTTGGCACAGTGTAACCTGAATTACTTTCACAAACCAGAATTATTCAGGGAAGAGCAGTGAGAGGATCAGGGAGCAGGTGTGCAGTTCCACCAGCCAGTGACAGATAGGAGCACACTCTACAACAGATCCTAAAACACTAAAGATCTCTGAAGTGTGTAAAAACCAGAGGAGAGAAGTAATGTTGGGCAGTAAACTGGATTATGACTGGGGAGAGTAGCACTTCAAGTTAAATGTCAGAGATATCAATTCCTGATGGCCAGGGTGCAGCACCAGGAAAAATGATAAACACTCCAGCACCTGGAATGTTTAAATGTGTCCTTAACAAGACAGTCCCACCACACTGCTGTAATTCTGCCTCTGGCTGGACACCACAGGGGCATTCCCAGCCCTGAACTAATTTCCAATCTGATTTTGGGAGGTCAGCTCACCTCCCGAAGTCTCATGTTACCTTCCCACATTTTTTTTTTTTTTTGAGTATTTGAGTTTTAAACTCAACAGGGCAGGGATGATCTCCCTAAACCGCGTTGCGCCTCGCATGAGGTGGCCTTGATTTTTTTGGGCACTCCTGAAACAAAACCTGTGTCTTCCAAGATGCCCTGAGCAGCAGCCCTGCCACAGGGAGCCAGACTGCCTGCAAGGAGAGTTGGTTTTGTGAATACAACATTAAGTTTGCCCTTGGGATCCTTCTGTCTGTTGTTGCTAATGATCAGTGATTTTCCTGCTCATCCGGTGCCGAAAGCAACAGGGAGAAAGCCATGAGCAGCCCGGCTGCATTATGGATGAGCTGGACATGCAGCTGGGGGGATGGAGATGGGCTGCCCTGTGTCACCGAGATGTCACCACCCTCTCTGCTGGCCCACCCTGGGAAGTGACATTGGTCACTGCTCCTGTGAGCAGCTGGTAATTGGCTCAGTGGATGTGGAGCCGCCTGGAATACGGAATGTGCTGGCCCTGGGTCCTGCTCTGGGGGCAGAAGGGTGGGGAAGCAGGGCTGGAAAAAAAAAAGCTGCCCAGCATCAGAAGGAGCCAAAGGAGCCTCCCAGGCTTGGTTTGACTGCAGGGAAAGTTTGTAGGGGTTGGAAGCTCCGGTATTGATCAGCACCTAAAAAGGAACCGAGAAACAAAGGCTTCCTCCTCTTTAAAGTTCACTTGCAGAAAATAGTGGGACTTGTTCCTTGGGAAGATGCCTCCCAGGGAAAGGTTGATGTGCTGCAGGGTGGGAACAATACTTTGTAGCACGGAGGAGGAAGCACTTGAAAAGGAGAGAGATTTCTCTCTTCAGCCCCTTTCTCCACCTGAATTGAGTGGGAGGGCCAGGGGAAGTCTGGGAGGGAGAGATTATTTCTCTCCAATCAACTCCACTGAGCATCTGCCACAGAAATGCTCCACTGTGGTGAGGGATTCCCTCACAGAGGCTCCCTATGGGTAAGGCACTTGGCCAACTTCCTTTAGGCTTCTTTGATGGTAAAACCCCCATTTTTCTGCCAGGCTGCTTTCAAATCCTGCATTCCATGTAAAAGGAAGGTTGCAGATGCAAATCCTGCAGTGGAAAGAGGACACTTGGATATTCACTATGTTTGGATACAGGTTATTGTGGGCACAAGTTGCCCAGAGAAGCTGTGGCTGCCCCTGGATCCCTGGAAGGGTCCAAGGCCAGGTTGGATGGGGCTTGGGAAAACCTGGGATAGTGGAAGGTGTCCCTGCCCATGGCAGGGGGTTGGAATTAGATGATCATTAAGGTCCCTTCCAACCCAACCCAAACCATTCCATGATTCCATGACTGGAAGCTAAGCCAGCTCCTCACTGTTGGAGGTCCCCAAATTGTGGATGTTGCTGCACAAAGCACAAGCAGGGGATGGTTAGAGTTGGATGGAAGGCAAAAAAAAAAAACCCAGTGAAGAGAGCATGAAAAAGAATCGAGGAGCAGGGAAGGAGCAGAAGCTGGCATCAGGCACTGTGTCAGGGAAAGGCTCTGTGTAAGCAGCAGGCACAGCTGAATTCCTGGTCGGGGACAGACACCAAGGAGCAGAAAGCTTCAATGAAGAAGGGATATGGACTTGGGGTGGCTTCAGAGCTAAAATTCAAGGTACAGCATAGGCTTTCAAAGCTGCACATCACAGAGATGCTTCTTATCAGCACCTGCTTGGTGTCTGGCTGCTGGATATAACCCTGGTGGGCCTGCTCTGGGTTCAGTGGGCAAACAGCAGCTCTGTGCCTGTGAAAGAACTTGTCCCCTGCTTGCTGTGTGGGCTGTGATGAAGCCGTATCGTCACACTCTCTGGATTCCACCTCCCAGTGGGGTTTGAGTGTGTACTTTTCAGAGCTGATTTGTTACAGCACCGTGGCCATTTCATTTGTAGGAGTTGTTGATAATTTTTCACAATTCATCGTGCCTCTGCTGGGCCCCTCTTCGAGAGTTCTGTGTGGTTTAAGAGAGGATTTTTCTCCATAACAACCCCTTGTCCCCTTCTGCCACCGATCCTGGGGTTTTCCCCTCAATGGATTTAATAAAAATGCTCTCCAGGCTTTTCATCAGCTGAGAAAAATGAGCCCGCCTGCCTCGCTGCAGCTCTGCAAACTTTCCAGATGATTTGGTGACGCTGCGGCCGATTCTGCTCCAACTCCTCGTGCTGTCGGGAGCGCAGCTTTGAATTCGCTGCACGCTGAGAGCAAACGGGGGCTGGGGAGGAGGTTCCCGTGTAGATCCTGGTTGTGGCAGCGAGGATGCACAAAAAAAATGCAAGTGTGGCACTGTGACAAAGCTGGCTGGAGCAGATGGAGTCCCCCCAGCTTGTGCTGGCCCGAGCTGAAGCTGCTCCAATGCGCACTGCGCGCCCTACGCCGGTGACTTCTGATGGATTTTCCCTCCAGCCCAAATAACAGGCCCATAATTCTATGTCTGAGCTCCAGCCCGAGGGGACAGAACAGGGTGAGCTGTGGATTTGCTGGGTTTCCCCCCTGCCCCCAAATGGATCACATTCCAGAATTTACCCAGGTGTCGTAGTCAATATGTGTGGCAGTCGACACAGACACTGCGCTTAAGGTGCTTCATTAGAATCGCCAGAAGGCTTTAAGCATCATCATCTTGTTATTCAAGAGTCTCCCATACCTTTTCTCTGTAGCTGCCAAGAGCAGCTCCACACAGCCCTAACTCTGTCTCTCCTTCAGTTCTGGCTCACTCCTTCCTGCCCCTAGCACAGCCACCTAACTCTGCCTGTCCTACAAACAGCACCTTACCTTTTCTGGCCCTTGCTCAACCTCGTGTCCCTAGATCTTCACAGCACAGCAAGCAGACTCCAACTGACTCCCTCCCAGCTAACTCACTCTTTATCATGCCCATGGCTGTGAGAGCAAGGCTGTTTCTACTCTAGGATAATTAACACATTTAATAATGTAAAACATCAGAGGGGAGACTGCCCTCAGCAGCACCTCCTTTTGTCTCCCCAGACCCAGGTCTCCTGACAGCTGTGTTTTCAGATTTGGCAGGTTTTAGAAGGGGGTTTGATGGTGTGGCTCCACTGCCTGAAGCTCAGTTGATGGTTCTGCCCCAGAAATAATGCTGGAGAAGGCAAGTTCCCTCATGGATCTTGTTCATTGTCTTGGGAAGATGCTCCTCAGGTGAGCAGAGGTGCTCAGCTGTGCAGCCACGGCCTTTTGGGTGAGGTGGCTGCCAGGAGAGGGGATGGTGCTGTGCCCACCTTGTCCCCTCTGGACTCTCACAAAATTTCAGTATCTGTCAGTGCCCTTTAACCCAACAAAACTGGTTTTGCTGCTGCTCAAACCAGCAGGTCTGGTAGTCCTTGCACTGGGATCAGCACGAGGGGAAGGATTTAGGGCGGATTTGGGGAACTTCCAGCCCTTGAGAACAGCCTGGATGGCTGGGGGTTGCCAGGGATGGAACAGGGATCAGCAGGTTACACCAGGACAGGGGATGCTGGTGGAGCAGCGACTGTCAGAAATTGGTGGAGATCCAAAGCCATTTCCTTTTTGCAGGTCCCCAGTGCCCTGCTAATGCCTTTGAGCTTTCATGTTTTTCAGGTTCTGTGCTGCCCAGGGGTGCAGTTCTGAGCCTCACATTCAGTGTCACTCAGCTCTCTTCACAGAGCAGGGAGACAAAACAAATCCTTTTCCTGCTGAAGACCAAGGACAATGACTACAACTTTCAGGTCCAAAAGCACAAACAACAGTGGAATGAAGAGAGAAAACAAGAAGGAAGGGACTTCATAATCTGAAGCTGTAATTGGACAATTAAACCCAATATGCAAATGGACCAACACTTATAAAAGTGTGAGACCTCATGACCATTTGACCATTTTGTGACCATTTCAAGTCCACCTTGGGTGTAGCCCTGGTCAAGCTCTTGTCCTGCCCAAGGTGTACCCTAAAGGCCCTTCAATAAATATCTACTTCATTCTCTAGCTCTGTCCAGTCTCTGTTCCAGGTCAGCCTTCCCAAGCCATCACTGCTGTGACACGGGGACACTCGGCCGTGACCGCGGAATCCTCTCACCCAGAGCTGAGCCGAGGTAACAATCTGTTCCCAGGGAGCCAAGATGTGCCTGCTGATTTCCCAGACTTGGAGCCTCTGGCAGGCTGCCTGCTCCACATGGAGATGGGAGCAGAGTTAACTCCATCATTGCCACCAGTGAGGTGCACAAACAGGGCTTGGAAATGCCCGTGGTCCTCCTGCCTCGTTCTGGCTCTTCCTGAATGCCTGAGGTTCGGTCTGGAGGGTTGAGAAGGATTTTAGGGATGTTAAATAAGGTCTGGACTGGCTATGCCCTGGCAGCCTGTCCTCAGAGCTGAGTGGTCCCCACAACCACGTGGTTGTCTCCAGACCCACCAAGGCAAAGAAAAGCAGGAACTTGGCACCTCCTGGGCCACAGGAACGAAGTTATTCAATATTTTGTTCCACCTTCCGACGTGACTCCAATCCCAACACTTCCTCATCCATAATTTCTTCTCTGAATTGGTTCTGCAGTGTAAAGAAAAGGTACTATACATCTGAATTTCAGGCTGTGTCTGTCTGATTCTTTTCCCCTGGATTTATGGTCTCTTCTGCCTGTCCTGTGTTGCAGGTTTTCTCTTTATACCTCCCTTTCCACTCTCTCCATGTTACGTGCCCCACCTATGACTGCTGGATTAAGACAAAGGGTTTTCCCTAAATACAATGGGGAATTTTCAGCCCTGAAAATACTGTAACAGCCTTGAGGAGAAGTATTTGTGTACATAGAGACATATATATTAAATATACTTTTAAATATTTAATATTTTTATTTTTTACGTGCTTTAATTTTTTATATATATATATTTTAATATATCCATTTGGTCTCTTCTGCTCTTTAGGGCTAAGAACCAATGTAAGAAGTCTGCCTTGTGGTTTCTGGCCATATGAAGTTTTTGGCAGAAACTTGTAAGATTTTATCTTTCCCTTTCAAGGCCATACAGACAATGTCTTTTGTACATGCTTTAGCTCTTCCCTGGTCAAAAGTGAATATAGAAATCCTAATGTAAAAGTTAAGCCAAAAGTGGATCTTCTTTGATGGCTCATCCCTGACAAATCAAAGGGAATTGTGCCTGGCACTCCCCATTCCGTGCAGTTTTTTCCTCGTTTTTCTAAGAAATTATTTTTCTAAGGAAGTGTTTTATTGTGTAAAAGCCACTTGAGACTGATGGCAATCCCTCCCATGACCTGGCTGAGCACATTCCAGAGGGGAGCACTTATTTCCATGTGTGTATTTACTCCAATTTGCAGCCACCTTACATTCCAGGATCAAACCTCTTCTCTGGCAGGAGCTTCTTACTCCTCCGAGTGACAAATTTGTCTTTCATCTCATCTTTCAAGATGTACTTCCTAGTACTTGCCCAGTACTTTCAAGAACTAGGACTAATGATGATCTTAGGCTGTAAATCTCTGTCCATACTGCAAAGCCCAAAGATTTGCTGTAGGACACACAGTTTTATCCATCCAGAGGCAGAGTGTGTAGGAAATGAAGAGGTGTCCCTTTAAAGCTGAAATGTGAATTTGGGTAGTAGAAGACATAATGATTTCTTGGATGGGCATCTGTCCAGCCCAGTATCCACAGTTTTGCCATCCCCTTTAGGAATCACAGAAATCATGGAATGAATCATTTAGGTTGGGAAAACCCTCTAAGATCATCAAGTCCAACCATTCCCCAGCCAAGGGGAATGTAACCAGTAACCCATGGCCCCAAGTGTCACATCCATATGGCTTTAAATCCCTCCAGGGATGGGGATTCTACTACCTGGGCAGCTGTGCCGGGGCTGGACAACCCTTTCAGGGCAGAATTTTTTTCCCAATATTCAGTGGAAGCCTCTCTTGGTGCAACCTGAGGCCATTCCTTTTCCTCCTGTCCCTGTTCCCTGGGAGCAGAGCCCAACCCCCCCGGCTGTCCCCTCCTGTCAGGGAGTTGTGCAGAGCCACAAGGTCCCCCCTGAACCTCCTTTTCTCCAGGCTGAGCCCCTTTCCCATCTCCCTCACCTTTTCCTGGTTCTCCAAACCCTTTCCCAGCTCTGTTCCCTTCCCTGGACCTGCTCCAGCCCCTCGGTGTCCGTCACTAACCCAACACTGGACACTGGGCTGTCCAGCTGAAGGATGACCATAGCAACTTGGTGAGGCAACCTGTGACATCACCTGGATTGTGTTTCCAGGGATTTGAGTGTCACCAGGACTCAGCACCTCTGTCTTCACCTGAGCCAGGTGGGTACAGGCCAGCTCCCAGCAGCTGGTGACTACTGGGGCATGGCTGAACCATGGAGTCAGGAAGGGTTTGTGCCTGTCCCATGGGGAGGGAGGCTCTGGATCTCAGCCAGGTCTGTGTGCTTCCACCCCCGCCCTTGGAAGCTGTGTGGGAGGACAACACAAAGAGAACAGAGGGGGCTGCTTCTTATAATGGAAGCTCTGCTCCCCTCCCCCTGGAAGAGCAACTATTTCCAGTAAGTGAGCAGGAAGGCTAGCCCCGGCCACCAGAGAGTATTTAGGAGTAATTGAATCACTGGATTAGCTAATGCAGCATCCATTAGGAGTCCATGCCATCCCCAGAGGACCTGGCAGACATAAAGGAGCTCGAGGAAGCCGTGAGCGTTTCATGTATGCACATAAACCTCCTGCTTCCAGACTATAACTTTCTTCCCGGCTGACAACACCAAGGTGCTGCTGGCCCTCCTCCATTCCCCCTGGGCACCAGGTCTGAGCTTGTCCAGATGGCCCTGGAAGGTAGAGAGAAGCCCAAGCAGTCTCTCTCTGCTGCTACAGCTGATGTGGGGGTAGGGGGAATGGCAGCAGAGCTCCCAACTTGGCTCCTCTTGGGGTGGAGAGGAGCATTTGGAGCGCTTGGGCAGAGCCGGGCTGGGGAAGGTTCTGCCGGGGAGAAGCAGCCGGTTCCAGACTTGGCCCGGGGCACGGCGCGCCTGGCAGATGGCGGGGAGGAGTGGGTGTGCAGTGTGAGGAAAGATTTAAACACAGAAGGCCCAACTCCTCGCCCAGCCAGGGGAAACGTGCTTTCCCCAGGATCCGCTGGCAGCCGCTCCCGCGTGCGCGCGGTGGCCGGAGCTGGTGCTAGCCCACAGTGTTATTTCAACTGGTTCCTGGCATCGGAGCTGTGCTGGGGATTTTCTGTGTTTGGAGCTGGTTTACTCCTCCTTAAGGAGCAGCAACACCCTCCAGATGCTGCAAACTTAAAAGTCTGTGCTTTGAATGCTGGAGGAGGAAAAAAGGAGGCGCTCGCCTGGGTGATGGAGCAGGGATTAGAGTGCTGCAGGTGGGTCTGAAGCTTCACCTCCTTCCAGCTGGGTCCGCTGGGTTCAGGGTGCATAAAATTGCTTTAAACAGTATGGATTTCATGCCAAGCTTTCCAAAGAGAGAAGCACAAGTCCTGCTACGTGAGAGGCTTAAATCTCAGCAAAACAACACATGGGGCTGCTAATCCTAATTCACTTACACAAGCTGCTCCATCCTTTCTTCCACTTTGAAGTGTCCTTATTTAACAGGCAAAAGAGCTGGAAGTTTGCTGATGGAGCCTTTCCCAAACTGGGTGAGCTGTTTCCTTGTCTCTCTCTCTCCCATGGTGACCAGTTCACACGTTGTTGTGGGAAGGGGAGGCCCTGTGGCAACCTAAATATAGATGCACATAAGGAAACAAATGCTACCCCCTGTAAATTTTGCCATCAGCAGCTGGAGTGGGACACACCATTGCTTAGCAGGAGATTAGTTTTGCAGGCTCCGTGTGTCTAAGGGGAGAATCATCTATTGTTTGCCATTTAAGATTTATGGCATCTCCGTTTAGACTGAATAATTTATCCTGAATGAGCCCTGAAACCCTTTGGCAGTTACAGGGAGAAAAAAAAACACACCCCAGGAGAAAAAAAAAGAAAAAAAAGTTTCACCCTAATAGGCAAAAATCAGCAGGCCTTGGAGAGAGGGGAGGGGGCGGGTGAAGGGTTGGTTGCTCTGCTGGAGACCTCGGTGGTTCTGTATCCTTTGTCATTACTTTATAATGATGAACTCCGTCGTTAGGAGCCATTCATTCCCGCTTAGCCTGTGTGATCTGACGCTGGTTTGATGGGATCCAATTTAGCATTTTCACTCTGGGCTCCATTCCACGGCCATTTGGGTTTGGAAGTGAAAGGCAGTTTGATGACGCCTTGATGGTGTTTTAAACTGCCGTAAAAAACGCTGGCGAGGCAGTTCAATAAGGGCAACATCACCCCGGGCCTGCTCTTTGAGGCAGCTGCTTTTCTTTGTCCTAAAACTTCGGCTTAAAAGTGGGTGGGGGTGCCTTGTGCCCTCTTTTGGATTCTTTATGGGATGAAGGAAGCAAAAGGAAAAGGGGGAGCCCTGCACTGGTCCCTGCGGCTCACCCACGTGAGGGAAACTCTGGAAAATTGCTGGAGATTCTCCACCACTGAGATCTGCACCCAGGCACATCCCAGTTTCCAGTTTCGTCCCAGTCCAAGAGAAGAGGCTTCATCTGAATTCTCCTGGTTCTGAGAAAAGAGTATCAAGAGCTGCCTTGGTTATATCCTGTGTCTTGGTGACTCCTGAGGTCCAGCTGTTCCCACAGCCAAATCACTGGGGCTGGGAATATGGATTTGAGCAGAGCAAGTTTTGCCCCAAACCTCATCATCCAGCTGGTTTAGGTTATTTTTTTTCCTCCTTTTTTCCTCTCTTAAATATCTGACTTTAACTCTGGTTTTAAACTTCCTGGTTCTGGACTCAAATGCAGCAAACCTCTTCTGTTTTCATTTTCCATCCAAGTGGAAGTGAGGGTGTGAAACATTCTCCTGTAAACTCAGAGTCAGGCACTTAAGAGAAGCTTTTCTCTAGATAAGCCCCTGAGCCTCCTCTGGGTTACTCAGTTCAGTGTCCAGAGGTGATTGAGCTCTCTAAAACTGGGTTCAGCCCAAGACACTCCTTCAAATTGAATAATTTTCCCTCCTTCCAAGGATACCACATTTCATTAAGCTGTTGCCATCAGATTTTTTAGGCTGGTGTGAATCAGGAATTAGGAAAAAGCTCATTTTTCTTTCCTTGGCTCCATCCAAACATGTTCTTTTCAGAGCTATTCTCTGTGGATTTAGTGGCTCTTTGATGTTTGGGACTCAAAATACCCGTGCAGGTGCTTTGTTATTTTTCCTGTAGCTGTGCCCTACAAGTTCCTTTGGCTTGACCACGATTAGTGAGGGAGCACCAGAGGCTCTCCCCTCCAGGTCAGTGACTCAAAGTCAATCCAACTAAAGGATATTTCCACTGACAGGAACTGCTGTCCAGGTCAGAGGGTCACTTGTCCAAGGGAAACTGGATGACTTTTCAGCCAGACAGAGCAAACCCAGGAACGGCATCACTGAAATCATCCAGCATCTTTTCTGTCATCCCAAAGCAGGATGCCAAGCTCCCTCCAGAAGAACTAACTTTTATGGAGGTATGAAAGACAGTTGGTAACCCCCTGTTTATTTTTATTCCATGGGATTCCATTGCAGTTACAGCTGGATGAAGACATTTCTATCTTTACATCCTTACAAGTTTTCCGTTCAGTGAAAATACTAACTCGGGAAGACAAAGGCTGGGAAATGAGAAAAATTGATTCCAATGGATCACTCCCCGCTGCCTAAAGAGAATTGCTCCTTTTTTTTTTTTTTCCTGGATATATTTCTTGATAAGCATCTTTGTTTAGGATCTTAGAAGAAAAAGGGTGGTGGAAGCTCGTTAAGAGATTTCATGTCCCTGCTTATGGCAGGGGATTGGAACTTTATGGTCACTCCCAACCCAAACCATTCTGTGATTCCATGATTTATTCCAGGCAGGAAACCTCCCACTGTGGGAGAATGAGGCTAAAGACAAGTGAGAAATGCCCTCACCCAAATATTTCAGGTTTGAGCCACCAAACTGCTGCATTTGATATTGAAGATGATGCTGGGAAAACAGTGTAGTTTGGGGGAAAAATTTACTGCTTTGAGAAATAATTTGTGATGGGAAAATTACATTTATTCCTAAATGCATGGCTAAAAAAGAATCCTCCCAGAGGGTGGTGGGGCACTGCCCAGGCTCCCCAGGGAATGGGCACAGCCCCATAGCTGCCAGAGCTCCAGGAGAGTTTGGACAATGTTCTCAGGGATACAGAGGGTGGGATTGTTGGGGTGTCTGTGCAGGGCCAAGAGCTGGACTGGATGATCCTGGTGGATCCCTTCCCATTCAGGATGATCCATGATTCTGTGAACTGTGAATACCAACTCATGGCCAAGAACTGCCAGCCTCCAGCCACCCCCTGTCTTCAAAACAACACATTAGCTTTATTATTTTTGTTCCCAAACATCATCTACTTTATTCCCTTTATAAAAATTTTGGGATGTACAGCACCATGAACTACAGAGTTCCACCGGAGCTGAAAGCAGCAGGATCACGAGCAATGGAAACACAAACCTGGGGGAAGGCACAGACTCCAGCTGGGGATAACAAAGCCTTGTTGGGATGGACAGAATAATCTCTTGGAGTCCAAATTGAGTCAAATTGGTGCTATTTTGGCTCAAGTTGTAATTATTTTTTCTCTGTTTACCTACCGCAATTTCTTTGCATCTCAACTTGTCAACTGCTGAGTTCTCAGATCATTTTTATCTTGGGGAAACTGAGGGCACTTTGAAGGGCTGTGTAAAGTGATGTTTGTGGACTGGCTGTCACCAGTGAAAACTGATGTTAGGGACAGAAACCAAGCCCTGCAGGGCCGATGGAGAGCACTGAAGATGATTTGGAATTTTACCTAAGTGCTAGTTTAACTTTCCCCTCATCCAAAACTATCTCCCAGTTTCTTCAGGCTCTGAATCCCTGGGAACATCAGCACAGGTGTGAGCCAAAGCTTGGACTTTGCCAAGGAGATTTTGTCTGGCAAAACACTCCTGGTCCAGCCCAGACATAGAAATTGATGGGCAAAAATGGGGAAGAAAAGATTCTTTTTGTTTGCCCGGCAGGGGATTTCTGTTTAATCAGCAGTTGTTTGCAAAACCAAACACTGGCTGCCATGAGCCAAGGTCCAGGAACATCAATATCTGGGCTCTCTTCCAGGGCTGTGGCTGGGCTCCAAATGGTTCGTGAGCAAGGAGGAGGTGGGAAAAGATCTGCAGTTGGCAGGACTGGTGTTTGCTGCAGTGCAGGGACAGGGACAATGTTCATCTTCTCTGGCCCCAGCTGTAGGATTGGCACAGCTGCCCAGGGCAGGCGTGGAGTCACGTCCCTGAGGCATTTCAAAAGCCACGTGGCACTTAGGGACGTGGTCAGTGGTGGCCTTGGCAGTGCTGGGAATGGTTGGACCTCATGATCTTGAAGGCTTTTTGTTGTTTGAATTTTTGCTGCTCTCTTCCGTTTCTTTAAAAAGTTTTCCTAAAGTTCTATTTCAGCCTTCTGTGTTTACCCTTTGCAATGGAGTCAAACACAATTTTACGTAAACAACTTTCTTGTTATTGTAATGATATAACCATGTTTACATTCTACCCATAATGGAGATACTGTTAATAAAGTGTTGAGTTGACCAGTGTAGTTGGAAGAGGAAGATTTTCTTCCTCCAATCCATGGTCACTGCTAGAATTCTATAAATGTTAAAGTTTGTAAATAAACTGCCTCTTTTCTGCCTTAGACACCTCAGCGTGTGTCATTTCTTTGTGTCGTGTGCAACAGCTTTTTCCAAGCTAAGATTCCATGATTCTGTGGTTGGGGTTGCTTTGCCAACACTTCAGTTGTTCCTTGTCGCTCTGTTTTTCTGAAGTTCTGCGAAAGCCTTCTGATGTTTACTTTTTGAGATGAAGTTTTTCCACGCACTTTTCGTGTAAAAAAATGATTGTTTCGCATTCCTTTCTGGAGGAGGAGGAGAGAACTGATGGACTGTTGGGTTGACCAGTGTGGTTGGAGAGGACAATTTTCATCCTCCAATCCATGGTCACTGTTGTGTAAATGTCTGTAAATTCTGTAAATGTTGAGCTCTGTAAATAAACTGTCCCTCTTTTTTGCCTTGGACATCTCAGCGTGTGCGTGTCGCTCTTTCGTGTCATATTGTGACAGTTCCTTGTTGGGGAAGATGGAAAAGGAAAGCCTTATAAATATGACTGTTTAGGTTTTGAGAATATGAAGCCTGTAAGTGAAATAGAATTGCAAGCAAGTTTCAATGTCTAAAGCCTTAGTTACTGGGCAACTGGAAAACAATAGTGTGGCTGGCTGAAGGTGATCCCCTTTTGATTAAACAATGCCCTTCTCCTTAACAAAAGTCCAAGGGTTAGAGCAGACCCTACTACCTTGGCAGGAGGGGTCCAAAGAGTAGTTTTTAGGGTTTAAAATATAACACAGTGTGGTAATGTAATGATTCTTACAGGCTGTATGTAAATGCCATAGGATTTGTATCTTGTACTGGATTGGTTGGTGTAAGTTAGAATACTCAGTATAGAAGAAGATTTAATGGATTGTAATGGGAACTTCTGTCGCTGTAGGACACGAAATCAGGACACAGACACTCAGAAGGCTGAGATGACTCCAAATCTGTGTTTTTTCTCAATAGACCTGTCTTTATACCTTTTACAATGAACCCACCCAACGGGCTGGGATCCTTGAACCACATTGGTTCCATTAGAGGGACATCAAGCAAGGTCCCTCCTTGGGACTGGAATGCAGGAACAGGATAGTGTAGAAAAACATATCCTTGTTTACCAGACTTGTGCCTGGGAAAGGAATTTCTGAAAATCAAAACATTGCAGGCACGAACCGTGGCTACAAACTTCGCCCTCTTACTTCTCTTCAGCTCCGCTCTTACTCCTCTTACTCCTCCTCTTCAGCTCTCTTACTTCACTCTCTTGCTCTTGCTCTCTTCTTCTTCTCTCTCTCACCTGCTCTGAGCTGCAGCTGGCAGCTCTCAGCAGGGCCCCTCCACCCAGGCCCTGTGCAATGAACCACTGCTCCAAGAGCAGCCTTGACTCCAGAGATCTCTCTTTACCATCCCACCCCGCTCCTACATTCCTGTTGATGTAATTCCTCTGTTGGCCACCCAAAACAAAGCACAGATCTCCCATCCCAAGGAGAGGGCCAAGCTCTCAAGAGAGTTTTCAGTGAGTCCCTGTAAAAAAACAGGAATAGTTTCTGATGGATGCAGCATTCCTGATAAAAATGGGGCATCCTGCAGGTTGTTTGGGAAATCAGATCTCCTCACTCGTTTGCTCGGTCAGGAGCCTGGGGCTTTTTCTATAGGAAGTTCTTGAATTTGTTTGCTTGATTTCTGTTGCTGTTGCTGTTATTGGAAAATGATCAAGCAAGAAAAAAAAAAGGAAAAAAGAGAGGAAAAAAAAAACCCAAAGAAAAAAGAGAAAAGAAAAGAAGAGAAAAGAAAAGAAGAGAAAAGAAAAAATAGAAAAGCAAAAAGTAAAGAGAAGAAAGAAAAAGAAAAGAGAAAAGAGTAAAAAGAGAAAAGAGAAAAAGAAAAAAGAGAAAAGGAAAAAGAGAAAAGAAGAAAGTAAAGAGAAGAGAGAAAAAGAAAAGAGAAAAGAGAAAAAGAAAGAAAAAACAAGGAAAAAATCAAGAAAAAAAGAAAAAATAGATTAAGAAAAAAGAAAAAAGGGAAAAGAAGAAAAAATATTAAAAAAGACAAAAAGAGAAAATAAAATAGGAAGAAAGAAATAAGAAAAAGGGGGAAAAGAGAAGAAGAAACCAAAAAAAAAGGAAAAAGAAAGAAAAGAAAAAAGAAGAAGAAAAAGGAAAGAAAATGAAAAAGAGAAAAAAGATGAAAAAGAGAAAAGGAAAAAAGAAAAAATTAAATGAAAAAAGGAAAATAATGAAAACAATAAGCAAGAAAAAAGAAGGTTCTCTAAATGGGCACATTTTACATCAGAAATATTTTTTTTTTAAAGAAAGCCCAAGTTTCCCTAAAAACTGATAAAATGCTGTTCCCAAGCGTCCATTTTTTCAAACAAATCCTCGCCACGTGACTGAGTGACAGAAACCAAACTCTTCTGCAGCTGTCCCAGGAGCTGGGTTCCCATCCCACACCTCAGCCCCTGTTCATCATTCTCTGCCTTCCCCTCTGGGAAACCCACGGCTCTGAGGGTGTGCAGGGTCCTGCTGGCAGCGTTTTGGCATTAAATTTGTGTCTTTGCCAAATGTGAGCTGGAAAGAGCCCTTCCCGGCTGAGTTGGCCAAACAACAGCACAAACACTGCAGCACTTAGGAGCAGAGTGAGAGTTACCACCAGCAGCATGACAATTCAGCATCCACGAGGTGTTTGTTTTATTTCTCCCTTTTTTTATTTTTTTTTTTTTAATCCACTGAAAATGTGATATGTCTTCGGCAGTTGATGCTTTAAGTGTCTGTGGCTTTTCAGATTTTCTTTTACCTTCCTTTTTGTCTTTTTGCTGTTATTTGTAACGTCTCTGAAAGCCTTGAAAAATGTCAAATTCCCATCAGTTTGCTGAGGACGAGGTTTGATATCCAAATTCGGACTCAGATGGTGGCTAAATCCCAGGAGTGCTAAAAACAAGACTGCAAGAGCCGTAAGCTGACAAACACATTTTAAATCTTACGGTGTCTTTTTCCATATTAATAAATAAACAACCCAAAATGGTGAGAGTGACACTGATGAGAGAAGGTGGTTTGAGAATATCGGGGCTGCAAACAGGTGAGGAACCACCATAGATCATGATAAGAAGGGGCCAGGTGGGTAAAAAACTGCCTTGGAAACGATTTGTAGGGCAAATGAAGGTGGGAGAAAGAGTAGGGAAATTGTATTTATTTATTCTCTGTTTTCCCCACCATCATTTCTTCACATCCAAACTAACAGGAGAGGATCAAGGCCAGAGAAATTTACTTTGGATCAACCAACACTTTATTTAAATTAAAATAAAAAATCTGTTCTGTTTTGTTTTCCCTCCAGATGAATATTAAAAAGGTGGCATAACTGACATTCCAGCCCACTACAACTTCACCTCCTGTTTGGAGCTAAAATGGAACAAATTTAAGTAATTTTCTTACTGTGGGCATGAAAGGGACTGTGGGCCTCTAATCACTGCCTGTGGGTTTGACTCAGCCATCCATAAACTGCAATATCCACTCGTTTATTCCTTTTCATTCAATTGCTTCCAAATTGCTTCAAACAGGCTCCAAGGCTGCTGGGGAAAGAGGAATTCTGCCTGATTCTCATTAGAGGGGACAGGAGTGAGGAGGAAATGGGAATTCTGGGCTTCCTTCCTTCCTTCCTTCCTTCCTTCCTTCCTTCCTTCCTTCCTTCCTTCCTTCCTTCCTTCCTTCCTTCCTTCCTTCCTTCCTTCCCCTCACTCAGTTCCACAGTTGTGTTCAAATCCCTTTGTGCCTTTGAGACTGAACCTGAACACTTTTTTTGGGGGGGGGGAGATTGCTTTTACATATCAGGCATTTTGGGGATTAAAAAAACCTATCAAAACATAATTTTTCTGTCTCAATGTGACGGACAAGCCATGGGCCAGGTGCTCTGTGGTGTGGACATGGACATGGACACCACAAGGGTGGTCCACCTGGGCTTTTCACTATCACTGGCCAGAAAATCTCTGGATTTTTTACGTTTTTTTTTTTTCCCCATCCTAGATATGACAAGCCATGCATTACTGTTGTCTTCTCTAATCCCTCTCCACATCAGCTGGTGGAGGAAGAAACATCTTGAGATGTTTTCTGAGCTGCTCTGGACACGAATTCCTCAGAAATGGGGCTGCCCCACTGGACAGCTTTGCTGGTTCTCCATTCCCAGCCCTCACTTTGCAAAAGAGCAGCAGAGCCAGGGTGTAAAATCCCTTCTTGAGGGCTTCTGCTCCATCCCCAGGCTGAGCATGGTCCCTCTGGAGATGGGAATGGTGGCTGCATCCAGCAGCTTTGCAGAACAGCTCCCTCATTTCCTCCAGTACTTGCAGGGCTCCAGTGAGCAAAGCAGCCAGAGCAGAAAATACTGCATTGCACCAAAGGCACCGAGACAGGGAAAGAGAGAGAGAGTGAGAGAAAAATCCCCCCAACTGACAGGCAAAGGCTGTGCCTGTCCCACTCCTGACAGGCTGTGCTGGCCCATGGAGCAAGGCACAGTTTGCACACAAACAGAGCTGGGGAAAGCTCAGGCTCCAGCCCTGGGAGGGTTGGCGGTGCTGCATTTCATGATGAGCCACCCTGAAAGCTCCTGTCTCAGCTCAGGCACCTTTGGCATCTGCAGAGAGGCGAGGAAACAGTTCCAGCCTGCTGCCTGGAAATGAGAGCTGCAGCCTTGGCTCAGCACGGGGAAGGGTCAGTGCCTGCAGGCAGTGGCAGGCGGATTTCCACAGGCTGTGTCTCTGCTGGGCTTCCCCGTTTCTGTCCCCTCTGCTCTCTGTCCTTGGCACCCTGCAGAGAGCTGGGTCAGCCCTGCCCTCTCCAAGAAAGTCTCTGTGGATGGGGAGAGCAGGAGCTGACCCAAATGGGGCCACCCAGGTGGGGGCAAACAGCAGAAACTGAGGCTGCTCCACGTCAGCCTTCTCCAGCACCCTCAGGCTGAAGGATCATCCCTCAGATCATCATTCCTACTGGAACAGGGGTGAGCTCCTTCTGGCACAGCTGAATGCTGGAGCAGGAGACAAGGCTGGTGCCCATCCTGATGATCTTGGCCAAGAATCCAGACCCTAGAACCAACCCCAAAACAAGAATCCAGACCCAAGAACTGACCCTAGGACAAGAATCTAGACCCTAGAACCAACCCCAGAACAAGAATCTAAACCCTAGAATCGACCCCAGAACAAGAATCCAGACCCAAGGACTGACCCTAGGACAAGAATCCAGACCCTAGAACCGACCCCAGAACAAGAATCCAGACCCTAGAACCAACCCCAAAACAAGAATCCAGACCCAAGAACTGACCCCAGAACAAGAGTCTAGACCCTAGAACCAACCCCAGGACAAGAATCTAGACCCTAGAACTGACCCCAGGACAAGAATCCAGACCCTAGAACCGACCCCAGAACAAGAATCCAGACCCTAGAATCGACCCCAGGACAAGAATCCAGATTCTAGACTGACCCCAGGACACCTGCACTGCCAGATGAGGAGTGCTTCCTAAAAATAAAAAGAAAGAAGTACACCTCTTCTTACCATGTTCCTGTAGATTCAGTGACCAAGCCTGAGGGCTTACAGCTTATCTGTCACCTCAGAATAAGCCATGGAGCCATTTGACCTCTCAGCCTCATCTCCTGGCACTCCCTCAGAAAAAACAGCAGGGGTAGATTGGTGCCCGTGGAAGTGAAGGTCACAGAATCCCAGGATCACTAAGATGGGAAAAGATCTCCAAGGTCATGGAGTCCAAGCTGTGTCCAATCCCCACCTTGTCACCAGCCCAGAGCACTGAGTGTCACATCCAGGCTTTCCTTGGACACCTCCAGGGATGGATGGGGACTCCAAACCTCCCTGAGCATCCCCTGCTAATGCCTGGCCACCCTTTCCATGAGGAAAATCCCCCTGGAATTTCAAAGTGATGGATGAAGTCCAAAGTGATGGATGAAGTCATTGTGACATCTGTCCAGGGCAGTGGTCGTTCCCTCACTGCTAGAAGACCATCCTGGTCTTATCAAAATTAATCTCCACTGCCCTGGGAGACAAGTCCTGTCTCACATTCAGGTGATTTTGTCTATAAATGGTTAAATTTGGGGGTTTGGTCCCCTTCCCCCCACAGGTTATAATGGAGAGGAGTCCCTGAGTAGCCCTTGGATGGCGAGGTTCCATCACTGAGGTACCAAAACAGGGCACCCAGGGCAGCCTCTGACCACAAGCCCTTGTCTGGGACCTTTAATACCCTTGCACATGAAGGTTTGTCTCCAAAGAAGCTGGAATATCCACGTGCTCTGAAAATGGAGGCAAGAAGGAAGGTTGGAGATGGAAAAACACAAACAAACAGGGAAAAAAAAATGAATTTAAGCTATGAGAGGCAATAGTACCTCCTGCAGAGAGAGTAAACAGAGATGAGTTGTTTCCAAGGAATACCCGGTAACAGATCCTGGAATCAGTGAAAGCTCAGAGTAAACAGGGGGAGGGAGGCAGGAGCATGAAACGTTATCACATGAACGGAGAAAAATTAAATGAATCTTTTTCTTCTTGTCTGCTTGATTATCATTGTTCATCTGAACATCAAAATCACATAATATTGTGTGGGAAAGGATCTGGGGAAAGATAAATCACATTGCCAGCAGGAAATGGGGTGGGAGGAGCACTCCAAACCCCCATTTGTCCTCAATCTGCTTCAAACCCTCAGCTGAAACACAGTGGACAAACCTTGAAAAGAGTCAGGCACTAGAGATGATGGGAGAAATAAAAAAAATCAGGTGCAGACTGGAGTACAGCAACTGGAAATCAATTTCTGAGGGAATTTGGAAGATTACAATTTAGGTGGCCCATGGGAAGCCCTTCAGGGGGATTTGCCATTCAGAGGGTTAGGCTTGGGCTTCCTGGAGCTCCATCCTCTTTGAGGGGCAGGAAATGGGCCCTGTGCAAAAGAAGCACCCAAAAATCTCTGGTTGCTTTTGATAATTGGAGGACTCTTGTCAAGAAAAGGTTGAAGCCAGAAACTGGGATGTGTTTTATTGTCCTGTGTGGCAGAGTGATAAATTTCCACCTCTCCTCCACTTGGTTAGGACTTCACACTGCAATCATTAGAAGGCTTGGACACTTCCAGGGATCCAGGGGCAGCCACAGCTTCTCTGGGCAACCCCTGCCAGGGCCTGCTCACCCTCCCAGCCAGCAATTCCTTCTCAAGATCCCATCCATCCCTGCCCTCTGGCAGTGAGAATCCATTCCCCCTTGTTCCTGTCACTCCATTCCTTGTCACAAGTATCTCTGCAGCTCTCCTGGAGCCCCTTTAGGTCCTAAAAGATCACAACAAGCTCTCCCTGGAGCCTCCTCCAGGGTGAACAATCCAAATCTTCACAGGAGCACTGTTCCAAGGCTCAGCCTGGCTGATCTCTTCACCATCTGTATTTTAGGGCGTGTGGCATCACCTGTGATTATTTGTCTTGAGGAAGCAGCAGGTGATCATTTTGGATTTTGGTGGGATAGAAATCCCCCCTTAGCATCCATGGGTTGAACAAACAAGGGGCTGTGCCAACGGGGACCCCAAACTCACCTGGCTGTCGGGGAGGAATGTGCTGTGTGGGGAAGTTCTCTGCTGTTCTGAAGCCTGTCCATGGGCAGACAGTGAGGGTGGGCATGGGCATGCTCTCCTCTGTTCCTGTTGTTAACTGGGAATGTCTGGATGGAGATTCAGGTCTGAACCTCTCCGTTGGTGGGTCAGCAGTGCAGCCATTGATGCCTTGGGAAGGCTGACCTGAAACAGAGGCTGGACAGAACTAGAGAATAAAGCAGATATTTATTAAAAGGTTTCCAGGACCCACCCTGGGCGTTACAGGAGCCTGACCAAGGCTGCACCCCAGGTGGGTTAGGAATGGCTGCACAAAATGGCAACCCAATCACGAGATTTTACATTTTTGTAAGTTTTGGCCCATTTGCATATTGGGGTTTAATTGTCCAATTACAGCTTCAGGTTGTGAGGTCCCATCCTTCTCGTTCCTCCCTTCAGTCCACTGTTGTTTGTGCTTTTTGGGCTGAAAGTTGTCCTTGGTCCTCAGCAGGAAAAGATTTGTTTTGTCTACTTGTTCTGTGAAGAGCTGAGTGACACTGAACGTGAGGCTCAGAACTACATCCTTAGGCAGCACAGAACCTGAAACTATGAAAGCTAAAATCTAGGACATCACCATATCCCCGCTCTTCCATGCAGCCCCTGGGGGTTTGTGCTTCCAGGTTCAAATCCTTCCATCAAGGGATGATTGTATTTGGAAGGCAGGTGTCAGGTACAGATCTTCCTCACACTTTCTGCTGCCTCCCCCTATGGCCCATTAATATCTGTGCTGTGTTATCCATCTGCCACAAACTTCCTGGGGCTGGGACCTTGCTGGGCTGTGTTGGTGCCTCTGGATAAATCAGCCAGAGGTGCCCAACCTCTGCAGCCCCAGGGCTGAGCACACTTTGTCACCAAGGCCACGGGGTCACCAGCCATGCTGTAACTAAGCCAAGGCTCCGCCAGCTGAGCTCCAGCCCTTCTCCCCCTGAGGCCTGTGAGTCCTGCTGGGAGAGGTGACAGGAGGAGCTGCCCCTCTCCTTGTCATGTCACAGGGCTGAGGTTTGGCTCAGGGCTCCTCCCAGCACGTGTGGGGACAGTCCCTGCCCCAGTGAGGGCTGCTGAGGGTCCAGCCCAGGCTCTGACACCTGCAGTGCCTGTAGGTCAGAGCATTTCCATTAACAGGATGCCTTGCACAGCTCACTCTGCTCCCAGCTCCTTCCAAACCACCTGCCCTTGCTCAGTTTTCAGAGCAGCTGAGCTGAGGGAGAGGAGTTTGGAGTCAGATGTGAGAAGGAAAACTTGCCAGCACCGTCAGCACAGCACTGTCTGAGCATCCCTCAGCCTCTGAGCAGCACATCTGAGGATGCCTTGGGAAGGCTGACTTCAAACAGAGACTGGACAGAGACAGAGAATAAATATTTATTGAAAGGCCTTTAGGGTACACCTTGGGCAGGACAAGAGCCTGGCCAGGGCTGCACCCAAGGTAGATTTAGAATAGTCACAAAAATGGTTAGCTGGTCACAAAGCCTCACATTTTTATAAGTTTTGGTCCATTTGCATATTGGGGTTGTTTAATTGTCCAGTTACAGCTTCAGGGTGTGAGGTCTCATCCTTCTTGTTCCTCCCTTCAGCCACCCTTGTTGGTGTTCTTGGGCCTCAAAGTTGTCCTTGGTCTTCAGCAGGAAAAGGATTTGTTTTGTCTCCCTGCTCTGTGAAGAGAGCTGAGTGACACTGAATGTGAGGCCCAGAACTGCACCCCTGGGCAGCACAGAACCTGAAAACCACGAAAAGCTCAAACTTAAGGCATCACTGACACTCCCTGTCCCTCACAGGGGCACCCTGCACTGGGTATTCATGAGGTCCATCCCAGGCTTTTGTAGGGAGATGTTTTTAGATGCCAAAAAAGTTTTGTTTTGTTTTTCTGTATGTTTTGCACTGCTCTGGGCTTGGCCATTGAGCCTCTACAAGTGGCTGCTCTCACTGCTGTTTACAACCACTCCGTGGGAGCTCACCCTGCTTCCCTGCAGGAATTTGTTGCCTTGGTAGTGAGCAAAGGAAACTCGGACTGCTTTAAGGGGAGATGGATGTGGATGTGTGATGAGGTCCCCACAAAGCAGCCTCTGAGTGCCTCCCACTCACACACACTGAAAGCTGCTCTCAGCTCCTTTCATTGAACCTTCCCCCTGCCCCCAATCCCCCACCTTCCTCTAAATCCCATGCCCACAGTTTTCCAGGCAGCCAGAGGACAGATGTGTTTATTTGCACGGTGCCAACCTGTGATTCCTGACTCTCTCCCCTGTTTTTTTTTTTTTTTTTTTTTTTTTTTTTTTTTCTTGGGTTTCTTTTCCTGAAGCACTGGGCGAGTTATTTGCCTGACACCCTGTGTGTCAAGCCCTGCCCCTGTAAAACAAGCAGGGGACGATGATGCTGGGAAAATAAATACAGAGCTGGCCTGGCTGTACATAAAAATAGCTGAGATCGTGGGGGGATTTAAGCACCAAGCTGTGTGCTTGTTTTGCTAAGGACTTGCCATGGATTGTGCTTGTTTCATCCAGAATTTGTGGAGCTTGGTGGGAAATCCTTGGGCTGCCGTCACCCGTCCCGGCCTCTGGAAAGGCGTTGTTACAATTTTTACAGCAGCTGAGGAAATATTCCCCTGGTAAAAGAGATTTTTTTTTTCCCCCTCTCTTTTACAGGCTACCCATGGAATGATGAAGTCTGCAAAAGACCTCAAAGATCATTAAGTCCAGTCATTAACCCAGCACTGCCAAGCCAAGCCAAGCCACAAAACCATATCCCCAAGTGCCACATCTACCCCCTTTTGAACGTTTCCAGGGGTAGTGATTCCACCACTTCCCTGGGCAGCCTGTGCCAGGGCTTGAAAACCCTTCTCAGGGAAGAAATTTTCTCAAATATCCAACCTGCAGGGGCTGGTCTGTGGTAAAAAAATAAGGGAGAGCAGCTGCCTCCACCTGAGGAGGGAAGGAGAGATTTTTCTCCATCACAAACTTGATATTTTGAGTAGGGATGATTTTGAAAATCCCCTAAATAAACTTGGTTGAAGATAACCCCTAACTGCACAACCCCTCATCCAAGAGAGCACCAACAAAACAACCCACAGCAGGTTTGGGTTTGTTTTTTTTTTTTTTCTAGATGTTTCAGGGATGTGAGTTTTGGTGTGGTCCCACAAGCAGCTGTCCTGGGCCACTTTTTGGATGTGAGAGAAAGGAGCTGGGCAGAGAGGTCAAGGTTTCCTAAGCTGATTTTGCATCAGGAAAAGAGATTTTGTGACAATTTCCTGTGAGCAAGATGCACAAACCTAGAGCTGCCACAGGGGAGCAGATCCATGGATTTAGGGTGCTGATCTTGAGTACAGGAAAACCAAAAAAAAACTTAAAAACTTACCTTGCAAGGAAACTCTTTGCACAAAACGTGACTTTGCCTTGTGCTTCAAAATCATTTCCAAGTTTTGTGCACAGCCAGTATTTCTTCAAGGCAGTAGAAAACTGAGCCTGACCCCAAAGCAGGGTGCTCCTCCAGGGTATCCTGGACAAAAACAGAGTGACAAAGAGGTGGCTGGGACTGCTGGGACAGTCCCCTTTGGGGAGCCAGGCCCATCTGTGGAGCAGCCACCATTTGGGATGGGGCCATTAGAGGTCATAAATAACATGGGACATGTGGAGCTCCAGGGAAATGAGCCCTGGATCCCAGCACCATGCATAGGGATACACTTTCCTTTTATTTATAACAATGCTGTGCCTGCCTGACCCCTGCTCCCTCACAGGCTGATGCATGCTCACAGTTCCAGGGCCAATTTTCTCCCCAAGCAATGGGAAATAAGCAGCAAGAGCCAATTGCTTCATCTGTTTTCTTCAGAAACCACTGACCTCAAGCCATTTCAGACCTCATAAAATACATGGAGAGGTGTGGATCCATCCAGAACTGGAGGAGTAGGTGCTATATCCAGGTACCTTCTGTAAGAAAAAAAAAAGAAAAAAAAAAAAGAAAAGAAAAATCCTCCTGACTTGGATATTTGCTCAAAGCAATTCCTTCGGAGAAACCAGGCAAACTGTTTTACAGTCTACCAAAAGCTGCAGGCAGCATGGGAGCAAATTCATCTCCTTTTATGTTTTTTTCACAATGAAATGTAGACTTTCATTCCCAGCACTGCCAAGAGTTGTTGCAGCACCATCACTTTCTGTCTGTCTTAATCAGTGCAGTCCTGTTATTTCACAGCCTCGCTCTGCTCTTTTTTTTTTTTTTTTTCTTTTTTTTTTTGTGCCTTTACCATTTTGTTATTGATATTTCCTTTCTGCTTTTAGGTGGGCTGATGCTATAACTGAGAACTGCCACCTTAACCAAGCTTGCAGTCAATAGTCATAGATCCACCAGGCTCTGGCTGTCAGTCTTTCTGCTGCCTGCTCTGTTTCATTTTCCACAGTTTTCATCCCCTCCAAGGAAGATTTCATTCTTCCCCTGCCTTCCTCCCAAGCCCCAACCCAAGCTGAAAGGGCTTTTTGCAGGATTTGGGCAGCTAGAAACGCTTCCATAGCTGATCCTTGAGTGCAGGTGAGAGCAGAGAATTGTTTAGGTTGGAAAAAAAAACAACCCTCAGACCGTGGAATCCAACCTTTAAACCAGCACCTCCAAGCCCACAACTCAACTGTGTCACCAAAAAAATACAATTGTATGGATGAGCACAGTTCTTCCCTGCCTTTGCCAAGTCAGTTCCCTCTTGGAAGGACAGTGTGGAAATGGGAGAGCTGGGAAATGGAGCTGCAAAAGCCTTGCTGAGGGGTGTTCACCTCATCACACCAGCACAGGCCAGTCTTGGTTGTCCCTCTTCTTGGAAGGACTGGTTTGGTCAAAGCACCCACTTCAACAGCCAGAGAAATGCTTTTAGACATGAAAGTGCCGAATGCTGGGGAATTTGGAGCAAAAGCATTGCCTGTATCACAAAATAAATAACTAGGTAATTCACCCTTCTGTTTGGAGCGGAGCTGTTTGTCAGAAAGCAAAATAAATTCTTCTGGATATAAAAAGGGTGGCAACCCAAGGAATAGAGAACATAAAGATTGTCTCTAATACTGAATAAATACAAAAATAAACAAATAAGTTAATAAACCTTTCCTTTTATTTGGACTGGAGTGCTTATGAGACAGGGAAAGTTAAAATCAGAGACACAAACCCATCTGATAGAGTGTAATCCATCTAAAGGTTGGACGTCCACAGTTCAGGTCTCTCTCCACAAGAGCAGGGTTTCATTCCAGCCTAAGTTCAGCATCTGGGACAAAACATCTCTTGGAGGTTGCTTTTAAGCTTTGTCTTGGTTTGGAAAGACAGGTATCTGCCAGGGAAAACTGGGGTTTCCCTTAGAATGGAGAATGTAAACCCCTCACCCCCGCCAATTTATAATTTTGCAATGAAGGGCTTTCAGGCAAAGATTTGGGAATAGGAATAACAGTTCTTTACTAGGAATATTAACAACACAAATTTAGTAGAAAAAAAAAACAAACCCAACCAAGCCAGCAAACAAACAAACAACAATTTTGGAAAACCCTGAGAGGGTCAGAGCTACAACCTGACACCCTGTTGGTCAGGGTGTTGGAAGAAGTTCCAAAGTGAGTCCACCTGGAGTGGCAGAGGTGGTTCTGGTGGAGTAGAGATGATCCTGTAGAACAAGGGTCCAGTGGTGGTGAGAAGGGGTCCAGTCTTCCTCCCAGAAATGGGGTGAAGCTGGATGTTCGTGTTCCTGTGTCTCTGTTTTATCCAGGTAGGAATGGTTGGCTCCCCACACTGGGTGGAGCATCTCACAATGGGATGATGGAATGTGGATGTGTTAGTTTGGGGAGGTGTTAATGGTCCATTAGCAGAAAATATCCCCCTGGGGGGAGGACAGGTGGTGAAAGAGATAAGAAACAATGCCCTACCGAGTTTTTACAGTTGGCCCATCATCAGAAGGCATCCACCCAGAGCCACAAGAGATAAAGAAAAACGTTTCCCCAGCTGCTCTCAACAGATGAAATAGAATACACACCCCTGGCTCCACAACCCAAGACAAGCTCTCATTAAAATCAGCCCAGGGGTTCTGAGTTAAAAACCCTCTCAGCCTCTTTCTGGGAGCTCCCTGGGAAGGTTGTCTCAAAGCCGTGGCTGATGCAGAGTCCTGTGATAACCTCCAGTGTCAGGCAATAAAATTCAGTTTGGATACCAGCCTAACCCCACAGGACCTCCCCAAAACCTTCCCAGAGCCCACATTCCTCAGGATGGTGAGACACCAGGCACAGCTGGGTTAAAATTCCGCATTCCTCTTGGTGCACTTCATGCTGGTGGGGAAAAAAGCAACCTGCAGAAAAGGCTCATGAAAGAAAGTCTCAGGGCTCCTCACTGAGAGGGGCTTTGTGCTCAGAGGGAACCCTCTCTGGTAGTTTGATTACTTTTGGAATCAGCAGAACAGGCTTGAAGGAATTGTATTTCTTCAGCCAAGGAAACAGAAGCCAAGTGGAGATGGAATAATAGTCTTCCAGGAGACTGGAGATACTTGAAAAAGTGATGAGAGCAAATCTAGTTTTTCTAGGGGAAAAATAAGAAGAAGTGGTTTAATTTTCAGCAAGAAAAAAACCCCATTCAGTTTTGATACTAGGAGAGACTGGAATTCATGTTCACAATAAAATACTAAAATGGTTGAACAGGGATGCTGTGAAATTCCCTGACCAGAGCTTTTCAGTTGGGATAAACTTCTGTTGAACATGAGCCAGGCCAGATGTCCCTGGTTCAGCTTTGATCCAAGGGGCTCACCTGTAATTCTGTGATACATTTCTTGCACAGAAAACTGATCACCTTAAACCGAAACTGATTCCACAGTTCGTTTCTCTCCTTAGCACAAGCATTGGGGTTTGGCCCAAGGGTAACAGGGCAGTGCTTGTCTCTGCCTTAATATAATTTATCATCTCTGCACATCCAGGCTGCTGGATGATGAGGTTGATTTTAGGTTGGAACCCCTCAGTCTGGGGCTATACACAAATTCTATCTGTATCTCTATAGAGAAATGGATAATTCTAATTCTAATTCTAATTCCAATTCTAGTTCTAATTCTAATAATTCTATCTCTCTCTGTACATGTGACTTCCTACGGGTTCATCTCTCCACTTCTCTTCATCAGATCTCTCCAGGAGGCTCTCCAAAGGCCCTGCCAGTCTCTGCTGGGAAATGCTGTTGGATTTAGAAGGAATTCAGTCCACCTGAACATGCCTTTAAGTGCAAAAAGTTTCCAGGGGGTACCACTGGACTAATCCTGCATGGGCTGGCTTGACAGCAGAGGGTTCTGGAGTCTGCTCCCATCCTTGCAGCTCTCACTTCCATAATCATGTATCTTTTTAATGACTTGGCTGGAGATGCTGCCTGCAAGGCAGCCTTGGGAATTCTTCCCTTTTCCAGAGGCCAGGTTAGGATGATAAAGACATTCAATGATCACTGCATGCTAATGCTGAGCTATCACATTACTGACAATTGTCAGGTTGCTTCCCTTTGGACTGGATGGATCTGGTGTTTTTGTACAGTGTATTATGGGCTAATTAATGCTGTTAATGATAATGGTTCTCCTGCAAGAAGCCTGGTGTATTATCTCTATTTATCTCCTTGTCACCATCCTTTTATCAACCCATTAAAGGCAAGCAGGCTATCGAGTGGGGCTATCAGCCCCCAGCACGATAATTCACTTACACCCAGATGGAAAGCACTCCACAGATGGAGGATGGAGGCTCCCACTCACTGTGGGGCCTGGGCTCTGCTCTCCTGCCTTCCCCTGCCCTCCTTTCCCCTGCACTTTGAGCCACCACCCAACTCTGCTGGAGGCTGGAGGGCGATTCATCATCCACAGGGCACATCTTGGCAATCTTTAATATCTGCTGGCAACATGGGGATTGGACATTCTCCTAAATCACAAATCAGCAAAGAGGCTTCTTTTTTTATTTTTCTTTTTTTTTTTCTTTTTTTTTTTTTTAATTTTGCAATCCACCAGGAAGAAGGAAACACGGTGTTTGCAGAGGGCTGGTGTTCAGGGCACTGGGAAGAGGAGGGTAAGTGGTATTTCATCCAGGGAAACTCAGCTGAGATGTTCTTTCCCAGTCAGTCACTACCCCCAAGTGAGAGAGCAGGAAATTCTCGACATCAGCCCCCTGACAAAAAAAAAAAAAAAAAAAAAAAAAAAAAAAAGGAAGGGGCCTTTTGTGTTTCTGTGGTGGTGGAAAGAGCCACAGACACCTTTCCCAGGGGAGAAATGATCACAGCAACAGAAATCCATTGGACAGATAAAAGCAGCCTCTCCTTATGCTCAAAAGCAGCATAAATAGGAGCTGGGGAGGTCTGAGGCGCAGGCTGCAGAGAGAAACCCTTTCTGATTCGTGTCTCTTCTCTGTCAAAACAGCTTAATATTTTCTTCTCAAATGCAGGCTTGAAAGCTGCCTTTGTAAAGGAAATGTTTAAATACAAAGAGCTTGAAGAAGATGTAGGGATAATCTTCAGGGATCAGTCGTTGTAGCAAGAAACTTTGGAGAACACAGGCACGATCCAGGCATTAATCTCACCATCACCAGACCAGAGGGGAAAAGGAAAACAGTTCAGGGTTTGATAAGCACAGACACCTGGGGTCCTTCTGCAGCCTGGAGGGCTCACGTGTCCTGGCTTTGCTCCTCAGCCACATCCATCCAACATTTGCTGTTCTGGGAATCAGCCTTGGGAAGGCTGACCTGGAACAGAGACTGGACAGAGCCAGGGAATAAAATAGATATTTATTCAAAGGCCTTTAATGATACACCTTGGGCAGGACAAGAGCCTGGCCAGGGCTGCACCCAAGGTGGACCCAAAATGGTCACAAAATGCACGACTGGTCACGAGGTCTCACACTTTTATAAGTTTTGGTACATTTGCATATTGGGGTTGTTTAATTGTCCATTTACAGCTTCAGGGTGTGAGGTCCCATCCCTCTTGTTCCTCCCTTCAGCCACCCTTGTTTGTGCTTTTGGGCCTGAAAGTTGTTCTTGGTCTCCAGCGGGAAAAGGATTTGTTTTGTCTCCCTGCTCTGTGCAGAGAGCTGAGTGACACTGAATGTGAGGCTCAGAACTGCACCCCTGGGCAGCACAGAACCTGAAAAACATGAAAGCTCAAACTCAAGGCATCAGTTCCACACAAAATCCTTTCACTGGTTCAAGACACCCTGGGACATTGTGAGGCTGGCAGGGAAATCACAAACACTGGCAGAACAACATCAGTGCCTTCCACCAGCTCTCTGCAAACTGCCAGCCCGTTATTTTACTTTTTTTCCTTCATACTTTTATACCTGGGGGGCTGTGATTCCTGTGAATTTACTTCTGGCTGCCAAGCCTCACCTGTGTGTGACAGAGAGGACCTGCCTCGTGTGGCAGCAGCCAGAGACAGAGGCACAACCCTGCTCCTCATCAGCTGAGGACAGAGAGCCAGGAGCAGCCAAGGCCTGAGGGATGTGAACCAACAGCATTAAATAAAAGAATTAAAAAATAATCTAGTTCAGGTTAAGACACGCAGTGCACCGAGGCACCCTCTTAGGATGTTGTTTCCCCGGTTATAGAGTGAGGAGAGATCCAACCCATCTTGTGGAGGAGCTGTAAAAATCCCAAATCTTTCCCATGGCACCGTGCAGGGGCTGCAAACTTCCAGCAAATTAAGAAGATCCTTCTCCTTTGGCAGGATGAGTCCTTGACTTGTCTTTTCCCTCTGCCACCAGACTCAGCAGCAAGGAAAAAAAGAGCTTATTTTGCCCTAGGTCACCAAGTCCATAGGAAATTCATGGATTTCTTTAGCCCTCACCCAGCTGTCCTCTTTTGCACCATGCAAAAACAAAAACAAAAAGCCAAAAAACATCAACAACAACAACAACAACAAAACACCAAAACCCCCCACACAAAAAAACCCTCACACACACAAAAAAACCCCAACAAAAAACATAAAAGAAACCAACAAAAAACCCCAAAACAAAACAAAAACCACCACCACCACCAAAAACAAACAAACAAACCAAACCAAACCAAACCAAAAAACACCAAAAAAAAAACAAACAAAAAAACAAACAAAAAAAAAACCCACAAAAACCAAAAACCACCAAAAAACCCCCCCAAAAAACCCACAGAAAAACCAAAGAAAAAGGAATTTCCCAAAGAATCATTTCCACCTGGGCAGGCAAATGATATCCAGCCTTGTCCAAAGAGGGATGGATCAAGGAGAAAGTGCAAAAGGTGTATTCCTGCTGTCTCCAAAATACCCAGCTCATGTGGTGGCCCAGTGTGAACCAAATTCCTTGACAACTGATTATTTTGGCAAAACTCTGAGTGGGGCACAACTGTGGGAATGCCCATCAGCTCCCAAATTATCCCTCTCCTCAAGTGACAAAAGCCCCGTTGAAATGTTGTGCCTCACCCCAGGGTCCTGCTGTAACTCAGGGGCTGAAGAAAAAGATGTTAAAAAATGACACCTATCATGAAATTTGATTTGAGAGGTCAAGTTTTCCTAGGCTGGGCTTTGTCTGGATATGTTTCAAGCCTAGCACAAACCTCCTGGGTGATAAAAGGGGAGGACACAGCTGGCAGGGACACTCTGCAGAGGGGCTGATCCAGACTCTGTGGCTCCACCAGTCCCTCTGGATGTGCCCAGATGGGAAAAGTGCTCATATTCAGCCCCCTGGTTTCAAGGCTGCAGTGCTGCTGCCCTACACACCCTGAGGATTTGAGAAATGGTTATTAGGGAGAGCTGGTGAGAAAACAGAACGAAAAAACCCCAAATCTGCACAAAACTTCCACCCTCCGAGGCTCTGAAAGCGCCCAACAAACGGCTCAGCTCCTCCTGGGTCAAGTTTTGGCCAGCTGGAAATTGTCTGGAGAAGGTTTCATCTTCATTTCATCCCCAACCCCCCCCCTGATCTGGCCGTGAGTTTTGATAGAATCTGATTGAAGTGTGCCCAGGAAAAAATATGAAACATAAACACAGGGGATGGCAAAAATCAGCTGGACATGCCTACTCATCTATTTACCTCCAAAAGCCTCCCTGGAGATAATGCCTGATTTTGTTCCACAAATGAGGAATAATGAGAAAGGGAGCGTGGGCCAATGGCTGCCATTTTTGCAAACACCATCCCTGGGCTCAACATTTATCCCCACTTATTTCACAGAAACATTTTCTCTTTTTTCAGACTCTACTAACTCTCTCTCTCTGCCTTTTTTTTTTTTTTTTTTTTTTTTTTTTTTTTTTTTTTTAATTTTTTTTCCCCTCTTGCTGCTGTCTTTCTTACAGCTCTGAAATGCAACAAGTGAAACCTCCTGGTCCAAAAGCTGCTGGGAAGATCAGGAGCCTCTGGTGTCCAGCAGCCTGTGAGGCAAGAAAGGAATGAATGTCGATATCTAATTAACAATTTGAATAATTTTAACAAAAAGTGTCAGGTGATGAATACAGCTCCTTGCTGGATTATTCCATAAATCCAGATTTGCTCCTAGACAATCCATGAAATCTTCTCTCAGTCCCTGCTGCTTGCTTGCTTTCTGTGCTGTTTTTTTTTCCTTCCATTATTTTTATTTTTGTTTTTCCTGCTGAGTAAATTGTATTTTCTGGGATGCACTTTCACTGGAAGCAGGAGATATTATTGCAAAGTGTGTGGGAATACAAGAGCTGTATTGATGGGAGTAGTTTTGTGGATGTGGAATCACTGTCCTAATCCTGGATACAAGGCCTGGAAAGGGTCCTGTCATCCAGCTTGTAACTCCTGTGTTTTTGGTTTTTTTTTTTAATATTTGTAATCATTTTATCTACTAAGCCCTCTGCAATCTTGTATCTCTGCTGTTAGTTGTTGTGATGTTGTAAATTGGGAGCAGTTTATTCCTGGCCAAGTCAGGAGGAGCCTTGATGCCCAAACAAGTAAAAAAAAAAAAAAACTTTTATAAGTGATCTTTGGCACATTCCTTGCCCACAATCACATCCCAGGGCAGGGCATTGCATCCTTGGCTCTCTCAGACAAGGTGGATATGGATAAAAAAATGTCTAAAACAGTGGTTCTGTAAAATTATTCAAGAGCTGTAAAGGCCCAGCCCTGCCCACAAGGCAGGAAAATGAATAATAACCATTTCATATTTGTCCAGTGCTCTGCAAATCCATAAAAACTCATTTTCTCCCTCAAAGATCATTAAATAAAAAAAACCCAGATCCTTCAGGGACTGGAGAAATGGGGCAAGCACTCGATGTAGGAGCAGAGGGGAGCAGAGGGAGTCACGGAGATTGCTCAGAAAAAGAACAAAGGAGGAAGGATTTGAGGAGAGGTGAAGCTCAGAGGAAGGACGGGAAGGTGGAAGAAACCTCTTTACTAAGAACACAGAGCTGTGGTTTTTACGTATTTAAAAAAAGGAAAATACTTCCCCATGAAATGAAAAGAAGAAAGCTCCTTTGATGGGTTTATTTCTCTGTTTTTATGGATCTGATTCTCGTTCCTACAAAGGTCTCATTCCATCATTCGTCCCCAACAAAGTGGTTTCACGGTGTGTGTTTACCCTCCCTTAAAGTAACCCCAAAATGTGGGGTTTTTTGGGTTTTTTTTTGTATTAGGAATTGAGTCAATCTCTCCAGTTTTCCCTACATTTTAAATGTCACTCTCAAACCCCTCGCCAAGTTAATTCATTGGGATAAAAGATAATAAAAAATGACTGTTTTAATGGGAAAAAAAAGAAGAAAAACTTCAGTTTTAATACAATATTAAATTATGATGTGTGTGTATCATAATTTAATAATTATGATTATTAAATTATGATTATGATAAAGCCACAAGAGGCAGAATGTGCAGAGGTAAAGCTCCCAGAAAAAAAACCCCATGTCCCAGAAAAATGATTTGGAGAAGGAATCACAGTCGCAGTGGTCCAGGGAGCTTCAACCCTTCAGCCTGGAATTCTGCTAATGTGCTTCTCCCTCCCTTTCCAACACATTACAAGCATTGCAAAGAGCAAATTATACCAATCTCTAATGCTCTGAATTTATTTTATGTGCTAAACACTACTTTGTTCAATGCCACACACTTTGCTAATATAATACATTAGGTTTAAAGGTGCAATTTGTGGGAAAATATCCCAGAAAAAAACACTTTGAGAGAGCCTTCTCTGTCCGTCTAAAGTGGATATAAACAGGTGAGGAGAGGGAGACAGGGTTTAATGGAGGTAAAGAGCCATTCCCATCTGGCTGCTTCCAGAAAGTCTGAAAAATGAGATTTTAGGAGGAAAAAAGGGATAATTGTGAGGAGAAACTGGGCACCAGCTGGGAGCAGGAAGAACATGCCACACACCTGTGGGGATCTCAGTCTGTGGGATGTTTGTAGGGTGACATGAAGTCCTTTTTCTCCATCTTCTGATGCACATTTTGATTTCTCTTATCCCAAATTAAGCCTCCTCCAGCTCAAACCCTCTTTGGACTCCCATTGCTGCCATTCCCAGGGTCCCACCAAGCCTCAGAGAGCTCCAGTGAGTCCCACAGAGGCTGTGAAAACTGGAAGTGACATTGCTGGGGACACATGGTGGCTCCTGCCACAGCAAAAACAGTGGAACAACCCTTGGGAAAGATGGAAAAACTCGGGATGAGGGGATGCTAGGTGTGGGGAAACACTGTTTTGTCCAAAAATCACAGCAGTGCTGGGCCTCAGGTTTCTCCTCAAAGAGGGTGAAGATATCCCTGAACTTCCTCTCTCTGGGAGTGGTGCTGCCATTCAACAGCCCTGCATGGAAAAGTGACATTTCCTGGCTTTCCCTTCGAAGGAAGGGGCTCCAGCAGTGAAGGAATTGTGATATTAGGGATAGGAATTTGTGCTGGACTCGGCAGCACTGGGTTGATGCTCGGACTTGATGGCCTTTTCCAGCCTAAACAATTCAGTGGTTCTGTTTTGGGCAGAAATGCCAAGGGGCTGCACTGGTTTTACCTGTTCAGGGATAAAAAGCTTTGGGGTGGTGCCAGCCAGGGGACATCAGCAGGACACAGCAAAATCCTGCAGCTTTTCTGGGGCACAGAGGGGAAAAGCACCCCACAAATGCAAAGAGCAGAAGGACACAGGGCAACATTGATGCCTCAAGTTTGAGCTTTCATGTTTTTCAGGTTCTGTGCTGCCCAGGGATGCAGTTCTGAGCCTCACATTCAGTGTCACTCAGCTCTCTTCACAGAGCAGGGAGACAAAACAAATACTTTCCCAGATGGGAGACCAAAGACAATGGTTACAAGTTTTCAGGCCCCAAAGCAAAAACAAGGGTGGCTGAAGGAGCAAACAAGGAGGATGGAACTTCATTACCTGAAGCTGTAATTGGACAATTAAACCCTAATGTGCAAATGAACCAAAACTTATAAAAGTGTGAGACCCTGTGACCAGTTGTCCATTTTGTGACCATTTTGGGTCCACCTTGGGTGTAGCCCTGGCCAGGCTCTTGTCCTGCCCAAGGTGTATCATTAAAGGGCTTTTAATAAATATCTACTTTAATCTCTTAGCTCTGCCCAGTCTCTGTTCCAGGTCAGCCTTCCCAAGGCATCAACCTCACAGCATCAGCAGACTGTCCCTCCCAAATCAAAATTTCCCTCTCCATCTCCACCCAGAAAGAAGCTGTGATTTATTGATTCAGGCCTGTTCACATCCATTCAGCACCAAAAAAAAAAAAAAAAAGGTCCCAGAACGGACGTGGCACACGTGAAGTTTCGGAGAGGCTGGAAGGCTTTGGAGCCACCAGCATCCGTGAAATCAGAATTAACCTGTCTGGGCTGCTCACTCCAAGCCCTTGCCCAATCCCAGGCAGAGCTGTAATAGCCCTGCTGACCCGTGGCCAAGCACAATCCCCCACGCTGCTCCTGCATCCCGCTGCGCTCCTCGGGAGTGGCCCCATGATGGGAAAATACCCTTGCAAGGAAAGAGCTGGAATTACAGCACCAGGGAGGCAACCAGCATCAGGAATTAATCCAGTAACACATCACACACACACACGTTTAGCCGTGTCCATGAAATTGGATTTGCTGGGAGCTGGGAGGGTGGGATTTGCTCTGCTCAGGTATTGCAGGCTCTGCAAACAGCACTGATGATGGCGTGAGGCTGCTGCAGAAAAGCTCAGAGGAGCTTCAAGTGCTGCAGGGATTCTGCACTTCAGGGGAGTGACACTGGCCAGGCCTGCAGCAAGGAGAAAGGGTCCTGGGCTGAAAGCGCTGGAAAAAATATGTTGGGAGAGAGGTTTGCACCTTCCTGACTCGTCTGGACTCAAAAATGGTGAATTTTTCATCCCTGAAAGTGTTCAGGGCTACCTGGATGGGGTTTGGAGCAACCTGGGTAAAAAGTGTCCCTGCCCATGGCAGGGGGTGGAACTGGATGGGCTTTTAAGTCCCTTCCAAGCCAAACCAGTCTATGACTCTATGGTCCTATGAAAAATAACAATAACAGCCTTGGCTCATCTCTCCACTTACTTATGACACTAAAAACTAATCTGAAAAGGTCTTTCCAGCTGTTTTTTTTTTTTTTTTCTTCCCCTTTCCTGTCTGATTTTTAACTTAGAAATAGCAAAACCAGCAAAGACACAGGAGGGTCACTGTCATGCCCTGGAGGGTTTTTTGCTCTTTATCAGAGACATTCACAAGTCCACAACAGAATTTCTTTCTCCTACCTCGTTCTCAGGCCCTCGAGCTGAAGGGGAGATAAAAATGAAACAAATGCCAGCTGGGAGATGAATTGGAATCCCATCCCCTTCTCAGTTACTCACTGTCCATCTCTTTTGACACCTTGGGCCCTTCTAGCCACAGACTTGTCAGGTGGCTTTAGGGCTTGTTTTTTTTTTTTTATAATTAAAAAACCCATGGAAGTACTTCTGTTCCTATGGTGCCATCCATCTTGGCAGCACTTTGAGGCCATTAGTTAATTGAGCTTCTAAACAGTGAGGGGGGGAAGCTGCCTGTGTTTGTAGGAGATGTGTGGGAAGGAGGAGGCTGAATTTCCCTCCCCAAACCCCACAGGTGGGATTGAACCAGCCCAGATAAAGGTGCCCCTGCAGGAGCTGGAGGTTGAAGCCCTTTAACACTCTGCAGAGGGATTTATCTTCCCTTACAGCGAATATCTGTGTTTGGCTGCTAAAAACACAGAGTTTGGGGAGGCGAATCCAGCTTCAAGGAGTTAGTACAGGACTGAAAAATAAATTTGTGTTGGAGGCAAGAGTGATTTGCAGCAAGCCAGGAGCACAGGCACTGCGAAGTTTTGTGTTTCTTTGCTCAGTTTGTGGCTTAGAGCCAGAAATGACATCCTGGAGATGTCTGTAAAACCACAGATACCACTGAGAGATACAATAACCAGGGGGCATCCACTCTGCCAGGCAGGCAGCACTTTGTAAAAAAACAAGCTGAAAACAAGCACCAGGACATCCTTCAGGTGGGGGGGTGCTTCTGCTGGCTGCATCCTCACAGCAGGGATTTGCACAGGGTCAAAATGCTACTGGACAAATTCCTGAGAGAAAAAAAATCCAAATTCTAGATGCTTTCTGAATACAGAGGGTCCTTTTCCCAGGCATCTGTTCTGGAGATCTTGCTGGATGGAAGCTTGTTAGGGTAATTCTGTTAGGTGAGTGCTGGGTAACATCAGTATCTGTCCGTCCATCCATCTGTCCATCCATTCATCCATCCATCATCCATCCTTTCATCCATCTACCCATCATCCATCCATCCATCCATCTATCATCCATCCTTCCATCTGTCCGTCCATCCATCCATCCATCCATCCATCATCCATCCATCTATCCACCCACCCATTTATCCATCCTTCCATCCATCCATCCATCCATCCATCCTTTCTTCATCCATCCATCCATTCATCCTTCCATCCATCATCCATCTTCCATCTGTCCATCATCTATCCATTGATCCTTCCATCCTTCCATCCATCCATCCATCCATCCATCCATGAATCCATCCATGACTCCTGCTGCTTTCAGATCCCACCTGCGACCCCTCCAGTGGCTCTGGGGACGTCCCTGAGCTGCCACACCTCCAGCAGAAAGATTCCCTGCAGCAGAACCTCTGCTGGTTAGCAGAGAAGGAAAGGATTGGTGTTCCCACTCCTGATCCTGCAGGGATGGGTTAACCTTGCAGGCAGACTCTGGGCACACGTGGATGAGGGAAAACTGCAGAACCACATCCCAAAAAGCACCTGCTCTGCGACTGAATAAAGCTGCAGTGCCCTGGCAGTGTTTGCAGCCTCTCAGCTTGCCTCTTACTGAGGTTTAACAGCAGAGGCAGGGCTGGGCACCAAAGCACAGAAGATGGATTTGGGCTCAGGCCCGTCCATGCACCACTGAGTGTGACCAAATGTGTGACTGCAAAGAGCTGCTGTGACAGCAGAGCAGGGAGAGCAGGGGGGAGGCACCTCTGCCAGCCAGATCCAGCCTGGGCTGGTGCCTTAAGTTTTGAGCTTTTGTGTTTTTCAGATCCTGCACTGCATTAGTGTGTAACTCTGAACTCTGCACAGAGTGTCTGTAAGCTCTCATCACAGTTTGGTCAGACAAAACAATCCTGAGAGCCAAGGATGCCTCACAGCCTCAGGCCTGAAAAGTGTGAACAAAAGTGAATTGGGGAGGAGCAAACTGGGGGAATGTGACTTCATTACCTGAAGCTGTAATTGGGCAATGAACCCCTGATATGCAAACAGACCAAACTTATATCTGCCTGAAAAACTCGTGACCATGCTCCATCTTGGGTGCAGCCTCTGCCAGGCTCTTGCACTGCCCAGGGTGTATTTATTGAAGGCCTTTAATAAATGCCAACTTTATTCTCTAATTGTCTGGCCTCTGTTCTAGGTAGCCTCTCCAGGCATTAAGGCACCCCTGGAAATTCCTCACTGGGACCCAGGAAGGAACACAGCAGGATTTCCCCCTGGTGAATACACCAGGGTTTCTTCCCTTTGCTGTCACAGATAGCAGAACACAGAAAACATAAACCACACGCTGCCAAACTTCACCCAGACACTCTCTGGATTTCTCAATGCAGTGTCAGGCACCAATCTGCCAAATGGATTAAGGCTGCTCCAGCATCTCCCCTGCATTTACAGCTCCTCCTGTGTCCCTCACTGTCACCCCATCATCACGACTCTGGCAGCTCTGGAGCTGCATTTTGCTGCATTTTGCTGTCACCCTGCAGCTCCTGCAAAGCCTCAGAGAAGCAACCATGCAACATTGCCCCGAGGGATGGGGGTTTGCTCTGATATCTCTCCTCACCTCTTGTCTTGGCCACCTCTTGCAAGAGGGCAGCCTGGACTGTGAGGCTGAGATGGGAGGAGAGAGAAGGATGCAGCCCCAAAGTGCTCCTGGTTTGTTATTTGGGGCTTGGTTTGGTTTGTTCATTTGTTTGGGTTTTTATTGGAAGCGTCTCCAAAGATCCTGTTCCTTGGGGAATTACTCTGCACCGTGTAAATTCCTACTGCAGATTCCCTTTGGTTCTTCCTGGGTACCTGAGCATCAGAGAGGACCAGAGGAGTTCAAGAACCCTCTGAATGGCGCCTTTCAGGCCTGGTTTCCATGGGAGCAAAGCCCCAGATGGTTTTCCATGTTTGAGTTCACATCAGGTGGTGCCTTTTGCAGAAGGTTGGAGCTGCAACTCTCGTGCCAACCCTCTTCCCTCTGACATCACCAGACACATCCCGGGATAGGAGGAGACAGCAGGAGTGCCTGGCTGTGACTGCAGCTTGTGATGACACCAGGAATGGGTTGCAGAGCAGAGCAGAGCAGAGCAGGAGTCATTCCAGCTTCCCTCTGGAACCTGGCCTTGTGGAAGGTGTCCCTTCCCACGGCAGTGCGGTTGGAACTGGGTGACCTTTAAGGTCCCTTCCAATCCATTCTGTGATTCTGTGAGACAAGATCTGGGGAGAAACTGCAGGTTTTGCTAAGCTGAAACTGTCAGAGACAACTTGAACCTTTAACCCCACCCACATTTCCCTTCATGCCATCACGCTGAGCATTGCCAGGGTAAGGGATGCTCTCGTTCCCACAGGAATGACCTTGGGGCTCTGGAGGGAAGGACGTTTCACATGGAGCTGGCCTCTTGGCTCCACACCACATCCAGGGGCACAGTGACCTCCAGCCTGCCCCAGAAGCTCTCTGACCCCGAAGTCCATCCCTGAGCAGAGCTGGAAACGGGGGCTGGCAGAATTTCCTCTTTTCCACGCGTGGCTACTTGGGGCTCGGAAGGATCACACCGAGGCTGTGCCCTGCCTGAAGAGCTAAAGCACCACACAGAGTAAATAATAATAATAATAGCAGAGCTATTCTCGTGTGGCACGTGCCCTTTTGTGCCTGATTAATGCTTCCCCAGGGCACAGAGCCCTCCCTGAGCTCCTGGAGCCCACGATTCCCGCCAGCACTGCTGTCCCGGTTACCATGATACTGTTATTGTTGCTTGCTTCTCCCCTCTCCCTCCCATTGACTTTAGGCAGATTAGAGCAGAGAGATGATGGATGGCTGGATTAGATGCTGCACACCTACTTCAGGCTCACAAAGTGATATTTTTCTGTCCTATTTGGATGCATCTCTCCCATTGTGAGCACGAAACGGGGAATAGCAGGGAACAATTGTTGCAGGGCAGTGACTCTGCTTTACACTGACGTGCTGCATCCTCCCATTCATGGCATTCAAAAAGAAAAAAAAAAAAAAGTAGGCTGACAAATATAATCAATTACAGCAGAAATGCTGCAAGGTGAAATGGAATAACCATGTGCCTCACTGTTCAAGGTTCAGTGAAGGTCCCAGGCAGGAAAAAAGGAGAGATTGCTGCTGGCCTTTAAGGACAGCTACCTCTCTCTGCTCAGAGGTTGGGTCCCATGTAATCCAATTTCACATCCTGCCTTCAAAATGTTATTGGATCTTCCTGGAATTCACAAACGTTGGAACTCCCAGGAGGGGAACAGCAGGAACCAGGCAGAAGCCCAGGACTCCAAAGTGTATTTACAGGGCTGGAGCAGCACAGGTGGGTCCTGGAGCAAAGCTGGTGATTAAAAGTGTCCTCTCTGGGGCTGGATTTGCTCCTGAGGGGCTGAGTTTCCAACAGAGCTCTTGGTTTCAGGTCTATCATTTCCCCAACAGCAACTTGGGACAGTGGGAGGTGTCCCTGCCCGTGGCAGGGGGATGGAGCTGGATGAGCTTTAAGGTCCCTCCCAACACAAACCATTCTGTGATTCAATGATTCAATGATTTAATGTTGGTAACAGTGACTAAAGTTCAATCAAGGCGATCCAGGATCCTCTTCCCACATTCCCACATCACTGAGACCTTCTGGGGGTCTCATATTAGGGGAAACACTTGGGAGAAACACTGGTTCCAGGGCACAGCCTGATCTCCAGAAAGCTGGAAGATCATGGACAGTACAAATAAACAACCCCATCCCAGTGAATTCCACTCTGTGCCTAGGAGAATGTGGCCTCAGAGAGAGGAGGAAGAATGAGTGACACACCAAAGCCATCCTGGGGGTACCAAGGATTTCTCCTCCAACCAAAAATAAACCACAAGTGGCCAAAAGGCCTGTCTGAACCACCACGGAGATGCTGGGAAGCTGCTGGAGTGGCTGGGCCTTCCAGCACTGCTGTCACAGCCAAGAGAGGAGAGGGGATGGATATTTCAGAATTCCCAGCTGTCGCAGCAGCGGGGTTTCTCTGGGGAGCGTTTATTTGGAAATCTTGCAGTGACTTCTTTTACAAATATAGGCCCAGGATTTCCAGGGAAGGAGCTGTATTAGGAAAGATCTGGCACACCCTAAATAATAATAATTATTATTATTAGTGCAATGATATTAATTACTGTAATTACAAGGAGGGCAAGACGCTACAGGAATTACAGATGAGTAGGGTGTATGCAGATGCCAAATGTTAGTGGGTTTTCCCTTCCTCTCTGCAGTCTAAAAGCATCTGCACTGCTTAGGAAGAGGGGGAAAGGGCTCCAGAAATGCACACACAACACACACACAACACACACACAACACACACACCCCTCCAGCCCGCGCGTGGTCGAGATCAGAGTGTCAGGTAGAAAATGCTGCCAGAGCCTGGTAGGCAAAAAAAAATTGACAAGGGAATCCAGTGTTATCTGGAACTGCTCTCTCCAGAGAGGCTGAAAAAAATCTTTGATAGGTTCACTCCAGGGGAAATAACTTCGGAGGATAAGAGGCATTGATGTGCGCTGAGCAAAAGGCAGCCCGTGTGCGCCAGCATGCATTCTTCTTTTTTCCATCTCTCTCTCTTTTTTTTTTTCCTCTGCTCATTTTCCTTTCCTTTCCTTTCCTTTCCTTTCCTTTCCTTTCCTTTCCTTTCCTTTCCTTTCCTTTCCTTTCCTTTCCTTTCCTTTCCTTTCCTTTCCTTTCCTTTCCTTTCCTTTCCTTTCCTTTCCTTTCCTTTCCTTCCCTTCCCTTCCCTTCCCTTCCCTTCCCTTCCCTTCCCTTCCCTTCCCTTCCCTTCCCTTCCCTTCCCTCTCCCCTCTCCCCTCTCCCCTCTCCCCTCCCTCTTTTCTTTTCTTTTCTTTTCTTTTCTTTTCTTTTCTTTTCTTTTCTTTTCTTTTCTTTTCTTTTCTTTTCTTTTCTTTTCTTTTCTTTTCTTTTCTTTTCTTTTCTTTTCTTTTCTTTTCTTTTCTTTTCTTTTCTTTTCTTTTCTTTTCTTTTCTTTTCTTTTCTTTTCTTTTCTTTTCTTTTCTTTTCTTTTCTTTTCTTTTCTTTTCTTTTCTTTTCTTTTCTTTCCCCCCCCTTTCCCTTTTTCTGATTTTGCTTTATTATCATTTCTGAAAGCAGCCCGGGGTCTCCCAGTGATGGTGAAGGATAGAAAGGATCAAGTCATGCCAGTGGCTCGGTGGAGTGGGGGAAGTGAGGACCAGGAGATGGAGGGAAGGAGGGAGGGGAAATGTCAACAGGCAAATCTGAAAAGCAAACCCAGGGAAGGGCTGTGTATCTAGGGTGGTGTGTGTGTGTGTTTGTGCCGATGGAGCCTCTGATGGAGCCGAGGAAATATTTTCAGGATTTTTCTCCAAGGAGGGAAAGGTGGAGCCTCTTTTGTCAGGAAGGTCTGCAGCAATATTCCCATCCTTTTGCAATCCAGTGGTCTGTCCTTGTACCTCGGGATGCTGTTCCTGCGATGGCACAGCCCACAGCACTCTGTGAGGGTTTGCATCCTCTTTAACACCTTCCAACTTCTCCTCTGCTGCAAAACCCTCACCTGGGCGAGCACAACCCCTCTGACACAACACAGCCCCAAATTCTGTCCCTAAATCCTGCTCCAGAGCACCCAAGCTGTTGGATAAGTTCACCGTGGTCACAGGCTTTGCTGGTTTGAGGCCTGTGGGAAGCACGTTGCTCCCACTCTAATCCACACTAATTTCTGTTTTGGGGAGCTGGTGGTTTTCTTGGGGTTATTTAGGACTTTTTGCAGCTGCCTGCAGCTTGCTGAGGGCTGGGTGGTTATGTCTGAGCTGCTTTGTGGTTGGGAAGGAGGGAGGGTTGCTTCCAGAGCACAATTCATCTCTCCCAGCTGGGCTGAATTGCACTGGGGAAGTTCCTCTTTCTCTCCATCCACTATAAAAGGCAGCCAGACGACTCGTGCAGATTTATGCATCCCAGCTGATGACACAGAAAGTTGGATGGATGGAACCTGGCCAGGAATCATTCTTTCCCTTTCCAAGCCTGAGGATTTATTTTTTTTTTTTTTCATCCTGCTCCAGTTCTGGGGTGGTTTTTTTCTTACTCCTGCAGGACAGAAAGGGCAGGAAAACGGTGCTGTGGGGATTCAAACATCTCAGGGACATTGCAAAGCCTCTGGATGGGGAAGTGGGGTGTCTCTAAATGTTGCAATAGGGCATCCAAAGAAGTTCTGGGATGTGATTCCAGACCTTTCCTTTTGTATGAACTCACAAAAGCCTGGACCCACAAGTGGACACAGGGGGATGCAGTGAACTCAAAGCCTTGCGAGGCCACCACAGCCCTTCCTCACCCTCCAAACCTCCCTCCCCTGGGGGCACTGCACCCCACACTTTGTCTTCTCTCAGCACACCTGCCCTGAAAGAGGATTGTTTCATTTACAGGTGTAGCACAAGGCAGGAACTCTGGTAAGTAAAAGGAAAGACCATTTCCAGGCCCAGAGGGCTCTGCTTTTTTTTTTTTTTTTTTTTTTTTTTTTTTTTTTTTTTTTTTTTTTTTTTTTTTCTTTTTTTTTTTCTTTTTTAAATTGCCGTTTTCTTGTGTTCACCAAATCCCAAACAGAATCAAGGGGCTGTAGCTTCACTTGCATCCTGTGGTCCAGAGTCTGTGCAGCATCCTGGCTGAACCAGCTCCCTGTGCTCTCTGTGTGTACACCTCCAATTTCAGAGCTTTACTGGTTTTACCAACCCCAGGCAGGCTGAACAAAGATAATAATTGTTACTATTCATTCACACTGCAGTAGATTTTACTTATGCCAAGCAGAATTGCCATTCCATCCTTCTGGGAAGTGCAGATTGGCCTCCTGCTCTCCAGCAATTCCCAGTCCAAGTGCCCCAACCCTGTAATCTGATCTGCAGTGAGGCAGCAGAGAAAGATGTGGCAGGAATTGCTCTTCCTGTGGATATAAACCTGGTGTTTTAACCACCAGGCCACCTCTCTTTGCTGTGCCTCTTCTGGTCTCTGAGGATTTGGAATGATTGCTCAGGGAGTGGGGCTGATCTATCCCCCTGGAATTCTCATAAGGATAATGACTTTTGGAATTTGGGGACAACTGAATGACCACAGAGAACCTCTGTTAAGTGTCCCATCAATGTTCCTCTGTCCTGGCTAAGTACAGTGCACATCCTCACTGGGGTTATAAAGGGAATTACGGGTTTTAGTGGGATGAGTATCCAAAATAGCTGCCTGTTGTTTGAAATCACCATGGGTTTCAGTTCTAGGGAAGTGCTGGCTATACTGGAGCAGGCTTCCCTGTTCCTCTAACTCACTCTCTTCAGGAGATCCTCTCAGGGCAGAAATTTTATCACAAAAAATCTGTGAATTTGGCCAATCCAAAGCAGCTCTCCAGGCATGGGGCTCTCCTCATGTCCAGCAAGAGGTCAGGGGTTTTGCTGCACAGGTGAGAGGTGGCTCCAGCCCTGCAGTCTGGGCAGGCACATCCCAGTTCCATCAGCAGATTTATCCTGATTCCACCAGCAGATTTAACCTGATTGAACCAGCAGATTCATCCCAGTTCCATCAGCAGATTCATCCCAGTTCCATCAGCAGATTCATCCCAATTCCATCAGCAGATTTATCCTGATTGAACCAGCAGATTTATCCCAGTTCCACCAGCAGATTCATCCCAATTCCATCAGCAGATTTATCCTGGTTCCACCAGCAGATCCATCCCAGTTCCATCAGCAGATTTATCCTGGTTCCACCAGCAGATTCATCCCAGTTCCACCAGCAGATTTATCCTGGTTCCACCAGCAGATTCATCCCAGTTCCATCACAGATGTGTCCCAGTTTCCCCAGGATGGCTGAACTGGTGGGATGAGGTGCCCTGGGGCACCAGGAGCTCAGGCAGACCTGTGGGTTGCAGGTGTAGCACAGCTCCTTTTGGCCAGGAGCCTGCAGCCTCAAAATTCACAGGGAAGTCATCTGAAAGCTCACAAAGTATAAAACTGGGTCAGGAGCCAGCTCAGAAGTTGTATTGGGTCCCAGGAGATGTCTTCCAGATTTCCTTGCCTTTGGAAAACTCTCAAACCATCAAATGTCTTCCTGGATTGACTTCTTACAACAGTGTGGGCTGAGCTATGTGAAACATTTCCTTCCAGCTATTGCAGAAGGAGGCAGGCTGGAGCTGGAAAAGTCTTTCCCAAAATCACCCAGCAGACCTGGAGGTTCCAGCTCTGAGGATTTTGGAGCTCCCAGATTCAGGTTTCATGTACAGGAGGCCACGTTTTGTTCTCTGGAGGAGGGAAAGCAGCCACAATCAGGGAAGCTTTCAGCCTAGGATCAGTTTCCACCTGGAAGATGCAGGATTTGTTTCAGAAAAATAGTCAGGCAACAGTTATTTAGAAGGAAATAATTCCCAGTGAGGGATTGCGCTGACCTTATAAACTGTGCAAGTGAACTTGTGGGCTCCTTCCCTCCCCTGATGGAATTAGCTCCATAAAATGCTTTGCAGTCCATTTCTTGTGGTCTGCATTTATACATATTTTACTCCATAAACATACATTTAATGTCCCCTTGGAAATTATTTCCTGCCTATTTAAAGCTCCGCATCATCCTAGGGCAGCAACTGGATGAAAAATAATTGAAACCATTAAGATCAGCTTTTATTTCAAAGGAGGGAAAAGAAAGGGAGAAAAAAAAATAACAAGGTAATTGCTGGAATGTGTCTTTTTCAAATTACACAGTCCCTGGGATGCCTCTGCCACCGATGTGTTTTAATGCTGTAACAAAAATGAGGTTTTCCAGTGAGTTGTGATATTGCATTCCTGACCACGTGGGACCAAAGGGACCTGGTAACATCTGACTTGTGCCTCCAGCTCCAGCCAGGGACTCACCTCCAGCCACAGGCTGCTTTCCACCATCAGTTATGCTCCTGCCTTTCCCTCAGAACTGCAACTCTTTGGGATTCCTTCTCTCCCCGCTTTTCATCTCATCCCAGTGCCAAAATTACAGCCCCTCACTCTTCCTGGTTTGGCATGAAAAGGGTAACTCTGAGTTGGTGCTGGGTAGAGTGAGGCTGTTGCACTGATGGTAAGAAATTTTAGCTGGGTTTGGTTATTCCTTTTTTCCTCTTTTGCCAATTCTCTGGATCACTTGCCTAATTCCAGGCAAGCCTGCGTGAGATTTAACTCGTGTTGGTATTTCCATGGGCAGAATTGATGTGAGTGAAGATGTGCGAGGGACTGAAGTGTGACAAGATGGGACCTTCAAAATGAAACTGATAGTTCCAGGCTGATCTCAGATCTGCACAAGCCCAAAGAGCATAATTGCATTTATTGGTGATATTTCACCAAATTCAGTGATGTAATTAACCAAATTTACCAAATTCAGTGATGTAATGAACCAAATTCACCAAATTCAGTGATGTAATTAACCAAATTCACCAAATTCCTGTAATTGCATAGGATACATCTATACTGGGGTAAATATCACATTTTTAGAGACAGTTAACACAGCTCTTTGTCTACAGTGAGGGTTCTGGTGGTCACTTCCCACCGAACCTCTCACCTCCAGCTGTGCCAAAAATTCCCACCTGAGTGAAACCCCGCCCCCCTCACAGCTCCGTGGTTTGCTTTAATTAGAGCTGCTCCTGCTCGTTGTGGGCACGGATCCTAATTAGATGTAAGTGACAAAGAAAGAGCTGGTCTGAGCTGCTGCTTGAGAAATACAGCCTGAAATCAAAGAAATTGGGGTCAGCACCTGACTACACTTCTGTAATGCTGGCTGCTGATTAGCTGGTGTTTACATGAGTGGCTACAGCTCCTGCTTCTGTGGGAGGCTCCTGGGCAGTGGGCACTGATGGATTTGTCAGCTCACAGCTTTTAATTGGCTGGAGGGGCGTCAGTGGTAGAAATGTTGATTTGTAATGTGTTACTAGATCCCTGCAAGGGAAAATGAAGCATGGGTGGGGTGAATGAGGAGTAAGAGCAGAGCTTAAATCAAGGAGATGGGTTTCTTTGGGTGTTGTGCCTTTTGCCCCAAATGGTGGAGGGGTGGTTTTGGTGCCCAGCTCGGCCTGGTCCAGCAGCACAGAAGCCCCAGCCCTGGGCTGATCCCCCAGCTTGGGCTGCAGGGGATGGGGGGATTCTGCCCCTCTCAGGTGAGACCCCACCTGCAGAGCTTCCTCCAGTCCAACAGCAGCAGGACCTGGAGCTGCTGGAGCAAATCCAGAGGAATCCATGGAGCTGCCCCAGGGCTGGAGCCCCTCTGCTCTGGAGCCAGGCTGGGAGAGCTGGGGGTGCTCACCTGGAGAGGAGAAGGCTCCAGGGAGAGCTCAGAGCCCCTCTCAGGGCCTAAAGGGGCTCCAGGAGAGCTGCAGAGGGACTGGGGACAAGGCCTGGAGGGACAGGACACAGGGAATGGCTTCCCAGTGCCAGAGGGCAGGGATGGATGGGAGCTTGGAAGAGCCTGGAGCTGCTCAGGGATGGAATCCCTCAGTGCACTGAGGCTGTGGAAGAGCCAGCAAAGCTCTAAATCCAACCAGGACTTCTCCATGGTGTAGAAGTGACTCAGGAAATGCCTGGGGCAGAGTTGGGGACTGAACTCTTCTCTCCAAGCCTTGACTCAAGAGCCACCACTGGGCTGGGACCTTCAGTGGTGACATCTTTCATCAAAGTCAAAAAATCTCCCAGGAGCTGAGAGCTGGCCTGAGGAGAACAGCTTGCAGGAGGGAAGGTTTTGGTGAGAGCAGGGAGGATGAGCCAAACTAACAAAGAACTAATTGCTAGGAGGACAGAAGAAATAAACTCCAAACAAACTAAAAAAAAAAAAATTCTGTCAATTCCCGTAGCTGAAGTTTCAACTAATTGCTATGAGGACAGGAAAAAAAAAACAAAACCACAAACCCAAAACATAACAAAAAAACAACCCAAAACAAACTAAAAATAAAAAAATAATCTGTCAATTCCTGTAGCTGAGGTTTGTGCTCTGCCACAAGCTCAAGGCAAGAATCATTGTCACACCCAGCCATGGACGGTGTGTGGGCTTCTCTCTATGCAAGAGTCATGAGTTTAAAAAATTTATTGATTTTATAATTAAGGAACTCTGCAATACATAAAGTTAAAAGCCGTGCAAGCGTATACACAGAGACCACATAAAGATAAACAAACATTTAGATTTAACACAGCATAAGTGCAATAATCACCCATAAATGTAGTCATCACCAACTGTTTAATATAGATCAGTAGCAAACAAAAGAATAGATGGGATGGAAATTATTATTTGTACTAGAGGAGCTGCAGAGGCCACAGGCAAGATCACATCTCTGCTGTGGCAGGCAGCACCCACATACATAATGAGAGGCAGCCCTGGATGAAAACAGCTCCAAAATTGAGTCCAAATTCAAGAAGAGGAGCACTGGCAGGAGGGACACGCTCCCATCTGAAGGTCATCAGACTGCCAGGGTGAAGCTGAGTCCTCCTGGTGCCCAGATCCACTTCCACCACAGAGCATACAAATGAGATTAAACTGGCAATTGCTTTTATTTCAGGCATAAAATAAAATCATCAGGAAAAATAATGAGATTTCTTCCTGGGCTGTTTTGGCAGGGGTAGAAGCACTTTTTTCAGCTGGTGGGGGACCTGAGTTCATGGACTGCCTGCCCAGTGTGTGGGGAGAGACTCTCCCTCTTTCCTTTTTTGCTCTTTAGACATCACAAAATGCTCACTGAGCAGGAGCTCTGGACACGCTGTCCCAGCAAGGAGCCCACGGGGTCGTTTTTCTTCTGCTGCTGCAGTCACAGGGCAGGATTCATCTCATTTAACTGGAGACATTTACATTTAAGATACCTCCAAACCTCCCTCGATGCTCAGCAGAAAAAAAAAAATTGAAAAAATTCTTTTTTAGCCTTTTAGGGAACGTTCAGGCATTTATCCAAGGCATGGCAGCCCCTGATTGTGAGCTGAGGGGTGTCTGCATTGGGGTGATGCTTCAGCTGGGTGCCAGGGGTGGCCATCGTGGTGGAGCTGTCCCAAATCCCCAAATCCCAACACTCTCTCTTCCCTGCTGCAGCAGGAATTTGGAGAATGCTCTCCCAGAGCATCCCGTGGGGCCACAGGAGGGATGAGGAGTAAGATGGGCTCAGTCTTGGTCACCATCTCCTGCATTTTCCTACTGTCTCTGCAGCCTGGGACATTCCCTCTGCCCCATGCTGCCCCTGGCATCGTTAGCGTGATCCTCTGATGAGCCTTTCATGGTTTCTCAAGCTCCTTGAAAATAATGGAGGTTAATTTTATCACCTTAAATTACTGCAGCCTCTCAAAGCCCATAAGGAAAGAGCTGTACATTTTCTCTCCTGCTGCCCACCCTCCCTCTACTCCAGCAAGGGCTGTGGTCCCAGGACGTGCAGAATACGTCGAGCTTCACATTGTCCGATTCCCCCCAAAACAGATTTTTCACAAATAAAGACAACTCCCGTGGTTTTGCAATTAAATATTAAAAGGCCTTGATTAAAGAGCCATAAATCACTGAGAGGCCTTTAAATTTTTGTAAATGTCTCCTGGCCTGGCAGGTACTGATTGCCATCTCATGCTCGTTTTGCAGTGGTGAAAGACAGGTACCTCCAAATACTGGCCATCAGCTGTTGATGTCTGCCAGGGAAAGGATAACGGGGAAGGAGTGAAAGGAACATTTAAATCAAGGCAATAAAAATCTGCTGGTGGGACAAGACGTGTCCTGGAAATGGCATTTCTGGTACAGCAGGTGTGGCATGGGGCAGAGTGTAAGATTAAAGTCTCCTGGTGTGATGGAGAGGTGGAAGGTGGAAGGTGGCCCTGCCCAGGGAGGGGGAGTGGAATGAGATTTTAAGCTCCCTTCCAACCCAAACTGTGTGGCAATATGACACAAAAGAATGACACTCACAGGCTGAGATGTCCAAGGCAAAAAAACGGGGCAGTTTATTTACAGACCTCGACATTTACAGAATTCCAACAGTGACCGTGGATTGGAGGATGAAAATTGTCCTCTCCAACCACACTGGTCAATCCAACAGTCCATCAGTTCTCTCCTCCTCCAGAAAGGAATGTGAAACAATCATCATTTACATGAAAAGTGCGTGAGAAACTCCACCACAAAAAGTAAAACATCAGAAGGCTTTAGAAGAACTTTAGAAAAAACGGGGCAACAAAACTGTTCTGTCATTCTCTGATTTTTACCGTGGCCTTGTCCTGCTCAGTTCAGCGGCTCCTGTGCAGGATGAAAGCAGGGCTGTGGTGTGTGCAGGGCTGGGGGTTCTCCCTGCAGCCCTGTGTGCTCCAGACCTGCTGTCCTGGAGAAGATCCTACTCAAATTCCCTCTGCTGTGATGCTCCTGTACCACAGTGTTCCAGCCTCAGGGAGTGCAGCTGGCCCTGGGCTGCAGCAGAGCATGGATGAGGAATATCCTGGATAAATCCATCACAAGGAACACACCTGCTGCTTCCCATGGCTTTACCTCGTTCAGCTGAGGCCCATCTGATGCTCTTTGGGCTCTCCTGATGATTTAGCCCACCATGAGTCCATTCCTGATGTGCTGGGATGCAGAGGGAGATGGACAAACACCACCCCCTGGCTCTGTTGAAGACCACAATGACACCGACTTCAACTTCAGAAGGCTGAAAATTGACTTTGTTTATTTCTGGCAATTTCTTCTCTTTTATACCATTCTACAGAGAGCAACCCATTTGGTTGGGAAGGACAAACTTCTTCAATCACATTGGTCAAACCAGAGGGACATCAAGAAGTCCCTCCTAGGGAAAGGAATGCAAACAAAGGTTACAGTTACAAAAACGTGTCTGTTGTCGACAGAAAACTCTCTGGGAAAAGAGTTTCAGAAAACCAAAACATCTCAGGCTTTTATACTGTTTTATACTGCTCTGCAGAGAACAACCCAATTGGTGAAAGAAGGACAAACCTCTTCAATTCACATTGGTCAAACCAGAGGGACATCAAGAAGAAGTCCCTCCTAGGGAAAGGAATTTAAACAAAGGTTACAGTTAGGAAAATGTGTCTGTTGTCGACAAAAAACTCTCTGGGAAGAGTTTCAGAAAAACCAAAAACATCTCACAAAGCAGGGCTACAACCCCCCCACTCTGGGCATGAGGACTGACCAGGACCATTGCTCCTGCAATGAGCATTTATGGCCATGGGGGTCATTAAAATTAGAAAAGACCTGTGCAGGGACACTGGCTCAGGGACATGCCAGGAAAATATTGGCAAATTTTACTTCTGTTTTGGGACCCCCCCAAACCCTCATGCCTGGTCTATCACCAGGCTCCCCACTTCTGCCCCTCCTCTGCTGCAGACTTGAGTGCAATGTCTCGAAACGTGGCAAGGAAATGAATTATTTGGAAATGATGTGAAGGAAGGGAGGGTCAAACCTGGTGGATAATTTATTCATTACTAATATCTCCAGCAGCTGTAATTGAGGTGCTCTTTTAATTGTCCAAGCCACTCAAAAAACCCCTCAGCTTTTCTAATAATGGCTTGGAAGGTAACTGTCATTCAGCTGTATAAACCTCTATCAAACTTGGCTTTTGACTGGCTGATGGTATCACCCACTGCCTTGACTTTATTTTAGCTTATTAAAATTGATCCTAAATAAACCTGATCTGCCCCAAATTATTTTTTTTTCTTAAATTAATTTGAATGCAATTTGTTCTCAGCAAGATTTGCTGCCATGTTGCATCTCGCAATGCAAACACGAGTTTGTTGGGTCACTCTAATTAATTTGATTTTGTATCTCAGCCCTCCTACCCGTCACCAGCACTAAATGGAATTATTTAGAAATAACAGAGATAATGCTGGCAAAATAACATGCTGTGACAGGACCAAGCTTTGCTTCTTTAGGAGGGAAAAAAATAATAATACACAACATATTGAGGTGGTTTATTTTTTGATTAAACGCTTCTGCTTCGCCTCGGCATTTATCTTTCTGAGACAGCTCCAGATCCGAGGAAATGCATCATTCCATTAACATTATCTCCCTGTACATTTGAGTGGGGGTCCCCAGATAATAAAGGGCTACAACATGCGTGGCCAGCTCACACCTCCAGCAGCTTTGATTTCCTTGGGAGAGGATTTGTACAAGAGGTGTGGGGAGGGAAGGGGGAGGGGGTTTCTGCCTGGTTGCTTGGGTGGTGGGAAGTCAATTGGCTTCAAAGAGATGAGTGGAGCTTATTAATTCAAGGATTTTAATAAGAACATGGGTGTCAGGAGCTGCACAAAGTGACCTGGGTTTGAGGGGACGATGTTGGGTCGTTTCGTTCAAAAGCTTTGACCCAAGAGCTGAGAAGCTTCAGGACGTGAGAGATCCCCTGCTCATGGAGAGTTTGCAAAGAGGAAGGGGAGAGCTGCAGGTGTTGCAGGTGATCCAAAACGTGGGAGGGATTTGGGATGAACAGATTCCCAAAAGGAGCACGTGATGGTTTGGGTGGGTGGTGGGAAATAACCAGAATAATCTGGGGTGAGAGAAAAACCCATGGTGCCCTTTTTGCTGCTCCTGAGTTAAGGAGAGCTTTCCATGAGGTGGGGAAGTGGGGAAAGCAGAGAGGGGGAGATCTCAGCATGGCCCAGATACAGTGGTGATGAGAACATCCATAGGAATAACACATCTTCAAGGATGTTCCCCTATAGAGGGGAAGGCTTGTATCCCAGATTTTGCTGATGTGGGTGTGGTGGCCCCAAGCACCCTCGGTGGCTGTGGCCAAAAGCTGAATTCCAGACCATTAGCCCAGTCTGCTTGGAAATTTGTATACGCAGAGGTGGAAGGAGGTAAAAAAGAAAATGGGTTTAGAAGTGGAAAAAAAAAAATTGGAATTTGTACACTTGAGGTGCTGCACCATCAGTTTATGGCACTGCAAAGAGGTCACAGGTCTTCAAAGCTGTTTTTTTGGCACAGTCCATTTTCACCACAGGTGAATCCACCCAGGATAACAGGAGAGCAAATTCCATGTGTTTTGTACAGGTCCTACCAGTGAACAAAGGGGAGAAGGCAGATGTCTCCTTGTGAATATTCACTTATATGGGAATATTATTTTTTTTTTAATTAAACTTTTTAGGAAGGGCTGACAGCACCAGCCCCACTCCAGCATTCCAGAAAGGACCTGCTCTTGTGAATTTGGGAACATGTTAAGAGGCCCTTTCTAAAGGGCCCAGCAGCATCTCTGTGGTACTGCACACCTACTATTTAACAGGTGACACTGCCCATCAGGGAAATACCTTTCTCTTCCCCTTCCTGTTTGTCTCCTCAGTCTCCCTGCCCCACTCCCCCCTGTTTTCTGTCATTTCTCCCTCTGTTCTCCCTCTCTGATGCCATGGTGATGGAGCTGACACAGCTATTCTTCACCGGGGTTCCCGCAGCATCCCGAGATGAGCTTCTGCTTCTCCCCCTCTCTCGTCTCCCACGTTCCCTAAGTGGGTAAATCCGTGTGCTGCCAACCCCACGTGCTAAAAATGATGGGCCAACCTTCCCCCCCCTCTTCTCCCTGCCTCCAATCGGCTTAAAAATCATGAATTGCAGCAAGAAAAAATAATAAAAAAAAATAATATCGCAAATGTTGGGCTTGTTTTGTGTGCTTTTCTGGTTCTAACAAAACAAACCTTTCACCTTCTGCTGCCTGTAGGGCCCCCTGTTGATTTGGGGCAGTTTGAGCCATATCTGACAGGCAGCAGGGAGGTCTTGTTCCTGAAAGTTTTTGGAAGTAGGTGGCTGGCTGGATGTTCCCTGAGTTCCTGCCGAAGCAGGAAAAAGGCTTTGTAAATCCCCCTGTTCAGGATTAGCCTCCAGCGACGTCCACAATTAGCTGTGAGATCTGGTAGGCTGCAAAGTGCATTTTATGTATCCTTTCCCCATTATTTGGGGGAGGCAAACTTCCCAAAAGACCTTTCCTAGAGTGTTACTGACTGCAGAAGTTGGGGAATTCTGTGAAAATCCCTGCAGCTCTCTCCTGGCTCCTCATCTCTCTCCTGGTTGCCACTGGAGCATCACCCAGGAGCTGCATCAGCAGCAAGTCTGACCCAGGTTGTGAAATCCCAAATCAAAGCCCTAATCTGTGCATAAGGCCCTTCCCCTCTTCAGGCTGTCTGATTCCATTTCCCATTGGATTTCTTCTGATTTAAGGGCTTCTTCTCCTCAGCTGAATCCTGCAGCCCCAGTGTTGGCATCCATCCTTCCCCTCTTCTCCTTCCAGACAGTCTCCAGCTCCTCCTGCGTGTCCCTGGACTGTTTTCCTCTGTCTCTTTACCAATTTCTCCATCTCATCCTTCCATCCCCACTCCTTATCTTGCCCCAAAGCTCTCCAGCCCTCCTGAGCAGGGATTGATCGCTCTTCCTCCTGGTATTGTCGTCCAAAATGAAACAGCAACGAATTGGTCTGACTTTCTGTGGTTGTATCTTATCACTCCACCTGCCTGCTTCCAATATTACTCCCTTTCACTGGTCTCCCGTGGTTCAAAGTGGCTCCTCTCAGGCGTCCCCTCATTTAATTGGCCTGCCCCAGCCTGGGTTTTGTACTCCCCTTATCATTATGGCCTGACTGCTCCCCTGGCTCCCATCTCCCTCTGCCTCCGTCCACCTGCCCCTCTCCCCTGTCCCTCCTCCTGCTGTTTTGTTTGGACAAATGACAGCCTGGGTGTGGCCAGAGGCGATAATGGTCGACAAATATTTGAAGGGGGAAGGAGAAAAATTGTCCCTGGGGGAGTTTGTTAGGGGGAGGGCAAGGAGGGAGGGGTGGCAGGGGGAGGGTCGGGACGGGGAGAGGGCGGGTGGGGTGGGAAGATGTGCAGATGATGCTGTCGGCCTGAGTACATCATGAATCCCCTCTGGGTGGGTGGGGATGGGGAATGAGCATCTCTCTCATCCCTGGGTCTGCTTGGAAGGGCAGGCCCTCTCTGGGAGTGGCACTTTGCTGGGGAGGTTTGAGTTGGAGTAGAGGGAAAGAGAAGAGGGAACGGAAAGGGAGGAAACGGTGATGGAATTGCAGCAAAGAGGGGAAACTTGGGCTGGAAAGCTCTGGAAATCTTCCTGTAACTTGGGGGGTTGGTGAGCTGGTGTCTGAATCCAGATGCTGACATGGACTGGAGCACACACTGATGGAGAGGAGCTCTGGAGAGGGAGGGGACAGTCAGACCCTGCAGGTCTGTGGTTCCTGTGAGTTGCTGGATTTGACCCTGGGACAACGTGAAAGGAGATTTGGCTTCCCTCAAAAAACATCCAAACAAACAAGTGGTCAAAAAAACCCCAAAACAAAACCATGAAGGCAAACCTTGCCTCTGTTTGACAGTTCATCGTGCCTTGCTAAAGGGCTGGGAACAGGGAGCTGCTGGATTACTGATAAAAATGTTATTTAATCAATGTCCTACTAAAAAATCTGCCCCAAAAATTATCCCTGCAAAGACTGGCCGGGGAGTCAAGGGAGCTGCCAGAGGCTGTGCAGCAAATCAGTGACAGAAGAGAAAGGGCAGTGGCACCTCTCTGCTGCTTGCCAGGACACCTTGGGCTTCTCAGAATCCAGTGTGCAAACCCCCAAGACTCCAAGGAAATGCTGGACAAAGCACAAGCAGAGGGTGGCTGAGAGGGACCCTCCCAAGAGCTCCTTCTCCACCCATCATCCGAAATTGGTTGAAAAGATGCTACAAAAGGAGGGGAAGGTGACCAAGTGACACAATCCTGCTCTTCCCTGCAAACTTCTCTTACTTTTTTGGGGGGGATAGCACTCTTCTCTCATTTTCTATCAGCTCCACCCCTCCTGAAGCTGGCAGCACTGCCAAAATCTGAGACTGTGACACCCCTGAAGCCCAACCAAGGGCTGCCCTTAGGGGCAGAGCTCACCCTGTCCCTCCCCGGGGTGTCACAGTGACCACGCAGAGCCCTGGCCCAGCTTTAAACCAGCTCGCACAGAATCTTCCACCCTCCACAAGCACGATGAAGACATCCTTTGTCAGCAGCAGGGATGGTGACAGCTCCCCAGGAGAGGCCAATTTTCTTCCTTGCATCATCAGAGAGGGGCGAGCTGGAAGGACCTGAAAGACTGGCGGGCAGAAAAGGGGTGAAAAAGAGACCTGGGAGGAACAAGATGTTGAGTCTGCAGCCCTCTCCCCGGGCTATATATATATATATATTTTTTTTTTTTTTAAGGATTCTCCCGGTTGGAGGGGTTTTGCAGCTGCCACCAAGCGCGGTCGCTGCAGGTGGCGCTGCGATGTTGGGTTTGAGCGCTGCCTGCGCCGGCTGCAGCCCGGAGCTGTGTGTGACAGCCAAGCTCCGGCTTTCGGCAACTTCAGCACCGCGCTGCTTCAACAAACTTGTAAAATGGCGGGGGGAAAAGAAGAATAGAAAAAAAAAAATTAAAAAAAAAAATCCCGGCATATTCTAACTTAGATTTTTCCGTCTCCTTCTCTCTCTTTTTATTTTTTTTTTAATTTTTTTAAAAATTTCTTCTTTCTTCTAATTGGCTCGTCCTCTTCGTTGTTGGCGTCTTGAAGTGTACAGGTGGATGTCCAGAAAAATAAATAAAAAAAAATAGGTGCTTTGTGTTCTTTGGGTGTTGATGGAAGTGACTCCTGTGTGCCACTCTGTGCCACTGTGCGTGGCTCGGGTAAATAAGGTAAAAAATGAAGGGATGCATCAGTGAGGAAAGGAATCACAGAGGGATCCAGGGAGGCTGTTGGCACCCAGGACTTGAGGGGCAATGGGGCAGCAGGAGGGAAATCAGGTGTGTGAGGCTTTTTGGATGGAGAAAACAGGATTTTGCCTCATTCCAGAGGACGCTGAGGCAGCTTTGGTGCTCGCTTCTCCCTGGGGAGCAGAGCAGGGGGTGCCCAGCACCTCTCTGTGATCCCTGCTTTGACTTGGGGGGAGAAAAAAAAAAATATCCACCAGATGACACCAGGGTGAGGCTGAACCCTCCTTGTCCTTGGGCCCTTTTACTGCAGAAATTCACAGGTCAGGGGAGGTCATTGGGGGTTTCCAGCCCTAACCCTTTCCCGCCCCCGCTGCCCAGTTCATGAAAAGGCCTATAAATAAAGTCTCGTTTGTCACTCACTCCTTCGTGAACCCAAACAGCACGGGCATCTATTGACTCGTGCCATTGTCTTAAGAAGCAGAAAGAGCTGGTATTAATTTCTTCCTCCGAAGTAATCTGGGCACATCCAGCTTATCCGTGTTTAAGTGGGACAGGTTTTTTTAAAGGCGAGGCCGAATTTCCTCGAGGTTTTTTCATACGTTTTTTATTAAAGGGAGCTGCGAGCCGGGCTGGACACTCAATAACACTGTAGCACTGGGAGCAGCAGTGATCTTGCAGAGGTTACTAACCTGCCATTGTATCTCTCAGATCCCCGTCTCTGCCGCTCCCCGTTGTCATTTCGCTGTGTTATTACTCCTCGGGCTTCGCGTCGCCTTCGTTTCTCTGAATGAAAACAAATGACTCCTTGCGAGAGGTGGGAGATAAAGAATAATAAATACATTTTATGCACCACCTTAAAAAAAAAAAAAAAAAAATGGGCTCTGAATCTCCCCCATCCATCCATCCATCCATCCATCCATCCATCAGGAAATGTAAACCGGAGCTCAGGCAAAACACACACGCAGGCACGCGCCGGGGAGAGATAAAACTTGTTTTAAGGAAAACATGATATTGTTTCCAAATAAATACCTCGGAGGATGCAAATAGACAGCCCCCGGCCCCCGTGCTTTGTGGCATAAATAAATTTAAGATCATTAAAAATACAAAGCTGGGATTAAGCCTGGTTTTTCTGTCCGTGGTGGAGGCTGTGGGGAGGAGGGGGAGTCCTGCTGGGTTCGGTGCTGCACAGCCCCTGGAGGGGCGATTCCTGCCTCTGATCTCGGGTGTTGGTTGCCGTGGGTGCTGGGACCCCCTTTTCCCTGCATCCCTGCTGGATGCCTTTGCCTCCTGCTGGGGAAGGGGAAGCTGCAGGGTCGCTTGCAGAGTTTCCTCCCTGGTGCCAGCATCGCCAACACCCCTGGGAGCAGAGGAGGTTTCTCCTCAGCTGCTTCTCCTCTTCTTGGGACCTTTGTGAGGCGCCCATCCTCGGGGAACCGGGGCTCCCTGGGGAGCAGCCCTGTTGCTATCAACACCCTGAGAGCATCCCTGCCCTTCCCACCCTCTGCTGCCTGCTCTGGGGCTGGCTCCGGCATCACCTGCAGGGAATGAACTTTTGGGCTGGGGTCTGCTCCCTGGGGCAGCCTGGGGGGCACCAAACTCAGGCAGGAAGCACCAACAGCTTCTAAAAAAAATAAAACCACCCTTATTCCTGCCGGGAATTCCGGGGAGCCCGGGCCAGGGGAGCAGCTTGCAGCCCCTCCCCAGGATTACTGCTCACCCGAGCCGGGAGATTGATCTTCCCCTGAGCCTCCCCACGCCCGCCCCGATCCGCTCCCCTCCTGGCTGGGTCCGAGCCGGAGGGGAGCAGCGGGGCACAGCCTGGAGAGGGAAGGGAAGGCAGGGAAAAGGGAAGGGAGACGCCAGCCAAAGCCGGGAAGGGCTTTTCTGAGGAACAGATGGGGGCAGGCAGCGAGATGCGGTTGATTCCGTGAGTGGGTTTTTGGGTTTTATTCCTTTTTTTTTTTTTTTTTTTTTTTTTTTCTTTTGGGCAGAGACGTTTCCCAATTAGCCCAATCAGGCTGGAGATCCTAGGTGTCAGTAGTGAGTAGGAGCGAGGGAAGGCACCGGAGGAGGAGGAGGAATCCAGGCAGCCGGAGTTCCAGCCGTGGGAGAGCGGCGGCGGCGGCGGCGGCGCTGGCAGCCCCGGGAGGCGGCCCCGCTCCCTTCCCGTTCCCCATCCCTTTCCCCATCCCCTGCAAACTTTAGGACGACGAAAAGCGCCTTGGGGGACCCCCTCCAGAGACAACCTGCGCTCCTCCGCCTTCTCCCCTCTCCCAGAGGTGGGTGGGCTGGCGAAAGGAGGAGCAACCGGCCACTCTCGCTGCAAAGCTAAAAAAAAAAAAAAAAAAAAATAGGAAAGAAAAAGGATAGGAAGGGATTTTTATTATCGCTCTAATTTTTTATTTATTATTTTTTTATTATTATTATCCGTCCCCGGTGCTTTGGGCTGCTGTTGCCACAGCACTTCTGCATCTCTCCGGCTATTTTTTTTTTTATTTTTATTCTTTTTTTTTTTCGGAAAGGGGTGTGTGCCTGTGCGTGTGTCCGTGTTCGCAAAAGAGCCCGGGTGTCCAAGCCGGCTCCGCAGCCACCATTGGGAGAGGAGGGCTGCTGAGGAGGAAGGGCTGGCTGGCGAGACAGCCGCAGTGCGAGCCCTCCCCGGCGGGCGGGAGGCCGCGGAGCCGGCAGCGGAGCCGGGCATGGCCCCGTAGCGCATCCCCTGCCTGCATCCCCCTGCTGCACCCGCCTGCAGCTCCGCTGCCCGGCTCCCCCCACTCCCGGCTGATTTAGAGGCGGGGAGGGGGGGGGGGAAGGGCTGGGGGAGGGAGGGGAGGGGAAGGAAGGGGTGATCTGGGGTGGGGGGGAGTGAAAACTGGAGCTGCGTTTTCCCCCCCCCTCCCCATTCCTCCCCCCCCCCCAACCAGAGCCAGACACGGTTTGCCCAGCGCAGAGAGAGGGGCTCCGTGTTCCGCCTCCGTGGAGTATTTGGGATTGGAGAGAGACACACACGCACACACGCGCACACACACACACACACACACACACGCACACAGAGACCATCTGCAGTGTCAATGCGGCGCCTGCTCTGAAGACTGAAGTGGGGGGAAAGGAGAGGAGAGAATAATTATATATATATATATATATATATATGTATTTATATATATATATACGCACACACACCAAAACCCACCCAAAGCACGCGAGGAGCATTCCCAGGTAAGGAGCCCCCCGCCCCGCCCGGGCAGCGGGGGCTGCGGGAGGATGCCCCGGAGGATGCCCCGGGAGGGAGAGGGGCTGCAGCGGTACCTGCCCTCCACACCTGGCGGAGGTGAAGGGCAGGGGGGGGCTCTGGGAGGCGCCCCCGTCGCTGTCCCCCACCCGCGGGTCCTGGGAAGGGGGTCTGGGATGAAGGGCAAGGGACCCCCGCGGCCAGCGGGCTGAGCCGGGGGGTTCGGGCACGGCCCCTCCGCCCCTCCCGGCCCGCCTTGGGAAGATGCTGGGCGGGGGGCGCAGCGGGGAGCCCCCCCAGTTCCCACATCCCCAGCGCGGAGGGGACGCGGTGCCCGGTGTCTCCCTTTCCCGGCTCCCCGGTGGCTTTTTCCCCCGTGAGCAAGGCTCAACTTTTCTCCCCGGAGGTGGCGGCTCCAGCGGCGCAGCCCGTCCCTCATCACCCTCGGCATCCCCCAGGCTGCGGATTTTCCTCCCCTCGGGGGGTATTTTCCTCCCCTTTCCAAGCTCCAGAGCTCTCCTCGGGCGAGGGGCTGGAGGCATTTGCAAACTTTTCCTGCTCCCGGTGAGGTTGCAGCTGGACGGGGCTGGAGGCAGAGCGCTGTTCCCGGGGAGGATAACACCTCCCGGGTGACCGATGGATAGGGACAGGGGCCAGCCCCGGTAGAGAACACCTAAGAGGGAAGGGCAGACCCCCGTCGCTTCCCTTCCCGCGAGGTGCTGGAGAGTTTTTCCTGCCCAAATCCCGGCTGCGGAGTCAGCGCTGCTAAACCTCTCCCTCCTTTCCCTTCGGTGCATGTGCGTGCTGCAACCGAAACCCCGCGTTATTGATGCTCTGCGTTTATCAGACATATGCCCTTAAATTATGTAGACCGGGAAGAAGTGATCTAAACACCGAGCCGCACGTTGTTTTGGTGGAAATCTAATACTCCGGCAGCAGCTGAGTTCCTCCCAGATAAACAAACCCCGCTTGCTCAGCCCCAGCAGGGCTGTTTGGGTTTGTAGCCCGGCTGCATGTGGCTGCTCCATCCCCAGCCCGGAGGAAATCCTCCTCCCGGGGCTCCATCTGCTCGCCCTGCCGGGGAGGGATGCGACGTTCGCGGTGCTGGCTGCGGGGTGAGGACCCGCCGGGCTCGCCCTGGTGGGAGGGAGCAGGCGAGGAACGCGTGTTGGCTCCGCACCTCTCCCGTAAAAACTTCCACACCCCGCGCTGCTTTCCCAGCGCTGCCGCCGAGCCGGAGAGCTCGCTGCGAACGCACCTGGCTGCCCCTGGCTCCCCTCCGCTGCCGGGAGGCGATGCCTGCGAGGAGAGGTTTTGGGAAAAGCCAGGCGGATCTGACGCTCCCCAGGTCGTGGGGGTGAGTGGTGCGGAGGGGAGGTTTGGACCGGGAACCCCCGAGACTGCCGGGGGATGCTCTCGTTCCGCGGCAGCAACGATTGTGCCAGGGGGATTTTTAATGCAACTGCTCGCAGCCTTTCTAGAGACTTATCTTGAGCGTGCAACGAGCCCTGTACAAATATTTTGGAAAGCGGAAAGCGTGACAACTTATTTTCTTTACCTGCCCTCCGTTTCACCCGGGTCTCGTTGGTGGAAATCCGCGGGCGGGCAGGAGCAGCGGGGCGCGGGGGGCTCCGCCGTCTCTGGGATTTTAATTACGGCGTGTGCCTCCCAGTGTGGGATTAGGCGCTTCCTCCTCCCCCCCCGCCGCCTAAGCCTCTGGCTGGAGGTGCAGGGGATGCGAGCAGCGTTTTCTTTGCCGGGGGAAGTGCCTGCGCGTTTTGTTTTGTTTTGTTTGTTTGTTTGTTGGTGTGTGTGTGTGTGGGATCCTTCGCTAGAGCCGGGCTCCGAGCGGTGCAACAGATGTGTGTGCCTGCTTCGCGTGTGCAGCCGGGTTTAAACACGCAACCCCAGCCCCGGCACGAAAACCTGGGGGGGTTTTCTTCCCTCCTCTGCCTAGACCCACCCTCCGTGGGGGTGTCTCCTTTCCGAAAGGACCAGTCCGAGGCTCTTTCTTTCTCTCTCTCTCTGTCCCATCCGAAATGTGCGGCGCTCCGGCGGTATCGACGCCGTGCGAAATAAATGAACGGCCGCATGATCCAAGTGCTGTTTATGTCCAAGACGGGTGTTTTAGAAGCCGGGCTGATGATCAATCACGGTGCTGTAGGGAAGCATTTGCTTGATGATCGTAACCGCCTGGCAGGCGCCGAGGGCTTGGTGTTCAATGTGCTCAGCGCGCAGCCCGCCTGGGGAGGGATGCTGCAAACCCGAAGGGAGATGCTGAACTTCTCCGCAGGGAGAAGGAATATTGGAGCTTTTTCCTCGCGGATTCACCTGCCGGCAGCCCTCCCTGCAGCGCAGAGAGCCTGCTGCTCGGCGGGCAAAGGGCTGAGCAGAGGCAGGAGAGCTCAGAGGCTGATCTGCGCGGATGGGGAAGGCAGGAGCCGTCATCCTGGGGGGGGCTCTGGCTTGCCGGAGCCGCTTTCATATCAATCCCTCTACTTTCGCAGGCTGAGGAGAGGGAGGAGAGATGCCGGCACCCCTTTTGTATTGCATCTCTTCCCTTTTCACTGAATCGCTTTGTCTCTGCCTCCCGATGTCCTCGATGCCGGGCGGTTGCAGTAAAAGCGAGCTCCCCCTCGCCGTGCCGGGGTTGGATTGGTGTGAGGAGCCTGGCAAGGTCTCAAGGTGCTCGGGGTGTGCTGAGGGTTTAACGCCGTGAATGAATCAGTTTCTTGCTTGGAAGGGAACCCTAAGAAGCTTCCTGCGAAGCTGAGGAGGATGCTGGCACTGTGGATGCTGACACACGCTGGGGTCTGACCCGGGGAGGGTGGCAGAGGTGGGGCTGCTGAGTTCTGGAGTTGGCAGTGCCGGAGTTTGGGGCTTGGCGCTGCCCACACGTGTTTCCGAACAGGATAGCATGGTGTCCTGGGAATCATTTGGCTCCTCTTGATTTATTTATTATTTATAACCCCTCTAAAGTGGGGTCCCACATAGCTGAGACTCCAAAGTCTCATGTCCTGCCCTCCCCACTCAGGGATGCCTTTTGGGCTCTGACTGTTCCCCTCGAGTAAAGCCCTCAAGCTGCTTGACGCTCTAACAAAAAGCATCTGGAGAACCTCTCTGGCTCTCTGAAAGGCTTCAGAGGGCTCTTTCTTACTCCTTCCTTCTGGCTTGCAAGACTCAGGGAAGGGACAGCAGCGCTCCAGGCGCCCAAGGCAACGAGACTTCCCGTCTGTGCAGAGAGTCTGGGCAGCCCACTGCCTTTCTGCAGGGCATCAGTGATGAGCGTGCTTCCCTGCGTGACTCTCTTCCTGTGAAAAGTGCTTTATATCCCTCAGCTTTGAGCTCTCAAGGAGCCTGTGACAAAAGGAAAAAAAAAAAAAAAAAAAAAAAAGAAGAAAAGAGAAGAAGAAGGAGAAAAAAAATTACGTAGTGCTGCCCACATGTTTTTCACTCAGGCTCTGAAATGGTTTTAAAATGTCACCATCTACTCCATTCCAGTGGTGTGGATTGGGAAACTGAGGCACGGGGTTTTAAAACATAACCATTTATTCAATTCCTGTGGGAAACTGAGGCACAGAGAGGCAAAAAGCTCAGTCCACGTTTATTGATGAGGAATTCTCACTCACCAGCCTGAAATTCAAACTGAGCCCCTAGTGGGACTTGGTGATGAGGGCAGGGAGTGGGGCCCTGCCCTCCAGTCTCTGCTTCAGCAGCCAAGAGCAGCCCTTGGACAGAACAGGACATTTTCAGGATTGAATTTTTTTTCCAGTTAAAATGGCAAATGGGTGCTTTGCAATGAGCAAGTACCACAGAATCATGGAATTACAGAACAGTTTGGGTTGGAAGGGACCTAAAAAGATCATTTAGTTCCAATGCCTTGCCATGGGCAGAGACAACCACACATTTTGGGTTAGAGAATTGGGCTGGGAGCAGCTGTGCTTTCATGGACCTCAGTCAGTCCCAGTGCCTTTAACATTTGCTGCAAAATGGTTTTAATCACCTTTGGGAATGGAGACATCACTGCAAAAATGACGTGCTGAGATGCCTACAGCCTGCGTGGTGATTTTCTCTATCTGGCATTCTCCCTTGGGGTTTTTTTTTTTTTTTTTACTCATCCCAAAGAATAGTCTGGGGGTTTTTTTGTTGCTGCACGAGCTCTGTAAGTTTGCCTCATCCTTAAGTGGTTGCACGTTGTGAGGAGCTGAGCAGCTACCCGGGTAAGAGGTGCCAACTCTGCGTCTCCTGCCACAGCATCCAGTGTCCTGTGGCACCTGTCCTGAACCCTTTCCTTGGTAAAAACCCCTCTGTGGGCCCTTAGAGATGCTCTGAAGGCCTTGAACAGGCAACCTTTGGTTTGAAAACCCAGTGACCACTTCATTTTAGACACCTGTAGCCCTTCAGCTCCAGCTGATGTGAACATTGCCAGGGACATGCTTCCTTCCAAGGTGGTTCCTGGAGCCATGGAGGAAGCCAACTTGTTGCTGAAACATGATGTTCCCAGCTGTTCCTACCTCAAATACTAATCTTTGTAGGAGACACCAACTTCTCAGAGCCTGAAGAACTGAGGGAGAGCAGTGACTAAGTTCATGCTGCCTCTCAGCAGGTGGCTTTGACCTCACCTGCAGAGGAATCACCAGAGAGAGAGAGAGGTCATTTGCAGACTCTCTGACTTGCTTTTACTCCAAGATTTGCTGCTGAGAGAGTTTTCCCCCCTCTAAAAAAAAGTGGTTTTTAAATGCTTCATGCAGTGAAACAGAAATCCAGACCCAAAAGTCAAGTGGCTGAGATTCCCTGGCTTCTTTGGCTTAGGGATAAATAAAAAGTCCTGCTGAGGTGTGGCCGGATTTGCACTTGTGACCCAAAGGGGAGATGTTGCACCTCTGATTCTCCTGCTTTTCATGCCTGATCTCTGAGTTTCCTTACATCTCTATCACCCACACACTGATCTGCTGGGGCTTTCCCACCCAACCATTGGCAAGAAATTGATGGGATTTGACTGGCACTTGAATTTGCTACAGGTTAGCTTTCCATGGCAGGCATTTGCATGATCTATACCCAGACATTTCCCCCTCCTCTGCTCTCCTGCTAGGGCCAGAGGGATAAATCCTGATCCTGGGTGAACCCTCACAGCCAAATGCATGTAAATGTTTGTGAAATAAGGCTCCACGACCTTTGTGTTATTTCTCCTGCATGGAGGAAAGGTGAAGCTGGTGAAGGTGTTTTATTCCCAGTGGTGTTTTCCTGGGAAATAGTGAGGTGATGCTGGATTGGTGACCACCTGTAGATGGTTAATATTTATACATTTGTGGGTTTTTTTTTGTGAATGAGGAACTGGCACTTGCTGCCCACAGCCCCCTGACACTCATTCCCGCCGAGCCTCACCAGGGACCGTCTGGGCGTTCCACTGTTTGGGGACTTGAGTTTAGAGTTCTAGGGATCAGGAGGATGAATTAGCAGTAAATCACAGCCTGGATGGCTTTGTCCTCAGCAGTGACAAGGTTTGAATTAAAAATACCTTGCTGGGATGAAGCACTCGTAAGTCAGGCGCTGGTGTGGTGTCAGTCTGGGTTCGGCTGCGAGAGCTCAGCCCCTGTGGAGCAGGAACCATGAGGAGCCCATCTACCGAGCCCCAGCTGAACTGGGAATTGTTTCTCCTATCAAATATTCCTCCTTTCCTTTCCTTTCCTTTCCTTTCCACCCCTTTCCCCACCTGAAGGGAGGATGGTCACGCTGGGAAGTTGGGAGAGGCTTTGCGGATTCGCTGCACGTGCGTGTGGCCCTGTTTGACTTGGTTAGAGCATATTTGATTGTGAAAAGGGATTTATTTGTTTTTTGTGACAGGGGATTTGTCTATAATGTAGTGCTGGAAAGAAAACTCATTTAGAGACTAAGGAGGTGTATCCTGTTACAATTGCCTATTGATGGAATAGCAAGTGCTCGGTGTGCTACACAGCTTCATTTTACTTTAGGGAAACTTATCCTGGACTGCCAAAGGGAGACTTGGGTTTGATGGAGAGCTGCCCTCAGTGGGTTCCTTGGCCTCTTGTTTCCCCATCCATCAAGCGGGGGAGGTCTCTTAGAAGTGATTGTCCCTTCAGCCACCACCTAATGCTTGTTTTGCTCTAATGACCTTTAAAAATGACTCACTTTTATTATTTATAACCCCTCAAAAGTGGGGTCCCACACTAGCTGAGACTCCAAAGTCCTTTGTTGGGAACTCACCAGCCTGAGGAATGGCATCATGTCCATGGATAATGGTCACTAATGGGCACTGTCCCACCCCTGGGCAGTGTCACCTTCTTCTGCTGGCTGGGAAGAGGCTTTCAGAGGTGCTGAGGAACAGGAGGTTCCTCATTCAAGGCAAAGGCTCTGCCCCCACAGCCCTGCCAGGGAGAGGAGGTGAGCTGGGAATACAACCACACCAATTGTGGAGCTAATCAAAGGATTTTTCTGCAGTTGTCAATCTAGGGAAGAAACACTCCCACCAAACCCCACACCCAAATTAGGGTGGGCATGAGTGCCTTAGAGAAAAGGAGGTTTTGGACTGTTCTGGGAAACTTCTATTTATCAGGGTTTGGTGCAAATTTCTGGGTCTTGCTAAAAGCAGAGCAACACGTGGAGTTTTGTAAGCTGTTCTGAGACATGTAAGTGTTGGAGGGTGGGTATTTGCATGGATAATTTCGGGTGTTTGCTCCTTTTGATTTTGCCTCACCCTTTGCACTCTCCCCTTCACGGTGCCCTCCTGGCTGGACAGAGGAGCTGTCCCCTGTCACTGCCTCCTTTCCTTCCAGCCACCCTGCATCCCAGGACTGCTTTGGCGGGTTGCAGTGACCTTGATACCTGGTGCTTTTGAGACTTCACATCCCCATTCCTCCTTGGATCCCAGGAATGATTTGGGGGATCGCAGTGACATCAGTACCTGGTGCTTTTGAGACTTCACACCCCCATCCCTCCTTGGATCCCAGGAATGATTTGGGGGATCACAGTGACATCAGTACCTGGTGCTTTTGAGACTTCACACCCCCATCCCTCCTTGGATCCCAGGAATGATTTGGGGGATCACAGTGACATCAGTACCTGGTGCTTTCGAGACTTCACACCCCCATCACCACTTGGATCCCTGACTGCTCCTCTCCAGATCATCCAGCCAGCTTCCCCAGGGAGGGCAGTGCTCAGAGACAACCTGGAGGGTGACTTCTTGCTCTAAGCCCCATCTGTGCCACCACTGAAGCCACCTCTGGGAGGCCAGTTGCCTCCTCACCCTGAAGACGGCGGGATGAGCTCCGAGTCCTCCTCCTGCGCCGAGCTGCTATGGTGATGAGTTGCTATAGAAACACATAGTTAGCATTATTATTTATTATTGAAAGGTGCTTCTTTTCATCCCTTAAAAGCGGGGTTGTGCCCAGAAGACCCCAAAGCCGGGTGTGGGACACTGCCCACCCTGTCCATGTGGGATGGGGTGGGGTGGAGGGGGGTTAAGCTTCCCGGGAATCCGGGCTTTATCCATGCTGGAGGCAGGGAACCGTGCTGTGCTGGCCCAGCGGGTTGATCTGGTTAAACAAATCCCCCCCCTCAGTTTGTTCCCGTCACAGGTCCCTCCCTCGGTCAGCTCCCTCCTTTGGAGGGGGATTTGAGTGAAACCTTTGGTTGTAATGAGCTTACTCCTTTCCCAACCCGTAATCGCGTGTCACCCTTTGGGGGCAGAGGGTGGGCACCAAGTTCTGTGACAATGTGTCTGCTCACCCGGCACAAATGCTGCATTCACAGGACCCCGTGGGCATTGCCTGCTAAATACCTGCTCTCCTCTCTGCCTCTGCTGCTCCTCGTTGTTTGCTGGAGTCCCTCCCTTGTCTGCAAGCCCAGCCCTCTGCGCTGGGAGGCAGAGAAGCTCCTCTGCTGCTGGGGTCCTGCTCTGCTGCTGGGGTCCTGCTCTGCTGAGCATCCCCTCCCGGAGCTGGACACCCCTCCAGGGCTGCAAGAGGCCGAGCAGAGCAAGCTCTGCTCAGGGCATGGTTCTGCCTGCCCTCACCATCACTTTCCAGTTGTCATGGGTGGTTTAGATGCTGCTTTGGGGGGTGTCTTGCTCACCAGGGATGGGTGCAGGGGGTAGGAGCAGGTTCCATTCCTCAGGGTGCTGAGCAATGCACTGGCTGGGAGTGGCAGCAGGGGGTCCTGCCTGGGCCCCCTTTATCCAGCACATCCATTGGTTTTGGGAATGCTCTGGAGGTGCAAGAGGGATGCAAAGGGGGTCTCCTGCCTGCAGCCACTGGATTCACAGTGGTTTCCCCTGGAAGCTGGCACTGCTGCAGAGGTGGCTTGTCAAGGAAACCTCCCTCCTTCCCTCCTGCTGTCCTTCACACCCTGGCAGCCCTGAGGATGCTGCAGTGGCTGCAGAGGGGTGGCTCGGTGGGGACAGGAGGCTGGGAGGATGGAGGGGTGTCCAGGGGCTGCTTTCCCTCTCTGGCTGGGGCAGGGGAGGGCTTGGCTTGGCTTGGCTTGCAGCAGGGATTAACTGTGCAGTTCTTTCTTGTTCCCTGGAAATTGCCTAGTGGGAAAAAAAAAAACAAAACAACAAAAACCAACCAAACAAAACAACAACAAACCAAGAAAAAAGAAAGGAGGAAAAGGAAAAAGGAAAACAACACAGCTTTTCTGGATGTTGAATTAACAACTGAGAGGTGAAGTTTCAGGGCTGGCAGGAGCAGCTGCAGGGGGTGGCTCAGCCCCTCCTGTCACAGCCTGCACAGGTGCTGCAGGTGCAGGGCTGGGCTCAGCTGCAGGTGCTCCCCTGGGAGATGGGGTGGGAAGGGATGCAGGGATGGCTGGACCAGTGCAGGATGCTGGGTATGCAGAGACCTGGGCTTGGGGAAATCTCTGCTGCTGCTTGCAGGGTGAGTTCCCTGAATTCCTCCAGGTCTCCACCTTCGGCAGCCTTTGAGGAAACAAAAGGAGGTTCTTTAAAGCACCCCCTCAGGCAGGAATCAAACACCTTCCTTTGCAGAGCCTGTCTCATTGCTTGAAGTCATTCCCTTTGGGCTTTGCATTTTCCTCCTTGGAAGCTCTGCTCCCTGCAGGGAAGAGAAAAAAAGAATCCTGGGGTGCAGAAGCAGGGCTGAGGGGGATGGGGGGGTGGGGGTGGGCCTTCCTGGAAAGTGTGGGATGGAAAAGGAGGAATGGATAGAGGGGTTCAGTGTAGGGGTCCTGGGGTGAATGCTGACCCCTCCTGTGGGGTCACATCCAGCCTGTCTCTGTTGTAGGGATGGTTGGGAGCATCCTGTGGGGTGGGAGGTGCTCCTGCACGTCTTGCATGTGCCAACCCCTTCTCCTGGTGAGGGGAGGCCACCAGAGTGGGGCCTCTCTGAAAGGGAGGGAGCTGGCTGTGGGAAATGAGAGCTTGCTGTGTCCTGGTTGGGTCTGGAGGTTTTGGATTTTGCTTCTACCTCCCCTTCTTTTCCACTCTTAGCTGCACCAACTGCTTGGGTGTGTGATTTGGAGAGGTCACCCAAGTGGTGGAATGGATTTGGGGCCGATTTGGGAGTCCCTGAGGATCCCACCAGCCCTGAGACCATCCAGTCTCAGGTTTGTCTCCAAAAGCCCACTGAGGGTAGAATCATTTTGGGCACCTTTGCACCTTCTGGCTTTCCCTTCCTGGTCTCCAAGGTCACCCCCAGAGATCAGGAGCTGCTCACCTGGGCCAGGCAAGGGCAGGAGGCACCATGGAGCTTCACCCTCTGCCTGGGTGAGGAATGGAGAAGGGAGCAGAGGCAGGTGAGCCATGGCAAGGAGCTGGGTGCTCAAACCAGCACCCCTCAGAGCCACTCAGGAGGGATTTTTTTTTTCCTCCTCTACAATAGAGTTGCTGCCCTTGCCTGGCCCAGCAAGGCCAACACCTCAAGGGGATGCCTCTGAATGAAAGCACCAACTTTTAGGACCAATTTCCCTCTGCATAATGTCTCAAAGAAAGCAAGGAGAGAAAACTGGCAAGCGGGTCTAATTAGGTAAGTATTCCCCATTAGGAAGGGGAAGGAGCTATCAAGTCGATTTCCATTTCCTTCTTATTTTACATGCCTGATTTTTCCGCCTCTCCAGGAGGCGGTGTGTGAAGTAGGTCTCTCCTTAGCTTGGAGAAGTAAATAATCAGGACACGACGCGTTCCCGGAGCTCTTCCCAAAGCTTTCCAAATCTGGACTAAGCTGAGGATTTTTAGCATCTTCACCAGCCCTTCCAGGAGCTTCCCAGCATCTATGAGAGCCTGGCAGGGACTTATTTCCCCCTCTTCATGCTGGAGAACCGAGGTGGGCAGCAGAGCTTGCGGATTCCAGGTGTACCCTGCAGATATTTCTCCCTGCTTCACCTATTCTGCACGGAATTTCTGGCCTCCTGGTTGCTAAAACCGGGTGTGGACACATGGAGGTGCCTTGCTGCACTGGGAAATGTGAATGGGACGAGCCCTTAAACCCCCACCCAGTCCACCCCTAGCTGAGCCCAGCGTGTCCCCCGTGTCCTCCTTGGCCGTGTTTTTAGCCCCGGGGTGCCCAAAGTTGCTCTCCGGGCTGTGCTCTCTTCGAACAACACATTGCAGCGTGGGCTGCAATTACGGAGCCATCAACGGGTTCTTGTGACACATTTTGGCGAGCTTGGGGACGCTTTGTGCACCAGCCTGCCCGAGGGAAGCTCTCTCCTCCTCCTCCTCCTCCCCTTCTTTGCTGCCTCCCCCTGCTCCAGAGCCTGTAAGTGGTGTTATTAAAGGCTGTCGGGAGCTGCTGTCATTGGCACAGTCAATGGCTGACACAAGGCAGCCCTCAGACTTTGACTCATCACACACTTTGCAATGCATGAGCCACAAAAAAGAAAAAAAAAAAGAAAAAGAAAAAAAAAAAAAAGTCCGTTTCTCACAAGCATCACCCTTTCCCCAGCTGTCTGGGCCCTTCTCTGCATTCATTCCAGAGAAGAAGTCTTGATTGTCCTGCAGTGGAAGGGAGGGATTGGAGTTGCATCGTGCTGCTGCCTGCGTGTTCCCAGCTCTGTCATTATCTTCTGCTGGAAGTTGTGATGAAATGCCTTTTTTTTTTTTTTTTTTTTTTTCCCCTAAATACAGCTCCATGCATCCTTATATATAGATCTATATACGTGTGTGTGTGTATGTTTTATACATATACATAAAAATACACATTTATATGCACATTGCTACACACAAATGCAAACTGCACATGCTTTGGAAATGCCAATCTGTTCACCCTGCACTTTTCACAGATCACTGCCAATTTTCCCTCACAGTTCAGGAAAGGTTTTGCAGGTCCAGATTTTTGGAGAAGGAAGAGCAGCCTTGCTGCAGTAGCTGGAGTTAGGAGAGATTTAGGCAAAAAAAACCCAAACCAAACAAAACAAGCCAAAAAACAAAAAAAACCCCACAAAAACAACAACAAACCCAGTTTTCCTTTTCCCTCCAGCATCCCTTGATCAGATGCTGGTGGCAGAGAGATGTTTTCCAGCTTGTAGGGAGGAGAGGGAAGAAAGAAAAGAGTTTGAGGTTTTCCTCCACCGCAGAACTGGGAATAAACAGAGCAGTTTTGGACAAACCTTTGTGTCTGGGAATGTGCTCCAGTTGAGCTTGGCTGCCCTCATGCTTTTCAGAAGGTGCTGGTCCAGGCCCTGCTGGTGGCAAAGGAGTCTCTGAGGGGCTCTCAGGGGCAGGGGGACGATTGTGCAGCAATTCTCATCCTTCCCAGTGTCTCAGCTGGACCCTGGCCACGAGCACTCAAGTGGGGCAGCACGAGGTGCCACGAAGCCTTGGAGGAGATCCCAAGCAGATTGGAGCTCCATGACAATCTGCTTCTCTGCTTTCCAGTCCTTGGCTGTGCATGGACACGTGCAGACATTCTCCCTGCCTCCTGCTGCTTGAGGCACGGGGTTCTTTGAGCCAGATTTCCCCCACTGACAGCCTTGCTGGCCACTCAGGCTGCTTCCCTGCCCTGCCTCTCTTCCTTCTGGGTATTTATGTGTGGGAGGATAATTCTGAGGCTTCTCCAGTACCTGTATGGAACAGTGACAGTGAGATGCTCGAAGCCTTTCCACTCGGTGGAAAGTGGTTTCACTCGGTCTTTGTCTTCTCTCCTGCCTTGCCTCTCCCTCCCTGGGAACACAGGCAGCAGAACCAGCTTTATTTTATAAAAAGCAAAAAGCTCTCCAGGTGCAGGGTTGTGCTCGCCTGTCTCTCCTCCCCTGCTCCCTGCCAGTGGGTGACTTCTTTTGCTATACCCATAATTAGCCTCTCCCAAGGCCTGGCTGTTGCTGGGCTCAGGCAGAAGGTTTTACAGCCACTGCCTCTTCTCAATCACAGGAGAAAATAATCCTCCCTTCCTCAGCTCAGGGAGCAGATTTCAAACTGGTTCCTGCTGCTGCTGCTGCTGCTGAGGCAGGGTGGCTGCAGGAGGGGCCCAAGCCAGCCCATGGCAAGGCTGGGACCTGGTGGGGATGGAGGGCAGGGGATGGGGGATGTGTGTGTCAGGCTCCCCAGGCAGAGGAAGGAATCAAATATCTGCCCTATCTCAAATGCCATGCTGGGCTCCTCTGGGACAGAGTTATTGGTGAGGAGGAAGCTGACCTTCTGCTGTGTTTATGAACTGAATCTCTGGTTCACTTTGGGTTTGATTTTCTCCCCCCTTCACTCCTCTCACGGAGTGCAATACTCCATTTCAAAGGAAAGAACGTTTTCTTCATTTTTTCCTTTGCTGGGTTTCTTTTTTTTTTTTTTTTTTTATAAATGCTGCTCAAGATGAGCAGGATTTCTTCCCCTCAGCTTTCTCTGCTTTATCCTTGGCTTGTCACACTGGAACTGGATGTTGCTTGCCCATGTTTTTGGGGCACCAGGGATATTCCCCAGTTACAGCTGCTGAGGGTGAACAAATTCCCCTGGAGCTGGGAAAACCCATAATTATTTTAGCAGTCAGAGCCCAGCAAGTTTGAGAATTAGAAATTCTCCTCATTTCCCTCAGTGCCACGTGGATCTGCCCTTCTTCCTCCTTGGCTGACTTATCTCCAGCCTCCCCTGGCACAGCTTTTGCTGCCAATCCTTTCCTGCAAGGGCTGGTCTTGAGCACCTTTAGAGCAGCAAGTCCTTTGGAGCCCCATTTCCTTTTCCTTCCGCTTCTGCCTGTGGAGAGCAGTTTTTTTGGAAGCTCAAGAGCTCTGTCTCTCCTGTGCACAGGTCCCTTGGAGACCTCTGAAGGCACTTTGCTGAAGTTCACAGGCGGCTTTTGAACACCTCGGCCACTGCGTTCATGTGTGTGTATCTATATAAATATACATGTATATAAAATATCTGTTCTCTCTTCCCTCCTGTTTTCTTTCTCCGTCAGGAATCCAGCTGTGCAGCATGTGGCACTTGTAGGGCTTGGAAGGCAGGAAGATCAAGCAAACACAGAGCTTTCAGTAGGAAGAGATAAATTTCCAGAATAAATTCAAGCCACGTAGGCCCAGTCTGTTTTAGTTTTAAAGCCCTGCTGGTAGTGATGTGTGGGAGCTGTAGATATAAAGCCAGGGAGAGAAGAAGAGTTTATTTGTATTATTTCTGGCACCTTGGTAGAAAGAAAACCCCAGTTCTGAGTTCGTGGGGCTTGGCACAATATTTGTCTGCATGGTCTGGAGCAGGAAACAGCCTGTTGAGCTCTGCCTTGGTGCATGGCTTGAAGGCAGAGGAAAAAAATGGGAATTATCTGCCCTGACTGCTGTAACTGGAAGAGGAAAGTGCTGGATTTGTGGGAGTGTGTGGGATGCAGATGGCCCCAGAGGAGAAATATCTTGTTATTAATATCCCACTGAATTGTGATAGCAATTTTACACCTGTGTACACAGCTTTTATCTCAGCGCTCTGCCAGGGGCACAGCTGGCAGCTGCTGGGGATTTCCTGTTTCCTGCAGAGACACAGGACAGGTCAGGGTGTTTGGGGTGTTGAGCCCTGACCATGGATTGGTTGCAGGGGTTTGGTCCTGTGCTCCTGAGGGTGTTTGCTGACCCTGAGCTGGCAAGGGTCAGCCTGGCTGTGTGGGCTGCTGCTTTTTCAGAGCAGTCAGAGAGTGCTTTGGGTTGGAAGGGATCTTAAAATTCTAGTTCCAGCCTCCCTCAGGGACGTCTTCCACTAGCCCAGGCTGCTCCATGCTCCATCCAACCTGGCCTTGGACACTTCCAGGGATGGGGCAGCCACAGCTTCTCTGGGTATCCTATACCAGGGCCTCAACACCCTCACAGGGAAGAATTTCTTCTGAATATCCAATCTAAATCTGCCCTCTTTTAATTTAAAGCTGTTCTGCCTTGTCTTCTCTCTCTCTCTTTTTTTTTTTTTTTTCTATTTACTACTATATTTTTTGCTTTACTAAGATAAAAATATAAATAAGCCCAGAAGTGGCCCCTGGATGCACTCCCCCTAAAAAACACAACAGCAGCCAGCACAAAACACTGCTGTTTTCAGCCTAACACCACCACTAACAACCCAGACTTCATTTCCATCCCTCTTTCCCTCTGCCTTTTTCCTCTAGTCCAACCTAGAACATTACAGGCTCTAACTCTTTGAGTCAAGGGCAAAATTCAGCCCAGCCTCCTCCTGCCTGAGTGATGCCTGGTGTCATTCAAATCCACCTGCAGCCAGTCCCAAGCTGTGTCCCAGCCCCACAGGAACCAGGACAAGGCCCTGTGTCCTCCAGCCCTGCTCCTGAGGCCCCGGGGATGCTGGAGCATCCCAGGTGATGCTCTCCAGGAGCAGGGAGGATGCTCTTGCCTCGTGTCCCAACATCTGTGACTGCATCCCCGAGGGTAAAGGTGCACAGGTTTACAGCTTTTCACTGTATTTGAGGCTTGTGTGGCATCCCAAGTGCAGCTGTGGGGTTCTGTGAGGAGAGGGAAGAGAGCAGCAGGTCCTGTTGTGGAAGGAGGGAGGAGTGGAGAGGTGGAGGCAGTGGCAGGTGAGGCTTAGGGGCTGGAGTGCACCTTGGTACAGCACTTGTGGGTTCTGCTCTTTTGGCACCTGGGCATCTGCTTCATAGTGTTTCTTCAGGCCTTAAACCCTGTCTTACCAAGGCCTGCATTTCCTCTGAGCAGGGTTTTATGAACAGAGGTGACCTTTGCACGCCCCCCATGTTGAAAACACCTCTTGTCTCAGCCACAGGTGCCTTTCCCCCTTGTGAGCAGAGATGAACAAAGCAGATGGTGTTTGGATCTGGATTAAATTAGAGTTCTGCTTGCAGCTGGCTTAGCAAACAAATAACTTTCTTCTGGGTAGCACAACCCAGGTCTCAAAACTCTCACTGCAAACTGAAGTGTCCTTTGCAGCCTGCCCAGCTCACGTGCCCCTTTCTGCTGCCTGGGTTTCTGTGCAACACCTGTCCCAACACAGCTAATGCTTTGTGATGATGGATCTGCAATTATGAGGCTGTGCAAACAGCTAAAACAATTGCATCACCCTCCCTGTGGCTGCTCCGGGGTGATTTGTGGAGCTGCTGATAGCTCTAGGCACCATTCCTGCTAAAGAAGGGTCAGGTCTGTGAAGTGCAGGGCACCTGCAGCTTCCATCTCTGGTCTTAGTGGATCAGGGGAGATATTTATGGGAGGAAAAGTGGGGATTTTGCCTTTTGCAGGTGTGTTTTGCAGCAGCAGCGAGCTGCCCACATGGAGCAGAATGTGCTGGCAGCGTCTCCTCTCGAGGCTGGTCAGTGTGGGGGAGCACAGGGACAAACTGCAGGAAGATTTAGCAGCAGAGTAGCAGGAGCAGACACCTCCTCCCTTCCTCCCCCCTGGCCTCCCAGGCTGGCTGCCAGCAGCAGGGCTCTGCTGTATCATTCCAGGACACGCTGGATGCATCCCTGCATCCCACAGCTGAGCAGGGTGACCACTGAGCTATTTAAACACTTGGGTGTGTAATGCAAATTCTGCTGATGTTGGTAAAGTGCTGGAGCAGGGGATGGCTTTAGGACTGAGGGGAGTTTATCACTGTGAGCACTTTGGGGGTGTGTGTGTCCCTCCAAAGTGCACCAAAGGAAATAAGAACAGAGAAAATGGGCGGTGAAGGGGGTTCCCCTGGTGCTGCGTGTGTGGCCCTGCAAAATGAAAGCTGTTGCTGTGGGAATTCAACATGTGGGATGAAGATTTGTCTCTGCTTTGCTGACTCTGCGTGGCCTTGGGCAAGTCATAGAATCACAGACTGGTTTGGCTTGAAGGGACCTTAAAGATGATTTTGGGCAGAGACAGCTTCCACTAGCCCAGGATGAAGTTCTTCTTCTCCTCCCCTGCTGATAAGCCCAAGTGTTGTCTGATCCATCCCAGGAGCAGTGGAAAAGGCAAAACGTTTCCTTGCAATATTTGTGCCATTAGATGCTCAACTTGGTCAAATTTAGACAGATTTTAGCCACAAAGGGAAGGAGCACCCCAATTTTCCCTCCCTGCTCCAAAGCCTGCCACCTTTCCAGCGAGGCGGCCGGAAGAATACTACCGAGGTCAAATACAGGAAAAAAAAAAAGTTAAAATCAGTGACTTGCAAAAACTTTTCCCCCTAATTTAGTTCTCAGCATTGCCCAAGTCATTCTGAATGCAGCTTTCCACCGTGCTGGTAGCCTGAGGCAGACACTGAGCTCAGGAAATTGTCCCCTGAGTGGTTCAGGTCTGTCAAAGTAATGAGGACCTTAAAAGTGAGCTTTGGCACAGAACATGTCAGACAACCTGAGCTGTAGGTGTTGCTGCTAATGCTCACTGGAATTATGCATGCACACAGTGCCCTGCACGGGAATGGCATCGTTTTGGTGCAAAAAATAAATGTGTCTGTGCAGGGTGGAGTCGTGTATCTCCCACAAACACAGTCCCTGTGTGTGTGTGTGTACATCAACTCCTTTCTAACCTGCTTGTTAACAAACAGAGCATGTGATTATCTCCTCACCCATGTGAGCACTGTTCTGCCTCTGATCCTGGCCATAGGTGTCCTGTCCAGCTCAGCAGCAGCTCAAGAACTCTCAGGCATGATTTGGGATTAGTTATCCTGCAGCAACAGCTCTAAGAATAACTTTCCATTGGCCTTTGGATGTGTTGGCAGTAGCTGGGCTTGTGGTGGCAAAGTCACAAATTAATAATAACAGCAAATTAATAATACTTTAGCCACGTTTTTTTTTTTTTTTTTTTTATTTCTGGAAGGGGGAATTGAGTTTTCCTGCTGATTCTCTGCTGTTGTGGTCTTCCTGTGTCACCTGTAAATTGGGACATCACGGGAGCATGGTGGGAGGGATGTCAGACTGCTTTTTTATTTTCTCTTTTCCCTTGAAATGCTCCCAAAGCTGCAGCTTATCAGGGCTTGTGTCCACAGTGCCTCATTACAGCTCTCAGCACAGAGAGTCCTTCCCCAGTGCTGCTGCTGAGCTGGAAATTGGGTCTCAGCTGGAAGTCTCTGCTTGGGCAAACGTGGGGCTCTCCATCAGCCCTGTCCTTGTGCCTGCCTTTTGGCTCAGGAGCAGCTCAGCTGCCCTTCAGCCTGCTCAAAGCATCCAAGTCAAGTGGGGACAGGAGTTGTTTTTTTTTTAACCAAAATGCTCTGAGGGGAAGTGTCTGAAGAGGACAGATCTTGTTTGGCCTGGTCTTGGGTGTTTCTTCTCAGGGAGCATCTTGCTCTGAGTGCAGCAGCTGCACTGTGCCCTGGTTCATTTTGAACATCACAGAAAGTACTGTTATGCCAGAATAGTTATTATAAACAAGTGCAAAGCAGTTTTTTAATGGCATTTGTAAGGGAAAGCCAGGAAAAGTACGCAGGAGATGAGTATTAGTTTAAAAAATGTCTACTTGGTGCTGTATTATTTGTAAAGAAGAGGTCATGCTCTGTAGCTATCTCATATCTGCAGAAGATGCCTGGAATTTGGGACTGGTGAGCTTTGGGGCAGAAGTATGGATTTTTTTATCCTTCTGACACCCCTTCCAAAGCTCTTTCCAAGCCCTTGGAGGCAGCAGGAACGGATTACTGCAGCTGACACGTGCAAGTTTTGAACAGTCAGATTGGGACCTTGCTGCCCTGGGTGCTACAGGAAGATGGAAAAAAATTCACCTGACCCCATCTGACCTGCTCAAGGGCTGAAAGACAGGGAGCAGTTGGTGGAGGAGCTGTCAAGAAGAAGACAGAGTGATAAAATGAACAGCACATGTCTGCCCAGGAGGTTCAGGGTGCCTAAAAACCCACCCAGAAGTGTTGAGGAATTTGGTCAGAGTTAGGAAGGGAGAAAACAAAACAAGGAGGTGTCCAGTAATTTCTTTTTCAGAATCTCCAATCAATATCAAAATCCTGCTAATGCTTGCTGTAAAGTGCAGCTTTTTTTTTTTTTTAGGGTTGGGAGAGCAAATGCCCATCAGCTGCTTCCCAGGGGGTGTGTTGGAGATCTGGCTGGGATTTGGGATGGCCCAGCCATTCCTGTTTTATGGGGTTTGCTCATCTGCTCCCTTTAGCCACTCACATGAGAAGCTGAGGATGAAGAATTTGCTGTGTCAGGTCTTTTCCCTGGCCCCATCCAGAGCTGGTGGCTGCTGCTCCAAAAGGGGCTGGATACCTGCCATAAATGAAAGGAGGAGATTTTATGCTGAGTAAAGCATAAAGAGAGGCTCTGTTCTCGCCTCTGCTGCAAAACCCTGCATCACTGAAGAGAAATTATCACACCTCTGACTCTTCCCTCCCAGCAATACAGCGCTGCTAACAGCATTTTCTTTATGTTCCCACTCCTGCTGCGTGTCCAGCCTGTTTCCTGCGAGGTTTGGTGCAGTTGCAGGATTGATGGTCCTTCCCTCAGGGATCCTGGCTCTCCAGGAGCACACAGCTGTCCCTGCATTAATCACACTGGCCTGGCCACTTGCAAACTCTTCGTTTGGGAGAAGTTCCCATTTGCTGTGAGCCAGCAAGTGCTGGTCACTGGTAGCTTGTTGGAGAGAAGGAAGCTGGAGGACCCTGCAGAGATAGTTTATTAGTGAGAGATTCTAAGAGTATGAAACCTACAAAAGAGATAGAATTGAAAGCAAAATTTGAACTGTAAGATGCTGGGCAGGAAGAGGGTGATTAAACTAGCTGAAAGACTGGGCTGGGTGAGTCAGTGACACCCCTGCCAAGACAGAAGGATGAATAAGGGGTTGGGCCTTCTCAGGTATCAGGGATAAAGTGGGTCTCACAGGTTTTTGGTATGTAGAGTAGTATTGTAACGTTGTAGTTCCTACAGGCTGTATGTAGATTCTGTAGGTTTTGTATCTTGAGGTGATTGGTTGAGGCTCATTAGAATATTCACGATAGAAAGGGTTAAAATGGAATGTAACAGGTAAATCGCTCTCTTGCTCCCCTGGATCCCTGTCCCTTTAGACCTTTGGACTCTTCCCCAGTCAGGCTGCCTTCCCATGACCAATTAACCACCTGTCCCAAAAAGTATCCTGGTCTTCAGATCATCTCTCTCATCGGACACCAACAGCGTGTTTTCCAATAGTAGCTGATGCCATCTGGTTTGCAGAGTGCCTGATCCTGGGCAGCAAATCTGCTGCTCTGCATCCCTCTGAAGCTTTGTTTCCAAACCTTATTCCTCATCCCCATCCAGGCATTGAGCAGCCTGGTCTATGGAAGTTGTTCCAGCCCTCTGCCCTAGGACCAAGATGGTCTTTTAGGCCCCTTCCAACCCAAACCATTCTGGGATTCCCTGATCCCAGTATCATCTCTGATTTTCCCAGTCCTGTTGCTTTTACTTTTTCCCTCAGACCACTCTGCTCCAGCTGTGTTTTGGATATACAGCAGAACCTCAGGCTTTGAAGGCTGGGGATTCTCTGCTGGCTTCTTTGTCAGTGCTTTCCCCATCTCCAAATACAGATCTCAGTGCTCCCACAACCAGTTAATCAAGGTTTTGGTTTTTCCCTTGAAGTCCCATGTTTTGTCTTAGGGAGATCTGGAGAGTGAAGTAGCCAGTGGTCACAAAGTCCCTGTGAGTGCAGGGTGACTCTCCCTGCCAGTCTTTCAGGAGGCAGCTGAGGAACAGTGAGATTTGGCTGCTGCTGGATACACACAGTGCTAATTGCAAGGTTTCAGCCTAAAAGAGAGGACTTGTGTCTCACAGATCCTCCCAAAATCGCCAGGCAGGGGGAAACATCCACCCAAAATTGGCATCCAGAGCTCCATAAACTCTGCTGAAAACAGCTTCAGCCAACAAGGAAACGAAACAGCTGCTTGGCAGCTCCTGGGGAGAGCTGGGTCACAGATCCTTCCTTGCTGAGTTAGGGCTCCCACCTGAACCAGACCCAGCAAATTCAGATTTCATTTGGGCTTTTTCAGAGCCCCCAAAGCCTTGGAGGGAATGTCTGAGCACAAGCTGAGCTTCTGAGGAAGGAAACACCGTTTTCCTCAAGGCTGTCCTAAAATGCTGGAACGGATACACGAGCTGGGGAGACCTGCTGGGATAAAACCCAGTTCATTTTCTTTTCAATATTCATCACTCCTTTAGGGGCAGAGGCTGTGTTTATTCCTCTTCATGTCTAGAGCTCATCAGGGTCTCCTTCCCAGCGAATTGCTGTCCTGGTTTCCACTGAAATAAAGTTAATTTTCTTCCTGGGATGGCGTGTTTTGGATTTGGCATGAGAATCGTGGTGATAACACCCTGATGGTTTTGGTTGCTGCTAAGTAGGGTTTAAACTGACTCCAGGACTTTTCAGCTTCTCTTGCCCTGACAGGGAGAAGGCTGGAGGTGCACCAGGAATTGGGAAAGCACACAGCTGACCCAAACTGGCCAAAGGAATATTCCATAAATTTTTAACTTTTTTTTTTTTTTTTGCCAACCTGATGCTGCCAACCCTGTGAGAGCTGCACCTCAGTGAAAATACAGCAGAGTAACTCTCAATGCTTGGGGAGAACAGAGTGCCAGCAGTGTGTGATGGCTTTGCTGGGGGCAGGAATGAGACCTTGAGACAGAAGTCAACTTGACACTGTGGCTTTTGGCAATATTTCCCTTTTCTCAGTGCTCTGGACCTCTCTGATCTCACACACACAAGGTGGCATCAGCCAAGTTAGGCACTGCTGTGGCATGGTTTGTGTGAAATCAGTGACCTCGTGTGCTCTTGCTGCAACAGTTTGTTTGTTGGGGGGTTTTACATTTCTCCAGTTAGTGTAATAAGGAATAATTTTCATAGATTTGCCCTCAGGATGCTTCCAGGAGGATGGGAAATATCTGTGTCGTGTTGTTGGAAGGTTGGGTCCCTTCCAGTTCAGGATGTTCCAGGATTCCATAACACTCAGCCTTGGGGACTCACATCCCTGTCTGCTCCAGAAAAATGAGTTTAACTCCGGTCTTTGGGTTTGTAGGTTCTTTCCACGACCTCAAAACTCCATTCTCCTTTCTGTGACGCTGAATATTTGTGTCCTTTCATTCGAGTCTTTGTAGCAAATTCCTGGAGGAGCTGAGAAATCATTACAAACCTCTGTGCTCTCCCTTCCAAGCACAGAGGAGCACAGCTCTGACCTGCTTTCGCTGGTAGAAAACCAAGTTTGAAATGCAGGCAGAAACAACATCCACATGCAGTTTTATCACATGGAAAGAGCTGGGGAAAGGAAAAAAAAACAACAAAACAAAACAGGAAGAAAGTCCCACTTGTGGCATGTGTTAATCCCACAATTTAATGCTCTTCTGGCACAGACACAGGTAGCAAGGTGATGGGCAGCATCTGAGGGCCTGAGAGGAATAATCTGTGTGATGAGGGAAGGCTGTGCTGACCCTCTGTCTGTTAATTCCCTTGCAAACAAACCACTCCTGAAATTAATCTCTTTATTTGGGACGAGCTGCAGCTTGTGCAGGGATCTGTTCTTTTTGGTGAGCTCCAAAGTAAAGCTGCTCTGGTGTGGGGTGTCCCAAAAGTGTGACTTGCCTTCAGCTTGGGCAGGTTGTAAGTTCAGGGAGAAAGGATTTAGCCAAAGTTAGAATCCGGTCTTTGTCGGGGAAGCTGTTGACAATGTCACTGGATTTGGGCTTTCTTGCCATGTTGGCTCCCAAAGAAAAGCTTCTATCCATGGTAATCAGGGTTTATTAAAGGAAACCATGAAAAAGAGTCTTTAGATGAGATTAAAGGGATTGTGTAGCTGCACTTGGTGCTGAATTGTTCTGTGCTGGCTCGGGTGCTGGGCGTCTGCCTCGTCAGCATCTCTGCCCGGCCTCCTGCATCCCGGGCATGAACAGCCTGAGTGCAGGAAAAGCAAAGACAGGAGCGTGCTGCCTGATTAGCTGGGCTTCATTAACCACCCTGCCACTGCCCAGGAGCCCTGGGTGCTCCTGGCTTCCTCCCAGCCAGCTGGGGAACTCACCCCGTCCACCCGCCGCGACTCTGGGGTGCTGCCAGACCCACTGTCCACGAGGATGTGCTGAGTTTTCCCTCCCTCCCTCCCTCCCTCCCAGGGCTGTTTTTCAGCTCATTTTGGGTGTATTCAGGGCTTTAACAAGTATTTTTGCCCTGAGATGGATTGGGATCAGGGTGGGATTGCTTCTATGGCTTTCTGTATCCAGGCTCTTCCTGCTGACCTTGTGGTGTCCCTGCTGCCACATGTGGCCGTGGCAGGGGACCTGGTGACGTGGCTCTGTCTGACACCTTTGATGGCAGGAGAGCTCTGTGTGTGTGTGTGTGTGAGGGAAATGCTCTTGTCTCGTGTTCACCCAGTGACGTGTTCCTTTCAGGAGCTGTCACTGGAGCGGGGTGGATTTGTCCCAGACTCCAGTACGGGGACATGACCATAGATTTTGTGAGATTGTCAATCAAAACGCAGTTCTCTCTTTCCCTCTCTCCCTGTACACTTCCTCCCAAGTCTTTCCCGCTCTCTCAGCTGACAGATCAGTCCTTTGTGTCCTCTTTATTCCAGATCTATTCCTACTTCCTCAGGCATAACTCATCCTTGACTTTGTCCCCTTGAATGCTGCTGCATTTCGAGGATGTATTCATCACTCCCTAACTTTCCCATCTAATAATCAGAGTTAAAAGACATTTGGAATGCTTCTTCCTCTGAGACTCTTCCACATCCAAGCTTTTCTTGCCCAGAACCCCAAGTATTTACCACAGACTTTTATGTTCTGGAGTTTTGGGATTGTGTCCTGGAGATCCCTGAGCAGAACTAAACTGCAGCCTTTAACTCAGTGGTCTCAAACCTTTGCTGGAAATGCTCAGTAACAGCAAAAAAAAAGCAACCAGGCTGTGGGGTAGCACCATAACTTGCTGTTCTCCAGGAGGAAATCAGTACTTAAACCAAACTCTGGCAATTCAAGGCATCTTTCTGGGGAGTGTGTTATTTGCCAGCCATAAAGTTGTGATTCTGCAGGCAGGACAGTGGTGTGAAACCTCCTGTGGGTGCTGACTCTGAGACCTTCGTGGATGAAACCCTGTCTGAAGCAGCTGGATTTGCTCTGTGACCTTCCCAGGGACCTTGGATGTGCTGGTGGAGAGGCTGCTGTGGCAGGAGCCACGTGGAGGGATGATCTGGCCTCACACAGGAGCCCTGTGTAGTGGCTCACGCCATCACTGCTGGCCACATCCCCAGTGGAAAAGGCAGTTTGGGTTTATTTTGGGAACAGCCAGCTCAGAGCCCAAGTCCAGCCCTTGCTGTCTGTGGCCTTTTGTTTATTTGCTTTGTTTTTAGAATATAATTACTCTCTTGTAGACTCTGCATGTCCATGGCACCGCATTATTGTCTTCCCAGCTGCTGTGATTCCTGTCGTCCAGACACAGGGGAAAAAGCTCATCCACAACCCCCTTTCTCCTTGGTGCATCCTCTGAGGGGTTGTACAAACCCTGCTCTATTCTGCAGGCTAAACATGCAGACCTCTTTGCCCCTGACCTCTGCTGTTATTTATTAATTAAGCCAAATTATAAATTACAGCCCTCAGAGGCTGATTAGAGCTCCAGGACAGAGGGTACAGGATGAACAGCACAAGCAGATGGGAGAGGAGAGAGAGCCAGCAGCAAGTAGAGAGAAATTCTTGCTCTTAGGGTCACTGGAAGATGGCAAGATAGCCCCAGGCTCCTGCTCTCACTGTTTTTCCCCAAAAGGCTGCTCCTCTGCATTCCTGGTGCTCTCAGACTGTTGATGCTCTTTCCTCTGCAGGTGAACTTCCTCCCCTGTGAGGTTCAGTGTTTTGGAAAGCGCCTTTGCCTGCTGTAAAGCCTTCCTGGAGCTTCTCACTGGAGCCTCTCTGGGTTCCAGATCAAACTTGCTGTCTTTGCCTGGAGGGATCACAGAATGGTTTGGGTTGGGAGGGATCTAGTGAGGTTCTCCTCACCATTCCCTTCCTCTATGAGTGACAGTCTGACCTCAAATCAATTCTCATCTGCATGGGCCTCGAAGGATTTATGTCTAGAGTCTGTCTCTTCTCATTTTGTGTTGGTTGTTTGTTTGAATGGGCAGATTTTATCCCATTTTTGCAGGTGCTGTGGTGAATTTTGGGCAGAGGGCTGCTCTTGGAGAGAGGGGCTGCTCAGTACCTCTTCAGTCTTAAGGTTGCAGCAGTTCCCATTTGCCTGCCCTGCAGCTCTGCTGACTCTGCAGAGCACTGGGGTAAAGGAGATACCTTTTTTTGTACTTGAAAAGAATAATTTCTTCCTAGATCTGCCTAGCTCCTGAACCAAACCAGTGCCTGTTAGAAATGTGGATCATAACTCATCAGTGACGGGAGCCGGCGCTCAGGGTCGCCACGTGATGGTTCTGAGCGCAGGACTCAAACAGGGACAGCTTCCCTCTTCTGCTGCTCCCTCAAGGATGGGCTCCTTGGAAAGAGGAATGGTTGTGTGGGGAGAGCTCATCCCATCACCGCTCTATCCATCATAATAAAGGTTATTAACAGCCTACGTGACCAGCCTGCCTATCCCCGCGGAGCTCGCGAGGCAGTCCTGCAAACTCTGCACTATAAGCTTGGTTTTATTAAATATTTGCTTGACCAGAGAGGCAAAGCAGAACAGGGTAAACACGACTAAAGTAAATGTGGGCTGACCTTTGTCCGTCATCCATCCAACGCCCGCGGCTGCTGCGGCAGCGAGGGCAGCGGGAGGTGAAGGTGATCCTACAACAGCTCGGAAATCCTGGCTGCTGCACGAGAATTTTGAAATATTTGGGGTGGCATGAAAGTGGTGGCTGCTCTGCAAGCCCAGACTTACCCTTTCCACTATCAGATCTAATCAGCCCACAGGTCAAGAGAATGTGGGATTTATTCTCCGTATTATTTTTTGAGGTAAATTTTTCAGCTCCGCCGGCGTTAGCAGAGCGGCACAGATCTGAAAAAGCTGCACATCCAGACCCGTGTCACTGTCACATCTTCCTCCCTGCTGGGATCTGCAAACAGGGATTATTTTCCTTGCCTCCTACTCGTGCGAGCCTGGCTGTCATCACTGGTCACACCCCTGATTTCAGCAAAGTCACTCTGTGACAGAGGGGTTGGGACACTGCAGGAGCGGAGATGTGTTTAGCTTGTGTCCTTTTTGAAATCAAGAACGGCTTTGTGAAGTTCTGATCTGGATGACAGAGGGGTGAAGGGCCTGGCCACCAGGTTTGTGTGGTCAGCACTCACTGAGGAGCTTGGCTTGTGAGGCCTGAGCTAGTAGAACTCCATCTCCCACATGCTCTGTGGGGTCATAAAGGGGTAAAGCTGTTCTTGGTACAGAAGCAACCAAAAAAGTGAAGGAAAAGGGAGCAGAGGGATGTGTTGAGTAGGAAGAGGGCTTGGTGGTGTGCCCACCAAATCTTTGAACCCCATACTGCTCCCATCACCATGGTTAACACCTGGGAGATTTTAAGGGATGGAGTGGTGCAAAGAAAGCCTCTTCCCTCTCTTTGGAAAGGCACCAGGCTGGTCCTTGGGTCACTGGTTTTCCCACTTCATGGTGCTTTAGGCTTTATCACTGCTAGTAGATAAGCAACCCCTTTCTCCTCAGCCACCTGAGATTCCCAGGAGAGCTGGATCTCTTTTAGATGACATTCCCTTGGCTGTGAAGTGGGTGGAGAGTGTGAAGTGGGTGGAGAATGGTCTGTGGTGAGAGCCCAGGGGAGGGAGGACACCCAGTGCTCCGTTTGCTCCCAGCCCTTTGCAGATGTGGCAGTGGCAGCTGGCACACCACAACTCCTGGCTCTGTACTCCAGGCTGGGCTGGCGTGAGGCAGCTTTGATCTGGAAGCCACAGAGCTCCTGCTCAAACAGGCCCATTCTGGACCGAGGTTTCCCTGAAAGGATGTTAATGTCACACCAGAGCTGGCTCCTTCCCGGCAAACTTCAAGGGCTGCGGGAGAGCTCAGCATCCATCTGGCCCCATCCCTGTAGGCAGATCCCTGACCTTCTCTAGGCTTCAGTGCCTCATCCAGAAGAGCAGGATAATAATCCTTCTCCAGTTCTGGCGTCTCAGATAGCAAATACACAGTTGGGCTGACGCTGGCAGTGCAAACAGCAATGCTGGGTGATGTTTTTACCGCTTCTGCACTTCCCAGTCAATACTCATGCTGCACCGTGGGGCACGTGTGTGTGTGTAATGAAGAGGGAAAGGGTGCTGATCTGTTTCTCTGCTGTGTGATTTCTGCTTTTTCTCCCAGCATCTTTTCTGTCAGGAGGGCTCCCTTTGTGCTGGTTTTAAGTAGAGAGCTCAGAGTGGAGAAAGGGAGGATTAGCAATTAAATACGCTCTGATGATGGCATGGTTGTGAAGGAGGGAGGAGGAAGGAATACTCCATAGTAATGTACTTTTGTTTTCTTTTTTCTTTGCTTGTAGGACAGAATCTGCCAGGGAATTGATGTTTTGAAGAGTTTTACAGCTTCTAATCCTTGTTGCCTTGGGAATACAAACCTCTCTAATCATGTCGCCGGCCATGTGGAAGTGGACTTGCCTGGTTTCTCACCTCCTGCTGTCCACCACAGTGTCACCTCTTGGCAGACAGCAGCCACCCCATCCAAAGAGGCCCTTCATCACCTTCACCGGAGAGCAAGCAGAGGGAAACTTCAACCACTTGGTGGTGGACGAAAGAACTGGGCACATTTACTTGGGGGCTGTCAACAGGATCTACAAACTCTCCAGTGACCTGAAGGTCCTGGTGACCCACGAGACTGGTCCTGATGATGATAACCCCAAGTGTTATCCTCCCAGGATAGTCCAAACCTGCAATGAACCCTTGACGCCCACCAACAACATAAACAAAATGCTCCTCATAGACTACAAGGAGAATCGGTTGATAGCCTGTGGGAGCCTGTACCAGGGCATCTGCAAGCTCCTGAGGCTGGATGACCTCTTCAAGCTCGGAGAGCCCTTCCACAAGAAGGAGCACTACCTCTCTGGGGTGAACGAGAGTGGCTCTGTTTTTGGAGTCATTGTTTCTTACAGCAACATGGACGACAAGCTGTTCATCGCCACGGCCGTGGACGGCAAACCGGAGTATTTCCCCACCATCTCCAGCAGAAAGCTCACCAAGAACTCCGAGGCTGATGGGATGTTTGCCTATGTCTTTCATGATGAGTTTGTGGCCTCTATGATCAAGATCCCCTCAGACACCTTTACCATCATCCCCGACTTTGATATCTACTACATCTACGGCTTCAGCAGCGGGAACTTTGTCTATTTCCTGACTCTGCAGCCTGAGATGATCTCCCCACCTGGCTCCACCACAAAGGAGCAGGTTTATACCTCCAAGCTGGTGCGGCTTTGTAAGGAGGACACGGCCTTTAACTCCTATGTGGAGGTGCCCATTGGCTGTGAGAAGAACGGGGTGGAATATCGATTGCTCCAGGCTGCCTACTTGTCCAAGGCTGGAGCCATCCTGGCCAGGTCTCTGGGCGTTGGCCCTGAGGATGATATCCTCTTCACAGTCTTCTCCAAGGGGCAGAAAAGGAAGATGAAGTCTTTGGATGAGTCTGCTCTTTGCATCTTTGTCCTGAAGAACATCAACGACCGCATCAAGGACAGGCTTCAGTCCTGCTACAGGGGAGAGGGGACGTTAGATCTGGCCTGGCTCAAGGTCAAGGACATTCCCTGTAGCAGTGCGGTAAGTGAAGCCCCTGAGCACCCCACCTTGCCCTCCTCACGTATTAACAGGCCTTGTCTTCAGATAATCAACCTCCTCAACCCTTTAGCAGAGACCAAGGAACTGAGACTGCCTTATCCCAGTCCTGGCTCTGCCTCCAGCTCACCACAATGCCCAGTTTAACCAGTTCATGCCCCAATTAGCTCATGGACAAGCTGATGAAGGTCTCAGCAGACATGCTGTGTTTGCTGATGAGCTAAACCAAGGGGCCTTGGAATATTTAGGAGAAATATGACTGTTGTAGTTACTTCATGGTGCAAATCACAGGGGTGTAATCACTTAGACCCAAGTGCACTCTTGGCTCAAACCTAAACCAAAAGAGGGTCTAGAGATGTTACAGCTTGTGCTGGTTTCTGTGTATGCTGGGGTAATTTTGTTTCCCTGGGCTGGAGCTGGGGCAGGATTTATTCAGGGAACTTTATGAAGCCAGGGCTTTATTTCTTCCAGGGCTGAGAAGCACTGGTCATTAACCATCAAAGCCCCTCGCCTTCCAGTCTCCAGCCAGCTCTGCGCTGAGAAATTAAGGCCTGGCTGCAGATCAAGGATTAAACACTGCAAGATTTAAGGGTAGGACTGGGGAAGAGGCTAGTCTGTCTGACCTACAAATGGTCTGAAGAAATTGCCTCGGTTTATTCCGAGTGCCATGGCAGGAATGTGCACAGGGCTGGCTTTGATAGCAGGCGCAGACGTGGGCATTACAGCTGGCACCGCACCCGGGGCTGCAGGAGCCGCTTCCCCGGGCTTTGATTCCCATCCTTAATTAGCTCTTTCAAGTGAGAGGCGAGTTCGAGTCTGAGCAAAGGGAATAGGGAGAAATGCCAGAGTGCTTCCCTGCCCCGTAATCTCCAGGCAGGCAGTGCTTGGGATATGGGATTGCTCCTCTGTGCCCAAGCCTTGTTTGCTGGGGGATTCTTCTGATGCTCCTTGGCGGGACAAGGATGGACCATGAGGAATGGGGATGGGAATCTCATTGCAAGGACACTGATGCTGCCTTACTCTGCCCTAATTCCCCTTTACACCCCTCAGTGTCCTTGCTTGACCTTGCCCTGCTCTCATTCTCCCACACTGAAGGGACAAGTCCTTGATTTTACTTGGGATCTCTTCTGCCTAGACCCGCAAAGCTCCCTGTGGAGCATTGCACAGGGAGCAAGGCTGTGCCCAAATCTGGCTTTGATTTTTTTGTTTAGCCGCAAGGCCTGTGCACATTCAAAGAGCTGCCTTTAGATTTAAGCTGAGAGCTTCCCACTGGAGTTTCTTTCCTGGGCTCTTAAGCCTCTCCATGCATTTGCATATTTGCTCTGCCTGTGCTCCACACTAACGTTTGCAGTGCTGGACCTCTCCAATTAGGAGGTTTGAAACCTCTCAGTCCTGCGTTCTGCGGCTTTAGACAGGAGCAAAAAAATGCCAACAGCGCCAACAGCTTTCTTGTGTCCCATGGGGTGAGTCCCAAACCAAGAAAACTGATGTCAGACTGAGTAGGGACAGGAGGTCGGAGAGAGGACACGGTGGGGAAAAGTGTTAGAGCATATTTCTGAGTGCACGCCTTCAGCGTGAATCAGAGACACTGCAAAAGAACCTGGAGATGCTTGAATTAAAAGCAGGAAGTCTGAAGTGTGTGACTAAGTAGGCTGTCCTCTCCTTAAATGAGCCTACTTAGAGCTGCTGGCAAGCCCTGCCTGAGATCAGCTGTGCTGCCCGAGGGAAGAGGTATTAGTGACTTGGCTGCTGAAAGGGGTTGCAGAGTCCAGCCGCTAAGCTTGGAAAATATTTGATGGTTGGTGAAGTATTTTGGAGGCTGGATGTGTGTCTGTGAGAGCCTGGTCTCCTCGGCTGATGTCCTGCTTGCCAGCCAAGCCCCAGCGCTGCTGCTCTGCCACTTAGCAGATGTGTTAGAGGCAGCTCTAAAACCAATTACAAAGCCATCAGTGAGCCTTTCCCCGGGTTTGTGTAGATGTCAAATGTTTCTCTGCTGGTGCAAACAGAGGCTTAACCTGCCTACAGTCCAGGCTGGAACTGAACTTCAGCTTTGCTGCCCCTGCCTTCGGCAGCTGAAATCCTGTACGAGAGCAGGTCCAGCTGATGTGCTGGGCACTGAGCATTTCAAAGTGACAGAGGAGAGGTTGGGATTAGTAGCTAGGGAGAAATTCCTTACACAGAGGGTAGTGAGGCATTGGAACAGCTTGCCCAGAGAAGCTGTGTGTGCCTCTGGATTCCTGGAAGTGTCCAAGGCCAGGTTGGACAGGGCTTGGAGCAGCCTGGGATAGTGGAAGGTGTCCCTGCCTGTGGCAGGGACTGAGACTGGATAATCTTTAAAATCCTTTTCAACTCAAGACATTCTATGATTCTTTGTGGTATTGGCTGTAGGACTGGGGAACTGGGTTCACTGCACTGTCCTTGCCTATCAGGTCTGCCTTTTAGTAAAAAAAAATTCTTCTAATTTTTCTAATACTTCTACCAGGGCAATACCTGACTCAAAGGGGATCCACATGGCAGGATACTTCTGCTCCTGCCGTGGTCAAATCCTTGCTCAAGGCTATTTCAGGGCTAGTGAAATCTCCTGGGGACCATTCCCAGCACAACTCTCCTAGCCTGCAATGTGCACACAATTCCAGGGATGTTGGGGAGCAGTGCTCTGATCCCCAGCAGCAAAATCTGCAGCTCCTCTGGTCAGGCAGCTTGGTTACATCTGGAGCTGAGAGAGATGAGGTCAGGAAAGACCTCAGTGGTCAATATTCAGCAGGAGGCATTTGGGTCCCCAGATGTCCTGCAGGGTTGGATGTCCTGGAGACTTGTCCCAGCCTGGTTTGCAAGGGTCAAGGCAAAGACAAAACCAAAAAAACCTCTGTGTGATGAGCCTGTGACTGCCCCATGCCAAGTGCCTGTTGTAGATGTCATCAGTGTGGCCGCAGAATTTCCAGAGTGGGAAAGGTGAAAGTCCAGAGACGAATGGAGAATCCTCAGTGTTAATTCCTCTCCCATCCCTGTTACAGCTGTCCCCTCTCATTCATCTTCAGCATAAATCAGAAAAAAAAAAGATAGATTTTCATGTCTGGGACGTTGATTTGCAAATTGGTGATGTTCACTCAGGTGATGAATGGTCTCAGGTAATACCTCTCTGCATAAGCAGGATAATAGCTTATATTTAAGCAGCACACTTGACCCCAAATGCTTAGAAATTCATATAATCAGAGAAAAATGAGGCTGGGAGAAAAGGATTCTTATGAGGTCATCTGATTTGCCCTTCTGCCCTACTTATAATGCTTCTGACAGATGTTTGTCTCACCTGTTCTTAACCTCTGGCTATGGAGATTCCTCTCTCTCTCCCTAAAACCTGTCCATGCTCTGAGGAAGCTTTCCCTCATGTCAAATTTAAATCTCCTCTCTGGATACTGAAGCCATTCCTGCTTACACAGTCAGAGGGCACCTTCAAACCCTTTGGCTCTGTGGACATGCAGGGTGTTGGCAAAGGCAGGGCTGTTCTGGAGGGGAAAAAACAGGCTTCTTAAAACAGAGAACCAGCTTCATGTTGGCTAAAGGAGGCTGTGGTTTCCATGTCCTTCATAAACTTTGTAATTGAGCAGCCTGAACTAGTTGAAGTCATCCTTGCTCGTGGCAGGAGGCTGGACTAGATGAACTTTTAAGGTCCCTTCCAACCGTTCTGTGGTTCTATGGGAAATGCTGGATTTCTTAAAAAAAAAAAATAAATTAAAATGGTGAGGGGGAACCAGCAGTTTGAGAGGAGGATGGAGATGTAAATGTGCCATTTCTGTACAGGAATTGATCACTGGGGGATTTGTTGATCGTCATTATGATGAAATCAGATTAATGGGTGCGTTTTGAAGCCTGGTGAGAGTTCCACTCCTGGGATGCTCAGCAGAGGAGGCAGGGGAGCCTTCCCCTCTGCCCTGGGGACCAGGCAGGTGAACTGCTGTGAGACAAAAAGCGTGGATGAAGAGAAGGAAGGTACTGGAGACTGACCCCAAAGCAGCCTGAGGGTGCCAGGGCTGTGGGGAGACCAAGAGGAGCAGGGATTCTGCTGGAACTTTGGCTGGCAATGAAGTCCCAAACCCAGGTCAGCTCAGGAGCTGCTCACATCCCAGGGCTGCTCTCTTGGGAGATCCTGGCCTCCTCCTCAGCCTGATCTGCCTCCCAGCCTAAGAGACTCCAGTCCCTGCCATGAAAAGGTGTCACCTCCACCACTGCAGCTTCTACCAGATATGCAGCACCAGTATCTGTCCAAGATAATCAAAGTGTCATTCCCCAACTTCAGCCTGGCTTCTGCCTTTTGCTGGTATTTTCTTTTCCTTTTGGCAGGAAATGGGTCTCGACTGTTTAAATTGCTGTATTCAGTCTCTTCCTGTTTTTCATGGCAGCACTGTCACTTGGGGGAGAACAGAAATGTTTTCAAAGCTGACCAGCCAACAAAAGGCCTTGTGTGAAGAGCTGGGCAATATTTTCCCAACACTTTGCTACCAGAAGTGGATGTTTGGGTCCCAAGCCATTGTCTGATGAGTGACTTGGCTGTAAAGGCTTCCTGTGCTTCTGGTGGCTGTTGGTAACTCCATAAGACCTCTTTGCAGATGCTGCTGGTGAAATCTCCAAGAGTCCTGCACCATCTCCATGCATTTGTTCCTCAAGTGGGCTCTGCTCTCCTGCTCCCTCCTGCTTTCCCTGCATCCCCTGCCCATCCTTGATGCCCACCAAGCAAGCTCTGCTGTTGTCACAGGGTTTGGCTGGAGTCAGGAGGGGTCTGTGGATCAGTCCTTCCATGCTGGGTGTGTTTAGAGGCCAGCTGGGAGCACAGACATTTTCCTTTGGCAGCACAGGATGGGGGTGACCCTTGGGCTCCCTCCTGCTCCATCCCACCAGGCTGGGAAGGGTCATTTCCAGCTCAGGTGGTGGAAAGGCTTTGTGTATGGTATGGGACCCCTGGGAAGGGGAGTGATGGCCAAGATTTTTCAGCCTATTTCATACTCCTCTTGCTTCCAGGGCTTCTCTTTGTAATCACTGGTGTTAACAGGGATGGCCAAGATTTTTTCAGCCTGTTTCATATTCCTCCTCTTTCCAGGCTTCTGTTCATCATTCCCGGTGTGAACAGGACACAGAGCACCTCTGAGACACTGAGGATGGGGAGCAGCAGGAGGTTGTTTTGCAGGGGGGGTGCTGAGGCACAAAGCCACAATTTGTAGCCCAGGGACTCCTGGATCTAAGTGCTGTGCCCATCTGTTGCAGGAGGAGGGAATATCTTCCTTGCTCTTGCATTCCTCTCTGGCATGGTGGGCAGAAGAACAGGGTCATTCAGAAAGAAGGACCAGCTGGAGCTGCTGGAAAGAAGGGGTGTTCTGAGGGAAAAAAATCACTTTACAAACAAAAAAAAAGCAGGAATTGTCATCCCTATCACTCATTTCTCCCATTTTCCCATCAAAGTGAAAGGCTGGGGAAAAGAGAGTGTTGGCTCTTTCCTTGGGAAGAGGAATGTGTGGAAGGAGGTCCATGCAATCCAGGGGCTTTGGCACTTTGCACACCCAGCCCTGCCCATTTCTCCTGGCTGGATTGGTGAGTACGTGAGCCTGACTCTTTCCCAGGGGGAATGGATCAATCACAGGGATGAGTTATCAGTTTAATTTTACCTCATAATTCTCCCTGTTTGCCAGTAGGGCTATCCTAAGTAAATCCCCGTGTGTGTCAGTGCCACTGGTGCTTGCACAACAGCACTTTTTGCTCATCCCAGCTGGACAGACCATGCACAGGTTTTGTGTGCATGTCTTCACTCCAAATTTTACAGGCTGGTGCTTCTGATTCAAAGGGTTTATAGACAGCTGAGGTCAGCTCTTGGTCAATTTTTAACAGCACTTTCTCCTTCCTCCTCCGAAAATGCAAATAAGAGCAGGAAACCCCCGCAAAAATGACCAAGCTCAGTTTTTGGAAGGGCAGTACCCTCAGAAATGCTGTAATGCCTCCCTGGGAATGCTCACTGGAGACTGGGAGCCGGAGCAAACAGGCTGGTGGCTGCCAGATCTGTGTTTGTGCACTTGGTCACATCAGTTTGTGTTGGACGGCCTGCGCGGCGTCTGTGCAGAGTGCGCCGGCCCGGGGACCCGCCGGGCCCAGCAGCTGTGATAAGAGGTGACAAGTGTCCTCCTGCTGACACTGGGGGCTAGAGAGGGCGGAATCTGAGCTGGGGAGGACAGAGGGACACCGGGAAGGGCAGGCTCTGGCTCAGGCTTTCTGCAGCTGAGCTCTGAGGTTTTTGCAAATCTCCCCCTGCACCTTCCGCCTCCAGCAGGCCTGTGCATCACCTCCCCTGCAAAGCTGGCTCTGCTCCGGGGTGAAAAACACTTCCACAGAGAGAAATTCCATGTTATCTCCCCACATGAGGCAGCTTGCTCCAGGGACACAGCTGATATTTCTCATGGTTGTGCTCAGTGGTGGATGTGGGCAGAGACTTGGAGGCTGTGCTCCTTGGGACTAATGGAGAGCAACTGAGTTCACGTCTCCAGTGCTCCCAGTAAGGTCCTGGCCCCTCTGAAATGGGATTGGGAAAGTCTCCCCACTGCTTTCTCTGCGAGGTGAGCCCAGGCAGCACGTGGCTTCATCGTCTCTTTTCCCTGGGTGATGGTTCTCTCTCCCAGGTGCCACCTCTCTGCTTTCAGCCAGCAGGGATAAGGACAGGTCCCTGCCTCTGCAAAGTGCTCTGCGCTCCAGGCAGAGAAAAAAAAAAGAGCTTTGGATGCTCTGAGGGAGAGCAAAACAAAAACTCTTAATCCCCTCCATCAACAGAAGCTTGCACTTAAGGGCTCTAAACCAGGGACTAATTGCGTGGAGAGGATGATTGCATTTGAGGTATTAAGTAGGTTTCTCAGTATTAAACACCTGTCCTTGAAAGGATACTGCCTGACCAGTGGATGCAGAAATAATTCTGGCAGTAATTAATTACCTTCACCCTGAAACACCCCCGCCCTGAAACCTCTCCTTCCCAAATCCTCATTGTCCCGGGGAAAAAACCCAAAACATGCATTGGAAACAACCTTCTCAAAACCATTTATTTCCTCCCAAAGCATAAAACAGGAGGAAGCCCTCTGCCTTTAAGTGGCTGGGAGCCAAACCCTCTCACAGAGCTGTTCTCTCACGTCTGGGTGACCCCGCTCACACAAAATGTTCATTGAGGGCAGAGCAGGACCCAAGGCTGCAGAGCTGCTGTTGTGTCTGAGATATTCCAGGCACAGCTCCCTCCCCCATCCCATCTCTGCACCAGTTGGCTCTGCCTGAGCAGCTCAGCATCCCCCCAGGTCCCCCCCATGTCCAGGTGAGCAGAGCGCCAGGCCCCCCATCCCCACCCGCGCCGTCTCCCCGCGCTCCTCGCCACGCGGACAATTAGATTCATTTCTGGGAACTGCTCTTTGCTGCTTCCCCTGCCAGCAAGCCAGGCTGTTTTCTTCTGTGGTCGAGCCCTGCGGTCGCCCGTGGCTCAGCTTCGCATTTTTGGAGGCCTCCACATGATCTCCTCACATTCTCTTCCGCGCCAGGGGATCGGCGACTTCGCAAACCTGACCTCGCTTTGCCTCGCCAGGAGGTCGCCTGGCAGGCCAAGGGGAACGCTTGTGCAAGAGGGTTGTCTTTTTTTTTTTTTTTTTCTTTAAATTAAAAAAAAAAAAAAAAAAGAAGGCAGAAAGCAAAACCTCAGATGTCCTGGAAGAGCCAGAAGCAAAACGACTCCAGCTCCCTTGGTGAGGCTGATGCTATTTAAAGCAGCCAGAGCAGGGGAGGTTGTACAATGCCCATTCTGTTGAGGAGGAGGTCGAGGGGCTGCTGGATTCAGCTCTGCTCTCTGGGATAAATCCTGCACAGACCCTTCCTCCCTTGCCTGATGCCAGTGGGGCTGTGGCACGCTCTGAGACAGTGCAGGGTCTGTCTCAGAACTTGGAGGCTCAGTGAAGATATTCAGCCTCTGGGAGCGATCTGATGCACGTGTATATCTAATTATATTCCAGGAACATAACATAAGACTTATTTATTTTTTCCCCACCCTGAAATTTCTCTGTTTATCCAAATTGAATGGATGGGTTCCTATTGTACTTGGTAGGGATTACACAGATGTTGGAAGACTGGGTAGTGTGAAGATGGAGATGAAAAATGCTGTTTTACTCACAGAGAGATGCCTGAATCACATCTGACCTTATTTCTGTCCCAGCCTGGCACCTGCAGGGCTTTGCTGTTGCAGGATATAGTTTTTGCTCTAAGTTTGTTTGAGAAGCATTTTATTAGGAATGGGACAATCTTTGGGTAACCTGGCAACAACTTTAGGACAAAATTTGGTGTTTGCAGAGCCAGCACAGACCTGGTTGTGTAGCTGTACCCAGGTTCAGGATGGAGCTGGAATTCCATCCCTGGAAGTGTTCAAGGCCAGTTTGGATGAGGCTTTCAACAACCTGATCCAGTGAAAAGTGTCCCTGCTTGTGGCACAGGGTGGGACTGATGGGCCTTTAAGGTTCCTTTCAACCCAATGATTCTATATTTAAAGAAATACCCAACACTAGGAAAGGCAAGACACCCAGATAGGACTGGAACTAAATGGTAAAGACAGAGTTTCCTCTGTTTCCCCCATGCAGCACTGGGAGCTGGTGTGGCTGATGGACCATGTGGGTGACATTAGATCAGTAGGAACAACATTGCATTTCCCCGTTTCAATGTCATTACCCCGTTGTTGTCAATGATCCAAAATATAATAGGATTTGTACAGCTGATTTATCCTGTAAACAAGCAATATTAGCCAGGCACGTATTTGGACAAGGAGAGAGAGTGGGACAGGCAGAGCGAGGGAACGTGCAGCAGGGAATAATAAAAATTCACTCCTAATGAGGGAACGACCCGGCACTCTTGGACTGGGGCTGCTGGTTGGGATCCCACGCCAGGAAACACAGGGCTGTGATTGGGATGGTGTCCCTGCACCCCAGGCTGGCTGCAGCCTCCCAGTTGCTCAGTCCTGCTTTCAGAGATCCAGGAGCAGTTGGAGCTTCAGTGGATTTCCACTGCCTGGTACAAGGGCTCTGCATTCCTCAAGCACCTCGATCTGCACAGATAAGAGGCTGCAAGCGGGGAGCTTTTCCCTTTCAGGGCTCGAGTGCTTTAGTTTGTTGTTTAAACTGATAACCAGGCTTCTTTAAATTCATCTTCTGTGAGATGATGGGACCAGACACATCTTGATTCTCCCTGATACAGATGCCAGCCCTGGATGTCGGCTCTCCATTATTTGTTGAGCAAGCCAAGCTCTCACCATTTCCCGGTGCTGAAGAGCAGCAGCACATACATCTCGCTCATTACAGCACTTAAATCACCTTTGCAGGACCGTGGTGAGGCTTAATTAATGCTTTTAAGAGGCTCAGGGCTCTCGGGGTGAAGGTGTTGCCTGCATGCAAAGCAGCCTTGTTGTTTCATTTCTGCAGCGCTCTTGGCGCGAGTGGCACTTTGCAGGCCAAATCATGATTTTTTTTTTTTTCCCTGTGTAACAAAATAATAATTACAGCAATTGTGATGCAGTGAATTGCTAGTGGTGCCATCAAAGGGAGGCAGCCAGACTTTATCTGACCAGGTGCTGGTATGCATTCAATAGGAATGAGAGGGCTGATCAGGGAAATGTGACATCTTTTAGGATAAAATGCAGCACCTTCTCTCGAAGGTGTCTTTCTGCTTACACAAAATCCCCTTTTCACCTAAGGTTTCCTCTCTCTGGGACTCATTCCCCGCATCTCAGCTACAGCAGCGCCAGAAAATACCAGTGCTGCTGTGTTTCAGGTGTGTAACAGAGCTTTGCTGCTGCAATAAGTTCTTACAGAAGAGCTCTAGCAGCTTATTTGATCAATACTTCCCTTTTGAAAAATCCCTAAATGCTTATTTACCCAACAGTCCATGGCAGTTTCAAAGGCAGAGCCTCTGCAGTCAATAATCTCTTTTTTTTGGGGTGTGAAAAATTTTAAGTGAATTTTTCAAAGCACTGATCTGAGAGCCACAGAGATTATGTTCCTCTGTTTATTCTTCAGTGCCTCATCCATATGATCCTCTGAGCCAGCAAGGGGAAGTTTATGGGACCACAGGAAAGCTCAGCTTCCTTTTACACCTTTTACAGTCACACTTGCTGCTCTTCAGGTCACACCCATCCTTCTGGCTTCTAGGAATGAACCTCAGTGACCACACAGCTTTGGGGTGTGATTTTCACCCTGCCTGCATGGCTTGGGGTGCTGATGCTGTGAATTTTCTGAAGGGATGGAAATGCAATATGCAAAAGGGAGATTTGGCTGACACACTGATGTTTGGGATTTGGAATGGGAAGATCTCTGTGAATGGTATATTTTATTATCTCAGTCTGCATTGCTGCTGGAGGTAAAGTCCTTTCTCTGTGCCTACATCAGACTTCTGGGGTTTATCTAACCAAGGCACTGGAAATACCACTTAAATCACAATATGACTTTCCTTCATGGGGACTTGAACAATCTCCCTCTAATCACAGCATCATAGGTTGGAAAGAACCTTAAAACTCATCCAGTTCCACCCCTCTGCCATGAACAGGGACACCTCCCACTAGAGCAGGTTGCTCAGAGCCCACAACAGCCCAGTGCTGCTTCCAGAGCAGTCGCAGCAAAAGTGGGAAACAGAGATGGAGAACAAGAAAATAAATAAATAAATAAATAAATAAATAAAAATTATATATATATATATATATATATATATATATATTTGCAATTTCATCGCCATGGCTGTGACAGGGTCAGCAGGTGCTGGAAGTAGGGCTCTGCAGCTCCAAGGTGTGACACAAAATGTAAGGAGAGCAAACTTAGCACCAGAATTGTTTAAATTTTGTCATATTAGGCTCTAGAAAATTTGTAGGGGCTTGCTAATGGATTTAGCTTGTGTACATCTTTGGGCACTGTAATCACCCAGAAGGGCAGGACTCAGAGGATGCTAAATTTACAGCACAAACTTACAGCACAATTCCTTTTATCCACAATTACTGATAATCACCCAGCTCTGCTGAGCAAAAGGCCTGAACATTGAAGGAACCTGTTGCTCTCTGCAAGAAAGGCAGCCTTCCTCTTCAGGAAATTGCAAATTTTACGACGTGGAGGAACATGGTGTAGACTGTTGGGAAGCCTTACACTCACAGCAGAGCAGGAACATAAATGCAGGCATAAAAAGTCTGTACTCCATTAAGATTCTGCAGCACTCTGGAAACTTGACACCAGCCCTTGAACTGGTGCTTAAACTACAGACCTAAAAACCAAATGCATGTACCAGTTCTACTCAATTTGACTAACTTTCCCTCTTGTTCTTTGCGTTCCTGAATTGTGTCTGAATGAAAACCTCTCAGCATAGTGGGTGCAATTTCCCTGTAATTGGTAAAGTTACTGTAACTGCACTGTCATTTGTATATGGTGACATGTAATTGCACAGTAACCACTTCTGTGGGTGCACAAGTGAAAAGCAGCGTGCAATTATAATGTATTTCCCAACGCTGGCTCTTTATCCAGCTTCCATTATATCACAGAGCACCCTGGGGAAACGGGGCTGGGTATTTTTGGATGTCATTAGGCTGCAGACCGACCGCTGAAGAGGGGTTGGTTGGTGATCTGTGCTATCTTTGGTCGCTGCCCTTCCCTTTGTCCACAAAATTTGGAAGTGCAGATGACAAAGATCTACAACTGGGCAAACCTGCAGCCTTCTCCTGACCCAGTGTCAGGAATGCCTGGGGTGGGGTGGGCAGTGACAGGCATCGAATCCCAGGAATGATGTGGCGGGAGGGGAAAGCCAGAGGGGCCGTGTCCATCCTGCTCGGGGGTTTCACAGCTCAGCACAGCAGCAGGATGAAATGGGATGGTTCTGCTGATGTTCTGTGGGGAGAAAGGACAGGTGAACCAAAATCCATTGGTTTCACAGGAGGCAGCACGGCCAGAAGCAGAGATTCTGCAGGAGGTCAGAGGGAGAGTCAATCCAGCTGCAGGAATGCCAAGTGCTAATGCCACAGGCAGGGCAAAGCAGCCTCCCACTAGGAGTTCAGCTTGCACTCAAACCATGCTCAAACCACCAAGAGAATGTGCACAGGCAAACAGGAGAAGCCTTGGATACCATTCTGCTGCCACTGGGATTTAAAGTCCTGTGGTTTGCAGGGAGATGGTTTCCATTATTTCCAGCTCCACTCTTTGGGGATTTATGGTTCACCCTTGCTGCAGGTGACCTAGACCCTAAACTTCTTAGTTTGTGTCTCTCAAGATACCATGAAGTTCCTGCTGAGAGGTTTCTCTATGTCTTCCATCTCTCTAGGTTTTTAAATATCCTGTTGAGTGGACATGTGCCCACCTTCACCCTCACTCAGCCCTTGCAGTCAGGCAGGAGAGGAGATCTTGCAGTCAGGTGATGGAAAAGACCTTGGATATCTCCTTGCAAAGACTCAGAATGCCTGTAACTGTTGATTTCTTACTGCTGCTGGCTCCCTGGCCCTGCTGGCAGCACAGACATCCATTAACGTGTGTTCCCTCCATGCTCTGCATCAGCCAAGCCTGAGATAACAGCAGAGAGGAGCCAAGTACCTGCCACCACGTGAAGACAGGGCTGTTAGGTATTAGCTGTAAATCAAAGGCAAGACTTGGCCACTGGGACAGCCTTTATCCCTGGTGAGTCTGTGGAATTGCTTTGGAGCCTGCTGAGATATCTGGGAAAAAAAGGCTCTGGTGCTTTGATTGAGGAGGAAGATTCTGCTGGAGTGAAAGCAAGGAGGAGTGAGGGGTGGCTAATCCTTTATCGAGGCTCTTCCCCAAATGTGGATTAGGCTGTGTTTGGTTACCAAGGGCTGTTTCAGAGGCAAACAGCGAAAGCAGATGTTTAAGGGACAATTGGTGGATTATGAGCACTGTTTGCCCACGTCCCCTGATATTTGGTGCTTCTGCCACTTGTGCTTGCTCCTGCAGGGAATGAGATGGGGACAGGCAAGGAGGTGATGTAATCCAATCTCTAACCCTTCTGCTGAATTTGGGGGGCTCAGTGAATCCCTCCGGGACTGAGCCAGCACCAGCCTTTAAAACCCATCCTCTCCAGGAGGGCTTGGATGTCTTAATTATTTATTTGGTAGGATTAATCCTGGAGGAGACAAATGCCTGCCAGAGTCCTGTAAATCAGGGTCATTCTTTTGCACATCCTTCCTATTTCAGTGGTGACTGTGACATTTGGCCATGGTGTCACCCCTGCAGATGAAGCCCTGGTTGGTGACACAGGGAGAAGTGGCAGGAGCAGAACACAAGCAGGCAGAGAGGCAGCTGGTGGGACTGGGGAGGGCATTTGTACCCTGGGAGCTGCCAATCCCTCTCAGGTGAAGACATTTTAGATATTCAGAGCACCTGTGCTTCTCATTTTCCCTGGGGCAGGGTGGTGGTGGGGAACATTCCCTCATTTGCAAGTGGGAATTTGGTGTGGGATGATGAAGTGATTGATCCCAGTCCAGCATCCCAACTGCAGGCCCTGTGCTCTCCCAAGTTACCTGCTGGCTGTGGCTTTTGGGGCTGGATTTTAACTGCTCAGGATGTGATGAGAACTGCTGATACCATTCCCACCTCTTTGGACCTTCCCTTTGCCTCTCCCTGCTATCCCAGCCACCCTGGCAGCAGCGCTGGAAGTGAATTCATGCCCTCACCTCCTCCTTCATTCTGGAAAGTCGTTAACATGAAATTGCCAGGCAGAGAAGCTCCCGAGAGTTTAACGTGGCTACTTTATATTGCTGCTAGGAGTGTCTGGAATTGAAAATAAACCTGTGCTTGCAACTCCTGACCCTTTCATCATAAATCCAAACTTCCTTACGTGTCTCTCTTTGCTGCAGAAGATGACTGTATTTCTGTCTCTACAAAGGCCTGTGTGCAGCTGAGAGCCACAGCTGTGCAGGAGCCGGGTGGTGTTTATTTGTAGGGTTTTGCTTGCTGGCGGTTTTTTTGGCAGATGATCCCCAGAGGAAATAACCCAAATATGTTAAATGGAAATAGTTTTTCGTGTGGCGTGTGGCTTGCTGGCCTTGCTCCTGTTCCTGGGGGGGGGAGGGCTGTCCACATGGCAAACCACAACGCTGTGATTGCTTCTCTGGCACCCAACCAGCAGCACGTGAGTGGACACAGGGTTCTAGAATAGTCTGGGTTGCAAGTGACCTAAAGACCATCAAATTCCACTCCCTGCCATGGGCAGGGACACCTCCCACTGTCCCAAGCTGCTTCAAGCCCTGTCTAGCCTGGCCTTGGGCACTTCCAGGGACCCAGGGGCAGCCACAGCTTCTCTAGGCTACCTGTGCCAGGGCCTCTCCACCCCCATCATAAACAATTTCTTCTTTAAATCTAGTGTAACCCTACCTTCTTTAAAAAAAATCTGACCCCCGTTTCTGTGTAAGCCCTTCTTATAAGGATATGTTATTCTGTAAATAATGTCAGGGAGAAAAAAAAAAAAAAAAAAAGCTGAAATAAACAGGCTTAAATTTAATGTTGTATCTGTGTGGGATTATCAGCCCCATTAAAGGTAGGCCTGAGTTCAGCTGGAGCCCAATCAGGTGGAGGAGGAACAACCCAGTGGCAATTAGATTAATGAAATCTCAACAGGTTAGAGACGGGCTGCAAATCAGCCACACGTGCTTGTGCTTAATGCTGTGATTTTGGGGGCTGTGTCCTCCCAGGCTCCTGCCTGGGATGGGAGGGTCTGGATCGTGTAGGAAGGCAGCCAGATGATTGCATGGATCCTTTCTGGTCTCAAGTGCTTTAGCTGGAGTGGTTGGTTTTGGCTGTGCTCCTCCAAGGAGGATGCCTCCGACTGTGCCAGCTCTGCTGGATTCATCTCCTTTCACTGCTCAGCAGAGTAATTTTCTCTGGATGGAGCTTTGTACCCTGCACCTTAGGTAAGATGTCTGCTGGTGCTATGAAGCTTTTCATTGTCCTGGTGGTGAAGAAAGCTGTCTCATTTTCCTTGAAAATTCTCTTCTCTTCTCTTCTCTTCTCTTCTCTTCTCTTCTCTTCTCTTCTCTTCTCTTCTCTTCTCTTCTCTTCTCTTCTCTTCTCTTCTCTTCTCTTCTCTTCTCTTCTCTTCTCTTCTCTTCTCTTCTCTTCTCTTCTCTTCTCTTCTCTTCCTGCCGTTTGGGAGTTTCCTGCTTTCAGCCTGAAGTGATTCTTTTCAGCTTGTCAGGCAATTAGAGTGAGCACTTAGGCAGTTTGATTATACCCTTGAAACACAAATTGTGCTCATCTCGGAGCTTAAGAGTTTCTGGTCAAATTGGGCCTGACTTGAAGACCTGGATTCTTGGATCTTACGTCCATAGGATGATTCAGGTTGGAAGGACACCAAGGGGCCACACAGTTGGGCTGAGGGGATTGTGCTTAGACTGAGGGGATCATCTGGAGTGGTTTCATGGTCACCTGGCTCTGTTGGAAGCTGCGTTTCCAGTTTGGTTGGGTGGTTCCTTCTCTGACACACCTCAAATCCCTGCTGGTTATGGAACCAGAGCTGGGTTGGAGATTTATATTGGACTTTTTGCTGGCATTTTGGACTAGCAGCATCCTGCCTGCTGCTGCTGCTGATCTGCTCCCTAATTGCTCTCTGAGCCGGTGTTTTAGCTCTGCTAAAAAGGGCAGTCCACAAACACTAATGACTCCTGCAGGCCAGAGCTCAGGCTAGCTGATCCCTCCTAATGGCTCTTTGAATTCCTCCTAGGTTTTATGTATTTATAAACACATTTAGGACACATTATTCTTCTATTCAGCAAAGCCATCTGTAATTATTGCCCGTAATTGCTGGGTGAGGATAAAATGAATCAACTATCAAGCTTTTACTGCTGGTGAACTCAAGCAGGGAGCATCACTTTTTTTAGCCATGTTTCCAGGAAGATGAGAGTTGAGTCAAAGAAAATTGTCATGGTCCTTTAGTACTCATATATCAAAACTAGGCAACCTTGCTGTACAGTTAATTATTGCTGTTTCAGGCCTTAGTCCAGCAAAACATTTTAAGTGAATGCTTAACTTGAAATTTGTGAGCGGCCCCAGAGAAGTTAATGAAGTCCAACTGCTCTGGCAGTTGTGTGCTGGGATATATGGAGTTTTATTTGATTTATTCTGTGGAGATCTGTGACCTCTATTAGCTTCACCTGCCTTGATGGTGCCTGAAGGTAGAAGAGCTGCCTGTGCTGTGTTTCTGGAACTCCCTGAAGCCCAAAGAAACCCCTTTAGGTTTAACTGGACATGACGTTCATTTAAGTGAAAGGGTGCCAGTGGAGCATCTATCTGGTGAAAATGCTGTTGAGTTCAAATGCAGTGGGTGTTGGAGCTCAGGCAGCTGTATTGATGAATGAGGTTTTTTCTCTGGTTGTTGGGAGTTCGTGGGTATCCCCAACAAAAGCTGGAAAGCCCCGTGGTAGCTGCGGAAGCTCCCTGCCCCTTTAAACTTCAGAGAATTACAGCATCCCAGTAAGAAGAAAATCACAGAATGGTTTGGGTTGGAAGGCACCTTAAAGAAAGGGAAGTTGGGGTGCTAATGTCCTTACAAACAACTCGATGCACCCAAGGGGTCTTGAAGAGGGAGTGGGTGTTAATGTCTTTGAAATGGGCTTTAATGTCTCTGCCAACCACAATCTTGTCTTGTTTTATTTGCCAGTGCAGATTTAGCTCAGTGGTTCTTACTCTGGATCTATGGGAATGGTGTGTGCTGCCTTTTTTTTTTTTTTTTTTTTCTTTTCTTTTTTTTCTTTTTTTTTTTTTTAACAGAACTTAGGTATGTTTAAGACATTTTCAGCAGACTTTCACTTGACTGTTGAGTCTTGACTGGTAAAACTGGCTGGTAAAGCAGTAGGAAAAAGGCTTAATATAATGTATCCTGCTGGGCTGTCATTCAAGCTTTCCAGTTCTCCTTCTGGCTGTAACTCATTGTGCAACTTTGGAGAGGTTTTTTTGGCTTTTTTTTTTTTTTTTCCACCTCTTTCTCCATTCCTCCCTGATTTTTGTCAGCCTGCACAAATTACAGGCAAGTTACGCAAGGGATGGATACTTCCCAAATGGCTGAAAAAAAAAAACTGGTGACTTCAGCTGTTTATATCCCTTTCTTCTTTCTTTCTTTGCAGCTGTTAACAATTGATGACAATTTCTGTGGCCTGGATATGAATGCCCCCTTGGGAGTATCGTCCATGGTGCGAGGGCTCCCCATTTTCACCGAGGATGGGGACAGGATGACCTCGGTGATTGCTTACGTCTACAAGAACCACTCCCTGGCTTTCGTGGGCACCAAGAGTGGGAAGCTCAAGAAGGTAAGACCAACGTGGTCCTCTAACTCAGATTCTCATATTTTTGTGGTGATGTAAGTGTTGCATCGAGCATGAGCGCAGTCCTTGTCCTAAGGTGCTCCTGTTTTGAGGATAAAAAATGGTTTGGTTGGCAAAAAAAAATCTGTGTTTCACCCTCAAGGGACACAGATGATCTGATAAAGGATAAAATCCTTTTTCCAAATGGTTATTCATCAGGAAATTAATGCTTCAGAAGTCAAACCACAGCCCCAGTCGCAGATGGACGTGATGTAATTTGCATCCAACAGAATTTTCTGTGTTCAGACCATCTCTAATTGAGTCGTTGATCACAGGGTGTCTGTGCACGCTGGAGAAAAACTGATTGGGGCTGAAGTTTGGGAAACAGGATTTATGCTCTGGACATCTCTCTTCAGAGCAGTGTGACTGGGCTGTGATTGCACCACGAGCCCAGCACGGGATTAGTGGCTGCTAATAGATGTCAGGCTGGGGGTTTGTGCTGAAGGAAGAGGGTTTGCATCAAAGGAAAGCTGTGTCCTGAGCCATAATGAGCTTTGTGTTTATGGCTGATGCCATAGAATCAAGGGTGTGTTTGTGTTCCTCTCTGGGCATCCTCACTGGAGATGTGCCCATTGCGTGGTTGGGGTTTGCCTTGTGAAGCACTCAGAGGGCCTGGGGAGCTGGAATCCTCTACCTGTGCCTTTCCCAAAGGAAGGAGAGTTGTTGGAAATGAGCTAATGGTGGACACTGCCTCTGTTTCAGCCCCTCTGTGCCAGCCTGGCAATGTTGGTCTGAACGTTCAGCCCAGGAGTGTGGTAAAACATTTCCTGTGCCAAGGGGATGGTGGCTTTGGAGATGGGGGAGAAGCTGGGAAGGGAGGTTGGGCAGAGCTTTGGATGTTGTTTCCTCTTTAAATCCCTTGTGCAAGTACAGACTTCCAAGCTGGGGCAAATGAAGTGCTGTGAAAAGGTGACCCACAGTGGCTTGTGGGGAGTGAAGGGAGTTGTTTGCTCGTGGATGCTTAGGGATGGTCTGGAATCTCTGGTTTTATTCCTCTACCTGTTTCTTCACTTGAAAAGCAAGTCTGGGTTGTAAATTCAGATGGCATCTCCCCCATGCTGAGGGAGGAATGGGATCCTGCCCACTGGCAAATGTCTCTGGCTTTGTTCAAAACAGAGGAAAGGCTGCTCGTGCTTTTGAAAAGAAAAGATGGTATTTTATTATTACTATTATTCAGGCATGTGAAAAAGGAGCCAAATGGTTTTTTAAACGGTCATAATAAAAATAATCTCCTCCGCTGGCTAATTAGGTTTTGCTTCCCTGTCATGTGTGATATCATAATAAACTGTTCAGTTCTCCAGTCATTCTCTTGGAGGGAGGGAAATGGGGTAGCTGAGGTCGGAATGGTAAATATCAAAAAGACCTAAACACTTAATGACTGCTCTCCCTGCTCTCACAAGCTTTTGGTTGGGTTTTTTTTGGCTTCAGGAGGAGAAAACTCAGCCACAGCTCTGTCTTTGCCTTTGCAGGTCGCAGTGCAGAATCCAAGATCTGATTCCTTTTTAATAGGGGAAAACAGGAGAGAAACTTTTCTGTGCTTTATGGAGTGTGGTAGGGAGCAGGGACAGCCTTATAGGGTAAAGAATGAGGAGAGGAGGGCTGAAGTGGCTGATGTAATTTGAGGAAGGGAATAAAGTGAAGCTTTTTCCTAACGTGCTGAATTTTCTTCTTGTGGTGGTTCCCACATTGGGTGAGTTGGTGCAGGGCTGGAGCCTTGGGCTGAGATTTGCTCAGGTGAATGAGTTTCCCCCAAAGAGGCAGGACACAAAACAAAGTGGGGCTCCCCTAACCACGTGTGATTGCTTTGGACCAGTTGATCCAGAGTCCTGGAAACCTTTAGGGTCCTGTAGGTCTCTTGCTGTGACTTCTGCAATCCCTGACTCTCCTCCTCACATCGTCCCCCTCCAGTGCTCCTGAGGGTGTCTGACCCTGGGACACCAACCTGTCACCTCCTCTGGGTGGTTTGGCACTTGGGATTTTCTCTTGGTGCTCCTTGACCCCAGCCATGGGCCCTTTGATTCTTTGTTCTCCACCTTGGCTCATCAATCCGGTGCTGCAAGGGAAGTGCTGCATTGGGATTGCAGCTCCAGCATAATCCACGATTTTAGCAGGAAGTTTGTTTCCTGTTCAAAAACAGTGGTAAATTGGAGTAAGCCTTGTAGGATTAGATGAAACTCCTGGACAAATCCTAGGAGCTGGGATTTTTTTTTTTTTTAATTTTTTTTTAAATTTTTTTGTGCTGTTGGGTCCTACCAGGCGTGTCACACTCTGCTGCTTCTCCTGGTGCAGTGCAGCTCCTCGGTCAAGCTGCAGTGGAATATTTTGGATGGCATGAAAGAGGAGCCCTGAGATTATCCCCAAGATAGCAGGATTTATTCTGTGCTTGGAAGACTGGCTGCAAGTCATTACAAGATGGTTCTGGGGAAACTTTGCTGCCTTTTTTTTTTTCTTTTCTGCAATTTCAGTATTCTCCTCTGTGTGTTTTTTTTTTTTTCTGTGTATGAAAGTGGCAGACTGTGTATCAGATTTTGATTTATACAATCCATGAATGCTCTGCAAAATACCCACAGTCATAAAGCAATATCTGTTAGTTGATATACAAATGTCACATGTGTCAAAGGAATTCATCCAGTGGCACACACAACTGAAGGAAAATATTGTGCTTTACAGGAACATATCATTAAAATGAATACTAGCAGAGTATCAGGAATCTACCCATGTAACCAAGACAACAAAGAGAGAAAGAAAAGGGAAAAACCAAGATAGAGATAGGGTAGGGAAAGTGTGAGTGAAACCGAATGACACGGTTGGCCCCAGCTATTTCACTGCCCCAGGCAAAATACATTCTGCAACCCTTGCTCATTCACAAAGCTCCATGTGCAGTCCATCAGGAAGGCACAGAATAATGTGCTGGAGAAATATTCCCTCCAATTCTGCTGCCTTGTCCACGGCGCAGCCTGGCCCTGCAGAATGAAGAAATAAATGGGATAAAAATGAAGAGCGTCAGAAAAGAAAAAAAAATTCTCCCTGTCCATATCTAACACATAGATACCACTGTCCTTGGATTAAAGGTTTGACAGGGATTTGTGGCTTCTTGAGGATGGAGAAGGATGGAGGAGAAGTTCAGTGCTTTGCTCTGCCAGGAACTTCTGGTGTGTCTCCATGTCTCATTTTCTCTCCTGCAAATGGCAGGGAGCATTTTCCTTGCTCAAAGAGGGCTGGAGAAAATGAATGCATTAAGTGCTGTGAGGTGTGTGATCACCTCAAACAGCTTAACTCACCAGATCAGGTGGGATGGAAAACCAGCTGCTGACCACTTGTGGCATTGTTTAATGAGAAATATTTAATTTTGCTGTGCTTTGGTTAGAGCCCAGTGTCTGTGATTTCCTGCCGTGCTGGCTGTCCTCATGGTGTGTCTGTACCACTCTGGTGCTGAGTGTTCCCACAGTTTTAGTGTAATCCAGGGATCCTGATGGGCTTCCTTGGCAGTGAACCCCTCTGTACCCTGGGGAATGCTTCAGGCAAAACCCATGGCTGAAATGCAGTTGGCAACCCTGGGAGTTTTCAGTGATTTCTTTCATGACATGCAAAAAAACCCACCCACAAACCAAAAACAAACCACCAAAAAACCCCAACAAACCCAACCCAACTCACTTGAGTTTAATAAATGTCTGTTTTGTTTCCCTACAAACAGCACAGCAGCTCTTCCTGGGCATGCTCTCCCTGCAAACCACTTTGCTGTAAAACAGCCAGGTGCCAAAATTCCCTGGCTTTTTATTTTTCCTTTGCTCAGGCTCTCATTCCACCCATGGCTCTTCACTCCAGTTGCAGGAGAAAAGCAGGGATGATGTACCCATGTGCTTGGTTTGGAATTTTTTCCTGGTGCCACTAACACCTGGCATCACTAAGGGAGTGCAGCAGTATTCCATATTCCTTGTATTCCATCCCCAGGCATTTAATTTATGGGTCAATGCTTCTGTGCAGATCATTTCCAGTCAAAGAAATACAACTTACCTGCAATTATTCTGTGTGTAGGTGCAGGTGTAAAGGGAGAGTTGAGCTTATAAGTGTCAGCCTGGGAGCAGCCCCAGGAATTGCATTTCTCACAAAACAAAGTTCTGGTCTATTTTGAAATGTTTATTTGATGATGGAGCAGTAGAAATTGTCATTTATTTGAAACTTCCCTGTAAGAAATTGTTTCGTTTCTTTTTATTCCATCCAAATATTTCACTCAAAGCCTCTTCTACACTGAATTCCTTGCAGAGAGAGAACTTCAGCTTAAAAACCAACACTTTCACTCTGTGGGCTTTATTTCATTTCTCATCAAATGCAATCAGTTTGTGGTCTTTGAAGGGTTTTTAGATGTGGAATGTCGTGCAGGGCGAGCGTTTTCATTTGGATCAGACAGCTCTGAAATCTGACCAGCACTTCCCACCAGGTACCAACTATGGGAGAACATCCTCAGTATTGCCCACTTCCATGGGTTATCCATCCTCTGGATAACCCTGACCCCTTGGGACCCTGCTTTCCCTGGATGCAGAGACAAAAGCATCACAGAGGGAATTTAAAATCCGAGAGCTGGGATTTGCAGCTCTCACTTTGGCCCCTCTCTCACAGTGGCGCTGGGGAAGTGTTAAGTTGTGAATGGAAGCATTCAAGGCCAGGTTGGATGGGGCCTGGAGAAGCCTGGTGGAGTGGAAGGTGTCCCTGCCCATGGGATTGGTGTCCCAGTTCCAGGCAGGGGGTTGGAATTTACCTCCCACCCGAGGAGCTGGAGCTGAGGTGGAGCTGCTGTGCACGGAACGTCAGTCTGGTGGTAACTGCAGGCACAGCCAGAGATCCCCACGGCTTCTCCAGGCCAGGGGGTTCCTGAATACACACAAAACAAGGAGCCCTGCTCAGTTTTGATACTCCCTGGAGGGGAATTCTGTAGCTGACAGCTCTGTGTGAAAGCCAGCCGGGAAACTCGGCTCCCTTCTCCTTCTCTCTGCTGCCTTGAAAGACACGGGGTTCTTTTGAATTGTATTTTTTTCCCCCAACTCTTTGGCAGGTGGACTTGACTGCTCTGAAAACACGCTGGAGAGGCTCTGGCTCCTGCTGGGAAGAGGGTTTCTGCAAGAGGGGCTGGTTCACCCTGGCCTCTCCTCACAGCTGCCTGAGCCAGCGGGAGTCTGGGTGCTTCACTGACTTGTGATGGATGGAGTAATGCTGGTTCCTGACAGAATTTGATGTCTGCAGTTGTCTGTGTCCTACCTTGATGTACAGCCCATCTTTGAGAGGTTGTTGCCAGCTCAGATGCCTGGAAAGGAGTTTATTTTTCTGGCTGAAGCACTCAAAGATGTGGTTTTGGTAGCCGTGGTGAACTCGGCTTGGTACTCATGTTGGGTGAAAGGGGTGGTGGGAATCAATGTGGACATTGGGCAGTGGCACAATTTCTCCTGGGTGATGTAATTATCACTGTCTAGTCATCATAAAGTCCTAAAACATCACCTAAAAATGAATGGATTCTGTTCCTATGAGGGAAATCAAAGATGCAGGATATGCAAATAGGGGCGCTGCCAGTAGATGGAGGGAAGGTGATCACCTTGGGCTCAGTTGCCCAGGCCATGCCCAGATACTGCACCCAATTTCAGGCTACTCAGAACAAAAGCTTTGTTGACAACCAGAACAAGCTCAGGAAAGAGTCAAGAGTTTGGCCAGGAGCTGGAGAACCTGCCCTGAACAGAGGAGATGAGAGAAATGAGCTTATTTGGGCTGGAGATGAGAAAATGTGGAGGCACCAGGTAACAGCATTCCCATGTCAACAGGGAGGTTATTGAGGAGTTGGAGGACAGGTTCTTTGTGCTGGTGAGTGAGGAGAGGATGCGGAACAGCAGGTGTAAGTAGGCAGGAAAAATCACAATTGGGTATAAGGGAAAGCTTTTGGTCCATGAGGACCTTGAAGAAGCAGTTCTCATTCTTGAAGACTTTCAAGGCCAGAACAACCTGGTCTGATCTCACAGCAGAGCCTGCTTGAACAGGAGGATGGGTTAGAGACCCTGTGAGGTCCCTTCCAGCCTGGGTTACCCTGTGACCCATCCTCTGCCCTAAACCCCCATCAGAGGGGCTCTGGCCAGGCTCTGCTGCTGAGCTGGTGCAGCCAGCACTTGTTTGAAACACCCACTGAGGGTTCCATCACTGCAGGTGGCTGCTTTGCCTCTCACATCCCTGATTTCCCTCATTTCCATTGCTCTGCAACTTCCAGCTACAACTTGTCAGTGTCTCACACTGCAGCTTGTTGCAGTATCTAACTGCAGTAGGAAAACTCCCTTTTTTTTATCCCATGACATGAAGGCTGCTGTTCCTGGGAAGATCTGGAGCCTGCTTTTTGGCAGAGAGCAATTAATTTTCCACATCTCTCCTTCAAGTACCCCTCTCTGCTTTCTGACTGCTCAGCAATCTCTGTGCTGGTGTGCGGGGTTTGGCTGAGCTGCGCTTTCACTGGATGCTTTTCCTACATGTGTTGAGTGCTGCTCTTTTTTTTTTTTTTTTTGGATATTCTGGTTTAGCTGTGACTCAGAGCCTTGTCAGAGATGGAATCTTGTGATCACGCAGTGAGATTTGCAAATAACTGTCTAATCCCTCCAAACTCTACACCAGCAGTGCTGCGCTGTGTTTTCACTCCCAGCTCCAGGAGAAAGAGCAGGCTCCAGTGAGCCCAGGGAAGGCAGCAGGTTGTACCTTCACCTCTTCAAACCCTTCCTTGAAATGCCAGCCTGCATTGGACAGCTTTGCAGAGCTGGATTTCCCCACAGAGGGCTGTGGAAGTGCGTTGTGCAGTCAGGGGGAGTTTAGTGACAAAAGGGGACAGGTAACAATGTCCTGCTGCCTGTTCCTTGCTGGAATCCATGGGTCCTGCAGCCTCCCGGGGGACAGCTGGCTGTGCTGCTGGTTGTCATCTGCCCTGTGGTGCTGGCAGGTGATTTTCTGCATGGTGTCAGCAGCTCTGTGGGGTGTTGAGCCTGTGGAGCCTGGCATGGCTGTGCTGCTGATGGAAACCGCGCAGGGCTGGGATACAAGGGAAAGCAAATTCATTCCCCTGTCTCTCCGGTCCATTTGCTTCTCTTTGTCCCTTTGTTCTCAGAGCAATGCTGTGGCTGGAACATCAGGTGATCAGCTTTGGTCTTCACCTGCTCCTTCTGCTCTCCAGGGTGACAAAGAGAGGCTGTTTAGCTCTCCATGCACTCCACTGAATGCCCGGATGGATGCCCAGCCAAAAAGGCTCTTGTGATGCCTTCCTCCTCTCTATCCCCTTCCTTTTTGGCTGGGATAATGACTTTTCAGGGAGCCCTTGAAGTGCCTCTTGCATCTGCCTTTGATTTGAATGCCTCTTGCCTGCTGACCCTTCTTAAGGGAAGTCGGCTTAAGTGCGGTTCCCCTAATTAGTTTTGCTTTAATTCAATCTTTTGAAATAATTTTATCAAAAAGAGGAAACCTTCTCCCCACTCCCTCATTTTATCGGCTTGTTTTCATGCGTGGTCTCTGGGTTTATTTCTCTGTTTCCCTTGTCTCTAGATAGGACATCATTTGCATATTTGATTAAGCTCCATATGTTATCAGGGAGCCAGTTGAAAGAACAGCAAGTCCCTGATAAGGCACTGTGCATCCATCTCTTCTCTCCACCGTCCTCCACTCCGTCCCCCTCACCGCCCTGCTGCTGTATCTGTGCCCAAAATCAGCTCCTCGGTCTCTCACCTCCTCCCTCTCCCTTTGACCAGATGACTGATCTCTGCCTCAGCTGCTGATAGGGGGAATGCAGACATCACAGTTTGACAGCTCCTGTCCTTAGGAAGGGATGGGCAGAGGAACCCCAGGCACTGCTGGGGATGGGAATCCTGGCAGTGAGATCCAGGTTCAGTTTCCTGCTCAGTGGTGAGTGGAATATGGGCCAGCCATGTCCTGGAGGGCATCAGGCACAGCTTTGTTGGGTGCTTGAGGGAGGGGATTGTCCTGCCTTGCTCTCACTCCCAGACCTGTGTGCAATTTTGGATGCCACAGTATAAGGAAGATAACTATGAAACCATTAGAAAGTGTCCAAAGGAGAGAGGAAGATGGGGAAAAGACATTTGAGGAGTGTCTGAGGTGGTTTGGTTTGTTCAGCCTGGAGAGGAGGAGTCTGAGGGAGACCTCACTGCAGTCTGCAGCTTCCTCCTGAGGGGCAGAGACTGAGCTCTTCTCTCTGTGACCAGGGGCAGGACCCAAAGGAACATCTGGAGCTGTGTCAGGGAAGGTTTAGCTTGGAGATCAGGGACAGGTCCTTTCTCCAGAGGGCCTCCCCAGGGAATGGTCACAGCCCAAGGCTGCCAGACCTCCAGGAGCATTTGGACAGTGATCTCACAGGGTGGGACTTTAGGGTGTCTTGGGCAGGGCCAGGAGCTGGACTGGATGATCCTTGTGGATCCATTCCAACTGAGGGTATTCTGTGATTCTCTGAAGCTCTTTACGGGATCCCATGGTGCCCATGGGGGATGTTTTGCACAGAAGTTTCATGTCCTCACTCTTCTCGTTGATTCTGGCTTTGTTGAGTCTCAGCTGGGCTGCTTCCTGCAGGTCTGGGCTGATCTCCCAGGTGCTGGAAATCACTGCTGTGCAGAGACAGCAGAGTAAGGCTGGAGGGGCTGAAAACAGAATAGCCACAGAAGCATAATTTTAAAATTTGTTTTGTGCAAATATGTGTATGAATGCCAAAAGATCTCCTAAGTAAACAGATGCCTTGCAGGTTTTGTTCTCTGACTATTGCACTGTGAAAACAATTTGCCTTAAGCAGCTCCCCCAGCCCACCTCTAGGAACCCTCTAATTTGAGACCACCTGTGGGACACCCCTGAGGAATTCAGGGGAATGCTTATTTAACAGTAATTTTCTCCTCCTTACCTCTGATGTTTAAGCTGGGGGAGGCTTTGTTTAGTTTGTGACCCATAATTAGGCATTTGTGGTGGTGATCAGAGTCCAACTGCTGGCCTGGCAAAGCAGGGTGAGTTCATAGCAAACAAAAGTCGTGTAATTAGTTGTGCTGCTGGAGCTGGAGAAGGGACCACAGCTTTCAGGAGGGAGCCTTGGAAAAAAAGAGCTTTTCCCTCAAATGACAACGAAGTGTAGGAACCAGAGGTTTGATTTACGAGCCAGCTTTTAATTAGGAGGCAAAAAGGAATGTGCCTCCCTTTGTTAGGATAAACAACGTTGGGCTGGGGATGGTTTGAAGATCCCTCTCCACATCTGCCCTGCACGCCCCCCATGTCCTGATGTGTGGCAGCCCCTCTGATCAGTGCAGAGGTTGTGAACCCCTGTGAGGGAACTTCAGTGCCACCAGCACACCCAGGAGTTGTGAGTGCTGCTGGTGGGGCTTTGAGAAATAAAAGCAGGAACGAAATCCCCCTTGCTCCTCTCCAACTTGAGCCCTTCCCCTCGTGCTTCTTTCATTTTGGTTTAATGGCCCTTAGGCTCTGTCCTCTCCTGTCCTGTCCTGTGGTGGCAGCCTGGCTGGAGGACACTCAAGCTTTGATGGATTGCTGGTTGTTGGACTCGTGTGTGAGGAGTTGTGCTGGTTTTTGTAGGCCCCAGCCCATCTGGTGTCTGCGGGAGTGAAGATGTCTGTTGCTGTGTGGGACTCAGGGATCTGTTCCTGCTTGTTCTGACACTTGTCTTTTTGTTTTGCTTTGGGATTTTTTTTTTTCTTTCTTTAACCTCCCAAACCCTGTCAGTGGCCTCTCACCTCTCCTAAATGAAACCATATGGAAGAGCTGCAGGTTCCTGGCCCTTTTTGGAATTAGAAAAGCTTTGATTGCTGGGTGAGGGGTGTGGAAATATGGACTGAAGGCTAGACCAGGGCAGTTCATCAAAGATGAGATTTGCCACATCTCCCTGGGATGCTGGGCCCAGGGTGACCCAAAAGAATCTTCCTGGCTGTGACAGCAGCAGCTAAACCTATAAATTTGACTGTAACCTGGTGGTGTCAAATCTAGGTTCATTTCAGTGAGTTTTTTTCATGATTTGACTCTCATTGCTTGGATTTCTTCGTCCTGGCCAATGTCACTATGGCACCACGGCTGGTCTTTCATCCTCTAAACTAAAAGAGCCATTGAATTATAAAGAGTTGGAGTGATGATACTTGAATTCATATCCCTCCCAAAAAATAGATTTGCCATCTGGGTTGGTGTTCATGCTTGACTGGAGATGGCAGGACTGTGTTTGTGGAGATATCCCTTAATCCCATGGAACATCATCCCTAAGTGACAGTAGGCACCAAGCTGGGATCCCCCCTTGGAGCAGTGAACCTGGACGTGTGTGTTGGAATCCAGTGGAACACTCCAAGGCTCTAAAGAGAGATGGTTTGGGACCCCAGGGGGTGCCAAGAGAAGCAAAGTCTGGAAGGAGGAAAGTTGGGAGCGAGTCCTCTGTGGGTTTCAGCTCTGGTTACAGTCTGTCGTGCTGAACGTGTTCTGCTGGTGATTCACAGGGCTGGGTCACTTTGGATGACAAAACAGCAGCTCCTGGGGGATTTTGGTGGGTTTGGGAAGCTTTGCTGAGGGTTGTTTTTCCAGCTGATGTGGTGCATTGGCAGAGGACCCCAGCACACTCCATCTGTGGCATCCTGGCAGTGCAAGCCTCTGCTTCTCCTGCCAGCTGTGCTGGCATCCCACCCTGCTGAGATCCTCATGGATGGGCTCTGGAGTCATCCTTTGGACTTCTTGTAATTTTTATTTCATTTTATTTTTTTTTTTTTTAAACTGAAGCTGGCAATAAATTCCAGTGATGTCAGAGGAAAAAGGCCATCACAGAGACTGGCAGAGACCTCATCATATGAATTTTTCAGGACCCCTCCTGATGAAATCTAATTAAACACCGCGACTGGCACTGTGCAAATCTCCCTGTGTTTGTCATGTGGTTGATCAGGGCTGGGTTATCAGGGGGAGTTTATGGCTTGTGATTTCTGCCGGGGTGGATGTGGTTTCACACACCACAGGCACTTTGATCTTTCCCCCCCTCCCCACTGCTCACAAGTTTCTGTGGGTTTCTCTCGGGTTTCGTTGCCATCGATTGATCTCCTCGGTGTCTAAGGGAAGATGTTGAGGGTAGAGAGGGAGAGAACTTGAGTGATAAGGACACTTCTCCTGCCCTTCAGACAGCACCTGTGTTCTGGGAAGTGATGGGAGCCTGGCATCCTGTTAGGTTGGAGCATCTCTTGCCATGAGAATAACTCGTTTTGTTGTTTTCGTGCAGAAAGGAGCAAAATTTTACAACGAACGAATAAACCCAACCCAAATGCAGCCCTGTGCCAAATCAAAACTGATTGCTTCTCCCTCCTCTCTTTTTCAGTACAACAAACAAGCTGTGAAAGCTGTATGGTCTATGAAACAACCACTTATGGTTATTTGACCTCCTCCCCTCCCTTTCCCTCCTTTCTTTTTTATTTTTGTTTAATTAGTTCTCTTCTCACTGATATTTCCATTGCAAGATGGAAAAGTCAAAATCTTTTGATGCTTTCAAGCCCCTTCTCCCCCTGTGTTGATGTAAATTAATTCCCCAAATCCCACCTAAATTCTGAATTTGTAGCTAATTTTTCTGTTAATGGAAAGAGAGAGAGAGAGAGAAAAAAAAATTGAAAATGTTTTCAGATTTGCATGTCTGTTTTCCTTGCACGTCTTAGTCTGCAATATGTGGAGAGGTGGGAGATCTTATGAGACTGCTGCCTTTAGTCTCTTTGTTAAACTTCTTCTGCCAGGTTAGCATTTTTTTCTGCTTGGAAGCTGGAGGATTGAACTCACCTGGGAGCCCCAGTAGTGAAATAAATTATCATAATGTATCAGGAAAAGAATATATTTTAAGATGGTGAGCAGTGCAGGACTGCCCTGGTGTATTACATCTGTTCATTTAGAAATGTAAAATATGGCTTTGGCTTTGGGGCACATGACTGGGAGATTCTTGTTTTGAGGGGAGGGGGCTGCTGGGGCTGAGGGGATGCAGGTAAATAAAATATAAATACAGTCCCAAATGCATCCTGACACTGACAGTAGCTATAATAGCAAGCTCAAGCTGACCATTGATTGTTAATTCATGATTTTTAAGCCAGCCTCTCAGTTTTTAGAGGAATCTGGTTCTTCTTGGGGGACTGGCAGTGCTGTAAAGCAGAGATCGAGGGCAGGAAATTGGAAGATCTGTTGTAATTCATATTCCAGTGCTCTGCTCTAACAAATTGTCAGCACAATGGGTGTAGGTGCAGGTGCTGTTCACCAAGGTGTTTTATGCCCTTATGTTAAAAAAAAAGATTAATCTTTAGCTTGAACCAGGGTACCTGGTGAGGGGAATCTGAGCTCAACCCCTCCAGAAAAGCTCTGAGCATTCCCAGGCTGGGATGTGGCAACAGGAGCTGAATACCCCCAAAGTCATTACACTGATTCTGCCATTTTTTAATAACCAATGTTGATAATTCTTTGGGTTTATTTCCCTCTTGTGGTTTTTACCTTTGCCCATTTTGCAGCCCCTGCCTGCCTCCTGCCCTGTGGTGTAGCCTCTGTGCTGCTTCCTTCCCTGTTAAGGAAATCTCGGGCTCTTCCCTCTCCAAGCTCTCCCTGACATTGCCATGGAAGTGCTGCCCTTCTCCTCACTGCTAGGAAAGATGAGATCACTGGCACTAAATATATCCCCTTGTCCATGCCAGGGATGCTCTGGCAGACTCTGAAGTGACTTATTTTCTATGTTTTGTCAATTCTCTGTGGCAGGTGATTTCATTAACTGCTCTTTAATTGCTGGCAGGGCTGAGCTCTTGCTTTTTTGTTGTTTTCACTCTCCTGACGGAGAGGTGCTGGTGGCCACCTTGTAGTTCCTCCCTCCAGGTCAGCCTTGTCACCCAGTTCCCAAATCTACTTCTCTGTTATTATTTTTTTAAAATAAAAATAAGCTGTAAAATTTGGAATCGGGGTCAAACTCCTGGAAAGTTCACTCCCAGGGTTTCAGGCTGTGGTGGGATCTGCTCCCAGTTATGTTCCCCGTGCGATCCCTGGATGATCTCACACTTGTCTGTCTGCTCTCCCTATTTATCCTGCAGTTATTAAAGTGAAGAGGGGGTTGGGAAGATGATGTTTGGGGCAGGACTGAGTCCCTCCTTTACAATATCTGGACTGGGATGGTTTTTTTCCCCCTATATATTCACTGGGACAGTCAGTGTGTGCTCCTTCTGGATCATCCTCACATCTGTTTTATCAGCAGTGTGACCCCCATCTCTGCTGTCCTGTCATCTGTCCCTTTTCTTCCATAACAACCTTGCCTGAATGCCCTTTTAACTTGCTTTTTAGGATATCCCAGTTTTCCCTCCTCCATCCCCTCTGTTCCTCTCCCATAAGCAGCTTCCTTCAAGCCCCCACAATTTTGTTACTCCTTTGGCTCTGTTCACCTTTGATGTCCATTTTCACTTTGATCAGACTAAAATATAAGGATCCTGAACTCAGTTCCTGCTTTCCTACTGACTTTTATGGAACCTAGCTTTTGGAGAGAGGGGTTTCATCTCATTAAATGGGGAAATCTCCATTCCCAGCAAGTTCTGCTCACTTCCCTCCCACTCCAGGGAGAGGAATCAGACCTTTTAGCACACAACTCATCTCATTCTGCTAGAGAATGAAACTGCCCTAAACCTGGGCAGGTGAATTATGTCCAAAAAGGTTCTTTTTCTCTCCATTAGAGCTAAGGGGAGCTGAGGACAACTTGTGCAGATGTGAACATCCCTTATTTCTCTGTTCCCTGGCTGTAAGTGACAGTAATGGTGTTTCTCAGCTTTGATAAAGGTCTCATCAGCAGCTTGTGGTCGTGAGGTGCTCCAACATTATGATAATAGAAAAGCTCAGTGCAGGGTTATTTTATGCAGGATTTTCCTGCTGGAAGTTTGATTAACATGTTCAGATGGGGCCATTTCTTTTGGTCCTTTGTAGATTCTTCATTCTGCTGCAGGTGGAATCCAGCCTCTTGTGTGAAGGTCAAGGGCTCTCACCTGGGCCAGGCACCTGGAGCTGGCAAAGAATATGGAGGAGGTGGCTTGAGAGTAGGGACACTGGGCTGTAGCTTCAGCTCAGGTGGTTTAGGGGCTGGAACAGACCTGGCACATCAGCACCTCCTAACCTGTGGATTCCTTTTGATGCTGTTACAAACTCCCTGTAAAAGCTGAGGGAAAAACCTTTAGTCTGGCTTAAAAGGGGAAGAAAGCCTGCAGAATTTATGGCATCTGCAGCGACCAGGGGCACAGCCAGCGAGTTCAGGGAGTTTGGGAGTGGCTGAGGAGGCTGGGATCTCCTTGGGATCATCACACAGCTGACAGTCACAGGTGAATTCCGCTGCACCAGCACCATGAGATGTTTTGGGTGGCACGGCACACTGGAGGATATTTTGGAATGCCCAGTGCATTTCCACGTGGTTTGGAGACTTGAGTTGGTTAAAGAAGCGAGGAGGTATTTAGGCATGCAAAAATGAAACCAAGATACTTTCAGGTGCATGATTCCAGTTGCAGGAGGCCCTGGCACCCAGGAACTTGCAACCAAAAGGGCACAAGTAACTGGAGCAGGCAGAGCCTGAAAGGGGTAAAGGTGGAGAGAGGAGCAAGTTCCATAGAAGGAGTGGATGGGAAAGGCCAGCTTGGGTTGGGGGGTGATGTGGAGAGCATGAGGGGTGGTCAGAAAAAACCCCCAGTGTGACATCATGGCAGGGCAGGAAGCCTTGATCTATTCCTGGCTCTGTTGCTGGTTGCAGCACGACCTTGGGCAGATCACTCCCCTCTCCCCATCCCTGCTCTGCTCTTCCCTGAGCTCTTCAGGGAATGGGCTGTCACTTGCAATGAGCCTGTCCTGAGCACAGCCACCCTTTTGATTTTATCTTGATGCTTCCCAGGCAGCTGAACCTGGAGTTCAAAGCTGGGTTGGTGCTGAGGTTTCAGCTGCTCTCAGATGCAGAAATTTCCATGTGCAAAAATTTTCCCTGATGGGAGTGGGGGCTCCTCCCGTGTGTGTTTGTGCAAGGGCTTGGGCTGAGCTCTGTCAACACATGGCTTTCCCCAGCTCCCTGTGTATCCCTGATTTCCTTGCCCCCCTCCCAACAGGTTGGTCATAAATTAGGTTCTGATGTGGGGATTGAATTTCACTCCAGCTGCCCGAGCTGTGGCACATCTGGGGTCCTCCTGTAGTTAATGGCTTCACAAAAATGAAGCAATAAAGGTTATGATGGCTGTGTTTTAACCCCGTGGCCCTTGTTCTGCTCAACAGGAAGGTTTCCCTGGAACAGTTAAAAACCTGCTGTCTGCATTTAAGTATCTCCCGGTGATGTGCCATCTTTGAGCAGCTCTTTATGAAGTGACTTTAGTTTTGAAATTTAACAAAGCTGAAGCATTTTTTTTCCTTCAGGTTTTCCTTCACAAAAGATCAACTGGTTCTCTTTAAACTGAAAAAAATCCCTGTCTGTAAATTATGCCATGATTTACCATTTACATACAACAGAGAAGTCAGTGTAAAGAAGAAAGGGGAAAAAAAACCATCTCACTTTGAGGTTTTTTTCAGTATAAGTCAGTAATGCACTTTTTAAAGGATGATTTGTCTGTGAAGAGCAGTTCCCAGCTCTGGTCACCAATGGGATGGTGCTTCCACTCTCTCACAAACTCAAAGCCATTATCAGGAGAACTCAGATGTGACTTTGGGCACTGAGCTCTTGCTACATCAGAAATGCTGACACATTAAAATGTGTGGATTCTTAGAAATCAAGGTGTCTTTTCCCTGTCCTCCTCTCTGGATAAATATCAGTTCCCTTAAAAAAATAAAAAAATCTCTACTGTTTGTTCTGAAGGGAAGTTTTGGTGCTCCAACCAAACCGTGGTTGTCTCTGTTGGGTGTTGTGGATGCTGCTAAAGGTGCCACTCCAGCTGTAGGATTTGGCTGCCCAGCAGATCAAATCAATAAATGTATTTATTCTCCCAGCTCTGCTGACAGGTGTGGAAGTGGGATTGTCTCAGAGTTGCAGAGAGATCAAAACCATTCTGGCTCTGAGCAAAAGTGGATTTACCTGGAAAAGAGGCAGATATTTAATTCTGAGAGTGGTCCACATCACCTCCTAGCCAGGATGTCCTTGTGGGTACAGTCAGTGGACTTCAAAGCACCCTTTATGCCACCCCTTGGAGATACCTGCCTATTTTCTATATAAATAACTCCAATCCTTAAGGGGAGAGTCACAAAATTCCCTTCCTGACATGCTGCAGGGGGGCCATCACAGCAGAAACTCTGAACTTGCACCAAGCCACACAACAGGAATAAACCTCAATGTCCCTGGGCTGACAGCAAAATTATTCCCTTAATCACAGAAGTTGTCCTTAACAAGTTATTCTGCTGCACTTGGGGAAGAGGGGGGTTTTCCCCTACCCTGTTTCCACCCTGAATTGTGTTTTACCTTTGGTCCCAGCATCTTTAAAATGTGCTGATGGTGCTTGGTGTGCCAAATTCTTGTTAGAAGGCGAGTAAGTCATGGCAGACATGCACTCAGAGGAGACAAACATCTCTCATTTATTTATTTAACTCACTGTTAGTTACAAAGGATGGCCCTTCACTCATCTGTTATGAAGTGTATTGACTTCCCCTCCTCAGGTTTCCAGATTTGCTGCTCCAGCACAAATCCTGAGAGGGCCCTGGGTCAGTTTTTAAGGAACAGGGGGGTTGATGCTGGAGCTAATGAGCTTGTTATGAGACATATCCTGGGATCTCTGGCACCTCCATCCTCTGTCCAGTCGGTCTGCAGTTAGGAACAAGGTCTGTGACACTGCTTTATCCTAAATCTGCAACGAGACAGAAATGTCTGCTTTTCACTGAACACACAGAAACGCCTGATCTGCAGAGTGGGAAAACAAATTTTTCTTCTTTATGACTCAAAATCTTTAGAAGTCCAGAAGTCCCCAAGGACTTACCTTTAAATATTGGAAATTTTTTTATTTTATTATTTTTTTTTTTTTTGGCAGAGCTGCTGCCCATTTTTTTCCAGGGATTCAGAACAGTGTTAGCCCAAGTAGTTGGAGCTGTAACCCTGGGCTGAGTGCTCATGAGAGCTTGTTAGGTAATTGATACTGATAAATTGCTGTGGTAGAAGGTAGAAGATCATCTGGGTTGCTGTGATAGATGCAGACACACAGACCTGGGGCCATGTTGCCTCCTTGCCATGGAATCATGGAGTGGTTTGGGTTGGGAGGGATGTTAAAATCATCCAGTTCCAATCCCCTGTCATGGGCAGGGATATCTCCCACTGTCCCAGGTGCTCCAAACCTCATCCAGCCTGGCCTTGGACATGTCCAGGGATGGGCAGATTACTCTTGACTGGAGCTGGAAGAGCTCAGTCATAATTCAGAATGCAAATCTAAGGTGCCAGAGCATTCCTGCAAGTGATTCCCTCTTCTCTGATCCTGATTAGTTAAATCAGGGAATACAGGTATGGAAGTGACCTCAAAAAATCCCCAAAGCAAAGGCACTGCAGCCAACCATTCCTCTGGGATGTTCCCATTAACTCAGCCACTGCAGAGTCTCAAGCCAGACCCCCTGAGTCCAGTGGCCTCTGCCTGACTTGGATCATTTCTGACTGTTGGATTTGCAGGTTTCACCCTTATTTTATTTTAATGAATGTCACAAGCCTGCAAGCTCTGTCCTATATCTGGGGATGTGCTCTTCTGGGGGATTATCCAGCCATTGTCAGACCATTCATCTGAATTACCCCATTCATTTCAGCCCTATTCACTCCCAGCCATCCATTATCCTCACCTTTCTTTCCCTACCCTGAATATCACCCAAGCTGCTCTTTCTTCTTGCCCTGGAAACTTTAAATATAGATAGATATGTTAATTGGTATCATTACAACATAGGGTCCCAGTCACCCTGCAGTTCAGGGAACATTTCGTGTTGCCATTTAAATGATGAGGGTTTGTTGGTTTTTTTTTCTATTTTTCTTTAATGCCACTGACAGCTACTTGTGTTTAATTCATTTTGATTTTGTTAGGAGGGGGAAGTTATCGGGATCGTGTCATTAAAAATGCATGCTTGGGTTATTCATGCATATCCCTGTGTATGATCCATCATAATTCCACATTAGCCAATGGGGATACCAAGTGGAAAGGGTCTGCTGAGCGTACACATAATTCAATTACACCCGTGACGTCACGTTGATTGGATTCTTAATGACACCTCCGAGCCCTGCTGGGGAAAAGGAGGGTTCCTACCAAGGCTGGAGCACCAGGTTTGTGTTGCTGACCTGGGCTGGCAGAATTTTGGACCTGGGAAGGAGCTGCGCAGCTGCTCTGGAGCTGAAGGGCAGATGTGAAGCAGCTCAGGCAGCCTGGGTGCCCCAGGAGTTGTGCTGCTTGGACTGTAATAGAGAAATGTAAGAGAGAAATGGGATGTTCTCCCTGCTGTTTCAGCAAAGGGCTCTTAGCAGGACAGCAGCCAGTCCTCCAGATCTGGGGTAGCTCTGCTGGCACTGGAGCTTTGGTTTGGTTAAAAGCCTTGGTGGGTGATGTGCAGCAGTGCACGGTGGAACTCTCTGCAGCTGAGGAGGGAAAGAGAGAGAGAGATAGGAGGGAAATAGATTGATTATTGATTGATTGATAGAAAGATGATGTAGCTGGTGGCACCTTTTTCCTCTCCTAGATCCTGACTTAGGATGAGTCAGTAATTACGCCTTCCTTCCCCTTCACCTCCACAATGGTCTTTCACCCTGTTAGTGAAATGAATCCCTGCTTCCCAGAGCCTGCTGGCAATGTCCATGAAGAGGCACTGCCATTCCTGGGGCTCCAGGTGGCAGAGGTTGGGGTGATGCCTTAAGTTTGAGCTTTCATGTTTTTCAGGTTCTGTGCTGCCCAGGGGTGCAGTTCTGAGCCTCACATTCAGTGTCACTCAGCTCTCTTCACAGAGTAGAGAGACAAAACAAATCCTTTTCCTGCTGGAGACCAAAGACAACTTTCAGGCCCAAGAGCACAAACGAGGGTGGACTGAAGGGAGGAACAAGAAGGATGGGACGTCACACCCTGAAGCTGGAATTGGACAATTAAACCCCAATATGCAAATCGACCAAAACTGATTTAAGTGTGAGACCTCATGACTGGTTGTTCATTCTGTGACCATTTTGGGTCCACCTTGGGTGTATCCCTGGTCAGACTCCAGTCCTGCCCAAGACAGATCCTGGAGGCCTTTGAATAAATACCTCCTTTATTCTCTAGCTCTGTCCAGTCTCTGTTTCAGCTCAGCCTTCCCAAGGCATCAAGGGAATGTAAAAATGTCCATTTTTCTGATAGCAAGGGAGGGCTCCCTCTGTGACAGGAGAGGTTTGGGCTGGATGTCAGCAAAAGGTTCTTCAGCCAGAGGATGTTTGGGCACTGACCAGGCTCCTCAGATCATGGGCACAACCCCAAGGCTGCTGGAGCCTCAGGAAAGCTTGGGCAATGCTCTCAGGGATGCACAGGCTGGGATTTTTGTGCAGTCATTTTTGGGGCCAGGAACTGGACTTGGATGATCCTTGTGGGTCCCTTCCAGATTAGGTTATTTTATCTGTGATTCCACCAAAGGCAGCTGGGATGCTGATCTCAGTTTGGGTGTCCTGCCTCTGCTGCTCCTTGGCATCAATCAGGTTGAGCAGGGATTGCTGATGCAGAGTTTTCTTTGACGGTCCTAAAAAAATAAAAAGAGGGAGGCTCAGCATCCCTCGCTGCCTCTCACTTCAATATATTTAAAAATATCTCCTCTGTGAGCCTGTCCCAGCACCTCTCTGCCTCAGCACTTTTGAAGCTCTGGTGCATTCCAACCCAACACTGGATTATCTCCATTTTGTTGGTGCTGGCTCACAAGCTGAGAGAACTAAAAAAAAAAAAAAAAAAAAAAAAAAAAAAAAAAAAATCTCTCCTTATGGTCATGGCTGGGAGAAGAAATCACTCCTGCTGCCGACTCCTCCTGACTCCCAAACCTCTGCTTGAAGCACATGAGCATTCCAACTACCAATCCTATTGATTTTCAATTATGGCTCAAATGGAAGTGGTTGTAGCTTTGTGTTTTCCCTCGGGAGGCTTTGCCTTGTCATTGCTGCTGAGGAGCAAGCCTGGGGAGATTCAGGGCTGTGGGGCTGGAACTCCTTCCTGGGCAGACATGGGGAGTCACCACTGATGGTTAAAACCACAGAATCCCTTTTTATGGGGCTGGATGTGCTGTTGGGGGCAATGCAGGGGGCGGGGTGTGGCACGAAGGAACCTTGGCTATAAATACAGAGCCAGCCTGGCAGGGCAGAGAGTTATTGTTGGCATGAAGAGTGGGGTATTTTTAAATGACGTGGGGAAACTTTATTTCCAATGGGAGCAATGCTGAGCCTCGCTGGCATGCTCGGGATAGGCCAGGAAGGAGGCACATGAGAAGCTGGGAGCTGCAAAATTCACACTCTCCCTCCCCTGATTCGTAGCTTGGTCAGTGCTTGCTGTGGCTGCTCTGAGCCAGGTGGAGGTGAGGGTGGCCTGGGACAAACACAAGTCAAGGTTTGAAGGTTTCCTCTCTCCTTGGATTTTTCAGCAGCTTGCTAAAGGCAGGAAACAGTGGATCCTCTCCCTTGGCTGGGGATGCAAAGGAGTTCAATTATTTATAGAGCCAGGTTAGGATTATGGAATCACAGAACAATTTAGGCTGGAAGGGACCTTAAAGATCATCCAATTCCAACCCCTGCCATGGGCAGGGACACCTCCCACTATCCCAGGCTGCTCCAAGCCCCATCTAGCCTGGCCTTGGGCTCTTCCAGGGATCCAGGGGCAGCCACAGCTTCTCTGGGCAACCTTGTGCCAGGGTCTCACCACCTGCCTGTGTAAAAAGTTACTTTCCTCTTTTTAAAAAGCTTTCTTTAGGCTCAGGAGGGGGCTCTGAGGTCTCCCTGGAGCCTTCTCTTCTCCTGGTTGGACACCAGAGCAGAGGAGCTCCAGCCCTTGTGGCCTCTCTGACAGGTCCATGTCTTCTGCTGAGGGCTCCAGAGCTGTGTGTGCTTCTCCAGCTGAAGTCTCACAAGGGCTGAGTAGAGGCCCCATCTTTCAGAGGTTCCCTGCAAAAGCCCCCCAAACCCAAGGATTATCATTCTCCTCAGCCTGTCCTGGAGCTGGGGTGAATTTCCCAGGGTTTGGCTCTGCCTGGGCCTTGCCCTGCCCTGCCCCAGCTGTGTGTGCCCGTGCCCTGGTGCCCTGCTTCCAGAGCAGTGCTGTGTTTGTTCCCTTGGCTTTCCCTGAGAGCCATCAGGGTGTTATTTATAGCAGCTGGGGCAGCTGGAGCCCGGCTTGTGTTTCCATCACCTGCTCCCCTCCCCTGCATCCGAGGGTGCAGCAGGGCTGGATTTCAGCCTGGGGTGAGGTGCTGACCCTGACCCATTGCTGCCCTTGGCCACAGGCCTCTGTCCTCATCCTCGTTTTTCCCCTCAGGGCAGAGCCTGCAGGGGATGAAATGCAGCGAGGGCCTGAATTATATATTGCAGGAGGCTCTTAGTAAGGACTAAAGGGAATATTCTTCGAGGTGTTTCCACACTTTCTGTGTTTGCCTTGAGCCAAACCCATTTATTGTTAATAATATTAAAAGCAAGCATGGTTTCTGTGCAGGAACAGGGTCTCTTTGGCGTGGTGCTGCCCTTTTGAAGGTCCAGGAGATCTTTTTGGGGTGCTGGAAGTCAGTGTCGAGCATTTCTGAATGGCAGGAGGAGAGAATCTCTGTTAAATGGAATCAGGATCCTCACGGGGAAGGTACTGGGCTGATCTGAGCTGTGGTTTTATCTCATTTCTTCTCCCTAGGGGGGAAGCAGGCAGCCCTACCTGCTTCCTTATCAGCAGCATCTGGCATTATCACATTTGTTGTATCTCCTCCTTTTGGTGCTGACACCAGAGGACATCTCCCAGGGTTGACAACAGGATAAGAAAGCGGGGAATTAGCAAAGCCTGGATGCTGGAGTCTCCGTGAGTGTTTCCTTTCCAGCCTGAACACCAGCCCCGTGGTGTTCAGGGGGTGACCACACTCCTCCTGCCTCTTCTATGGATATCTGCTCCTCTGGAGGATGCACACTCTCACCACGTGCTGGCAACAACCAGGAGACCCTGGCCAGAGTAGCATGGAAAAATAAAAATAAATGGTGGTTTGGGGGATTTTTTTGGTGGTTTTTTTTTTGTTTGTTTGTTTGTTTGTTTGTTTTTTTTTTTTTTTTTTTTTTTTGCCAGGGAGGCTGCTGATACCTAATTTGTATTTTTTTCAGCCTGAGTATGCCTGTGAGGAGGTGTAACAGAGGTGGAAAGGTTGCAGCTTGATTATAGGATCCCTTTCCCTTTTTTTTTTTTTTTTTTTTTTTTTTTTTTTTTTTTTTTTTTTGAGTCCCTGTTGGAAACAGCTCCCCGCAGTGGCTCTGCTTCAAACCCTGCTCCTTGGAGCTGACTCTGCATCCCGGTGGGAGGCCCCGACTTCCCAGAAGTTCACAACCTTCCCTCCCTGCCCCTTGCAGCTCCTGGAGCTGCACCACTCCCTGGAAGAGCGCTGTGAGCTCCCTCCTCCCTCTGCCACGCTGGGGAAATGCCCTTTGTAATGCTCCGAGCTTTTGTTTTTTGCATGAGCTGTGTTGGGGTGAACTTGGCGAGGCTGCCAGAACATCATGAATAAGTTAGGAGGGAAGCTGTGCTCGGGGTGTGCACAGGCAGAGAAAGCAGGCTTGGTGCTCAGGCAGCCTCCAGAGTGCCTTGTAGTGGCATTTCATACCCCCCTGTACATTTATAACCTCCTTAATCCCAGGTTTCTTCATGAGTCCTCACTGGTCTTTTCCCCAGCCGTGGCTGGCTTCACACAAGGTCTGCAAATTTTGGTGCCCTGTCCTGATATTTCTGTGCCTGAGACGTTTCTTGCTTCAAACAAAACACCCTCAAGGCACGGAGTTCATGGCAGAGTTTTGTGTCTCCTCGACTCCTCTGCCATCACAGCATCCCATTGTCCAAGGCTCCTCCTGAAGGCTCTGGTTTCCCCACTGCAAGAGAGAAATGTTGCAAAAGGTAGAGGGGACAGTGTGATCACTCACTGCCACCAAATGCACGTGGCCCTGTGATTATTTTTATTTCTTCAGTGGTTTTCCGAGGAGATGCAAAATGTGTGAGGTTGAGGTGAAATTTCCCTCTTTGCTCTTTCTAAAAGCATCTTTGCAGAGGAATTGGCCTAATGAGGAGCACCTTTCTCTCCCTGGGAACATCTCAGCTCCCCTTCTACTCAACTGCTGGTGCTTTTTGATTTCTGAAGGCCAAGAGTTCTCAGTCTCAGGGATGTCTCTGTGCCAGTGAGGACAGCCACACTTCCCTCTGCTCTCAGCCTCTGATGCATCAGCCAGATATTTTCCATCTCTTTTGCAGTTTATCCCATTCTCCCTCTGTCTTTGAGCCCCTTGTCACCATGATTTCATTCATGCTGTCCCCGGAGGGTCATTGCCAGTCACCTCTCTGCAGTTATTTCTGCACAGTTGGGGCTTTGCAATGAAAAACAAAACTCTCGATCTGCTTCGTTCCCAGAGCTGCTGGATTAGTTCCTGATTTCTTCCTTGGCTTCATTTCAAACCACAGCAGGTCAAGGAAGGAGGTAGATCAATGTCCTCTCCAAAATGTGACCTGCTCCATAGTAGGAGGACTTTTCTGATCCCACACTGCTACATCAGGACTTGCTGAAGGGTCAGGGAGCAGAGCTCTGCCCCGTTGTATGGAGATGTAGGACTGGGAAGGGCATTTTGGGTCAAATCTCTGTCCCTGCCGTGTCATCCCCTTGTGTGGTTCTGACTGCAAACCTTACAGGCTTCGTCCTTGCTTTCATCTGCTTCTCCTACTTGCCCAGCCCAAGGGTTCCTCACTGCTGGTTGTGCCACAGGGATGGAGCTGAGATGTGGGACAGGTGGGATGAGCTGGACCTAAAATGAGATCCAGGAACTGGACACAGGAACTGGACCTAAACTGAGGCACAAGAAGGTGCCTCCTCCACCAGATGTTGTCCCTGCTGGAGCCCAGAGGTGACATCCTGCGACTGGGCCAAAGGCACTTTTTTACTCAGTGTAGGGAAAGAAGATCACCCCAGACAAGGAGGGGGTGTTCATCTGTCTGCTCAAAGTTGGTGAGATCAGGATCCCCGAATGCTGCTTTGTGCAAGGTGTCTGTGGGATGCAGATCCCAACCCAGAGTGGGGATGCAAAGCCACAGTTGTCACAAAATCATTGTCCCAGAGACATCTGGGTTGGAAAAGACCTCCAAGGCCATCAAGTCCAACCTGTGACCACCTTTTCCACTAAAGCAGAGCACTGAGTGCCTTCTCCAGTGGTTCCTTGGACACCTCTAGGGATGGGGACTCCAGCACCTCCTTGTGCAGCCAATTCCAGTGTTTGCCAACCCTTTCCATGAAGACGTTCCTCCTGATGTCCAACCTGAGCCTCCCCTGTTTGCTGTGACTGGAAGTGACTCCAGATTTGGAGTGATGCTTAAAAATTGCCTCTCCCATGCTTTTTTTTTCATAAAGAGCAGCAAAAACTGTGCATGGAGCAAGTCTTTTCTGTAAGTGCTTCCACCAGGAATATTTGATAGAGATGTGTGCTCACCTCATGCAGAGCAGCCAAATTTGATGAAGGGATTTATTAGCAGACAATATGAAATGCGCTCCTGCTGCTGCCTCCTCTGATTTCGTGGCGCAGGACAGGGTTAGTTTTGCATTTCTGCTTCGTTTTGGCTTTTAAGTGCTCCTCTGATGGCTGCTTTTCATTCTGTCCTGTGTCCTGGGGGAAGCTGAATCAGCACAGAGCACCCAGCCCCTGCTCAGAGGAATTTGCACTGGTTTTGTTTGTTATTTCGAGCGCAGCCAGTTCTGCTTTGCCTTTAATAGACAAGCAGGAAATATCTCTTGGTCTTCTCAGATAGCTGAGCCCATTGCTTGGAGGAGAGGGGGGAAGCTCATAGGAAACTGGTGTGTTTGAGTGATTAGCAAACAGCGCACGGTTTTGTTGCAAATGTAGCTCTTGATACCCGAGGTGTCAAATACTCTGAGTAATGATCATGTTTTAAATATAGTTTATAACTTTCTTCTCGTGCACGCACCGCCTACTGTATCTGCGTGGTGGAATTTACACCCAGGGCGGCTGTGTATAGATGATGTCTCTGTATAATTACACCTCCAGAGGAAGAGGGAGATCTGTCCCTGTTTATTTTTAAATATTATCTCTATCTGTGCATCTAAAAGAGAGAGAGAGAGAGGGTTTTTACGCAGATGGAAATCTCTTCCAGGTCGCGTTTCAAATAATAATTACGGCTTAATGATGCCGCGGCGATTTTTTTTTTTTATTTTATTTTATCTTGTATTATTTTAGCTGCCTCTAATAACTGCTAATTTCCCAGCCGCAAAGGTCGCGGCGCGGGTGAGGATAAACACGTCGTAAAACCGGTCGTAGTAAATAAATCCACTCCCCAGAAGCCGTGGAGCTGAGCACAGTGAGAGTGCAAGGAGTGGGGAAAACCAGCCTCGCCACTCATCTTCTGCCTGCCTTGATGGCAGTTGTGTAAGGAAAGATCAGACTGTGGTAATTGATTGAAGTGTCCTCGATGCGGGGTTGAGCTCTTAGTGAGTGGTGTGTGTGTAGCTACAGGACTCATTTTTATGAGACCTGACCCAAAGTTGCTCACTGGTTACGCCTCCACCAGCACCTTCAGCTTGGATTTGTAAAGCTCCATCACCTATCCCCTTCCTCCTTGCTGCTGTGTTTGGGTGTTGCGTGTCTGCTGAGATTTTCCTGAGCTTATTTCCTGCGCTGGAGGGAAAATCAGTCTGCTCCCTGTTTCATAAAATGTCATCTCTGATTGCTTTTGGAGACAGGAGACAAGCTTTGGAGTGACTCAGTACCACCAAAACCTCACCCTAAAACTTGTGACTGAGGGAGTTGCTTTGGTTTTATTTGTTTGGGCTCCTGGTTGAAGAAGATTTGATGGGCCACAGAGGGCTGGGGCTGAATGTCTGCTTGGTGTAAAGAAATTACCAGAGAATCCCAGAATGGTTTGGGTTGGAAGGGACATTAAAGACCATCAAATTCCACCCCGTGGACAGGGACACCTTCCAGTGTCCCAGGGTGCTCCCAAGCCCTGTCCAACCTGGCCTTGGTCACTGCCAGGGATCCAGGGGTAGCCACAGCTTCCTTGGGCAGTCTGTCCAGGAAATTCAGGAACAGTCTTTGATCCACACTGCCAGGGACAGAGCTCGTGGAGGGCGATGAGCTGCTGGCTGTGCCAAGGATTAACTGGAGAGGGAAGGTAATCCCAAGGCAACAGGCGGGATATGCTGAGTTTGCAGGACAGAGAGCCCATCCCAGAGGGAGGGGTTGAGCTGCTGAGGTGCCAGTACCTTCTCACAGAGCAGTCCATTTTGGATGTGTGTCCAGGCTGTGTGAAGCAGTCATGGTTTGGTTTGCTGAAAGGGTAAAATCCTGGTCCTGCTGAAATTGCTCTCGGACTGAATAGCCCTGGGGATGTCTGCAGGAATTCTGTGGAAGTGGAATGAAGCATCTTTTGTGGATAGAATGCTTGTGGGAGGAGGGGAATGGATCGTTCTCACCTGCTCCCATCCCGCTTTCTGCACCGCTGCTCACATCTCAGTTATCTCCACCACGGTGTTGTTTCCCTCCCCCCTCCTTCCAACTCCTCTCCACCAACTGTGCTGGCTCTGGAGGAGATAAAGCATGGCCTGACACATTTCTGTCTGCAGCTCTCCTCCTGCATGGCTGGGCTTCTCACACCTGCCTGCTGGGAGGAGCAGACGTGGGAACAGCTTTGCTGGCTGCTCGGCTGGTGCCACGCGATCCCGCTCCGAGCCCTCCGAGGTGGAACATTGATGTGAGACAGGGAACATCCTTTGTGCTGGGGCAGGAAAAGCCTTCATGTTTCAGGGGCTGCTGGTTGAGCTGGCTGCTGGAACACCCTTTTCAGGTGCTGGTCCATTGAGGGTGAATGTTCCTGCAGGTCAGGTGTTGGACCAAGGTGGGGAAGCTCTGAGCTTGTCCGACCCCCACAACTCTGTGATCAAACTCTCAGTCGTGCTTGTGATCCTTCATTATCCCACCCAAACCATTCCATGACTCTTTGTTTCTATCTCCTCACCTGGCTGGGGTTGATGGGGTGGGTTTGGAGTGGCTGGAGGTCTCTTTAGGTAACAGCAGCCCCTCTCTCTCTCTCACACCCCTCTATTATTTCAAGCAATGCCTTCACACACCATCTGAAGGGACTTTTTGCATCCAGAGAACCTCCTGGACATGTCCTGGGATATGCTGGGGGCTTCCAGCAGGTGAGAGGTGGTGTTGCAAGAGCTCCTGAGAATCCCACTAGGGCAGCCCTTGGCTCCTGGCCCTTCCCTCCCTCCTTTCCCACAGTTTGGAAACACCAGGGAGCAGGGAGTGAGTGACAGGCAGTGCTGTGTGAGCACCCTGTGCTTGTGCTGCTGTTTTCCATTGATAATTCATCCCGGGATCAGCATTCACAATTAATTCAATTAAAGGGGCCTCATCACTCATTTATGAGGCAGGGAGGTTTATAAAGGGCTGTGCACGGGGAACATCTTTTTGTCTGCTAAGGATGGAGTGGTTGTTTCTAGCTGGGTGTTGTTCTTGTGGTGTCTCTGGTCTGTGGTGGGGGACTGGGAATTTTCTGGGATGGGGAGGGCATCAGTCTGGGGGCTTGTGTAGTGATGTAGCAGGGGAGCCTGACCTAACACTGAGCTGTGCTTTTGGCATGATTTGTGAGGTTTTGGGTCAAATCTAAATAATTTTTAGTGGGGCAGTGCAGTGCAGGGATCCCTCCTGGGGGTGCACAGGTGTATCTGTCTCTGGAATCCCCAGTTCAGCCCTTCTAAACTTTCATAATAGCCCCAAATTTTATATGTTTTCCTCTCCAGCTCTGTGATGAAAACACTTTTTGTGGTTTTCTCACAGGACTGTATCCTGCCTCTCATAAATTTTAGCTCTCTGTCCCTGTCCTCACTTGCATCCTGCCCCTCAGACCCTTTGTCCTCTCCAGGCAAAGCTGATGGTGATCACCACAAGAGCTCTTCTCTCTCTTCCTCCACATCTACATTGAGTCTGTGGCTGTTCTATCAGCTGTTTTCCAGCTGAGGATTTGGGCTCACACCAGTGGTCAGCTGGAATATGGGTCTTTAGCTTTCCAGATTCTGGCTCACAATCTTTCTCTTGGAATGAGCTGGGAAGGGAGGGAAATGCTCGGCTTTTGCACTCAGGGGAAGATGGATCTTTTTGAGATTTGGGAAATTTGCCTGACAGTGCAAAGGTGTTGTAAAAAAGGTGATTACTCCACCCCTGATGCCCTTGGGAAATGGGTAAACACTCCTGGTAAGTCAAAGTCCACCAAATGTCAACAGGATTGTGTCACCTCATGGGCAAAGCTGCCTGTGAAAATGATTGCTGGGTGACTTCTGCCTCGAACTGCTTTTTCTCCTGTTATTGTGGCTGGTTGAGGTTCTCCAATCACCATCATAGCTCCATGCCATCTCCAGGATAATGAGGATGGAGCACCTTGCTGTGCCCAGCTCAGGGTGGCAGCTGCTGGCGCCCCACATTTCCTAGAAGTGACTTGATAGGGAGCTGTTCCCAGACTCTGTCCTTTTCCTTTCTTATTTCTGAGCAAAAACATAATTTTGACAGGCCAGTGATGCAGAAAATAACTTGCTGCTCTCCAACTGTTGCATCCCCTGACCCCAATTAGAATGTGGTGCATGTAGAAGTGTCAGCTTCTTGCTTCCTCTCCGCTCCCCGTCTCCCTGACCGAAATTCCCATTACAGAGATGACACCTGAGTGCTTCACAGGGCGGAAAACGCCACTGACCAGAGAGAGAATCAGAGTGGATGTGAAGTCCAGCTCCTCTGGGGGTTCTCTGCCCTTGGTTTCAGGCCAAGGAGCAGGAAAACTGTCAGGAAGGAGCGTGGTGGTGTTTGTTGATGGTTGGATGATCTTAGAGATCTTTTCCAACTGTAATGATTCTGTGATTGAAGAAGATATTCCAACCTCCGGGAATATTTCCCCTTCACCTGCCTTTACAGGAGTGGACCTACAGGATTGGTTTATGCATTGAAATGTGAAGTTTCAAGGCCAAAGCCTTGAAATTGTGGCTGCCCCATCCCTTGGAGAGTCCAAGGCCAGGTTGGATGATGCTCTGAGCACCCTGGGATAGTGGAAGGTGTCCCTGCCCATGGCAGGGGGTGGAACTGGATGGGCTTGGAGGTCCCTTCCAACCCAAACCATTCTGTGATTCCGTGATAAATCTCTGTGTCCCTTGCAGACCTCCAGCTTGGTATCAGAGCTTTTCTTTTCGACAGCTGACGTCCTAAGGGCTGTGGAGGATGAGTAATAATGTCTGTGGAAGGGGTGTGAGGTAGCCCATGGATCAGTGGGATTTCAGTGGGATTCAGGACCATCCAAAACTCCTCCTGTTCTTTTAACCACCCTGTGCCCTTCATGTTGAGGACCCACTGGCAGCTCCCTCACATTCTCACGCAAGCTTGGCGTGAACTCCGAGGCCAAGAGAGCAGAGAGCAGGGCTGGGTTTGTGCCTGAGCTGGGTCTGACTTCTCCTCCCACAGCTCTGAGAACTGAACTGTGGGGAAGCAGGGCTGGGTTTGTGCCTGAGCTGGGTCTGACTTCTCCTCCCACAGCTCTGAGAGCTGAGTTGTTGGGATGGGACATTGGGCACATCTCGAGCCGCGGCCGCCTGGCGCTCCCGAGGCACAGCCTCTCCTCAGGTTATCTGCCTGTGTGATTCCAGGGGATGGCAGGAGGGCAGACTTCCAGGCTGTGTGACTCATTCAGTCTTTTCCCACTGCTGCTGTAATTCAAGTGGAAATCTCAGAAGATGGTTAAAACCTTCAGGCGTGTGAAAGATGCCAGGATTTAAGCGCATGTGAATGAATCCAGGGCTCGTTTTTGAACTTGGAGGAGCAGGGTAGGCCTGCTGCTGATCTCATTGCCTCTGCCTGCTGCCATGGAGTGACAGAGCAAGGGGGAATGACTTGCAACTGGGAGAGAGAAGGTTTAGGTTAGATATAAGGGGAAAAAATCATTATTAAAGGGTGTTGAGGCAGAGGCTTCCCAGAAAAGCTGTGGATGCCCCTGGATCCTTGGAAGTGCCCAAGGTCAGGCTGGAGGGAGCTTGGAGCAACCTGGGATGGTGGAAGGTGTCCCTGCCCATGGCAGGGGGTGGAATTTGATGATCTTTAGAGTCCCTTCCAAACCAGATGGTTCTGTGATCTAAATGGTTGGACTTGATCTTAAATGTCTTTTCTGACGTAAATGATTCTGTGATTTTTATCATGGTAAAGCTCAGGACCAGCACAGGGACTCTGCTAAGCATGCAGAGCATGATGATCCATCAAAGCTGCTGCCCTCCATGTGAGATTTCCCTCCCTGCTGGGTGCCCTGGGACCTCCTGTAATCACTGAGGATGGTCCTGGCTGTGACTTCCCCTCCCTGTCAGGCCACCAGGATCCATCAGCACGCTCTGCACACTCCTGCTGGATTCCTTTGTGTCCCCTCTGACACTCCCTGTGGCCTTTTCAGGCAGATACTGAGTTGAAGGTGGAACATCCTCCTGCCATGGGGTGATGGAGCTCACTGCAAGGGTCAGTGCATCCAGACTTCCCTTGATCCTGCTCCTGACATTGAGCTTCTAACCAGGCTGCTCATCCTGACCTTCCCTGCAGCCCAGGGCACAGGGAGACTCCATCCCCCATTCCTGGGTCTTGGCTGTCCCTCACAGGCCCTTGCTTGGAAGCAAGGGAAGAGTTCCAGAAACCCTCCAGTGCTGCAGCAAGGAAGAATCCTGCTGGCTGGAAACCCCGTGAAGAAAATCCAAGCTGTGATCAGAAAGCTGTTACATCAGTATTTTGATTTGAAATAACTGGAGGTGTAAGTCGTGCCAAAAATAAAACAACCCCAAACACCTCTTTTTTTTTGGGCCCTGCAGCAGCTCTTTTGTCCATTAAACAACAGCAACAACCACCACTGCAGCTTCCAAAGCTACTGAATGAACAGAGGCCTCTCTTTCCTTTGTTCCTGCTGTGTGAGAAGCAGGTGATGCCAAGGTGTTTTAGAGTCTCAGCTCTGAGGAGGTCTTTAATCTGAAGGGATCATGCAATCTGTGAGTGACAGGAGTAATTGTGACACTGATTGAGCTGTGGTGGCTCCACTCAGAACACTTTTGTCTCTGCACTTGGGATGAGTGGCAGATAAAAGATCTGCTTCCTAATCTGTGCCATGAGAGAAGGAGAAATGATGTGGGAGGGAAGAGCTGAGCCCTCTGAATGGATCAATCCCTTCATTCATCTTCTTCTGCACTCTGTGTTGGGATGATGAAGACTGCTCCTCTTGGAAGGACCATTCCAGCTGAGGAATGATGCTGGCATGAAGAAGGGTCAAAAACTTCCCCCCTTTTTTTGACCATCTTCCCCAGAGATGACGAAAAATGCTGTCAGCAAACCCCTGCCTTGGTTCTCTGGCTGGAGAGCTCAGAACGTGGTGAAAGTTTGTAGTAATGTTTATTTTACAGAAGATAAGCTTTAAGCTGAATGCATTATGGTGTTTTGGCTGAGAGCAATCAGGGATATGTTTTTTCCCCCCTCTAAAATAAGAAAATAGCTGCCCAATCTCCAGCTTCATTTTAACCTGAAAAATGTTGGTGGTTTGAGAAAGGATTTCTGCATGAAAAACTAATGAATGGCTCAAAAGTTGATTAAGAAGGAGGGGAGATGCTAAGCCAAAGTTTTCTAGCTAGAAATAGTGATTTATTATCCAGCTATCTTTGCAAATGACAAAATAACTAATTGGATACAATTCATAACCAGAACTTAAAGCTGCCACGGGTGGAAGATGGAAGGTTTTATGAACAATTCATGGTTTCAAATTCTGATTTCAGTGTAGCATAGTGTGTATTGAGAGTTAGTCAAACACACTGAGGCACTGGGAAAGGCTTAATAAGATTCTACAATTCCGACCCCCTGTAGATTTTTTTTTTCTGATGCAGGATTTGAAAAGGGCGTTTTGGAAAGATGTTTTATATGGTAGTAGTCTTTTCCCATAAAACATCAGCCATAATGATTATTTTTATGCAGATCCTGAGGCACAGAGAGATTAAATGACTTTCTCAAGGTCAGACAGTGAGTCAGAGGCAGAACCAGGGAATGAAGGCGAGTTTTGATTCAGGGGCTGTGGCACCATTCCCAAGTAGCCCTCACTCAGATCTCCAGGGCTGGATGCACTCAATCTTTCTGGCTCTGATGTCCCAGCATCTCCTATCCCAGTTAGGAGGATTTCAACCCTGGGAGTGGATAATCCCCACCATTTTTTGATTTATCTTTGGAATCAGCATGACCTTCTTGAAGCTGTTGATGAGCATGTCCTTGGTGGGTGAACTCCCTTGGGATCACTGTGGTGATGAAAAGCTTCTTCAGTGGCCTCCCAGTACTTAAAGAGGACTTATAAAAAAGGGGAGAGTGATTTTTTTCCATGGGCAGATGGTGATAGAACAGAGGGGGTGGTGGCTTCATACTGGCAGAGGGCAGCTTTGGATTAGATGTTAGGAGGAAATTCTTTATTCAGAGAGTGATGTGGCCCTGGAACAGGTTTCTCAGAGAAGTTATGGATGTCCCATAACTTCTCTGAGCCTTGGAAGTGTCCAAGGCCAGGTTGGATGGGGCTTGGAGCACCCTGGGATAGTGGGAGGTGTCCCTGCCCATGGCAAGGGGTTGGAACTGGATGATCCTTAAGGTTCCTTCCAACCCAAACCATTCTGTGATTCTTATTTGGCAATCCCTCAATATCCAAGACGGAAGCTGTGGGAAGGGATCAGGCAGAGGCTTTCCTGCATGGTTGTTTACTGCTAAAAGACCTGTCCTTGATTTCAAACCCCCACTGGATGATACTCAAAGCCTTCCCTGGGATCACCTGGCGACTGGAAGCCTTGAAGTGCTGCCTGTAAGGACACGTGCAGTGGTGAATCTTGCATTGCTCCTGCTGCTGGTCAGTGCTGGGGGGTGGGATTTGCATTCTGGCCTTTTTGCAAATCTTTCTGTTCAGCCGAGTTCAGCTGCACCAGCTCCCCGGGGACACATGAACTGGAGTAGTTGTTTCGCTCGCTCGGTGAAGTCCAATAAGTCAACTGCATTCCTCTCTGGACATTGTTTGTGTCTCCAGATATCTCCTCGTGAATTATTAGCTATGGAGAAGACTTATTGCCAAGATACTGGGCTTAGTTTAGTCTCCTGGTCACTCCAGGTTTTCTTTCCAAATATATTTTGTTCTAAGTGGCTCGAATGCTGCTCTTCCTGACGTTTCCTGCCCCGTGGCCTCTCTCCCCTGCAGTCTGGTGGTTCTTGCTGTCAGGAAGTTATCCCTCATGCTCAGGCTGACTTCTTATCAGTCTGTCACTTTTTCAACTCGTTGGGCTAATAGTTCTCCCAGTACAAGAGCTGTCTCTCTGTGTCCTTTTGCCCTGGTCTCCCCAAGGGAGCCTCTTCTTGCACTAAGAGAGGGTCACACTCGGTGACTTTACAGGTCTTTTTCTGCCCTTGTGCTCTGGCTTCTCAGCATCTCAAAGATTCTGGGTCTGACCTGCAGTGAACTCTGGCAGAATGAGCGAAAGAATCGATTTTATAAAACAGGATCGTGGAATCATTTAGGTTGCAAAAAACCTCTAAGTTCATCAAGTCCAATCATTCCCTCAGCGCTGCCAAGGCCACCACCACACCGTGTCCCCAAGTGCCACATCCACACTTTTAAATCCCTCCAGGGGTGGGGGCCACACCCCTGCCCTGGCCAGCCTGTTCCCAGGCTTGACAACTCTTTCCAGGAATTTATTTTTTTTTTTCCCCAAATATCCAACCTCAACATTGCTTGGTGCAACTTGAGGCCATTTCCTCAAGAAAGCAATGAAGATACCGGAGCTCATAAATCCCAGGGGTTTAGACATTCTCATAAACATGAGAATTGTATCCATGAAGGGGTGAAATGGTCTTTTCTGTCCTGGATGGAGGACATGATTTTTGGGGGCGTGGGGAAAGCCTGAGTTATGCCAGCATTGAAACTGTTCCTCAGATTTGCAGCAGGGTTTTTCAAAGGATGTGAAGGGAAGAGAAAGTGGGAAAAAAACAATGCAGGAAAAATGATTTTTGATGCTCACCCGAGGAATCAGGAAAAGGCTGAAGGCCCTTTCTCCTCATAGATTCAGTTCAGGGCTGGGACACTACTGAAATCTTCCAGACACCCCATCCATTTAGGGCTCACAAAGGCAGCTCTTCCATCCTGGCTCCAGATGTGCACAGATGTTGAGCGGAGCCTTGCCCTGCCGTGCACCATCATCTGGCATCAGCAGCACTCTCCTGCATCCCCAGTCTCCTCTCTGGAGGACACCTCAGCAGCCAAGCAGCTGGACTGGAGAGGGAGAGCAGCAGTGCTCAGTGCTGATTAAGCACTAATGTAATTAATAGCCTCTTACCATCCTTACATTACCAACAACGTCAGCGTGTCAGTAACTATTTACAATATAACTTACACAAATGTCATTTTGCTACACTGAGCACTTCATATTTTGCAATTCTCTGCCACAGTAATAAAATCAGTCAGCCAGTCGGAAGGGAAACACACCCAGGAGATATCATTATTAATGGCACTGGGCCAGGCTTTCCACGAGCCTGTGTGGAAAGGCAGAGGAGCAGAGAGGAGCTCATTCCTGCACTGAGATGCCCTCAGGCCCCCTGCACGGGATCACTTTGGATGCAGCTGGGTGAGGGCTCGGTTATCCAGTCAGCAAAGTTGGGAAGGGTTTGTCAATTATCCCCTCGTGGTTAAAATCAACCCAGTGTGTTATCCAGGGCTCTGCACAGCTCGGTTTTAAAGGCCTCAAATAATTTCACTTGTCTTGAATCGATTGTTTAGTGCAGTAAAAGATCTTTCCCTGTGCTTCCTGCTTAACATCCTGAACCCTGGGCATCCAAAGGCCCCTTTGCCTCATGAGCTGGGGATTCTGCACTGGTAATGAATGCAGGTGGCTTTGATGCCCTGGTGCTTTGTTTTAAAGTCATAAATTAGTAGATGGATTGGATCTTGGCATCCCTAATTGGTCATTTCCAGGGAGAGCTGATCTCTGACATTGTAGCCCAGGTTCATTGTGGCCTTGCAGCTCTTAGAGGGATTAGAAAAACGGGAGGAAGTGGCTTTATCCACAGGCAGAGGGGGAACAGTTTTAAACTAAGAGGAGAGGTTGAGATCAGTTGTTAGGAGGAAATTCTTCTCTCTGAGGGTGGGGAGGCCCTGGCACAGGGTGCCCAGAGAAGCTGTGGCTACCCCTGGATCCCTGGAAATGTCCAAGGCCAGGCTGGACGGGGCTTGGAGCACCCTGGGATAGTGGGAGGTGTCCCTGTCCATGGAAATGGGGTTGGAACTGGGTGATGTTTAAGGTCCCTTCCAATCAAAACCATTCTGGGATTCTATGATTCACAGGGGTGTGAAGACACTTAATTACTGAGGGTGCTCAAATCTTATTGTTTTAAGACAGAATATGCTGAAATAGCCTAAAAATCTTCCATCAGGATGCAGCTCCCAGTGATGGCAGTGCAAAAATTCCTGCTGATTTTCCTGGGAGCTGCACGGATCCCAAAAGGACTTTTTATATCCTGCTATCTTTTCTGATGAGAAGACTTTCCAAATTGCCACCTTTACATGGGTTGTTCTGTTGGCATTGATCTTCCAGAAAGGCCCAGCTTTGCAAAACTGGGATCAAATAATTTCCTGCTGCTGTCCCTCTGTTTTCCTCTGCAAGATCCTCTAAACCTCTCTGTGCAAGTCTGCCACATCAGGATCCAGGAATATTTGTGAAGGTGTGTGAGACCCATTATTATGGGTCTCTGTGCAAGCAAAGAATGTGAATTTGAAGATATTTTGCTGTGGTTTCAGATCTAACAGCAGCCATGGCAAATTCACATTGGTCTGTTAAAAAGAAGAAAAAAAAACACTTAGGAAAAAGAAAAAAAATCCCAACACTTGATGGATTAAATAGTGCATTGACTGCCTAGAGCATTGGAGGTCTGGGTGGGATAAAAACGCACATGCCCATCTGGCACACAGCAAATATTGAAATCAGTGGAATTACATGAAATGTAGAATTTCCCCCCTCAATCCCCACTTTTCACTGCCACAAGGCAGTTATAAATCATGTACAGAACAGGGAAATGTGGAGCCCGTGTCATCCAACACAGGTGCCTGAGCTCCTGCAAGCTCTTGAGCCCTTGCAGAAGAACTGATGAGCAGAAGTGGCTGCAGCGAGAAATCTCAAAGGGTTCAAATCAAGCAGAAGTGTCAGTCAAGTAGCCCGACAATGCCTGGAAATCAGAGCTGAATTCTCCAGGAAAACGATGCCATTTGTTTGCAATTCTAATACAATGAATCAACAGATCGCTTGCAAAATGCTCCTGATGAAAACGTGCATAATGGGATGCGCGCAACCGGGGGCTGTGAGGAGAGAGGGGATGCGGATCCAGGCTTTGCTGCTGAGATTTGAAAGTGGTTTGGATCTGACTTATCCATAGAGTCAAGCCCTGGGAGAGCACCGAAGTGAACGATCTCAGTTTTTGCTGCTGAGAAGGAGGTTTTGGTAAAGGAGGAGTCGTTACGGAGTGGTTAAGTGTTTGGTAAAAACAACAAACGTGGATGCAACGGGTAAAGTCTGAATAGATTAGAAAACACCTGGAAACTGAGATGCTATTCCTTTGTTTTCCATTCCTGCTGAGGGATCCAGGTTTTAGCATTGGTCGATTTTTGTTGTTGTTGGGTTTTGGTGGGTTCTTTTTGGGGGGTGGAGGGAGGAATTTCCATGGAAACTGGATAGAGGTCAATTGTTGATTGTCTTTTCTGCTGTAAGAATGAGGGACTTTTGCAGGAAATGAGTCACCTCTGGATGAAAATTTGCAAGTTTTCATTATTTTCAAATTACTACCTTTTTTTTTTTCAGTCATACCAAGGAAAAGCAGAACCTATATCTTCTCCCAGTAAGAAAAAAAAAGCAGTTAGAGTGCCATAGGAAAATAGGTGATATGGGCTGACCTGTTGGGGGTCTGAATAAAACTTCTGAGCCAGGTGACCTCAAGGATTACCTGGGATTTGTGCTGGTTTTGGGAATTGTTCTGTGGACAAGGAACAAGCTGGTTTTGAGGGTTGCTGGTGACCTGGTCTCTGCTTCTTCTGGAGTCTCACCTGTTCAGGCAAAGATGGGAATTGCTCAAAAATGTCTGCAGTATAATGTCAGTCCTCATGGGAGGTTACAAGCATCTCCCTGTGAGTGGAAAGGTGTCCACATCCAAAGTGGGGCTGGAAGCAGGAGTGTAACAGGACAGAATTCCTGCTGTGCAGTCCGTCCCACAGATTGTGTGTGAAAAAATACCAGATTACACCCATGGAAAAAAAAAAAAAAAAAATCTGGAATGCTGGAATGCTGTACCATCACACATCTGCTCATGTTGACTTCAGATCTAGAAGGATCCATTGCTTTCCCATTTAAAGGACTATTGGCTAGCAGAATAACAAATTCCTTGTAGGACTGGTCCAGAGTATCTGTATTTTTCTTTCCTTCGCCATGCAAATATGTGTATTGTGGCATTAAATATAGGCTGGGATGATGGGAATACTCTGCTGCTTTGGCTCTGAGAAGCTCCATCGAAGAAGGGCAGGAAATTGGATTCCCTGACCCTTCTTCCCTCCCTGGGATGATGCCTAAAAGATCAGGACTAATTTGTGTCAGGGCAGAATTTCTGCTAATTATATTTTTTTTAACATAGATTTTTTTTTTCTTTCTTCTTTATTAGTTTTTTTTCTTTTTTTCACTCTGTCTCCTTCTCCCACTGCTTTCTTCTTCTTCCATTTTTCCTTAATGCTTCCCTAAAGCAAAATAAGATGAATTCATGGTAAAACACACTTATTGTCTACACCGAAATTTGTGCTACTTCCTGTGCCCTTTTTTTGTCTGGACCAAGAGAGGTTAAATAAGAGGTAGAGTTGTCTTTTGTCTTCACACAGGTGCTTGAAGTGCTGCCTGGTCGAGGTCAGTTTTAGGGGCAGTCCAACCTGCTGTGTATCCAAAAAGCCAGCAGAACCCTGAGGAAGAGTGTGAAGGTGGACCAGCCTCATTTTTCCAGCTTCCAGTAGTGTGGGTGTTGTAAGGAAGAGTTCTGAGGGATTTTTTTTTAAAAAAAAGTCTTTGGGATTTGCCTCAATTTTTCATGTGAGAGGCAGCTAAAGTGTCTCAGTACCCTTTGGAGCATGGATGTAGCTGCTGTCTCCTGGGAAGATGGAACTGCTCCCTTCCTTTCTTTCCTCCATTTTTTTTAGGATGGACAACGCTTTTATGAGCCTTGGGAACATAAAAGGAACCTGCTGGCCCAGAGAGGAGGAAAGCAGAGGGGAAAGAGTGACTTTAGGGCTGCTTGGAGGGAAACTGGGAAGGCAGAAGTGTGTTTTTAATGGATTGCTTCCATCACTCGTGTTTCTGAGAGCACCTGCAAAAGAGAGGAACTGAACTGGGTTCATTGCTGGCTCTTTTCAAGGTAGAAAAGCCCTTGATTATTTCATGGCTTTACATGAAGGGTAAACACTGCAGTGAGCTATTTGACAGCAGGACCTGGCTATTGTTATCACCTCCTGTCCTCCTCCTACTTTAAATTTACATTTTTATTTCAAGCTATTTTCTCTCCTCCCCGTAGATGGAAAACCTGGAGTTATCTCCAAGGTTATCACTGGCTGTCTCTTCCCAAGGTCTGTAGCACAGGTAATTGGGGGAAAGTCAAGCAGCAGGGAGAATGTGAAGGGAGCTCAGAGCAGGCAACAAACTGCCTGAGATTTAAGTGGGAGGAGAGCCCAATAATCATGAGATGGAGCTTTGCCTTTGGAAAAAATAGAGAAGGCTCCCTCTTAAGTCAGATCTTTTTTGCTCTTTCAGAAAAAGCAAAACTATATCAGCCCTGGGAGGAAGGGACAGCCCAGGCTGTGGTTAATGCTCCAGATGTGAGCAGGACACAAAGAGAAGGAAGAGCTGCAGATAACTTCTCTCCTATCAGCACTTGAGGAAAATTCATTGCTGATGTCTCTGCTTGGAGGGGTAAAGTCTGTCCTATCACAGACCTGCTGTAAGCCAGCAGCTCCCTCCTGTCTAGGTGACATGGCAGGTGAATAATCTCCTTCAAACACTTGCTTTTACTCATGGGGATTGAAGCTTCCTTTTGAAACATCAAATCCAACAGTGGAATTATGGGTGGTGTACACAGGAGAAATCATCTTTTCTGTCGCTGCTGAATTCCTCAGAAAGGGGGGGAAAAAAAAGGGGCTCCTAGGAGCAGTTCAACTTTTGTGCACGCTTGATAAAACCATCTCTGCTTCTTGTTGGTTTTCATTTTCTTTTAACACTCTGTAATAAAGGGAAAGGATTTCCAGGGGCTGTTTCTGGCTAAGGTTCTGCTGGGGATGGCTTTGTGCTCTTGGTGCTTTTTCCCCCCTCTCCTCTGGTGTGCCACGTGTCTCTTGCCTTCAAGCCTTCTCCTTTTTTAATTTTTTTTTCCCCCCTAAGGAGAGATATTTTTTTTCTTCTGCAGAGATAAACATGATGACTTTTTCATGAGCATGGAAAAGCTCAGAAGCACTTGCAAAGCCCCAGCTCTTGTTTGATTTGTCCTTTGGACAAACAAGGCACAGTTCATAACTGTCCATGGAGGGGAGATTTGATTGATTCCATCAGCAGCATTGCAGGGAGTTATGGTGGATTTGGGCTTTATTTGTCTCTTTGTATTTTTTTGTTGTTGTTGTTGTTGTTGTTGTTGTTGTTTTTTCTTTAAAGTGGAAATACATAAGGAAGTATTATTGATTTCATTCTCCCAGACCTGTTACATTAAACTTGTCTTCCACAAGGTGTAACTGTTTTCTGATTCACTTGACGACCTCTCATCTTTAAGGGAAATTATTTTCCTCCACCATAGTATAAATTACGTGTCAGACTGTTTTTAGGCAGTTTCAGGCTGGTTAGTTCAGAGACAGCACTACAAAAAGGAGGCAAATTAGGTTTTATTGGGGGACAGCTTCCTTTCTCTCCCAAGCTGGCTGTTGTGTATCATAATGGAATTTCCGATGCGGAGTCGAGCGTGCGTGGCTTGACAGGCCTGGACAAATGTAATATCCCAACAGGATCCAAGGCAGCTTTTCTCCATTATTTACTCTTATTTACTTATTTATTCTATTTGGAAGTGCAGGTGGCTCTTGCTTAGTATAAAAACCCCACACTGTGCTGTGTGATAATGGAGGATTTATTCCTGTTGGGCGTAGAAAGGAGCCCCAGTCCACAAACAACATCCCAGTCATTCGTGTGCTGCACGAGGCATTCCCAAAAATATTTCTCCCTCTCCCTGTTTTCAGTTCTTTTTCCTTCATGTGAGCTGGAATAACCCTGGGGAGAGGGTTTACTCTGGATCTGACTTGCACCTTGCTCCCACCTTGCTCCTGGGAGCAGAGCAGATGACATGAGAGGATTTTGTGAGGTGTCTTAGGTTATGGAACTTAAAATGTGTATTCTATTTCATCTGCTGAAAGCAGCTGGGGAGATGTTTTTTCTTTACCTCTTGTAACTCTGGGGGGAGGGGGGCGGATGCCTTCTGATAATGGGGCAGCTGTTCAAACCAGGTGGGGCAGTGTTTCTTATCTCTTTCACCACCTGTGCTCCCTCTGGGGGATATCTTCTGCTAATGGGCCATTGAGGCTCATCTTCTGCTAATGGATCATTGAGGGTTATCTTCTGCTAATGGGCCGTTAAGGCTCACCAATGACAGGACACATTACATCATCTCATTGTGAGATGCTCCACCCCGTGGGGGGAGCCAACCATTCCTACCTGGATAAAAACTGAGATGTATGAACGCCAGGGATCTGGTTCCACTGGATTCCTGGAGGAAGACTGGACCCTTCTCACCATCACTGGACCCTTCTCACTATCACTGGACCCTTGTTCTACAGGATTATCTCTACTCCAACAGCACCACATCTGCCACTCCAGGAAGACTTACTTTGGACTGCTTCCAACACCCTGACCAACAGGGTGTCAGGTTGTATCTCTGTCAGGGTTTCTAGGATTTTTCTTTTGTTTTCTTGTTTGTTTGTTTTTTACTATGATATTTGTATTGTTAATATTCCTAGTCAAGAACTGTTACTCCTATTCCCAAATATTTGCCTTAAAGCCCTTAATTGCAAAATTATAATTTGGAGGGGGTGAGGAGTTTACATTCTCCATTCCAAGGGAAACTCCAGCTTTCCCTGGTGGATACCTGTCTTTCCAAGCCAAGACATGAGGTCTCAGACCTTCAATTGGATGACACAGCTGAGATCCAGAGCCAGGGCTTGGCCACCAGAAGGTGGGAAGAGCGGAGGAGGGTGACAGAGAATAGGAGGTCGCTTGTCCATACCTTGCCAGTGGAGGTTCAAGGCTGAGAGAGCAGAAAAATGTGCATGTTTGTCATGAATATGGATTTCAGAGGGGAGAACATCCCTCTGCCCGTTTCTACCACGTGGTTTCCTTTGAGGGGAAAGCAGGAAAAATCTGATCTGCCACGTCCTTAGGTCTCTTTCTGCCCGATCTGGGTCCAGCTAAAAAGAGTGTCTGGTTGGTAGCCTGGTTTTGGGTCTTCTTTTTTAATTTCCCAGTGCTGACAACATAGATGTCCATGAAGACTTGAAAAATCCATCAATTCTGAAATAAGTGCTGAAAAGTGGATGTAGGCAGGGTTCACATTTCAGCCCCTGGGCACAAACCTGTAAAAAGCTTGGAAATTAAATACTTCAGGGTGATAAGGAACTTATAGCTTGTAGGTAACTGCAGCTTTTCAATAATAATTTATGTCTGTGCTTTTAGTCCTGTATTTTTTATCCTTTTGGTTGTTTCCTCTCCCTCTGTACATGAGTGTCTTACTGGGGATGGAATGAAACCTGAGCTCAAAGGCAGACAGAAAACGGGAGGTAGTATATTACCCCTGTTTTACAACTGATTGAATTTGGGAATTCATCTGTGTGACTGTAGGACACAAAATATTCCCTCTGAGTGCCTGAATCTCCATTTCTCACCAGCTGACAAGCAGAACCTGTAAAAATCAAGCAGAACCTGTACTCTCCACCTGGGAGGTCAGAAGGTTTCCAGTCAAGTCCGTGGTGTTGGGAAATGAGGGATGCGGAATCTTCCAGGGCTGGGTGTAGGATCCAGTTAACAACACACTGGACAAGCTGCTCTGATTTCAGGGTTTTCTCTGTGCCATTGCCACCACATTTCTCTGAATCCTTGGCCAACAAATCCCTTGACCTGGTGTTTAGGTTCATCCTTTTAGAAGATGAGGCAGTTCTGACAACGTGCATGTGACCAAGAAGGAATGTTGAGCTCTTCAGGATGCAACAGGAAATCTGTACTGAAGGCTTGGCTTTCTAACATTAACTAACATAATTTTGGGTGTTTTTTTGTTTGTTTGTGTTTTTTTTTTTTTTTTGCTTGATTTTGCCTGGGTTTTTTGGGTTTTTTTCCCCATGAATGTGCTGGTCTAACTTCGCAGATGTAACCTCAACCCAGTAACCTCAACCTTGTAGCCATGCACGTACTCTGAGAAGTGCTGGAGTGATTATGCATGAACATTAATTAATCCCCAGCATGGTGTGGAACCTGTTGGGTGTCAGGGTATTGGGAGGCAGTTATTCTCTTCCACTCCTTGCCTGGTGCATGAATCTGTAGGACAAAAAACACCCCGCAGCACTTAGAATTTTGTGTATTTTTGCTTGCCCGTTCCCAGGAATTCCTATTTAGGTGGAGGCTTTCTCAGCCAGGGACCACTTCCAGCAGCATGCAGTGCCTGGCACAATGGGACCCTGCTCTTGGTGCTGACCTCGAAATGTTGCCATAATAATAATAATAGTCTGTGGCTTTTGGCACATCACCCATTAATCACAGCAGCTGTCAGGCAAAGCATTAGATGGGAATGGCTCCCCGCAAGAGAAAACAAACACAACAACACCCTGTGGCTTGTGGAGCTTGAATCCACGCTCTGGAGGGTGCCAGGGAAGGAAGGAAGGGCTAAGCTGTGACATTTCACTCTGATTTGTTAACCTTGGCTGGTGTTCAGCTGCTCAGTGCTCAGCCCAGAGGGTCTCCAGGGACATCCAGTGCTTGAAATATTTACAGTGAGCACAAGCTTGGAGTGAAGGTGCACAGAGGCATCAGGGACAGAGTTTGCCATGGGCAAGAGGCATTCCAGGCATGGTTTGTGTGCTGCTCCTCTGTTTAATGCCTGTGCTGGATTTTTCTCCCCTAAATTTTGTTTTGTGCAGAACCTGAGCACCCAGGATGCCCCGAGGCAGGAGCTTGATGGTTTGACAGGTGGTGTGCAAAGAATTTTTTTTTTTTGCTTCAGGTCCATGGGACGATCCCTGCTGGAAAAAGCAGGGAGCTTTATCAGGCACTTATCTCGATCCCATGAAATTTGGTTGTCTGATGCCACAGACCACTTGTTTCTGTGCAGGTAAATGTGTTGAAAATTCGCTCTCCAGAGGCATTCCCTGAAAATTGCTCCCCATGTTTATGCTTGAAAAACTCCCTGGTGCTAAACTGGTCCATCTGCAGAAGGCAGACTGGTCCATTAGAACATCTGCAGAGAGCAAACCCAAACAAAACGAGATTACTGTCAATTTGTGTTTATTTGAATTGCTGGATAAGTCCTAGTCATGGATCAGGGCTAAACATGTACAAATAATTGATTTTAGGTTCAGTGGCTCAAAGCAAAAACATGGAAAATCTTCTGGTTGACCTAAACCGCTCTTTTTTTTTTTTCTCCAGTTTTCTGTTAAAATGAAGGCATTTAAAAAGCAGCAAGAGAATGCAATGCTTTAACACAGAACATTGTTGAATATTTTCCTCCTTGCTTTGATACTCTCTAGTTTCTGTCATTTAAAAAATCTACTTAAAATTCCTTCAAAATGAAATACCAACATCTTTAATGCTGCAATTTTGCAAGGAAACTTCTCAAACTTTTCCAAGCTATTAAGAAGTATTTTGCTGTGGGTAATGCTTGCCCTGTGTGGATCAATGACAACAAGTCACCATCTCTGTCCAGTTCTAACTCAGACCCCAGTGTGACAGATGCTGTTTGAAGAGTGAGCAGGAAGACTTTTTAACTGAGGATTCTGACACTTTCTGCTTGAGGAGTTTTTTTTTTTTTGCAGAGGCCAAGGGCATTATGGAGTTTTGATCAGTTGGGTTAAATCTCCACTGTGGAATCTTGGGGGAGTTGGGGTGAACTTGGACTGGAAGTTGATTTGAACCCTCTAACCAACCCCTGCTGTCCTGGAGTTGAACCAGAGTTGAATTTCAATCTTTTCTTCTTGGACTCCTTAGAAATGACATTTCCATTACAGACATGGAAACTGCAGTGCTTGGGATTTGGCATCTCACAGGCTCCAGGTAGAAAAGAGCAAAGTGTGCTTGAACCAGAGCAATGGGAATAACCAAAACAAAGATCCCCTGTGTCCAGTGCTGAGGACTGAGCTGTTCACCTCTTCCACGTGCCACCTCCGTGAGCACAGTGTGTCCCTCTGTCCTCCACCACAGCAGCTCCCTCTGGACCCTTTCCACCACGACTGCCTCCGGTGCCTCAAGTTTGAGCTTTCATGGTTTTGTGCTGCCTGGGGGTGCAGTTCTGAGCCTCACATTCAGTGTCACTCAGCTCTCTTCACAGAGCAGGGAGACAAAACAAATCCTTTTCCTGCTGGAGACCAAGGACAACTTTCAGGCCCAAAAGCACAAACAAGGGTGGCTGAAGGGAGGAACAAGAAGGATGGGACCTCACACCCTGAAGCTGTAATTGGAGAATTAAACCCCAATATGCAAATGGACCAAAACTTATAAAAGTGTGAGACCCCATGACTGGTCAGCCATTTTGTGACCATTTTGGGTCCACCTTGGGTGTAGCCCTGGCCAGGCTCTTGTCCTGCCCAAGGTGTATCCTGAAGGCCTTTGAATAAATATCTACTTTATTCTCTAGCTCTGTCCAGTCTCTGTTCCAGGTCAGCCTTCCCAAGGCATCACCTCCACCCTGGCTTGTTCCCTACAGGCAGCACTGGCACCTGGAAGGCTTTTGGGGCAGTTTTGCAAACCACCAAGGGCTAAACGTGCTGCTTGAGGAGGCTGTGAAGCTTCTTGGGTTGAGATCTTCCAGGAGGAGAAGTGAAAACAAGGGTGCTTGCAGAGGTGAGTGTGCCTGGAGCACCCCTGGCACCCCATCCCTGCCATGGGGGAGGTATCAGGGCACTTTGGCTCCAGCTCAGGAAGCTCCATAGAACAAACAATCAGCATCATTTCCCAAAGGTGTCCCCTGCCTCTGGGAATGCATGGCCCCACCCATCCCAGAGCAGGTACTCTGGGAAGCGAGTGCAGACCCCAGCAGAGTTTATTGGTAAATGATTAAAACAGGCTTGAGCTGCTGTAGGAACAAGAGGTTGCCATGGAAACAGTCTCTTGATGTGTCCAGGTTTTGAAACCACTTTTCCCTCCTCTCCCGCCCTCAACGCTTCTTTTATTTCTGCTGTTGTTTTGTTGGAGATTTGCTCTCCAAATGGAGGTGGTGCAGGTGGGCTCTGGGGACCAGGAAGGTACCAAGAGGAGCTGCTAATCCCAGGGAGGGCTGTGAGGGTGGGAGATCCTCTCCCCTTGTGGAGACCCTGCAAAGTGGGGTCTGGATGGACCCTGGAGGATCACAGTGTTGGGAGAGCAGGGGAGAATATCCCAGGGAAACCCTCCTCCCAAAGGCAGCCAGCTGGGATGCTCTGAGCCTCTGAAGGGCTCTACCCCACTGGGGTGTTGATCTCAGTAGTGGCTCTTCTCCATCCCCTCACCCCTCTTGGGAATGGTGGCAGTGATGGGAAGCCACCTTTTGGGGCAATGGGAAATCAAGCCAGTGCCATAAGGAGTGGTTCTGAGAGACAAAAGACGGACCCCCCCCCCTCCTCCTTCCCCACCCCTGCCTGGGCTCCCTACCTTGGGAGAGGAGCTTTCATTTCGCTCAAGTGGATGAAAAGCAGCCCCTCCCCTGTGGTGGTGTCATTATGCAGCTGTGGTGAAGGGCCATTGACGGCCCCTGCAAAGCTTTGAGGAGAATTTTCCTCCTAGATCATTCAGCCCCTGCTCTCTGACATGGAATTTTTTTCATTTTTACCAAGCTCCTGCTTTGTTTCTGTGTTTTCTTCTAAAACACAGAAGCATCTGCATAAACACAGGCTCCTCCCTGTGTGTTGCTGCTTTTTATCCCTTCCCTGGCAATTCCCCTGGCTCTTTCCAAGTCCATCCTAAGCTCTTCAAATTCTGCATGAAACTCCTCTCTGCAGCAGCTGTTGAGGATATGATACTACACTGTTATATATTATTTTACTATATTGTATGAGGGAATTATTTCAGTGTTTTCTTGCATCCAGACCAGGATGCAACCTGATGCACCCTAAACCTGGGGTGGCTTTTCCATCATGTTCTAAATGTCCCAAAGATTTTCCTCTACAACTTCCTGGAGGGTTGAGCCAGGTGGGGGTCGGGATCTGCTCCCAGAGAACAAGGGACAGGGTAAGAGGAGATGGCTGCAAGCAGTGCCAGGGGAGGTTTAGATGGGATATTTGGGAAAATTTCTTCACTGAAGGGGTTGTTGAGCCCTGGGAAGTGCTGGAATTACCACCCCTGGAGGGATTTAAAAGCCTTGTGACACTTGGGGACATGGGTCAGTGGTGGCCTTTGCAGTGCTGGGGGAACAGTTGGACTCGATGCTCTTGGAGGGCTTCTCCAACCTAAATGGCAGCAGGAGTTATGAAATCTGAGATAACCTTCCATGGACTTGCTCAAATATGTGGAAACTGCTAATTTTTTTTCAGTATTGCATCATTGTCCAGACTTCCTCAGCAGTCAGGAAGTTAATGACACTGCAGTCCCTGTTTGTGGTTTATTTCGTGTATTGGTGGTAAAACCCTCAAGTAATGCAGGCCCAGCCTAATTGACCTGCCAGTCTCCCTTGGGCTTCATGGAATCAAAGAATGGTTTGGAAGGGGCCTCAAAGACCATCAAGATCCAAGCTAAGTAATGCAGGCCCAGCCTAAGTGACCTGCCAGGCCTCTCTTGGGCTTCATGGAATCAAAGAATGGTTTGGAAGGGACCTTAGAGACCCTCAAGATCCAACCAAGTAATGCAGGCCCAGCCTAAGTGACCTGCCAGGCCTCCCTTGGGCTTCATGGAATCAAAGAATGGTTTGGAAGGGGCCTCAAAGACCATCAAGATCCAAGCTAAGTAATGCAGGCCCAGCCTAAGTGACCTGCCAGGCTTCCCTTGGGCTTAATGGAATGACAGAATTGTTGGAAGGGGCCTTAGAGACCATCAAGATCCAACCAAGTAATGCAGGCCCAGCCTAACTGACCTGCCAGGCCTCCCTTGGGCTTCATGGAATGACAGAATTGTTGGAAGGGGCCTCAAAGACCATCAAGATCCAACCCCCTGCCATGGGCAAGGACACCTCCACCAGAACTTTCCACAGGCTCCACTGAGCCATTACAACATCCAGGTGCACACCTGCCTTGGATCTGAGCTGCTCTCCAAAGGTGCCTGCTGTGGGAAGTGGATTTGTAGAGTTTCAAAGCCTGACAAGGAGGCTCACACAGTCTTGTACACCTGCATGCAAACTTTGAGAAAAAGCATGCTGACTTAGGAAGGCCATGGGATAGGACAGACATTGTTGAGAGAGAAATGGAACTGGAAACACATTTCAAGGGATGGCCTTGCAAATAAGATGAGATACTTTGGAGGAATAGAACTGTGAAAGATGCTTTGTAGTAAGACCCACGAGAGGTAATTTTAGATGATTGGCTTTAAGGCATTAACAGCATTGTGTGGCAAAAGCTGATGGGCCAAAAAATGCTTACAATGGATTGTAATTAGGAAATAGTTTGGCTTCTGAGTGTGATGGCATCTGTACATCTCACCCTTCACATGAGACTGAAAATGGAATAAAAGTCTTTAAAACGTCTCTCAGGAGCCACCATCTCTGGGTCAGAAAAGGGATTTTTCTGACATTTTCTCCCTCTGATTGCCTGATGCAGCAGCAGTGACTAGTGTCCTAAATTACCTTAAATTTATGTGGTGTGGATCCAGGTCTGAACACTCCCTGTGATGATGGATCTCAGAGGAGTTAATTTGGAAACTTCTGCATCATTTATCTGTGTAATTCCCCAAGCCTGGGCTGCACTGACTTATTCTAAATAACAAAATTGGTACTTTTGGACAAGGATCTCTTAATGCTTTGCTTGCCCAGCATGACCTGTTGATAAGTGGGGAATACCCAGCAGCCAAAATTGGAGAAGAAACCTCCAAAAAGCCCAGCCCTTTTGCTCCAAGCTTGTCGGAACTTCTGTACATCCCCATGTTGTGTGTTATTTCTCAGATTTTCAAATTTCAAGGCCTCCCTCAAAGCTTGGACAGTTCCTCACTTTCATGCCATCTTAAAAGGGACCAGAGAGGCCCTGGAGTCCTTCTGCAGGAACGTCTCAATCAAAGGTGTCATGAAAGGGGTTTAATTTCAAAAGCTCTGAATTACCCCTCGATCAGGAAGGACGTGGTAATGGTGGAATTGCTGAGCTCAGGAGGTTAAAGAATGAAGGGGAACTCGCAGCTAACATCTGTGACACACCGAGCCAGGATGAGAGAGCCTCTGTCCTCAGAGCAGCTATCAAAGGCATTTCCCCGTTCCCATGCTTTTGGGAGATTTTTAATTACTCTGATGTTTGTTAAGAGTCACTCGCGGCCAAAGGAGTGGAGTCTTAAATTCGAAGATGCATTTTTTTTATTTTTTTTTTTTTTACTTTGCTCCCAGAAATAACGGCTGAGCAGCAAATCAACCCCAGCGAGGCAAGGAGGATGCAGTGAGCTCAGAGCTGCTCTGAAGCCAGATCAAATATCAGTTCACATAGCAGCCCCTGCCTCCATCTGCACGAGGATGATGACAGGAGAAGCGCTTTGAAATCCTCCGAAGAAAAGCATCCAAGACGGTGCTCTCCTGGGAAAGCCTCTCCTTTCCTGGCGTTCTGTTCCCCGGTAGCTCTAATGCCAGAGGTGCCAGGTGGTGAACCTGTTGTGTGGGGAGGGGCAGGGGAATCGGAGAAGGGGAATTAGGCAGGTGTTTAGCAAGGCAAGCAGCAGCCATTCAGCGCTGGCATCCCTGGCTTCACCTCCCAGCCACCTGGAGGAACCCGGACTCTGGTGGTGATTGGGAAAAAACCACTGGAACAATGAGGAGCTGGGGCCACGCAGGTGAAATGCCAAGCAGGACTTGGGTGGGAGGGGTGGAGGAGAGTTCAGGTGTGTAACCTGGGTGAGCTACAGCCACACAGCCAGATTTCCTTAGAGCAAAACATCCTTGGAGGAATGGGATTGGGATGGTGCTCATAGATACCGGGCACAGCTTTGTCCCCAGTGTGTGGAGCTGCTCTCGGTGTCTCACTGGCAGTTCATGATCTTCCTGCTGGCACACCAGAGCCTGGCTTAGCTGGGGAATATTGCATAAGCCTCACTGGGGACCTCGAGAGCAGATTAATTCCTTGAGCATCTTCCCTCTTGCCGCCGGTGAAGTCTGCTGCTCCGACGAGATCCAGGGAGACAGCTGGGCAGGGCTGAAACCTCCTCCAGACAGATAAGGCATGGGAGGAAGAAAGATATCCATCCCTTCCTCCCAAGCCCAACTGGCTTTTTGGGAGAAACCCTTTCTTGTGGCAGCTTGCAGTGTCTAGCTGTGGAAGGAGCCTCTCTCCAGGTACCATGATGATGATGATGGTGATGGTGATGATGGTGAGACAGCCAAGTTAAGGACAGAGTGTGATCAAGTCCCTCTCCCTTCCCCAGACAGAGCTCAGACTGGGAAAATGCTCTGGATGCGGTGGCCCTGTAATTATGTAATTCTTCCTCGTTATCTTTTCTAATTGTTCTCAGTGCTGTTTCCCAAACTGATTGGAAACAATGGCAGATGGGGGTGAAGTGGGAGGCAGACGTGAGCGTGGCAGGCTGCCAGCGCAGCACAGCGCTCTCCAGAAAGGGAGAGAGGAAAGGAAAATGAGGGAAAAGAAAAAAAAAAAAAGAAAAATCCACTGTGGAGACTTGGATGCCAGGACCTGAATCGAGAGGACACCTGAACCACTGCCAGGCTGGGAGGTGCTGCCTGGGGATGTCTCATTCAGGCTCATGCATATGCAATTTTCTGTGTTACATTCAAGAAATTCCAAGCCTTCCCCCATCCCTGGCACACCTCTGCTCCCGCAGAGCTTTGCTCTTTTCTTTTTTTCCCCCCCAGCACTCCAGTGATGCAGTTTGAACCCTCACTGGAAGGGAAGAATCTGTGGTCTTCTCCCTCTGGCACTGAGTTGTTTGTTTGCTTGTCTATGGGCAAAATGAATTTAAAAAGAGGATAGTTTGGCTTGCTGCATTTGGGGGTGAGTGCAGGGCAGAAGGAGGGGCCTGGGGAGGAGGAACTGCAGTGAGATTTCCTCTTATTTGGCACAGGTTTCAGGGGAACAGCGGGGTGCAGATCCCCAGGAGCTTGTTTTTGTCACGTTGGCTCATTTTCTCTGCTGCTTGTCTCCCCACTGCCCTCTCCTTGTGTGGATGAGGGTTTTTTTTTTGCAGGGAGGTGCATCCCAGAGGTGTTTGGGGATCCAGCAGAGCCCCCTGCCCTCCCCTCACTGCCAATCCTCTTTTGCACCACAGTGGGAAGGGGAAAGCTCACACTGCTGCTGGAATTTTTGTGTAGAGAAGGCCAGAACAAGCCTGAGTGGAATTCAGAGCACCAGTTTCCCGTGGCAGGGGGAGAGGACAGATGTCTGTGGGGTCGTGGGGCATCCCACAGTTGGCAGCATCACCACCCCTGTGAGAGCAGGGCTTGATTATGGGATGGGGGCTGCCCCTACAGAAAACAAACCCTCTTTGTCCCTATGGGATCAGCACCAGGCTCTGGAGGAGGCTCTGAGCCACCCCTGGATGATCTACGTGGTGCTTCACCTGGATGATTTACCTGGTGCTGATTTGCCTTTCCTCATCCCAGTCTCTGAGTGTTTCACTTCTGCCTCAGCCCCCATGTCCTGGCAGCGCTGGGAGCTGGACAAGCTGCTGAGGGGGGAAAACAGAATTGATCAGAGCTGCCCTTTCCTCCTCCAAACCCAGAGCTGTTCTGCTGTTTTTCCATCACTGCTGACAACCTCTGTGTGCCTGCAGACTGCTGCTGCTGCCAGCACTGTCCCAGCTGGCCCAGCCTCTTTGGCTTCTCTGCATGGTTTTCCAGGATGGAGAGGGGAAATTCTGCCTGGGGTTTGTCCTTGGTGTTGGTTTGGAGGTTTCCTTTCTGCTGCGGGGTGAGTGGGGTCAGGGAGATGGGGCTGGAAGGAGCAGGAGCTGGAGGCTGGAGGTGGGGTGATTCAGCTCTGGCTTGGGTTGGGATTTGAGGGGTTTGAGCTGTGGTGATCTCCAGCCACCCCTGGGCAGGAGTGGAAGAGAAAGAACCAGCAGGGAATGGCAAAGAGATGAATCCCAGCTCCCAGCACTGCTCCCTGGGTGCCACCAGCCAGGTGGGCACCACCAGCAGTCGCTCCTGTGGGTCTGGACAGCAGATTTGCTTTTGCATGAACCTGGGCAGGGCAACTTTTGTCAAAGGCTGGAGAAGTTCCCTTTGCTGTCTCTTGAGTGCTGAGTCCTGGGCTCGCTCAGTGCTTGCTGCCAGGCACACAAGTTGATGGTTGGCAGAAGCATTTCCCCAGCAGTGCTTCTTTTTGGCTGCATAAATACACGAACTCCTTCCTTTTGCTCAGTAGACTTTTTGCCTCAGAAGTTCCCATGATGATACAGCACTGGGAAAAAAAAAAAACCAGTTCTTTCTATCAGTTTTGTATTTGGACATTTTAATTCCATTTTTTTTTCTCCTGGGCTTGTCCTTTTCCTTGCGTTATGAGGCAGAAAGAACAAAAGATCCCTCTATCACTTTCTAATATTCCTTCATCATCCCCCTTCACATTCATCTCCTCTCTGAAATGCTCAGTCTGAGAGCTCCTGCTAATCCCTCCTCATGATGGCCATGACCTTGATCAGCCTTGTCACAGCTCCCTGGACTGTATTTGGGGCAGATCAGTGCCTTTTGGGAGGGGTGGCAATCCCCTGTGCAGTGGCATGTCCGTGGAACTTGGGACAGGATGTCTCATCTCAGACAAACAGGGGAGCCCCACCAATGCTGGATTGTGGAAGAGCATCCTCAGGGGAATTATTGGTGGATGTTCTACCAGAAGATGTGATGCTGAGGGAGATTTTTTTTTTTCTCCACACCAGCCACTAAGGCAGGACCTCAACAGTACCTGGCACTGGGATGGAGGGGCTTGATGCTGTTCAAGATTACAACGACACGGACTCCTAGGTCAGAAGGCTGAAATGACTCCAATCTTTATTTCCCAGGAATTTCTTCCCTTTATACTATTTTACAAAGAGCCACCCAAGGGGTGGAAGAAAGACAAACTTCTTCAACTACGTTGGTCAAGTCAGAGGGACATCAAGAAAAGATCCCTCCTAGGGAAAGGAATGTAAACAAAGGTTACAGATAGGAAAACATGTCTCTTGTTGACAGAACAGTGTCTGGGAAAAAGCTTAGAGAACCCAAACATCACAGCATGAACCATGGCTACAGGGGCTGGTGTTGGGATGAGGACTTTGAGAGGAGTGGGTGTGAATGGGGAGGAAATACCACCTCCTTCCCAGGTGCAAACCTTTCCTCTGGAAGAGGGAAATCATTCTCCCTCCAGTCCCAGGATTGATTTATTTATTAATCTGTGTGTGTGTGTGTGAGGTGTGCATTTACATCACTTTCACCACACATTTGCATGGCTTTCTTCCCTCCTTTTGCAGAACACAATCCCAGGACTGTCTGTCGGGAAATATGATCAGAGCAACTCATGTTATTTCAGTGTGTTTCACGCAGTTGTTTTTCTTCTATTATTAGTCTTTTTCTTTTTTTTTTCTCTCTTTCACTTCCTTTCTTTCCCAGAGTAGAACAAACACAGTTAGACTGGCAGAAAATTGGCAAGCTTCAGCAATCCAGAGGCAGTCATTTTTTCCTAAGTATCTTAATGGAGTCTGTATTTTTTTTTAGTTGTTTTCTCAGCCTGCAGGTTGTTTGAGTATTTAAAAAAAAAAAAAGAGAGAGACAATTCATCAAACCCCCTCCCCTCCTCCTCTTACCAACCCCTTTTAGAAAGTCCATGAACCTACAAGAACTCTTCTGAGTTATCCTTATTTCAGAAGCCTGCTGAATTGGTCACAGGCATTTTATGAAGGAGGTAGAATTATCCTCCAGGCTAAGTTTTGGATAAAAACATTTACACAGAAACCAGACTCACCTGCATCAGCACCCTTGCAGCACTCCTGCTGTCCCTCCATCCTTCTCCCTGGTGTGGTGTTGTTGTGATGGTGGTGTTTTGTTTTTTTTTTTTTTTTTTTTTCCCTGCAATATTCTGTTTTTCATTTAAATCTCCTCCAGGTCCCTGCTCCCTACAGACCTTGTTTTCTTCTGCACAAAGGCAGCAGCACCAAAGCTGTTTTCTCCTCTTGGCCAGGAGAGGTTGGGTATCTGGAGAAATTTCTTTTCCAGGAAAGTTTTCAAGCACTGGAACAGGCAGCCCAGGGTAGTGGTGTCCCCATCCCTGGAGGGATTTGGGGGTATGGGTTGGTGGCAGTGCTGGGTTCGTGGTTGGACTTAATGGTCTCAGAGAGTTTGTGAATGAATCTGTGGTTCATTTTCCTGGATTTGTCTGTCTCAGCTGATGAGATGATCTCTGGATCCACACCCCTCCTGACATGGTCTCAGGTTTCCTGATTTGAACCATTAAGTGGAATTGGTAGTGAGTACAGTCAGGGTCTTGGTTTCTGGTCATAAAAAATCCAGAGAAATTTCCTTTAGAGCTGAGCTGGGGAATGCCAGCCTCTCTCTTCCAGCCAAGTTCCTCAGCAGGGCCTTGCTTTGGTTCTGTTTACCTGAATCTCCCAGCTGTCTGTGGATTTGCAACCCATTGTACCCAGTACAAAATCCTAAGGAGTATTTTTTTATTTTTCTTTTTTTTTTTTCTTCTTCTTCCTTTTTTCCTTTTTTTTTCTTCTTCTTCCTTTATTTTTTTCTTTTTTCTTTTTTTTTTCTTTTCTTTTTCTTTTTCTTTCTTTTTTTTCAGGAGCAGTGATTTTGCTTCCTGTTTTTAATGCCTTTTTCTCTCTGATGAGTCTGAGTCAATACACTATTTTTTTTTTTTTTAGTGATGAATAAACTTTGCCAGCTCAGTTTATCCTTGTGAAAGTTTTTAACAACCTGCCAAACACTCTCTGCTTTGCTTCTCTGGCTCCAGTCTGATTTCTTGTGGTCCTACAACCCCTATAGGTTGTTCTCAACTCCATCCTGTAAATCCATATGGGGATTCCTTAGCCAGTAGTGGCTCCCATTCTCTGTGTCTCTCCTACCATGGCACTGAAACTGCTGGAAAATAGGTTTTAACCTTCAAAGTGAGCATTCAGAGTTGTCTGTAGGTGTAAGATGATGAGGCAGAACATTCACCAGGGGCTGTCATTTACTCCTGCTCCTCACTGGGCCTCCTGATGATCCAAAATCCAGGGCAGAGGACGAGGCTCTTGTTGGAATGAGCTTCCTGACGCTCAGCTCATCTCACAGAAGTGCATTAAGCATTACGGTGTGGACTTGAATAAACAACACAGAGCTCAAAGGGAACTCCTTCATGTGATGAAGATCTATTGAATGACTAATCTGATTTAAAACGAGGCCTCAGAGCCATCCTTCAAGAGGCTCTGTGCCAATATTTCCAAGGGGCCTGGATTTTTCTGTCTCTAACTGCTCTGCACAGGTCGATAGAGCCACGAACTCCACAGGAGAGGGGCTGAGCTGTATCCGGGCTGTGGGCTGTTCATCACTCACACAAAATGATAGGATAGCCAAGACTGTTAAGCTCTCTGTGGCCTACAGAGCAGGGGTGTAGGATATCCATCTTTTTGGCCCCTCCTTGGACAACATCAACCCCCTGAATCAAACCCCTGGACTGAGGATCTCCTGAACCACAGCTGAAAAGGGCTGGTGCCACAAAAACGTTGTCAAGGTCCATCACAATGCCTGTCCCTTCATCTCGTCTTCCAGACCTGTGTTAAACTCAGACACAAAGATCAGGAACGCCTACACCTTCCTTACTTTGCCACTTAAACCCCCTCTGTTTTGGGTGCAGCTCATTGGGAAGCCTGCTCACCTCTGGGCCCCTGAGGAAGCAATTTGCAAGGCAGAAACGCTGCAGTGAAAATCCCAACACGAAGTTGAATTCCTGGAGTTTATTTTCCAAGTTTGAAAGTGACAACTTGTTGGCCTTGAAGATTTTTCACCAGCGCCTGGAATAATCCGGAGGGAGAGATTTTCTTCTTCTTTCTCAGACCATGGGATAATTAGCAGATTTTAATGACTGCTTGAGAAAGCTGGCTAATGAGCTATTAAAAACACCCCTCCCCACCTCCCCTTTTCCCAGTCCCTAAATGAAAGCCCCAAAACAGTCGGTCATCGTTCTGACCGCGTGCGTCTTAAAGGTGTTTTTCTTTTCAAGCTAATTGTGGTTGCTTGGTATTTGCTGGGGAAAACTCCAGTTGGGAATGCAGCAGGATGAAAAATGGCCTGCTCTGCTTCCACAGAAGCATGAAGTGCAGCCAGAGCGGGGTGCAGGGATCGTAGAATCCTTTAGGTTGGAGAAGAGCCCCTTAAGGTTGAGTCCAACCATTAATCTAACGCTGCTACTAAAATTAACTACCAATTTAACCCTACTTCTGACTCACTCATGAGAAATCCTTGGTTCTCTGCTGGCGTCTCTGAGTCCAAATGTGTCCTGTGAGCCAAATTCCTGCCACATGGATGCTGATATCACGTGGTAGCACCAGGGCTGGGACCGTTCGGTGCCACGACCTCTTGTTTTTATAGCCTTTTTCACACTTGGTTTACTACACCTTGTCAGCCCGGCTGCTCTGCCTGGGTGTTCTCTTCAAGTAACAGGAAGAAATTCTTGCCTGTGAGGGTGGGGAGGCCCTGGCCACAGGGTGCCCAGAGCAGCTGTGGCTGTGCCATCCCTGGAATCCTCCAAGGCCAGCTTGGCTGGGACTTGGAGCAGCCTGGGCTAGTGGAAGGCGTCCCTGCCGATTTTGGAAGATCTTTAAGGTCCTTTCCAACCCAGTTCTTCTTTCTGAGCTCGCTGAGTGTTGAGGTGAAGGGAGGACACGGCCGGGGTGGTCTGTGCTTCCCACATGTCTGTCCTGCGTGATGGCGCCCTCGGTGCCTCCCGTCTGTGCTCCTGGAGACACTGACAACTGTTCCTGCCCTCTCCAGCGGAGGTGGACAGCTTTTCAGAGCAAAATAGCTCCACACCCTCTGGCTGTGAACTCTTGATGCTTTTTAGCTCAGGCTCTCAGCATGTTCTCCCCTCATTAGTGCTCCTTGCCTCTTCTCGGGGCTGTTTTCCTCCCTCTTCCCTTCTCCCCCGATGTAAAGTGGTTGCAGAGGGACAAAATGTTAGCATGAGGAGACTGAGGCCCCTTTTTCTTTTTAGTGACATCTTCCCCTGTCACTTGCCATTCTCTTCAAGAGCACTGACGTTGTGCAACCCATGGAGCTGGGGTGGCAGCTCCTGCTCAGGGGCTGTCGCTCTCCCCATCTGCTCCCACCACAAATCCTGCCCTGCCACGCCAGGGAAAGAGCCTCTTCCCTGCTTTTGGGGAGATGCTGACCTGTTCCACCTCTTACATGAGGACAAAGGACCTCAAGGTGACACAAATCAAAGCATGTGGGTTTTTTTTAGGGATTGGCAAATGACAGGGTTTGTTCATTGCTGAGTCCATCTCCTCCAGCCCTGAGGCTCCACATTTGCTCCTTCCTTTGGTATTGGTGAGCATGAACTGGAATTTCAGCTGGAGTAACCAGTGACTTTTCATCAGGTAGTTTGGGTGCTGCTTCTCCCCAGGTCCCATTCAGCAAACGAGAAACGTGGAGAAATTAAATCCTCCTACGTGGCTGATTTCCTTTTCCAACCCCTCATGTGCAGCTCTCTGATCTCACAGTCTGTTGTTATGGAAATAATACAATTACAGCCACTGTGAGTAACGAGGAAACACAGTCTGCCAGAGGGAGGAAGAGGAGACCAGTTTTCCAAGGTTTCCTTAAGTATTTGGTGAGAGGAAGAGGAGGGAGAGACACAAGTGCCACGAGGCAGACCTGTATTGGTTTCCAGCTCTTGTCCTGTTTTTCCCCAAGCATTCACATATTTTTTTTTTTTTTTTTCTCTTCTGTAGATAACAACCAAACCTTGGTCAGTGTGTTCACTGCCGCTCTCTGCTTGGCTAATTAATACTTCTTAATCAAGCCAGCGGAGGTGGACAGCTTTTCAAAACAAAGCAGGTCCCCAGCCTGCAGCTGTGGGCTCTGATGCGTTTCAGCTTTGGCTCCTGATGTATTTCTTCTCTTCATTAGTGCTCCCTCGATCTTCAGGGGGCTGCTGGCACCTCTTGCCATCATCCTTCCCTTCCACTTCCATCCTTCCCTTCCACTTCCATCCTCCCCTTCCACTTCCATCCTCCCCTTCCACTTCCATCCTTCCCTTCCATTTCCATCCTCCCCTTCCTCACCACTGCTTCCACCACTGGTTCTCACAGGTACCTGCTCCTAAGTTGGCTCCTGTCACAGAGTTCCCAGCTCTTCCACTCCTGCAAAACCTCTGGAATTTCTTCTTTCAGACCATGGTAACAAGAGTGGTCTGTGGTGAGGTGATGCCCGGGATCCTGTGGGGGAAGATGGATTGAGAAGCCCCGTGGAGCCCAGGTGCTGCTGACCTTCCTTCCCAGTGCCAACCCATCAGACATGGGTGCATTTGCAAAGACAGCGTTAAAAGAGATGTGAAACAGTGAGGGATGAGGCAGAGAGGAGGAGATGGAGGCTCTGTTTGAGTGTTGGTTATCAAGTCTGTAGGATTTAGGGAAAAAAAATACTTTTATTTCCTGTGCCTTTGTTCAAAAACTCTTTGAACAGTTGAAGATGAAACCTTAATTTTAACTGTCCTAGGGACAGGGAGTATTGCGGTTTCTGGAAGCATCTGACTTGGGGTGATCACTGATTTCTCTGAAGATGAAAATGTTCTTTTATTTGAACTATTTGCTGTCAAGCAAGGGCTTGAATGCCTCCGATAGCTCAGGCCTCGGGCAGTGACCCGTTCCTGAGGCCAGATTGCAAATGACTCTGTGCTGTTCGATCCGACAGCGTTCATTCCTCTCTCCTCCTTCCACCCCCCCCAAAAAAATGCTTCAGGGAGAGAAAGATGGGGAGAAACAGAGTGGAAGCTCTGGAAGGCTTGTCTCAGTTCCCAGCAGTCACATTGCTCTCGTCAAAGCCAGCCGAGTGGAACTGGTGACACTCACCAGAAGAGCTGCTCTAAATTAAGCAAAGCTGCAGAAACTTTGTAAAAAAACCCCAAGAGCTGATGGCTCCAGGCCACAGGAGGGAGAGGTGGCAAGTGTGGTTTGGCCCATGGAGGAAACCAGTCTGGGACAGAGCCCTCTGGAATGGCTCTGCTGAGATCTGCATCCTGTAGGCGTTCCACAGGTCTCCCAGTTTGTTGGAAAAGCAGATGCTCCATCCCTGGAAGTGCTCAGGACCAAGATGCAGCTGGGCTTCGAGCAGCCTGGTTGAGTGGGAGGTGTCCCTGCCCATGGAAGTGGGGTTGGAATGAGATGATCATTAAGGCCCCTTCCAACCCAAACCACCCTGAGATTCCGTGGTGTCCTCTGGGCCAGTGTGAGGAGCAGGGACCTCACTGGGACTTGAACAAGAAGCTGACAAGATGTGCAGGTACAAAACAAGCAGAGGAAGAATTGATGAGGTTTTGTTCAAGGAATTATTCTTGGTTTTGAGTGTCCCATCCTTTACTGCAGTGAGGATATTTACCCCGTTCTGGATAACAGGACAGAGACAGGCTGGGATGGATGCTTATCCTATTTACCTCTTTTTATATCCATTTTACAGCAGCAGGCAGAGTCAGGAGGCTTTAATGTGAATTGGAGTCCCTGTTCTCCCTGTCTGACCAAACCCAGGTGTTTTTAGGTCTGACTCCCTAAGAATCCCTCTAGAATGTAGGAAGAGTTTGAACTTTCCAGGCAGGTCACATTGCTCTGTGGTTACCTTGCTCTGTGGAAATGCCCTGCATTGTGTTTATTTTTGATGATTTCTTCTTGATTATGATGGTATTTGATGATTTCTCCTTAGGCTCTCATACACTTGTTGGAGATACTTAGAGGTTTTTCCCAACCTTAACAATTCTGTGATGCTGTGACCTGGTGATTCGGTTTGTAGGCACTGAGGGCAGGGAAGGATAAGTTGGAGTGTCCCAGAAAATTACAGTCCCACTTTCCTTGTTCTGCTTCCCCTCTTCCCAGCTAGAAAAGAATCTCTCTTGTGTGCAAGGTTTATCATGCACTGGCTGTCTCTCATCCTGGAGAAAACCACTGCCACTTGTGACTTGGGGGATCTTTCAAGATAAAAGAGCCCTGTAAGAAAATGCTTTTCCTGTTGAGCGTTTTGTTATAATTGCAATTTATTTTGAATCGGGGTCTTACACCAAGAATTTAATCTAATTTTGATTATCCAGAGGATTTAAACCTCTTCAGCTCCTGTTTTAACTTGCATAAATAAAACTCCTATCTCCCTTAACTCATATTCCCCAGCAAACCCTCCTGGTAGGGAGAAGTTTCTTTATTGTACCTCATTTCCAGAGCCATTAGCATGAGGATATTGTGCAGAGTGCAACAGACCAAACACAGAGGTCTGGATAACTTTTTCCTGGAAGAAAAAGCTCCCCGTGGCTTTTTTTTTTTTTAAAAAAAAGCACTTTATCTTGCTGATGTACTGCATTACTCAGGGTGCCACCTTTAATTCCTACAGGCTGCTTAAAGGAGGATCCTAAATATTCCTCCCTTAAGGGGCTCTTGCCAAGCCCAGTGCAGCCCTAAGTATGCAGTGAAAAAGTGGGGTGGGAAATGAGAGTCAGGAAGGACCCGAGCCAGTTGCTGGTTTCCTTATTAACAATTAAAGTTTGAGGCAGCATTGAAGAGGGATGTGGTTGTCTCTGTCTCTGTCTGAGACAGAAAATTGCTTCTTGTTTCTGATGGATCCTGCCAGTCTTTGCCAAGGACAGGGCTGCTGTGGCTTACCTGGAAAAAACCTGCTGCAGCCAGCATGGATTTTAACTGAAATGCCTGGGATAATGCTGCATCCAGAACGTGGAGGTGAAGGGTGAACATATTTGGAGTGCTCTGCTCAGGTTCCAGCTTTCAGAGTTTGTTCCACCAAAACCCTCCTGGGTTTGTGTTCCATTTACTGGAAAACCACCTGATAATGCTAAAGAAATCTCTTCTGGTGTCCACTACTGACAGGCACTATAAAATATTGAATGCAACCATGACAATTATACGTCTAATTTATTATTTAGCAGTGTGCATTTCCACTGTATAGGACCAGCCTAAAGACAGGTGTGGTGGGTATAAGAACAATAAATATATCATCTTCTAAATGTCTAATGTGAGTTTAGCCATGGTGATTGCAGACTGATGGAACGAGTGTGTCAAACCTTCAAGAAGAGGTAAAAAAAATCTTCTGCATCTCCAGATAGCACCCAAAACAAACGGGCTCCAGTTTTCTATAGAAATCTCTTCATGGGATCTGAAAAGAAACAGCAAAATCCCGGTTAAATACTAGTTAGACACAATTATTGTTCTTCCTTTAATCTAATTAAGGCTTCAATTTAATGAGAAAAGCAATTAGCATCTGAAAAGACGAGAGGGGTGGTAGAAACAGTGGAGGAGGCAGGTCCCACACAGTGGGAGAGAGGAAAAAACGCTCTCAGTATCAGTGCAGAGGGGAGATGCCATCACTGTATATGGCCATACAACCAATGGCTCTGTGCAGCCCATGGTCTTTAATTTCAGTGAAAACAGGAATTTTAGTTCCCCAAATTGATTTTGAAAATATTTTGCGAATTTACAATAAAGGCCAGCAATGAAAAAAAAAAAAATCTGAGAAGGGTTTTTTGTATATCTTTTTTTAAATGAAAATATGTTCCTCCCATCAGTTCTCTTCGTGATCTTTTTTAGTTCATTTTTGTGGTAGAGTCGTGGTTTTGTGCTAACTCTGTAGTTTCCATGAGGACGTTTGGTTCTCTGGATGAAATGCGCTGTGTTTTGGAATGATCCTGCATGGAATGATCCAGGGGTTTGCATGGATATCTTGTGGAGCAGTTACAACGGAGTTTGAGTTCCTTCCCAGAGAAACAAGGCGAGAATGGAAAGTGCCAAGGTCTGGTTTCATTTTGATTTGTTGGCGTGTGGAAAGTTTGATGGAAGAAGTGATCACACTGGAGAGGCTGCTTGGGAGCTGGGGGCACGGATTGGGGGAATGCTGCCACCAAGGCAAGGTCTTCACTTGACACAGCTTCTAATTATTTAATTGCCTATGCACAAAATCCAGCATGGGAAAATATCTGGTAGTAGAAGTGTAGAGATGTTGGGAGATTTTTTTTTTTTTTTAGTGTGGTAGTTGTAGGGAAATACAATTGGAAACTCGGAAACTGGTGAAAGGAATAAGCAGTTAAGACTAGGAAAGAAAAAATTTGGAAGGAAGGGTGCAGAGGCAGAATAACCGCACTTGGGGATATTATTGCAATGACCTTAATTCCAGCACATGAATGCAGTGATTCCGAAGGTGTTTTGAGAAAATATGGCTGCAAAGGGATGCTTTTGAGAGATGTGACCCAAACCCATATTAGCTGCATCCACAGAGGGATGTGGAGTTATCCTAGCGAAGACAGGATCCATGGGATGGCACTGAGGGATGTGTTGGCCAAGCAGCGGAGAGCTGCTGTAAAGACTGCCAAAACGTCAGCCCAGCTCAGCAGTAAGAGGATCCCAGCCTGGGAAGTGCTGGGATGGGATTATATCGAGTGCCTTCCACACACAAATGTATTTCAGAAAGTGTCACAGAAGTAATTGAAAAACATCAATAACCATTGATAAAAACACAGGACTGGACACGCCTGGCGGAACCTCTGTCCGCAGGAAGCCAAGAGTGAGGATCCATAAAGGATTGAAATGAATTGTTATTCCCTTGCTACTTAAATGAGATTCACGGGAAAGTTGCTGATTTTTGCATGAAAAGATGACCTTGTCCTGCAACCAGATAAATCTCTAAAGTCTTTCCACCCGTTGGAATTGCTTTATTGGAGTTGTGCGAGGAATTTATTCGGTCCTCAGTCAGACAGTTTTGCTGGAAGCAGCGCGCTTAGCTGAAGTTAGGGATCCCAAAGCATTAATTTTCCTCTACCCTTTAAGCTAAAGACTGGGTTAGCATTTGGCCAGGAGCCTTACAACCCCAAAGTGGCAGAAGCTGGAGCACTGGAACAATGGGGTGCGTGGTATTTTCTGGAATGTGCTGATGCTTTGGCAGGACGTTAAGCGTGAGTTGTTAAAAGTTTTAGTCCCGACTTCCTTGTGATTGTTTTTAATGGACAGTGCCCCACAGTCCAAACCAGCAGACTGAGGTTATGGACCTCAGCATCCTGGCCAAGTCTAGCTTAGGCCTTCAAAACAACTTGAGTGGGATTAACTGTTCCGTGGGAATTTTCAGAGTTCTTGGAGTTATGGACTATTTTCTTATTAAGGCTGTCATGCAAAATGTTTTCCTCATATTTTCTCACCTTTTTATGTGGCTAGAGAAGGTGCCTGGGGACCAGAGACTAAAAAATCACGGAGTCCTAATACTATCCAGATCTTCAGGTGTTGAGTAGGAAGGAATATTAAGTGGACCATCTAGAGATGATGTGAAGGGTTTTATGACCACCTGTGGAACCCTTCCTGGGAGAATTTGGCTTTCATGGAAACCAGGGCTGAGATTCAGAATCCTTCTAGGAGACTTAGTCTAAGGTTTTCACTAAATTACTCCTTTTCTCTTTTTCTGAGGTTTTCTATCCATGGCTGAGAAGGGAAGGGTTAGTACAAAGCTGTAGGAAGGGAAAGGAGACGTGGAAAGGGTGGAGGCAAAAGCAATGCACACTTTAGAATCATGGAATGGCTTGGGTTGGAAAGGACCTCAAAGATCATCAAATTCCAGCCCCCTGCCTTGGGCAGAGACACCTCCCACTATCCCAGGCTGCTCTAAACCTTGTCCAGCCTGGCCTTGAACACTTCCAGGGATGGGGCAGCTACAACTTCTCTGGGCAACACTCACAGGGAAAAAATTTCTTCCTAATATCTAATCTAAATCATCCCTGTCTCCCAGATGGATGTTGCATGGCTAGGCAGAGGGTTGGGAAGGCTGTAAAGATTAAGGGATGTGGGATGACCTCTGCAGTTGCAGAGAGAAAAGCTTTGTATCAGGATCAGGAAAGCAGGTGCAGGAAGGTTATGGGATGGGGAATAAGGATTCCTGTATTTCACCCTGGCCTGTGAAGTGAGGAAACATCCTGACACTGCTTTGTTGTGGGAAGCAAAGGGGTAGAAGTGGGACATTAAACTTGGGACAAAGCAAGCAAGAGGAGAGCCACTTGGATCCCATGGGAATGTGGGGTTGAAAGAGGCTGAATCCTCAAGCCAGGAGCTCTGCTAGGACTGAGCTCTCTTGTCTTCTCATGCGTAACAAAACATTTTGGCTGTCTCTGATGCTGTGCTGCTGATTCCTGCCTGTCTGAAATCCCTGTCTGATCACTGAGCAACATTTGGAACTCCTGTTCCAGCCCTCACCCTTCCCATAAATTTTGGACTGATTTATTCAACCTCCATCTCAAATGTCCAAACTATTTTGGTGCCTGATTGTTGTCTGGTGGTGGCTGCTGGTCCCTCCCAGAGCTCTGATTTTTTTTTTTACCTTCTCCATCCCCCATCCCAGCAATGGGTCAGCTGGAAGAGACAGAGGATTCCTTTAGGAATCTCTGTGCCTGTGATGGGAACTGTGTTTCCACTCAGATCTCCTGTGGGTTGGTCAGTGGAACAGAGTGTTGTTTGCACGTGGTGTTTCCTCAGACAATTTTTTTTAATGTTGTTACTTAGTCCACATTGGAATCCCCACATTTCCCCCTTTTCTCTCAGATGTATTTGATCAGAGGCTTTCATGTAACTGCTGGGAAAGGCCTCCCTCACCAAAATGCCTCTGTTCTTGAAAGCATTTTTTTAAGGATTTAACACAGAAGATCTCTCTATTGAGCCATAGTCCTGGTGGTCCTAGGAGGGCCCATTTCTGCTGAGATCTCTGCTCTTGCTTTCACTTGGCAGTGCCACCTCTGTGCCCTGAAAGCCCAAGGCAAAGCACCAACCTCATTTAGGACAAGGTCTGCACTCAAGAGTTGTGTCCTTTGCCCCAGCAGTGTTCCCTCTGCACCTTTGGGAGGAGGGTGTAAAAGCATCTGGTGAAGCAGCAGCTCTTTAAAGGGATCTCCAGTGCCTGGAATGTTATAAATCAGCTCCTTACCTGGGTGTTAGCAGTGAGGATCTCAAGCCCTGTATGCTGGGGATTTGGAGGGTTTTCCTCTGAACTTTACAGACATCAGAGCACCCTGCAGGGACTGAATTCAAGGGCAGCTGAAGTCCCCTGTCCTCTGCCAGCAGCCTGCAGTCACTACCCTGTCCTTAGGATCAGTTTCATGGGTGGCATTTCCAAATCCAGCAGAACATCCCAAACTGTGTGAGCAAGGAGGAGAGGAAAGCCAGGTCTCTCTTAATCCCACTTAAAGGAAATCTGGGTGTGGATGAGGATGCAGCTGCAAATCCCCCACTTAGCTGAGTCTGGGTTGTGGGTGACAGTCCTGCAGTGCCCCAGTACTCAGAAAATGAGAACTGGGAGTGGAATGGGAACTGGATCCCAGATCCATTTGGGATGAAAAGGTAGCACAGATGTGTAAATCCTCAGTAATATTGATGTGGGTAATGCCAAAGACAACCTGTCCATCCCTGACCACTGTGCTGTGAGTCAGGCTCACAGGGAGGTTTAATGAGATGGGACTTTACCCTGAACCTGATGCTCGAGACAAACCCCGTTTTATTTCCAGTCTTCCAAAGCTGCTGCAGCTCTGCCTCAGCTCCCTGATGGCAGATTCCTGCTGGTGCCATATGGAGGAGTCTCGCAGAATTAATCAACAAACTTTTCATTTTAACGAACTTCTGGCCTGAGGAGTTCTGTACCTACACTGAGGTCCTAGAGGATGTTGAAAAATAGGTAAGTGTAGTAATTTTACATTTGCAGAGGGGCTCATCCTCAGCTATGCCATGGAATCACAGAACATCCTGGGTTGGAAGTGAGCCACAAGGTTCTTTGAGTTCAGCTCCTGCACAGACACCCCAAAATCCCACCCTGTCCCTGGGAGGATTGTCCAAACTCTCCTGGAGCTCTGGCAGCCTTGGGGCTGTGCCCATTCCCTGGGGATCCTGTTCAGTGCCCCACCACCCTCTGGGGGAAGAACCTTTTCCTGATCCTGCCAAAATCTCGCCCAACACAGCTTCATGCCATTCCCTCAGGCTCTGTCATCTCAGTGACACTTGGATGCACACCAGGGTTTGTTTCTGCTAAAATCCAGAGGATGTTTCTCTGCTGAGCACCCTCATTGCTGCTTCACAACCTGCTTTTTATCCTCAGAAGTTCCAGTGTGGAAATTTTTTTTTTTTTTTGCCCTCTATGCTTCTAAGCAATTCTAGAGAGCAAGAGGGATAAGGGGACTAAAGCTGTTGGCTTGGGACTTGATAAATATTTTCCCTCTGGAAGATTTAGTGTTTGCAGGAGGTGTGTGATTGATTCCGCCGGTCACTTAATTGAAGCAAAATGAAAAGCGAATTTCCAATAAGCTAAACCATTATTCATCCGAGATCTCAAACCTGTACCCAGTCAGCCTCCAGCAAACCTTGGGCTCCATGTGAGTTATCAGTGCAAGGCTTGGGAAGATGTCTCTCTTTTATTCCTGTGCACTGGAGGTGACCATGGGTGCTGCTGGGGCACCACAGCATAAAAATGCTGCACAGGATTTTCATTCAGCTCTGGTGGGGTGCTGCGAACACTCGGATATTGCAGGGACAGGAGGTCCAATAAATAACCCAGGAGATGAATGGCTGGAGGGGAAAGTGGAGTTGGAGTCCACTCACTCTGTTCCTTGACACCTTGGGGGAAGTTTTGCTTGTGCCTGGTCAGAGTTTTCAGTGTTAACTTCAGCAGAGCTGGGGACTGGCTGCTGAAGTTTCCAGCAGAGTGAAATGAGATGAATAAAAAAGACAAGCGTGGCACTTAATTGCAGCTCCTCCTGGAACCAAATCTGTCAGCCTTTAAACAGTGACATGACAGCAAACAACACAATACTCCGCGCAGCTGGGATGGGGAAAACGTGCAGGCAGAAGCTGGATTGGTTTTTATTTCCATTTGCAGTGAGCCTGGAGTCTGGGAAGGCTGGAGGCAGCACATCCCACATCCCTGCCAGGCACTGAGTGCCAAGTCTACCTGGCCAGGACCCAGAGTGCTCCTCCTGAATTGTGTCATGAGAGAGAGGCTGGTGATGAGACAGGGTGACAAGGGCTTGCCAGGAATGTGGCAGGAGGTTTATGCAGCCAGGTAAAATGTCACTGAAGCATTCCACAGCCCTGGAAGTGTCCAAGGCCAGGTTGGATGAGGCTTTTGAGCAACCTGGGATAGTGGGAGGTGTCCCTGCCTGTGGCAGAGGATTGGAGCTGGATGATCTTGAAGGTTCCTCCTGACCCAAATCTTTCTCTATAATTCTATTATATGGTTTGATGATTAGTGTTAATAGAGGGGTGTCCTCTCTGGGGGGAAATTCTGGGCAGCAAAGGATGGGTTGTTCTTGTTGAGCAGCTGCAGCTTCATGTCAAAGCCCAGTACAATCCCTTCAGAAGTCCTGCTGCAGTGCATGTGGGCAGGGTGGTAACTTGTTAGGAATACGATAGGAGTTTGGGGACTAAAGTTTAATATATAGCTCCTATAAAATATAATAATCGTGGCCTCCACATGTTCAAGCCAACTCCCACACATGGTTTGGATTAATGATGGGGGTGGGTGTAGTGACCATGCTAGAGAAGAAAAGCTCCTTGAGCACTAACATCTCTTGAGTTAAAATGTGATCCCAGTAGCCTTAAAAACCAGGATATTCATCTTTATTCAGAGTCAAACACGAGTAAGGAATGTAATCCCAAGTCCTAATGCAGAGATCATGGGTACAGAAGGGAAATCTTTGGGCTGAATGGGAATCTCACAGTTAAAAACCCAACCTGCAGCAGTGTGTTGGTGATGGTATTTCTTATTGTGGCAAATGGATTTTATAGAGAAATCAAAGCAAAGGCAGAGCCAGAATTGCTCACAGAATTAAGGTTTGCCTTCAATGAGGGACTGAATTTCTGAGGCTGGCTTTTGTCGTGCTTCCTTTGGCAACCATCCCTGTTCCTCTTTCCCTCCTTCCCTGTAGCATTCCAGTTCAGACTGCCAGGACATCCCAACTCCAGGCGAGCAGGGCTGAACTGCCCAGACCAGCACCTTGCCAAGCCCTTCTGACCAGAGTCAGAGGAGCACAGGGAGCCCAGGGGACACAGCTGTAACTGTGGGCTGTGTGGCAGTAGCATTGCACTACACTGGCTGATCCAATTAACTTCACTCTTTGGTCATCACGCTCATCAATGCCCCTCTATGAATGTGAAAATGTATGGAAAAACATAATGTAAAAACACTCAGTGGCAGGAGAGCTTTGTTTGAGCTTTTGGGGTGGGTAGGGATGTGTTTTATTAAAATAAGCAGGTCCTGCTGAGTTCTAATTCCACAAATTCGTCCCAGTGGTGCCTGAGGAGAGCTGCTCGAGTGCTTTGCCATCCATGACCCTGGGGACCATTTTTGGGGAACAGCACAGATTTCTCACAGTGCTCCAAGGAGATGCTCCTTTATAGGGAGTTAGAAAGTGAGGGATGGATCATGAACCCCACGTGAGTGTGTGTGCAGATGTAATCAGAGGGTACAGCCCGTACCATGTGTGATTTTATGTCAATTCACCTTTTCTTGCATCCATAATATTTGTGTGGTGACCTGCAGGTGTTTTGTTTAAATGAATTGGGCTTGGAGGGATCACACCCTTCCTGAGGTGTGTTGCGGCTATCAGCGTGCTTGGCATCACCCGCCCCTATTCATCCTTGGATGGAAAGGAGCTCAAACCCCTCAGCCCAAACTGCTCCAGCATTGCTGTTTCTCTGAGCCTGTCCACTCGCTCGCTGTCTCCACAGAACCCACAGGCTGCTGGGGAAGGAGGCAGGTGAGTGATGGCAATGTTAGTTATATTTTCCAGTGGCTTTCCCTCGGCGCCGCCGCCATCGACCTCGGCTGAACCCGCGGCACTCACAAAAATGAGAAACATTTCTCATCACAAGCCCGGGCCCTGGGCTCTGTCATTTTTTTTTTTAAACACCTACCAGGCTCCACGTGCTGAGAGAGGCTGGGGAGCAGGTCCAGTGACATCCAGCTGAGCTCCTGGGGACTTTGGAATGAAGCAGGAAAAGGAGCTGCTGCCCTCAGCAAGGCCAAGCAACTCGGCCTCACCTCTGAAATTTCCTCCAGTAACCTGCTGGGTTTTTCTGCCTTGCCCCAGCCAGCTCTAGGTTATAGAGAAGGAAATGAAAATTGTGTATGTTTGTAACTGGAGAGCTGCCCAAAATATGGACACAACCCAGGGATTAGAGAGTGTCAGAGTCATGCTCCACCATGGAATGATGCTGCTGCTCAGCTCCTGTGGTTGGGAGGGAGCAGCAGTGGCATCCAGGGTATCCTGAAGCCTCAGCAGCTGCAAACCCAGCAGCTTTCCTTCTTCCAGCCTTGCTGAGTCTGACAGCATGGCCCATGCCCCCCAAAATGCATCCAAAATGCATCCAGCAGTGGGAGTACCCATTGCTGAATCAGTGCCTGATTTTATCATTGAATTGTTGAATGGGTTGGGTTGGAAGGGGCCTTCAGGATCATCCAATTCCATCCCCTCCTACAGGCAGGGACATTTTCCACTAGACCAGCTCACTCCAAACCTGGCCTTGAAGAGAGGTAATAAAACCTGGGAATGTTCGTGCAACCTCTGGATGTTGTGTTGAGCAGGCTGGTTTGGGGAGGGTGTAAAATCATTTAAAGCCAAACTTTGCCTCTCCCTCTCAACCTTTGAGGAGGCTCAGCCTCTCAGACTGGCAATGAGATCCACTTAGGTCCCTGGAGTCCCATCACAGCAAGAGAAGGGATGGTAATGTCAGTCAGTGCCAGGCTATTCCTTCACTTACTTTGTCCAGCCAGAATGTTCCTGCTGAGGGTAATGGCGTTTCCCCTCTTTCCTCCTCTCTTGGAGAGTGTTTCAGAGTCTAATAAATGCTGCTCTCAGTATATTTCTGTGGATACCACTCAAGTTTCTTCCAGACATCCCTTGTGATAATCAGTCAATATCCTTCTTTAGAGCCATTTCATCCTCCTGCTTTCCACCTTTGCTGTTTATCCGAGCCGAGCTCCACAGCTGAGCCCTAGTGAACTCCACACACCCTTTTCCCAGTCTGTAGAAAGCTGGATTAGCTTTTCAGTAGCCCGGGTTGTCTTGTGAGGGGGGAAAAAAACAGGTGTGTTAGAGGGCAACCAATTTATTTGTTTAATATTCTGAGAGCAGCAGCCTCTTGTTTCCTCTGTCACGTGTGCCTGTGTATAATAAATCTTCTGGGAAGCAGGGGTGGATAGATCGGGAAGGTTTTTCGAAACCAGCCCGTGCTGTGTGGAGTCATTTGGTTTGCTGAGTGCCCAGGCTGCAGCAGAGTGCAGAGAAAATTGCTCTGGCAGGAGCAAGAGGTCTGAGATGTTTGGCAGCAAGAGCTGTGGAGGGCAGGAAGTTTCCCAGCTCCCCGGTGCTGCAGGTGGGAGGGAGCCTTCAAGGACGTCGCATCTCTTAATATCCACTTTTGTGTCGGCGTTTGCTGCGGTTTGGGATCACACCCAGGTCTCCTGAGACTCTAACAGGGACCTGGGCACCTGGAGCATCCTTCATCCTCAGCTAACAGGCTGATAGTGGCCTTTCCCTGTGATTGGCAGGACAGCACATCATCCACAGGGGATGCCTCTCCCCAAAAAGCTGGCGGAGGTTTGTTTTCAGCCCAGCTGTTTCTGCTGCCTGTAAAACACGCTACAAACGCCTCATCTTAATGCCCAAAAGGATGCAGCCACACGCCCCTCCAGTGGCACTAATAACATAATGGAAAATGAAATTAATCCACCTGCTAAACCCCAACATGTCACCAGATAATTATCAGCAACACACAATCTCCTCCAAGGAAGATCTTATTCTATTAGAGAGAAATTGGCCTACACTTTAGCTGCAAGAATGACAATGTGCTCTTTAGATGAGGTTTCCAGTCTTGGAGTTAAAGCATACAGAGATCTCTGATAAGCAGCTTTTTTTTTTTTTTTTCCCAGAAAACTCCGAGGCTTATTTTGAAATAAGGCGATTATAATTATTTTCAATAACGATTGTTTTTGCAAACTTGCATCTGGGGTTTAGATGCCGTCTAATCTTGCACAGTTAAGAGTTCTTGAAGGTCAGATCTTTCTACTCAGCATGGAGTTCATGGACTAACACAACAATGAGCGTCTTCAGTACCTCTAAAAGAGTTAATTTGCAAATCCCACCTGATCTGAGTAATTAAAGGACCCATGATACACTCCCAGGGATTGGTAGGAAGGATGTGATCACCTAATGAATGAACACTGGGGCAATCCCTGGCTTGCTGGGTGATGTGGGCAGGCTCCTCTCTCTCCATTCCCCCACTTTTTGGCAGGGGGGATCATTTTGCCATCCCTCTCTCCTGAGCAGCCTGAGAGCCTTCAGCTGGCGAGATCAGCATGGGACAGACTTTGCTGGATTTTTTTTTGGCGTGATGGTAGCACCCCAGTGCATTCCTGGCAGCTGGTACTATTCTGTCGAGTTTTCCATGTGGATCAACTTAAGTTCGGTCTCATTAAGGGCCTTTAAATGAAATAAAATATTTCCCTGTTTACCAGATTTTGTAGCATTGTTGTCTGAGATCCAGTGGAGGAATGAAACTTTTCATCCCCTCTTCTCCAGCCCTGATGGGGCTCTGGGCATCCTGGTCTAGTGAAAGGTGTAATGAGTGAAAGGTTGGAATGAGATGATCTCCAAGGTCCCTTCCCACCCAAACCATTCTGGATCACGCTGAGAGCTGACTCAGGACCCTCACATTCTGTCTTCTCCTTGAGTGACAAGGCTGTCCAAGCTCAGCTGATCAGCAGCTGAAATCCCACCCTCTCCTACATTGCTGCAAAGTACAGGTCAGCTAGACAGCTGTGGGATGTTTTGATTGAGCTGCTTTTTCCTGAAGCATCAGCTCTGCTAGAGGTGGGATGGAGGCTGGAGGGAGCTTTGGCCCACCCTGGCTCCCAGCATCTCCCATGCAAAGCTTCCAGTGGTCAGTTAATGCATGGATGAAGGAAATCCTCTCTCTTTCCACCAGGATGAAAGGGGCTGCAAGATTTTCCAGTTCACAGGAGTTTATGGAAGCAGGTGTCTGGATACAGCAGAGAGACACCAACCAGAGCCTTCACTTGGGGCAAACCTCAGTGTGAGCACAACCCTGTTACAGGACCCCAGGGACTCCAGGGTGTGGGGCTGGCAGGAGGAGTGGGCCTTTGTAAGCTGAGCTTTGCACTGAGGTATTTGTTTAATAAACGTGTGGCCAGATGTTGGTGCTTGGGAAGGCAGAAATTCCCTTTGCATGTGCAGCAGGAGCAGATGAGGTCTGCAAAGCCCTTGAGTTATGGTGAGAGTTTATGAGCCTTTCTCCAGAGACTCAGAAAAGCTGGGTTTAAATAATTTTATTCTTTTTTTTTAAGTATGAAACTCTTGAGTGTGGGGACCTCTGTTCCGCCCCAGCCCGTGGAGAGGGAGCAATGCATGGACAGCAACAACAGCTGGATTTCTGCTTCCAACGATGGGAAGAGATGTTGGTGATTCCTGGATTTTGTATGCCTGCTCCCAGGCAGCCAGAGCCCTCCAGCTGTGGAGAGGAGCTCTGCCACCCAACAAACATCTCTCTTTCCATGGCTACCACGCTCCCAAAATCCCAGTGCAGCCATTGAAGGGTTTTGGGATGCCAAGGCAGAGGTCAGGTTTTGCTGCCTGGAAGAGGTGTTTAAGGAGAAACATGTGATCAGCCTGTGGGAGCAGGTCCAGACAGGGCCTTGAGGATGGTCAGAGGGCTGGAGCCCCTCTGCTCTGGAGCCAGGCTGGGAGAGCTGGCGGTGCTCACCTGGAGAAGGCTCCAGGGAGAGCTCACAGCCCCTACCAGGGCCTAAAGGGGGCTGGAAGAAAGATGGGAACAGACTTTTTATCAGGGCTTTTTGCAATGGGACAAAGGGAGATGGTTTTAAAATGAAGAAGGTTGGATTTGGATAAGTTAAATAAGAAAGATTTTTACAATGAGGGTGGGAGGCCCTGGCACAGGGTGCCCAGAGAAGCTATGACTGCCCCATTTCTGGGGGTGTCCAAAGCCAGGCTTGGAGCACCCTGGGACAGTGGGAGGTGTCCCTGCTTAGTGTAGGGAGCTTGCATTAGGTGACCTTTAAATGTCCCTTCCAACCCAAACCGTGCTGTGATTCTGTGATGGGTGGGAGGTTCCTGGATAAGGATTGTGCTCATCCCACCTTCTAGCATTTCCCATTTGGCTTCCTCAAAACACCACCAGCAACCCAGAAAAGCACCACAAACCACTTGGAATCCCTGTCCCTTGTGACTCTGTTCCTGCAGGGCTCCGTGTCCGTGACAAATGCGTTGCTGAGGATAAACTTGCCTTTAGAGCTTGGCCGTGATCAGAATCTTTCCCTGCTCTCCTGCAGAAAAAAAAAAAAAAGAAAAAAAAAAAAAAAAGAAAAAAAAAAGAAAAAAAAAGAAAAAAAAAAAAGCCCCTCACGGCTGTCAGAAATATCACCTGGATTGTGTGCCATGGAAATGGGGGTGCAGGCAGGGTGGGCAGTGGAGGAAGCATGTTCCCTCCCCCAGGCAGGCAGAGCAGGAGCTCCAAATTGATTTGGGAAGGAGCAGGGGATCAGGCACTATGGCTAATCCCTTTTCGGAGCACAGCTCACCTCTGCGCTCTCCTCCTCCCCTCTCCTTTCTCCTCAGTGACTGATTTCCACCCTCTCCCCTCCCCTCCCCTCTGCACAGCCTCTTTGAACTCTGCCTGGTGATCCCTCCTGCAGTGGCCAGTCTGTCCTGCAGCTCTCTGGGTTTGCAGGCGATCTGTGCTGGGGGACAAATCCTGCTGGACACTTCAAATACTGTCTTACTGTTCTGGTTTAGGGCAAATTTGGGAGGAAACCTCCGAAGGGGGTTCCCTCTGGAAAGCAAACCCAAACGGCCCCACCCTCCAGCCAGTCCGGGGAAAAAACTTCCTCAGAGAAAAGTGGAAAAAAATATTATTTAACAAAAAAGATGCCCACAAGCACAAACAATGAATAACATTGAACAATAAAACCTCTGGCCGCTCCAAAGAGAGATGGCAAACTGAGGCAGGCCTTGCCCTGGGTGTAGCTCAGCTCACTCAGTCTCTCACCAGCCCCGCTCCCTCCGGAGCTCCAGGCCCCGCAGGCCGCAGGTGCCAGCCCTCACTGCTCCTCTGGGTTTGTCAGTCCAGAGCAGATTTAAACAGTCCCAAGAAAAAGGAAGAACAGTCCAGGGAACTTCTCTGCCTCAGCTAGCTAAAACTAAGAGCACAGGAGATCTCTGTCCCAGTGCTGTCCGTGCCTCAGACGGACGCCGCAGCCAGGCCGTGTGGGAGTCAGGCAGTTTTCTCAAAACAAACTGCGTGCTGCTTCTTCCTCCTCCTTGGCTCCCAGAACCATTTGAAAGGCACAGAACTCAATATACAGCACAAACAGAGCAGAGGATTGGTGATACAAGCATCATGAAGTCACCCTAGAACACTTACCCATGGTAATAATGATCAGGAGCCAACAGCTCCCTAAAGTCAGCGTGAGGAGCACTGTAATGCTGTGGGGCTTTTTGGAAGAGGGGGTTTTATGTTTATCTTTCCAGGCTTTTGTTTTTGGAGCAAGGCCACACAAAACAGGGACTTCTTGGGTAGAGCATGGAGTGACAGGATAAAAGGGAATGGTTTCAAACTGCCAGAAGTCAGAGTTAGATGGGATGTTGAGGAGGAATTCCTGACTGGGAGGGTGAGGATGTCCTGGCACAGGTTGCCCAGAGAAGCTGTGGCTGCCCCTGGATTCTTGGAAGTGTCCAAGGCCAGGTTGGATGGGGCTTGGAGCATCCTGGGATAGTGGAAGGTGTCCCTGCCCATGGCAGGGGGTGGAATTGAAAGCTCTTTAAAGTCCCTTCCTATCCAAATCTCTATAAATCTTTCTGTGAGGGGTTATTGATTTTCATGGGGAGGGTTTTGTGCTGAGGAGCAGCTACTTTGTTTTCTATCAGGAGGTAAAATGATATACTTTGCCATTTTAAATGAACTTTTGCCTTGCAAGAAGTGGGGTTTTTTTTTTGTTTTTTTTTTTTTTTCTGCCATGTTCATTTAAGGAAACCCAAAGCAAAGTCTCCCCACTGACAATAAAGAAGCCCCCCAGTCTCACTCACAGAAATATCCCAATATGACATTTTATCTGCTTCAGCAAACACAAACAGAAGCCCAAACTGGTGGAATTTGCTGTGAATCAGAACTTGGGGTCCCACATAACTCTGATATCCCAGCTGCAGGGCACAGAAACCTGGAGTTTCAGACCTAAACCTTCCTGTGACTCAGGTGGGAGCTGGGATTTCAGATCAATTCTGTTTTGACAGGAGGATCCTGAGCTCTCAGGCAGCAGCAAATCCAGTCCTGCTGGAACCAATTTTCTTTGAAACCTCAAGCCTTGTCAGTGATATTTCTCCTTGTGGATTTTCCAGCTTCTCTGCTCCTTTTAGGCTGCAAAAAAGAGCAGAGGCCAGGCTTGAAGGCAGATTGCAGGGGTGTAGGTGTCCAAAACTCGCTGCCCATGGAGGCATCTTTTTTGGTGCCCGATCCCAAAATTCCCCTCATGTTGACAGAAGGCTTCCCCTGCCTTCAGCACGTTTCTGCTCGTGGGTTCAATCAGGGCTCTGCTAATTATTTTCCTTGATTAATTGCTGGGTGATTTTGCTGTGTGTTATGTATTTGTTAGTCCAACGATGCAGCAACTGCTGTGTCCTGCTGCTCTGTGTGTTTCCCCTGGCCCTGCTCTCCCAGGAAAAGCAGAGGCTAAATAGGGACAATCTGCTTAATGGAGGTGACACTGCTGGCCCCAGACCCTGTGGTCACCTCTGCAATTAAACCCTAATGAAGGCCAGTCCTGGCTGGGCAGGAGATCAAGGCAGGTGCAGCGGATGGAGTCAATTCTGGCAGGTGCCTAAGAGCACTGACCTCCAAATCTGAGGTTGCTGATGGTTTGTTGAGGTCTCCCACCCTGCTGAGGGCTGGAGAGATGTCCCACATAAAGCCTGGCTTGGATTTTTAGGCTGTGCCAGGGACAGGAATTCCACCGGGCACAAGCTGGGGCTCATGGCTGTCCCCAGAGTTTAATTCTCAGCTCCCAGCTAATGCCCTGACAAAGTTTGGGGTAGTTTGGGCTGGAGTTCACCCCAAGTCAGGAATTTAGCTCAGCCCTGGTAGGAGTGTGGCCATGAACTGGTTTAGGAAGCAAGGGGAATATAAGTTCTGCTCTGATTTATTGCCCTATCTTCAGATGTAGCCACTCAGTCCTCCAGAAAACACAGGGAAAAAAGGGTCTAGACCTGCTTTTCTCCCTGCCAGCAATTGCTTCTCAAAAACCTGCTGAGATCAGGTGTGAAAACCACAAGGTTTGGCCATTTTTGGTGCAATTTCGTCATCATCTGGAGTCCCTCTCATTAGTGAATGAAGTGCCCCCTCTGTATATCCTTTTTTGAGATTTAAGTCACACTTGGCCAGAGGACCAAGCATGATCCCTGCAAATAAAGCTTCCTCTGCTGAGCCTCCCAATAAAGCATCTGTACTTACTTAAAAGAGCAATAAAGGAGCCCTCAGAAGCCTTATGAACCCTGGGAACTCATTGAATTATCCAGAAAATAGTAAATGCTGTTTTCCATGGAAAAATTATCCGAAGACTTAAGACTGTTCTGGGTTTTTTTGTTTATTTGTTTGCTTGTTTTGCTGTCAGAAATCAGATAGATGGGGGAAATCGGGCTTTTTGCAAGCGGTTCATTCAAAATCCCCATTCCCCACCCTAATAATGCTTGATGGGAAATTTTCAATTAGCCCCGATCATTATCAACATTTTGCAAATTAGGGAGAGTCAGGCACAGAAGCGTAATCATTTGTTTATGGGCGTTGTGCATGTCAGAAAGCAGATTAGGGCTGTCCCCTGGGCGATTCCTGATAGCCTGGCCACTTCCACTGGGGCCTCTGGAGCTGCTGAACTCCACGCAGACTTGCTCGGAATGAGAAGAGGCTGTTTGTTCAAGGCTAATTTTAATTATTTTTGTGTCTTTAAAGAGGAAAGCCTGTCATAGATCTGGGAGTCCAAGCTGTCCCTTGCATGTAGATGTTCCTCCAGCTCTGGCTGCTGTGGTCTCAAACTCGGGTGACAGGGGAAGTGCAGAATGTGTGACTTCAGTTTTCCAATCAGACCTTCCTGCTATGGTACAGAATAGTAATTTTTTTTTTTTTTATCTCCTAAATTAAGCTTAGAAATTAAAAGATTCTTCCAAAGGAGAGAGAAAAAAAAATCCCCCAACTCTGTTTCCTTTATGGTTCTTAGAATCATGGCATGGTTTGGGTTGGAAAGGACCTCAAAGGCCATCTCATTCCAAGCCCCTGCTGTGCTTAGGCACACCTTCCACTGGACCAGATTTTTAACTGCAGCACTCCAGAGCAGCTTTGATTCAAACCATAACATTTGGCAGGTGATCAGTCCATAAATATCCTAATTGCTGATAGAGTTTTAAATTAAATGTGTAATGAGATCCTTTTTCCCCTTTTCGTCCTTTCATTTTTTTTTTTTCGCTACAGTTGCAGAAGGAATTTTTAAATTTTTTTTTTTTTTTTTAGTGAATTGAGTGGGAACGGGAAAATAAAGTACCACAAGTGGGCTGCAGTTCCAGAGCTCGATTCAGCTCTGCTTAGTGCCTGCTCATGCTTTATTAATTCTGAGAGCACTGCTGCCCCTCATAGGTGTTGAGCTGGCTCCGGGTCCCTGGGGAAACTCATCTGTGTTTGTGTTTGTGAGGAAAGACACGGCAGGGTTGTTTGGACAGATCCTGGGATGCACTAATTAGAAGTTAAAGATCCACATTCTGGCACGAGACGGGAATGCATTAGAGCAGGGAGCACTTTCTAATGCTCTGCCTCCTCGGCAGCACACGCCGCATTAAAGCCCGTGGTGTTTCTTTGATCCATGCCACCAAAATAATTCCAGGGACGAACACAAATGAGGGATAATAACTAATTTAACTGGACTTATTGGAGAGCGACACTGCAGAAGATTAGGATATCCAGAGCAGACTGTAATTGCTGGGAGATTGGGGTCTGATGCCTGTTTATCTATTCTATTAATCTCTCTCTGCATCTGTCCTTCCACTCCATCAGTTGCCCATTAGCCATCATTTAGCTCCTGTTCCTGTCCTTCCTGCCTTCAGTGTCTCACCCTTTCTGTCTGCTTGTTAGCTAGAACAGATGTAAGGAAATGGCATTCTGCACAAATGGCAGCTCTGAACGGGCCAGATTTGGGTTTTGAATGTTCTGATGTGACTTTGCAGAAGTTAAGAAACTCTTCAGCATTCAGAGTAGCACTGTGGCAGCAAAATTGGCCCCCTGCCAGTGATCCACCATTCAGTACCTGTTAATTCATCTCTACAGGATGCTGGTGGATGAGTGGGATTCCAGGTTTTAAGACATTGGGATCATGCTTGGGATTGTGTCCATTTCTGGGGAAGCACTTTCCCCCTTGTAGCTGTTTCTTTCCTTTTTTTTTTTTTTTTTTTTTTTTTTTTTTTTTTTTTTTTTTTTTTTTTTTGATTCTCTTCTTGTGAGCCTGACTTGGTGTTCAAGTGCCATTTTTAGGGAAGTGCTGAGGAGTGAAGAGCCAGGACAGGCCTAGGTTGAACATAGTGGAATTGCCAGCATTTGCCATCTGATCATCCATCCATCCATCCATCCATCCATCCATCCTCCTGCTGAGCTACTTTGTGCCTCTTCCTATTCCTGCCTCTCTGTGTGCTCTCCCATTCCTCTGCATGTCATCCCTCTGCTCTTCTCCTCAGCCCTGGACTGTTCATTTAGACTCCATTTACCTATTCACTGTTGATTTTGCACGTTAAAATCCCTGCCCATCTTTGCTCAGCTAATGGGGATATTCTCTGGATCTCATTTTGTAATAGGGCACTAATTAGGCTTTTCTAATGGGATCCCTTTGGAATCGCACGTTGCATCCACAAGAGACCTTAATGCTTTTATATATATTTATTTTTTCTTGTGGGAACCAAAGGAATTGGACATGTTTTCACTCTGGTATTAAAGCCTGGCCACCAAGCTCCAAAAAACACAAGGTTCACCTCAGGAATGGGGCAGAGAATCCCCCTGTCTGTCAATCTCCCTCAATTCCATCTAGAGGGAACACACACTACACAGGAGGAACAATGAGATGGAATTAGGGAGATATATTGATGTGTCTGTGTAAAACAAAGAAAACACAGTCCTTGGAGACCTCTAGGAATCTTGGGCTTGAGTATTCTTAAGGCTTCCATGGATTTTTACCTGTGTGTTAAAAATATTGTTAACCCCTGAGGAAATTTAGTGCCTGGAATCGATGAACATAACACACAGGTGCCTAATAATGGAAAATGGGATTGATGGGTTGGGCTGGTAAAATCAGCCCAGCAGTTAATTCTGCTGCCACAACAAGCCCATCAATAAAGCCCCCTGCTGATTCCTGCAAGGATCCAGGGATACAGCAAGGCATCTGGGAAGACAAGAGTTGGGTTTGCCTCAGCAGTGTTGGAAAAAAGGTGGGAATTCAGCTCCAGCAGGGAGAATGTGTTCTCTAGAATAGGTCTGGGCACTGAATCAGGGACAGCACATGGCAGCACCTCCCACTCCCAAATGCTGGAAAGATATTCCCCAAAAACCCCACAGCTCCAACCTCTCGTCTCCCTCCCAGCTATTCTTGGCTGCTTTGGGGCACACTGACAGAATTTCTGATCTTTTCCAGGTTGGTAGACTGAAAGAAAGTTTTCACTGCATTTCAGTTCCCTCTGGATCTGACCTTGCACTGATTTTGGAGCATGAGCAAAGCAATCCAGAATTTTTTGTTTTGTCAGGAATAAATGTCTCTAAGACTGAGAAGGAATAAAAGGTGCTTTTCTTTTCCTGACCCTTGAATGGTGGCACTGAGACCATGTGTGAAAGGAAGAGAGATTCATTTTGTGGGATGCAGCATTTGGGAGACTCTGTCCTGTAGGAAAACATCCCAAGTGATGGGACCTTGGGAAGGTGAGCTGGTGCCCCTTTCAGTCTCAGCACATCATGGTCACCTCACTCTTCCTTGGAGCAGATCAAGTTGTCTCTGGGTTTCTCTTCAGGTGATGAAGTATTTGGATCTCTCCTGCTTCCCTGCCAGGCTTTGAGCTGGGATTTGTCTCCTGGATGTGTCCAACACCCTGAGCCATGAAGCAGGAGAGAGAGCAGGATTGCACCAGGCTGATGTAGCCAATCTTTGGGTCCTGTGCCCGAGGGTTTTTCCCTCTCCATGCCACATGAGCAGGACTGGGGTTGGCATTGTGCTTGAAAAGAAAACATCTGGCAGTCTTGACTTAGAGATGCTTCTCCTCTTTCTCTCTGTAATTTCCTCCATCAGGGGTTCAGTTTGGTCCTTTAAGAATCACCAGGTCCAACCCCCCTGGCATGTTTTTCAACAAGAAAATGTTGCTCAGAGCTCTGTCCAAGCTGACCCTGAATGTTTCCAGGGACGGGGCAGTCACCACCTCTCTGGGCCCCCTGTGCCAGTGTTTCACCACCACCACCATCAAAAAATTGTTCCTTCTACCAGTGTTTCACGAGCCTGAACTCTTTGTTTGCTCAGAGGTTGTCCTTGTTTTGAAGTTGATCCTCTTTTTTTCTTCCTTAAGCTCCGAGCTCATGAGGAAATCAGCTGTTGGTTGCTAGGCTGCAGCAAGCCCCAAAGTGCTGATGGAGCCGGGCTCTGTCTGAGAAATTTGGGTCCGAGGCCAAATTTCAGACGCTCACAGATTTCGGGGCAGTCTGGATGTGACTCCCCAGTTCTTTCCCTTCATGGGAGGTGAATCTCTAATCTCTTCCTCAGCTCTTTCCAGACATGGGGATTTTGGGGTTGCGGATCAGATCCACCTCTGTGTCTCTAAATAACAATAAGGGGATTATCCTCCTTGAGGGGGTAGGAATTGGAGGGAGGAGTGGGCTCTGCAGGAGACTCTCTGGGACCCATATGTTGGGTGGATGGTTAATTTTTTGCAGTAGGCCAAAGACCAGCAAATCTGCCTTGTGTCGATGCTGGGTGCCCCAGATCAGGAAAAAAAAAAATAAATTGCTGATGGAGCCCACTCTATGGAGAGGGGGGAGGTGTCTGTGCAAGTCTATTACATCTGGGCTTCTTTCCAGAGTGAATAAAAATGTTCTGTATGTCCGGAGTTATCAACGTATTCTTTTTTATTCCTGTCAATTAATCTGATCTGAATGAGTCGCTGCTGCTGGTGGAATAATAGCCTTGAATGTAAAGTCTTATTTCTCATCTGCTTCGTGGACTACACTCCAATGTTGCTGGCCCTGGAATGATGCTGTTCAATTATTTCGAGCTAAATCAAACCTTCTTTGGCCTAAAAACCTGCCAGCCTTGCTGAAGGAGCTCGCTGGTGAGGAGGGAGCATCCCAGCTCCACCCTGCTTCACACGCTGCTTTTTCCAACCCTGGCACCTCTTGCCCTTCTCCCCGTGCTGTTTATTTTTCCTTCCCACAGATGAAAGGCAGAGAAGCAAACTGCACCAAGGCTAGATTGTTCATGGCTTATTGAACAATTAGTTTCAGCTCGGGGTCTAATCTTCCGGCATTTCTTTTCTTCCCTTTGTGTGCCAAGCGTGCCTTGCAAACTTGCTGGCTTCAGGACTCGTGTGGTGCTGGGGCTCTGGGCTCAAACTTGGCTCAGAGGGCTGCAGTGCCCAGAGCAAAGCAGGTGTGAGCTGCTCTGACAGGAGGAGGATTGGGGCTGTAAACAAAAATAAAGGAAAAAGGCTGCAAAGAAAGCGTAGCATGGTGAGGCCGCCTGCTCAGGCTGGGATATGCCCCTTTGGCATTCCTTTTCCCAAGGCCTCTCCATCAGCTGGCTGAGGTTTCCAACCTTTTAACCCCTTTTCAAGTCTCCCCGTGGTTCTTTTGGCTGGTGAGCTGTGTCAGGAGTGCAGGATCTGCTGGTGCACAGCTCCCTGAAATGCTGGGAGGGCGTCAGGCATGAGGACACATCTTTGCAGGGTGGGACAGTGCCAACACTCTCCTGCAGCACCAGGACAGGGCTGCATGAACTCGTTGCTGTCTCCTGAATGAGCTTTGCTGCTGTGTGCCAGGAGCTGGAGTGTTTGTACCTCTGGAGGAGGAAGGGTTTGGATGTTGCCTCTCAGAATCTCAGGGCCATCCCAGGGCTTGGGACTGGGGAAGAGACCTGACTGAGAGGAGAGTTGTGCCTTGTTTCTTGCCAGCACGTTCCTCCTTTGGGCTCTGCTCCATCTTACTCCAGCCTGGCACATTTCTCATCCCCAGAGTTTGTGGCACTGTTTATTTGGAATTTTTTTTCCCAGCTGTAGCTACTCCTGACCTCTCCCTACACAGGCTCTCACATGAATGGATTTTTTTTCCTCCCAACCCGAGCTCAGCAATCTTGCTACTGTTCACTACTCCATGAAGAGAGTTCAGTTCACGTGACCCCCCCCCCCATTAGCTGCTCCAGCTTAAGCCTCGGGCAAATAGTCATTGAGGATTTATTTTTATTAAAAAAAAAAAAAAAGGTCGGATTAAATATTCTGATGAACAAGAATAACATTAGCAGCTGTGCCTGCTCAGGCAGCGTGATCCCATCCCTCATATCATAAGCTGATTGCCTGGATGGGTCAGTAAGTTGTGCCAGCAGCCCCGCACTGATAGTGCTTTACATGTTGTTTTCATAGAGCATGAGGGACTTGGGAAGGGTTGTGATATCCAGAGAGGCTCCCTGGCTGCAGAAATCCCTTCCTCAGATGCCTTTGAGTGTTGCTGACCACATCTGAGGGCTGTGACTGCAAGAGACCACCTGGCAGAGGTGCTGTGGCCTGGCCAGTGTCTGCGCCCTGCGGCACAGAAGCTTCTCTGTCACCTGGAGGGGGTGATGGGGACACTGGGGAACCTCAGCTCAGCTGGGGAGAGATGATCTGGGGCTTTCTGCTTGGACAAGTGTGAAGCTTCTCCCAGGCTGCAGCTTCTGATGGCTCAAAGAGAGGCACAGGGTGGAGGGAATGTGGGGCAGTAGATCTCCTGTCCCACCCTGAGGAGCAGTGATGCTGTCACCCCCTGACACAAAGCTGAGCACTGTCTCTGAGTCAGTCTCATTTCAAGGTGCTCAGTCATTACCTGAAGCAGTAAAATCCCTTTCTCTGCCTTCAGAGCACCCAGAATTAGGGTTTCTTCCCCCTGGTGAGCAGTCCCCAGGCCCATGCTCTCCCTGCTGGCTCTTTGTGTTCCAGTGTTTGTATTAATGGTACCAACACTCACCTTAAATCCTGCTGCTGCTGAACCCTGGGCTGGCTCCTGCTTCACAGGGCCTTGCCAAAAGCTGTGGGATGCCCTTTGAAGATGGGGAGGCAGGAGCCATAAAATTATGCAGCCTTATTAGTGGTGTTATTATTTGTTCTCTGCAAACATCTGAGACTCTTCTTCATCCCCCGCTGCTCCCAAATCCTGTGGCAGCTTTCAGGAACCTGCAATCAGAGGCACCACTCAGCAGCCCCAAACTGCACGTGGGGATCCCAGGGGGGGGTGAATCCTTGTCCCCTTCCCAGATTCATCTCTCCAGGAGGGCCATGTGTGCTTCAGAAGCTGCTGGGCCATGTAGCTCTGCTGCCAAGAGATAAATCCCAGCGTGGGCATTCAGCCTGGCAGAGGGGGAGCATCCTCCTGGGATGCCAGCCCTTGGGAGCTGGGCAACAGAGGCAGAGGAGAAAGCCCAGTTTTCACTGGAAATCATAGAATTGCAGAATGGTTTGGGTTGGGAGGGAACTTAAAGATCATCTCATTCCAGCCCCTCCTCCAGGGGCACCTTCCACTATCCCAGGGTGCTCCAAGCCCCATCCAACCTGGCCTTGGATACCTCCAGGGTGAGGAATTGACATTGGAAACCTTTTCCCAGCTGGAAGGTGGTCTGTCGCCTGCAGATCTTGCCCTGAAGTGTGAGAAGGTGGATGAGGTCTTGCAGGCTGGCTGAGGTTTTCACCCTCATTTCATTATTTAAGGCTTTGCCAAGGAGGAAACTTCCCTGGTGGAAGTGGGAATTGCCACTGAGGCATTGCTGAGCCACATTCTCCTTGAGGGACTGGTGTAACCTCCAAAAGACAGATCCTACTTCAGCATCAGTAGCTTCTAGCTGAAAATCTGTTGGGTGTTTTTGTTGTTTTGTATTTTTTGTGGGTGATTCTTTTTCTTGTTTCGTTTTCTTTTTGACTTTTGGAGAATTTTGTTAGTTACAGTGTATAAAAACAAGGCTGTGACTTCGTCCATTTGTTGGTCCATTTGTTTTCTCTTTTATCCTGGAATATCTTGCATTATTTTAGGACCTCTCTTTTGGTGCTATAAACTAGAAAACCTGCAAATATTACATTTCTGCTCTCTGTAATCATCCAAGAATTTCTAGTTCATGCAGGACTTCCATCACGATTTTCATCCCCATGGCAGGGGAGTGGGAATTAGAAGATCTTTCCGACCCAATCCATTCTGTAATTCTGTGATTTTATGATGTTTTCTCTCCAGGGATGAAGAGCAGAGTGTGTTTGTCTTCAGAAGGTGACAGATGTGGTAGGAAATGCTGCATGAAGGTGTTGCTCCCCTTATTCTGCAGATAAAACCTTTTTTTTTTTTTGTTTGTTTTGTGATTGGAGAGAAGCAGCTGTTCTGTCCCAACAAAGCAGACCTTCTCTGGTGCTTCAGGAAGCTGTTCCACAAATATCCCCAGGTCCCTTGTGAACAGGACCCGTGTAAACATCGTGGCCTGTGAGCTGGAAGTTGACCAGAATTTAACAGGCAAAAGGAGTCAGGAGAGGCTCTCCCAGCCTGGGACAAATATCCCATATCCAACATAGAATCATGGTGGTGTTCAGGGTGGAAAAGCCTTTTAGAATCATGGAATAAAATCATAGAAATTTTTAGGTTGGAAAAGCCCTTTAAGATCAAGTCCAACCTTTCCCCAGGACTGTCAAGGCCACACCCATGGCCCCAAGTGCCACAGAGTTCTTAAATCCCTCCAGGAATTATAGCCACGATTATGGGAATAGGATAGGAGCAGAGAGTGGAGCTGATGCCCAACCCTTGGCTTCCACCAAGAAGATGAGGAATTAACAGAGAAAGTTGTGTTGGGACGGTTGTGTTGATTTGCTGTGGATGGTCTTCCACCTCTGCACATGTTTAACTCATTTTCTGAACCCTGCCCCCTACCCTGATCTCTCCAGATCTCCTGCCATTACCACCCAGACTGCACCAGGGTAACACCTGTTCCATATTCTAGTGTGGGAGAGAATTGGAAGGGGAAAAAAAAAGGGGCACAAAAAGGAGCAAAAGACCCACTTATGACACAGGAAATTAAATCATTAGCAAATGTGGCAGGAAAGATGATGAGAAACAAGTGCAATGATTCATGTTCTGTGTCTCCTACTGTACAGAACACTTTAAAGTGTCAGACAGCACGACAGTCACTCTTTAAAGCCAATTAAAGTTTCATAATAAATAGAAGCTCTTTATTTTTTTAATCTCTCTCTCCCCATGAGATGGTGACGGAGTTCACTGGAAGAGAGCTGGGTGTGATGCATTTGCCAGAAATCCACAACAAATGGGTACAGAGACCTGCTTTTCAAAAGCCTCTTTTTATGCCAATTATTTACCTTCCTTAAACTCAGCTCCGGAGGGGGAAGTGGCCGTAATAATATCGCATTTTCTCCTTGTGCTTTTCATTCGAGGAGATTACAGCCGATAACCTGGAGAGGGCAGGCAGAGGGGCTCTCTTTTCATGCTTGGGCAAGGTGATTTTCGGGAGCTCGGAGAACAGCAGAGCAAGACGTGAGCTGGCAGCAGATTTTGGGACCCCCACGGGCAGGGATTTCGTTTGGAGAAGGCGGGTTGCTCTGAGCTCTGCAGGTGGAGGTGGGTTTGGAGGTCAGGTGGGGGTCCAATTAAGTGAAGCAGGGTCATTTTGGGGGCCAGGAGAGCAAAGGATGCGAGAGAAGGAGCTGGAATTTATTTTCTTTGTGTGCCATCTCTCTGAGGGAGACTGGTGCTGGTTGACCTCTTGGACTGGGCGATACTGGAAGGTGCTGTAAATTGTGAGCAGCTCTGGTGAAGGCTGTGCAGAGGAGAGGACACTGGGGACTCTGGTTTTACAGCTCTTTTTCCTTCCCCTCTAAGGTAGCATGGATTTGCACAGGGTTCATTTCACCAAGCTCCCCTTTGGCTGCTCCTGCTGCACAGCTCATTGTTGTTTTGTCTTTGTATTAATGGTACTTAAAAATAGTTTTTTCCACTTTTCTCTGAAGAGATTTTCTCCCATACCAGTTAGAGGAAGAGCCATTTAAGTTTGTTTCCCAAAGAGACCCCATTCAAAGGTTTTCTCCCAAATTTACCCTAAACCAAGACATTGACCCACAAAAAACCCACAAAAAAAACCAAAAGAAAGGATTTCCCACCACTCCAGATTGGGAGTAAGTTCACAACTCTGAATTAAGAGATCTTCCTTTTCCCAAGCCTGGGGAACAAGCTGTGGGTGATGCTCGTCTCTGAGCCACCACGGCCTCTTCATCCTCCTCTTTCCCATCAACAGCGCTCGTGTTTGCGCGCCTTTATCACACACATGCAAAAATACACCTCAAACCAACCGAAAATGTTAATCCAATTAACATTCAAAGAAAATGAAAGGACACTGAAACAAACTGAAGGTCCCCCTCGCCGTAGCCACCAGTCTCCCTTGGCTGCAGTCCCTCTGTGTGGAGCTCCTCAGGCTGGAGCCCACGATTCCCCGAGCGGCACCACTTTCATGTTTTGGAGTGGGCAGACCTCAGGCTCAGGAAAACATCTCCTTTGTTCCGTATCTCCCCAGCTTTATTCGGGAGGGTGATGAAATTATTCCATAGCTTTGCTGCCAGAGGGGAGTTGGAGGAGCGGTGTTCCCGCTATAAGCGAAGATCCCTTTAATTGGACAGAGTGAATATTCACTCTTTAATAACGCCGGGGCTCTAATCCTTCGTTAGGTGGCTGCATCCCCCCTCCCGAATGGTTTTTAATGACCCGTTGCCTACATCATTAATATCACAAGTGCTGACACCAGGAGGAAATGCAACAATCAAAGGGAGACCCTCAGAGGTCCGGGAGCGACGACATTTTCCATCTCCCCTTTGTTGTGGGGAAAACGTCGTCGTGCACGGGTGCCCTGCGCGACCAAACCGGCTTCAAGTTCTGGCCTCCTGTGGTGGGCAAAGGGAGGGTTAACTCCTGCAAATTGCAGGAGCTCAATTAGTTCAATTAGGAGCTTGATAACTAAAGCAGCTCTTCCTGAACACTGTCTAGGACCCTGGGCTCTGCCTGCAGGCTCTGAGCACTCCCACGCTGCCCCGTTCCCTGGGGCTTGCAGCTTTTGAGGGCAGCCTCACTTCCAGAGGGAAGGTGGGATTCCCACTGTCTTTACTCCATCCTGGGCTGGAGCAGCTCCCTGCAGGAATCCTGGCCATTACTCCAGCATATTCTTGAAGGCAGAGTCTGGCCCAGGGAGTCCCAACTGGGGGATGTTCCATAAATCAGAAGAAAAAATGGTAAAATCCATTTTTTTCCCCTCAGTTTTCTTCAGTGTTCTTTTGAGCGCATTCCCAGCAGTGCATGAGCAATAAGCACCAGTCACATCCATCCATCCCCAACTGTAATTTTTTTTTTTTTTTCCTGCGTGACAGCACTTGCCTTTTGATAATCTCAGAAGGAGACGAGGGGGTATTAACATAACAAATCTGTGGCTGTCTAGAGAGTTCCATGTTGCTGGCACGTCACAGGATGTGTACACCGAGCACTGCTCAGTTCTCATTGTTCTAAATCCACCCTGTGTATTAAGACCTAATGAATTACTACCTGACAAATTAAGCAGCTGCTGCAAGGAGCCCGTGTTGGCAGTGTCCTTCTCTCCCTCCTCCTGTGGCATTTGGATTTTTTTACAGCTTTTATCCTCATGCTGTCAGTCTTGGGAAACACTTTGGTGACTCTGCATTGTGATGAGTGTGGTGGATGCTCTGCAGAGCCACTGAATTAATGGTACACGTGGTGATGTTGGGAGCTGGATGTGGCCAGTATGATTCTTTATGAAGTTTTTAGGCTAAAATGGGAGGGTTTGTTCATAGAATTTTAAAATATAAGTTGGAAGGGACCCGCAAGGATCACAGAGTCCAATTCCTTGTGAACAACCAAATCTGGAAAAGAGCACAGGGAAGAGCTCTGGTCTATCCCATGCTGCTGCACCCAGGAGAGAAAAGCTGCTCTCCCTGCAGTGGGGGAACAGCCCAGCCGTGCTTTTGACAGCTGTGGAGGGAGAGAAGTGACTCATCTCTCTGAGTTACATTAGATGAGAGAAAAGTGTTTGTCTAAGCTAGAATTTAATGAGAAAATAGGGGTTAATAACCTCCAAGTCCTGGCTGTTCTGGGAATATTAGCTTCAGTTTTCCTGTCCTTTTCCATCTAATTTATGCCAGGGTGGATACACTCACAGAGATGCCCCAGCTGTGATCTCTCCCTGCTGCAGCACAGGTTTAGGCTCAGAGCTGTTGTCTTCTTCCATCAAGGAACAGGATGCTGCTCTGGGGGAAAAAAAGAAAATATGTTTACTCCCAAGTTTTCTTTCACTTTCTAAAATGCTAAATGATTAACTTCCCAGTCTCCTCGCACTGCAGACAGTGTTTGTGCAGTTTTTATTACCTGAGCTGCTCTGGCAGAGGAAGTTCTGTGCTGTGGGTGAACCGCTCGTCTCTCCAGAACGTCTCGAGCGGCCACATGTCTCCCCTTCCATCCTCATCCCAGCTGCCTCCTCGAGCTGCTGCAGGAAGAGAGGCAGCCTCCTCTTGCAAACCACAGGAAGATGCTTTTCTCCTCCACCCCATCAGCCCTTTCATGGCTGGCACCACCACAGTGCATGCCAACCCAACCCTTCTGTGGTCCCGCATCCTGGAGTAGATGCTGTGTGGAGACAGCATGTCTCAGCCTGGCAGGGATGGATGGTGTCAGAGGTGATGGGATGTTGACACCTGCTTATCTTTTCATGCCTGGTAGCTCCAGCCTCTTGATTAGCTCAGCATCTGTGTGCAGCAGCTTCTCTGCTCTGCTCTTTTTTACCGTGGTGTGGTCTGAGGGGTGTGGACTGGGAAGGGTGAGGAAGGTGGGATGTTGGAATTTAGGCTTATGAGGTCTAAACCTGATGCTGGAGTGATATATAACCACACCAATCTCCTCCCACAGATCCTCTAGTCTCAAAGGAGCTCCTCACATGGATACATTCATTACCAGGTGGGATGGGACTTGGAGCAACCTGCTCTGGTGGGTGTCCCTGTTCGTGGCAGGGGGTTGGAACTGGATGAGCTTTAAGATCCCTTTCAACCCAAATCACTCTGTGATTTCTTTTCCTGGGAGGTGTGAACCTCCAGGCTGGGCTTTTCTTTTGGGTTATAAAACCAAGCACAACTCCAGTGAAACATGTCCAGGTAGTGGGGCTGTGTCACTGCCCAGGGACAGCTCCGTGCTCCTTTCTCTGCCACAGAAAGCAGGTGGCACTGGCTGGGTTATCATCTGTTCTCAGATTGTATCAGCATCCTATCCTTAAAAACAGACACGTGGATTCACACACGCCCTTTTTGCAGAGCTCACAATAACACCAAGGGGCTGTATCTGTGCAGAGTTCACTGCTGAGCTGCTCTAAGAACCAACTCCCAGGGCAGAAACCTGTTCAGATATCTGCGTGCAACTTTCAAACACAGGGAACATCCAAAAGTGTGTTCTTCCCTATGCAGCCCTGGAGGCAGTTCTGCGTTGTTCCGTGGCTCCTGGATGCTGGCAGGCTTCCCCATGCCAAAAGGCTCTGTCTGTGCCTCCTTTGCAGGTGCCACATGCTGTCTGCAAGCACAGACATCCCACAGAGGGATCTCGTGTGGCCAAGAAGCCCAGCTGTCCCCAGTGGGTGTGACAGCTCTGAGTGTGGCAGCAGTCACAGCCACCCTGAACACACGGGGTGCAGACCAGCCTGGGAAATGTGTCTGCACCTTGGGGGCAAAATGGGGATCTAGGAGTCCTGCTGGCTTGGCAGATACAGGGTAAGAGTTGGGAACCCTAGGGAATGCTATTATGGTTTGCTGTAACGTCACAGCTCTTTCTGACCCCTTCCATGCATGGAGTCATAGAATAATTTGGGTTGAAAGGGTCCTTCCAAGGTATAGTTCAGCCCACAGCTTCCACTACACCAGATTGTCCAGAGCCCTGTCCAACTTGAACTTGAATTTTGCCAGGGATGAGGTATCTACCACATCTCTGAGCAATTTCTGCCTCATCATGCCCACTGTAAAAATTTTTTCCTTTACATCTATTTGAAGAGCTCCTGCCTGTGTAGCTGTGCCTGAATACTCCCTCCCTCCCCAGTGCTCAGGGAGAACACCCCAGATTCACAAAATCATAGTCCTGGTCCAGCTGGGACCCTGCTCCCCCAAAACCAGTGGTGAGGGCTCCTTGGTAAAGGTGTTGCACCATTGGTGCCTCTCTGGCAATAAGATGAAAGAAAATAATGGAACCTCTAAGAGCATCTGGCAGAACTCCTGATCCTTGGAAGGAGTTATTACAACTTCTTGTGATATGTCAAGTCTAATAAAAGACCCAACCACATTAACTGGAACAGCTTTACAGGCCAGTGGGGACTATTTCTTGATTTATTTCCTTGATCTGCTGCAGACAAGTGTCCCTTTCCTGCATTTGATGGCACTTTATTGATATCACCTTTTTTTGGCCAGGCCACGTTCAATCATAACCATCAATGACAGCATTTGAAAATCTTCTTACAGTACAAACTAAACCCCGCTTCCCAATATCAATGCACTGCCTTCCCCTTCCCAACCTTATTTCTCTACCCCAGCCAGCCCAATTTAATCCACTTGATTGTTTTTTCTTCACCTTACCCCCTCTATCTACTATGTCCCATCTTCCTTCATTCCCACCATCCTCCCCTTTTCCCTTCACTCCCCTTTGCACTCTGACCCCATAACCTGTGGCCGTCCCTTCTCTGATGCTGACCCCTCTTTTTCTTCATTCATTCCTGTCTTCCCTCCCTGCTCCATCCTTTCCCCAATCTGTTCAAGGCTCCTGTTGCAGACACTCTCTCAGCTCTGGAACAGCACATGACACTCCTGGCAGTCGTTCTGAGCTTGGCTGCTGTCCCCAAGTTGTCTAAGGCTCTTCTGAGAATGATGAGAAGCTGCTGTGTGCCTTCAAAGTCACAGCTAATTGCATTAGCTCCAGATCATGTAACTCCTATAGATGACAGCTGCCAAATTTAGGAGCTCTAGAGAGGTCTTATAGAAGATGACGGGGATGGTGTGCTGGATTCAGCAGAAAGGAAATCCTGGGTGCTTTCAAAGGCATTGGTGGTGGGTTCTGTGTTTTTCAAAATGGGTTGTGCCCTCTTATTCTGTCTTTATGGGAGTATTATCTATATTATCTATATATTATCTATTTATTAGCTCATTCTCAAGCACAGCATTGCCCACCATCCCCACTGAAAATTCGGGATATGGAGGAACATAATCCAAATAGAGTAAACTCTCACCTCCCTCCCTCCTCTCCATCTGTTCTCCTCCCTGTTTTTCTGGTGGTCTTTCGTAAAGTAAATTGCAGTTTCCAAACCATCTCAAACCCCAAAGCACTTGCACCAGAGACATCTTGGTGTTAAATACTGGCTTTGAGATCTGCTTTGCTCATCTCTGTCTCAGTGCTTTTATATCCCTGTGTTTGCAGAACTTAGGATGAAATTCATCCACCTCCACCAAAATCTTGAGGTGGTTTGGAGTAATATTTCTCTCTCCTATCACACTGAAGCCATAGCTGGGAGTTTTCTCTCTGTATACTCAGTCTCACAAGACCAGCTGCTGTGTTTTCCTCCTCATGGAGGATATTAACAACATCTGAACTTGAGAACACAACTTTCTCTGGGGAGGTCACACAGAAAAGTTCATGGAAGGTGGCTTCCTTTTTCTCTGAGATCATTGATGATTCCTCTGTCTGGAGCAGTCCTCTCAACGTGAGAGCAAAACAAGCATCCACAATGCAACAGGAGATCTGAACCCAGCTCTGGCAGTGCTGAAATAAAGGCTGTGATCACCCAGTCCCTGTAGCTGGAGGGCAAAAAAGTCACAGCCAGAGTGATCGGGGATAAGGCAGAAATTTATCTGCTGAGATCTCACACAGCTCTGTTCCAGTTTATCTCAGGATCAGATATGAACTCACACCCCAGTATCACAAAATCCTGTGCTTTAATTTGGCCTCAGAGAAGACATTAATATTAAGAGACAAGATTAAATATAGCTCTTGGCCAGCTGATTTCATGGCTTCTGTTCCTCCCTGCACTTGCATGGCTTCCTTTGGTGGAGCCCACAAAAGGTCTCATAGCAAGTTTAGCTCCAGCTCCACAGGAAGACCAAGGAGAACTCTTAAATCTTGTCCAGTTCCAGGTCACCTGAGGTCTCTTGAGTCCTGCTGAGCAGGATGATTGGTGTGAAGGGATGAGCTTGGTGTTTGCAGCTCATTTCTGTCTGCTCTGTCTGGACACTCTCACAAAGTGGGTTTTTTTAGCACTCTTATAGGTGATTTTTTTTTTTCAGGTACCACAGTTTATGTTCATTTTTGCAATGAAACCTGACTCTGAAAAGTCAGTTTATCTGGTAAGACTGTGAAATTATAATATGAGAACCATGCCTTCAGTCCAAAGAACTTGAAATTCATTAATGATCCTGTAGAGCAGTTGCATCTGCTGCATGGCTGCATCTACAACCCAGGCAGATTAGGATTGGGATATTTGAAGCCACCTAACAGATTTAAGAGAAATGGAAAAAAAAAAAAAAAAACCAAAACCCCAAACAACCCATAAGTAAAGCCTTCCTGCTAGTTTGAAGGAAAATTATTTTAAATCCCCTAATCGGCTCTGAGATGAACCTCTAAGCAACATGTTCAAGGTCAGATGGGGAGCCTGTCATCACAAGGGGGGTGCTAACCCAGATCTGTGGGGCTCCAACCACGCAGCATCCTTGATTCACCTGCCTTAGGGAACAGGTAATCCCTCAGAGCAGACTTTTCCCAGGAAGGAGGGACCATAACCACCCTCCTCCCAGCCCTCTGCAGGGCCATGCACTCTGTGGAGATCATCAGCCACTTGTGGGCCAGCTGAGAATAATAATAATAATAATTAAAAAAAATAAAACCCCCACAAAATACTAAATCTTAAAGCCAATTTTTGCTTAGCTTTCCATGGAGTAGGTGAGAGGAAAGGGTGAGAGGAAAGGCAGCAACTGTTCTGCCTCACTGGAGTGTTGGATCCAGTGAATATCACTCTGATGCTTCCCACGTTTTCCAGCCAGACGGCTCAAGGCTGAGTTAATCTCCCTTCCATGCATAAGCCTTTCCCAAATAAATCCCTGTGCTCACAATCCCTCCCGTGGTGAGTGATCACCCTTGTTAGGGAAGGAGGAACTGAGGTGCAGATCTGGCAGGGCACAGATGGGAACTCTGGTATATCCCCAATTTTCCCGCTGAGAACTCGCACGCGGAGCTCTCCCGTCAATAATCGTGGGCAAAGGAGAGATTACTGATTTGTTTTATGCAGAGAGGACCACAAATAAAAACAACCTGGTTGATACAGTTGTGGAAACCAAGCTGCAAACACAGCTCTGAGCTGTGTTTACATTCAGGGCAGGGGGATGCTCAGAGGGAAGCATTCCGAAGGTGACTCCCAGTTCTCCCGATGACAAATGGCTGCAAACTGATCCAGCAGATTCTTCTTGGCCTGGAGCAGGCTGAGGGATGTCAGCAGTGCTCAGAGGTGATGTGAGGGCATTCCATGCCAGAGGTTTTTCAATCAGTGCCCACTGTACTGTCACATGGACACGGAGCTGTTCAGCATCTCTATCAGGCACTGGGAGCTCGTGCACAAGACGCTGCCACGGCCTCTTGGGTTGTGGGGAAGGTCACTTGTTGCTCTGTTTTTCTAAAGTTCTGCTTCAGCCTTCTGATGTTTACTATTTGAGGTGGAGTTTCTCACACACTTCTCATGTAAATAATGATCGTTTTGCATTCCTTTCTGGAGGAGGAAAGAATTGGTGGACTGTTGGGTTGACCAGTGTGGTTGGAGAGGACAATTTTCATCCTCCAATCCGTGGTCACTGTTGGAATTCTATAAATGTCAAGGTCTTTAAATAAACTGCCCCTTTTTTTGCCTTGGACATCTCAGTTACATGAGTGTTGTTCTTTTATGTCGTATTGCGACAGTCACTTGGTGTAGTTTACTCTGCATTAATTCTCCAGAGATGTTATTAGTGTGTTTGCCACATCCCTGTTTCTCCAGGGTTCCTCTCCATGGATGCCTGAGAGTTGCCATGATATCCTTCAGTATGGACTGAATCCTCCCAAACTGGCAATGCCAGGTGAACTGCAACAGGGAGAAGGGGAAATGTGGTTTAAAAGGGAGAGGTTTTTAGCACAGATTTAAGATTTGTGCCACATTGGACAAACCTCAGAGGGTTCATTAAGTGTTTGAGACTCAGTTCTTCTCTGGTGACACACGAGAACTTTTGGGATATTTGGTGGTGAACCCAATGTGCCCAGTTTGCCTCTGAGATTTTCAGGTTTGCCACTGAGCCAGATTTCACATCTGAAAAGTCTTTCTCATGTGAGCTCAGATGGCTCAACTTCTGGCTGAGATGGAGCTGTGAAGAAACTGTGAAAGGAAAAGCAAGGGAGCGGATAGGTTTGGAAACAGTCTCGTGAAGCAGAGGCAGCACTGAGGGGAGGGAAAGCTCCATTTCCTTTTCAGGTCAGCTCTGATTTTCTCTGTCATCGTCTAGGCATGGGCAGCCCCTGGAAAGACATCCCTGTCTTGGGCTGGATGTGACTTGCTGATGTCTCGTGCCTTCCAGTGCCATCTGGACCACGTTTAGCTCAATATCCCCAGGGGTTTACGGCGAGCTGGAGATTGGTTGGGCGAAGCTTCAGAGCAATCACATCTTGGTCTGTGATGAGCTGGGCTCAGAAAGGAAATCCCACATCTCAAAACCCTGATACCTTCGGAGAGGGCTGCAGACGTGTCATGTGGGCAAGCTGGCAGAGCTGGCTTTGGAGCTGCCCAGCCAACCTCTCCGGGCATGTGCAGCATCCCAGACTGGCAGAGGAGCAGGGATATTGGAGCAGGGAGAGACCAAATGAATCTGAAAGCTGATGATTGGGAGGAATGAGTCCTGGGATCAGGAATGGCTCAGGATTTTGTGTCTTCTCTTGCGAGCTGAACTCAGATTTAGAATGTGAACTTTGGAGAAGTCATAAGCAAAATGTGGAGCCTTGCCTAAGCTCAAAGGCTGCCCCTGCTCTCTGTAGGAAGCTGAATCCAGGCTGGAGCTGATCTAATATTTGCCTGACAACCCTAAAGTCCAGGATTGACTCATTTATTCATTCAAGAGTAGAATGAAAGGTACAATACAGGCACAAATTTATGCTTCCCACCTCTGATTCCTCAGTTTAAAGAAGATCCAGGCTTTGGAGAGGCAACGGGACCCAAATATCTGAATTTTACCATTCACCCTTTGTCCTCTCTTTGAACCTTCGCTTCTTTTTTATAGAATCCTAAAATGGTTTGATTGGAAAGGGCCCTAAAGACCATCTCATTCCATGGGCAGGGACACCTCCTGCCAGATATTTGCTATCTTTAGACCCCTTCCTGCTTCCCTCCAGAGAGAGACAGAGATTTCACTCGGCACAGTGGCTGTTTCACACTAAAAAAATTAAAAATCTTGCCTCACTGCTGTAGAAATAAAGCTCAGGACAGGCTGGATTAGACTGGGCTCAGATCTGAAACAGGAGACAGGATGGAGAGAACATAATCCTTTTCCTGGTCCTACACGCTGCCTTGCTGACCTGGACCTGATTCTTCCTTCCCTTCTGATGTTTTCCCTTTCACCCTCATCTCTCTTCCTAGGAGAGAGTTAAGGACAGATCTTTAACATGCAGACTTTTTGGGTTCTTTATGACCTGGGAGGGTGGATGGGACAAGGAATGTCCCCAAATTTCCCATGTGCATCCCTCCCAGAGCCTGTGTGTGTCCCAGCAGGACCTGCCTTTGGCTCTCAGTCAGCCTTGGCTCCTCTCCAAAGGCTCGCACCAGGTCCGGCATGGCTGGGACGGACTGCCAGAAACAATCCTCAGATCTCCCCGCTCCTGAGTTAATTCAGTGCTCTCCGTGGATTAATTCCAGAGCCAAAGACAGATAGGGAGAGCAGTAATTACCTCTCCTCTCTCCCACACATATCTGTTCCCCGAGACGGCACACACAGTTTGGTGTTTTGTTTTGGTTTTTTTTTTGTGTCGTGGAAAGTTTCTCAATGGCTGAGCTCCTGCTGTGCTGCTTAATGAATTATAAAAAAAAAAAATTGAGGGAGATAAAAGGGAAAAAATAAAAGGGAGAAAAGGGAAAAATTAAAAAAAAAGAGAGGGAAAAAGGGAAAAATGAAAAAAAAGAGGGGAAAAGAGAAAACAAAAGGAAAAAAGAAGGGAATAATGCAAAAAAGGGGGGAAAAAAGGGGAAAAAGAAGAAAACAAAACAAAAAAAACCAAACAAAAAACAACCCCTCCAAAAACAAAAAAAGGAAGGAAGGAAGGAAGGAAGGAAGGAAGGAAGGAAGGAAGGAAGGAAGGAAGGAAGGAAGGAAGGAAAGGAAGGAAGGAAAGGAAGGAAGGAAAGGAAGGAAGGAAGGAAGATTGGTTCAGGACATTATTGTAAAGAAATCAAAATGGGATAATAGCTGGACATGATTGTCAAACCTTAATGATTCTGTGATCAAAATGTTGTTTCCAGCTAAAAATTGCCCCATAAATCCCCATCCCAGTTTGCCTCTTTGACATCTGTTCCCTGTGTAAAAGCAGTTCAGGTGTCAGTTTGAAGTGCCCAGACACAGTCTGGGAATCCCAACATGAAACTTCAAGCATGGAGAGAAGCTCCAAGAAGACTTGACGGCCTGGAGAGCTCCCTGAGTGGAGGGGATGAGGAGTCTGCCTGCTCATCTGCTTCCCCTTGGGGGAAATTCACCCTGCTTGGCTTTGCTGGATGCCCCGTGGCTGGGTTGGGGCTACAAAACCACATCAGATGCCCTGGTGTGTGTCCAGGTGGCCCAGCCAGGCTGATTCCAGGCTGCTTGGAGAGGGAGATGCTGCTGCAAGCAGCTCCCCTTCCAGGCACACATGCGGGCGGCTGTTTTTAGAAGCGAGCAGATGATGTGCTAATTAGAAACAGGGCCAGAGCCATCCCGGCTGGTTTCAAGTGTCGCTCCTTTCATCAGGACCCAGACGGGAAAAGGAGCTCCCTGGGTCTCCCTTTGTTGGGAGGAACAAAAGTCCCACAGAGAGAGCTGGGAAAAGAGCACCGGGGCTGGAGGCAAAGAAAGGCCACCACAGTTCTGTCAGTGCTGTGGGAAGAGGAGGAGGAAGCTGGAGTTGAGGCTTTGGGATTGGTGGTGTGACCCCATGGGGAGTGAGAGCACCAGGATGCACTTTTGGGCTTGGTCCTCTGCATCAGGGCAGGAAAACACCTGCCTTGGGAGCAGAGGGTTGGGTGGTTTTGGCTCACAGGACATGGTTTAGTGGTGGGCTTGGCAGTGCAGGACGCGATGGTCTCTGAGGGCTTTTCCAGCCTCAGTGGTTTTGTGATTCAGTGATTCTTAGGACTCACCCCAGCTCATGTCAGTGTTTATATCAGTGCATAGTACTGGGTCAGATGTGAACGTGAGGCACGTCCTGGCTGTTATTCCAGCCTCATGAAGGAAAAGGCTTCCCATGACTGTTTCACATCCTGGTTTTCACTGTTGAGTTTGACTCACCCCTCCCAAATTGCTGATCTTCCTCAAAGGCAGGCATAGAATTAGGCAGGGGAAAGAGGGGGTCCAGACTTACCCTAAATCTTAAGCCTGGATTCTACAGTGCTCCAGAATCACCTGTTCTCTTCTTTGTGTGCTCTGTGAATAAACTCTAAGTTTCCTTTCAAGTCCATTTTCCTGGTGCCTCTCCTGAAGATGAAATTGTACCATGCAGGAACATCTGGGGATTCCCTGCACATCACAAATGGAGGAGAAAAGATTTGCCTCAGTTCCTGCAATTTTCGGTTTTCTGTCAGCACAGAGAAGTGCAAAACTCTCTGTAGGTTTTGCCTACAGCCTTTTGAAGTCAGTGGGAAACTCCTGTTACTTTGGGAGGCTCCAGGCAGTGTGCAGAGTAATTTTCTTGCAGCAACATTGGGTGATTTTTATTCCAATCCCAAAAAATCCTCCCCTCCTTCTGCAAAGGCAGCATCTACCTGTCACTCCCTCCTTTTTTTTTTTTTTCATGGTGCCTTTTGCTCTCTCTTTTAGGTTATCCCATTAAAGTCTCACAGACCACAGGGGAGTTTCCAAACACACAATTTGAGGCCTTGTGGTCAATAAGAAATTTATTGGCAGACCCTACTGAGGCAAGAATGAAATCCAGCTCTTGCACCCCAGGTTTTCTTGGTGAAGGGTTTGGCAACTGGATGGGGGATCCCACAGGCAGCTCTGGGAAAAAGGGGTGGGAACAGAAAATCCCCAGGGATTGAAGAGGATTGTGCTCCTTTGTAAATTCACGCTGAGGCTCTTGATTTACCATGTTTCTGATTTAAATGGCAATCCTATATCCATGATTTTCATGTCAGGGTCCTGGTGGGGTTCTTGGGGGTGTGCCATGCAGGGCAGGACCTGATGATCCTTGTGGGTCCCTTCCAACTCAGGATATTCTGTGATGGGCTCAGGGAGATGAACGAGGAGCAAGAAAAAGCAGCTTTACAGCCCAGACCACCGAGCCAGCACCTTCCACAAATCCTCAGTTCACTTTGCCCTGAACTCTGGAGTGGCTTGAACTCCATCTGCCCCCCTCCAGAGCAGTCATTTGCTCCGTTCCCATCCTCTCCCAGCGAGCTGCACAAACCCTCTTCCTTCCCTGCTTTAAATAAGTCCCTGTTGCTCTCTGGGCGAATAACTTTCCCCTCATTTTTGCAGCTGTGAGGTTGCTTGATGGAGAGGATAATAAGTATGTCTGAGCTTTCAACTAAAAACCCAAACCAACTGAAAAACAACCCAACCAAAAACGAAAACACCCAAAGGAGATAAAAAAGAAATCTTTATTGGAGAGAAGTGAACTAAAGTTTCCCATGCAGAGCAGCAAAGCAGCTCTGCAGCCTTCTCTCTGCCACTATAATCAGAAAAGCATTTCTTTTTTCTTGTACCAGCGTGCATATCAGCACTTAAAAAGGGAAAATAAATTACGAGGAGTGGAGCTGGAGGCAGGAATCATCTTCTAGGAAAGAGGAATGAAGCCTGCAGCTCCATTTAGTTAATATGTTTTCACGAGGCGGGGGTGCTTGAGCGTTTTATATGGGCTCCTAAGCCGGCTGCCACCGCTAGCAGGGAGTTTCTAGAGGTGGTACCACGGAGAGTAAGTCACTTGGAGAGCAGGTGTTATTTCTAAAACAAAGATTATGGTTTATGGCATTGCAATTACAGACTTCTTCCCAGCACTGTTATTGCTACTGCTGTTGGCTTCTGCATTCAGGCAATGTTTGGGTTTCATTTCAGAGGAGAAATTGATGATGCAGTTATTATCCCTTTGATGAAATCCCAGTCTCCTGTAAAGGATGCATAAAGTTCTGCTCCCTGAATACGTCTGGCAGTCAAACAACGGGAGTAAAGTCGCTTGTGGTTCCTTTTTCTAAGTTAGCACTTTGCCTAAAAACTTTCCCTTCACCCTTTCCAGCTATCCATGGGGAGCCCAGCCTGATTTCTTTATGTCTCTGGCACTTCATCAAACCCCCACTATCTGAATCCATGTGCCTCCCAATCGGGCTTGGCCTCTGGGGCTCCTCTTCTGACATTGCACATGGACTTAGTTTTGGGCATTGCCTTCTACTGCTTCTCTTTTCCTCCCCTTCCTGGGTGCTGAGCAAAGAGCAGTTCTCAGGCTTTCCAAATTTAATGAGGTTTTACCCAGCCCTCAGCACATTGTTATTTATAGAGGTTTCCAGGAGGAGAACTCATAACTATGTGTTCACCAGAGCAGATGTTCTTTAGAGAGGGTTGTTGTCTGCAGACAGTGCCTAAAATATCTGTTACTTCAAGGGAAATTTCAGGGCAGATGTTGGTTTTTTTTATGGACCCAGTGCTGTCACCTCCACTTTTATCAAAGTAGCTCCTTGCCTGTTGGTCAGCTTCCAGTCTGGGTAGGGGGAGGAAAACGCAGGCAGAATTTGGTGTTTCCAAACTGCAGCCATTTGGAAGAAACGGGTTTGATTTTTGAGATTTCAGCCCACATCCAAGCAATTTTATCCCACTGGGATTTGGCAATGCACTGCCTGGAGGGAACAGGAGTGGTAGGACAGGATAGGTCCTGGCAGTGTTTCTTGCTGAGAGCAGGAAAGAGCATTTATTTGTGTCCTCAACTATTTGCCTGAAAAATCAAGCTTCTAAAAGGGGAGCTTAAAAGCGCGTTGTAAATACTAAGGGAAGGACTTGCCTGGCTGTGCAGGCAGTGCAGGAGCCCTCAAATCCCCACAGCTTCCAGGAGTTTTAGTCCTCTCTTGTTTAATAGAGACCTGAAGGGGCCTGGGAAATCACAAGCAAAGCCTGGTTCCTAATGGTCGATGATATCAGAAACACGGTTCCAGTTCAGCGGCACCAAACATTCCACGCCTGATAATGGAACTTCCTGGTGCATTCAACCAGAAAAGTAGGAACTAGATTGAAATAAAGATGCTACTGCCCCTGCCAGGCTCAGGGAGTGGGGTTTTGCTGCATTCTGCACAGGGACACCCAGCCTATCTCAAGTACATCTGGACTGTGCTGCTGTTGTTACCTCATCGGAGCGTGTCCGGCCAGAGATGAAATAGCTGGATGCTGGTGAATGCACCATGCTGGCTTCTGACTCCTGGGTTTGAGTCTTAAGCAGGTCAAAAGGAAAGGAAAGTTCTTCTTTTTGTGTGTTTTCTTATCCCAAGGGTGGAGTTTGTCTGCATCATGTAACCAGGCTGACTATTTGACCTCGGTGGATTCAAGTGTGCAAGAGGAAGCCAAGGCTGTCCATGCCTGTGAACACAGAATCAGGGTCTGGAAACTTCCTCTAGGATTTTATAAGAGCCAGCCAAGCACTATCTGCCTAAAATAGCTTTATTCCTTATTATTATTATTATTGTTTGCAGCACAAGGCCAGCTTTTTTACTGAGTAGGTTTTATTTTCAGAACAATGTGGACTATGCAGAGATTTCTGGTATATCTATCAAAAGCAAAAAAAAAAAAAACCAAAACCCAAAAAAACCCCCCACCAAAACCAAAAAACCCCCAAACAAACAAAAAAGCACCAAACAAACAAAAAACAAACAAAAAACCAAAACAAAGACAAAAAACTCAAAAACAATGGAAATAAAGAAGGAGGAGAAGAATACTGGAAAAGAAAATATACCAGCTGGGATTGGTGATTGCTGTGGTTTGGTTGCTTGTCCTCCTTTGCTCCAGCAAAAACAGCCCCAATTTGCCTGAGAATCGCAATTTTTCTCATTTGAGAGAGAATTTGCCAATTTTCCCCATTTGCCAGAGAATGACACAATGCCATAATTCCTGCTACTCAGTGCATCCTATAATGAGGGGTGGTGTTCATCTGGAGACCTCAGGCTGCACAGGAGCATGGAATGTGAGGACAAACTTAAATTGCAGCTTTGAATGGGCCACCTGGATTATAGAGAAACATTTTTATGGGGGGGTGGGTGTGATTTCTCTGGACACATCCAGTATCTTTTGGCTTCCATAGCTGAAATCTGTTCTTGCTGTGTGTTTTTCAGCAGATCCTTTTGCCTCCCTCTTCTTTCTGTAAACCCCTTGGAAAAGCTCCAATGCCCTGGAGGACATCTCACGAGGCCTAGGTTATCTCCAAAGGCCTTGTGATGTCTCCACAGGGTGCAGTCAACCCCATACCTTTGTGTGGGGAGGGATGGGAACTTCTGAACAGAAACCATCACATCCCATCTCAAAGAGCTCAGGTGGATGGTGCCCAGAGCTGCCCATTTCTCTGTTGGCTGAGGGAGATGAGTGACCAGCTCAGGATGAAGGAAAGCACAGTGGAGCCTGTGTTTGGGGTTTCTGGGCAAAGCTCTGAGGTCTGAGGGGTCACAGAGGGCTTTGGGACCAGCATGTTGACTTCAACACCCACTTGCTCCTGAGCAAACCCCAGCAGGAGCTGAGAATAAACCAGCCCCACACTTCCCTTCTGGTGACTAAGGCCAGGAGATCTCTGAGGTGTTCAAGGCCAAGCTGGACTGGGCTCAGAGCAATCTGGTCTGGTGGAAGATGCTCCTCCAATGGCAGGGAGGTTGGAATCTGATGATCTTTAAGGCCCTTTCCAACCCAAGCCATTCTGTGATTCTGTGACCATTCCCACCGACCCACCTGGCGCACAGCTCCACTTTCATTTCTGATGTTTCCAAGCTGAGCTTCTCTCCTAAATTCCACAACCCCTGAGACCTGCATGGGCTTCACATGCAAAAAACAAAGCAGTTTAAAAAGCAGTTTAAAAACCCATAGCAGTGCTGGGTTGAGACTTTTTTTTTTTTCTCTCTTGATACCCTGCAGCCCTTCTGCCAACTTAAAAAGCTTTATATCCTCTGTGCCCCGCTGACCTGGCCTCAGCACCTTTGCTGCAGAGAGCATCCCAAATATTGATCAGGGGCACAGTGGGGACACTTCCCTGCCTGTCCCCTTCCTGCACACGACACGTCCACACGCACACATTGACATGCAGGGTTCCCATTCCTGGTCTTAACCCAGGCATTTACAATTCCTCTCGCGCTCCTCGCGCTTTCTTCTTAAGGAAGGCAAATAAAAGTGTGAATAATCAATTTCCTAACTGGAATTAAAAACGGCTCCAGTTAAAATAAGGGAAAGCGTGAACCAGCATGTAAAGTAGGATGGAGGGGTTATCTGGGCCCCGATTAGTATCCTGCTCATGTAGGAGAACAATTAACGTGTGCATGAGAACGATTAAGCAGAAGGTAAATTACACGGAACGCGTCCATTCACCAAACAGGAGGGCTCGTGGTCGGGGCTGGTGTGAGAGTTTTTATGGCTCAGTTGAAACAAGTGCCAGAAAAAAAATGTTGTTTCTGGGCCTGCTCAGGGCTGGAGACCAAAACAGGGTGATAAAGATCCAGTCTCATCTTGGGCTTTTATCAGAAGTCTGTTCTGTCTGAATGAAGGCAGAATTGGGATGGGTTTAACGAGCTCTTTAAAGGGAGATTCTAAGTTCTCTTGCTTGTGGAGCATGATGTCTGTGCTAGACCGGGAGCTGGGAATGGGGTTTTGTGTGTGACTCACCAGTGAACGTTTCCTGGGGCAAATCTGTGCCTTTGATTGTCTCCTGGGCAGGGCGATGAGAGTTACGGCTCCTTTTCAGCTTGGGATGCTCTTTGAAATATTCCTGTGAAGAACTACCAGACAAATGTGAAATGTGGGCCTGCCAGCCTGGAACCTGTGGGGTGCAGGAGGCTGGATATCCCCAAATCCTGAGCACAGCTCCTCAGGGATGGCAGAAGGGGCGATGAGAGCTGTGGCCTGCAAAGTGGCCAAATTGAAGGAAGGGCAAGTCCAACCATAAAAGAGAAAACAGTGCAACAGGAGGCGTTTGGTTGCTTCTCCATGTGGAAGATTTCCAAGATCTCTCTAGTGAGAGCAGGTAATAGATTTTGAAGGTGATCTCAAATATAAGAACAACTCTGCTCATTAAAGTCTCCACAGCCACTACAGCAAATCACAGCAGACGCCTTCCAGGAGTTTTGACAACAGACATCAACCATCAACAAGGATAAAATAAGGACAAGTCAAAGGCTAGTATTGATTCTAGGAGCCTTTGAATTAAATCCTCGTTGGCCCACTCAGCATGTGGAGCTCAGACCAGTTTCAGAATCCCTGTTCTTTGTGGCTGTAAGGCTCAGTGATATATATCCATTAAAGAAAAAAAAAAGGGGGTGAAAAAAGCGGAAAAAAAAATAGATTGGCTCTTGCTGTAATCAATAAACAGAGAAAGGGCAATAGAAACAAAGTGGTAATGGGAGAAGTGTGTGTAGGGGAGCCACTCTACTGGTATTTGTAACAAAAGAGGGTGATAAATGAAGAATAAAGATGAGATAGTTTTCAGTAAAAAAGAAAAATTAAGAAGCAATAAAAAGCAAAAGCCTAATTTTTAAGTGGAAAAGTTCTCCTAATGAGGGCTTTGTGTGCAGTAAAAATATTATCTCCATGCTGTCAGATAAAGGTAAAAATGTACTTTGGTGCAATTTAAAGAGAAGTCACAATTTTAAAAAGTCTCCCCAGTCTTCCACTTTTTTTTTTTTTCTTGTTTGGAATTAAAATTTTCCTCACGGGTCTGAAAAACTCTCTCCATACTACAGCTCAGATCTGTTAGAATCAGACCCTGAAACGACTGAAATCACTCAGGCTCATCTTATCACCCTAGCAGAAGAAAGTGCCCAAAGTAACTGAGTCCCAGTGCTGCAGAGAGGGTGAATTCAGATGCCAAACTTGCAATTTCACAGCCTGGTTGTTTACAACTTTCTCATCATTTATGGCTCATTAGGATGTGATTCAGAGACTGCCTCGTCCAGGTGATGTCCTCATCCACGGCTTTGTCTGGTGTTAAACATCCAGGGGTGTTCCTGGCCTCTGGAAGGGAAATGTGCCCTTTCCTCCTTCCCAGGGCTCTGTAGCTCCTCTTCTCTGCTGCATTTGAGGTCTGTGTGCAGCTTCTGCTCATCCTCTCTCCTGGGGGGTTGCTGTGTGATTGGTGTCACGTGGAAGGCTTTTATAATAATTTTACAGGGGGTCAAGAGGCAACGAGGAAGGCTGTGGACCATCAAACTCACAGGCCTGACGTAGTGACCTCTGTGATAAAACTCAACCATTTCCTTTCTGGGAATCCCAGGGGAGGAGGAGGAAGAAATGAAGGGAAAAAAAAAAAAAAAAAGGAAGAAAAATAGAAACCAGAAAGAGCTCTTTCAAAATTCATGAAAGAGGAAAGTGAGGTTTTGTTGACATTCATGTTTGATGAAGAGCAAGCAGGCAGGCAGGACGAGTTCCCCCGTAAGCAAACACTGCTCTAGGCTGTATCCCTCTTTTCCTGCTCCAATCAAGTGATCTAATTAGCTCCCGGAGACTTCAAAGCGTAGGGGGGCGACAGCAGGGGGACAGAGGGGAGAGCTCCCTGTTTACCAGGTGGGCTGAAATCTTAGATGGCAGGGGAAGAATGGTCTTGGGGTGGCACTTTGTGGGTGGGAGAGGAGGGGGGCAGTGTAAGGTCTGCACGACCTGAGCACAATCAGCGAGCGGAAAGGAGCTGATTTCATCCCTCGCTGTTCCCCGCGAAGAATGAAAGGGCAGGAGATGTTAAGTAGAGTCCATTGAATCAGATTAAGGGAGATTAGCTCTTATGCTGTTGCTAGACTGGGAGATCAGTTGACCAGTTTTTACTAATTTTCCCTCTTGGGGGTTCAGCGTTATCTGAGATTGATCAAAACCCTCGGAGCATTTTTATCTGGAAGGCAACGGCCTCCCAGGCCTCAGATCTAAGCCCTGCATTCTGAGCCTTGATGAGTTGCATCTTGCTCGACGCCCCTTCGGTTACAAAGCCTGTGTTCACTTGACACGGCTTGAAAGGTGCTCATTCAAAAAGATTTTCTTCCTTCCAGACGTATTTTTGAAACGACTCTGAATGAGTTGTTTCAGCAGGTTGATGGGGAATGCTGCAGGCTTGGGGTACCCCATTGTGTCTATTCATGTAGGAAATGGAAAAAGGGATTTTGAGGTTGTCTTTGTCTGATGCCATTATTTTTTCTTTTAATTTAATTTTTTTTTTCAATCAGGGGAATAGGAAACAGCTATCTTTAATCATTTTTGCTTAGCTGTTGACATATGAACGTCCTTCCAGAGCATAACAGAGTGTGAATTTAAAGGCAGTGAGTTTTTCCAGAAGACAAGTCCTCAGGGAGGCAATGTTTCCACTGTTTTAATATAAGTGGATGAGCCCCTGGTTAATGCTTTGGGCTGCAATTTAGGAGTTCAAGGTGCAATTCCCAGCTCTGATGTAAAATATCTGCAGCTTTTGATGAGTCCCCAAAGGTCCCATCTGTTGCTGACCAGGACCATTTACAGAAGCACAACGTGGGTATGAACCACACAGACCAGATGATTTCTGGTTTGCAGCAATTATTGCAGCTCTGCAAGGAGCTGGATGTGATTTCACTCTCAAGACCACTGTTCCTTACCTGTGACATGAGACAGTCCTGCCCTCTTTGCACCTTTGCCCACTTTGCACCTTCAAAACACTGAGTTGGAAATGCCAGCTGCAGTTTCACAGGATCATGGAATATCCTGAGCTGGAAGGAACCCACCAGGATTATCTGCACAGACACCCCAACAATCCCACCCTGGGCATCCCTGGGAGGGTTGTCCAAATGCTCCTGGAGCTCTGGCAACCTTGGGAATGTGCCCATTCCCTGGGGAGCCTGTTCTGTGCCTCACCACCCTCTGGATGAAGAAACTTCTCCTGATATCCAACCTAAACCTGCCTGACACAGCTCCAGCCATTCCCTCATCTCCTGTCCTCGGTCACAGAGAGAAGAGCTTGGAGCTGCCCCTCCACTGCCCCTCAGGAGAAACCTACAGCCCTTGATGAGCCTCCCTTCAGTCTCCTCCAGGCTGAAAGAGCCAAGTTGTCTCTTAAAACTGTGGTTCTGCTTTTGGGAACTATTTTAGCCTCTTTTTTTTCTGCACCATCTGGGTTCCCTGTGTTGCAGTTGCATAGAGGGGCAGGTGGAAGTTCTGGTTTTCTCCAGGACAGGAGGGAGGCTCAGGAACATCAGCTGGAAGCAGGGAGCTTCCAAATTAGGCTGGCTTCTGAGGGGAGCACTGAGGACAACACACCTTGGATTTCCAGTGGAGACCTGCTCCCTCCACTAGAAAGTAACTTTGGAAGCAGGGAAACAAGACTTTCTGAGTCCTCTGCCACAGATCCTGACATTTAAAGCTTCTCTGCCTCATGGAGTCACGGAATGGTTGGGGCTGGAAGGGAGCTCTGGAGATCACAGAGTCCAACCCTGCTGCCAAAGCAGGATCACCTGGAACAGGTGGCACGGAATCACATCCAGGAGTGTTCTGATTATCTCCAGAGGAGACTCCATAACCTCCCTGGGCATCCTGTTCCAGGTGTGCTGAAGTTCCCTACCTTCACAGGCAAGATGGTGTCTTGCTGGCTTCATAGAGGGGGTTGAAGTTCCCTCAGATTGGCAGAAACTTTGTGGTCAGAGGGGATGGATTTGTCATCTTTCCTTGCTTGGGCATTTCCTTTGTGCCCATATTCACCAATCCAATCCCAATTATTGCACTTTAAATATTCCCACCACACAGTCCTGGCCATGAGAGGGCTCCTTTTCCCTGTTTCCTGGTCTGAAGGAACTTGTTTTGACCTTGACTGGGATGACCAGTCAGTGCAGATCCAGAAAGTCCTGCCAGTTAATCCTGGACATCTCTGACTGTGAGATCCTATATTTGGAAGGCTGCAGGCAGGGCCAGAAATTCCTAAATTGATGCTCAGCAGGGCATCACAGATCCATTATGTCTTGTTTAGCTGCCCCCTATGTTCTCCCTTCTGCAGCAACAACCTGGCTGTGCCTCCTGGAAACACATGGAGGGATATCACAGGGCAGAAAATGTCACAAATAAAATCAGAAGTTGGCTGGACTCAGCTTTACAACCAGAACAAAGAATTTATTTCTGTGCTGCATCAGCTCTGGAAGTTCCTCTTGGTGAGCTGCTCTTAGGAACATGCAATTTAATGGAATAGATCCTTGATAACAAACCAAGAAAAGCAAAAAAAAACCAAAATGCTCCGATGCTCTCGGGTGGTGCTGTGACAGAGAATGTTTCTCTGTACTGAAATCCATCCCAATTCAGGAATATTTCTTAAAGAGCTGGTGAGTGATGCTGTGTGACAGAGGATCACCCTTGGAACTATAAGTGAAATCCACTTATGGAATCGTATGTGACAACAAAAATGAATTCATCAGGACCAGTGATCCTAATGAACGTGATATCCCTATCCTAATGAAAACCTAAAGGAGTTCTGCGGGGAATAGAGCAGGAGAGGGTTACAAAAACACATAACCTTGAAAATAAAACTAATTTCGAAATCTAACCAAAAACACAGCAATCAGTAATTTGCAAAAATCTTGAAATTTTTTTTTTTAAATTTTCATTTTTTTGTTGCTTCCAACAAGGGAAAGTGAGTGTTGATTGTGCTCCCTCCCTTCATGGCTGCATGCATGTCTCTTTGATTTGGTCTGGCTGGCTGGATCATTAATTGAATATAGTAAGGTCTTTTCAGATCTTGGAAAAGAGAAAGAAAGAAGAAAAAAAAAAAAAAAAAAGGAAGAGCTTTTTATTGCTGTTTATATTCCTCATCAGGGCTTGACAATCCAGCCCGTCTGTTCCAGAGGGCTCGGACCACCTGAGTCTTAAGTTTAGATCATATCCTGCTACATTAAACTCCACACATAATACGTTGGCCACATGGGAAAATTTAAAGAAAATGAGATTTTATTAAAACCAGGAGACCGCCTGACTGCAGAGGGATATAATAACAGTGTTATGAGGTTCTTATCTCACATGAAAGTTTCGCATTTCCCTGGTTTCCTCTCCTTTATGCTACTGTGGCCCTCCCCTCCCCCAGTTCCATATGGCTGTCTCATTATTTAATGCAACAGCTGAAAGGGCAATTAATAACCGTATCACCCCAAATGTTTGATTGTTTAAGGAAGGCCCCATAGAAGTTCTAAATTAGGACAATGGCATCCAAGATTCCCATCGGCATCCCCAGCACTGGTGGGTCATGCAATCCACCTTCCCAGAGGGAAGCAGATGGGAAGGGGAGAGCAAAGTTGGTTTGTGTGTCAAGGAGAACGTCTTGGGTGTTGTGCCTGACTTCCTTCTGCTTTCACATTTTGAGGGTGTTGTTCAGTGGGGTTTTCCCAGGTTCTGGAGGACATCTGGACTTTGTGGTCTGCCAGGCATGTCATGGTTTGCTCTGAAAGCACCACAGATCTCCTGCTGAGGTCTGAGCAAGTCTCCTTGTCTGCTGGAGGTGACATCCCCTTCCTTGGAGATGTTCCGCTCTTTGATGGCTCCATGCAGCTCATGTTCACACCTGGTGTCCTGTTTCTGTCCTGGCCATGCTGCCTGTGCCCATCCCAAGACATTTCTGGGATGTCAAAGGACCTCTGGCAGCCTTGGCTCTTCTCAAAACTTGGCTCTGGTTGGACTCAAGCAGATTTTCTTTAGCTGATGATGTGGTGGAATTATCAGAAAGGGGGACAAATCCAGACTGGCACTGACTGTTGGATGTGGCAGATGGAAGTGAAAGAACTCCATAATTCATCTTCCCTGGTGAACTTGTGAACTTCCTTCATGAAGCCTGAGGATTCTTCTGGATTTTTGGGGTTTTTTTTTCCCTTACCTTTATCACCTTCACTCAGATAATTGCAGAAGTCACCAAAATTCACTAAAAACCGAGTGCTTGATCACCCCAGTCTTTGGAGACTCACCTCAGCCTTCCCCAGGGAACATCCCTCCAGCACTTCCCACAGGTGCTCTGATCCACACATCCCTCTGCCTCCAGTTTGCTGCTTTAATTATCCTCCTGAGATCCATTGGCTGGCTGGGAGCTGTGGGAAGGCTCTCCAGAGACAGCAACAGGGAAACCTCTGGCATTCCCAGACAGTATTCCAGATAGGTAGAGTCAGAGGAAGGTTTTTCTAATGCAGTTCTTTCTTTCTTCCTGTAGCACCGCTGGATTACATCTGTGCTCCTTCTCAGGCCTTTCCCAGGGCTTTTTTGGGAACAGATTAGATATTAGATTAGGCATTCTGGAGAAACTGCATGAGAACTAAATGCTTTTTGATGAGTTTTATGTTCAAAGCAATGCATTCAGGGCAGGGAACGAGCGCTGGCTGCACACTTTGCACAGTTATTACTTTTTATCAGTTCGAGTCACTTATCTCTTAAACGATTTCTTTTATCCTTTCTGGGTTACTCCACTCCTGGCATTTTGCATGGCCCGGTGGGATCGTGTCTCAGGGACAGAAATGTGACTGCTGTGGCTTCTCCAGTCTCACCTTGAGGTTGGGGAGACTTTTTCTGGGCAGCCCATCTGGGGAGTCCTGGGTTGCCTTCTCTGGGGATTGGCTGTTTACAGAGCAAGCAAGGTATTTAATTATGTTACTTGCACCCTGGTGGTTTGCTGGGGATTGTAATCAAAGAGGAGGCTTAGTGAAAAGCTTAATACAGCCTGTGCAAGTGATTTTTGCCTGAGGGGACAAGGAGAGTTGAAAGGAGCAGCAGTGGTCAGAAAAACAAACATACAACTCAAACTAATGAGACAATTGCCTCCTCCTAAGCCAGAGCTCCTGTGGAGACCTCGCTGCTCCCTTGCAAGGTCCACGAGACCTTCTCAGGGTGTAAGGTCATTTCCTTCCCCTTCCTAATGAACTTCCAGAGAGGAAAAGGTGGGGAGAATGTATCACTGTGCTTTTGAGGGATCTGTGCTATTCTGAGCACATCTCCTCTATCAGTCTCCTGGGCTGTTATCTCATGGCCATTCTATCCCTGGGATGAGCTGGACCAACTCCTGGTGTTAGGGATGGATGCTGTGGTCCAGTGTGTTTTTCTGTGGGTCTTCCTCAATAGGGGACTACCCGAGGGCAGATTGAAGGAATGTTGCTCAGAGACATCTGGGGATGGAGACATCAGACCATTCATGGAAGAAGGGATTCATCCACTCTCTGTGCCTGCTTTGAGTGGGATGAGAAATCAAAGGACAGAACTGCAGTGCTCTTCTAGCAGTGGGGAAAACCCCTGAGGTGGCAGCAGCCTGGAAAGGCTCCCGGGGGCACAGGTGACCCTGGTGTGTCCCACGCAAGGGGAGCTGAGCTGGCTTTGGCCACCAGCAGCGGTAGCAGCTGCGGGTGTCAGAGGGCTTTTGGCACATCAGGGCTCCTCCGATGTGGCTCCTCTTTGTTCCACGTGCTTCTCAGAGCATAAATATGCAATGACCCAAATGCTAATGGATTCCTCCCACTGGCGGCCCTCCCTCCGCCTGCGCGGCCGAACAATCCCCAGCCCACACGCGCAGGGATCGGATCGCCCGGCGCCTCTCCTGGGGGGAAGCACTGCCCTGTGATCACCCATTTTAGTCACTCCAGCCTTTCTGATGCCTTAAGTTTGAGCTTTCATGGTTTTTAGGTTCTATGTTGCCTAGGGGTGCAGTTCTGAGCCTCACATTCAGTGTCACTCAGCTCTCTTCACAGAGCAAGGAGACAAAACAAATCCTTTTCCTGCTGGAGACCAAGGACAACTTTCAGGCCCAAAAGCACAAACAAAGATGGCTGGAGGGAGGAACAAGAAGGATGGGACCTCACAACCTGAAGCTGTAATTGGACAATTAAACCCCAATATGCAAAATGGACCAAAACTGATCAAAGTGTGAGACCTCGTGACTGGTTGTCCATTTTGTGACCATTTTGGGTCCACCTTGGGTGTAGTCCTGTTCAGGCTCTTGTCCTGCCCAAGGAGTACCCTTAAAGGCCTTTGAATAAATATCTATTTTATTCTCTAGTTCTGTCCAGTCTCTGTTTCAGCTCAGCCTTCCCAAGGCATCATTTCCAGTTTCAACCCTGACAAGCACCCAGGCTCCACTGACACAGGGATGGCCATGGCAAGCTGTGGGGCTGCTGTGACCACTTTGGGGCTGCTATGACCACTGTGGGGCAGGTTTTAGGTGGGATAAGCCACCTGCTGAGGTGAAAACCTGGGGATGTCCCATGATTATTTACGTGGAACTGGTGGCTGCTATTTCAGAACTTGGACCCTATGAAGAGAAAACGTGTCTGAAGCTTGTGGCTCTTCTGCTGGGAGCTCATGGATCAGGAAGGGTTTGTGTCCCTGGATAGGTAGCATGAAGGATTAGGAAATGTCTTCTTCACTCTGTCCACCCTGTGGATTGTAAATGCAGTGGTCATTGGTGGAAGAAGTAGATGTTTGGGGAAATACTGGCGCTTGTTCTGCCATCATGATGTTTGACTTTACAGTTATGGGATTTTTTTTTTTCCCCTGAAACAGGAATCCCAGATTCCAGAAGGCATTAACCCACGTTCTCAGGCAGGCACTTGGGTGTGTAAGAAGGGAATCCTTCCCTTTGGATTTTAGTGTTTAGTTTGTCACTTGGACAAGAGGTGGACACGTTGATGGATTGTGCATCCCTGGAATTGGGATTGCTGGTTGGCTGGGAGACACAAGACAGCTATCAGATAACCTGGGAGAGGAACACCTGGAAAGAGGAGGGAGGAGAAATGGCAGCAGCCATGGGAGGATGGGGTTGGGATGAAGGATCACCCTCATCCTCTTGTGTGTCTCATCAGTGACCCTTGTACCAGCCATGGCAGATGAATTGCAATCCTACAGGGAGCAAAGAGAGGGCTTTTGAAAGCAGAAATCTTCCCTTGTTTTGTTTTGTTTTGTTTTAAGGTTAGGGCTAAACATGTTAAAATTTCCCACTCTTAAGCAGTTTGCACATTTGTTTCTAAAGGTTGAATAAAGGAGGAGGGGTGTCATCACACACATCAAATATAGATGTGTGTGTGTGACCCTAGTCCAGAGAGGGCTGTCCCTGATCATGGCAAAAGGGCTGGAATTAAATGATCTTTGGGATTCTTTCCAACCCAAACTATTCTGTGATTCTATGTGGACAGCGGTGCTGTGACCTGGAAGTGTCCAAAGCCAGGTTCCACGGGGCTTGGAGCCACCAGGGACAGTGGAAGGTGTCCCTGCCCATGGCAGGGGGTTGGAATGAGATGATCTTCAAGGTCCATTCCAACACAAACCATTCTGGGACCTTGTGACTTGTCCAGCACGTGTTTCACAGCAGAGTTGGGAATGGAACTGGACTCGCGCATCTGTTTTTTCCATACACACCAGGCAGCCAGGGATTCAAGGATATTTATATTTATATTTATATTTATATTTATATTTATATTTATATTTATATCTATATCTATATCTATATCTATATCTATATCTATATCTATATTTATATTTTTACTGGTCTCCCACAGGGACAGCTGGTCTCATGCCAAGAAATGCAGCTCCAGGGCTGCTGAGAGGCAGTGTCCCTGTCCCCTCTGAGGCTGATAAAGTTTGCACTGGTGGCCACAACCAGCCTGGCTGCGACGGGAGGGGGGCAGGGAGCGGAGTCAGCCCAGTAATTTCGTGTTATTGGAAATGCTGCTTTTGCAGCCCAGCATTTGGTTTTCATTTGGTGCCTTGCTCAGCTCATTTCTGCTGGCGCTTCACTTCTGATCCAATTGAGTTATCGATGCAGGCAGGGAGAAGGAGGCAAACAAGATTGGTGTCACTTTTTTTTTTTTTTGTGGCAGCCTTTTTTTTTTTTTTTTTCCCTACCTCCCTCTTGCTTCTTTGCTTTCAAAGATCAAAAGAGGACAAAATAAAACTTTCTATATAATGAAACACAGGCAGAGGGAAAAATGGCAGCGCACAAAATTGTTTTCAGTCTTCCTTTAAGGTTGCTGTTGCTATCTTTGATTTAGGCACCAAGGCTTTAATCAGAGTGTTGGAGACGACACAAAAATTATTCATCTAACCAAGCTCCCCTCTCACTCTCTTTCTCTCTGTTTTTGTGCCTCTCTTTCTTTATTAATGTGGGTTTAAAAAGATTCTCAAACTACAGTGCTGGCTCAATTTTGTTTTCCCAACTAATAACCCAAAGCAGGATCAGCTATTTTGCAGCTGACAGATCTGTCTCTAAACTAGATTGTCTTTCTTGCTGGGTTCATCCATCATGTATGAAGTTAAAAAAAAAAAATAGAAAGAAAGAATAATAATAAAAAATTTCTTTGCGAGGGCTCATCCCTCCTTACAGCAGCAATGACCTGAGCTCATCCCTGCCTTGACATTCCCACTCCCAGCATGGGAATACCAGGACACCACTGCAATATCAGACTTTTTTTGGGGTGGTTTTTCTGCTCCCAGGACATAGTGGGGGGCTCAGTGGGACAGTCTATTTATGGGATATTTTCTAAGGAATCTCCATGGAGCAACCAGTGCTGCTGCTTGTGCCTCTGAGGGAGAACTGGAACATCCTTGGGCAGTTCTGTTGTCACTCTGCCCCTCTTGTGGCACTTGGACCTTGTCGTTGAGAGGCCAGAAAATGTTGGTGGTGAGCACTGATGTGCTTAAACTGCACCATGGGCACGTGCTGGAGATGAACATGGAAATTCAGCTGAGTACTCCTTGTGTTGGATATCCTGTGGACTTCCAGCAGACAGTGGTGTAAGGACTTCCTGAGGTGAAGGTTATATCCTGAGCAGTGTTTAATAGCTCTTAATGGACTCATCCTCCTTCAATCATCCGGGTTTTAATTTATTTTTTTTTTTCTTTAATTCATTCATATTTTGTTGGCCTGCCTGACATCCTGCCCAGACCAGTTCTGTAATTTAATTACACACTGGATGAAAAAGTGCTTCCCTTCTTTTGTCTTCAACCTGCTGCCTGCTGCTGCCTCTGCCAGATCCCTCTGCTCCTGTGTGCTAGAAAAGGAAAATATGTTTGCTCTTCCCTGTCTCTGATCTGTGATTTCATAGACACCTCTTCACTTCTCTCTTCTCCAGGCTAAGAGCTACTGGTCCAGTATCTCCTTTTCTGAAGCTGTTTTGTACTTTTGCTCATTTTATGCCCTTCTTCTGCATAAATATAACAAAATAAATATGAGGCATAAATATAAAAGCACCTGTTTGTGTCAGACCTTCTCTCATGCTGGGTGTAGCAGATCAATTCTGCATGGTACCAACCTGGAGCAATCTGAGCCGTGTTTTCCCCTCTGAGGGACAGGAATTATCCACAGGGATATGAGGAGAAGGAAGGGGAGAAAATGAACAAAGAGGTTTTTGAGGAATCCTTTTGAATATCCAGGCAGCAGGGGCTGTTAGAGGGGAGAACATCCTTCCTTGTGGGGTGGGGAGAGTCTGGTCACAGTCTTTAACCCAAAGTTGTCAGACCTCTGTGGCGTTTGCTGTGCTTGGTTTCTCCTTTTTCTCTAAAACTACCCTTTTTCCTTGGTTCATTTCTTAGTTAGCTCTTGGGGTTTTTTCCTGTAGTCTCTGCTTCTCACCTTCCAGGGCAAGATCCAACCATTTTTGGAAGATCAGTGAGAAATTCCAGAAGGGAGAGGGAACCCTCAGAATCTGGTGGCAGAAGTGCACCATGAGGGGAAACCAGGACATGGTAACTCTAACTGCAGGCCCCTGAAGGGAATATATTTGTTAAACATTATAATTACCCTTCAGTGCTGAACTCCATAGCAGTTGAATCCACAGCAATGCACATTATCATTTCTGAAATGATGCTTTCATTTAGATAAGGCATGCAATTATACATCTTGATTAGGTCACTGTTCCCAGGAGCTCCAGCTTATTTATGATGAGTTGCCCCCTTTTGTAAATCATGTGGTGAGGCTGTGAATAAAGACATATTCCCTCTCTCTGCTCCCTTACACCTTCCTTACCCTCCACAGCTCCTTTTGCTCTTCTTGTTCTTCCCTCACTTTTGTGTGACAAAAACAAAACCCCAGCAATCAGAGAGAGAAAAATGTCATGTACATAGTGGGGACATTGCCAGGATAAGGCAGATCTGGGACTTCTGCTCATCCCTTGGTTTCTTTGTGAGACCTGCTGGCTTTTCTAGTGGTGGTATTAAGGCTGGGACCCCTGAATTTTAAACCTCTAAAAATTTTAATTTTTTTTTTTTTTTTTTTTTTTTTTTTTTTTTTTTGCACAGCAGTCAGCTCAGTCATCAATGGCACCTCCTGAGGGTGCCTTGTCTTAAGCTCTGGCCTGGGGATGTGGTTTCCAGCCAAGCTGTGTGTTCTCCAGAGCTCAAAATACTGCACTAGCTACAGACCCCACACAGGACTCCCCTTCCCTCCTCACTCCACAGTTTCACTGAAGCACTGCTGGAGACTCCCCCAGTTCCCATAAGACAAGTGGAGGTGAGGTCTGCTCCTGTTGAGTCACATGGGAAGTGTTGACTGGGGCAAGGAAAGTGGGATGAGAAAGTTCCCAGGGAATAAAAGTGATGTGGAAAGGAACCAAAGAACAACAGCAGGAAAATTATATTCTTCAGCTGTTTCTGGAGTACTTCTAAAGAGCACCTCCCTGCTGGAAACTGGAATGGTCTTTTGTTTCTTGAGGCTGTTCTAGTAAATCCAAGTTCAGGGGGAGAACATTGAGGAAGCACAGTCAGGATGCAGCCAGTCTGCTTCTATGATATCATTTTGTATAAATAAGGATCTTATCATAGAAATATTTAGGCTGGGGAAGAACTTTGAGGGCAACCATTCCCCCAGCACTGCCAGACCCAGCAGCCCCCAAGCCTCATCCACAAGACTTTTGAACACTTCCAGGGATGGTGACTCCACCACTGCCCTGGGCAGCTTGTTCCGATGCCTGACCAATCCTTCAGTGAAGGAATCTTTCCCAATATCCAACCTAAACCTCCCCTGGCCCAGCCTGAGGCCGTTCCCTCTCCTCCTGTCCCTGTTCCCTGGGAGCAGAGCCCGACTCCCCCAGCTGTCCCCTCCTGTCAGGGAGTTGTGCAGAGCCACAAGGTCCCACCAGAGCCTCCTTTTCTCCAGGCTCAGCCCCTTCCCCAGCTCTCTCAGCCTCTTCTGGGGCTCCAGACCCTTCCCAGCTCCATTCCCTGGACCTGCTCCAGCCCCTCAAGGTCCTTCCTGAATTGAGGAGCTCAGAACTGACCTCAAGATTCCAGGTGGTTCCTCAGCAGTGCCCAGCACAGGGGACAGTCACTGCCCTAACCCTGCTGGCCACTCCATTCCTGCTAAAATCCAGGTGCCATCAGCCTCCTGCCCACCTGGGCACACCTGGGGATGTCCAACCACTGCAACCAGCACCCCCAGGGCCTTTCCCAGCTTTCCAGCCCCTCTGCCCCAGCCTGTGGTGCTCCATGGGGTTGTTGTGACCCAAGGACACAACACCTGGCCTTGGTGAACCTCATCCCAGTCGTTCCCAGCCCATGGATCCAGCCTGTCCAGATCTCTCTGCACAGCCTTCCCACCAACTTGATGTCCTCCATAAACTGAGGGTGCCCCCAGTCTCCTCATCCAGATAACTGATAAAGATATAAAGGTATTAAAAGGTGAAATCTTATCCCAAAAATTTCAATTTGGATCATTGCCAGGGCGCAAACAGAGGCAATCCAGAGTGTATCTGGGTTTAGGAATGAGAAGTGGGACAAATTCACCAGGCTCAGGAAAGAGTGAGCAGGACCTGAGCAGTCCTGAGAGGCAAGAGAGTGCCAAGGATAAACCTGTATGGCTGGGGGAGAGATGGGCTGTTATTGATAGGATTTTAAACAGCTCTCAGTTGCCTTAACTGTTTCCATCTGCCACCTTCCAAAGCTGCCTTGGGGCCAAAGGGGAAGTCCTATGAAAGACCCATCCCAGATGACCTGGAGGCTCCTTCCTAACTCTGGCTCCTCTGCATCCACAGCTCCTAAAAGAATACAGCACATCTTAAGCAGATTAATGTAATCTTGATCTTCCTCTCTTGCAGATCTCTGATCCTTTCTCCCCCTCTGTGCATCCCAGCAGCTCGTAATCACCTTTTGGGCTATTAAAGAGGTGTTTTCACTTGGTGAACTTGGGCAACCCCACTCTCCCCTCCCAATTTTTAGAAGCAGGAGCAGGTAGAGGAGAGTTGCTGTCAAATGGGACGGTGTTTCCCGTTTGCAAATATTTATTTGCAATAATTATCCCTTTTTTTGAGATTAAAAGAGCTATTCACATGTGAAAAACAAACTGCCTTATCGCTCTTTTTAAATAATATGTTTAGAAAGTTTGACCGAGCATGAAAGTTCATCCTTCAATATTGCTACTTGTAATCCAACAAGAAATGTTTACCGTGTTATAATTGGCATCATTAAGCTTAGGTGACGTTATTAATACTAATTAATACTAATTAAACTGCTATAAACCTAGTTTGCAGTTACATAAACACATCATCCCCTGAACCGCCTTGCCTACATGTTTTGGCATTGGGGGGGGGGGGTGGTGGATAAAAGCAAATTCAAATGCAAATGATATGAACATACTTTAATCAGAGGATCAGAGAAATCAGACACAGGAAAGGCTTATTAGGTCTGCTCCGTTCTCCACAGGCAGGGCCGAGATTGTCTCCCCACGGAGACTCCCAGGAGCTTTGGGCAGTCTTAACTCTAAGTGCCCCAAGCAATGGGACTTCTCCTGTGTCTCAGGAGGGAGCTGCCTGCAGACTGACAGAAATGGGACTCGATATTTTCCTGCTGAGGCAGAATTCAGCTGCAAAACAGAGAAAAATCCGTTCTCCGCTCGCGGGGAAGGTCTTGAGATCATGTCCAAGGGCAGAGGAGAAGAGAAAGGCATTTGTAAGGCACCTCTAAAGCTGTCTGTCAGTGCAGCAGAGCTGGAAAATCATCTCCCTCTCTTGGTTTGGCTTTCGGGCAGCTCTGGGCCAGTCCTGGCACTGCTGGCAAAAACTGGCCCTAGGCAGCAGCAGAGCACCCAAAAGCTCAAATGTTTGACCCAGTTTCTCTACAGCTGGGAAATCCATCTTCTATCTAGAATTTCCCTGACTTGGGAATATCATGAGGACAGCATTTTCCCTGATCTGTTGGTATTTGGGTCCCATCTGGAGCCAGGAATTGCAGAATCATGTGGAGCATTAAAAATAGGAATGCCCCGAGGAGGCAGCTCCTGCTTGCTTCAAGCTCCTGCTCTCTCCTCCTGTTCTGTCACCTGTTTCCCACTGGACCAAAAGGGTGTGGGAGCATCTAGGGCAGAGACCAGAGCAGCCCTTTCAGAATGGTGTTTTTCCAAAGGAGCCCATGTCAGAGGCACTTATTTTAGAAACTGTTTTACAGCATTGCAGGTCCATTCCTTGGCCTGTCTGTGGCTGATCTGCAGAGTTGCACAGATCACCAAAAGCTCCTAGACTTCCCAAAGAAGCTTTTCTCAGTCCATACTGAAGGGAAAAGATCCCTACAACCACTAAGAAGTAACTCCCCAAAGCAAGGGCACGTTTCCCGGGGTGTCTGCACTACAAAGATTGCTCTGTTGGTTGCAGGTGAGGTAAATGAATAGTAGAGGTTGCTCAGGGAGACTTTTAGGTCTCAAGTTCACAGCTGTGACTCTTAACCAGCAAATCCATCTTTTTTCCTGATGTTCAGTAGCAGGTTGGGGTTCCCAGCTTTGTTTTTAACTTCCTCTGGCTTCCCTGGGCACTGCCCAATGAAGTTATCTGGGCTTTTCTAATGGATGTGTTTAAAGCCAAGCACAAAGACTGAGATCTCAGTGTGCTCAAAGATTTCTGTCCAGTTCCAGCTACTCTCATGGAGCTTTTACTGACCACTGAGTCATTTCTGAGTGGCAGGTAGGTCCCACACACCTCAGACTGGGCTGTCTGAGTGTCAGGGAGCCAGCAGGGATAAAACTGTGTCCATTCAGGCCACTGGGAAGGGAAGCAAAAGGTTTGTGGCTGCTTGGGAGCCCCAGAGCATTGCTGGGCTGTGTTGCCACCCTGGATCCATCAGCCCCATTTGGCCTGTCTGAGCTCCCTAGATACATCTTGAAGCAATCCCCAGGCTGTTAGAAAAGGAATAAGGTTTGTTTCATCAGATGAAGACTCTAATCTTCTTGGGCAGCTCAATGTTTGTGCTAATGGGCTGCAGCTGCAGAGCTGTGACATGTCAGAGCACACACACACACCCCCCACGCCAGGACAAATGCACCCACATCTGGAACATGAAATAACAAAATTTCTCCTGAAATCCACTTTACAGAAATGTCCATCCCCACCTGGGAGCATCCTTTGAAATTGCTTTGAAGAGTAAGACCAAATTCATTCCTTTTCTTTATATTCTACTAATGATGAACAGGTTTGCCTAGGGACTATAGGACTGGGAAGTTCAGAAGGGAAGCTTTGGTAGCATCCCCCAAAACTTAAGAGGTCGTGGGTTGGGAAAGGAAAGACTCTAAAGCTTCTCTAGAAACTCCATGCCCCTGGAAAGATGGATCTTGAAGCATCCTGTCAGGAAAACCTTAAGTTTGGCTGAAACTGGAATTGAACTGCTTTCCCCTTGCAGGATCTACTTTATGGGAACCCCATCCCTGACACAGCCAGATGTGGAGTGATTGATGTTGTAAAAAAAAAGGGTTATTTTTTTAAGAAAATTGTCACAAGATGTCACCAGGATGTGGATAAGCTCCTATCAAGTATTGATGTACAAAGTGATATTTTCATGGTGGATGGTTCCTCTATGTCTCTGAGGCTTCAGAAGGGCTCAGATGCCTTTTGGAAGAGCCAGTTTTGGCTCATTTAGATGTCAAATAAGGGACATCTCTCAAGGTGCAGGATGAATGATCACTCATCCTCTGCTCCTGCTAAACCTGAGATGCTCTGCTCAGTATTTAAGTGAGTTTTATTTTCTCCTTCCCACGTTCCCACATTTCTTTCTGTATTTCACACTGGGTGGGTGACTCAGGAGCAGACAGAAAATAAAAATCCCTAATTTCCGCAACAGCTTCTTCAGAGGAGAGCGGCCTGGGGACTGCTGAGTGTAAAAACCCACCACGTTTCACATGCCAGGAGTGTCAGACCTGTCTGTGCACGTCTCAGGGCTGCTCTCAGGTTTTTTTTTTTGGGAGGAGGAGGGACGTGTCACCGAGAGCCCCTGACCTCCAAGCTCCTGAGACCCTCCCGTGTCTAATCAGGGGACACATGAAACAAGCCAGGTCGTGGCAGTGACTCCTGACTCACACTCCCAGCACGGGAGGACCAGCAGGGTTATGTTTTCATTGCTGCCTGTGGCTCTGATGCTCTCAGCTCTTCGGAGGTTAAGTCAAGGTCTTGGCTTTGAGATTTTTTTTTTGTTATTATAACCTTTCACGGGCAAACACTTCACGTGAAGTCTGGCAGAGGCAGGCTGTGGCCAAGAAAATGCCATTTCTGCCCGAGCTGCCAGAGAACCAGAGTTCTGGCCGTGGCAGCCAGGCTTTGGCTAGCAAACAGTGGTGAGTGTTGAGTTTTGGCAGCCAGCTTGCTTTATCAAATTGATATAGGAGCCTATAAGCAATTGCATCTGGATTTCAATGGGTTACCCAGCCTGCTCGGCTGCTTGGGATCCACGCCAAGGGAAAGCAGAGGAGTTGTGAGGAGAATACCCAATTTCCCTCTGTGAGGACTGATTTTTTTGTTTAATGCAGCCTCCTCGCCCTTAAATCCAATTAAAGGCCTATATTATGTCAGTGGAAATTTATGCCAATCCTAATATAGTCTAATAAGCCTTAAAATAGCACTTTGCTAGTGAAAAGTCCTGTGGTTTAATTTGATTCTGAGCCTAATAACAGGCTTAATATGAGGGAATTGGCCCCTTTTTCTTTTCTAACGGGGCTCCACATGCCTGCTCCCTTTTTAGGAACGAAAAGGTTCTCTCCAAAGCAGGGACAGGAGACAGCTCACCTCAGCAGGTCGCCTCTTTTCCGTTTGCTTCATTTGTTGGCTGTGGGAAGTCTCTCTAAAGGCATCCCAGGTTGGAATCTGTAATGAGAAGCAGCAAATATCAGCCTGAAAAGGCTCTGGTTTCACCTTCAGGTTTTCTGTGCCTTACTTTTCTTAGGCACTGTGGTCAAAATCATTACCTTGACCATGACTCAGTCCCAGCTTAGGATCTGACCTTCAGAACAAGGTTTTTGCAGGTGCCTTTCAGTGACAGCTTCAGAGACGCAGCCCTTCCTATCCATCCATACCCCTAAAACTCTCCCTGGCCCCATGCTCTTTCAGGATTTTTGTTGCTAAACTTCCCTGTGCTCTCCCTCTCTGCCAATGTTGCAAGGTCCATTAGCAGCCATGGTTCCCTCTTCCCTGGCTTGCCTGGGAGATGTTCATTCTTTTGCATAAATTTAGGATATTTCAGAAAACTTCTCTTCAGCAGCCTCAGTATTGTCCCACAGTTTGTTCTCTGGGATAAACTACATAAATCTCTGATTCCTGTAGGCTTGTTAGACCACAGCCTCCAGAATTAACACTTCAGAGAACCACAGAACCATAGAATATCTCAAATAGGAAAGGACCATAAAGATCAATTCCAATTTCCTCCTCCTCACAGATCTACCAGATCTACCAGAAATTAAACCAGCATTGTCCAAATGCTCCTTGAAATCTGACAGGCTTGGTGAGACTTCCTTTCCCTGCAGGGTGTTCTCAGGAGATAAACACTGCAATGTTTGGGCAATGGTCATTCAGGGGTGCTTTCAAGGAGCTTGTTTGGGTGGGAATCTGACCTTTTCAAGGTGCTGATTAGAATCAGAGAATCACAGGATGCTTTGGGTTGGAAGGGACCTTCAAGATCATTCAGTGCCATGGGCAGGGACACCTTCTACCATCCCAGCTTGCTCCAAGCCCCATCTACCCTGGCCTTGGACACTTCCAGGGATCCAGGAGCAGCCAAAGCTTCTCTGGACAACCTGTGCCAGAGCCTCCTCACTCCTCCAGCAGAGAAATTTTTTTGTAATATTTAATCTATAATTGCTTGGACCTGCTTCTGGGCTGCTGAACTCTTTGCTCAACCCATCTGCTCTGAGGTACCATTTGATTTGGAGGGGGGGCTGTCAGCTCCAGCCTCACACCCTGCTCCCCTCCCCTGGCTGTCCTGGGTGGCTGCTCAGCTTTCCTGCACACAGTTACCCAGCTGCTGCTCTGCAACCCACAGATGACTGGATTTCGGGGGTGGGCGGGGTGATTTTGATATAGCACTTACTAAAATGCGTGGAGATAAAAGCCTCGGCAGGAACATAAAAGGCCCTTTGTACTCGCACGTTGTTACTGTTATTTTTCGATTAAGAACAATAGTAAACAGAGGCCCTCAAAGCTGCCTTCAGGAAAATAGAAAAAAAAAAAAAAGGGGAGGGGTGAAAAGGAATGATTTGATCTTAAAATAAGAGAAAACACCTTTTTTTTGGAGCACCTAGGAGATCTAGGAGCCTAAGCCCCTTTAAGTCATGCAGTCTGACACCCCAGCTGGCACAGCTCCGCTCTCCTGCCTGAACCAAAGGCCATAAACCCTCCCCATCGGGTCCAATTCATCTCTGGGTTACTCTCCTGGCATCAGACACATTTATGCTGGTAGGAAATTTGGCCCAGAGCCCTGATGAGCAGCGCCGTGGCTCGGCAGTCCCAGGTGGCAGTCTCGTGTCTCCGGGACCTCTTATTCCTCCGCTCCTTTTGTACGGACGGCGCCTTCACGCTGCCACTTCTTTATCCCTGTCCCTGCCCAGCCCAGCCCTGTCCCCCCATCTACCTAGGGGCAGGCTGGTGGGTTAAGGGAGCTTTGTTAATGCCCTAATCCTCACGTGTGCTCAGCCTGACAAAGCTGCCGCTCCGCGGGCCCGGCCGCGCTCGCGGGTCCGTAATGTCCCGTGTCCAATCGATTGCCGCGCTCGCTCCGGCTGCCGGCGCTCGGCAGCTTCTCCAGCCAGGGCCAGATTGCTCTGGCGAGCTCATCCATCCTTCAGGGATGGGGGCAGAAGGCAGAGGGGTGGGGGGGATGGATGCCTGGGATTGGGTGTTTGAGGGGGGGAGGGAGAGCTGGCAGGCAGTGAGGGAAGGAAAGGTTGGGGTAGCGGAGGAGCTGGTGACGGGCGCGGAGTTGTCGTCTTCTGCATCCCAAAGCTTTCCCTGTAGATGGTGAATCACAGAATCACAGAATCACAGAATCACAGAATCACAGAATCACAGAATTTTTAGGTTGGAAGAGACCTTCAAGATCATCAAGTCCAACCCGTGCTCTAACACCTCAACTAAACCATGGCACCAAGTGCCACATCCAGTCTTTTCTTAAACACATCCAGGGATGGTGACTCCACCACTTCCCCGGGCAGATCATTCCAATACTTTATTGTAAGCCAGATCTCACGGAGCATGTGGGGTTTAATTGCACCACTCCTTGTGGCCACCGAATGCTCAGCTGACCCCTCTGTCGCAATACGACACAAATGAACGACACTTTCACACTGAGATGTCCAAGCCAGAAAAGGGGGCCCTTTCTTTACAGACTTTGACATTTATAGAATTCTTGGAGGAAGAAAATTGTCCTCTCCAACCACACTGGTCAACCCAACAGTCCATCAATTCTCTCCTCCTCCAGAAAGGAATGCGAAACAATCATCATTTACATGAAAAGTGCGTGAGAAACTCCATCACAAAAAGCAAAACATCAGAAGGCTGAAGAGAACAGACACCCCTCCTCCTCATCCATGTCCTTGAACTCACTCTGACCCCCCAAACTCTTGAGCACCCTCAGCGACCAAGGACATGGAAAAATGAAATTAATCTGCCGAGGTTGTGCCTCCCATCTCTGCCCCAAAGTTTGCAGTTTCAATTCCCTGCCTAATCCTTCCCATAGCTCAGGACAGGCAAGTTACCAAAATTTCTTGGGCCTAAAAGTGTCTTTATATATGAGATGGAGAAGTGGAAGTTCTCTGATCCAGGGGACTGGGTCTGCATTAGGAAGTGTCATATTTATTTCTAATCCTAGAAGCATTTAAATGCTAGATATAAAAATGTATATATATATATTTTTTTATTCAGAGTGAAGCTTTTCAGGATTCTTTTCAAGGTTTTTATTGCTCCCTCTGTGCTTTGCACATTTAAGCCCAGAGTGACTCAGTCATCCAGTTTCATAGAGGACAAGAATTCTTGTCCCAATAAATTGCTTTACAAACTTCTTGAAAGGTTCCTAAAGTTTCTTAAATGTCTCTGGCTTATTGAGGCAAGATAGAAGAATGGGAGAAGCAAGGGGGAAATAGATTTATTTCCAAAGGCTGTGCACTGAAAGCCTCATGTGTCAGGAAATTGCACTCCTGCCCTCGTTGTTAAAGCTTTGTGCAGCACCACAACTCTTGTTGGTGTGTCCTGTGCCCCTTCCCTGCCCTGCTCCATCCAGGAGCACGCTTTGGGGTGCTCTTCCATGGGAAAAGGTGACATGATTTGGGAAATTTTCATTCCTTGCCTTTCCCCAGCCCTGGTGCTGAGTATTTCCTGTCTCCTCATTTACCTGTCTTCCCCCAAGGCTCATGAATGCATCCCAGCAGCAAAGACTGACCTGCCTGTGGCTCCAAGAGGGCTGGAGAGGGACTTTGGACCAGGGTCTGGAGAGGCAGGACAGGAGGGAATAGCTTCAGACTGACAGAGGTCAGGGCTGGATCGGATGCTAAGAGAAAATATTCTGGTTGATAGGAAGGAAGAGGTTGAAAGCCATGGCTGCCTCCATGAACCTCCATGGAGTGACAAAGCAGCACTGAAAGCCAGGGGCCATCTGGGGCCATCTGCTCTGCAGCCCCTCAGGTTCTGAAATCATGAATCAGGCACTGGGAACCATCAGACTAAAAAACTGTCGTAAATTTGAACTTCTTTAATTGTCTTATAGTTTCTCTGTGTTTGTGGCTGACTTCCAGCCTCCTTTTCTTTATCTTGCTTTCTCCTTGTAATCTGGAACCCCTCGAGGCAGTGTTTTCTGGTGTTTGGTGGTGTACATAAAATGTGTGGCTGCTTCAAGACTGGCCCTCCTCAGTTTGAAGCAGGCGAGGTCATATTTTCAGGCCTCACTTGTAGGAATAGTGTAAAAAGCTAGCCTGTCATTTCTTCTAAGTGCAGCTAACAAGTAATTTGTAAGTCCACATATAAAGTTATTTTAAGAATAAGAAGTTCCTTTAACACAACAATCCAATCTGAGGGTAAAAAATAAGTCCACCTGTAATAACAAGGGATTTGTCCCATGAGAATCAGTAAAGAAAATATGTAAACAATCCAAGGATAGATAGATTTGATGGACAAGTAAAATACCTTTTACTAACCAATATAATAATTAACAAGAAAGCTATTAGCCAATTAGAAGCTGCCCTCAAGGTTTGTAAGAACTGTATAAAAGACAGCATGCAGCAATAATAAAGAACTTCTGAACTTTTATGGTGTCACTCTATGTGCCATGACCACCCTAACAGTAACACTCACCCACCTGAGAACTCAGAATTTCCTGTTACACAAAGAAGCCAACATTGGGATTCTAAATTAAACACTTGAATCCAGAAGCTGGAGAATCCAGAAGCCTGGAAGTATTTGAGTCAGGTTGGATGGGGCTCTGAGCAACCTGCTCTAGCTGAAGACATCCCTGCTGATTGAAGGGGGGGTTGAACAGGATGACCTTTAAATGTCCCTTCCAACCCAAACGGTTCAGCGACTCCACGAACTCCGAATAAACTCTGAGCTGCCGTGAAAAACCTCCCTGGAATCAGACAGGGAACAGTTCACACCAGACAGTGCCTTGGACACAGCCAAACTCTCTGGAAGGCTCCAGGTCAATCCTTGCTCCGTGATGGTTTAGTTGCCATAGAGACAACCAGGTCTCACTTCATCCCCCAGCACTGTTGCTAATCACTGGTGACCCCTCTGGATTAAAGTTGGAGTGTTTTGGATCATTCTCTTTATTTTATCAGTGCTGTAGCACACCATCTAATCCTAGCTGTACCTCTCAGGAAGGGAAAAAATAAAAAGAAAGAGACAAAAAAAAAAGCCAACCTCCTTCCCTGCCATTTGTTGTAGAGGCCAATTATCCAAAGGGGTGACAAGTAGAAAAATGAATTAACCAGAGCTTTGTAATGTCAGCGTTATTTATCGTGTCTAACTTTGCCCAGCTCAGCTGTGGATCAGCAAGGAAGTGCTTTTATTCTTCCCTCCTCTCTTTGATGCTGTTTTTACCTTTCCTCCCTTCCTTGGCCTTCTGCAGGTCCCTTGCTCAGCCACACCATCGTTACGGAACCTTCTTTCTCCTGCTCCCAACCAGGTGGGTTTCCCAGCTGAGGTGAGGGGCTGGGGAAGAGATGCCCTGCAGGAGGTGAAGGAGGGGAGATCTCCCAGCTCTCATCTTCCCCATCCTTCCTTCCCCCTCTGCCCCTGTGATAATCCAACCCCTCCGTTGTGTTTACTTCCTTTGATCTCTAACTCACACAAAAAGTAGGTGCTGAGACTGGAACTGGCCTCTGTTACCCTTTTTTCCCCCCCACCTCTGCCTTTCCCCATGCCTGCTCTGCTGAGTCTACGCCCTCTCCCACCTGCTGCAGTAAAGACTTTCAAAAGGAAAAACGGCACTTGCTGGCAGGAGGCAGGAAAACAAGGGACTTTCAACCGGGATCCAGCCTGAAAGCAATGCCCTGGCAAGAAGCCCACAAACACTTCAGATGTGAAGCACCGAGTCACAGAGCAAAGAGGCAAAAAATGCATCCTTGTGAAGCCATGGTGAGGCTGCACCTGCTCGAAACGGCTGTAGCCAGTACACTGTGACACTTCAAAGCTGCCAGGGAATGAGATACTGGAATAAGATACCCCTGGCAGGGTGTAAAAGTAGCCAAATCTTGCACTGAGGCAGCCGGAGTGCTGCTTGACGTAGGGAGCAAGCCTGGAGGATAGTATGTGTGTATCCAAATGACAGATGATGGGGAGAGAAATAAATTATCTTGCAGTGTGTCTGTCCCTGTATGAGTGTTGCTGGCTTCCCTGCATGGATTTCGAGACCATCTTCACTGTGAATTTCTCCTTCCAACACCCACAGCCTGCAGATCCTACAAATGCATTAATAAATCAATCAGGTTATTGGCTCCAGAGGTGATAGCTGGGTTTGCTGGTCCAGCTGGGCTGGTTTTTGCTGTTTAAAATCCAGTTGTTTCCCCTCTGAAGGTATCTTGGTGGGGTAGGCCAACCCAGATCCGACAGCACGTCAGGAATTCTCCTGGAGGAGTGGGCAGCTGCACCAGTGTGGCATGCAGGCTGTCAACTGGCAGTAAATCTGCTTCAAGCTCCTTTGTTGTGCCAAGCAATTGCTGAATAACTTCTCTGAATTACTTCCAGTCGATATCTCCTATATGAAAAGCTCACAGAAAGCTTATTATGTTCAAAATTCGGCAGATACGGATTCTCACACGCTAAACATCCATTAGCAACTGAATAAAGGCAACTCTTGGGATCACATTTCTGTAGGGGCAGCTTTTCGCAGACGTGCAGGTGAAGTTGGCTTTGTGTGAAGCATCTCGGATGGATTCTCATACAGGAGAAAATAAATTCTTTATAAAATCTGGTGGTTGACGCCAGGCATGAGATGAGCAGGGCTGCAGGCAAAGCCAAAACATGTTGTTGAATAATCCTGAAGAGGAGGGAAAATTGAGCTTGTTTGTAGGTGATTTTTTAGTCCCGTGCTTCAAGGGTTAATTTTGGAGAGATGAGATCTTTGAGTGGTGAGGAGAACATCTCTATCCTGGAGTGCTGTGTCCAGCTCTGGGTGTCTCAGTTCAGGAAGGATGTCGAGATGCTTGAGCGTGTCCAGAGGAGGCAACAAGGCTGGTGAGGGGCTTGGAACACAAACCCTGTGAGGAACAACTGAGGGAGCTGGGGTTGTTCAGCCTGGAGAAAAGGAGACTCAGAGGTGACCCTATCACTCTCCACAACTCCCTGAAAGGTGGCTGTAGTCAGCTGGGAGTTGGTCTCCTTTTCCAGGCAACAACTGGCAGAACAAGAGGACAAAGCCTTAAGCTGCACCAAGGGAAATATTGGCTGGATATTAGGAAAAAGTTTTTTACAGAAAGGGTATTAAAGTATTAGGGAGGTGGTGGATTCACCATCTTGGGATGTGTTTAAGAAAAGACTGGATGTGGCACTTGGTGCAATGGTTTAGTTGAGGTCAGGGTTGGGTTGGACTTGATGATCTTGGAAGTCTTTTCCAACCCAGAGATTCTGTGATCCTTGCTGCCTGGGCATGCTCGCAGTGCACTCCTTGCCACAAGGCTGCTGAGTGTGTATTTCAGTGGATTTCTTTTTGTTGTTTTAATTGTGAGGTTGTTGTTAACATGCTGGGTAAAATATCATGGCAGTATTTTCAAAAGCGGCCAGCACAGGGCTGACACTTCTCTAATTAGAGATCCTGGGACACTGGGGAAGCAGCAGAGATGACCTCTCCCAAAATGACCCTTTCCAAAGCACCTGCCCACAGTCAGAGCCCTGCTTTAGAAGGAACAAGAGGCTGTACAGCTGGATCCCATGAAGGTGAAATTATTTCCCATTGCCCAGCTGCTAGAAATGACTTCAAAATAACCGGTTAAGTCAATGCACCGATTACTCTGTGGTTACAATCTCCAGAAGGTAATTCAGATCTCAATTGCCCTGGGAAGGGATCTGTCTTTTTCCTGTTGACTGGATAGGAAGCCTGAGATGACAATTCCCAGCTCAACATTGTGGCTAGCTAAAGCTCAGTGGGATAAAACCAGTCACAACCCTGGTTTTGACTTCATTTTTCTATTCTAGGATCATTTCTTGTGAAAGGGGTTGTCAGATCTCAGAAAGGAGAGAAAAAAAATAGTGGAGCATTGGAAATTGTAGAAAAGTAAAAACTAGTAATTTATACAGCTTTTAGGGCCTCCTATTTGAACCAACTTGTGTTTGGAACAAAAACTATCTCTGTTAGACTTGATATTGACTGTGATGGATTTAGACTATTCTGACTATTTGTTTGGCCACTGCAGAGCTGATGTTCTGCACCCAAATCCACCTCCAAACTGCCACCAATCTGCTGCTGTCTGTGATCTGAACTCAGAGTTAGTCCCTACTATTTTCTGCTAAGAAGACAAACCTTGACATGATTTCAGGCTGAGTCACAGCTGAAGGAGACCCTGAGATCAGCTCAGCTGGTTGGAGGATGGTGCAAATAATGCCAAGATTGAAGGTTTGATCCTCATATGGGTTCCCTTAGGAGCTGGACTCGATGATCCTTGTGGATCCCTTCCAGTTCAGAATAACTTGTGATTCTGTGTGATTGTTGAGGTGAAAAGCTGGATTTGGCTACAGTGAAGGGGCAGATCTCCTCTGCCTGGGCTGGTGGCTTGAGTACATGTGCAGGGACTCAGGTCTGTGCCCTGAAGGTTGGTTGGTCCATTCAGGCTTGGTGACCAATTGCTTTGACTTGTTCCAGCCAGACAAAGGTTCTACCCTTGTCATCTTTTGCAGGCACCTCTGGCCTCACCCTCTTCCTGCTCCAGGCCAACTGGACATCAGCCTGCTACAAACTGGAAGCCACAGAGTGGTGCTGGTTTCATCTTCATCCCGTGGCTGTCAATGCCACTGGGAGCCCAAAGCACAGACAGTGGTGGCAGCAGGGACTGGGAGGGGGCTGGTGTGATATCCTAAATCATTCTCTGTGTGTTTCTGTGCCGTGTGTTCATTCACCTGGGACAGCAATCCCACATTAACCCCTGCCCAGTGACCATGGATAACAGGGGAGGGATGTACCTGCACTTCTGCTGGCCATAACCTCTCGTGTCACTGGTTTCATGTCTCTGTGGCTTCATTGCCACAGAGGTGCCAGGGAAAGAAATGAGTGGTGATTCAGGCCAGTAATATTTGGTATCATCCAGGCTCTTTGCCAGAAGGGATTTACCCTGGGCTGATCTTCCCTCTGCATTCAGCAGCTCGAACCATTCAGACAGTAAAGCGTCCAAAATTCCAGCGTCACCTGGTGGGCTTTATCCACCTCTCTTCCCACCTCTTCCCACTCCCCTGTCCTTTCATCCTCCTTGGTGCTGGCAGAGCAGGAGTGCAGGCTGCCATCTGGGCAGCAATCTCATGTCCAGGGGAATTAAAAGGTTCTGGGAATGTGGGATGCTCCCTGGTGCTCCTGGCCCTGACTCCCCACTGTTCAGAGCCCGACGGTGCCGCTCCTTGCAGGCAAAGGATCAAAACTCATCGTGTCCCTCGTCAGTGAGCTGTCACCAGGGTCCTGGCTGCAGCAGGGCACAGGGGCAGGATGTGATTTATTTACTCACTGCTGAGGTTTCATTAGCTCCAGCCCCTATTTCTGGAAGTTTTCAGGATCCCGGGGGACACTGGTCCAGCTCGGCAGCTGACAGGATGCTCTGGGCACCCCTGAGTGGTAGAGGAGGAGAGCAGAGGGGTGAAGGAGCTGGAAGCATCCACAGCAGTAGGGCTGGGAAAGGACCTTGCTCCAGTTTCCACAGCAGACACCCCAGTGAGAGCTGGAGCTCCTTGCCCAAAGCAAATGCCTGCATTGATCATTGTCAGGGTGATTTGTTGGCCACACAGGCTCTTCTGAGAGCCAGAGGTTGTCCTAGCTCTACTTTTCTGTTGTCACCACCTCTGGAAAACAGGGCTGCCCAAGCCCTTAGGGAGACCACGCTGCATTGCTTGTTGAACAGCAGCTCCCCACTTCCATCAGCTGCATTCCTCTGATATCCCTAAAAATGCCCTCTCCCTCTCCTGTTAGCATCACCAGACTGGAGATGGACCAAGCACTGGGGACCTGCTCTAGTTTGGGAGACATGGATCTCAGACCCATTATTTAGATCTCCCCATGCCTGTACATGGGGAAGTATGTTTAACATATTTTGTTTGCTTGGTGCAGGTTGAAATACACCTGTTCTTCCTGACATTTTGATCTCCACAACTCCCTGATGCCGTAGACAGCTGGGGGTTGGTCTTGTTTCCCAGGTAACAAGTGATAGGACAGGAGGAAATGGCTTCACTGAGCCAGGTGAGGTTTAGATTGGATATTAGGAAAAAGAATTCTTCATGGAAAAGGTTGTTTAACATTGGAACAGGCTGCCCAGGGAAGTGGTGGAATCACTGCCCCTGGAAATGTCCCAAAAATGTGCAGATGTGGTGCTTGGGGACACATTTCAGTGCTGAAGATGGCAGTGTCAGATGGCTGAAATCAGTGTTCTTTTCCAGCTTTCATGATTCCTTGATTCTATTCTTTGATGGTGTTTCTGTGGTTGTATCAGGCTTGGTTTGAAGCTGTGGCTTTGTTTGCATTTTTTTTTTTTTTGCATATTTGTTTGCGTATTTACGTTCACCCCTCATTTAGGCACCCTGGGAACATCTGTGAGAATTTCAGAGGCTGAATAAAGTTTCAATTGCTGTTGTGTCTCACCCCAGAATTAGCTGCGTTTCTTCAGTGGATTAAGTGATTTTCTGTACTTTCTAATTTATAGCAATCTTGATATTCTCAGATGTGTGCTGGGTTCTCCCTCCACTCATCACTGCTGTAAATTGGGTGTGAACTGGGCACACAAAAAGTTTTCCCTGTACTGACTGAATGTTTTACATGGGCAGGTACTGACAGAACAAGGGGTAAGTGTTTTAAACTAGAAGAGGAGAGGAGAGATTCAGACTGGAAATATGTGTGAGGGTGGTGAGGCACTGGCATGGGGTGCCCAGAAAGTCTGTGGCTGCCCCTGGGTCCCTGAAAGTCTCCCAGGCCAGGTTGGATGGGGCTTGGAGCATCCAGGGATAGTGGAAGTTGTCCCTGTCCATGGCAAGAGGTGGGACTGGATGATCTTTAAGATCCCTTCCAACCCAAACCATTCTCTGATTTTAAGGACTTTCCCATCTACCTGTCCCTTTGTGGTGCTCTAAAAAGAGGAAATAACTCTTGATTATGCTGTTTAAAATCACAGTGTGCCCACCTGAAGTTTAAACCTGGCACACTGGTGCATACTGGTTGATTTCTAACCCGGGATGTGCATTGGCTGTAAATCCCCTGGAGGCACTCGGGATGGAAGTTCCTTCAACAAAACCATCTGTGCAATATCAAGTTCTGTGTGTAAACAGGTGCACAAGGTTTGGCTTTCTAGAAATAAACTCAGAGGTAGCAATTTTGGGGTGTGTTGCGTACTAGGGCAGCGAAGTGCAAAGGAAATGTGAGACCAGAGCTTCGAGGAGTTAAATGAACACTTTGGAGCTTAAGAACCTCCTGATGCTTCATGGGAAAATGGGAAAATATTCTATTTAGAGACTGTACTGCTCACACATCAGATGTTTTCTCCAGTTCTCTCTCTCTCTCTCTCTGTGTAATCTTTTTTTTTTTTTTTTCTCTTTTTTAAATTATCATCGGGGGCAATTTGCATGAGAGGGAATCTTTGTCTGTGAAGTGCCCATCTGCTATGCAGCCCCACCTCCCCCCTGACGACACAGCCATCTGCTTTTGACATCACAGCCACGCAGCCCAGGGAGCCGCTGGCACCTGAGTAACGCCTTGCCTCCAGGTCACCCTGCTATCTGAAAGGATTCCCAGGTGCTTTCCCTGGCTTTTTATCCTCCAGACAGGGATGAGCTGGCTGGGGATGATCTGGGCTGGTGAGTGGGAGGTGCAGACGACCAGAGTCACGAGCAGTTTTGAGCAGGGACTGTGATTTTTGATTTGCCTTTGTGTGACACGTCATGTGAAGGAGAAGTCCCCTTGTCTCTGCCTCCTGGGAATTGAATAATAATAATTACGAGGCTGATGATCACTCTTGTGAAGCAGTGTTTGATTAGCTTCACTTGCATCTGCTTGAGACACTTCTAATTACACAGCAGTGTCCTGGTGTCATTCATCCTCCAAACTAAAACTGATTTGCCCTTCAGAGCTCATCCCACCCCAGTTGAGTATGCTCAAAACCAGACTGAGAAGGGAAGATATCCACTACAGACCTCGCTCTTTGACTGATTTACCTGCTCAGGGCTTAGGTATTATGTGGATAAGCACAACATATCTGAAAAAAAAAAAGAAAAAAGTGTATCCAACAGCCCAGATGGTCATGGCTTAGTGAAAACAGTGCCACCTTCCAAAATGCCAGCACTTGTCTCGCTGTGTGTCCTCGGGTGGGTAACAGCACGAGCTGTCACAATTGCTGCACATTGCAGGGATTTGCTGTGGTGAATTAAGAGTTCCCTTCAGGTTAAAGCCCTGCTGCATCTGGATTTCTGGGCAAATATATTCATTTTCCTACCTAGAGTCCTGGTCTGGGTGGTATTTGAGGTTTGAGGTTTTCACAGGTGTTTTTTTTTCTTCCTGTGTTTGGTTTTGTTTTGGTTTTTTTTCCCTCCATATAAATCTGCAGTGGGTTTTTCTCCTTTGGGAAGAAGCAGAACCACTGCAAAGCCTCTCTGGTCTGGCTGCCATCCACCCAGAAACCCTGAGCACCTCCCAGGCACGTGTAGGGATCAGCTGTAAATCCAACACGTCCGGGAAGGGCTGTGCTCTGCACAACCCCCGTTGGAGCAGGCTGGGAGATCCCACTTCATTTCATGGAGTGTGGAAGTGCTGTTGCAAGCTCTTTTTTCCCTGGTTATTTTAATCACCAAAAAGGGCAGGGTGATGCTAACTGAAAACTTGTATCAAATTCAAGGCGATTTTCTTTTTTTTTATTTTTTTTTTTTTTCCAATGAAAGCAATCTGTAAGCAAGGCTTGGATAGGAATTTGGAAAACGTTGTGGGTTTAGGGTTTTGAAATGAAACTTGTGAATTACCCCTCTGGGAACCGAGCTTATCTTCAAAATTCACTGAAACAAAACAGCCAGCTGTAATGTTATTGATTAACATCAGCATGGTGGTGACATTGGTTTTGAGGATAATAATAAAAGACTAAAATCAGAAGAGGGGAAAATATGTTTTGTTTCAGGTCAAGCAAGTTGTTTTGTTTTACCTTACCCATTTCCTTTCACTAATCTTTCATTTAAGTAAGAAAAGTGCCGGAGACAAGTGGTGTGGATTAACTCTGACCAAAATTAAGACCAACATGAGAGGTTTTCCTTGGCTTGTAACCAGAACGTTTGATCCTGGGAATGACCATGGCATTAAATGTGTGCACAGCCACTCCTTACCATACCCCATCAAGGCAGGGAGGTTAAATCCTGGATTGAAGTGCTTCTGAGCAGGTTCCCCGCCTCTCCAGCCTCTCCTGCTTTGCATGGGAAATACCAATGCACGACCCTAAATTACTCTTGAATCCAGACCTATTCTTCTCCCTTCTGCCTCGGCTGTGGGGGGGTGGGAATTGAAAGGAGCAGCAGGACAAATTGTTCCCCCAAGTTTTCCTTGCCCGTCAGCAGGTCCATTAATCTCATTGCAGAGCTGCTGCTGCACCAGGTGCACAGATTATTCTAATATTGCCACCATCCCTTGCCAGGAGAGGTTCGTGCTGGATGATAACACTCCTCTAATCCACTTACTGGAGGTGGCTTCTCACTGCAGTTTGAATTCAGCTTCTCCCCCTGATCGCGTCTCCGTCAGCGCCGGCACCACTCTGAGCCACTGCAAACTCTTAATCCTTTGCAAGCATCTGTCAAATTCTTTTCCCACCCGGGACCCCCTCTTCTGGTGAGCCCTGGATTCCGTGGGAGATGAAAGCCGGCAGCACCTTGCGGGATCAAACGCGCCTTTGCGAGCTGCGCAGGAAGGCACACGGCCGCTTTTGAAGGCTCCGTGGGGAGCGGGGAGAAAAATCCTTTCCTTCCAAAATCTTGTCTCGGAGAGGGCATCCCGATGATGGAACAAATCCACCAGCAGTCAAACGCTGAAGCATCTCCCCCCCGCTCTCTCTCCCCCTTCCTTGTCCTGTTCGGGCAGACTGGAGCTCCCGGAATGCCGGTGCTGGTGGGAGCTGGCAGGATGCCGGGGCTGCACAGAAGGCTGGGGGGCTTGTGCCATGTGGGAGCTGGGCAGACTGGGAGCAGCTGTTGGAAAGTCAGGGAGTTTGGGTTTGTTTGCAAAGCGGGACGCGGGGGTGAGAGGCTGAGGCGGGGGGAGCAGACAGCCTCGCCGTCTCCCTCTCTTCGAGGGTGGTGTTGCTTTTCTTTTAAACTTAAAGAGGTTTTTTTTGTTTTGTTTTGTTTTTGTTTTTTTTTTTTTTTGTGCCCCGTGAAACAGGGAAATGATGGAGTTATTCAAGTCTATTGAAAGCAGCGCACAAAAGCTTCCCCAGGCTGCTCCACTTCGTGGTGCAGGTCTCCACCCAACGGGCTGGTGGGCTTGAGGGCATTTTTAACTTTATGCTAAGGTTTTCCTCCACCCACCCTTGTGGCTGGTCCCTTTCCATGCTGGGGTGGCCTTCGCCCAATTTCCTTAGTTGGGCAAATTAATTGACTCTGTTTTATTAAACAACTCATAATTGAAGTATTGAAGGCTTTTGGGTTGCCTTAAAGCCTTGATCTATTACTGTGCTCGTCATTGTTTAAAACTTAAAATGTCTCAGTTATCCCTTTCTTCTCCTTGGGAAGTCCAAAGGAGTGAAGCTTTGCAGATTGTGGATGTCACAGAACATCATACATTTGTTTTCCCCTTTTCTAGCAATTTAACACATTGTGCTTTTGCAGAGGTTCAAAAGTTCGCTCAGCAACAGTTGGTTCTTGGAGCTCGTTGCAAAGGCCTGTGAGGAAACTGAAAAAAAAACCCCAACCAACACCATTCCATGGCTGCAGGACATAACAGCAACAAACCACATGTAATGCCCTTAATATTGCTCAAATTATGCAAGAATGCAACCCCCAAACCCTGGCAAATCCACGTTTGCTGTTTCCTTGCCATATGTCAGCGTGTTCTGTGAGTTGTTAAGAGGTAAAGCCCGACCTTTACGTCGGGCGTTTTCTGACTTTCTTTTAATTTGACCCAGCAGCCGGGATCAAAGCCCTGGCACCTTCAGACAGCCTAAAAATGTGAGGAAAACCCTGTTTGTCCTTCAGCACGCTGTAGCATGCAGTGGGGAGAGCACCGTGAAGGGGCTGGGTGAAGGGCTGGGTTAGCAGATGTTGCCCTCATCGCGCTGACAGCGCCGCGTTCGCCGCCGGTGCCGCTTCCAGGAGCGCTGTGCTCCACTCTCCTGAACGCCCACAGATGGGACCCAAAATCGTGCAGAATGCGCCCAAATGGTGAAATCGCTGAGTGGGGACGGCTGCTGAGCTTTGATGGTGTCCTGGTTTAGGGCAAATTTGGGAGGAAACCTCCGAAGGGGGTTCCCTCTGGAGAGCACACCCAAGTGGCCTCTCCCCACAGCTGGTCTGGGAAAAACTTCCTTAGAGAAAAGTGGAAAAAACTATTTATTTAGCAAACAGGATGCCCACAAGCATGAAGAATGAATAATATGAAACAATAAAAACTCTGGCTGCTCTGAAGAGAGATGGCAAACTGAGGCAGGCCTTGCCCTGGGTGCAGCTCAGCTCACTCAGTCTCTCACCAGTCCCACTCCCTCCGCAGCTCCAGGCCCCGCAGGCCGCAGGTGCCAGCCCTCACTACTCCTCTGTGTTTGTCAGTCCAGAGCAGATTTAAACAGTCCCAAGAAAAAGGAAAAATAGTCCAGGGAACTTCTCTGCCTCAGCTAACTAAAACTAAGAGCACAGGAGATCTCTGTCCCAGCGTTGTCCGTGCCTCAGACGAACGCCGCAGCCAGGCCGTGTGGGAGTCAGGCAGTTTTCTCAAAACAAACTGCGCGCTACTTCTTCCTCCCCCTTGGCTCCCAGAACCATTTGAAAGGTACAGAACTCAATATACAGCACAAACAGAGCAGAGGATTGGGGATACAAGCATCATAAAGTCACCCTAGGACAGATGGATCGCAGGGGTGGTTCCTGAGTCAGGTGGAGAGATAAGGGGGATCCTCTCCTGACAGGAGAGGTGGACAATGTCGTGGGATGGGAACTCATTTGCTCTGTTGGTTGAGAAGGGATGTGAGTGAAGGTTCCTCTTCAGAAGACGGTTCAGGGAAATGGTTAATTCATGGGGTTTTTCTGGTTTGGAGGTAATTTAGGAGTGGGCAGCAGTGCACAGCCTGCCAGGGAAGCTGGGATGAGCTGGGTGCTCCTGGGGAGAGATTCTGCCCTCTGCTTTGGTGCTGGGAGGGCACTCAGGGTGATGGGGCCAGGCTCTTCCTGAAACTCCTAAGGCTGACAATAATGCCCCTAAAGCATAAAAATGATGACAGATCTGATGAGCAGCCCTGAGTTCATGAACATTGCCAAAATCAGGCTCTGACCCCGATCATTGCAGGGGAGCTGGACCATGTGACCTTTAAAAGTCTCTCCCACCCCAAACCATTCTATGGTTCTGTAATTCTGCAGTCAGAATTCAAACGTGCCCATGCATTTATCCACAGATTGCTGCATACAGCAGTCCCTGGGTACACCCTGCCATCCCTTCTTGCCCCAGTTCCAGCAGAGTTTTCCCCACAGGTCCCTTCTGTAGCTGTAAAGGAGTCCCCAGAGCACCCCAGCCAGGCTGGTGACACAGGGGCTCACACCGTGTGTCCCCAGACCTCTCAGCAGCCCACAGGAGCATTCTGTGCACAATGGAGGTGGCAGACTGTCAAAACTTTTAACTGTGCTTTCCTGACTCCTCAGCCAGCTTCCTTGAGAGGGGCTGCAGTATCTTCTGGGCTGTCAGCCATGCCAGAGAGCTGGAATTCTGGAGTCTGTCTCCTGGCACTGCTGCTGGCTGCCATGCCTCCTCTGTCTGCTGCTGCTGCAGGCAGTTTGCCGGTTTTGCCTCTGGGAGGATGCTAAACATCATTCCCACCCCTTGAATGCCCACTTTGTTTAATTACCAGCACATTTTTTCCAGCGTTGTTTTGGCATGAGCCAATCTGTCGTGTCTCAAGGTGAAGCCCAAGGGTTAACACCTCCCAAAACCCATCCTCAGTAAGCAGAGCTGGGGTAATCCCCCTAGTTTGGTAGCAAAAGGATACAAAAGCACAAACCCAAGCTGTGCCATGTCATCTGGGGACGGCAGAAGTGATTGTGGCTCATTTTTTATATTCCAGTTGGGAGTTCACAGAGGAGCCAGGGTTTGCAGTTTGGCTTTTTGCTCGGCAGCACCGCGGTGCTCCTGCGCTCCTCCGAGCACCTTTCCTCCAGCAGAAACACCAGCAACACCTCCTGTGAGGAGATTTATCCGCCAGCAGGGCTGACACCGCTTTGCTTAGTCCCTCAAGGCACAAGCACGGCCCCAGCCTTTTTTTTTTTTTTTTCAGCGTGGAGGGTCCCTTGAGCGGTGATGAACGCGGCGTGGCATCGAACTTCAAAGGCTGCTGGAGCAAACTCCTCCAAGTCTGGTGCCACATGGCGAGGGGGGACAGGGCTCGAGTGACAGATGCACCCACAGATGCACAATCAGGGGACAGATGTGCCCCTTGGCAAGGGGCAGGGCTGTAGAACAAGAGGTGCAGACCCCAGCTGCTGTTTCACACCCCAGCCCTGTTACAGGCCACCCTGCGTTTTGTAGGGGTTTTGCTTCGATGGAAATTTAGTGGCCCTGAGCGAAGGAGGAGCAATTCCTGCTGTGGGGTGGAGCCTGTTTGATGTGTTCCCATCTTCTGCTTGGGTTTTGCTCTGGAGGATTTGGTTCCTGTGGTGTGGCGCGGTGAGCAGCACGTGGTGACAACTGGGGGATGCTGGTGGAGCAGCACCCTCGGAGCATCCCCAGCTCCAGGATGGCGTGGGGACAAAAGGCTTGAGGTGGTGTGAAATAAATGCCATCAATTTCCCCTTAAATGGAGATTTCTTCCGCTGCCCTCTCGAAGCACTTTCTCTGCAGAGAGGCTCAAGTGCCCACACACGCTGCTCCCTCCTGGGATGCACTGGGACCTGCTAATTCCACCCTGGAGGTGTTAAGCTGCATCGGCACTAGGTGCTAAAAGGTGTTTCGTCCTGTCGACCGCGCGGAATAAAAGGAAACACGGAAAGAAAAAGCACTTATTTCTCCTGTCTGCACACTCTGTGTGGCTGGGCCGTCTCCCTTGCTGCTCTTGGTGTTTTTCAGGTCTGGAAAAACACAAAGAGCAGGAGTTTGTGTGTCTCTGAAGGCAGGAATTCTCCCGTAGCCCAGCAGTGAAATCTCTTGGTCCAGGCTGGGAACAAGCTGTATTCTCCCTGTGTCGTCCCTTGTTTGTTTTCCATATTTTGCCATTTAACTGCGAATCCTGCTGGACCTACCTGACAGGAACACTAATGCCATGTGCCCTGCAGCCACGCTGCTGCAGCTTTTCCATGGTGAATTATCCAGCATTGCAGTGCTGGGAATGCTGTGACTTTCCATCAGAAAAAAAAAAAAAAAAAAAAAAAAAAAAAAAAAAAAAAAAAAAAAAAAAAAAAAAATTGGAGGAAAAGTGCCCTGTTCTCCGTGCTTATCTCCCAGGTGTCCACGAACTTGGAAGCAGCACCTTCCTTGGCTGCAGATTGACTCACTGCATCCCTGGCTTCCCCTTGGACTCTGGAATTTCCTATCTTTGCTCCTGGACCAGAGGTCAGGCTGCCCAGGGCAGATGCTTGGAGGCTGCTGGGCAGAGCTGCATCAGTCTTGGCAGATTTGAACAGGTCCAGAAGCAGCTCCTGCTCTTATACCCCAACCTGCAAACCCTTAGGGAGGCAAATAACTACAACTCACAACTAAACAAAGCTGTTAGGATTCTCCTTTATGCTGTCAATGAAGGTAATAAAGCTGCATGCAAAGAGACAGAGGTTGGAAGGCGTGGAGAGCAGAGCATGATTTCACCAGAACAATGATTTTTGTGGTTTCCTTCTGTAGACAGGACATTTTATCCTTTAACAGGGTGAGGGGAAGGGGCTGACAGGAAGGGCAGAGCTCATCCAGGGTTCTATGAGATGTGCTACAGCTGCAACAGGTTGGAGAAAGGGTTTTTAGGGGTGGGTGTGAACAGGGCTGTTCCTGCATCCGTGGAGCCGAGTTTTTCTTTACTGTCAGTGGTTTCCTCCTGCCCTGACCCTGCTGGTGGGGAAATCTGACCCATCCTTCCACTGGGACAGCAGCTGGCAGCTCCCACCACCTCTGGCTGCATCCATTTGGGACCCTGGGGACAGCAGGGTGGACAGCACCGTCCTCAGGATCCTTTCCAACCCAAGGCAACTGCACAGGAAAAGCGGGATGTGGCTTCTTTACCGCAACCCAACCTCTCCTCCCTTCCAACAACACAGAACAAAAAGAAAACCCCAAACCACCAGCCAACGAATAAATAAACAAATAAATCAGTGTCCCATTGCGATGGTGGCTGAGGAGGAGGAGGAGGAGGGGGGTGGGGAGGAAGAGAATTTCGAGGCAAGTTGTGCCGGTGGATCCCGGTTAGCAGAGCTGTCTGGCGCCGGAGAGGGATGTCTGTGAATGAAAGGGAATTTGTGAAGCTGCTGCCACACGCTGCAGATGACGTGGCTCCTCTCGTGTTAATGCACGTCTGTCTCACCCAAACTTGGGGATTTCTGTCCCGAATCCTGCGGGCTGTGAAAGCAGAGCCGCCGCACAATGCAGCTCACCTCATTGTGGATTCCTGGGGAGTGCGGGATTGGAAGGGGGAGCAGGTGCACGCTTTGGAGGAGGTGGGACCAGCAATTATCAGCCCGAGCGTTAATTGTCGAATTAACATCACACTGTGTAACACAAGTAAATAAGAGTCGGCAGTTTGCGCTTCTTGCGGAAACCTTCATTCCAAGGGCTTTGTGTCTGCTCTGATCTCTCTTCCACCTCACGTTACAGAGCCTGGCAGGAGTGGCTGGTGTTGTCTAAAATAGCGTGGATGTTTCTTTCCCCCGTCTTGCACTGCAAAGCAGGATTCATCGTGGGATGAACATGCAGAACTGGCCTTGGACATAATTTCTGCAAAAGTGCCTGTACTAACACAGCCTATTATCTGGCTGCAGATTGGGTGTGGGTGGCTCTCCATCCTTTTGGCAATTTCCGTGGGTTTTCTGCTGGTAACTTTGACCAGAAGCTGTTAAAAAAAAAAAAATCTGCTGCACATTCCACACTCAGAGGCAGCTGCATTTCAGGAGTGGAGCGATGTTCAGAGCCGAACCCCCCTTTTCTCCAGGCATCTTCATCTGCGAGGCACTGCAGGTCCTTCGGGATGATTATAAGGTATTTATAGTTGAGGAGATGGATGACTTAGTCCTAACAGCCTGAGTGATATCGCAGCGATGGCAGCCTTAAACACAGACAGCTAGAGGTCACATTTGATTACATAAAAACTGGATTTCAGCCGAAGCAGCTGGAAGAGATGTTCCTCCCTCCTTGAGAAATGACAAGTGCAAAAAAAAAAAACCAAAAAAAAAAAAAACAAACCAAAAAGCCATCCTTCCTGACTCGGGTTCCTGAGGCAGCCAAGAGCAGAGTGCAGGGTTGGGTGCCAGTGGCTCTGTTATCCTTGGCAGTGGGAAGCAGCTTGTTAGTGGTGGCAGCACAGCCCAGCTGGCAGGGTGGAGAGGCCGTGGCAAGCTGAGTGACCCCAGCACCCGAATCCCTGTCCCCTTCCAGGGAGGGCACCAGGACGTGTCTCGTGTCTGTGCTGGTCATGGCTGTATAAATTCTTGCTGCTATTATACACTGAGGTGATGCAGAACAAAGCTGCTGATTAACACAGGGAGCACCCATGGGTGCTCCTGGCAAGGGACAGGGACTCAGCTCCAGCCACTGCCAGCTGGGCAGGGGCCTGGCCAGTTCCTCCAGAAGGAAACCCCGAAGGCTCAGGCATCCCCCATGCTGGGGATGGTGGGGTGAGATGTGGAGGTTGGCACTTTGCCCCCCTGTGCCTCAGAATAAAATAAAATAAAATGTGTGTGGGACAAGGCTCCCGCTCTAAGTGAACTTGATGGCACCTTCTCTGTGTAGCCAGCCCTTCTCACAGCCTGGCAAAAAGGGACTGGTACAAGTCGGAGAAGATTTGTTTTTGTGTAGAGAGAGGCAAGAATAAAACAGGAGAAGGGACAGGAGGGTGGGAAGTGGGAAGAGAGAGCCAGAGCTGAAAGACCAGAAAGCTCTGCTGGTTGGGAGCCAGGCACCTGCACATGAGGGGAAGAGGACAGGACAGGTGAGAACAAGGTGGGGCTGGCTCTGAGCTGTTGAGGTTTGCTGGCTTGGTTCCCTCTTGCAGAGACAGCACAGAGCTGAGCAGATCCATCCCTGGATGAATTTTAGCTGGATGCTGCTCAGATGGAGAGCTGCCAGAAAAGTGACTAACCCTAAAAGAAGCCAGGACTGGCTCCCAGGGTCTGGGAGGGATCAGCTCCTGCTGGGGCATGAGACCAGGAGCCACATGGTTTGCAGTTGCTGTGGTCCTCTGGCTTTGCCACGTCATCCAAACCAAAGAGGCTGAAGCTGCATCCAGGTGGAGACAAGGGTTGGAGGTGCTTCCACACCAAGAAGGTGTGATCCTGTCTTGCTTATCACCTTTCTCCTTTCCCTGTCAGAGTTTTCCTCATTCTCAGTCCCTAATTCCTGCAGCTCCAGGCACCCCTTGCCTGCAATCCTCCATCCTCCTGCAATCTGGTGTGGTGCTCAGCCAGGCTGGGCTTTTCCAGACCCTTTTCCAGGTGAGCCTTGGTGTCTGAGACTGAGACAAAAAGGGAGGGCTGGAAGCTGGAGGTCCTGCTCTCTTGCCAGAGCTAAACAACGATGGGGAAGGGAGGTCAGACCTGGCCCCAAGCAGGCAGAGCTGCCTGGTTGAGGGGCAGGAGGAAACACAGCAGCAGCAGCAGCCCTTTTGTGTCCTCCTGCCCTCGAGCTGGAGGGGCAGTGGCAGGCATGAAATTCCCCATCCAGTCCTGTCAGCCTGATGGACAGAGCAGCCCCTTGCCCCTCCTGAGGGTGTGGGGAGGCCAAGCAGAATGGAAACGAGTCGTGCCCAGGGGGGAGAAGCAGCTTTGTCTGTCTGGGGTCCCTTCTGGAGCCAGTGCTGGGCTTATCTCACACAGTTATATCACCAGGGTTGGACACAACCTCAGCTCTTGGGGTCACAGGGTTCATGGACATGAGTGCTTGCATTTTGTATGTCCCTGTGGATGAGGAATTTAGAGCACAGCTACTCCAGGTTCATCATCCCCCTTCCAACAGCCACCACTGGTCTGTGAAGGTTGAACATTTCTTCCACCTCTCAAGCAAACCCAGATTCCTGTCAGGAGCACAGCCAAAGTCCCTGAGGTTTGGTAGAAACAAACAAAACCCACGTAGAGTGAGCCCAGATGCTGAACCCAGATGTGGGATGGTGGCCACATGCTGCAGCTCTATGCAAATCTTGCTGTCACCTGTAATAACACTCGGTACTGTGAAGCATGAGGTGTTAATCACAGCGATGTGAGAGACCTGACTCTCACCATTTGTGCAGTTCTCCAGCCCCCCAGCAGTGGTATTTGACCCTCCAGAGGCAGGGAGATGTGGATGTTGTAGTCAGGGTGCAATAGATCTGTTTTGTTCCAAGCTGTCATTCTGTTTAGGGTTGTATCACAGAGCTGGTTCTCTACAGCTGGAAAAATAGGTGTTGGGTGTCTTGATGGGCACAGGTGGTCCTGAGCTGGTTGTCTCCAGCTTTGTGCATTAAACCAGAATTAATTAAACAAGAATATTTGTGTATTAAACCAGAATATTTGTGTATTAAACCAGAAACCCACAGGTGCATGAGCGCAGGACCCAGCGCAGTCACACGTGGACAGACTCTGACCTGTGCACCTGGCACTGGACATCTGCATCCCACTGGGAGTGGAGTGACTGGTTCAAAACCCCTGAGGGTTCTCAGCTTGGAGCACTTGGTGTCAAAGAAAGGAGTGGTCCCAGATGTCACAGAGCCATGGAATGGTCAGGGTTGGAAGGGATCCTAATGATCCTGTGATGAAGTTCTGTGGTCACTGGTAACCAGATGGGCATCACTGTCTCAAGGTAGAACCCAAGAAATGAACCTCAGAGTCTGCTAATTCCTTGGTGCTGGATAATGATGGATTTTGGTGAGTTCTGGTCAGAACCTCTGGCTGATGTTTACATTTTTTTTCCTGAGGATTCAGTGTCCAAGCCAGCTCCCAGCACTCCGTTGCTTATTGCTGACTCTTGAGCTCAGTGGCTTTGCTGCTTTGAGAAGTTATTCCCAACATCAGACTCTCTCAAACTGATCCTGCCAAGATGCTCTGACTCCCCCTGTTAAGCAGCAGGAGAGTTCAGGCTGTGCCTCAGAATAATTATGCACAAGGCACAGTGTCAAAACAGAGGTGGAGGATCCTAAAACATTCACGGATGTGCTGTACTGTTCCCATCCGTGTCCTTGAGACACTTCAGTACCTTCCAGAAAAAGGAGTATCAGGTGCCAAATGCTGGCTGCAGTCCCCTTCTCTCCCAGGTGCTGTTTCTCAGGAGATTTAGACTTGGCTGGGAAGAGAACAGGGGTTATTCAAGGCTGTTTGCTGTGGGATGCTGGGGTGATGTTGGGACAAGCTATGGCACTGGAGCCTCAGGACAGACCCTCATGGAGTCAACACCAAACTTTTTCTCTGGGAAGGCCACGGGCTCTGCTGTGAGAGAACACTGACAAAGAGGAGCCAAGGTCCTTGCAGTCTAACCAGGAACACTCCAGGTCACTCCTATTTCAGACCCCCAAAGTCTGTTTGTATCTGCAGTTCCCTGCTTTTGAAAGTGAGCCACTGCATCCTGGAAATGCTGGCCCCAAGACCATCTGGGATGTGAAGACAAGTGACAACACCAGGTCTTTGGGTTACCCTTACAACAGCTCTTTCCTCCTTTGCCTTAATTCCCGCACTTTTATTGCATTTATTTTATATAGAACCTTCTGAGGGAGGCACAGATGTGAGGCTGTCATGGAGCCACTGCCCCATGGCTCCCCCAAAGCCTGGCACACCAAATCTGCCAGCTGGCACCATCTCCCTGGGGTGAATTTAGTGCTCCTTCCAGCCCATCTTCTACTCCTTCCCTGTTACCACTCTCAGGAGGATCTTTGGAAGGGGTGTGGACACCAGCAAGACATTTTCCAGATCATTTTGACAGTCAGGCAGTGACAAAGGAATCAGCAGAGCTGTTTCTCTGGAGAATGCCCCTCGGGGCAGGGGTTTGGCTCTCCATCCTGCTCCCATCATCCAAGGCAGCGTCTGGGAGCCACCAGCTAGGAGAGGCTGATGTCACTTGTGGCACCACGTTGTGCACAAAGCTCTTCAGCCTGTATTTTCAGCATGGAGGCAGCCAGGGCTGTGTCCCACTGGCACAGATTCCCTTGGTGGATCCATCCTCTCCTGCTGCTGGTGGGGCCAGTGCAAGCCGTGGAGCAGCTGAGCCAGAAGTTCCTTTGATCAGTGTTCTTCCTTGGGGTTTTCCAACGAGGCCAGTCAAGGTGATTTTTAGGCTGCTTAAAAGCACAAATTATCTCAGTAATTGGTGTGTTGCCACTGTTTGAGTTCTTTGGATGCTGAAAGCATCCAAAATTGGCTGTCACTGGAATGCTGGTCAGGGTACATCAGCCAGGTGAGACCACCAGGTACTGGCAGGTATCTGCACCAAGGAGAGATCCTTTTATCCAGCCTATCCCCCAATCCCTTTGAAATACAGTCCTGTGTCTTTGACGGGGAATTGGGATCCTGCAGCAGGGATCATCTTCTGAGATCAGCCCAGGGGCCTGAGGAGGGGGATGGTGCCTCTGTGCTCCCAAGCTTTCCAGCCGCCTGTTGTTCTGCTCTGATGTCAGGGAGGCAGCTCTGCCAGGGAAATCACAAAGGCAGCCACAAGTGGGACTTAAAATAGCTCTCCATGCGGGGAGAGAGGGGAGGGCGGTGGGGCCAGGGCTCCGCCTGCCACACTGACAACTTTCCGAGGGAGGCTGGACTCTGCCTGCCAGTGCTCTGCCTCTTCCCAGGGTGAAAATCCCAGAGGGGAAGAGGAATCTGGTGCCTCTTGGATTTTGCAGACCTTCCTGTGCAGCAGGAGGTTTCCAGCCGGCCGGGAGAAGGGAACAGAATCAGAGTGGCATCCCGGTGGAGGAAGGGGGACAGCCCCTTCCTGGCTGGTGGCTGGGTTCATCCCAGAGCCAAATCCCCCTTCCCACATTCCCACTCCTCCCGTGGCATCCCTGAGATGGCAAAGGCAGTGATTCTGCAGTGTTTGTCTCAGCCAAGTCCCTGCAGATGCCAAGGCTGGAGGCTTCAGGGATAAATGAGGTGGCTGTTCAAGCAGAGAAAGTAGCCACCCCACCGGGGGCTCTGGCTGGGCAGTTGTGAGAGTTTGTGCTTCTGCGTGCTGGGAATTATGTGGAGGAAGCATCACTGTGCTTACGCTGGCTTTCTTGGGAGAGTCTGAGCAAAGGAGTGAACTGTGCAAGCCACATCCCAACCTCAAAAATCTGGAGGTAGGGTTTGAAGCCCTGCCCTGCCCCAGGGGAGGTCCCTTGTCACCTAAAAGTCAGAGTGGTTCACAGCTGGTTTCCTAGCAGGGTGAAGGAATTCTCCAGGCAGCTTCGAGGGGCAGTTTCCTAACCCAGCAGGTCACACCAGAGCTTTCCCACCCCTTCATCTCCATCAGGGTGCTTCAAATCCAGCCCATTTTCCCCTCCCACGGCAAATATCAGGTGTGATATCAGGAAATATCAGGGAAGCAGTTGGTTGGCAGGGGGTTCATCCCATTCAGAAATAGGTGCATGGAGCATGGAGCTGATGGGGCAATACACCTACAAGAGCTGCTGCCATTGCACTTGGTTGGGGCCAGGTTTGAGAGGTGTGAAGTTAATGCCAACACATCTCATTACTTCTGAGTTGAAGAGATGTCCCCTAGAGGGTGGCCAGCCTGGGGCCCCTCCTGTGGCAGCAGGGGCACTTCATGGTCCACAGATGTATTTACTGTTTTCTTTTTGGGGGAACAGCCAGCAGAACAATGGCCTTGCAGCACCCTGGTTCTGTCTTCTCTCCACAGGCTGGCACATCCAGAGCTGATATCCCACCCCTCCTCCAACCAGTTGTTTTTTATTTTATTTTTTTTTATCTTTCCTATTGCCAAGTTGCAACCTGTGTCGTGTAGCCACGCTGATCCTTGTCTTGCACTCATAAATATTCAGCTTCTGCTGCAGGAGGCTTTGGGCTGAAGCATGTCACACAGCAAGAATCTTGGCTTTGCTGGGCACACAGTGTTACAGGAGCTCCCTTGACCCTCCTCCTGGGGGACAGCGCTCCCATCCTGCATGCTTGTGTCCCTAAAATGGGAAAATTCAGCCAGACAAAGCTTTGGGAGATCAGGGCTGAGGGGGTTTGCGTTGGTGGCTGCACGGGGCGGGCAAGGTTTGCACACAACTTCTGGTACAGAGGAATTACAGAGCACCTTTATGTACTCTGAGGTAAGGCACCTACCCTCTACATGACTCCAAAAATGCACCCTTTCCTTGATGGTTGTCCCAAACCCAAAATGCCCTCAGTTTTTTTGCCATCTGGTTCATGCCCCCTGTGTTCCCAGAAGTGCCAAACTTGACCCATCCCAGCCTGGCTGCTCTCCTTGGCAAGGAGGTTGGACACACGGCTGAACATTACTCATGGCAGTGGGACGTGTGTGCAGCCTAAGCTCAAACACTCTGTCCTGCTCTTTCCCCTGTTTGGGGCCCTCATTTGGGGATTCCACATCTGTTATTACCCCACAGCTTTAAGCTGATGCGAGGCTGCAGCCAACTTTCTGCTTTGGATTAAATTTACCAGGAGTTAAATAAGATCACTGCTCTTTTCCATCCTGTGATCAAACTTGGGATTTGGGTGTATCAGGGAGTCACAGAAAGGCTTGGGTAGGAAGGGACTTTAAAGATCATCAGTGACACCTTCACTAGGCCAGGCTGCTCCAAGGCCCATCCAACCTGGCCTTGAACACTTGAATATTTATTTAGATATTTAGTGCATCATAACTCTCAGGCTGTCTGTCCTACCTCCCCCATCTCTAGTTAAGGGACTGTCTTGCCTGAATCAGATGGAATTCTCCCTCAAGTTTCCTATAAAATCACACACTTTGCAGAAAGAATTGTGAATTTTGTAGCATGTGAACTGCATTAAAATCATTCCATCATTGAATGGTTTGCCTTGAAATGAGCCTCAAAGGTCATCTTGTTCCAGAACCCTGCCATGGGCAGGGATGCCACACTCCAGACCAGGTTGCTCCAAGCCCTGTCCAACCTGGTCCCAAACACTTCAAGGGGTTTTGAGCAACCTGGGAAGTGAAAGGCATCCCTGCCCATGGCAGGGAGTTAGAACTGGATGGCTGTCTTGGTTTGGAAAGACTGTTGTCTGATAAGGCAGGCAGGAGCCTCCCTTGAAGATGTAAACCCCCTCCCTCTGAATTATTATAATTTTGAAATTAAAGGGCTCTCAGGCAAAGATATTGGAATAGGAATAGCAGTTTCTTTACTAGGAAAATTAAAAGAAAAATACAGTAATGCAAAAGAAACACTGACAGAGTCAGAATACAACTTGACACCATGTTGGTCAAGGTGTAGCAGTCCAATTAAAATTGTGGCTGCAGTCCTCTTGCAGTGCCAGATGTGGTTCTGCTGAGCAATGACCCTGTGGAAGGGTGAAGTTTCCCTCTGAAGCTCCAGTGGTGCTGAGATGGGTCCGGTGTTCCTCTGGCAATCCAGTGCACACAGGCTGTGCTGCTGTTCCAAACCCCAGCTTTGATCCAGCTGGGAATGCTGGGCTCCTCCCCCTGGGTGGAGCCTCTCCCCATGGGATGATGGAATTTTCTCAGCCATGCACTGAGCCTCGGTGGCCCATGAACAGAAGATCCCCCTGGAGGGAGGATGGGTCCTGGAAGGGATAAAGAAACCCTGCCCCAGCTGGTTTTAATAGCTGGCCCAACAACAGAAGATCCCACCTGGAGTTATGAGGGATGGGTCATGGAAGAGACAAAGAACACTGCCCTACCTTGTCCTTTACAGATGGTAATAGAATACATGCTTTTGGTTACATCTTGCATTGCAACCTCAGACATTGGTCTCGAAGGTCCCTTCCAACCCAAACCATTCAATGATTCTATGATCTCTCTGACAAGACCTTTTCAATAGCTTGGTTTGGGGTGTGTTCTTTACTTTTTTGAAGTCTTGGAGCTCGGGCCTGCTCTCTCCAGGATGGGAGTTCAGGGCACACTTGTCTTTTTTTTCTGCTTTCCAGAGAAGATACACTGAGAAGTTCTGCTCATTTCTGATTTTATCATCTTTGCCTGTAGCATTTAAAGTGTGACCATCACACCCTCCACACCTTCTCAGCCCCCCTGGGTCAGAGATTTGCTCTGGCTGGTTTTACATCTCCAAATCTCCTTGGCTGGCTCCATTTTGCATTTGAACGAGGAACAAGCACTTTAACAGCTGCAGAGATTAAACTCTGCTGGACCCTCGAACCACGAACCTGAAATGTAACAATGAGTTAAATGCATTAATTAAGTTGCACAACAAGCCTTGAATTTGTCAGGTAAATTGCACAGTTATTAACAACAAACCTGGCTCAACGTGATCCATTACCAGGGAGGTTTGGAAGGTGCAGGTGGGGATGGATATCAGCATTCCTTCCCCATCTATGCATTGGGAGGTTCTTGCATGCCCAACCTGGGCAGTCATCCCTAAATCCAGCACCTGAAGTGAAATTCCACGTAAATAGATTCACCCTGTCTCCAGCCTGACCTAGGAGGGATCCTGTGTGGCTTCCATGTGTTTTTTGGGGACCAGGAGATGTTGCACTGTCTCCAAGGCATTTTTTGCACGGTGTAAGAAAAATCCTGAAGGGCTTTTTTGGCAGGTGATGTTACCTTTTCCGTGCTGGGAAAAGGGCCTGCTGGCATTTGTGATGGACTCCAGGGACTGGCCTCCATTGCCTCTCATTCTTTGCCATGGACAAACATCCTTTGGTGTTTAATCATTCCAGGAGGGATGCAGACGGAATAGGCTGGAGCAGAAACCTGTAACACCACATCATCCCCCCCAAAAAACCTTGCCGTATTCCACCCCCACGTGCACAGAAAAACAGATCCCACGGTGTCCAAGGAAAGAAGCAATTAAAAAGTGCTTTGTTTTCCTGCAGCACTAAGAACAACAGGGTGCAGCAGGATGCAGCCCGTGCCCCAGGATAAATGTCCTCGGGAGAGCCGCGGCTCCCTGGAAGTGCAGGTGGTTGCTAATTTGAACAGTATCCACTCTTTGAATGAAGCCAGCAGGGGTGAGGAACAGGGATTTGTCATTTCTAGGAGGTGGCTTTGGGTCCCTGCCAGCTCAGCGGGGTTGGGAAGCTCCTCTCATCCAAAGTGGCAGCTGCAGAGTCAGCCTCAGCCAGAACCTCCCCTGTGCATGGGGAGGCTCTCCAAAAACAGTGGATAATTGGGTTGGGAGACACCTGAGAGCTTGCCCAGCCCATCCCACTGAAGGCAGGATCCACTCTCACCCATATCCCACCTCACAGAAGCTACTTCAGCCTGTTCACCAACTTCCAAGCTCCTCAAACCACTAAAAAGCTTCTTCAGTGTCTAAAGCTGGGCTCCCTACTGTTATCCACCCAACACCCACCCCAGACAGCGAGAAAGATTTATATTCTTCATTTTTCTGCTCCACATTTGAGGCTGGTTATTCTGCTTCCCCTCTAAACAACCCCCCAGTTCCTCCTGTGTTGCTATGGAATTTCAGGCTCTCCAGGTCCCTCTTGAGCCTGGTGTCCTGGAGTGCCCCACTCACGTCCTTGGCAGCACCATCAGGGCAGCTGGACTGTGCCCACGTGCCCATTATCCCTGGGACTGGGCTCTGTATCTCCTGCAGCAGCCCAGCACTGCTGATTTAAGCACATTTACCCCCCTTTTGCCTCAGCCCCGCAGTGCCACCGAGCCCTGCTCTGACTCTCTGCTCTCAGTTCTTGTTGCCTGGGAGTATTTGCCCTCCCTGAGTCCAGTCATGTTTCTTTTTCCTTTTCCTGGAGCGTTCCTTCAGTTCATCCAGCTCGATTTGCATCCCAGCCTCTCCAGTGCTCTCACAGCCTTTCCTGATTTAACAACCTCCTTCCTTCATCACAGTCATCCGAGGAATATCAGCCAGCCAAAGGGCTTGGGTGTCTTCCCACAGCTCCCAGGAGCTTCCTGCCCCCTGCAAAAGCTCAGGCTGCCTTAGGTTGGTGTTCTGCAAATGAGGGATTGAAGTCCCAGAGTCAGCAGAAGGATGAGGTCTCTTGGAGATTGCTCTCCTACGTTTACTTTCTCCTGCATCCCAGTATGGGAAGGACTCCTTCCCTCACCAGCAGCAGCCTGTGGCATCCAGGGCTCTGGATCCACATGCCCAGGATCTCTCAGGTAGTGAACAAGCAAGGAAGGAGGGTTTGGAGGCAGGCAGGAGGATTTGGGTCAGGGATCCTGAAAACAATGGAGAGTTTTCCTCAGCAAGGTGCCAAACACCCTTTGAAGTGTCAATCACATCATTTGGCATCGATTTTTCTTTAAAGATCTCCCCGCTGCTGCCCTCCCAAGAGCCAGGCTTTCTGCTGACAGGCACTCTGGTGTGGGAATTTTGAGGATGTGCAGAGCAAAACTTCCACAATCCCGCCTTGGATTTGGGTTCTTGGAAATGGGGCCACCCCTGCTCCCCAAATGAGAGTGTTCCCATATCCTGCTGCTGCCCTGGCTGTGAACTGGGCTTTGCACCGAGAGGGGATTGGGTGCCTGGTCCTGGGGACTTGTCTTGGCAGGCAGTGGAATTCAGGAGATGATTTTGCCTTTGATGCTGTGGGATAAACCCAGAAAACTTTCACATGGCTCAACAGGGGGGTTTTCCCCATGTCCTTGGATGGCATTAGACTGACAAGAGAATTGGTGTAGATTTGACATGAGGAAGAAATTCTTCCCTTTGAGGGTGGTGAGGCCCTGGCAGAGGTTGCCCAGGGAAGTTGTGGATGCCCCAACCCATTCCAGGTCAGATTGGATGGAGCTCTGAGCACCCTGGCCAAGTGGAAGGTGTCCCTGCCCATGGAACTGGATGATCCTTAAGGTCCCTTCCTACCCAAACCATTCCATGATTTTATGATTTTGGTTTCAATATTTTTTTCCTTTTTTTTGCTGGACTTAAATCAAACCTCCAGATCCCTGTCCTCTCCAGGACATATTTAAATTGCTTTTCACATCTTGTAGCAGGGATTCTACTTTTACTTGAAACTTAGTGGATGTCTCTGCATTTAAATCACAATTTTTTTTTCCTGGGACTGACAGCTGGGAAGTTCTAGGTGGCTCCAGCTTTATAATTACCTCTGTCTGTCTTGCCTGTGTGTTCACGCACACTCACACGTGCACTTGTGCTCAAGAGGAAGCAGTGAATGCAAGGAACAGCTGGATCCAGTATGTGACACGTCAGGAGGATTTGTTTTTCTTTAAACATCTTTTTATCTCCCATCTCAGTGCTGCTTTTCCCGGCTGCAGCATCCTCTGAATGAAACCCTGGAAATCCTCAGCCTGCTGGGGAAAAAAAAAAATTAAAAAAAATTGAGGTTTGCTAAATATTGGTTCTGTCTGTGAGAACTTGGCTCCTGCCTGGGGATTGTGTATCAAGGAGAGTTCCCCAGGGATTGGGCTCCTGGGATTCTTGTGAGGAGGATGCCTTCAGGTTAAACTTCATGACAGGCAAGGCAGAGCAGCACTGGAGATGGCTGGGATTGAACCAGAATTGTGTTCGTGCAGCATTCCTCTGCTTCCCACTGTCCCTCACACTCCCTTGCTCCATCCCAGTTGTATTTCCTCATTTTGAACCAGTAACATCCTTTTATTGCAAAGACATTTAAATTTTCCTTTTTCAGCCACGTGTCCAGCAGAGATAGATCTCCTGGCCAGAGAGATCTGATCCCTGTGTGGGCAGGCAGAAGCTTGGGGGTGAGATTTTTGGGAGCGAGAGCTTTCCCCACCAGCCTGAGAGGACGCGGAGTGAGGTTTGGAGAGGCCTCATCTCGTAGTCTGTTTCCTTTTCCTTTTAATGTGTTTGCTCTCTAATGTGTGTTGACACAGTAAATACACATGTTTGTACAAACATCCCAGCTGAGGGTTGCTTTGAGAGCCCCTTGCAGGGGATGGAAAATGTGCCTGGCAGATGTTGGGAGCCTGGTACGCTCCACTTGTGCCAGTGGTGCTGGAGGTGGTCCCCACTGGGAGGAATTCGATGGGACAGCAGGAGGCAGAGAAGGCTTTTGTGGGACTTTTTTTTTTTTTTTTTGTGGATTGCTGCAGAAACACACGGGAGCCCAGTGCTGCCCAGGGGCAAAAAGTGTTCCCTTGTGGCTTTGAACTGGTATTGAATGTGAGATGGTGCGGAAAACATGGATAAGTGTGGGGAGAAGGGAACTGGACAGAGCTCCCATGAAGGAGGCACTGGGATGGAGATGGAGCTGAGATTGTGGGAAATGATGGGCAGAGCCAAAGCTTTTTATGAGGTGCTGCCAAAGCTCCCTTCAAACCAAACAATTGGTGTTGAATGGGGCAGGAACAAAGTTTCCTCATGGAAGTGGTGGAGTAACCACCCCTGGAAGTGTTGAAAAATCAAATAGAATTTGTGATATGGCTTAGTGCGTGTGGTGGTATTTGGTTGAAGGCTGGACTGGATGATCTTGGAGGTCTTTTCCAATCTTAATGGTTCTGTGATTCTAATTTCTTCCAGATTCCCTCACAGCTGATCAATGTGCTTTGGCACCTGTATCGATGCTTAGAGTTCTCCATGGCATTTTATTCCCAACCATAAAATGCAGGAACCGGGGTCAGGGCAGGGCAGAAAATTGGTTGAATTATGTTAAAACTGACCCCCTTGTGGAATTACAGAATATCTTGAGTTGGAAGGGACCCCCAAGGATCATCAAGCCCAACTCCTGGCCCCTCACAGGACACCCCAACAGTCCCACTGTGTGCCACTTGAGTATAACAAGAAAAACAGAGATTAAAGCACAGTTCTTGGACCCTCTTGTTGCAATAGGACACATTGAGCAAACAAACACTGCCCTTAAAATTAAGATTTTTCTCTACTAACTCATCCACACACCTTTTAGCACGGGGACATCCAGGGAAGGGTTGCTGGCCCAACTGTGAGAGATGCCAGACACTCGCTCAGGCTGAAATTTGTCTCACCTAATGCTGGTCATCAGCACTGAATCGAAATGAGCTGCTGTTTATAGATAATGGAGAGAGACTGGCACCTCCAGAAAGCAATTCACTCCATCTGCCTGAGACACCTATTTAGGATGGCACAAATCGCCCCTCGGTGAAACCTGTCTCTTCCCATTCACTCCAGGGGAAGCCTGCCTGGCTCATTAGGCGAGGTGTCTAATTTTCGGGAGGACCATGTTAAACAAGATGAATCCCACATTTGGTGCGTGCCTGGAGGGCAGGCAGGTGACAGCAACATGTCTCTGGAGCCGGGCAGAGAGCCTGGCTGCTCTCTCCTCAGCTGTTTGTTTTCAGGTTGGTTTGGCCTGCCCCTCTTTGCACCCGAAATATGCTGCTCTGAGCTGGGTTACTACGGGTGCCACCTCTTTTTGTCACAGTCAGGGGAGTGGATGGGGAAGTGTTGTGAAAAACGTGGAATTTGAGAGGTTTCTGCCACGTTTCTCCATCCTTGAGGCAGCTCCTTCTCCTGCTGCCCAGGTTGTGGAAGGGAGGGAGATTTCAGTGCTCCCATATTACAGCTGGGACACTCGAGGCACAGAGTGAGTGACAAGGAAGGGCAGGGTAGGACTGGCACAGGACTCGATCCCCCTGTGCCTCCAGATGCTCCTCAGCACCAGGGGATTATGGCTGGGAGTGCCCATGGATTTTTCCCTGCTGCTTCCTTGCCCAGGTGGAGCTGGGAAGGCCAAGGGCTGTTTTTAACTCATGGATGGAACCTTTGGTGTGGGTTAGAAACGCCCAACCTCTGCGTTAACGAGGTGATGTTTGATGTGTTAATTGGCTGTCCCCAATCCCACCGAACAGTCCCCCTGGGAATACGTCCTTGGAGTTGGCTTCAACCCTTCAGAAACACAGGAATTTGGAAATTTAGTCCATTTTGTTGTCATACCTGTCACCTCTGGGCTTTTTCTCCTTCCAACCCCCCCTTCCAACTCCAAAAACCCTTCTGTGCCAGGGCATGCCACCAACTCCTGAATCATTTTGGATCATTTTGAGTCATTTCTCCTCTGGGGAAGAACTGAGATCACCCTAAAATCCCCCAGATCTTCTGTGTCAGGGGCGTGGAGCAAATCCTGGCCGCAGGACAGGGACAAAGCTCTCCTCTGCCCACTGGGATCTCTGATGGGAGGAACAGGGCAGGATGAGACCCTTCCCGAAGCATTGCTCCAAGTCCGGGACATCTCAAGGAATTGGGATCCCTTTAGGAAGCCACTCCATAGAGCTGCTGACACCCTGTGGCTGTCGGGCAGAAACGCAGCGACTTTTCACGGGAGGGTTGGGCAAATTTGGGTTTGAAAAATGTTCTTCCAGGAAAAAAAGAAGAAGAAAAAAAAAAAGTGACTGTTCTAGGAATTCAAATAAAAGAAATGGAGGGAAACAAATCCACCAGACATTTCCCAGCTGTGCTTTCAGTGCTACCACAGGGACAAAGGTGGCAGCTGGCTGGCTGGCAGCCTGCTCGTGGCTGTCCCTGCTCCTCTCCCAAGGCCATGGGGCCAAGGGCAGGAAGCTTTGAAGAGCTCCCAGTTTGGAGGACGGGGTGGGGAAAGGCCACTGCCAACAGGGATGTGAGACATGGCCACTTCCTCACCAAAATAACTTCTTTAACTCTTTCTCCTTCTGATTCCCCGTCCCTCCCCTTACAGTTTGTCTCAGCCAAGATGCTTCCACACAGAACAATATTTTCCTCTTGGTGTTTTCCTTCCCAGCTGCCAAGAGAGGTCTGTGTGAAAACACCAATCTCTCCCTTTTATAAGCGACCCAACTCCTCCTCCTCCAAGAGAGAGTAACAAAAGGAGATGAAGAATAAAAAAAAATAAGGAGAGGCAGGATCATGCTCTGCTCCTCGACACAAAAGGGATGGGGAGAGAGTTGTTGGCCTGGGATAAAATTGGCAGCGTGATGAGTTTTAGCTGCAGCCTTTGAAGATGAGAGAAGAAGCAGCCGATTGTCAGAGGGGGAGCAGGCTTGGCCCTTTAAACAACAAAGCCTGCAAAGATAGCCCCGAGTCCCAAAAATAAAGGCTTCACACTGCCTGCCTCTGTCACTGCCCGACAGAAATAGTAGCCCAGTGGGAACCATTAAGGCCACGATGAGAAGCTCCAGTCTTCTGCCACGAGTGCAGCCGTGCCCAGAAGGGTGCAGGCAGTGGGAGGGGGTTGGCTGCTGGCTCCAGGGGCAGCTGGTTGGGGTCTGGCCTCCATCACCCAGGCTGGCATTGCCCTGCACCAGGGATAAGGCTCTCCCCTCCTGCCATGGAAATGAAGCACCTGAGCCAGGGCTGGATTGCTCCCCGCGGTCCCTTTTGGGGCTTGTCCTTTGTCTCACCCTGTTTTAAACACCCTGGGAAGGGCTGGAGGGCTCAGGCTGGGTTCAGGGCTGTGAATGATGCCAGTGCCCCCAGGAGGCACCGAGGTGTGGCTTTAATGGCACATCCATCTCTGCGTGACGGAGTTGTGCCGCCTGCATCCCGTGTGGATTTGTCCCCCTCTTTGGGACAGCTGGTGGCTTTTCATCCCTGTGAACTCCTTGGAGAGTGCTAAAATCCCGTGCTGGGGGCTGCACGGTGCCAGACTCAGCCAAAAAAGGGGCAGGGAGGGACTCCCAGACAGAGAGGGGCAGCCTTTGGGATGCTCCTGGGGCTGGCGTGGGGACAGTGGGGACAGAGGTGGCAGTGGGACAGCTACTGCAGCTGCGCCATCTGCTGCACACGTGGAGAAGCTCCTGCCAAAAAGGAGCGGGTTGGGTTGGTAGCTTCCAAAAATAATCAACAGCCCAGCCCCAGCCCCTTCTCCTTCCCCTCCTTTTGCACCAGATGTTGAGGCAGAGCCGCGTTTTTGCCATCTCCCATGGACCAGGGAAACTTCTGATGCAGCTTAGGAAGGGTTGGTTTAATAACTATTAAAAATAAAGTTATCCCACTCCTTTTCTGTCCTATGAGGCAGATCTGGAGAGAGAGAGAATGAAGGAAGGGAGCTCCAGGCACTTGTCAGTCAGTGCTCCCCAGGGCTCTGTGGAGCATCCTCAAGGGATTGTGATGATCTCCAAACCTGGGGCTCCTGTGTTTTGTTTCAGTTTTGTGGGACTGATCTAATTTCATCTCAACAAAATGCCAGAAATGTGGAAGGTGAAAAAGGAGATGTGGGTTTGAGAAAGAGGGAGTAAATGGCAATTCCTGTAAAAAGTCTGTTTTTCAGAGAATCCTCAATACTGCAGGTGTTTCAAGCTGTTGTTTGGGCAAGGTCAGTGTGTACCTCAAAAATGCACAGGAGTTTGTGTGTTATGTGCCCTTAACTCAGGATTTCAGTAAATAATACCCCAAACTTTGGGCATATGAAACACCTGCACTATCCCACTCTGGAAGGACTTCAAGGAAAAGGAGTTGCTCCTACTTTGGAGATTTAAGGTGCCTTTTTTATTTTGGTTGCAGCACAGCTGCAAACACCAATGTGCTGCAGTCTCTGGTGCTACTGGTGTGTAAGTGTGGGGTAACCTTGCTGACAGTCTGGGAGAGCTGGGGGGGGCTCACCTGAAGAGGAGAAGACTCCAGGGAGAGCTCAGAGCCTCTGCCAGAGCCTGAAGGGGCTCCAGGAGAGCTGCAGAGGGACTGGGGACAAGGCCTGGAGGGACAGGACACAGGGAATGGCTTTAAACTGAAGGAAGGTGATTTAGATTAGATTAGATTAGATTAGATTAGATTAGATTAGATATGATATTGGGAAGGAATTCCTGGCTGGGAGGGTGAGGAGGCCCTGGCATAGGGTGCACACCCAGAGAAGCTGTGGCTGCCCCTGGATCCCTGGCAGTGTCCAAGGCCAGGTTGGATATTGGGGCTTGGAGCAGGGGGATGGAACTGGGTGAGCTTTAATACTCCCCCCCAACCCAAACCACTCTGTGATTCCATGATTTACTCCACCACAAAGCTGGAGCTGATCACGGATGTAACTGGCTGCTCCTAGCAGTGATTCTGCTGAAACCTTCAGTGAAGAGGGGTTCAGCTCTGACACCCCTCACCTTCCAGCTCCTGTGCCAGCACCTCTCTGGTGTGGCTGTAGGGGGGGGGGACCCTGCTGGGACACAACCCCGTGCAAGGACAGAGCCAGGAGAGCCGTGTGAACCGAGGGAAAGAGCAGCAGGGATGAAAGGAGCGGTAATTATGCATCTCAATGCCCTCCCTCCCCAGCAGCCCTCGGCAGGTACATCTGATCCCAGAGCTTTTGTGTCCTGACTGGCACTCGCTGTATTGACGCTGAACTCCTGACCTTGCTTTGTCTCCAGCCACGACCTGATGTCAGAGTGGCTTTGGGTCGGGTTTCATTGCCTGGGTTACCCCGAGGTCCCAGAGGAAAGCGATCCCCCTGCTTGTAGGAGGGACATGATCCTGCTGTCCCTCCCTGCCCACAGGAGAGAGGGGATGGCTGTGGAGACAGGAGATGCTGCCCAGGCTGTTCTTCCATCACCTTCTCATCACCAGAGCTGCAGCTCAGCTTGTTGCATGCTCTCCTCCTTGACCAACACGTTCAAAATAGTGGGAAAATATCCAGTTTGGGACCTCAACCAAAGCATTGCCATGATCACCTTGGGGGAAGCAGTTTTCTCCCAAATTCTGCTGTCCAAATGTGCCAGGGGAAGTTTGGGTTAGACATCAGGAAAAAAATTCTTCACTGGAAGAGTGACTGGGCACTGGAGTCTGCTCAGGGAGGTGTCACTGTCCCTGGATGTGGCACTCAGTGCCATGGCTTGGTTGGTGAGGAGGTGTCAGGTCATAGGATGGACTTGGTGATCTCAAAGGTCTTTTCCAGCCTGGTTCATGCTGTGATTTCTGTGATTCTGTAACTCAGCAGTGGCAGTGACCACCCCAGGAATGTTTGCACTTTGTCCCCAGAGGTTTTCAGGGACAACCTGTTTGTTGCTCTCCACTGATGTGTCCCAGGGATGAGCAGCTTGCACAGAGGTAATGATGAGCTATGTAGGTAAACAGCAAACCCCAGACCTTCAGAGGATGGAGGAGTCCTGCAAGTTATGGGATGCTGCTTTTAGAGCTCAGACATCTCAATCTCTGACATCAGAAGAGTGCCTGGCTGTTTTGCCTCAGACAGGACATTGCTCTGGTACTGACACAAGTTTGGGGAAAGATCTGAGGCAAAAAAAGGAGCTTCAGACCTATAAATTGACCCTGTTGGAAGGATAGTGACACTTCTCAGCTCTGCTCTGACTCCCCTGCTGGGCTGTGGTCCTTGTGCACCACCTGGCTCAGCTAAAGCATCCCTAGAAATGGTCTGTCAGGTTCCTTTTGTGCTCAGCTTTTCCAGACTCTCTGCTTCCTGAATTTCCCTACATTCCTATTTTGCCTTCTGTGGACAAGAGGTTTTGGGCTGGATCAATGCTGGGTGATGGTTTTAAGTTTGTGAATACCATTGATGCCTTGGGAAGGCTGACCTGGAACAGAGACTGGACAGAGACAAAGTAGATATTTATTGAAAGGTCTTTAAGGTACACATTGGGCAGGACAAGAGCCTGGCCAGAGCTACACCCAAGATGGACCCAAAATGGTCACAAAATGGATAACTAGTCAGGAGGTCTCACACTTTGATCAGTTTTGGTCCATTTTGCATATTGGGTTTAATTGTCCAATTACAGCTTCAGGTTATGAAGTCCCATCCTTCTTCTTTTCTCTCTTCAGTTCTTGGGTTTTTTATGCCTTTGGGCCTGAAAACTTGCAAGACTTGTCCTTGGTTTCCATCTGGGAAAGGATTTGTTTTGTCTCCCTGCTCTGTGAAGAGAGCTGAGTGACACTGAATGTGAGGCTCAGAGCTGCACACCTCGTCAGCACAGAATCTGAACAACAAGGAAGCTCAAACTTAAGGCATCACCATTCCAACCAATTTGTGGGGCAACTTTGACTCCTCACCAGCCTGATCCAGGGTCTGATTCCCAGCTCAGCAGCCAGGCCCCAAACTGGGTGGCTCAGGCAGCTTTCCTCCCCTCCCAGGAGTCTCCTGCCTCTGCCTAAGTGGGATAATATGTCAGCACCCCTCTCCTGAATCCCTCTGGCTCTGTTAATTCTCCCTTGGACATGCCTTGTGCCTTGCCCTCTGTGCCATACAGCTCCTTAGGGCAGTTCCCAGCAGGTCTCATAATCCTTTGGGGAGTGCACGTGGAGGGCTCTGATTCCTCCACAGGGTCATCAGCTTCTGTCCCACAGGCCTGGCTTGGTGCTGGGTGTGCTTGGCTGAGAGGAAATCACTCCCTTGAAATCACTCCCTGCCACCCTCACCCGCTGCATTCCCACCTTTGTTTCCCTCTGAACGGGGGCTTCACACTGATGGTCCTGGCTGGTGATTCATTGGCATTAAAAACGGGCCTGCCACACTGTTATTTTTAAATTCATCTGAATTAGTTTTGGATAATTCAATCAAGGGGTTTGAACACACTTCTGGTTAATTCTGATTGATGTGCCAGGAGCCCCTGTGGCTAAGGGTCTGGGGATATGTGCCATTCTTGCACTATTGGAGGTAATAATTAAAATGATACAATGATAGAGTTGTTAAGGTTGGAAAAAGACCTCTAAGATCATTGAGTCCAACCATTGACCCAGTTTTGCTAAGACCACCCTGAAATCATGTCCCCAAGAGCCACATTACATGGCTTTTAAATCCCTCCAGGGATGGTGACCCTGCCCATGGCAGGGGGTTGGAATGAGATGATTTTTAAGGTCACTTCCAACACAAACCAGTCTGTGGTTCTCTGAATGGAAAGGACCAACAAATTGTCTGGTGTTCCTGGAAGGAAAAAAAAAGCATTGAGAGACATCTTTGGGTCACTAATGAGGGACCAGTGGGAGATGAGAGGAGTTCTTGGGGAGGCAGGGGCCTCAGTGAGACCTTTGCTGAGGAGGTTGGCTGGTGGAAGAGCTGGGACTTGCTGGGGTCAGCTTATTTGGGGCTGGATGGGGAGAAAGGAGGTCTGTGCTGGGGCTGGGCTGTGCAGAGAGTCATGCCTGTGGTCAGGTGTTGGAGACAAAAGCAGAGGAACCTGTGGTAGATTGGGAGCATCCCTCAGTCTGTGGGAGGTGAATGGAAGACGCCTTGTCCACTGTTTCAGTGCTGGATCACTTTTCTGGCTGCTTTCATGAAAGGGGAGAAAGGTCAAATGTGAAGTTTTGTCCCCAGATGGTGCTTCCCTTTTATCTGAGGCAATATTGGAAGATAAGCATTCCCTTTCTCTTTTTCTCTCCTCCTTCTATTTTCTGTGGATAAACATAGATTATGAAGGTTAAAAAAGCTTTGAGGGATGTTTTTTTTATCTGATATTAAGTTCTTAATAGGTCACCTTGGCATTGAGAAGCCCAGGAGCTGAAAGAGGCAGCAATTGAATCACAATAACCTTTGCAGAGCACAGCCCTGTCAGTGGGGCTGGGGCCCTGAGATATGTGGGACCTCATTATCTCAACCTTAGCCCCAGGGATGTCAGCTGACAAAAGGGGCTGGGGACAGCTTTTCTTTCAGGTTCCCCTTTCCCTTGGCCCTGGAGATAACCTGTCCCCATTTTGCTGACAGGAATTGTTCCCAGGACACCCTTCCACCCAAACCCAGTGCTCTCAGCAAGGGAGTGAGGAAGGAGCTGTGGGTCCCAGGTTTCTCTCTTTTCAGTGATGCACTCACAGCCCATCACTCTGCATTTCTGAAGTCGTTTAGCACCAGCATCTGGCACAAATATCAGTGCAAGAACAGCCATTCTCCCTTGACCGGTGATATCATCTCTGGGATATGATTTTTGATTTGTCCTGATGCGTTGTTGTTTTTTTTTTTTCTTAAGAGAAAGTGGTGAAAGTGCCCAAATCCTCAGTGAAGCAGGTGCTTTCGTCTGCCTCTCTGAAGCTTGAAAGGGAAATTGCAAATGTGTCTTTCTATCTCCACGATTGAATGTGACAGGCTGTGATTGAGTTCGCTGCCCTCGCTGGTGCCTGCAGCTGCCCAGGGCAGCGCAGCACCCGAGGTGTGGGAATGCCCCCCTTCGGATCAGATTCCCTGGGTTATCTGCTGCAGGGGGCAGATCCTTTTTGGGGGAATGCCTGCGGTCTCCACAGACCCTGCTGGGTGTGATAGGACAGGGGGTGATGGTTTTATCCTAAAGAAGGGCTGATTTAGATGAGATACAAGGAAGCTTTTTACAACTGGCTCACGTTGTTCAGAGGGGTGGTGGATGCATCTTCCCTGGAATCATTCAAGGCCAGGCTGGATGGGGCTCTGAGCAACCTGATCCAGCTGGAGATGTCCCTGGTTGTTGAACTAGGTGTCTTTAGAGCTCCCCTTCAACCCAAGCATTCCACAATTCTGGTTTTTTGTCATTTTAAATCAGCGCGTGCGTGTGCTCATCTCTACATCACCCCTTGGGTCCCTTGGTGAGCTCATCCTCAAGCCAGGAGGCTGATACTTCAGTGCCCAGATACTGAATTTCTTGAAGAGCCAGATGTAATTAGCTCTGTGAGGGTTCAATACCTCTGAGGGTGTCCAGCACCTCACAGAAAATGGCTTAAATAACTAGCGAGACGACATGATTGTGTCTTGAAAAAGCAAAAAGGTTTTAATAAAAGAAGAAAATAATACAAAACCAAAAGAACCAAGCCGAGCATAGTGTAGGCAGAGGTCCCACACACCTGCTACAACACCCTGAGAATGCACTGAGAAGCCTCCTGCTCTCCCCTAAGTACTGAATAATTTGGGTGGGTTTTTTGGTAGACAGCCCCACAGAGAATAGCTGCATTTCTGAGGAACAGCTAAAGAGACCCATCAGTGTTTTTTTGTCTTGGCACTGAGCCAATCACCGCTAGGAGAGCAAAGAAGTTTCTGGGTCCTTTACTTTGTTGGAACAACAAGGGGCGAGTCTTAAACCTTTCCCTGTATGGAAACACCTGCTGGGGTGTGGGCTGCATTCCTACACATTCCAGGTGTTTTCTGGGTGCCTCCACACCCCATCTTTTGCCTGCCTGGATATTCCCACCCTTCCATACCGCTGTGCTGCCCACATCTCCATGAGAATTCCCGCGTCTCCATGAGAATTCCCTCATCTCTGCCCGTGCCTCTTGTTGCCGAAGGGCAGCTGGCTCCCTCTCAAGTGCCATGGTGTGGTGAGGATCCGTGGGTGTCTCCAAGCTCGCCCTGTCTGGCCACAGTCAAAGGGCCCTTTGTGGTGCTGCCTTGCACCCCCTGCCCCATGGCTCCCAGCCCTCGGGGTCACCGCGTTCCTGGCGGGATGAGCTCATCCCCGCGGGAATCTGGTCCCTCAGCCCCGCGAACGGACACTTATGAAGGACATGTATTCATCATCCAGCCTGTGTGGTGGGTGCATCTGTCCTCATGCCATCCCACGTGACTCCCTGCCTCAGTTTTCCAGCTGTCCCACTGGAAGGGTTTGTGCTCCAGGCCAGCTGCGTTGGGATCTTTGCGTCTGGTCAGTCCTGTTCGCGCACGCGCTGCAGTTCTGGGTGTTCCTGAGGCAAAACTCTGAGTCTTTCTGGTGTTGCAGCTTGTTCTGAATTATTTTTGTCTACAGTTTGAACCCTGCTGAAGAGCTGGCCAGATTTTAGGGAGCGTTTTTGGGTTCTGCAGCTCACAAGCTGACACCCCATGCTCTCGTGTAAAAATTTAATTTTCGTGCTGTTTTTTCATTATTGTTCCCTTAATCTCAATCAGAACCACTGTGTCCCAAAGCATCCATTTACAGCCTCTTTATGAAGAACCAGGAGTGATGGCAATTTCAGCCATAAATATTTAAAAGTTATCAAGTTCCCAAAATATTTGCCTCGTGGAAGAAATTCCACTGGTTTGGGAGAAACAGAAGCACCTGAGTGGCACTAGGATGACCTTTGAGGTTATCCACTGGGATCATAAATACAAGCATCCAGCAGCAGGATCCTCTCTGTGAGACCTGAACTTTACCTCTAGGGATGTCAAACAGAGAATCCTTATTTTCCCTGAGGGGTACCTGGAGTTGCAGAGAGCCCATGGCAGGATTTGTGCCTGAAAATGATCCATGGATGAAGAGACTGCTCTATTGTCAATGGGATCGAAATCCTGCAGAGCCTGGGAGGCAGATACAGCTCCTGTGGTGCAGGAGCAGAGTTGTCCCACCCTTGTCCACTCCCTGTGCTCTGACAGGATGGGCAATGATGGTATATCCTTCTCACTTCCAAAGCACTCACTCAGCTGGACAGAACTTGTAAGAGCCTGAAGCCAGAAATTTGGATGTTAAACCTGGTGGCTGGAGCATTCAAAGGGCCTCTTTATTTGGCCAAGCACAACTTGATGCAGACATTGTCCTTTGGAGATGCCACTGATGCCAGCATGGAGTTTCCTAGGGCACACCTGCAGGGCAGCACCTTGAGTACCCACCTTCATTTTCCACTGATACAGGGCAGAGCACAAATTTTCAGGCTTAAATAGGTTTCATTTTAGGTCGCAGGGTTGGGGCAAGTGGAGAACCAATGTCCAGGGTCTGTGGGAGCAAGTGCACTCTGATTGCCTGGGTCTAGGGTGGCCACTGGCAGCAGAGCCAGGAGCTGTGGAGAAGAAGGAGGAGGAATAGCAGATTTGAAGCTCTTGCACTGATGAGCACAGCCCAGTCCTTGGTGGGGACTGGGCTGCAAAGGCTCAGCCTGGTGCCATAGGTGAGTGCCAGCAGCCCGTTAATGGATTGCCTGGCAGGGCTCGTAGCTGAACACGGAAGCTTGGCAGGCCATTACCTTGAAAAATGAGCTCTGCCGAGCTTGCCTTGTGTTGTTACAAACTAATGATTTGCATTGATTAGCACATGGCTCATGAGTGTCTAATTTATCAATCAGGGAGCGCCAGGGGAGTGTGTGTAAACCATGCTCTCAAAAATGATGTCATCTGTCAATGGGCTCCTGGGTGTGAGGGCTGCACATACCTGACACACCCTGCCTGCTGAGGGAGAGGGACCTGGTCATGTCCTTCCCTTTCCCTCTTGTTTCCAGCTCTGGAGCTGTTTTACTTTGGGGTGAGCCCTGCAGTTCAGGTGCAGCCTGCCTGGACACACTTCAAGCTGTAATTATCAATTTTGACGGTGCTGGGAGCAGCAGTCAGAAACACACTGTGTTAGGTGATGTCCAAGCCCAGAATGAAGGGCTTTGGACAGAAGGTCTGTCTTTCACTTCGTCTGATTTAATTCATAATTCCATTGCAGCCAGGAGGATCTCTTGCCATAAATGTTAGTGGGGATCCACAGTGGGATGGGACAGCAGTCCTGTGCTGTGGGAAAAATGGGATCTCTGTCAACTAAGAATTTGTTTTTGGGCTTGAAGGACCCTCTGGCCCACAGCAGGCAGCTTGAAGCTGACAAAGGGTAGATTTAGATTGGATATTAAGGAGAAATTCTTCTCTGTGGAAGTAGGGAGGCCCTGGCACAGGGTGCCCAGAAAAGCTGTGGCTGCCCCTGGATCCCTGGAAGTGTCCAAGGCCAGGTTGGACAAGACTTGGAGCAACCTGGGATAGTGGGAGGTGTCCCTGCCCATGGCAGGGGGTGGAATGAGATGAGCTTTAAGGTCCCTTCTAACCCAAATCATGATTCCATGGTTCCAGTGGATCCCACTGTGCTGGATCTGTGTGAGACAGTGACCCACCATGAAACCAGAACACCCAGTAGCTCTGCAAGGGCATGGTTGTAGCCCTGGTTTGTGCCTGAGATGTTTTGGTTTTCTGAAATTCTTTTCCCAGGGAATTCTCTGTAAACAAGAGACACGTTTTTCTAACTGTAACTTTGTTTATATTCCTTTCTCTAGGAGGGACTTGATGTCCCTCTGGTTTGACCAATGTGATTGAAGAAGTTTGTTTCACCAATCCAATTGGTCTGTGTAGAACAGTATAAAAGAGAAGCTATTCCAAGAAATAAATATAGTGATTTTCAGCCTCCTGAAGCCTGAGTCTGTGCCGTTGTGATGCACAACAGCCTCACACGGTGACCCACGTGTCTCCAGAAAGCAGATGCCCACCAACATCTCATCCCATGGTTTCTCTTGGACGTCCTGAAGCAGGAGCCCTGCTCTGCCCCTCGGCGCTGTGCTGGCTCTGCAGGGGTGATCTCCTATCCAGCAGCCAGGCACAGCTGTGTTTGACCCAATTCTCCAGGATTACACGAGAGGTCAGTGGGTGACTCCTGTGCAGGGATTAAACCCTGTGGCCCTGCCCAGTGAAGCCCCTGTGTCCCCTGCCAGCCCCTGGCCAAGGGTGTGCAGGGTGGGGATTACACTGCAGTGCCTGCAGATGATCGGGATTAGCCAGCAGTTATCCTAGGAAAGCTGCCTTCTTCAAAACCCTGTATTGCTGCTGGGAGAAAAGGCCCTGGGAATTGTATGGCTGGAGAGGTGAGGAAGACCCATTCTCCCTGGCTGTTGCTGTGCTGTAGGTGTAACAGATAAGCCTTGTTTGCTGGTGACAAGATTTGTCCGGTGGGATTGGATTTGATGATCTTGGAGGTCTTTTCTAACCTTAATGATCCTGTGATTCTGTCACATGAGACCTCCTGGACAAAAGAAGTACAAACCAGGGGCCTGATGGCATTGCAAGGCCAACCTTTGCTGTCCCTTTCTGTTTTGTGGTGTGCACTCAGGTGCACCTACACTTTGGGAGCGTGACTTTTACACAGGTGATAGAGAAAGGGCAAAGAGGAACCCTTTAAACTAAAAGAGGAGAGATTTAGATTAGGTATTAGAAAGAAAATCTTCCCTGTGAGGGTGGGGAGGCCCTGGCACAGAGTGCCAAGAGAAGCTGTGGCTGACCCTGGATCCCTGGAAGTGTCCAAGGCTGGCTTGGATGGCCTTGGAGCAGCCTGGGATAGTGGGAGGTGTCTCTGCCCATGGCAGGGGGTGGAACTGGATTGTCTTTAAGGTCCCTTCCCACCCAAACCATTCCATGACCCTCCTGTCCTGATCAGCTCTCGCCTCTGCTCAGAGTGGCTCCTGTCATGACACTTTGGGTTCTGGACAGCACTGAGAACAGGAGTTTCAAGAACACTGTGAACACCTGGTTTTCCAGGCTCCCACTCTCCATATGGCTGGAGGTGCTCTGAGATCTGTGTTTGGATGGGCTGGCACAGTCCAGGCAAGCAGCACTTTAGAACACGTGCACAGGAGAAGAGAGAGGGCTGCTGGCTGCTGATTTAGGCAGGAGTTAAGGATACCTCATCCCTTGCTTCTTCAATTAGCATTTCTAAAGGCCCTTAGGTGGGCAGACAGGGCTATTGAAATGCCATGTTTTATTAGGAATTGATCTCCTGTTAATAGGCTTCAGGCAAATCAGAACGGATTATTTTACTGGAAAACGGAGGGAAATGGGCAGAACATGGAGTGTCACTGGCCCCTTCCCTGTCTTTGCTGAGATCAATAGAGCTCCATCATGCAACCCAGATCAATGGAAAAGCAGGAATAGGTGATGATCCGAAGGGCCTGACATGAGATCATACACTGCCTGCTGTGCCCTTTCTCCCTCTCCATGCCAGGAGCGGCAGCCAGCAGTCTTGGCATCCTCTGGGGAACATTAGGTTCATAAAACAGGGAGGAACTGCTATTGGAAAAGCAATGAAGTATTAGTGGCCCCTGTGCAGTCGTAAGGCTCTGGCTGGGCCTTTCTCAGAGCAGCCTGGATTGATGTGCTGGGCTCCAGGGCTGCTTGGATCTCCTGGAAATGGTGCAGATCCTTAATCCAATAGTGAGAAATGATGATGGTGAGGGAGATGCCCAGCAGGAAGGAGAGGCAGGGATGGCAAAGGAAGGATCCCTCAGAGGATGTGGGGGACAAAGCTTGTCCTCCCACCTCTTGCTTTCCCTGCCCAAAACATTTTCCCTGCTTTCCAAGGCAGTGCCACAGTCATGGTTGCTCCCTCACACCCAGGCAGAGGTAGCAGGGCCTGATTCCATGACCTGAAGGATTTTCCCTCTGAAATCCACCCTTGCAATCTTCCTGGCAGCCATTTAATCCCCTCCCCTGGGAACTGGGGCAATTTCATGGCCAGAATAAGCCACCAGCGTGACTTGAGCGAGAGCTGCTGGAGCAGGAGATGATGAATTCCCTGGAACTTCATCAGCCCAGGGGCTGCTGACGCTGCACAAAAGCAGAGTGGTGGGGAGGGGTGTCTTGCCTGAGCGTGCCATGGTTCACCAAGCTCCTCTTCTGCTTAGTTATTCATTTAATTATTTGTAATGACTCTCATCCACCCAGCGTCTGCTCCTGCTGCCCGCCTGGCTGGTCATCGTGATCCTGCTCCCCACCACGCTCCCAGCAGCCCTGGATGGCTTTCAAGTGCTTTATACAGAGATATTAATTGAAGGGGACTTTATTTTAACTCTGGTGGGCCAGGAGTGATGCTCTTGGGCAGGAGGTGATGGTTGTAGAGGAGCAGGAAACAGCTGAGCCCAGTTGGCACAGTGGAAATGATCTTTTTTTTTTTTTTTTATTTTGCTGCTGGAGACCAGTCCAAGCTGCTTGGACAAATAAAATAGAAGTGAGGTTGTAGCAGGAGATTGGGTTCTGAAGTGAGTCTGAAGATAAGTTTGAAAGGACACTTTGCACTAGATCAGGCTCCAAGCCCCATGCAGTCTGACCTTGAACACTTCCAAGGATGGGGCATAAAAAAAACTCTCTGAACAACCTGTGCCAGAGCCTTTTTCTTGAATAAACCAAAACTGGACGATGTTAACATGCTCCAAACACTGGTTCAGCCTACGGGATCATACTTTGATGGGTCTGGAGTAAAGCTCCTGAAATCCATCTGTGTGGATGGATTTTAGCAGGAAATGTCACTTTATAGGAAAGAATAGAGGTGCTAACAGAGGTATGTGGCCCTCTCTGGAAGGCAGGTGTCTCTGTCACTCTGCTAAGCTTAAAGATATTTTCTTTTTTTTGCCATAATGATGATTTATCTTCCAACAAAGGCACCAAGTGCTTGCTACCACCAATTCCTTTTGTCCTCCAATCCCACTGCTCTTTCCTTGACGATTTTGAGTCCATCCCTATGATTTGGAGAGGATTATTGCCTCCCTCTCTTTGATAACTGTGTGATACCAACCTCTGTGTCCCTCTTAGAAGTGTGATTGAGGCATCTGCCACCAACTTGCTGGGGAAACTGTCCTCGAGCATCAGCCTCCCGTGGATCCCTCAGCAGCTGGGGAGGCCCAGATAACACTGAAAAGCAGTGATGGGAGGTATCTTTTACCTTCTTTCATCTTCCAGGCCCGTGGGCTGCTTGCCAGGATGCCTGTGGGTCTAGCCATGGCCAGGGTGGGTGCTCAGAGAAGGCCAGAGCCTGTGTCTTTAAAGATTAATAACGTTATTTGCTCATTAAGGGGATGGTTTTGAAGTCAGCGCTAGCCAGAACATTCGAGTGCAAGCATCTGTTTGCTACTGGGAGAGGATATTTATTGTCTGATACTTCAATGGATGTAAATAAACAGGCCAGCTCTAGATAATGTTCAGACAAACAAACAAACAGCTGCCAGAATGAGTCCCTTGGTAGTTGACCTTCGGGAAGCATCATGCTGATGTTTTAATAGCAGAGCCAAGCCCAGTGAGTGAAGCCTTCCAGGAAGAAGAAGGATTAATGTGCAGCCTGAGAGTGCTGGGCCCTGGCAGCTCCCACATGTGTTGGGTTAGAGGACAAGGGAGCTGAGCTGGGTGTCTGGGGGTCTTGATGCCTTAGGAAGGCTGACCTGAAACAGAGGCTGGATAGATCTAGAGAATAAGACAGATACTTATTAAAAAGCTTCCAGGACCCACCCTGGGCATAACAGGAGCCTGACCAAGGCTGCACCCAGGGTGGGTTAGGAATGGCCACACAAAATGGCTGCTCCATCATGAGATTGGACATTTTTATAAGTTTGGTTATTCAAACCCCCATTTGAATATTGGGGTTTAATTGTCCAATTACAGCTTCAGGTTGTGAGGTCCCATCCTTCTTGTTCCTCCCTCCAGCCACCCTTGTTTGTGCTTTTTGGGCTGAAAGTTGTCCTTGGTCCTCAACAGGAAAGGATTTGTTTTGTCTACTTGTTGTGTGAAGAGAGCTTACTAGCACTTAATATGAGGCTCAAAACTACATCCTTAGGTGGCACAGAATCTGAAACTATGAAAGCTAAAATCTAAGGCATCAGTCTACGGGCTGTGCATGTCTAGGACAGACAGAACATTCAGAAAGTGGGAGCAGGTAGATGATCCTGTTGTGGAGGTGATGGGTGTGTTTGTGGACTGTGGGTTGTGGTGGACTGAGCGTTTTGAGACTCACATGTGGTCCTGGAGCCCCCTCTGACACTTGCTGTTCCCCTCCCTCTTGCCTTGCAGAGGAGCTCGTGGTTCAGTGGCAGCTCCCAGAAGCGATCCTGACCGACTGTTAGTCAGCTTCTCATCCCACAGCTCCCAAAAAACATCTTGAATATAGGAATGCCCATCATTCATTGGAAGAAAACTCTATCCATGCCAGCCCCCCAGCTCCAGGTGGGGCTTGTGGCTGATGCCAGCAGAGAAGATCAGGGACAGAGGAAATGGGTGGAGTATTCTTCAGATTCCCTGCAGTTGGAAACTTGGGGAACTTTCCAAGCAGAGATTGTTTCTGTGTCCCTGACTTTAGTGGTGATCACCTGCAGGCTTTGATGAGAATATTCCCATTTTTCCTTCACAGACTCTTCTTTGATTTTTTTTCACCAACCTAAGTGAACCTCTCCTGGTGCGAGTGGGAGCCAGGAATAAATCTCTAAGAGAAAGTGCAGTTGGGTTGTCTGATGCCCAGGACTGTGAAGAACGTGCAGGGAAGGGGGAGATCCTCAGAGCTGTCTGCTTGGGGTCCAACATAAGAAAGACAGGGTTTAAGACAGGTAAAGGGATGGTTGGAGTTAAGGGCCAGACTTCTGGCTGCATTCTCCAATAATCACCTCACGGGCTGTGCAGCAGGGGTTGATGTCTGCCAGATTTTCTGGCCTTTTCCTCAATTTTCCTTTTTATTAGCTACTGGATTTAACTAGGGAGAGGGCTTTCTGCACTTGGAGCTCTTGGGCTGAGGGTGTGTGAGCACACGGGTGTGTGTTTGCACATGTACGGCGCAAGGAGCCCTGTCCCTCCTTCCCTCCCTCCCTCTCTGCAAAATAATGACTTTTCAGGCTATTAGGCCAGCAATAGCTGTTAAATCACTTCCGAGTAGCTCTGTATTCCTGGTGTGAAGCCTCTGCAATCTTTTACCTGCACCAAATGCACAGGGGAGATCCCTGGGGGCTGTGCCTCCTGTCTCCATGGTTTGTTAACTCCAGCCGGCTGTTCCTCCAGCCTGCCTCTTCCATCTCCCAGCTCTTTCCCCTCTAATGGGGCCTGGCAAAGGCTGAGGACAGTGACTGAGCCCCGGGGTGATAATTGGCTGCTTACATATCTGGCGGCCTGCAGATCTGACCCCGGTGGTGCTGGAAAATCAAGGTCAAAGCAGCGGAGTTGTGAGGTTTGTTTAGCACGGGGATCAGCAGAGAGTGAGGATGCTCTGACGGGAATGAGAAGCCACGAGGGACTGGGGGGAGGCAGAGTGGAGGCAGCAGACAAAGCTCCCTGACTGCTGCCTGAGATGGAGAGCTTGGAGCTGGAAAGCCTCTGAGGGGAAGAGAAAAGGCTCCTGCTGTGGGGGTATTTGATGTGCTCGGGGCAGAGCCATTAACAGAGAGCCTCCTGTGCTCCTCAGCCTGCAGCCCTTCCTGCCTCCTTCCTTTCCCCTGACTGTCCTGAGGGGAATGACTCAGCCCAAGCCTGTTGGCATCTTTGCCCTTGACCTCATGGGTGATTTACATCAGTGTCCACTTCCAAGAAGGAAGACTCAGAGGAGCTGAATTTCCCTGTGAGGAACTGTGGACATGAGTGAGCCCCTTGCTTCCAGGCAGCCAGAGCTGGTGGGAGTCAGGGATGTTCAGTGCTGGGCTTCAGATCCCAAATTCTTTGTGTGTCTGGGATGTTCAGTGCTGGGCTTCAGACTCCGAATTCTTTATGTGTCTGGGATGTTCAGTGCTGGGCTTCAGGCCCTGAATTCTTTGTGTGTCAGGGATGTTCAGTGCTGGGCTTTGGGCCCTGAATTTTCTGTGTGTCAGGGATGTACAATGTTGGGCTTTAGACCCTGAATTCTTTATGTGTCAGGGATGTTCAGTGCTGGGCTTCAGACTCTGAATTCTTTGTGTGTCTGGGATGTTCAGTGCTGGGCTTTGGGCCCTGAATTCTTTGTGTTTCAGGGATGCTCAGTGCTGGGCTTCAGTCCCTGACCTCTTGGTGCGTCAGGGATGCTCAGTGCTGGGCTGCAGGCCCTGACCTCTCTGTGTGCTGATGTTGGACACGTGTTGCTGCCATCAGCAGCTCCATCAAGATGACAAATTAACTGCAAATCCTCCCGTGTCACTGGGCCAGCCCGGCAGCCAAGGCCTGCACGTGCTCCCACTTCTGTAGAGTCCGAGGATAACACGTGGGATCTGAGCACCCCTGAGCACCCTCCACACCCTTTGCTGGCACAGAAAGCCCCTCTAAGTCCTTTCTGCTTCATTTTTCTTATCTTTCCTGGGGAAATCATATTCCTTTGTCGTCCCACAGCAGGTGAGCACATCAAGGAAGGACAACAATACCATCTGTATATCATTGCTGTCCTTTGCTCATACAGATTTCCCAGACCCTTTATAATTCCCTCTCTTCCTTTCCCTTTGAGTTTCCAATACAGAAGATGATTCAGGCTCAGTTTCTTGGCTGAGAGGTTGATACAGAAGGAACAAGCTCAAGGACTGTGCCAGGGAACAGTGGGAACAGGTCTTGACACCATAAGTTCTCCACAGCTTGTTATTTCCTTTGGATGGGAAGGGTGCTTTTTGCTCAGCTATCCAACTGCAGACTGGGAATCTTTGGTCAGGAAGGAATGGAGATTATAATGTGGGGCATGATGAAGATCTCCTACAGCTTTAGTCTTTTTTAGGGAAAGGTACCGTGGTGTTTGTGTTGCTGCAGGAGAAAACATTTTCAGAAAGTGACAGGCAGCACATGGGAAACAGAGGGAGATAAGGAATGTGGGTGCACCTCTGAAACATGACTGTGGGGTTTGCTGCTGTACAGAGCCTCACAAGATTCAGGAGAGCTCCTGAGAAGAGCTATTTTATCATGACTTGTTCCATACTGAAAGGGATTACAAACCTTCTCCAGCTGCCTTTGAGCCCAAACTCTAGAAATTGTTTTGAAGCAAGTAAAGAAAAATCTGTTGTTTTCTGCATTTTCTTCTGTATCACTGGATCGTTGTCAGGAGTAGACTGGGACTGTGTGTCTTGTTCCTCCTCATAATCCCAGTTATTGATGTCCCTAAGTGACACCCTGTTATGAGATGTGTCTGGAATCATAAGGTGCCACATTGGTGCAGGACTGATTTCAATACCTGATATATGCAATCACCAAGAGAAATAGCCTGTGTTGCACTGAACACTCTGCAATAATAAATTGCCCTGTGGAACATTAGCAATAAGAGCAATAATATTATCTGAGTAGCATTCGAGTGAGTCAGTCCTGCGGATTTGTGTGGCTTTTTATCTTCTGTTCATCACCACCACAGATCCTTCCCTCATTGCCATCATTTTGAGTGTGGTAGATTTGTCCAGGCGGTGACAGGAGCGCAGTGACAGTGCCAGATAAAAGCCAGCAGGCTCTGCATTGTTCTTGCAGTGCTCTTGTGTTGATGGGAGCAACAGAAGTGATGAAATCTGCTTTATCCTTTTGGCGAGGAGGCTGGGAAAAGTTCACTTTTTGTTGACAGGAGTTGTTGTCCGAAAGAACCTGGCCCACAATACATTTGTCCAAAGATTATTTTGTGAATACATTATAAATAGATATATATTACTGTGAAGGTGGTGAAAGAGAAGGTTTCCCAGAGAAGCTGTGGCTGCCCCTGGATCCCTGGAAGTATCCAAGGCCAGGCTGGACAGGGCTTGGAGGACCCTGGGGGAATGGAAGATGTCCCTGCCCATGGCAGGGGGTTTGGAATGAGATGTTCTTCAAGGTTCCTTTCAACACAAATCATTCTGTGGTGCTGTAGCTATTTGTTTCCAGTGGAGGGAGGAAAAATCCTCACCTTCTCCCTCTGCTTTTGTCATTGCTGCACAGATCCGTGTGGATGGCACCACCAAGAACACGATGGAGTACGAGATCGTGCAGGTGGTGGACACTGGCCCCATCCTCCGGGACATGGCCTTCTCCATGGATCATGAGCACCTCTACATCATGTCTGAGAAGCAGGTAAGGAGCTCCAGCAGCCCGTGGTGCTCTTATCAACCTTTCAGCTCCATCATGCTGTGGACATCAGGGCTGCTCAGGAATTCTGGCAGTGACCACAGCTCCTGTAAGGATGTGATCTGTTGTTGACCTCAGGATTTTTGTGCTCATAAACCCATGGCATTTATGTACTTCTGCAACACTGAGGGGCCAGGGGCACAGAACTCAGGGACAGGAACCACCCCCAGAGTTGCTTTTTCCTGCTGGCTGCAGGACAAGGAGTCCACCCCCACCCAAACTGTGGTGGCATCTACCACAGACCCAGGAAGGTGTAGCACTGAATGATTTGGCTCTAACTGGAGTTTTTGGAGAGGCTGGAGCCTCTTTGGGGCACAGTGGGCAAGAGTGCAGGACGCTGCTGAGTGCAGGTCAAGTTTAGTGTGGTGTTCCTGTTATGTTATAATGTTATCAGCATTATGATTGGAAATGCTGGCAACCAGATTCCAGGGAAGGACCAACCTGGGTGTTCAGCATGGAATCCTGGCTGGTTTCAGTGGAATTCTTGGCCTTGGGAAGTTTGCTGCTCAGGGCAGGGGTAGGAGGTGGAACTACTTTTACATGAAAAATGCACTGTTTATACTTAGTCCTGTGGGTGTGCAGGATTACTTGAGCTATCATACCTGGCTGACTCACAGATGCTCATGAGGAGCTTTAAATCCACAAAAAGAATGGGAGCAATGAGGGATTGTGGTAGGGTGATGGCAGTTGCCCTACGGTGCCACTTCAGTGGAGGCCACCAGTCTGAGTGGGACATGTTCACCCATACATGTTCAATGACTTATTAAACTAGTGTTACTGGTTATATTTTTTAATCTATAATTTATATATCTATAATATAATTTATATAATTCACATATCTATAATTTTATAACTTTTATAATTTATTTATCTATAATTTTATACTTTATCAGAAGTGTCATTTCTTCTGCCTGCACCACTTAAAATTGTTTGGTGATGTCTCCAACCATTTCTCTCTACTGTGGATATTTATACCTAAATTTTGGTGTGGGGAGGGGAGCAACTCTGTAAATTCCTCCTGATTTAAGAGGCTGAGAGATACCATAAGTCAGCAGAAAAGACAGGATGACAGAGCTGGGATTCCTTCTCATCTGCTCCATGCTGGGTGAGGATGGGATTTCACTTCCAGTCCTGAAGTGAAAACAGTTCAAGTCACTTTTTGGGATGGGGTGAGAAGCTGGAAGCAGGTGATGCCCAAGCTCCTGCAAGACTTTAAGCATGACACCATTCCTTTCCCTCATCATTTTACTGTCTGGGTCCTTCCTTTTTCCTTCTGCACAGAATGGGGCTCCTGGAGGGTCAAAGCCCTGGGGCAGAACAATGAATGCACCAATAACCAACCCACTGTTTTCAGGTTTGCTCAGTGTCCTTTTTGTGCAGGCCCATTTGAGGTCACCCCAGACACCACTGCTGCCTTTGCACAGCCCTTCAGATTTACAGAGACTCCCAGGAGCTGTCTCAAACCTCTGGGGGGAAGGGCAGTGGGACACCAATGTTCATTCCCTCACATCGAAATCTGGAACAAGAGGGACAATTAGCTTTTTCTCCAGAGACTTCCATAAACTTATCCTTGCTACCTGCAGATCCCTGACCTTTGCAGCATGAGCAGGTTCATTTTGTGCTTGGCTGTTCCAAAGCACAAATCAAAGCTGGTGTTTTTAGGACCCCGAGCCCTGTAGAGCTCTGAGCCTCCTGTGATTTATCAATCATCTCCTCCCACCCATCTTTGACGCCCATGGGTGTCTCTGTGAGAGAGGCTGGTGAAAAAGGCAGGGACTGTTGTTATTTAAAATCTGATGTGAGCCTGGGGAACGCTCAGCACTACATCAGCCTTTGCCCAAATCTGATTTTATCTGAGACAGGCGATGTGAGTGACAGCAGTGCAGTCACTACCTGTGTGCTCGTGATAGAGCACGCTTTAATGCTTGGATAAATTAATATTTGGAGAGCCTCAGTGAGTGGGTGCAGGGGTTTGCCTTTGCTGGAGGCAGGATTATGAACAGGCTGCCCTTGGGGAGCAAATATCCCACCCACTCTACAAGCCGTGTGTGGATCTTTTATAAAAAGGTGAAGATCTGACTTATCAGAGGTTTTCACTGCCCAGAGTGATATTGGGAGATCTGTGGAGATGAGGGACAGGGGGGTGATGATCTAACCTGACCTTTTTGAAGATAGACAGGCACCAGGGCTTGTGCCATCCCTGGGGAAAGAGGAGGTTTCTCCTTCCTCTGCCTGCTGGGCTCAGCCCTGTCTGTGCCCCAGAGATAAGAGTGGTTCTGTTATTATCTGTGTAGTTATTAAAAGCTGTTTTCATGGAATCCCAAAATCATTAAGGTTGGAAAAGGCCTCTAAGATCATCAAGTTCAGCCTTTGACCCAATTCCTCTGTGTTCACTAAAGCATATCATGGAGTGCCAGTTCTGCTTGTGTTTTGAGCACTTCTGGGGATGGTGACCCCACAACTGCCCTGGGCAGCCTCTTCCAATGCTTGACCACTCTTTCACTGATGAAATTTTTTCTAATATCCAACCTCAGCCTCGCCTGGTGCAGCGTGAGACCATTTGCTCTTATGCTTTTGGTGGTTGCCTGGCAGAAGACACAGACCCCCACCTCACAAAAACCTCTTTTCTGGGAGCTGTGAAGAGCAATGAGGTCCTCATTGATCCTCCTTTTCTCCAGGCTAAAGAGTTCCAGCTCCCTCAGCCATTCCTCACAGGACTTGTGCTCCAGACCTTGTGGTTTTGCCAGACTTGGCTCCACCTCTCACCAGCCCCCCACAAGTACAGAAGCCCCAGCGATAAAGCAAATTTCTCCAGCTTGTACCAGACTTACCACAGCTCTGGACATCCCAGCAAGGCACCTTTTAACTTAGAAACCTTAAAAGAGCTGTCACTGTAAACCTGGGTACAAGGAACACCTTTCTCATGCTGCCAAAATAATCCTGTGGCCTTTTTGTGGTCAACTTCAGCATGGGAGCATTTTCCCCAGTGAACTTGGGGGTCCCACATGAGGGTTTTCCTCTGGAACTGAACTCCCTGGGCTCCAGGGGAGATGGAACCCAGCTCAGCCTTGTGGTCTGTGGCTGAAACAAGTCCTGCCTTGCAGCTCCTCTGGGCACTGAGAGGTGACAAGCAGCACTTGGCCACTCAATCAGGCGTGCAATGCTCCGAGGAGCAGAATGCAACAGCTTTTCACCATTATCTAGAAATACATATTTTATAGGGACAGTGATTGAAAGAGAGAGAGGAGATTTGTCACTGAAACCCAGAGACAGAGCATACAAGGGTCCCATCATTTCCCAGAGGTGTGGACATCTCTGTGTTTTACGTGTGAACGTGTCTCAAGTCCCTGTTGACAGGGCAGGGAAGGGTTGGTGCACACATGGGATCTGTCAGGATTGATCAGGAGATCATCCCTTTCACTCCAGCCTTCACAAACACTCTGAGGGAGCTACAGGAACTATCCCAGCTTGCTCCAAGCCCCATCCAGCCTGACCTTGGACTTTCCAGGGTTGGGGCAGCCACAGCTTCTCTTGGCAGCCTGTGCCAGTGCTTATCACCCTCACAGCCAAGAATTTCCTACTAATACCCCATTTAAACCTACTCACTTTGTCTGAAGCCGTTCTCCCCCTGTCCTGTCACTACTCACCCTGTAAACAGCTCCTCTTCACAGTTCTTGTGTCATTGAGCTGGAGGCTTGGGACTGTTTCTTGCTCCTTTTTCTGTTTCTGCTGTGCAGAGGAACCCTGTGCCTCGCATGCTGATCTCAGGGGATGAGGAGCAGATGGGAAGTGCTGGGGAAACAGGAGGGTCTCTGCTGCAGCTTCTCTGCTGCTCCTCATCCCACATGCCTGTGCTTCCTTGGGTCTCCCTCCCTCACCCCGTCATCTCTGAATTTCTTTCTCTTCCCAGCTGAGAAACTCCCTAGAACCCTTTGCAGGGATGGAAATAATTCTTCCACCCCTTTGTCATTCTCCCTCATCTCAAAGGGCTGATCCTTTGCAGCCCTTTCCTCTCATTTCCAGGTTTGTGCTTGCTTTTCCACTGCTCCTGCATTCCTGGCATCCCAGTTTCTTTGCTCTCTGCTCTCCCAGCTGTCTCCACTCTGCTGACTGACCATGTCTCCTTGTCTCCTTGCTGCTGTCTCCTTGCTGCTCAAGGATTGACACACACACAGAGCCCACCTCTGAATGCCAGGAGGTGCAGGATGCTCATTCCCCTGTCCCACCTTTGGTCTAACATTTGGAAGGTCACCCCCATCACCCCCTAAATAACTCTGTTTCAGCACGTTGGACTCCTGGGTCTCTCCCAGCATTTTGCAAAGCTGATGCAACACATGGAAGCAACTCCAAGACAAGAATCTCAGCCCTTCCTTTTGATACAGGGGGATCAAAGGGAAGAGCTGGAGGAAAAAAAAAACAAAACCTTAAAGGCTAAAAATCCAGAAGATAAAGGGCAAGAAGTGTCAACTTCACATTATTTAAATCTCAAGGTTTTGAGCTGCCTCTTACTTTTGGCTTACTGAAGGTTAGGGAAGACTGTTCTGCAACCAGGTTTTGAGCAACCTCATGTTACTCATGAGGAACTTTACCCATCCCTGGGAGTGTCCAAGGCCAGGCTGGATGGGACTTGGAGCAACCTGGGATAGTGGAAGGTGTCCCTACCCATTGCAGGGGTGAAATGAAATGATCTTTATTGTCCCTTTTAAAACCATCCTGTGATTCTGTGTTAGCCTCAGGGAGGGAGATTTGCTGTCCCTCTCTGCGCAGGCAGGTTTGTTCTGTGGGTCAGCTTCACGCTCCGGCGGAAAGCTGTGCTTCCCCCCTTTAAATTAGCAGAAAGTCACCCACAATCTGTGAATAAATCACATCTGTGCAGCGCTATCATTCCCTAAAACCATTACAGTGTGTCGGAGGTGAGGCTGGTAGGGTCATGCGTAGCAGGAGCAGATGGGTATTTTGGAGGCTCTTTTAAACTTCGCCAGCGAAATATCAAATAAATATGTACTTCAACTAAAGCGTGGCAGAAAGCACATTTGGTAAAAATTAAGTAACTGTACTGCAAATCATGTTGACAGGGTCTTTTTGGCCTTTTTGTGTCTGTTTCTCATTAAAACGGGGAAGGCTTATACCTATTTGTCTCCTGAGATTTATTCTTCTCCCCTCTGCGGCTGAGTCACTATCAGCAGCAGAATTATTGTTTGCAAATTAGCTGCCAAAGAGGAGGGGGGGGGGTGTGTGTCTGGCCAGTTTACTTCTGGTTTCATGACCACTGATTAAAAAAATCTTGTCTGCTGCTTCTGTTATCGTATCAATTAGTTAAAGCAATCATTAATAACTTCGCTTAATTATGGCTTAATTTCTTCAAATGTGGTCTTTGCACAAGATATCAGGCGGCATTAACTCCCGGGTTTGGAGTGGCTGTTTCCAGGGGATTGTCAGTTTGACAGAAACACTGGCTCAAGATCACAAGTTTTAAAAATATCTCAAGAGTTTTTGGTTGCCTTTTTTTTTTTTTTTCCTTTTAATTTGCATTTGTTTCTTTGTGAGCCATCAGGTTATGTGCAGACCATGTTTTTCATCATTGGGCCCGAACCAGAAAATGCAGATTTTGTCTGAAAACAGAAAGCTAAGATTATCTAATAGGTGTGACTTTTTGACCTGGGGATTTAAAAGCAGGAGAGACACTCAGAAAATGTAAATTTTGGTCCTGTTGTTGCAGATTTCTGTTATTCTGCTGTCTTGGAGTATTGATTTAGAAGGGGCTGTGAAAGATGACCACTGTGCATGTCCTCTCTTTGGAGGTGGTCAGGCCTTCTGCAGGATTTCACTATTCAACTTCAAGAACGGCATTGCCAGCATCATCTCTTCCTTGGATTAATTATCAGGCAGTTAGGAAGAAAGTTTTTGGCTGGGAGGGTGGGGAGGCCCCTGGCACAGGGTGCCCAGAGAAGCTGTGGCTGCCCCTGCATCCCTGGCAGTGTCCAAGGCCAGGCTGGATGAGGTTTGGAGCAGCCTGGGACAGTGGAAAGGTGTCCCTGCCCATCACAGGGGTGGAACTGAATGGTTTTTAAGCTCCCTTCCAACCCAAACCACTCCATGATTCCATAATTGGCTGTTCCCAAACCAGACTGACATCCCACGTAAGGTCAGGGCCAGCAGAGCTTTTAAGATGCCCAAACCATGGTTGAATTCATTGTCTCTGCAAAAATGCACCTCATTCCTCTCCCTCTAAATCCTCCAAAAGAGGAGGATCTCCAAACCTCCCATTTCCTTGCCAGCTGTCCCGCTCTTGGGCAGTCCTGCAGAAAAGTGACAGGGAAGAGCAGATCCTAGAGTTCATTCAATCCCCATCATGCAACGAGTGTAATCCCAGTTGGCAGCAAAGGCAACTTTTGTTCTCTTTGATTGTTCTTTGCTGCCCCTGGAATACTCCTCATTACCCTCAGCGGTATCAGAGGCTGAACTCCGCTCTGCCTCGCATTTGCTTTCACCTAATTAAGGGCCTGTTAAATAAGGTCAGATGCCCTCTGAGAAATGTCTGAATGGATGGAAAAATCCCGCATGGATGCTCAGCTAAGGGTGGAAAAGACACTGTTGTGAGTGCCTCTGTTTCTCAGCCAAGAAGGATAAAAGTGATTTGGCCCACTGGCAAAACTGCAGCGCGTTGTGCTGCTGACTCTTTTGAAATAATTCTCTATCAGCAAAAAGGCAAATTATTGCAAAAAAAAAAGTCATAATTTAGCTTGATTTTAAGTTTCACGTGGGTGTTTTGGAGTAAGCTGGGAAAATTTAGGGAGTAGAGAGTCCCTTAACCTCCTGCTGGGTTGGTTGTGTGTTCCAGAAGGGATGTGAATAACTGAGAAATCTGAGCAGGAGAGGAACATTCAAGGTCTTGGAGGTGTCCCAAGTGCATGGTTCGTGGCAAGGGAAGAAATTCCTCTTGGGGCTGTCCCCATCCCATGAGATACACGGGCAGCTGGAATTCCAGCTCTCACTGTCCCTCAGCCTTGGGCTTTTCACACTTGAATTAAGCTCTTTTTATGCTTTGGAATGGCTTTCATGAGCCAGTGGATGCTGTGATGAAGTGCCTCACTTTGCCCTAAAACCAGGAGTATGCAAAGTGCACTGGGAAGAAGGAAAGGCTGAGAGACAGTCCAGGATTTGTGAGACCTTGAATCATTCCCTGCCTTGCTCACAGACTCCTGGCAGTCTCAGACACACAGTGTGATTTTTGGGGTGATCCTGTGCAGGATCCTTCCAACCCAGGATACTCTAGGAATTCATGATTCAGTGACATCAGCTGTGGGCAAACCTCTCTAACTCCATGTGCCCTGAAATCACAGAAAATATTTCCAAGATCAGGACCTCTTTTGGAACTCTGTAACACCTGCCACTGACTAGTGAAAACTCAGTTGTCCTCCTGACCTGTGCAGATGCCCTGATGAGAGCTGGAAAGCTCTGTTGGTTCCCAAAGTTCAGAGAGACTTTTGCCTTGTCACCACCAGATGTCCAGTCCGAGCTTTGCTGTCTATCAGAGAGGGAAATGCTCCTTCAGAGAATGATTTGTAGCCACCCTGTCTTCTAAGTGACAGGAGCTTCTTTGATCCCACCTAGGGGAACCTTGACGAACCCAAGCTGTGTGGAGAGGACCAGCAGGGAGTTGAGGACCAGAGGACAGTTGCTCACTGGAGGGAAGGATTTCACACAAAATGTAGGTTGGGATCCCTTTGCCTTGTGCTTGGCCTTGCTGATCCACGCCAGAACCATCCCTTCCAGGCCTGCCCCATCTCAGAGAAATTACTTCCCTGCAAGCACATTGCATTAATCACTGGGTCCAGCTGTGGGGGAGGATCTGCAGCTGCTGCAGTTTTTTGAGTCCATGGATCTTAGTCGTGGACAGAGTCTAAACCCTGCCTGCTGGCAGGACATGAACTCCTCTAACTCTGGATCAGAGCACTGCTGGTGAAATTTTGCAGCTGATGAGCAGAGGGGCCAAGTGACACGTCCTTGGTGGCGCCTGTGACAGAGCAGAGCATCAGGGCTGAGTCTCTGGATCACCCCTGGGCCAGGATTTGGGTGCACTTAGACCACATTAACACAATTTACTGCCTGTCACACTAAAGGACCCAGTGTTCAGACCCAGTGGTGGCATATTTGGGCCTGAACTCTCCAGTTGTGCCCTGCTCTACGTGTTCAATATTTGAGGGTAGAACCACAGCTTTCCCAGTGCCATCTGTGGATCTGCATTTGGGTTGAGCTGCAGCCTGAGCTAATGCCAGCATCCATCTCTCAGCCTGCCAGAAAGCCGTGTCCCCATGCCAGCATACTTCCTCCACAGGCTGCTCAAAGAAGCAGCACAGGAGCTGGAGGCTTCTCAGAGGGTTCTGAGGGTGCTGTGTTCTCTAGAGGATGGTTTAATTAATCTCTGGGATTCCTTGCCTTCAGGTGTTCATTTGAGGGACACGCCTGAAGGGCTTTGCCTGCTGTCAGGGCATGAGGAATGGGATGGGTCCCTCAGTCTAACCAGGTCTCCTTCCTCCTGCACCATGTGTTGAAGTTTTAATTGTTCCCTGTAGCTCATGGGCTTCTGCTGACAGCTCCCCCTCTGCCTTGCACAGGAGACAAAATAACAGAGAGGGGAGGAAGGAGTGAGCAATGCCCAGAAATGCAAAAAGCACTTGCAGAGTCATTCCCTGGGTGAGGAGAGGCAGGGACTATCGATCCTGGGGAGCGGGTGAGAAGCCATGGAGACATGTCCCCTGGGGCACAGTGCTGCCCAGCACAGGGCCTGGGGGTCACCTGGCACTATTGATTGTGGTGCTGTTCCTCTGCCGAGTCAAACACAGGCTGCTCAGTACGGCTGCTGTGCTGTTGTGGGGGAAAGAAGGTGGGTGTGTGTAGCTTAATGCATCCCTCTCGTGCTTTAAACAAAAAAACACAACCCACTCCCATCTCCCTGAGTCCTGTCAGACTGGTAGGTTGTGTTTTCAGCTAGGAATAGGTCAGAGTATTAAGGGCAGCTCAAGGAATTTAGCTGGAAATCTGAAAATCTCCCCCCCTCCCTTCCCCCAGCCCCTGACCCTGTAACAGACCCAGAAGAAGGGGAGAAGAAAGAGGAAACCTAAGAAGCTGGTGATTACATGTGAAGCCTGGCAGATCTGTAATCCTGGACTCCATTAAACATCTGTCTGCTCCAATCTCCCTGACAGCCAGGTCTCCTCCTCCCGCTGCCTCGCACCCGATCCTGCCTTTGCAGGTCACTCGCCGGCGCCGCCTGTTAATCACCATCCCCTGCTTTGGTCTTCCACAGCCCAGCCTGGGCACCAGAGCTCCCAGGGAGGGGGGATTTGGGCAGGACAATGGCCAGGGCTCAGAGCTGCAGGCACACCCACACCTCTGGGGTTGGTGTCACAACACGACACAAAAGGAACGACACTCACTGAGAATGTCCAAGGCAAAAAAAAGGGGAAGTTTATTTACAGACTTTGATATTTATAGAATTATAGTGACTATGGATTGGAGGAAGATCTTCCTCTCCAACCACACTGGTCAACCCAACAGTCCATCAACGGTTTTCTCCTTATGGGAAGAACGTAAACATGAAAGAACAGTTGTTGTTTGGGTTTTTCTTGGGTTTCTTTTGGTTTTTTTCAAGAAGTTTTCCTAAAGTTCTGTTTTAGCCTTCCGTGTTTACCTTTTGCAATAAAGTCAAACACGATTTTACATTAACAACTTTCTTGTTATGGTAACTGTCTACCCATGTTTGCATTCTTCTCATAAAGAAAAAACTGTTGATGGACTCTTGGGTTGCCCAATGTGGTTGAAGACGAAAATTTTCTTCCTCCAATCCATAGTCACTACTAAAATTCTATAAACGTTGAAGTTTTTAAATAAACTGCCCCTTCTCTACCTTAGAAATCTCAGCGTGTGGGTGTCATTTCTTTGTGTTGTGTGCAACAAACAGTTACTATAACAATAGGTTGTTTATGTGCAAATTCGTGAGAAACTCCTTTACAAAAAGCAAACAATTAGAAGGTCGAAGTAGAACTTTAGAAAAACAGAGAAGAACAGAGAAAACCAGGGCAACAGGTTGGAGCTTTTCCATCTAACACATCCTTGAGTGCTTTCCCGGGTCGGTGCCCAGTGCCTGTCCGGGACCCTTCTCTTAATTACTGCATTTTAAACATTCTTCCAAAGTTGTTTCCATTACAGGCTCATGTGTCTTATTACTCTCTTTGAGGCAGATATTTGCTCTCTTGGGGCACTTTCCTTGCACTGTAAGTGCACGGAGTTATCATTTTCTAGTGCATTTTCTCTTTTTCATGTGATATCCCTGAACTCCTAAGCACACTCCGTGTTAGCGGATTAATAGGAATTTCATTGTTAAGACTCAGGGAGAATTTTTTTCAATGCTCCAGAGTTTGCTGTGTCTTCTGCACTCATGGCTTTGAGTCTTTCTTGCTGCAAGGCCCCTGCTAAATATCTTTCATCACTTTATATTACTTGATACAGTCATTATCATCATATATAGTAGGAACTGGAAAATGAAATCCATTCCAGAACCTGCCCTTGAAAGGCAAACTGGCTTTTATGTTCTTTTCTATTAAAAAAACCCTTTAAAGTCATGCTGTAATGTTATTTCCCCCCCACTTTTTTTTTTTCAGGGATTGGGTTTTCTTCCCAGTTCTTGTGATTTTCCAGTTTGTGATTGGAGACAAGAGTACTCAGCTACCCTGAAAATTATTTTCTTGTTTTATTTCCTAACTGGATGAAGAAGTAATGGGAATCCTTGAGACCTAAATTAGTCTGTCTTGCTTTGTGGGGTTTTTGTTTGTTTGGTTGGTTTTTTTTGTGAGGTGTGTTTTTTGTTGTTGTTGGTTTTGTGGTTTTTTTGTTTGTTTGTTTTTGTTTTCCTTTAGAAAGCTATTCTGAACCAGCAATCTGAGCACTTGGTCAATACTCTGCTGGATTTTAGTTTGTTGTGTAAACTTGGCTTTCACTTGTGTTTGGGTGGTTGGGAAGATTTGAGGGGACAGAAAAATCCATGCAAAAAGCTGTGTGGATAAATCAGTGCTTGTTTGTCTGCCCCCTTTGTGGATGTTGCACATAGAAAAGGGAATTCCTCTGCCAAATGTCCCATGTGTCATTGCCTGGATAAAGGCCATGTTAAATTTTTTTTTTAAATAACGGGATTTTTTGAAATGATAGTCCTTCAACTTTTAGTTTTACCATCTCATCCCAATTGCAGCATTTCTTACATCATTCCTAGGAATCCTTTCCTTTAATTCACCTCCTGAATTCATGTTTTTCTCCCTCATCCTGAGCTCCTACATAAATACCTGCTCTTGTGTCCCTCCTCTGAGAGTCTGGATCCATGGATGCCTTCGTGATGGATTTATAACTCGCAAAGCCCTTCGGATTTCTCGAGGATGAAAGACAGTGTTTGTACAAGATCCCTGCCCTCATGACATAATTTGGGAAGCTTTCTCTGCAAGGAACCTTCCAAGCACTTGTGAGTTCACGTGTCAGTAGCTTGTGCCCCTGAGAGCGAAGGTAACCCATGTGCTCCCCCCCAAGCATCACATCAGGAATGTGTTTTGATGGAGGGTGGACTCCAGGGTGATTCACATAATTAATGATGGATTCACGGAGCACTGGAAAGAAGGAGATGTTTGCACTGACCTGGGCTCCATCAGGACAAAGCTTCCTTTATTCCCACAAGTTACAGCCCTTTTTTATTCAGTTTTTTGGTTAAATGCAATAAAACAGGGAGCAGTTTCTGGCAGTGAAGCCAAATGGTGCCTTGTGCATGTAGATCTCAGCTTTCTTCCTCTCCAAAAAAGGGATAACTCCATTCAAATTGGTGGGGAATAAACCCAAGCCATTCCTGGACACTGGGAGGTTTCCTCTTCCTCTCCAGGAGCATTATCTCCTCCTGAACCTTCCACCTCAGGCCATGAGCTGGCAGCATGGCCATTAGGGCCCACTTGGCAGTGACTGATTGTGGGGATCTCCTTTTGCTGTGGAAAATGTGGAACTGATTGTCTGGGCGACCCCGCTTGACCTGGGGAATTCTGAGTTTAACCTGGCTTTAGACATAATAAACTGGAGTAATTAGCAGAGAAATTCAGTGGTGACACGTCTAATTGATTGGAAATGCCAGTCCCCCCTCGATGAGAGCGGAGCTGTGGTGAGGCCTGTGCCGTGCAGGGGTCATGGGGATGCTGTCAGGAGGCAGGAAAATGCAGGGAAGGAATGTGGAGCCTGCTGGAGGTTTGCTTTTCTTTGCAGCTGAGAATGCTGCAGGTTTGCTTTTCTTTCCGTCTAATGGCCTCGGTGAATACGCTATCCATCACTAATTACTGATCCCTCCACTCAGCACTTTCCCAAGGTTGAGCTCACACCTCTGGGAAAATCCACCTCAGTCTCTGCACAGTCCATCTCAGCAACGAGAAAAAAAAAGAAAAAAAAAACCCCATCTTTTGTGTTGCTCATCTGAAAATCCACCAGCTTGTACCCCACCAAGGAGGCAAGCATGGGGCCTCTTTCAGGTCATGGATTGATGATATCTCCCCTGTCAACGTGATATCCTTCCCCAGGCTTTGCATTTCTGCTTCTGGACTGATGACAGTTGGAAAATAAAAGATCTAAATTAATTTCTCTGTAAGATTTGTGCTCAGAAGCGGGCATTGTGCTTTCCTGGTTCGTGGCAGGGCCTCAGCACTATCTGTGTGCACCTCTTGGAGCAAGGTACCCTGTGGCACGGGACCAGGAATGGCTTGGGAGTGTCTCCCAGAGAGTCTTGGACGTGGTTCAGGGATGACCACAGCCAGTGACAGTTTCTGAGAGGCAGTTTGGCTGCAGCTGCTCCATTTGCAGGCTAAGGGAGCCAAATGAGGTGTAATTCTGATGTGCTGTACTCACTGGCCTCAGGACCAGAGTGTGAGGCAGGCACATGAAACCTCTCAGGGCAGGCACAGCTGCCCAGACTGGTGCAGGGTTGTGTGATTTGTGTAGGAGGGTTCAGAGTCTCTGCTACTCATTGTGGCCTTCCAGTACTTAAGGGGAACTTGTAAAAAAGAAGAAGAATGATTATTTACATGGACAGGTATTGATAGGACAAGGGAGGGGATGGTTTTAAACTAAAAGGGGAGAGATTTTGGTGAGATAATAGGAAGAGACACTTCCCTGGGAGGGTGGGGAGGCCCTGGCACAGAGTGGGTGGCTGCCCCTGGATCCCTGGAAGTGTCCAAGGCCAGGCTGAACAGGGTTTGGATCCACCTGGGATAGTGGAAGGTGTCCCTGCCCATGGCAGGGGTTGGAATTGGATGGGCTTTAAGATCCCTTCCAACCCATTCCATGATTCTGTGATACTTCACAGGACAGAAGCCATTGCAAGCTGTCAAGTATTTAGTGGTTTTTGCTTCTGGTGCTAATTAAACATTTAAAATCTTGATGAAGAGCTTCTTATAAACAGGAGCATAAGTTTGGAGAAAGCTGAAGCAGCCCATGGGGGAGCTGGCAGCAGAAAAAGATGAGAAAACAAAATGTTGGGGCCATTGGCCTCTTTTATCTCATACCATGGACACAACCTCAGAGGTTACAACCTGTTGCAGCTGTTTACACCATGAGGACTCTCCATTTGCTAAGGTTTTATTTTTCCAGGACTGGTTTTCTTGAGGTGCAGCCTCCTCCCATCCACAGGAACCTCTGGAAACCAATTCTGGGCTTCGGGAACACTTTCATATCCTGGATGAAAAAAAAAAATTAAAAAAAAAGGGAGAAAGCAATACCATACACCACCATATGCACTGAAGCATCCTGCAGAGATTGTGGAGTCTCCAAACAAACATTAGATGTGTAAACATCAGGATCAGCATTCCTTCACTGCAGACCCACTTATTGCCTTCCTGATGATTTATTTTCATTAATTTCCATAGCTAAACAGACAAAAGTGCTGGTGGCAAACATTGTAGGCTCCCCCTGCTCCCACACAACTCAACATCCCCCCTTCCTCTTCTCCAGATTTTCAGCTGACAACCAGTCCATCCTCTACTTTTTTTTTTTTTTTTTTTTGTGGCACGATGTTTTCACAGCCCCAAATTTGCAGGGACTCCTTTCCCCAGTCTTCAGTGCTCTGACACTTTTGGTAATGTTGTTCTCTCTGCTTAGAGGAGCAGTGGTAATGGTGGAGATGCAAAAAGATCTTTTAAATACCGAAGTATTTGTGTTTGATGGGTATTTCTGAGTTTGAGGCCTTTTGTTTGCTTCCTCCTGTGCTGTCTGGATGGAAGGAGGACACATGACACATGACAACTGCACTTTGGAATCATTTTTTCTTAAAGCAGAGGGACTATTTGTAGGTTTAAGCATTGACAGTTTTATCCCAGAATCCTGGAAGAAGAGAAAAAGCATTTTTACTGGGTTGATAGAAAAGATGATTTTTTTCCTCAGCTGGGTCAGGTCCTTGGAAATGCCCTGGAAATTTCAATGGGTAATTCTATTCTTCTTCTGCTTGCATTTGTTATTTATTTTCTGCCATCCTGCCTCTCCAAGATATTAATGAGTTTTATTTTTTTTTTTAATTTTGCCAAAAGTTATCCTGAATTTTGTGGTCCATTTGTTGGGGCGGGGGGGGGAGGGAAGGTTTTTTCTGGTGCTGTGATTTGCTCTGAGCCTGGGATGATGCTTTTTCTCCTGTTGACAATGAAAATAGTCAGGTGGAACAGGGAAGTGATGAAGTTATTTATTATTAAATATACATATAATATATATATTTACAAGAGCATGTGGTGACAGGACAAGTGGGAATGGCTTCAAACTGACAGAGGGCAGGATTGGATTGGATATTAAGAGGAAATTCTTGGCTGTGAGGGTGGTGAGACCCTGGCACAAGTTGCCCAGAGAAGCTGTGGCTGCCCCTGGATCCCTGGAAGTGTCCAAGGCCAGGCTGGATGGGGCTTGGAGCAACCTGGGGTAGTGGGAGGTGTCCCTGCTCATGGCAGGAGGTGGAATGAGATGAGCTTTAAGGTTTCTCCCAACCCAAACCATTCCATGATAAGTAAACAGACAACATTTATATATTATTGGTGATTTCTTCAAAGATTTCGTGGAAGGCTACAGCGTTTTCCTAACAAACTGCCCTGGCCTTTGCGTGGGGTTTGGAGCAGGCTGGGGGTGAATAAGCTTCTTTCCCTCACCACACAAGAGGTTTGTGGTGAGATGGTGAGGAAGATGATGGACGAGTTCATCAAAAACAGAACCTACTGCACATTGGAGATCTGCTCTAATGCTCATGCCAGGCCAGAGGGCAAGAGGAAAGCCATGTCACAGAGGCCCTGCCTGGCACTTTTACACATTTCTACATCCAACCCCAGCGGGATCACCTTATCTGCCAGGGAAGCATGGCCGGGCTGGAAGGCAGCCTGGGCCTGGCAGGGCACAGCACCATTCCTCTAATGTATCTGCAAATGGGAGGCTGCCGAGGGGCTCTGGGGATAATGGAGTGGCTGGGCTAATAAAATTAGCCTGGCATTCACAGCCTGAGTGGGGAGGAGGGGAACTGTCCCTTTCAGTCTTCCCAGCCATCCCCTGACATCTCATTCCAGCCTGGGAAAGGGAAGCAGGAGAGGGGGGAGCCTTCCAGCAGAGTGAAAATGTGCTGCTGCACTGCTGCAGCACTGGGGCTCTCTGGAAAACCAAATGGCTGGGCTGTGGTGGCCCCACCTCGGTGACAAAGCCAGCCCAGGCTCCGGGAGCCCCGAGCCACCGTCACGCTCCGCCAGCCACCCTTCCCTCGGCGGGGGCAAGGTCGGGAATACATTTGTCACTCGAGCTCCAGACAGCAAACGAGGCTGATTTAATTAACCCAGGGAGCCCTGCTGGCCTTGTCTGCCAGAGCTCAGGACAGCAGGACGTGGATGAGTGGAGGCAGGGAGAGGAGGGAGACAGGGAGAGGGCGAAGACACGAGGCCGGTGGAGTGTCAGGAGCCATCTCAAAGCACTTTGCTTCCCGCCACCCAAATCCTTCACCATTAGTCCTGATGTGATTTACATTACTTTAAGGCATCTGCATAATGGGGTACAATGCACAGGAAATGCAGTCATGAGCTTCTGGAAGCTTTTTTTTTTTTTTTTTTGTGGGGTTTTTTTTTGGTGTTTTTTTTTTTAGCTTTTTTTGGTTTGGTTTGGTTTGGTTTGGTTTGGTTTTTTTTGTTGTTGTTTTGGTTTGGTTTTTTGTTTTGTTTTGTTTGTTTGTTTTTAAGTTTTATTTTAGTTTTTTAATCGTTTACTTTTTGTAATGGAGCTTTTTACGATCTTTACATAAACAACTTATTGTTGTTGTAACTGTTTTGGTTTTTTAATGTTTATATTCTTCTTATAAGGAGGAGATTTGTTGGTGGACTGTTGGGTTGACCAGTGTGGTTGGAGAGGAAGATTTTCTTCCTCTAATTTATGATCATTGTTGCAATTCTATAAATGTCAAAGTCTGTAAATAAACGCCCCTTTTTTGCCTTGGACATCTTGGAGTGTGGATATCGTTCCTTTGTGTCGTACTGTGACACCCCAGAGCACGAAACCTCCCTTTCCCCTGCAGCTGGAAGCGAGTCTGGCCTTTACAGAGTGTGTGCTCACGGGCAAAAATGCCAAAAAAATTTACCTTTCAGCGTGTCTGAACTATCAGTTCTACTCCTGAGGTGTTCAGACTCGTCCTTCCTTTTCCACCTTTCTGATGGATTTATTGGACTTCTTACTTGGACTTGGGCTTCTTACTCAAGCACCGAGCGGGAGGATTTTCATCTCTAGCAGAGTCAAAACCAGGTGAATGTTGCTTTGCTGTCAGTCAGGGGCAGACCTGGGGCTGGGGGAAGCTCTGGACCACCTCAGCCCACACCTGGCAGGCTTTGGTGGGCAGGTTGGCTGTGAGAGACATCACTCCTGCTTGTGAAAAGTCACCTTGGCCAAGGAGCTCTGAAATTTTAATGCTCCCCACCAAATATTGACTCTCTGAGGGCGTCTGAGTAAGCCTTTAGTGGAGAAGTCGATATTTGTCTGATGTTTCAATGGATAATGTTGCTTTTCTCTGAATTTCCTCTGGACTCCGCTGCTGGCCTCTCCCAAACTCGCTGCACAGTGGCAGAAGCAAGATAAAAAAACATGGGAGGAGGAGGGAGTGCTCCTTCTGGAGAGTTGTTTTTTGTGCAGTCCACTTCTCCCTGCCTTAATGAGGCTCTTTGTTGGGTGCCTCTCTCTAAACTCAGCGTCTGGTGTAATCACTTCCAGCACACTGCAATCCTCCCCCATTTGGCTCTCCCTCACTCTCTGAGGAATTTGGACAGCCAAAATTTACCATGGACATAGCAGAAACATTGCAGAAAGTGCAAACACATCAGCAATTTTCCGTGACAAGCATCCCTCTTCCCGCTGGAGGTCTGTGCAGGATAATCTTGTCACTCCATCCCGAGTGGGTCTCCTGTGTCCTGCTGGGAAAAGAAGCTCCAGGTGAGATTTTAGGCAGGGTTGTAGCCATATATTGGTAACAGAAGACAAATGTGTCTCTGTTTCCATGCTTTACTGTGGCTCCTCAGTTGAGTCCTGCAGCAAAGGCTCCGTTCTGCCCTTGGACATGGTTGTTCTGCCTCCTTGGGCAATTTAACTGTCCCCTACAAGTCTGAGCTGCAGGAGGATCCCAGTGGGGTAGAAGTAAATATATAGCCTTGCAGGTAGCAAAATCACTGCTCCAGGTTAGATTTCTGCCAATTTACCATCCATTAGGGACTTGCTCTAAGTTGGCTGTGCCTCCTAAGGAAGAATAATCCTGTAAACAGTGTAGCTCTAATATACTGATCAATTAAAGAACTTGTTCCTGATTGAAGTTGAAATTCATTATATTTCCATTTGCAAGGCGAGCCAGGCAGATTTCAAAATAAGTGCAAAAAGGAGCTAATTTATATTTCTGTCTGTGCTTGTAGCAGCTAGTAAATAAATCCAGGTGCACAAGGGGAGTTGGGAGACTTTAATTTCAATGGCAGCTTGGGTGTCTGGTAACTGTGGGAGTCTGGACCTGAAATAAATGCAGAGGAACAGTTTTCAGGAGCAAAGGGCATGAGATTTGTGGATGCTTCTTCTTGGCTGCTTTACATTTAGTCACAGAATACCAGAATGTTTTTTGTTGGAGAGGACTTGGAGATTATCCAGTTTCACCCCCCTGCCATGAGCAGGGACACCTCCCACTGTCCCAGGTTGCTCCAAGCCCTGTCCAACCTGGCCTTGGACACTTCCAGGGATGGGACAGCTCCAGTTTGACTCTCCAATGAAGATTTTATCCTGCCCAGCTGCTGGTTGATGCCTTCACAGATCTGTGGCGTGTCTAAAAGACATCCCTATCTGAGATTGACATTTTTGGGGTGGTCACCTCAGCAGGGCAGCCTGGACTGGCCAGAGGTCTGATCAATATTTATCTGGCCAAGAAAGGGAGTGAGTGATGCTCCTGTGAGCAGTGTCATATTTAAAAGGTGTCTCCACTTAACTGGAGGTCACAGTGTACACTCTCCTTGAGTGGTGGCATCATTTCATAAAAAAGCTTTTTCATTAATTAAAGTCCCTTAACCTTGCATCGTGCTCAGGATTTGGTATAGAAGCTTATTTTTTTTCTGATCAATATATATTACCATATTTCCTAGAAAGAAGCTTTAACCCCCTCAATTAGCTGAGGAAAAAAAAAAATTGTGTGCATTTGAAAGCATTTTGTGCCTCTAGTATCCATTAAGTAGATCAGAGCTGCAGTTTTCTTGTTCTTATGGACTTCTGTCCCTATCAGTTACCCAAAGGAGCAGAAAGCATTGTTTGCTCTCATTCAAATGACATTTCAATAAATGCCAGGGGGAAATGATGATTCTGTTCTGCCTTTTTATTCTTTTTTTTCTAGTTTAAGCTTGAGAGAGGGGAGATGAACTCATGAAAATACCCCAACCCAGATCACCCACAAGTCACTAAAGGCCACAAACAGCTCCTTGCAGCAGGCTTTGGCATTTATTCTTACGTAACACCCAGGGCCACTGATTTTGATGAGTTTTCCAGTCAGGAACATGCTTATTAATTTACCCTCAGAATTAATGGATTTGGGCAGGAGAGGAGAACAGTTTCATCTCCCAAACCTTCCCTCGCTTCCAGCTTCCAGCACTCTGGGAAGCCTTTGGGCATCTTGGCACTCCCAATCCAGGGGCAGAACCCTGCAGGTGGACTCACCCCCCAGCAAAATGTCCTCTTTCTCTCCTGCTGGGCTGGAATTAATATTCTTATTTCAATCCCTTTGTACGGGAAAAGCTAAAAATTAATTGCCTGTGCACATTGAGAGGTGAACAAGCAGATGCCCAGGAAAGCACAACAGAATTGTTGAGTGATTCTGCTTTAATTAAGTGCATCAGAGAGCTGGGAATGGTGGGGCCCCGTGCTTGGTGCCAGTAACATCATTGAGAGGAGGATGTGAAGGGATGGCTGCTGCCAAGGGATGATGGAAGGTACTCAAGGAATATAGAAAGCTATTTTAATTCTGGCTTCCTTTGAGAAAGCTGGAGCTACAGCCAATAACCATAAAACTACTGGGGCAAAGCTGCAAACGCACCAAGGGCATCCCTCAAGCACTTATCTCTGTGAGCCCTGTGAGAAGGGACACCTTTTATCAGGGAGAGGGGAGCACAGCAGAGCTGCAGCTGTGAATTCCCTGCCAAAAAGGGCTGCAGGCAACATTTTCAATGCCTGAAGCTGGCACCATCCAAACCATCAAAGAGGGAGGCATCTGGGGGCACCATCCCTTCTGAGCAGGTGAAGCAGAGAAATCATCCAGAGAAAACATCCAGACACCTGCTGGCAGTGGGAGAGGGGAATTGGCCCTTTCAGGGTGGAATACACTTGATCTCCTGCAGGTTCAACTTTAGGATAACATGAGGCACCCTCAGCAGTAGCTGCTTCACAGAAGTGCTTGTAAAGAGAGCCAAAGCAGCCCATTTTAGGGAGTTATTTGCAGTGGCTGTCAAAAGTGATTTTTTACTTCAAGTCTCCTCTATGCCACAGCTAAGAGATCTTGCCTTGTCTCCAGTGTCCATGTTTTCTCTCCTCAGGATTCCCTGTGATCCTTACAGAGATGTTGGAGACTCTGGCTCTGCCACCAAGGAGCAACTCAGATTTTTGTCCAAGGCTCACACCCAAAGCAGAGACGAGGTTGTTGACAATTGTTCCAGTCGTTCTGCCACAGTGTCAGCACATGGCTTTGTCTCTGCTGGGCAATGAATACTTTTTTCCTCCCCAGGGAATTAATTCTCATCCCTTTGGGAGGGTGCAGCATTTCCCATTTCATTTCTCTCTGTCCCCAGCTTGCCCAGGTCGTTGCTCTGTGCATCTGAGGTGGCCTTAACAGTGATGATTTTGGGGTCTGCTACCCAAAGAACGGCCAGAAATGGATTCTGAGAAGTCACATAAACACTTCTCCAGCTTTAAGTCTGAATGCTTGGGCTGAACATTCTGGCAAACTCAAGCTGTGCTTTAGAGCTATCAAGATTTTCTTGTCACCTTCTTCTATTCTGGCTCTCCTCTGTAAAGGAGAGATCACACTCCAGGGACACAGATCCCACACCAGGAGATGACCCACCTGCAGTCAGCAGCCTGGCTCAGACACTAAGGGGTGTCAGGATGACTGCAGCTAATCCTCCAGTAATTAAAGTCTTTTAGCCCTCTGTTCCAAGCCTTTAAAGACCCAAACCCACATCACTGCTGTAGGAAATGTGTCCGGGGATCCCAGAGGCGAAAGTGCTGACAAAGAACTCCAGAGAAATTAGGAAAACCAGTGATCCATGGCAAAGCCCTTCAAGGACGTTTGTGGGGCTGCTTCTCAGAGTGCATCAAGCACAGAGGGAAGCAGGGAATTTTTGGGAATTGCTCCCTAGGGGAACTGAGGTGTGGAAGCTCCTTGGCTCTGTTCTTACGGACAAATTGCAGTAGGGATTGCAGTAGGACAAATTGCAATAGGACAAATTGCAGTAGGACATTCCTCCTAAAGTTTTGTTCATCTCCTGGGTTGTTTCCATTCTCCTCTAACCTTCTTGGCACTGCACAGATTCAGCTGCTGATCCTTAGATGTTGGAGGATATTCTGCTAAACACTGTGGTTGTGCTTCAATGCATAAAGTTGTTCTTCAAATTACAGGATCATTAGGGTTGGAAAAACCCTCTAAAGTCATTGAGTCCAAGAATTAACCCAGCACTACCAAGCCCAGCAGCAAACCATGTCCTTAAAAGCCACATCCATGCATTATTTGAACACTTTCAGGCTTCTGTGTAACAGGAAGATAACAAAAAAGCCCAGATCAAGTGCTAAGGGTCGAGAAACAGCTAAAGATGGACTTGAAGTTTGAATCAAACTGAAGGAAAAGAAAATGTAAATTATCTCCTTTTATCATCATAACTGGAACCTCAAAGGTGCTGTCAAGTTTTGGTAGATGGGCAGTGGGAAAGCTGGGCATGGCCTGTGAGTGGAATAACAGAGCTGCAGGAGAGCAGTAAAATTGAAAAAGAACTTTGAAACTGTGGAGGTTTTGGCACATCCAGCGTGATGTTGCTAGGGACCAACCCGGGACAGCTGGGAGCCTTTGGGCAGGGTCAGGATTGTGGCCAGAGAGGAAACTGCAGTGAAAAATTAGGAGGATATTGGGGTCTTCACTGGAGTTTTGTTCAAAGAGACCTTTTAGGGCAGCCCTAATCACGACATATCCTCATCACATCAAATGTTCATTTTGTCACACTCTGGGGCAGTGCCCCAGGTCTGGCACAGCATCTCAGGGCCTGGAGGTAGAGAGGAGATCCCCTGGCAAAGATCAGCTCCTGCCTAGATAAACTGAAAATGAACTGCCATTTCCAGCATCCAAAGCAAACTGGACCTCTTCTTTGTTATGTGCCCACAAAGATGCTGCAGTTCTGCACTGCTCCTTTAATTTTTATGGCATTTTGCTCCTTTCTGTGGCGTGCAGGAACTTGCAGCCTGCTCCTAACAACGTAAGATCACAGCGTGGTCTGCTTTGTATCTGCATATGCACAGAGACACACAATGTTTCTCCCAGCATGCAGAATGAATAAATTCTGGAGTGATTTTTCATTGTTGCCTTTATGAGCTTCAAGGAAAAAAAAAAAAAACAACAAAAAAACAAACAAAACAAAACCTCCAAAACCCCCCCAAAATTGATAAATAATTTATTCTGATGAAATTGCAGTTTATTATGATAGACTTTAGATAGCCCAGAGTGCACACAGGATCGAGGACATCTTGTCTATATTCTCATTATATAAATTTTATTTTTTTTTCAGGGAGTCCATGAGGTTTCTGTGTGTATTTGCATTTGTGGGAGAGCATGTGCATGTGAAGGCAATAAACAGGCAAAATAGAAATGTAGTTTCTTTCTATCTGTACATGAATCGTAGAATGGTTTGGGTTGGAAGGGACCTTAAAGATCATCCAAGTTGAATATTTGTAAAAAAAAGAGATCCAAGCCCCTGTTTTGGATGTGCAGGCTGCCTTCATAATCCAACACAAATGATGGGTTCTTGACACCTCTCTCCAGAGCAGGACTGGTCACTGGTGGTCCCTGGGGTTCCTAGTGAGCTTTTTTCTCATTCTGAACAGCCATTTAAAACACACCAGATGAACTGTGTTGTCTCTGTGTGTGCATATATGGGTAAACACCTGTGGGGTTTGTGCCAAGGACCATAATAATATCATTTTATGTGGCTGCATAATTAACAACTTGCAGTTTTCTTATCATGAGCATCCAGGTGAGTGCCTGGAGTGGGGGTGCTGCATTTACAGAAATGTCTGACCACAAGACAATTATTAACTCCATCACAATACCCAGTGTAATGATACACTAGGGAAAATAAACCCAGAAGAAAAGGATAAAACCCCCCAATCTCTGTGAGCTTTTTGAGAAGAACCTTAGAAGAACCTTCTAAGAACCTTCTAAGGTTCTTCTCAACCTTCTGCCTTAGAAGAACCAAAAAAGTGATGTTCAGGGTTGTCTTCTTGTTGTAGCTGACGGGCTGAGTCACTGGATCATAGGATGGTTTGGGTTGGAAGGGACCTTAAAGCTCATCCAGCCCAAGCCCTGCCATGGGCAGGGACACCTCCCACCAGACCAGGGTGCTCAAGGTCTCATCCAACCTGCATTAGCAACCAGGGTGCTGGGCCTGGCCTTCCAGAAACAGGGCCTTGCCACTGACCCCCGAGGTAAATCGTTTCTATTTCTCTCTTTGCTCTTTTGATCTTTAGGAGAGCAAGGAATTTGATTTCCACTGTCTTGAAGCTCTTTTCTCCCTGAATTTTCTGCCACTCTCATCCATTTAGATGTGGACCAGAATGTATTTTACTCCATGTGTGCAGGAGGGTTGGGGTGGGCTGGTGTTGGCTGGACACCAGGTGCCCACCACTCAACCAGTCTACCACTCCCCTCCTCTGCAGGACAGAAAATGAGATGTAAAAAAACCCAGAACTTGTGAGTCAGCATAGAGGCAGTTAAATAAGGCAGAAATGAGAACTGTGCAAAGGAAAACAAAAGATTTACCCTCTCCTTTCCATCAGCAGGTGATGTCCAGACACTTCCCAGGAGGTAGGACTTCAGTACGTGTGGCAGTTTGTAAGAAAAATATTTTGCTAACAAATCCAACTCCTCTTCCTCCTTTTTCTTGGCTTTTATGTCTGAGCAGACACCATATGGCCTGGAATGTCCCTCTGGTCAGTTTGGGACAGCTGTCCTGGCTGTGTCCCCTCCCAGGATCTTGCCCACCCCCAGCCTGCTGGTGAGGGGGAAATGTTGGAGAGACAGCCTTGATATTGTGGCCAAAACACTGGAGTGTTACCAACACCTCCCCATCTGCCAGTCCCCAGCACTGTGGAGGGATCTGGGAAAATTAACTCCATCCCAGCCAGGCCCGATTCGAGGGCACAACGCTGTGGGATTCTCCTCTCAGCAGGGAAACCTTGCTTTATAAATAAAATAAAATAAAATAAAATAAAATAAAATAAAATAAAATAAATAAAACAGCAGAGACAAACGATTGCTTTGCCATCAGGCCGATGCTGAAAATGAAACAACCCACAGACTCCCGGGGAGGAAAACAGGGAGCTGGGGAAAGCAGTGCCTGAGCTCTTCCCTCTTTGATTCCAGGGGCTGGTTTGCATTGGTAAAGGCAGCAGGCTAAACCCTGGGATGTGACATCCCTGCAAGATGAGGTCTTAGGGAGATGAGACAGCCAGAGCAGAGGGGCACGGGGTCGCTGCAGCTCCCGATCGCCGCTGCCCGCTGCTCAGGCACGCTCCAGGATTACCCTCTCCAAGCAAAACCCGGGGCTGTGTTTCCCTTAATGTGCCACTGGCTGCTTCTCCTGACCTCTTCCATGCTGCCTATTACCTCAGCTCTGCCTCCCCTCCCTTCTGATCGAATTACTAAAGCACACAGTGGAGTCTCTTGGCTCAACAAAATTTAATGACAGTGACAACAGAGGAGGATAATAAAGATAAATCAGCTGCTCCCAGGAAGGAAAGATGAAGTAAGAGCAGAGTGAGTTAGAAGGATACACCACGTAGTGACCCTGGCGTGCGCACGTCCCTCATCATCCCCTTTCTCTCAACATCTGTGAGAGAAAAAAGCAGTTTTTTTCCTGCTTTTGGGGAGATTTGACAGAGAAAGCAGAGAGCAGAGGGGACTGAGGCATTGGAGAGTTCTGCCTTTGGCTTGTACTTGCCCTGGAATTTGGGGCACATCACCACCTGTTCTCCATCTCCCCCCCCCTCAGGCAGCAGGCTGAGAAGGGACCAGGAGAGGATTTTCATTATGGAAAACTGTAACAAAGATCAGATCTGGGGTTTCCATCTCATCCCTAGCCCAGTGTATTCATGTGATTCACAGAGTTAGTAAAGGGAAATGGAGTTTGTAAAGGAGCTCCTTCAGTCTCAATGCCTATAAATCCCTGGGCACACCAAATCTTGTCAATCCATCCTTTTCTGACAAGATTTCTCATGGAAGCCAATGGAAGCAGAGCCTGCAGTGGCTGTGACTACTGAAATCTCTTCTCTGACATTCACCATGCTTCCAGTTGCAGAGCATTTCTTTCTTAATGATAATTCCTGGGGGAAAAAAAAAAAAAAAGCCCTCACCCTTCAATGGCAGTTCCTCTCTCCCCTCCCACCGGGTTGTTAAATGTTTGCAGCATTGCTCTAAACAGCCCAGCACAAAACAGTGAGCTGTAGCTGAGGCCTCCTGCAAGCTCAATAAACTTAATGGACATCCTCAAGAACTTTAACTGGGAAGATTTAGTTCCTGAAGAAGGAGGAAACAAACAGCCAGAGCAGCTTTGTCTGCCTGTTGTCCCTCATTTTGCCAGAAACAGCTGCTCACGCTGGGATTAGCTCAGAGGTTTGTACTGAGCAGAGTCTGACTCACAAGAACAAAAAAAACAGGAGATCATTACATCTCAGTGCAGGCTCCAACTGCTGCGGGCTGCACAGGGAGAGAGAAAATTAACTGGAGTGGGAGCTTCATCTGCAGAGACGCTGCACAACTTCTGCGTGTGGCAGAGGAGAGGGAGGAGGGAGCACATCCAACCCTGCGGGGCTGGGATGGAGCTCCAGCCAGGGGGATGGAGGAGATGACTGCCAGGCTTCCCTTAATGCAGCCCCTTTGGTCAGGATTCATGTGAAGCTAATGCTCAGAAGAGGAGGAACGAAATTAATTATTTTACAAAGATGCTACTTGTGCAGAAATTCCACTTCCCTCCAGACACTGAGTGATGGGAAGGATTTCCCCATCTTTTTGGAGGCAGGTGGCAGAGTCTTCACCCTCACATGAATTTTTCTGTGAAGGATAATCTCTGAGTTAGATTAGAGGCATTGTTTCCACACTTTGGTGGAAGTTGTCCCTGTCCATGGCAGTGGGGCTGGAAAGAGATGATCTGGAAGGTCCCTTCCAACCCAAACCATTCCATGATTCCATGGAAATGAGTGGTCTGCTTTAGGAAGTCACATTGGACAAATCATAAGTGTTGGAAAAAAATGGGCAGAAGCAAGTCAGAATCGAGTGAGAGCTCTCCATCCTCACCTTATTATTGTTATAAACAAGGAACCAGCATCCTTATCCCCAACATGACAATTTGACAGCACATGGAATATCAGAGAGCAGCTACTGATTTAACAACAACTTCCTTTCTTCTAATAACTTCTTTTCTAACAGCGATGAAAACTCTGGAGAGGGGGAGAGGAAAGCAGGAGGTTAAAAGGTTGCTTGGACAGTCTTTCACATTAAATCTGTGCTTGCAGCTCAGGGGCTCCTCTCCTCTACTCATCCTTGTCAGGGGACAGCTTGTGGGTGGAAACAGCTCTGCAGACTGCTCTTGTAAGTCCTGAGGAGCCCACAGGGCTTCACCAGACAGGCTCTCAGCCCCAGTTCAGTGCTGATGTGAACTCGGGGTCACCTTTCTTTGTGTTTCTGTCTTTCAGGCAGGACTGCCCCCCCTCACCCTTCAGCCTTGTAACATAATAAACAGTGCCCTGAAATGCTCAGCAAGCCCATTCCCCCATGGGTAAGTCATCACTGCCTGGAACAGAGCAGGCTGCACTTCCATCATCTGCTGATGGCCACTGCCAAGTTTTGTTGGTTTTTTTTTTTTTTGTACTTAATTTATTTTTGTACTACTCATCAAATAACTCAGTACTGTCATGGCTAAACCACAGAGCACCAAAATTCATGAGAAAACCCTCCTGACAACAAGAGCTGGAGCTGCTGGCTCAGGGTCACCTGGCACCTTGATTGGCTGCAATTAATGCTCTTGAAGCCCTGGCTACCCTTCCACGTTGGCCAAAGACTTGGAGTTGTGTTTTACTGCTCAGCCCCACCCAGTTCTGCCTTGCAGGAATGGTTATTTATACCCCAGCACCATCTCTCTCTCCTCAAGTGGGGACACAGATGAAAGTTCAGATTTCCCCTCTGTTAAGTCACCAAGTGTTATTTTGAGCACCTTCTGGAACAGATTCATTGTCATCCCACAGAGTGAGGACGTTGGAAGACTCTGCCATGTGCTGTATTGATCCCTTGACTTGATTAGTTGGTGTATTGAATACCCCTGCTTTTCTAATCTAATTAATGCAAGATAAATACTCCATGCAGGGGCCTGGAGTCACGTTCCAAGAGTAATCAGGGACTGGGACTGATTAAAACCAGAAGGCTTCAAGGATAATTTATGGACTACTTGACACTGCTGGCAGGTTGGGGTATTTTGGAGGGCTCTGTGTGGTCCCTGGATCAAAATTGCCTCCTTGCTTGACATCCAAATTCCTGCTCAACCCTGAGTAAGACAGCTTTGGGTTTGAAGGGGTTTAATCTCTGGGGTGAGACACCAGCCTGGAGGTGAGGACATCTGGTTTCACATCTCACCAGCAGTGGGAGGACACTGTGCCAGAAAGGCAGAGGAGTCACTTCAACTCTGACCTTAAGAAAATCACCACTTGTCGTGGTCTGATAGAAATACTGAGCACCAGGCAACTGAGGACTTCGCTCTGATTTGGGAATCTGTAAGGAAACAGAAATAAATTATTGAGATGGAGCTCAGTTCCAGTTTGTCCCTGTTTCAGTCCAGATCTTGGTGTTTTGGGACAAATGAATGCTCTGGACCAAGAGGGATAACTGGAGTAGGGAAGGTGATAGTGGTAATTCACGTCATGTGCATTAATTAATTAACTCACCTCCTCTAGGAGGGAAGTAACACCATGGCTGCTGTGAGGAACAGGGAGAAGAGGCAGTGGGAATTTTCATGTCCAAACCAGGGCAGTGTGTGCTGCAGATGTGGTCAAGATCCTGGGGGTGAATTTAGTTCCAGTCACCTCCTGAGGTAAACCCTAACTCCTGTGGAAGGAAGGAGTGGATTGTGACAGAGGATTCACCTTCCCTCTGCTTTGTCCTCCATCAGTGGTGGCTCCTGTGACACCTGGCCGTGGGATGTTCATCCTCCCACACCTTGATGAGCACACAGGAGGAGAAGTGAGGAGTGGAAGGGTGGAATTCCAGTGCACTCTGTGGAGAAACTGCTCCGAAATATCTCCGGAGTGTGGGACAAAAGCCTTCTGTGAGAAGTGGTGGGCAGTGAGGGTTGGGCCAAGCTCCACCTGCCCCGATTGCAATTACCCTGCGGTTGGAATGGCGTGAAATTTTTTTTTTTTTGCAGGCAATAGGGAGCCCGGGCACGGGGTCACTGATAGGAATGGCAGGGCCATCTATTCCCATCCCTTCCTTTTGCATGCATGCTCTCCCAGGCGAGAGCACAGCTCATACAGCCAGGGGAAGGCAAGGGCAAGTTCAGCAGCCAGATGTAATTGCATTTTCCTCCACAATTGCCTCCAGGCCTGAACCACGGCCCTTCTGCGCCTGCCTCTCTCCTCACAATGCATCAGAGAGAATGGGTGTAAAATCCAGTTAAAAGGCCACTCTCGGGTCTCAGCTGCTGCAGCACAAATTGCGGATGAATTTCCCCTCTCCCGCCTCCGCCTGATGGGTTTTGTCACCCAGCCCCATATGGCTGGGTTGGATTTCTCCTCTCAGCCTTGCTGGGCTCTCATCACAGCCCCCGTGGCTGCTCGTGAGCTCTTTCTGAGCCGGGCTGCACTTCAGGCTCCCTTGTTTTACAGCGGTGTCATTGCACAAAGATCTCTCTTCCTACACGTGTAAAAGGGAGCCTGAGATTAATGGGGTGTTGGAGTGGATAATCACAAATCCAGCTGCCCCAAGGTAGCTGAGAACAGAGGTGGTGCAGGGCAGGGGGAAAAGGGTAGTGGGGCCTGAGGGAGCTTTGTGGGGTACATTTATCACACTGTTGGCAGAGAGATGCAATTTATATGGACAGAGCATAAATCCTGTTGGAGATGCCGGAGGCTCCATATGGGCAGCTGAGCACCTGGGCCTGCTCTGGTGCTGGAGCCTGAAACGTGCTGCTGTGCTCATCCTGCCAGCTCTCTGCTGTGCCCCTTCCCCTTCCTGCATTTCCTCCTCCCTTTCACATCTTGGTGATCTCCATTCTCAGCCCACCTAATTCTCTGTGGGTGCAGGAAAGGCATTTCCCTGTGCTCTGATCACAGGGAGACATCTCTGCTGGAGTCACTGAATTATTGGGTATAATTGGAGTTATGGGACTATTGGAAAAGCTCTGCTTTCTCCTCACTAGGAGGAGGAATCATTCCCCAGGAACAGGTTCTGCTCCAGGGGTTGCTCTCAAAAGACCTCACAGAATCACAGAATTGTTTGAAGAGACCTAAAATCTCATCCAGTGCTACCCCCTGCCATGGGCAGAAACACCTCCCACCATCCCAGGCTGCTCAAAGCCCCAGTATCCAGCCTGGCCTTGGACATTCCAGGGATCCAGGGGCAGCCACAGCTGCTCTGGGAACTCCAGCCCAGGCAGGAATTCCTTCCCAAGCTCCCATCCATCCCTGCCCTCTGGCAGTGGGAAGCCATTCCCTGTGTCCTGTCCCTCCAGGCCTTGTCCCCAGTCCCTCTGCAGCTCTCCTGGAGCCCCTTCAGGCCCTGGCAGGGGTTCTGAGCTCTCCTTGGAGCCTGAACAGCCTGGGAATAAGGATGCTGCTCTATTGTTTCTTGAGGGGTTCCATGCTGTACCTCCACACCCTTCCCCAAAATCCACCAAGCACATCTCCCCTATATCATTATTTTTCCTCTTAACATCTGGGATGGGAAGGCCTGTTTGCTTTTGCACAGTCCTGAAAAAAAAAAAAAAAACCCAAAACTTTTCCTTTTGGTTTTACGTTTTAGAACACAGAGGACCAATTTCTCCCTTATTCTGCCCCTGTCACTACACAGCCACTCTTCCCTGGGTTTCAGCCATCCTTTGTGCAGCCCCAGCTTCCACTCCCAATTTAACAACCACAAATTTGTTATTCAGCTCCGATCTGCAGACACACACACACACACACACACGGAGGGGTCCCAAGAACTTGGAATAAGCTTTGGAAATGAAATAATAAATAGAGACCCTCCTCCCTCCCTTCCTCACACATTCTACGTGTTGCTCCAGCAAACGTTGAATAAATCACTGAGCTACGGGGTAATAAATCTTTCATGAGATTAGGACCATCTGAACTTCAGCGATTGTGTGGGGAATGTATAAATTCACATGCAGATATAGAGTGAAGGAGGGGGAAAAAAAAAAGAATCTTTAGATTAGTTATTAACTTTGGAAACACTTGATGAGTTTTGATTCATTAAGTGTTTCAAAGTCTTGTTAATTTAATAAGTACCGATGAGGCTGTAATGTAAGACAACAATCAGTAATTTGGAGGGGGGAAATAATAAAGTAGTCATTACACAGCAGAATGTTTAATCAAAGAATGTGGAAACTTACAGTTTCACATTAATTTGAAAAGGTTGGAGATTTAAAATTAATATTAGCTCTGACACAGGGAGGCTTTCTCTACAAGCAGATAGGGTTTATATAATTGCTTAGAATTAAAATGCCTGTAAATTTAATGGCTTCACCTCTTTAACTGGATCCTCAGGCTCTATAGGTGGAATAGAAATAGACCTAAACCAGTCACAGTCCTTCAAATCCATCTGGAATTTTGGCAGCAAACCTCAGGCTTTGGTATTCTTCTGTATCCTGTGCTGGAATGGAAAGAGCTCTCAGGAAACTGACACACACCAAGGAAAACTCAACTAACTCTTGTCTACCATGGAAATATCTCTTGTTGCCCAGGGAAGTTTTGGATGCTCCTGGATCCCTGGAAGTGTCCACGGCCAGGTTGGGCACAGGGGCTTGGAGCAACCTGGGATGGTGGAAGGTGTCCCTGCCCAGGGCAGGGGGTAGAACTGGATGGGCTTTAAGGTCCTTTCCAACCCAAACCATTCTGGGATGATCCTGTGATGATGATTTTCATCTGATTTGTTACCTGAGGCTCCACTGGCAGTCGATGGAGAGACAGAGCTATTTTTATGCTGTGACCTCTCTAACTTCCTTGGGTGTCTGTACCAGGAATCCACTAACCCTTCCCCAGATCCTTCTCAGGATCCTTCCCCCCCATCCTTCCTATGTCTCTGTGCTCTCCAAGGAGGGAGCATGGACAGCTTGTCTACACACAGCCACGGGCATTTCACACATTCAGTTTTATCCCCGTGTCTGTGTCTGCCTGTACCTGTGAGTGCGTGGGATGTGTTTGAGCTGTACCTGTTTGTAGGACAGAGAAGAGAATTCCAGGTGGGCACTGGTGCTGAGTGTCCAGCTCCAAGACAAAAAAAAAGTCATTGCAAAACTATTTCTGGAACAAGGGCAGCTGGATGAGTTCTTGGAGCTCTTGATGCTCCACCTTTTCCCAGGCAAGCCCTGTAATTCTAAGACTTATTATTTTCACATTTCTCCTCATCCTGACAGGGTTTATTCTACCCATGACTCTTCATTTGGTGTGGTTCTGTAGAGGACAGGGTGACACTCTCCAGCTAAGCAGAGTGGGAATGATGGTCTGACAAGCAGCAGGAGCAGATAAATGTGATTTAATTTGTCCTCTGTCTGGACTCAACTTAGGTAAGCAGGACAAATCTGTCCAGACACAGTTTGTCACTCTTTAAGTGTCTGTCCAGGCTTTCTCCTCTTCAAGGACAGAAGGAGCAGGGAGCAGTCTCCTCTCACAGCCAAGCTGCTGGAAAATCCAGTTGGGATTCAGCTTGGATTCACCATTAGCAGGCTGGAAAGGTGGACTAATTAAGTGGGTTTCAGGCCTGTGTGGGCTCAGCTTTGTGCTGCTGCTGCTGCTGGTGTCCTGTGGGACTGCTGGATATGGAAAAGAGCTGACTTTGGGAAAACCAGAGCAGAAACCCTGCCTGGCTTTGCAGGGCTCTGCTTCCAGCATGCAAATCATCGGCTCCAGTCTTTGGGTGCAAAGGGATTTTCCCCTCTGCAGAAACTCAGAAAAATTCAACGTGTTGCTGCTCTCCCTGGGAGATCCTCATTGTACTCTGGAAAGAGAAAACACTGGGCAAAACAAAGTTGGGCTATTTGAAGGAGTCAAATAAGGTTTTTTTGGAAAGGAAGAGTCTATGTATTTGTGGAGTTCAACCACTTTGGAAAACAACCACCCTCCAAACACTTTTTTTTTTTTTTTTTTGCATCTTGGATGCATATTTTGTCCTGAAAACTATTGTTTAAAGACATGTTGACTTTCTCCTCTCTTATATATAGCAGTTCATTTTTTCTCCTTCCTTGCAGGAGACTAAAATGAAATAATTTTTTCCTTTACAGACCACATGAGCCATTCTTGTTGTTCTTCGTTAATGTCCTTTTGGTAAGGGGAAGGGAAAAAACCCAAGAAATATCCAAATTTCAGTTTGATCCCAGTTCAAAGATTTATTCTGAGGACTGGCACACATAATAGGAGAAAATTTGTTTACTATAACTTTTTTTTTCCCCCCTAATTTCTGCCCTTCTACAGCTTCAACACTCTCCCAGTTTTTGACATTATTTCCTGTGCCCACTGATCACTTTTGCTCTGTATTTTTGACCCAATTTCCTTTGGCTGCACCCTTGGGTTGACAGGTCATGCTTTTGAATGATCCCTCTTCTTCCAAATGATGTCCTCTCTAAATTCTTTTTTTGTAAATGATTATTTTTATTAGTGCTTTCATGGCACCAGGAGATGAATAACATTAAGGAGGCAAAGACACCTAATATTTATAAGATTACTGCAAACTACTGTGTGTCCTCAGGTGGTTTCGTGCTCAGCAAAGAGATTTATTTTGGGGTGAATAGCAGTTTCCAAATATATCTGTATGGAGGGATGGATGATTTGTAAGCTCTACTGATCTTCCCACCAAAAAAAAAAAAAAAAAGAAAAAGAAAAAGAAAAGGAGATTTTTTTTTTTGAGGAGAACTGGATGTGTGATTTTTGCGGTGTCCCCTTGATGTAGGGATGCACTTTGTTCTTCCTCTGATCTCCATTAATTCCATGCAATCTTCAGGTAAACTGGAGGGCAGGCAGCCCCCAGTGCTGACCTGCAGCATCACAGCTCCTGCCAGATTCTGGGCCAGCGGAGAGGGAGGGGAAAGGAGGGGGATGAGATGAATTTGTAATAAAAATTTGTCATTTCTCTTTGTCAAAAGTCCCGAGTCCTTCCACGACAATGGAGTGGGAATGAAAGGATTGGCTTTGAAGAGGGAGCTGGAGGGAGCAAAAAGGCACAAAAGCCTGTAATGACCATGGACACAGGGAAAAACGGTGATGTAGGTGAGGGAAGATGAAACTGATGATTCCTGAAGTGAGTTTGATCAGAAAACTGGCACAGAAGGAGACCTGGAGGGGCTGGAGTTGGGTTCTGTGTGCGGGCACACGTTGGGGTGTTGGCAGGAGTGTTCAGACACCTGGTTCAGCAGCAAGTTGTTACAAGAGTTATTTCGAGGCTGGAATTGGTAATTTAATTTCTTCTGCTGTTCTATTTTATTAGTGGTGGGGGGGAAAGGAGCATATCCTGCAAGAGGTTCTCTAAGCACAGGGTTTTCTCTGGCCTGAAACTGCATTTTTAGAGCCTTTTCTGCACAGCTAAATGATCAGAGCCAGACAGGGAAAGCTCTAGATTTGAGTCAAATTAAAGGATGGGAAGAAAGGTCTTGGAATGCTGCACTGGCCACCTGCAAGCTTGGAGAATTACTTTTATTTTTTTCTTTGAACTTTCTGTAAAAATTATGGAAGTTAAGATATGGACAGAAAAGATGAGAATAATGTAAAAAAAGTTACAGTGGAGCAAAATGCTCTTCCCATTCCCCTGTCTCCATAAATTCATCAGTGCTAACCCATCAGTACAAATAAATGATGGTATGCATGGGCAGATGTTTTCAGCAGCAGATGTCAGATCATACCACAGAATGAAGATAAAAAACCACAACTTTCCTCGTGGTTTTGAGGAGCTCTGATGCCCAACCCAGAGCCAACCTCAATCTCAGCTCTTTGGCTGCCCTGTGGGATGTGGGGGGAGCACTGTCCTCACCCTGACACTATTTCAGGATGAAATCTTGTTCCTTGTAGCCAAACTGTGTGTGTCCCTGACTGGTTTTTGTCATCATCATAAAGGTCCAGTTTCAGGGAGGGATGGGCAGTGATGAAGTTGTCAAGAGCTGTGTCTCACACCTGCAGAAAACACCTCAGAAAGGAGGAGAAGCTCTGATCTTGCAGCAAAGAGGGGGAGGAAGGAGTCCTCAGGTGACAATGACAAGTGATGGGGAGTCCCCAGGGGGTGTCTACATTGATTAGCCTGTGTCATGGCTCAGGGATTCCTCACAGGGTAGGGAAGGTAGAGGTGGAAGGAGAGGGCTGGAAGCCCTTTGTGTGTGCCTGGTGATGGATCTACAGGGAAACCCTGCAGCCTCTCTGCCGGGAGGATGCTCTGACCCCAGAATTCTGAGGGATTCATTCAAGTATCAGGCACAGCCAGGAGCTGTAAACAACCAGGAGCTTTCAAACCCACCATTTCCCCACCACCTTCCCAGGAGGGATGGCCCAGACTGTATTTTGGCAGGAACAGGGCTGCTTTTATCTCTCACACCGAAGGACTTGGCTCTCTGACCTTTGGGACGCAGCCTGAGCCGGCTGGGATGGGGACAAGGACATTCCCTGTGGTCTGTGCTTGGCCATGCCGTGGAGTTTGGGATGCTGTGGTGAGTCAGTGGCAGCACTGCTGACGGGGAGGCTGTTCCTGGGAGTGTTTGCAAAGCAGAGGCTGGCCTGGAATCCACTCCATCTGCTGCAGGCGCAGGGATTGCGCTGCCCATGTCATTTAATGCCAGGGATTTCACACCGAGCTGAGCAGTCCTGGTTCACTTTCCAACAAACTCCAGAAGCCTTTGCAGGACAGCTGTCCCAGAGAGAGTATCCTGCTGTGTCCTGGATGGACACACAGACATAGCCAGACCTGGCAGACAGGTTTCTTCATCAAACCCTGCAGGAATTTCTCAAATCCCTCTGTGGTCCCAAACCATGTTTGACACACCAACTGTGATAACGCTGAGGGACAGTCAACAACCCAGCCTGCTGCTCCTCTGTGCTGCCAGACTCTGCAAGCAGCAGAGAAATGTCAGAATTCTCTTCAAAACAGCCACGTATTTCAGGACTGTTTCTCTCTATTCACTCTGCCAGGAGACAAAGCCTGGCACTCCTGGCCAATTGTCCATCTGAAAGGGTCATCAGGGGCACTGGACTGGAGGTTGGGTGTCTGATTGTGGCCCAGGCAACACATTTTGGGGGCTGATATCCTACCCCCCTCTAATATACTCCACAGACCATAAGATGGTCTTATTTTTGTGAATTTTGAATTCCCACCCATGGCTGGCTTTAGCCATGACTTAACCTCCCTTGCTCCACTCTTTTTTACCAAACCAGGTAACTTAAACAACCCTCTCAATCACCATTTTCCACCTTCCACTAGCTTTCCCCCTCTGCTGGGAATCCTGCTGGAACATTGGGATGTGCAGTGATGGACAAGGATCTCTTCCTACAGAAGAGGTTGCTGTTGCCGAATATTCCAGACCTTGTCTGCTACCAAACTTCATCGCTTTCCTTTGGGATACCTCAGCCAGGATGGGATCTTAAATCTGTTGATGCTGCATCTGTGGAAGGGTTTTAATTTTGCTCTCACGTGCTGCTAGGATGGGCTAGGACAAGCCCATCCTAGCAGCACGTGCCAAAATGCCAATGCAGCCAGTGCTTACTGTGAGTAACAATTAAGAAAACCAGGAATAAATAGCCTGTATATGCCACAGGAAAATGTGGGGGGATCTTTCTACATCTACAAGTCAGATAATATGTTTAGAGAAAATGAGTTAAATGGAAGTATCACCCTGTAGCAGATCTAATAATCAGCTTAAATGTCTTCAAAACAAATGGAAAAAAACCCCATTGTGGATATTCGAGTCTAACCCAAAACTGCGCCTGATTTATTCAATTTTGAGTTGATCCAATAAAAGGTGGCAATTTAATCCATTCTATTCCCTTCCATTAACATTTTACACCCAAAGACACAGAGAGGAGCAAGAGATGGGTTGGCAATGGTTGGTGAGCTGGAGATGGGAGTGGGACCTGCAGAGTCTGAGTGCCTCTGGACATCCCTGTAGTCTGTGCTAGAAAAGGCAATTTCTAACAGCAGAGCACCAACCCTCCAGTCACTGTAGGAAGAGAAGACACTCAGGAGGTGAGGGATGAGATGGAGGTGAGACAGCCAACCTTGTCAGGGGTAGTGTGACAACCCAGCTGCTCTGATCACCTTCACGGATTTGTCTTTTTGTAATTCCATTTTCATTACTTAATTCACATTCATAACTTCCTCTTTTACCTTCTTTTTTCTTGGGTTTTTTTTTTTTCTTCTTTCCCCTCCCTGTCCTGCTACCTCCCTCCACAGCTGATAACATTTTTTTGGAAGAAGTGAGACAGAGAGTGAAGGCTCAGAGTGTCTCATGCATGCAGAGCTTTCCAGACTGCTGCTTTTGCCATCCCCAACCCTGGAGATGAGATGCAAGATGGATCTTCTTTTCCCTTGACTTGTTTGACAAACCTAATGTGCAGCTGCATAAAATATTTTCCCTCCAGGCAGTGGAAATGTCACACTGTGTCTCTGTTGGTGACACGGGCATTTTTAAATAGGGTTTTTCTTACCAGACAGCACTTTAGGGGACTTTGCCCTGTCAAGTATCCCCCAGTGTTGGACACTGCACGGGGTGTGGAGCACAGTGCACACACACATGCCTGGCACAGGGGCCACACACACATACAGCACTGTCTCTAATTGTCCAAAATCTAACTTAACTTCTCTGGACACATAAACTGGTGGTTTTGGATGAGCCCTGAACTCAAATATACAATTTATAGTGCTAAAGTTTTGCTCCACAGTGTGTGAGCTCTGGTGATGAAAGTCACGTTTTTACCATGTTGTAAGAGGAGAAACCAATGAAAAACCCAGAACATTATTATTACTGCAGGATTCATGTGATTGAATCTAGATTATAAACAGAGTCTCTCCTATGAAGGCAGGCAGAGAGAGTTGGGGTAGTCAAGGTGGAGAAGGGTCTGGGAAGAACTTCCAGTGCCTGAAGGGGCTCCAGGAGAGCTGGAGAGGGACTTGAGACAAGGGTATGGAGTGATAGGACAAGGGGGAATGGCTTTATATTGACAGAGGAAAGGATTAGTTTGGATAGAGGGAAGAAATTCTTGGCTGTGAGGGTGGTGAGGCCCTGGCACAGGGTGCCCAGAGAAGCTGTGGCTGCCCCTGGATCCCTGGAAGTGTCCAAGGCCAGGCTGGATGGAGCTTGGAGCAGCCTGGGATAGTGGAAGGTGCCCCTGCACACAGAAGAGGGAGTGGAATGAGATGATCCTTCAGGTTCCTTCCAACCCAAACTCTTCCATCAGCACATGAGCTGGGGCAGCTAGCTTACAAAGCACACCTGGCAGAGGCTCCATGAAACACAGAGCACAAAAAGGCTGCAAAGAGCAGAAGGGAGGTGCTGGCTCCTTTCCCCTCCTTGCAGAGGAAGCTCCTTCCCATCATCAGCTCGGTTCTCTTGGATGAGTTTTCTGAGAAGGATGAGTTTTCCGTGCGTTACAGATGTCAAGCTCATGTTGTGGGGCACGTTCCTCCTTGTTTCTTGAATTGCTGTCCCAGAAAAATTGTTTGTCTTGGAGGTGTTTTCATGCAGAAGTGGAGATTTTGAGCCTGGAGGGGAACACATAAAGAAGAAACCCACAGGGGAAGTGGTGAATCGTGCATTAGAACATGCTGGGGGTAGGGGATTTCATTTTAATGCCATGGGACAACATGCACATGCCAGCGCTTCCAGGATGGCCAGAAATGCCTGATTTGCCCAAAGAATCTTGCTCTGCTGTCTCTTCTGATTCTCTTCTGATCTTTTAAGCAGAAGAGGACTGGCTTCCTCTGTTGATGCCCAGTATCCATTTGAAAATAGTGTAATCACACAGTGCCATGCTGAACTCAGGCTCCCAGCTCCTTCTCTCCAGGGAATCAGTGCCAAGCAGCTCTGGCTAGGAGCTGAATGGAATCTTCCATAATTTTCTCAAGAGAAAGCAGAATAAGAGATTTTTCAAAGCACTCCTAGGTGCCACACTAAAATCCAGACATTCCCAGACACTCAAGAATTATTCCAGGGTCCATTTTTAAATTGGTGTGTTTAGAGCTGCTCAGCATTTTTTATGGTGCTGTTCTATTTATTTTTTCATCATTTCTATGTCTGTTTAGCTGCTGTTGGATGATGCAGAGTTAGTAGCTCAGCTAAAAAAAAAAAATAAAAAGAACAAAATAAAGATTTAAACTGAAATTAAAGTCAATGAACAACATGCTCGTGTTGAAATATGCTAGTTGAAATTAAATTCTGGTTGAAATATGCTAGTTGAAATTAAATTCATGTAAAGCTTGTGTATAAACAAGTCCAAAGTCTAACTTAACTTCTGTGGACACATAAACTGGTGGTTTTGGATGAGCCCTGAACTCAAATATACAATTTATAGTGCTAAAGTTTTGCCCCACAGTGTGTGAGCTCTGGTGATGAAAGTCACATTTTTACCATGTTGCAAGAGGAGAAACCAATGAAAATTGAGGTTTGAGGCTTAGTGCATAGAAGAACACAGTTTTCCTTTGCTTTTACTGGTTTGTGATATTTTTACTAAACAAATGGAAATGAAAGGAAAGCATTGCAAGCAAACCTTTTCCCAGGGTGGAGACTGCAAAACTTGTGCAAACAGCATTTGCAAAAGCAGCCCTGCAGGTTTTTACATCTTGTCACCAGCACCTAGAGCATATCAGCATTTTGGAGCTGGCTGTAACACGTGCCTTGGGGAATAAACACAAGGAGAGAGCTAAACCAGGAATATAAATATAAAACTAAATATAACTCCGAGGAAGGAATGCAGGAGCTGTAACTTGTCAGGTATTTGCTCCTAATGAAGGTTGATCTGTGAGGAATTAGCACCAGGGAGATCTGCACGCCAGATGCTCCACAGTCCAGGGCTGGGGAGTTTTAACTCCAAAGTCCACCCAGTGCCAGCTCTGTGTGGCACAGAGGTGTCAGGAGAAGCTCTCAGCAGCCTCTCACCACTGTGGATCTGTGGTTTAACTAACCCAGGACTGGAACCACTCCTGACTAACAATTTCCTGATGTAGGTCTGACCACTTCTCCACAGCTGACCTTAACTCTAGCTTTGTGGCCAAAGGTTTAGGTTCAAATCAATGAACAAGATCTGATTTGTTTCTCCTGGAGGTCATTAATGGGCAGCTTTCTGTGGGGGAAGGGTTGTTTGATGGTCGGTAAGCTCTGGAATTCAGCAATAGGTAGGAGGCAGTTAAAAGCTCTCCCATAGGAGAAGGAAGTCTTTGGTTTTACTTAGAGCAGAAAACAAAACAAAACAAAAGAAAACAAAAACAAAAAACCCCAAACCACCACAAAATCAAAAGCACAAACCCCCCTCTGTCAGTGGAACAGACGTGGCCCAATTTCCCACTGAGCTGAACAACCTTGGTGGAAATGCAGAAAATCAGGCCAATGGTTAATTTTCATCCTTGGACCTCAGAGACCTCCTTGGCCTTCAGGCCTTGCTATTCCTGTCTTGAGCTTGTGTTTACCCTCACCTGATGCTCTTTCTTCCCCTCTGCCTTCTCTGTCCCTTCTTCCCATCCTCCTGGATCTGGTATCCAAAGGTTCCCTGCGTCCCTGCCCGTGGCAGGGGGGTGGAGCTGGATGATCTCTAAGGTCCCTTCCAAGCTGTTCTGTGATTCTGTGATAACCCACATCTGGCTCAGCACAAGCAATTCCCTAAACTCAGTCCTCTGGAGTCCTGGGATGGGATCAACCACAAGGAAGTGGATCCAGGACAAGCTGAGTTACAGATGTTTTATCCAAGCAGCATTCTCATTCCGTGTCTCTCCAGCTGGCTTTGAGCAATTCCTTGCAACTGTGCACTCATTTCTCTAAGTTAATTTCAGTGATAAATACCTGATATGGAGCTTTACAGGGGACCTGTTAATCAGGTAAATAATTGACTAATGGCCAGGATTCTTGGAAGTCTTGCTGAGATTGCCTCTGTGTGGGGACAGAGCAATTTGTGCCACCAACAGGATCCGTACCTGGCATGAAACTGTTTATTAAAGCAGGATCAGGATTATTATGAAGCATAAATTGCTCCTAATTTCATCAGCTTTCTCTGCTGCCCCAGGAGCCTTTCCTTGTTTGTCTTCCAGACTTTGTTATTTAACCAGACACTGATCAGGTGACGATGAGGTAATATGAGATAATTTCTAGGTATCAAAATTAACAAATCAATTAATTAAAAGGAGACCTAGGACTTCCTCTGGCCAGCAGTTCTCCTCCACATTGCTGAATTGGAACAGGAAACACTGCCAGCTTTATTTGTGCAGAGTTGTGTGATTATCTGGGCAGCACTTGCCCTCTTGGGAAAATTACATTTGTTTGTATTTGCTATGCTTTTCCAGAAGTCCTCCAAAGGTTTGTTTGGGAATACAAGCCAGCTCCAGATGAACAAGCTGAATAGATAAGGTTGTCCCAGCCAGCTGGGGTCCAGGAGTTTGCTCATTGTCCCCTGCAACTGACCCTGCTGTCACCACCCAGTCCATGGAAATCGTGGTTATTTTCCATTCAGAGGCAACTGGGAGAATGTTCTGGAGGATATTCATCTCCCAAACTTGCAGGCTCCTGCCTGCCCACGGTCCCCATTCCCCATCTGCTGCACAGCCTCCCATTATGCAAATGGAGGCAGCTCGCTTCAAGTTTATTTCTTAATTTAATAAATGTAATTTAATAAATCTTAACGCAATACATTTCTGGTGAATGAAAGGGTAGCTGAGTGCATAAAACAGCATCAGCTGTCAGACAGCCTGAGTGTTCTCCAGGAGCTCAGACTGCTCCGGGAATTGTTTCTTTTAAGAGGACTTTGCCAAATCAGATCTGTAGCCATGCACGAGCCTTGCTTTTGCTCATGGCCAGGAGGAAAAATTAACTGGCCCATCACTGAAATGGAGCCAGGGCAAGGAGGAGATAGCTGCAACTGCGTGCAGTGTGGCACTGGATGTGGTTTTCTGGCTGGGACCACGGTGTCACATCTCTTTGACCTCCCCTCTGTCCCTGCACTAGAGATTCCAGCTCAGTGTTTTCCCCCCTGCTTGTCAGTGAGAGCTGAAGTGAGTGGGCATTGCATTTATCCCCCTCTGCAGAATTAACTTCCTGGTGCATCCACCCAGATTTGGGTGTGCAAGGCACCAGAGCAAGATGTTTGAAAGGATCTTCCCTTTGGCTGTGAGCCGAGACAGTTCAGCCTGGTGATCCCTATTTCCCAAGAAGATCTGATGGGACTTCAGTCCTGCAAGGTGGGAGTGGCCTGTGATAATTTCCCAGCCAAAAAAAAAAAATCCCCAATCAAACCAGGGACCTCCCTGAATGAACTCCTCTTTGAAACAGAGCAAAGGGTAAGAGGGGCTCAGGTCTTTTAAATGTGTCCAAGGGGACACATCAAGGTGTCCACTCTGGACTGGAAAACACCTACCTGAAGGCCACCAAAACTCTTGTCTCGAGAGCCAGCTCAAGTGAGGTTTAAAGTCCAAATCCAAAGGCATCCTGAAGAGGAGAGACAGCATTTAAGAGATTTTGACATCTTGCATCGAGCTATCCTAAAGGAGTTTAAACGTTTCTGCAGAGGGGGCTTTGCTGACACCACTGTTACATGTTTGGATAATAAAACAATCCCCATGCTGATAACCAGAAAAAAGTCTAAATATGATCAAAACCACCATCCACAAGTAAAGTTTCCCTGCCAAGGAGCAAGGATATATCCTTCAGCTGAAGCAGGAAAATAAAATGGGAACTGAACTATTTGAAACTTTGGCAAAAGCAGAGAGGAAAGAAGCAATTCGTTGGAATATCATTATTTGGATGCTATTCCTGCAAGGATGATTATTCTGACTTGTCCTGTGTCACAATAACCTCATGCAGAAAGATGGAAGAGTCCAACTTTCGTTTTCCCCATTTTTCTTTTTTCTTTTTTTGCATCATTATCATTAAAAAAAACCCAAAATCCAATCAACAAAAAAACTGCCCTGTCTTCATAAGGAATCTTTGGGTCAAATGTTCAGCCACTTGAAAAAATATGTAAAATAAAACACATGTATATGCTGTGGAGGCAGTTGCTGGGTGATGAGTTACATATGCAAGAAACCAGCATCCAAATGCAAAAAGAGGTTGTGGAGGCACCAACAAAGACATATATTTTTGGTCACAGAGACAGTTGTGCCTTTTATTTTTTTACCTCATTCAAAATTTTTCATGAATGCATTCATCTCCCTCTTAATATCAGTCTTTTATTTATAGACAAAACTTGACTGTCATTGTTCGGGGAAGACAATGAGACCAAATTTGTGTCAGTTCTTACTCTTGTTCTCTGTTTTTACCAGGAAGAAAAAAAACTCTGTGTCTCTGTGTAAATTTATTAAGTGAAAAAAATCCAAACAAACCCAAACCAGAAGAAAAAAAAAAAAACAAACCAAAACAGCCAGCCCCCCAAAATCCTAAGATTTCTGTTTCTACAGAATCAAAGAATGGTTTGGGTTGGAAAAAACCTCCAAGATCATCAAGTCCAACCAAAAACAAAGCACTGCCAAAGCCACCTCTAAACAATGTCCCCAAGTGCCACATCTATAAGTTGTCAAACACGGAGCAGAAGAGCCATTATTTCACCTGCTGGTCCCTGGTTAGTCTTTAGGGTTGTTAGGAGGATAAAAGAGAAAATTCCTCTCCCTCCTGACTTTGAGTGTGTGGGAGGAGGCTTTAAGAACTCGTATTTCGGGCTCCAAAGCTCTTTTCAACCATCCACCAAACCCTTGGCCTCTTCCCTGCAGGTGCCTCCAGTAAAAACTTCCATGGTAAGCATGTCAATGGAGTGCCTGGCTAATATTAGCATCTGGGAAGGGCCCTGAGCACAGACATCCACTCTGGAAAGGAGACCGTGGCAATAGGGACCATCTGTGGGAGAGCAGAGTCATCCTCCCTTGCAATCACTCATTCCCGGAAAATTCCTCCTTGTGCGTCGGGCTGGAGCATTGGGAGAGGACACGTGGGGCCGTGGGTGGGTGAAAAGCACACAGACTTCCAACAGCTGGCACTCCTGCTGCCACCCACGGCAGAAAAAGGGCAGGAGAGTTGTGTTTGGAAAAACACCAGGCCCGGCAGACGCTGCCAAAAAAAAATCCGCCTTGTTCCCGTGGTCCAGCTCATCTGCAGTGAGGCCTTGCTGGATTTGGGACGACTGGAGGATTGGGTTTGCCCTGTCTTCCTCCACCCTGATTCACTCAGGGAGTGTTCCTGCCCCAAATGGAGGCTCAGTTGGTGGAAATTCTCCTGCTTTTTATGACAGAGAACTAAGATGGCCTTGTGAGGTTACAGAAAAAAGGGGATACAGGCCCTGGAAGCTGCATCCAGCAAGTGCCATCCATGCAGGGTGAACAAGGGGAGATGCAACATGAGGGGATAGGCTGCGAGGGGGAACTTATCACCCCAAATAACTCCAGAGGGTTTAGCACTAGAGGAAACTGCCAGAGATCCAGCCAGGAGCTGTTAGCACCTCTGGTGGGAAGGTCTGGCTCAGCCCTCGCTGACCCCGTTTCTCTGGCAGCATCATCTGGGTGCTCATAAAAGATGAAAGAGGTATCTTTGCAAGAAATGTCTCTGTTGACTGCCAAGGAAGGTCTTTTTCCTCACAGGAGCTTTGTTTTCTCCATCTGAGTCTGATTTTGTCTGACTCTCTCCGGTTTGGATGCAGTTCCCACATCCAGGATGCAGGAGGAGGGTGGAGGAAGTCTCTGGGCTTCTCTCAATTTCACCATCTCTCACCTCTCTCTTTTTGGAACTGCTCTGTATGTTTCTCCTGGTTTTTCCCTGATGGAAGTCCAAGGTGGGGGTTACCATTTATTCCACTAAATTCCAATTTATTTATTTGCTCCTTGGTACCCTGCCTGTTGTATCCCTTAGAGGGGAATTGAGAGCCAAGGGGGAACAACTTTAGTGGATGAGAAAATGTGTTTCTGTTCCCAGGTGCTTCTGGATACTCTCTGAAGAGCATTTTTTTACCCATTTTTTTCACCAAGTGTCCCTCGCACTTGGCCTTACCAGACTTGGTCTAATTTTGCAAAGGAAGATGCAGAACTTGGCAGTTAATCATCAAGAGAAAAAAAAGACAAAACTCAAGCTTTTATTTTAATTAGACTTTCCTCAGGAGATACAAATTTACATAAACCCCCAGAGTTTGGCCCTGATAATGTGGATTCCCAAAAGGGCTCAGCCCCAAGGACTGAGAAGTGTCCAGGGAAAGGGTCTGAGGTTGACAAGAGCAGTGAAATGCTTGTGTCTGTCTCGGAGAGTTGTTGTGATCATGGCTTTTTGCTGTGGGCTGATCTCGGATTATTTAATCTTTTTCTTCTCTCTGATGTCAGTGATGACAACCCTCTACATCCTTTTGGTGGATCTGGACACGAAGGTGCCTAAAAATTTGTCAGATTAGGCTTGACTTGGCTGTGGTGGCCTCTCCAAGGGTGCCTGAAGTTTGGCAGTGGGTGGGCTTTGGGTTCCTTCTAAAGGAAGGTTTATCCATCATGAGATGGAGCCAAGAACCTTTTGGGATACCCCATAACACAACCACCTTTTGAGCTGGAGCCTCTTTCCTCTTCCAGCTTTGGGCCTGGAAAAATGTTGGAATAGAAAGAAGAAAATCTCTTGAAGGAGCACACGTCCCAGTAGGGGTGGCTCTGGTAGAAATGATGATGGATAATCACAACTATCCTAAATATATATATTTTTAAAAAGCTCTGGTCAGGAGGTAAATCAAGTTTCAAGTGGTTTAAAACTGGCTCCAGTTTTATTTGTGTCCCATTTATATGGGACACGTATTAATAAAAGAGATAATGACATATTATCTTTTGCATATTAATACAAAAGACAATGACACTGATGAATATTGTCCTGATGAATGCAGGGTGGGGGGGGGCTGATGGGAAAATGAGCCATTATCTCCCCTTCCCTCCTCATCCAGGTGCAACCTTCTGTCCATGTCTCCGAGAGGCCCCCGGTGATTTATTGATAGGGCAATCTGATTTTGGTAATTAAAATTGATTTCCGGCTTAAGCTTTGTAAATACAATGATCCATGACCAAAGTGGGTCGTGTTCTTGGGGAAAGTGGGAAGAGGGAATAATGGAATGAGCATGCCAGGAGGAGTGATGTGGATGACAGAGAGTGCTGGAGGAGGAGAGAGGCAGAGTGAGGTCTGTGAGCTGGAGTCAGCTCTGCAGGGCATCCCATAAAAGCCTTGCAGAGCCCCTGGGAATGTGCTGATCCTGCTGTTGTTGGATGGCAGAGGGGCTGCCCAGAACTTGGATCCCAATGTTATCAGCTCTGGAGGCTCCAAGGGCAGCCAAGACAAGCAGCTGGGGCTGGGAGCAAAATATTGCTTGCTACTGAGACATGGTGTGGAAAAAGGAACACAGGGAACAGCTGGCTCCTGGGGGGAGCTCTGGGGGCTGTGATATAAATCCCATCACTCATATCCTCTCCTTTAACCTCCTCTTGATGGAAATCCACACATCTCAGAGCAGGCCCAGAGGAGGCCACAAAGATGCTCCCTCTGCTCTGGAGCCAGGCTGGGAGAGCTGGGGGTGTCCAGCCTGGAGAAGAGAAGGCTCTGGGCAGAATTTATTGTGGCTTTTCAGTACTTAAAGGGAGCTTATAAGAAAGAGGGAGAGTGGCTTTTTACTGGACACATCCTGATAGGAAGTGGTTTAAAACTAAAAGAGGAGAGATTTACATTTGATGTTAGGAGGGAATTCCTGGCTGGGAGGGTGGGCAGGCCCTGGCACAGGGTGCCCAGAGAAGTTGTGGCTACCCCTGGATCCCAGAAAGTGTCCGAGGCCAGGCTGGACAGGGCTTGGAGCAGCCTGAGAGAGTGGAGGGGGGGCCCCTGGATGATCATTGAGGTCCATTCCAATCCAAACCACTCTGTGACTCCATGAAATTCATCTGTGGCTACAGCTGAGGGTTGAGAGCAGAGCATCTCCTGCTGCAGGGCTCTGTGCCTGCTGCCACCAGCCCCCCTCTGCCCACTCACTCCTTGAAGCATCCATCTTTCCCAAAATCTCTCCTCTTTCCCTGTGGGGTTGGCCTCTCCTGTGGCAAGGACAGGCTGTGCTCACCCTGCAGGTGCACAGAAATCCTCTGCTTTGGGTGTGCTGTGGGGCAACACCAGCCAGAGGGATCTGTGCTCCTTTTGGCACTGATCCGGGAGAGCTCAAGCACCTTTTCCTGCTTGTGCCTCAACTCCCTCACTCATCCAGGGCAAGGAAAGCTGCTTTTCCTTCTGTGCTGCCTTTGAACTGTACCTCTGTCTGGAGGAGGAATGATCTCCCTGGGCTGTGCCCATCCTGGGCACTGATAAACTCAGCTCTGCTGGGAGATTTGCACATCGCAAAGGGCTGGCAGCTCTCTGAAATCCGAGCAGAGGAGATCTCTGAGCCTGAAGCCCTCCACCTCCTTCTTCCCCAGGCCAAGCACTTAAATCACTCCCTTTTGAGGCTGAGAGGGAACATGGCAAGCCAGCCCACACACTGGCTGTTTTCTGCTTCTGAGCCATTTTTCCAAGCCAGCCCACTTTTGTAGCACGGCTGCTTCCATTAGCTGATAATCTCACTGTACAACTTCTCCAATTGCTTTTGGGAAATCTCAGTGCATAACATCTATTACATTTCCCTTGCCTACCTTGGCAGTAATGCTGCAGCTTCAAAGAACTCCCCACAAGTTAGTTAAGCAAAAGACCTCCTGCTTGTAAATCCGTGCTGGCTGTCTCCTCTAATCCAATTATGCTTTACAAGGTGCTTCCCTCACTAAATCCTGAAAAATTGTTTCTGATATTTTTACCCACAATTTATGTTAAGCTCCTCGGTGTATAATTGCTTGTCTAATCGCGTGCTCCTATTTTGGAATAATGGGGTTAGGTTTGACATTTCTGCAGCTCTCCTGTGTCATCTGAGAGCTGCTGAAATGTTATTACTCAAGACTTCACTCACGTGTGCGTGCCCGTTTCCTCCAGATCTGGTGGAGTTTGTGTGCCTGGACCATGTCTATACTGGTCATTAATGTCCACTCGTTAGCTGAACCCTCTTTTTCCTTAGAAATGCAGGTGAAGTAGCCCAAGGCCCACTCACAGCAGTACTTCTGCTTCTACTCTGAGTATGAGAGGTGGGACTTAATTCAATCTCCACCTTCAGGCATGAGGAACCTTCAGCAAAAGATGTGGGGCTTTGTGCTGAGGGTCTTGCTAGCAGGAAGAAGAGGTACTGTTATTTTCTGGAGAAAAGGATGCTTAGGATAGACTTTATTACACCCTACAACGACCTAGAAGGAGGTTGTGGTGAGGTGGGGGTCGGTGGGTCAGGTTCCTCTCCCAGACGAGTGCCAGCACCAAGTTGTGGCAGGGGAGGTTCACATTGAATATCAGACAAAAATTTCTTCACTGACAGAGCGGTTAAGCATTGGAACAGGCTGCCAAAAGCAGTTGTGGAATCACCATCTGTGGAAACATTCAAAAACTGAGCAGATCTGGCACTTCACCCTGTGGTTTAGTGGGTGCAGGGGTGTTTTGATTGAAGGTTGGATTTGATGGTCTTGGAGGTCTTCTCCCAACCTTAATGATTCCATGGTAAGGGACAATGAAGTGGGTCTCCCTCACCCCAGAATCTGAGGGTTTTGCCACTCAAATCTCGGATTCTTTTGGATTCAGGAAGACATAATACCCCTGAAAGGGGTAGGAAAGCTGGCTTTAAATTTCGAGGACACCAGCAGGTAAGAGGCAATATCAGAGGAGGGAGCTGTGTAGGAGGAGGTTTATTCCCCTTCCCTTTTCCTGTTTTCAAAGGCAGCAGCGATTTCCCAGGCAAATGTCTCTGTCTGTGGCGGTGCCATCAGCTGGGAGTGTTTTTTACACAGCATTGGCAGCGAGCTCTGTTGAGATGTCACATCGTCACACAACCAGGATTTAGGGAATAATCCGTGATGTACCATCAGCAACACCACGGGTTTGAGCCAGATGAAGGAAAGTGGCATCCTCTCGCTGGCAGCCAGGCAACAAAAGGGATGGGGCTGCAGTTGGGGAGCAGCAGATGGGTTTGAACCTTAAATAGACTGGTCTTTTCAAACCAAGAGGAAGGAGTGGTGGCTCCTCATGCTAGAATCCTTCCCAGCCAAATATCACATTTGCAATCCTCAGCCTTCCCTAAAAGTTTAACAGAAGAAAAATTGAGGAGAAAAGAGCAGAACAGCTTCTCTAGCAAATCCCTCTTTTGAGGCCGATGTTTTTAACCTCTAAAAAGGAGGAAAGGACTCCCCAAGCCTGAGCTCTCACAGACAGGTGAGATCCTGCCACACAAACACCACTGAGCAGATTCCAGTTCCCAGTCCTGCTGGATGAAGGAATAGTGAAGAACAAAGCAGAAAAGGTAAAAACAGCAAACCAGTTTGATAAAGGTGAGGCTGCACTCTGACCCCTCTCCTTTCCCAATATTCCGTGGGGTTTGTCCTGAGCTTATCAACATCCAGCAGCGAGAGGAGCTCAGAGATGCTCTGGGAATTCAGCTTTGTTTACCAAGCCTGGGAATTCTCATCTAACAAGCAGGAGAGGTTTTGATTTCCTTCCTTTTGGTGGACAGTTTGAAGAGCATCTCTTGATCTCATGAAAAGTGAAAATTAATTGTCCTCACTCACATTTTCTGCCTCTCAGAATGTGAAACCCAGGGTTTCAGTGATCTCTTCTAACAGGGACATGAATTCTCAAGCAGAGACCTCCCAAACTTCTGCTCATTAATGACTTATTAATGCTGGTTCATATGTATTTATCCATGTTATGATCTCTGGAGGATTATTCTGCCTCAGACCCTTCATCTCCTGGGCTTTGGGTCCTAGTTTTGCTCACCTCCCACCCCTCCAGCTGTCCCAGATAAACTGCTACCACAGGTATTTCCAGCATAACTCCTGATCCTCTAATTCCTTTCTGGGGGAAAGGTTTATTTGGAAAAAGATTATTCTTATTGCTCTGAAACCAGCTCAGCATTTCCAAGTTCAGGTGCACAACTTGCAAATTACAAGTTTTTTTACCTCCTCTCTGATGTGCTGAGCCTAAAAACAGCTCCTTGCAATGTGTCAGGGCTCAGTGGACTGAATTCTGTGAACCAGCATCTCCTCATGGAAGCTTAATTTCAGCCCTTGCAGTGGGTCCTGGCAATGAGTCTCTCCATTGTTGGAGAGAATTTCCCCAGGACAAGGACTAAGGTGGTTATTTATGTTTTAATCCTCATTCTTTCATTCTAAACAACATTCCTGGAGATGCATTTGCAAACAAACGCAGAAAAAAAAACCCACAAAAAAAACAACCTCCAAAAATGAAACATTTTGCAGCTTAATGCTTTAATGTGATTTTTAATTTTAAAAACAATGACTGCCTAGACATTTAGAAGACTCAAATTATTCAGATTATAAACCATTCTCTAGCTGTATGAGAAAATACAGATACCTAATAGGAGGCCCTGGCTTTTGTAGGACACTTTCACCTTTTATGAAGCATGGAGTTGACAGCAGAAACAGGAGATAGAGAGGGCTGGATATTAGTTTTTTATTAAATCTGTCAATTTCTAAGTAATTAAGGAAGCATTTGATATAAACTGTACTTCTAAATCATGCTTTAATCTCCATTATTTTTTGCCAAAATGGTTTCTTAGTGAGTCTTTATGCCTAAAAGCACCCCTGGGCATTTCCTCCCCATCTGTGGGATGATGGGGGAGCTGGTGGCCTTTAGCTCTGCTTTTGGCTGCTCCCACCTTGTCACTCAGAGAATAAACCTTCTGATAGATGGATGGGAGTGTCAATAAAAAGGTTAATATTCTTAAAAGCTTGATAGATCTTTGTTTAGCTGCCATTTTGTGGCAGTCCTGCAGTTCTGTTAGGAGGAGTTTGCCCATCCCTGGGTTGACTAATTGGTCTCTGAGCTACCCTTTGCAAGGAGGGCCATGCATCAACTTCTGCTTGACAAACTGTATGAAAAAAAAATAAATTAAAAACCACAAACAAAGCCAAGGAAATGGAGAAGTTAATACTAAACTATAACTAAATGTTCTGGTGAAATGGAATTTTACTGAGATCTGACCTGTCTCGAGTCAGAGGAAAATGAATTAATTAGATTCTTTTATGAAAGGATTATGATTTCTGCAGACATGATCTGGGGGGAACTGTTCAGTCTGTATTAAAAAAACCCCCAATTTTGATGATTTTTCTTGGGCTATTCTGAATTTGAAGTTAGGGATTCAGATGAGGTCAAGTGGTAGGAACTACCAGTGATGGTCTCACTGATGCTACAGACCAATGACTTGGAGGAAATGAGAAAATCTGTTTGCCCCATCCCTGGAAGTGTCCAAGGCCAGGCTGGACAGGGCTTGGAGCAACCTGGGACAGTGGAAGGTGTCCCTGCCCATGGCAGGGGGTGGGACTGGATGAGCTGGAAAGTCCTGTCCAACCCAAACCATTCTGTGATTCCATGAAATCAGTAGGAGAGGACTGGGGGCTTTTTTGAAGCCCTGCTACCTGGTCTAATTAGGTGGGAATTGAATTAATTACTCTCAGCTTGGTAAATATCTTTTACATCACCAGTCAACATCCTCCTCCTCTTTCCCAGAGTTTCCAGCACCACAGATGCTCTAAATCTGTCAGAGATTCCAAAACAGTGAAGAATTCAGATTCATGCACAAATATTTGAGGGTGCTGGAATTGCCACAGAATCACAGAATCATTCAGGCTAGAAAAAAAACCCTCCAAGATCATTGAGGCCAAACATTAACCAAGCACTGCCAAGGCCAACACCAAGCCATGTCCCCAAGTGCCACATCCAGGTGTTTTCTGAGCACTTCCAAGGATGTGATTCTCCATCCCCTTGGGCAGGCAGTTCCAATGTCTGACCACTCTTTAAGTCGTTATTTCCCTGTGAATTGTCCTAAAAGCCTGTGCTGTCAATAGCCCACAAAAAAATCTCTGATATAAAGCCTCAGGAAAATGAGGTGGAAAAGGAGCCCTTACACAGCAAACTAATTGCTGGGATGTTTATGCATCAGCAGAAAACAAAACGCATTTAGGGCGATGATAAACTTCATCTCTGCTGTCTGTGTGGCTCATCTGGAAGAGGCAATTCATCCTTGTCTGGCAAACGTGGCAATTACTGTCCCAGTCCCATTACAGGCTTGGTCACCAGGTCAGGCAACTTGTCTTGTGAAATCTGCATCCTGATGGAGGAAATGGAGTTCAAAGCTGAGCCAGATGAAACCCGTCTGCAATAAAAATAATAATAATAACAACAACAACAACAACAAAAACTTTTCACTTCACATAAAGCCTGTGTGCCTAGCTAAGCTCTTTTCAGCCCAGGCTGACAATTATGGTTGGAACTATTTGGTGACTACTTATAAATTCATGGAATTGAAAGCTAAAAGGGACCGGCGTGATTGTCTAATGCGATCTGCATAACTCAGGTCACAGAGCTCCTCGGGGAGATGTCTGCTCTGAGCCCTCAGCTCAGAAATATTTCATATCTTTTAGGAAAACAAACTGGCTGAGCTAAATGTTCCCAGGGATTCAGAACATGCTTTTCTAAACATCCCCCATTAGCACCAGGCAATCCCACCAGTCTTGGAGATTCACAGCATCCTTGAGAGCTGCAAATAGGATCTAACTCTTGCTGTGCATGGTGGGGCAGGGGAAAAAAAAAAAACCTGCTCCAGATTTATCCCACCTCCCTTCATAAGGAATGGGCAGAAATAGTCCTGGGTGGGGTTTGTGTCTATTTCAGAGATGCTTTGGCTGCATGGAGGGAGTTGGAGATTAAATAAATTCTGCAGATGTGAGTCTCTGGCCAGGGAAGGATTTGAGCTGGGCTCTTACCTGGCTTGTATTCCCTTCTTCCCAGACCATTTCTGTTTCCAAAGGTATAAATAAGATCTTCAGACAGGAAAGGATGTTTGGAGTTGCTGATTCAGGGAGTGATGGCTGAAACAAGAAATAAAATAGGTGTTAAACCTCACTTTCCCTTCACTTCCTTTTGGGACAAACAGCTATAAAATCTGTGTGTCCTCTGGAGGAGATGAAGGAACAGGGCCACGAACTCTTGTGTTTTCCTGAAACACGAGCCAAAAAGGTGATATTGTAACTCCTGGCATTAAAGCAGGACATCTACAGCTCTCCTTAGGTAAAATCCACGGCAGCTGGATGGAAATTCTCCTCCTCACCTATTATTTTGGTGAGATTTGAACCTGATCCTCTGCCTTGATAACTCATTCCTAATTTCCCTCTCTCCATAAGTGCTGAGGAAACCACTCTCCTGACTGTGCCGGGTGAGGGCTTTTCTCCACGCCTGCTGTTGGGTTAATAAACCAGGGGCAGGGATTGCTGCTTTGGGAAGAGGCAGGCTGTAATCCTGGGGAAGCAGAGGTGAAATTGCTCCTTCAGGACATCCATTATTGCCACCAGGCTGCACCCGTGTGGGTAGGAGAGAGACAGACAGACAGATGTCATGGCTCCGTGGCAGGCCGGGAAAAGCTGTGGTTATAATTTTATGGTTCACCGGTGTGAAATGGAATCTGATAAATAAAAGAAATGTTCCCCACAGCCCCTCTGCTGTGCTGTACAAAACCTGACAGGGCTTACAAATGCTGTGAGCTGGCTGCCAGGTTGGGGGTGTGTGCACACAGGAACGGCTGAGGAGGAGGATGGGATCCGGGATCATCAGCACCTCTGCTGATCCTACGGATGCCACAGGCTTGGAAGGAGGCCAGACCCAGTGTCCAGAGCTCAGGAGAAGGGATATCAGCTCTCTCAGCTTTTCTGCACTTCAGCCAGTCTGTGCACCAGAGGGTTTCTTGGCCAGGCCATGTGTGGCCACAACAGTATTTAGGCAGTGGCCAGAGTGCTTTAATAAAACCGGTGTCAATTCTTGTGCCAATAAAAGGATGAGTGTGTTTGACCTTCAGGCAGCCATGCCAGTGCTAGACCTGGCTTTATTCTCATCCCTGATGCTTTTTATTCCCTGTTCCCTTCCTGGAAGGGTCTGAGAACCACAGGTGAGAAGCACTGGCCCTGTTGTGGTTGTGTCTGCATTGGCTGGAGGCAAGGAGAAGTAAAGAGCAGCAATGAGAAGGTCACCTCTGCTACTGAGATGGAGAAGCCAAGTGCCCTGATCTCTGCAAGGAGATTCCAAACTCTTTGAAGCCACTGGCTTCTTTTTGGGATGAGGGGGACGCCTTAAGTTTGAGCTTTCATGTTTTTCAGGTTCTGTGCTGCCCAGGGGTGCAGTTCTGAGCCTCATATTCAGTGCCAGTCAGTTCTCTTCACAGAGCAGGGAGACAAAACAAATCCTTTTTCCAGATGGACAACCATTAAAAGTTTTCAGGCCCAAAAAGCATAAACAACAGCAGACTGAAGAGAGCAAACAAGGAGGATGGAACTTCCTAACCTGAAGCTGTAATTGGACAATTAAGCCCCAGTATGCAAATGGACCAAAACTTATAAAAGTGTGAGGCCTCGTGACTGGTTGTCCATTTTGTGACCATTTTGGGTCCACCTTGGGTGTAGCCCTGGCCAGGCTCTTGCACTGCCCAAGGTGTATCCTTAAAGGCCTTTCAATAAATATCTACTTTATTCTCTAGCTTTGTCCAGTCTCTGTTCCAGGTCAGCCTTCCCAAGGCATCAAGGGTGAGACATGGATGAAGGGGTTCAGGAGACTCCAGACTCTCTGAAGCCACTGGCTTCTTTTTGGAATGAGGGCGAGACATGGATAAAGGGGTTCAGGAGGGTCAGCAGTGTCCTGCCAAGAGGCAGAAATGTCACCTGCTTGTGAGCCAGCCCTGCAGGGACCTGCTGGGGCTGCCTCAGCACTGAGGAAGCTTTGCCCTCCCAGCTGCTGGAGGTGGAGGGGAGGAGAGAGTCCTTTGAGCTGCACAGCATGTCTTGTGTTTCAGAGGTGCTCTCTGAGCACCTGGCACTGCTCCTTGCTCTCCTTTCTGTCCCCTTGCATTACAAACCAAGCACGGCTCCCTCCTTTGTGGCTGGGAACAAAAGGGTATTTGGGGGGTTTTATCATTTGGGGCTCTTTTTCTTTTTGGTGAGCACTGTGAAATGCACCTGAGCAAATCCCCCCGTCCCAAACCCTTTTGTAAGGGATGCCCACAAGGGGGGCAGGTGTAACCAGAGCCCCGGAGCCAGCGTGCCTTTGATCTTTGAGGTGGAGGGCTCATTTAAGGCGCCCTAGCGGGCTAATCCCGCTCTCTTTCAGGGTGCCAGTTTGGGAACCACCTGGACGGAGCTGGCAAAGGCTTTGTGGGGGTCTCTTGGGTCTCTGTGCTTTGTGCACGGGCCAGCTGGCAGCGTTGATTTTGTAGTCATCCAAGAATCCAATCCATCCATCCCCATCCCTTGTCCCTGCCCCCCTGGACAGCGTTCCCGCACGGCAGCGGCTTTTGTCAGCTCGGGGCTTGGCAGCCAGGAGATGAAACGGGATCTCCCTGTTTCATACAGCACCAGAGCTGTCCCTCGAATCGAATTTGAATAGTTCTCTACAAGGGACAAAAGTTCTGTTTCTCTGCAGAGCCTCATGCCAGCTGTTTTGTTTTTTTTTTTTCCTCCCCAAGAAATCTGGGCGCCGGGTCTGTCGCGCCGTAAAAAAGAAAGGTGCGGTGGGAGTCTCGTCTTTCTGCTTTGGGCTGCAGAGAAATGTGAAAAAAAAATTAAAAAAAAAAATCACCAGAGTACAAGTGAAACTAATTGGAGAAATAGAAACCTTGTGTGCTGCTGCACAAGCTTAGGGATTGTGCAGAGGCCTAAATTTAGGGTTATTACCCCGAGTCAGGAGATCTTTACAGCTCCACAGGTTTCCCAGTGCCCAGGTTGAGCCTGTCTGACTTTGGGCTCTTCACCAAGGAATTTAGGTGTGAAGCTACAATAAGTAGGCACTGGTTAATGCATGGCTCTCCTGAGGATGACCTTGCACACCTGAGACCTGAGTTATCTTACATCTAAAATGCTGGGGAATGAATCCATGATTTAGGAGCATCCAGCCTCCCACTCTAATGATTCCTGAGGGCTAGAAGGGGTGATATTAAGGAATGTTGAATAAATCTGAAGCTCCTGATTTGGGCCAAATGGCATCTGGGCAGTATGATTTTATGAAAAATCTGTGAGGAAATAGGTGATCCATTCTTGAAGGAAATAATGAAGTTTTCTTTGTGGATGCCCTGTCTTTACCTTTCTACAGGGTGCTTGAGACAACTCCACAGCCTGTTCCCATTAGGAAAAAAAAAAGTCCCAAACCCTAAAAATAGCATGAAGAGTTCTCTGAAATGCCTTAATACTTGGCAGCTCTCAAAGAGCCTGAGGGTTTTCCTGGTAGTATTCTCCAGGGATCAATATTGGGCCCAAATCTATTGAAAACTTTCATGAATGAGCGGGAGGTTGATATTAAATCCCACAGATAAAATATTCAGTGGAACAGCCATTAGCTCAGCATTAACCACGACCAGGGCACAGAGGCTGGGAGACTTTGGCTCCCTCGGACCAAACAAACACAAACTCTGCTGTCTCACAGGAAGGAATTTAGGGCAGGCTTGGAAGTGGGAGATGTGTCCTAGAAAGCAATGACTGAAATGGATGAGGGGCCCATTTCTCCACATTCTTCCAAAGAGGTTGTTTTTTTTTTCCTGTGTTAGAAACAGATTGGCATCATCCTGCACCCTTGGAGGAGTGCAGGAGAAGGGGAGAGCTGTTGTCATGCTCTGTGGGCAGACAGGAAAAGAAGGACTAAAGACCCACAAAAATTATTTGTAGGAAGTGGGAAGGTTTTTGTAGGGTTTGAAAGCATCTCAGTGTTAATTTATCAGCAGGAAGGTTGAGGAATAACTTGACCAGGATCCCTGAGCATCTTCACGAGGTGAAAACAGCAGCTTAAAGGGCTTTACAACCTGGAAAAGAAAACCAAAATAAAGATCAGTGGTTAGAAGCCAAAGCCTGATGATTTCACATGAAAAGTAAGGGGTGTGCAAGCTTTTTGTGGTGTGAGTGATTAGCTGCTGGGACAAGATGCCATTTGGAGGATTCTCCCTTTCCTGGTACCTTCACATCATAAAGGGGAGGTCTTTCTAAGGCAAGATGCTTCAGCTAAACCCAGATTATCTGGTTCAGCCTAAGAGCAGGTGGGTAGTGGCCTGTGACATACAGGAGGTGAGGACAGATGATGTAGTGGTCCCTCCTGATCCTAAAAGTTATGCATTTATATGATCCCTGAATTAAATATCCTTGGGCTTTCATTTTATGGCAAGATGAATGCCTGGGAAAACACGTGTAGTGCTTCATCCACTGAAATATGGGCACTGGGATGGAGCAACCCTGACTGCACTCAATGGGAATTCTGCATTTCAAGCCCCCCTTTGTGAGTTAAAACCACACAGAGGGAGCTGGGCTTTGCTGGGATCTTCTTCCCTCTGATTCCACGCTGAAACAAACAGCAGGGATATCTAAAGGCAAATGGATGTTCCCCAAAAGGGTGGCCTGCATCTCTGCCTGGCCACTGCCTCTTTTGGCAGCACTAATTACCCCCCAAAGCTTTAGGGCTCCCACAGGCACCAGCTGAGCAGGGAGAGCTGTCTGCTTTTCTCTCCTTTAATAAACTGAGACATAAATTTAAGGGCTTGGGAAGAGCCTGCTTCATATTTTCTTCCTGGATCCTGCTTAATTCTTGAGTGAAACCCTGAGGAAGGCTGCTGGTGGTGAGAGCTCTGGAGAGGCAGAGGTGCTGTGATAGCCCTGAAAGCCCCAATTTTGGGGCTGAGGGTTGGGTTGGTGTGTCTTTGCTCAGGAACAGCTGCAAGCAAACATTATCATGGCTCTCCCTGCCTCACATCTGAAGATTCTGGGCTGCAGATTAACCAGTGTGACCTCAGAACTCTTCAGCTGATGTTATCACTCTGATTGATGCTGCCTGTGGAGCTTCCTGTCGGAGAGATTTGAGGGCACTGCATGGAGAATGAGGGGTAACAGCAGAGGAGGCAGTGATAGGAGGAGGAAATTTGGAGTGGGGTGTGTGTGAGGGTGTCTGGGAGCAATCCAAATGCCTCTCTTTGTGGCAAGAAATGCGGGCTCTGGGGAGCTGTGTGAAGATCAGTGCCACTGCACATTCACTCAGCTAAAGGCAATCAAGTTTTTTACCAGTTACCTTCCTCTGATAAAACAATCACAGGTCAATCTGATGTGCTGTGTTTGTCACCTGGGATGAGCCTGAGGGATGTGGACAACCCTGTGCCTCAAACTGAAAAGTGATACCCTGCTAAAGGCAGTGGTTTAATAGCTTTTGGTGAGATCAGATGGTGATGGCTACAGAGAGATGATCTTGGCCACCATGTAGCCTCTCCTTTTGCCCAGAATGTGGCTAAAAAGGGTAAATAAATGGTTAAAAGAGAAAGTATGAGCACAAATCTGATGAGGAGCAGCTGGGAAAGGGGCTCAGCCTGGAGAAAAGGAGGCTCAGGGGGGACCCTGTGGCTCTGCACAACTCCCTGACAGGAGAGGACAGCTGGAGGGATTGAGCTCTGCTCCCATGGAACAAGGGACTGGATGAAACAGCTTCAAGTTGTACCAGGGGGGGTTTAGGTTGGATATTAGGGAAAATTTGTTCATGGAAAGGGTGTTCAGGCAGCAGAACAGACTGCCCAGGGCAGTGGTGGAACCATCATCCCTTGAAGTGCTCCAAAGCCATGTGGATGTGGCACCAGGGGACATGGCCAGTGGTGGCCTTGGCAGGGATGGGTTGGATTCGATGATCTTGGAGGGCTTTTCCTGCCTTAATGGTTCTGTGATCAGAGGTAGGGGATGATCTCCCTGTGGGAGGTGACTGAAGAAGCAGGAGCTCCTCAGCCTTGAAGGAGGTGAGCTGGGGTATATGGAGAGATTGGCAAACTTAGGAGGGGATGGATAGGAACTGACTGCTCAACACCTCTGCAAATACAAGAATTACAGGGCATGAAATTAAACTGTTGGAAAATCAAGCCCTGAACAAATGGAAGCAGGTGATTCCTTCAAGCAGTGGGCTCTGGATCTGTGGAAATCCCTGGCAAAGCATGCTGTGGATGCAACAATGCAATTTCAAGGATAAACCAAAAAAAGGAAATAAATAAATAGCTCTTTGGGTTGTGATGCAGAGACAGACAAGATGCAGAAGTTCCCCTGGATGAAAATAGCCAAAGGATGGACAGCTGCTGGGGACATAAATTTGTTTACCCTGGTCTTATGCTTTCCTTTTAGGCCATGGCTGAAGGAACTGGGATATGTGGGGTGTTGGTCCCAGCCAGTACAGCTATTCCTGTGTGGAATTATGGGGGATTAAAAATCTGATTGTAGCTGAAGAAGGGGCATTTATTTATCAAAATGCCCCAATTCCTGTAGCCTGATAGAGCTGGCAGGGATTGTATCCTGCATGGGGGAGTTTGATCAACACAGTCCTTCAGGAACTGCCTGGGTCAGGAGTGGTGGAGCCAGAAACCTGGGAGAGGGTCAGGGTGCTGGGGGAGAGAGAGGAGGCAAAGTTCCTCCAGGCAATTGGATGAGGATGAGGATTAGGGTGGGACTTCAAATCCCAGGGAGACATTAACTGTGTAAAGATGGAATTCATAGTGGTGACAGGATTGAATTGATGGGAATGGACACCACGAGACACCTGAGAGGGCTGCTGAGGAGAATTAATCTGTGGGAGGATGCTCACTGATAACTGAGGATAAGGATGCCTTCCCATGATGGGCTGCTGGAACCAGATGATCTTTAAGGTCCCTTCCAACACAAGCCTTTCTCTGATTCTGTGGTGGGAACATCTGGAAAGACAGTGGAACAACATGGTCTGGACAGCAGCATCACCAGCAGAAACAACTCAACTTCTCCCTGTGTGTTTTAACTGCTCAAGCCTCCACCAGGAGCCTTCAAGGGGTGCTGGGCTTTGACAAACCCATTGCAGTGGCACGAATTCCTTCACAGGTCCCAATTAAATCTATTTATAGCATTTTTGGAGCAGGGTAACAATCTCTCCCTTGCTCAGCAGCCATGCTTCAGTGGCCACACAGGCACCAGCTCTCATTAAGCCTGGGCTGGCCCTGCATTAATTGTGACATGAGGCTCTTTTTTCTTTCTTTTATTTTTTTTTTTTTTTGAAGGCTTTTGAACTCAAATGTTTAGCCAAACCTCATTTGTTTCACAGTTTACAGAGTGAAACACTTGACCACAGGATCAAGATTTAGTGTAAACATGGCAGAGGGGGTGTGAAGCTGCGTGGATGCAGCAGGGAGAAGCACGGAGGGAATGCTGCAGGCAGAGGAAGTCAGCCAGAGCTGATGGTTGGTAAGGTGGGGAAGGAGGTGGTTGGTTTCATCAGGTTTGGGTAACATCACCTTGTCACAATATGACACGAATGAATAACACACACACTGGGATGTCCAAGGCAAAAAAAAGGGGCAGTTTATTTACAGATCTTGACATTTATAGAATTCCAACAGTGACCATGGATTGGAGGAAGAAAATTGACCTCTCCAACCACACTGGTCAAGCCAACAAGTCCATCAATTCTCCCTTCCTACAGAAAGGAATGCAAAATCATCATTATTTACATGAGAAACTCCATTACAAAAATGTAAACATCAGAAGGCTTAGAAGAACTTCAGAAGAACAAGGGGGCATCACTTCTCTCTCCTTCCACACCTCTGAGCTGGTGGACTCTGATTTTTACAAGGAAATTTAAAGATTTCCCTGCCTTGTGCCAATGGGATGCAATCCCAGCTGGGGAAGGCAATCTTGGTATGGGAAAAATGAGTGAATTTGGTGGAAATCTGAACTGAAACCTCTGAGGGTGTGAAACAGTTTTCAACCTCCAGGATGCCAAGCAAGCTCCCAGCAGGATGATGTGTCCCTTGCTCCTCCTGGAGTGATGTTTTTGGGAGGGGAGTCACTATAGAGAGAAGGAATTCTTTGAAGAAGGGACAGCACAGGGGAGAGGCTGAGCAGTTGTAAAGGGAAAACTGGGAACCTGCCAAACCTTAAAGAAAAGGACTGAGATAATCTTTGTTATCTGTCTGCTCCCTTGTAAATACAGCCAGAACAGAGAGCAGGGATGAGGTTGGTGTGAGGGCTGTGTGAGAGAACAGATGGGGAAAGGCTCTTGTTCAAACACAGCCCCTGTCACCACACAAGGGCTTCAGAGTTCTGCAGTGGTTTACAAGCTCTGGAACACAGCGGGGTTCCTACAGCACTCTCCAAGAAATTAAAAGAAAATACGTTTTGTATTGTGACTGGTTGTTCTGCTGCTGCAATTAGGAACAAGGGAAGCCTGAACATATTTGAGGATTGTTCTCAAACATAGCAAAAGTTGAGGAAGAGCAGAAAAGGAAGTGTGAGTCACCTCACCCAGTGACTGTGGTGTACACTGTAAATGTCTCCACCTGACCTGGCTGTCCAGACTCCTTTATATTCAGAGAACAGACACAGGCACATCCAGGGTGTGATTTATCTCATCCCTGCTTGACATCTGAAACAGAGAGCAGACAAATCCTGCCCTGCAAAAGGTCTCTCCTTCAACAGAGCACGAGTTTCTAGCTTAGATTTAGACTCTGATGTTGCAGACAGAGTTTAGTGGCAAGGCAAAGCCCTCACTTTTCACACCTGCCATGACAGAGCTGTTCCCCACAAGCTGCAAGACTGACAGGCTTGATAGATCAGAAATGGAGCCCAGCATGGTTTATATAGAAAACCCCTGATTTGAGGGAGTTTTTTGAGCCAGCTGCAGGGCAGGGTCCTGCCAGGGGATGTATGAAGAGAACTGCACTGCCAGGTGTGCAAAGCAAATTTCTCTGCTGTAGGAGCAGCAATCTCATCCTGAGAGCTTCTGATGGGAGCTGCCAACACTCAGCCTCACCTCTAAGTTTCCTGGAGCTCTTGCCACAGAGGTTGTGGGCATCAAATCTTTTTATTCCTCTTCTTGCTGTACCTCTGTTGGTGTGAGTGGCATGTGGTTGTGGCTGGGGATTTGCTCTGGAAGTGCCAGAATGGAGAAATCTCTCACCAAAGGTGCCCAGAAGAGAGACAGGAGAGGAGGAGGAACAGCAAACACACAGCTGGAGGTGGGGGCCCTTGGTGAACAGGGATATTTGATCAGGTAATTTATCCTGCCACGTAGCAGGACACTGACCCCCACTTTAATTGTTGTGTCATTTGTCCTTAACAGCTACTGCTGCTTCCAATTAACGCCCTTAATTAAAGCCCCCAGTTTTCCAAGGACATAAGCATGGATTTACTGGGAAGAGAGATACAATGAAGAGGCAGAGCTTGGGGGTGTCTGATGAGAAATGACATTCCCTGTCCCAGTGGGACTGGCAAGTTATGTGCTTATCCTGCAGAAGGGGCAGGCTGGAATCAAACCCAGATCCTCATCTCCATCCCCACGGGAGCAGCTCCTCTCCCACCAGTCTGACATCCCCTTGTGTGTGAGTCCTGTTTCTCACCAGGGTAAATAATGTGCTTCAGCTCCCTGGGCTTTGCTTTTCCCTGTTCCTGATTTTGTTACTGGGCCTGTAGGTCAGGTAACAAGGCACAGGATATCATACACGACAGAGGAAATCCAAGCCCCTTTGTCCATAATTCAGGCCAGAATAAAATCAGCATCTTGGGATGCTGTGCAGGTGACTGAACACCCTCACTGACTGTCGAAGGTGCAGAAATGTTTCAACCTGTGGTTCTTTCAGGTGGGGCTTTTTTGGGTTTTTTTTTGCCTTCCTCTATTTAATAACCTATATTATCATGAACGCTCTGTTCAGGGCTTTGAAATCAAATAAGCTCCACTCTTAATCTTTCTGCAGTGTTTTGGGGCTGGCTGAGCCTCGACAGATAGCAGCATTCACAGAGCCCACATGGCTTGACAGAGCCACTGTTCAGTGTTTTGGAAATGTATCTTTTGACTGTTGGGAAGGAAATTGGCTACTTAAGATGCCTTTTTGTACATTTAAATTAACTTAGTCCATCAGACTGAATAAATCCTGCCGCTGTATTAACATCCAATTATAACAACAGAGATTGAGCAATGATTCAGGTTTGGACCAGAATGTTGGCAGTTTAAGGGGGAAAAGAAGTAATGTATATTGAAATAAAAAAGTCAAAAATGGGAGCCAGAAAATTGTGACTGAGCACACAGCAGGAGCTTTTGTGAACGTATAATGGCAGAGGCAGGAGCCAAATTTCTAACAGGATTAGCAGTTACTGTCTATCAGATCCAAAAAAACTCAATCATTTTGTTTTAAATGACTTTTTGTAACTCATTCATACCAGAAATAGGGAAGGGAAGGGAGGCTGGGAGCTGGAGAATCTGCAGTTTGGAATTTAGGCAGGATCAGAGGTGAGGTGTTGTGTGAAACACCCTGAAGGAGCAGCTGAGCTCTGAACCAGTCAGCACTTTGCAGATTTTTCCAGATTTTCAAGAGCTCCTTGTGAGCCAGAATCTCGTGAATGACTTCTTTGGGGACCAGAGAATGTATGTGTTGATGAGGTGAAATATCTCTTTGAATCCTGCTGCAGCCATGGCAGCTGGGCCTGCTCGTTGTTCCCTTTCTGCCCTTGAGAAGGACACAAGATTCACCTTCCTCTTGTCCAACCTTGGCTCTGGGATTGCATCTCACTCTGGGTCAGAGATCATCTGTCCCTCTGCTCTGCCATGGACAGATCTTTGGAAGCACAGCAACTCCTGTGATGTCCACCAGGTGTGTGGACAGGCACCTGAGGGGACCTTACTTTCATACCTTCAATACTCCAATGAACCCAGAGCCTAAATATGTTGCACTTAATAACCTGGTGCTCACTCAGCAGCTGTTTTACCCTCACTGAACTTCCTCCTCAAATTTGCTCAGATGCCATAAACCCACACCTTCAGAGACACTGAGAGCTCTTCTTTCTGCTGCTGGGACCTCACTTCCAGCTTCAGCTCTCCTTTGTAAAGTGGGGGGATGTGAGGATAGAATCAGGGAATATCCTGAGTTGGAAGGGACCTCTGAGGATCACCCAACCCAGCTCCTTGCCCTGCACAGACACCCCAACAATCCCACCCTGTGCATGCCTGAGAGCATTGTCCAAATGCTCCTGGAGCTCTGGGAGCCTTGAGAATGTGCCCATTCCCTGGGGAGCCTGGGCACTGCCCACTACTCTCTGGGGAAGAACCTTTTCCTGATCTCATATATTTTCCTAATATATGGGCTGTAAGGCCTGAGAACAACAGCAGTCTGTTCTTACATCCATATGCCAAAGTATCAGTGAAGCTGTCACCACTGCAGGAATATAAATTACTTCAAACTGGCTCCTAATGCCCCAAAATTAAGGATACTTTCCTTTTCTAATCCTGCAAGATCTCTGGTTATATTTGGACAGGAGTCTCAGGCACGTGGTGGATTCTTGGAGTTGTCCTGTACAGGGCTAAGGATTGAACTTCAATGATCCCTGTGGGTCCCTTCCAGCTCAGGATATTCCAGGATTTTGTGATATTTGCTGCAAAATGTTGAATCCAGGTTTCAGTCCCATGAAGAACCAGGGGTAGGGACCCTCACCAAGGTTGGGAAATCACCTTGCAGAGTTTTTCAGGCTTTCCAAGGGTGGAGAAGGGCTGGAAGGAGCAACTACAGCCTGGTTTGCCATGGAGATTTCCACCTCCAGCACTGCCCTTCATCCAAGTGAATAAGGACAAGGCTCTGTAACTGGGAGGCTGCATGGACTTCCCTTTTGCTGATATTTTAGTGGCAGCACAAAAAGCTGGTTGTTCCCTGGAGGGACACAGTCAGCTCTCAAACCCTTCAAGGTGGAAAGCTGAGCTGAATTAATTACAGTTTAGGCTCCAAAAAGGAAAATAAGACCTCTGATGTGCCTTATTTGCTTGATGTTCTTTCTCTTTTCAGCAGACAACCCTTAGGTGGCTTTTCTTTCAGTTGCAGCTCCTTCGTTTCTTGTGGTTTCTTTCTGCATTAATTGGAAGGTCTGACACTTCCAGCCCAAGACATTTATCAGCGTGGTACAGTTTTAATTAATCTCACAATAAGGCTGCTAGAGGTGAACTGGTAAAAGGACTTTTAGGGCAGGAATAATGCACACGGTGGCACGGGACACGCTCTGGTGGGACTGACAGGATTTGGGACCTGGGAAGCTCGTGGCACATCCCTGTGGGCTCTGGGACAGCAGCAGAAGCCAGGTGTGCTCCTAAAAACAAGACATATCCCACAAAATGTACTCAAAACACACTGAAAAGAAAGCATTTCTGCAAAGGTGAAGATCTGGGCTCCCAGTAGGTTCCTCCTGCCAGTGGAATGAGCTTGGATATTCTTTGATGGCTAATTAACTAATAAGAATAAAGCATACAGATACCACCTTTTATCTACTCTTTTTATAGCAATTTGCCAAGAGATGACAAATTCCAGTCCTCTGGGACTTCTTTCTTGTACCTATATCAGAAACACAAGTGGATTTTGACTCTGAGCATTCGAGCCAGGATCACCAGGTGTTGGAAAAGTTCATTTTCTGATCTAAACTTCTTCACCAGGGCTCACTTCTATCAGACAGGTGTAAACTGGCTCAGAAATGAGGTTGGATGGAACTATCTGGAGCTAATGAGGATAAATCAAGCAGCACCATATGTCAAACTGAGGGTGGTTTGGGTGGGAACTGCAGAGCCAAACCCAACTGTGCTCACAAAATTCTAATTACCAGGTGGGAATTGCATCTGCATTGAGGAATGGCAGATTTAGAGTCTTTCAAAACTAAATTATCTGCTTCTTCTTCTTCTAGTCCTGTGGGTGGCCACGGTGCAGACATGGTCAAGCTTGATGTGATCAAGATAAAATAACTCACAATGTATTTTTCTCAGGTGGAAATAAGGGGTGGGAATGGCTGACATAATAAGTTATAATGTCTCCACCTTTTGGTACCTTCTTCTAAAAAAAAATTTACGTCTTTTTTGAAATTTGTATTCAACACAGTCTGTTGGGTTCAACAAGTTTAATTGGGTGAAACCCTGAGGCATGAAATTTATTCTTCATGTATAGCTGATACCTTCTTGATCAGAAGCTTAAGGAAGGTGGAACAACCCCATTCATGGCCAAAAAATCTTAATTTTTAAACTCCTTGAAAGAATCACAGAATCTTGGAAAAGACCTTTAAGATCATCACATCCAGCCATTAATTCACCACTGCCAAGGCCACCATAATTAGAGAAGTCTGAATGACTCCCTCCCTGTCTCATTCTTAAAACTTTTATTGCTCTGTGGTCTGTTCTGATTGTGGTTTTATGCTCATGGCAATAGATTTCGTTGAGAAAAGTGAGTTTGTGTTGGTTTTTGTTTGAGTTTTTTTTCCCCCATTCTCACTTTTTCCTTAAAGGCTTTCAGTAGCTGCAGTTGGTTCCTCTGGGTGACTTGGCACAGGCAGTGGTGCAATGGTAAATAAACATCATCCTGTTTCTACCTGAAGTTCTCTAAAGCTTCTGCCACTTGCCAGAGGCTAAACTGCACATTTTCAGCTTTTGCTTATAGACTATCAACCGGGATTTGTGGGTAGGGGTGAGAAAAACGACTTCTGATACAACCAGAAAAGATCTTCATACAGAGCTGGAATTCTGCCTGAGACATATATTTATATTAGAATTTAAAAAAAATAAAAATAAAGATTAAAAGAGCCAGCTCTTGGTTCATTTACAGATGCAATCAAGATGGATTCTTTGTCTGTCACTCCACAGCTCAAACTCTCCTGAATGTTGAGCCAAGTAAAAAAAAATTGTCCCTGGGATGCAGGTGTATTCCCTCATCATTTGTCAGGAGTAACTGTTCTGCAGTTTAGAGCTGGCAGCTCTCAGTGGCGTTTCATCAGGATAATACCACACTCTATCATCTGAGGGAATAAACTCTCCCTGCTGACAGGAACTGGGGTGAAGACACCAGCAATTGACTGGATATTACAGAGGCTCTCTGAAGCTTATTCAATGGAAAAGGAGCTATCAGGTCATTGGGCCCAAATTGTGTGTTTGGCTTCAAAAGCTGTGAGGGGCTTACAAAACCTAAGAGGAATCAAAAGCACTGGTCTGTGAGACAGGAGGTCAGGCTGGGCAGTCCCTTCAACCTTTGAAACCCCTCGCTGAAATACTTTAATTAAAAAGGAAAAATGAAAGAGAAATAGATGATAAAATGCGTTATTTTGGCAGTACATGGGTGTTTCAGGTCCTACTCTAATGCCTTCTGAGCTGCAAAAGCAGGGCTACAGCAAGAAAATATCCAGCCTGGTAGCCTTTGTCCTTTTCCTGTTGGGAGCAACCTTTCCAGGGATGGGACAAGTGATAGCTGGGAAGATGCACAGGCAATGGGGAGTGGAGCTAATGCTTTCCTGGGACCAGCAGTGGTGGTGGTTGTGGGGACTGGTGGTGGCAGGAGGTCACAGGAGGGAGACAAAGACACCACAAGACCTCAGTTCTCACAGGAAGCCAGAAAGCAACAGAGTCCAAAACCAGTGAGATCCAGGGAGTTTAACTTGCTGCAGAAGATCTCCTGATGTCCAATTGAAACGCATTAATTTAATCTCAAGGCACCACATCCCCACAGCCTGCCTGATTTGCTGATTGCTGGGAAATCCTGCAAGTGAAGTCATTTGGCAGCGGATGAAGGGCCACAGGGAGATGGGAAAGCCTTAGGGGACATGGACCAGGATGTGGGCAGAGACTGCAGCAGGCTGAGCTCTGGAGCAAACCATCCACATCCCTCTGCCTGCCCCAGGCCTGCCCAGCACTGCAGGGATGTTCCTGTAGGAGGACAGGCACCAGGGTGTTGGAACCCTGGGCACTGAGAATTTTATGCTTTCTGTGCTGACAGGCACTGACCCACCCCAGCAAACACTGCATCTGACCTGAGGCCTTGGAGGAGGCTTCCAAAATTGAATGATAGCACTGGGGTTGTGGTTATGGAGTTTGAATAGAAGTGTGTGATAGCACAGGATGGAAAACATAGAGTTTCAGGTTTTAGAATACAGTAATATATATATAAAGCAAGATGGAAGTTTTAGGGTGTTGGCTGAGTCCTTCTTTTTCATCTTTTTCTTCATGGGTTTGGGTGGTATTTTGTAATAGGAGAGGAAATCTGCATTGCAGGCCACCAGTGGTTGTTACTGGGTTAAAAGTAAAAATAATTTAAGTGTCATTTCTTGATTGGACAGTTTATCCTTAAAAGGCCTTGTAGAGTGATAGAGACAGCTCCATTTTTACTTTGTTAGCTAGAAGTGCTGGAGAACTCTCAGCTTGTGAGGCTGTAATATAGATAAGAATTAATAAACATCCGAGTCCGAACACAAAATACAGTCTTGAGTATTTAACCTCGACTATGGCAGAAAAAGAAGATTAAAAAGCAACGCCAGGGGAAGGGGGCAGGGAGGGTGGCACCTCCATCAAGCTGTTCTGAGCCATGTGAGTGAGAAGCCTGACAGGTTGTCCCCTTTCCTCCTGCAGCTCACCAGGGTACCTGTGGAGTCGTGCAGCCAGTATGAGACCTGCAGCGAGTGCCTGGGCTCGGGAGACCCTCACTGCGGGTGGTGTGTCCTTCACAACACGTGAGTACCTGCTGGGTGTGTCCTTCACAACACCTGAGTACCTTCAGGGTGTGTCCTTCACAATATGTGAGTTACCTGGGTGCTGGGTGTGTCCTTCAAAACACCTGAGTACCTGCTGGGTTTGTGCTTCACAATATCTGAGTACCTGCTGGGTGTGTCCTTCACAATATGTGAGTTACCTGCTGGGTGTGTCCTGCACAACACCTGAGTACCTGCTGGGTGTGTCCTGCACAACATCTGAGTACCTGCTGGGTGTGTCCTTCACAACATGTGAGTTACCTGCTGGGTGTGTCCCTCACAACACCTGAGTACCTGCTGGGTGTGTCCTGCACAACATATCAGTACCTGCTGGGTGTGTTGGCGTTTTGCACAAACAGGATGGGACCACTGGGTTAGGAACAGGCTGGACAGCCAGGCCCAGAGAGTGGTGGTGAGTGGTGCTGCATCCAGCTGGGGACAGTCACCAGTGGTGTCCCTCAGGGGTCTGTGCTGGGGCCAGCTCTGTTCAATAATTTTATTGATGACATGGATGAGGGGATAGAGGTTTTCGTTAGTAAATTTGTGGATGACACTCAGCTGGGAGTGTGTGTCGATACATTGGAAGGGAGGAGGGCTCTGCAGAGAGACCTGGATTGGTTGGATGGATGAGCAGAGTCTAACAAGATGCAGTTTAATAAGTCCAAGTGCTGAGTCCTGCACTTTGGCCACAAGAACCCCTTGCAGTGTTACAGTCTGGGGATGGTGTGGCTGGACAGTGCCCATGCAGAAAGGGACCTGGGGACACTGGTGACAGCAGCTGGACATGAGCCAGCAGTGTGCCCAGGTGGCCAAGAAGGCCAATGGCTCCTGGCCTGGATCAGGAATGTGTGGCCAGCAGGAGCAGGGAGGTCATTCTGCCCCTGGGCTCGGCACTGGTGAGGCCACACCTGGCGTGCTGTGTCTAGTTCTGGGTGTCTCAGGTCAGGATGGACATTGAGTGCAGTGTCCAGTTCTGGGTGTCTCAGGTCAGGATGGACATTGAGTGCTGTGTCCAGTTTTGGGCCCCTCAGTTCAGGATGGACATTGAGACACTTGAGCACGTCCAGAGGAGGCAACAAGGCTGGTGAGGGGCTTGGAACACAAAGCCTGTGAGGAAGAACTGAGGGAACTGGGGGTGTTTAGTCTGAAGAAGACTCAGAGGTGATCTTATCACTCTCTACAACTCCCTGAAGGGTGGCTGTGGTCAGCTGGAGTTGGTCTCTTTCTCCAGGCAACAACGGACAGAACCAGAGGACACAGTCTCAAGCTGCATCAAGGCAAATATAGCTTGGATATCAGAAAAAAGTTTTTCACAGAAAGAGTGATAAAGTACTGGAATGGTCTGCCTGGGGAGGTGATGGAGTCACCATCCCTGGATGTGTTTAAGAAAAGACTGGGTGTGGCACTTGGTGTCGTGGTTTAGTTGAGGTGTTAGGGCTGGGTTGGACTCGATGCTCTTGGAGGTCTCTTCCAACCTGGTGATTCTATGATTTACTGGGAAATGTTCCTTTGAGCCTTTATTGTGACATCAGCCTCCTAACAGATTGAGACAGTTGAGAGATGGCAACAGCTCATGTCTTGCCCGCAGTAGCCAAAGGAAGTTCTCTTTGTTGCAGGGCATTTTAAAAGTTTTCCAGCCAATAGCACATTGCTGAAGCTCACAGACAATTATTCTAGCCAATCACTAAAATCACATGTACACCTACTTCAAATAATGCTTGCTTGCATGCTTTCTATTAACAATACACAATATTTCTTTTTTAACCTCAAGAAGAAGCTTAAAACCTTCTACTACCTTGCTAAGCACATTTTTCTGCAGGTTTAAGTTCTATTCTAGCCAAGCCTAAAAACTCACACTATTGTTTCATGTCCTTGCTTACTGTGTCATTGTATCTTCTCTGCTTTCAGACTTTGCAGCTGCAGCTAATTCTTAAGTTATCTGTTCTGTTTCTGAGGCCTGGTTTTACACCTTCTGAAAATCTTCTTATCTTTACTAGTGATTTCCCACACTGGGGTCTGTCACCATCCCAGCCCTGCCTGCCCCCGACACCTGCCCTTGTTCTAACACAGGGCTAAAATGCTCCAAAAAAGTCTCTGAGACTTGGTGGGGAGAGACTTTGCTTAATTATGAAGGTTTTGTGGGTTTTTTTGGAAGACAAAGGGAAAGAAGGGTGGTAGAAGCTGGACAGAGCTTCTCCACGACTTGATCCACAGATTGCTGGACTGCATCAGCGAAGCAGCCTGATGTGTTTTGAGTTCAGCACTCCAGCAGCTCTTCTCTGGGTCACATCTTCCTGGTGGATTCCATTCCATTCAAGGGAATTTGACTCTGACCATTAGCCCTTGTCTCAGCACCTCCAGCTTTCCTCTGCTGACCCGAACCTCTCCTCTTTTGGACTTGTCGTGATCCCCATCGCCCTTAGAGAGGAATCAGATCCCAGTAAACAACTTGGGATCCACTCCAAGGTAGTTTTCATTGGGACCTTATGGTTTAACAGCCCAAGCAGGGGCTTCACTCCACCCTTCCATTATTTTGTCCTACTGGTTTATCCCCTGCCTCACAAGGAGCACTGGATCCAGGTGTCCTCAATATTGGGATATCAGTTCATTGGCTTGTTTCTCCTTAGGTTTTTAAATGATGCCTTTGATCTTGAAGTTGCCTCTCTGCAGCCTTTCCCTGAGTGATCTCCTCCTGCAGAGAGCCCTCTGCCAAAGCCCTGGAGAGGGAGGTGTCAGCTTGGCTGAGCTCCTGGCTCTGAGTGGCAGGCAGGTCTCATTTGCCAAGGCCCTCTCAGCAGAGGCAGTGGCTGGGAAGTGCATTGGATCTGTCTGTCCCAGGGCTCCAGCTGAGAGTGGCTCTGCAGGGTGTTGTCACTCCAAGCCTAACGGTGTCCTTGGCAGCCTTGGAGGGTTTTTCTGATGGGCCCTGCTCTTGCAGTGTGTTGGTTTTCTCCCTCTGAGTTCACCTGGATTCTTCCTGTTGAGTTGTAAACTCTCCAGGTGGAGACAGGGATCCAGTTGAAGTGACAGACTTTGCCACCTTTCCTTGCTGGAACAGAAGGGAACAAACCTGGACCATATTCCAACCTTCTGCTGATGCTCTGAATGCTCTGCTTCTGTCAGCCTGTGTGACCCTCATCCAAAACCACGGCAGTCTGCCTAATCTCAAATCAGATCTGGGGGATCTATCCTCCCAAAACACATCCAAAAATGTGGCTCATGCTCTGGAACTGTTCAAGAGAACCTTGGCAACCCAGTCCTGAATTGTGGTGTGGTGGGTAAGTGACGCTGTTAAAGACCACAGTGACACAGACTCTGACTCAGAAGGCTGACAATGACTTTGTTTATTTCTGGCAATTTCTTCCCTTTTATACCATTCTACAGAGAACAACTCAATTGGTGAAAGAAGGACAAACTTCTTCAATCACATTGGTCAAACCAGAGGGACATCAAGAAGAAGTCCCTTCTAGGGAAAGGAATGTAAACACAGGTTACAGTTAGGAAAACGTGTCTCTTGTTGACAGAAAAATCTCTGGTAAAAGTTTCAGATAAACAAAAACATCTCAGGCACCAACCAGGGCTACAGGTAAGAGCCCAGAAAACTTCCATCCTGCTGACCTGAGGATATTTCCATTTGACACAGAGCTTTATAGCGTGTTCCCATCCCATCTCACCCTGCATCCATCCTCCAGGACACCCTGTGTTTGCTGTCAGCGAAGGGACAGCAGAGATATGTGCTGAAAGAAAGGCACGAATTTGTTCACTGATTGTACCACAGCACTGCTGGATATTTCATCTCCTTGCATCCAGGGTCAGTGGCAACAAACAATCAAATCATGCAGCAATAAATCCCCAAAAGGAGAGAGAAGGGGCACAGGCAACTGCAGCAGCTCGTCCTGAGAAGTACTGGAAATGAAAAGGAGGGTGATGGGTGGGGTTGGCAGATTCAACTTGGTTAAAAAAAAAAAAAATCTCTGTGCAGGCTCAGTCCATGAAGGGGAAGTGTGGCTGGAGTCTGGGCCTGGCTGATGGCAGTGTCCCCGTGCCCTCCTCCCTCTGGTCACTTAACCTCTGATTCCTTATCTGGAAAGGAGAAATTACCTCTTATTTATGTACCTCTCAGCAGGGTCAATGAGATTGATTCCCTGTGGGGCTTTTTTGAAGCACTTTGCAGGCAAATGTTATCAAATCCCACTTCAAGTCTGTTGCTTCCCTGTAGTTCTCCTCACAGTGAAGAAATCTGATTTTCAGTCCTAGTTTGGGAGGGGTTTTCAGTGCAGCCTCAGGTGTTCCTTTCAGAGTCTCAGTTTCCTCATCCTTTTGGGCAGCCCTGAGAGCAAAGGAGCCAATTACATCCCACTCAACAAATTTTGGCTGCACAGGATATTCAGGGTAAGGGCACCGGAATACTGAGTCTCTAATTAGAAATTTTTGCACATCAGAACCCCCCTCAAGACTCATTAACAGACTTTTTTCCTCAAGTGGGATACGTCATCAACAACTCCTGCTCAAGCATCCCTGGGGAAAAATGCCATAAACATTTCCCCTCCTGGCTGCTAACCCTTCCCTCTTCCCTCCCAGTCAGGAATCCCAGGGGATTCCCAGTGCAGGGCTGAATCCAGGGATGTGGGAGCTGCTGGAAGGTGTGGAGGATGCAGCTGGGCTGTGCTGAGGTGGAGTAGAATGGGGCTGGGAGCCAGATTTGTGGGCAGAGCCACGCTGCTCCCTCCTCCTCCTCCAGTTTAAACCATCAAGAGGAGCTGTGGTGGACTGGGAGAGAGCTGAAATCTGCACAAAGGGTTACAGCATCTAATTTTTTTTGTCTGTCCCAAGCACAGCTGCCTTATTTTGGGATTTTCCCTCCAAAGGCTGATGCAGCTCCTCTCCTCCAGACCCCCATTTTCCACCATCCACAGCTCCCACCACCTGAGGAGATCCAGGGACAGCTCCCCATCCATCTTTTCCCAACGGGGCTGCGCTGTCTGTGCCGAGGGCAGCATGCCAGGGCTCGGGAATCGATTTCAACAGCTCTGCTGTTGTCCTAACCTTACACCGAGAAACTCGAGTCCTCCGAGAGGCAGAGAGAGGCAGACAGACCCACAGACGGCTGCAGGAGAGACGGGGGGAGGATTGATTGGCTTCTGCTCCGAGGAGAGGAGCTGATACAGAGCAGGTCACTGGAGCTTTCCATCTCTGTATCTTTACCCCGATCTTGTCCCCCCCCTCTGCTCTCCCTTTCCCAGCTCTGCTCCCTCCTGGGCTCTGCTCAGGCCTCTTTAGGCGGTGATGAATCATTTACTTGGTGTAAATTGAAAGTGTGGCTCTGCGGAGGGAGCGGGGCTGGACCAGGCTGCCAAGCTGCAGGTCCTGCAGTGTCACCAGCTGCAAGGTCACAGCAATGTCACCAGCCCTCCAGGACGGGGGCTGAGAGCAGAGCCAAGCTTTCTGCAACCCTGAAACGAGTTCAGCAGCTTCCATCCTGTGCCAGATGCAGCACTGTCCAAAGATGCCACCCAAATCTGGCCACTCTTCCAATCCCCTGGCACCTCACTCCTGTCTCACCCATAGCCAAGCTGTAGCCACCTCCCTTCCTTCTTTCCCAGCAACAGTTCAAGCTCTTTATCCCCAGAGGAGGGATAAACCCTTCAGCTACTGAGAGAGCCCTCTCTAATTCTAGATTGGATATTTGGAAAGAATTCTTCCCTGTGAGGGTGGAGAGGCCCTGAGGGTGCCCAGAGAAGCTGTGGCTGCCCCTGGATCCCCTGGAAGTGTCCAAGGCCAGGTTGGATGGGGCTTGGAGCAGCCTGGGACAGTGGAAGGTGTCCCTGCCATAGGCAGGGAGTGGAATTGGATGATTTTTGAGGGTCCCTTCCAACCAAACCATTCTACTCTTCCATGTGGATTCACTGGTTCATCTGCATGTGGGCAGCACTCAGGTTTTCAGCCCTGCACAGCATCCCTGGGTTGTGTTTAACACCCCAGCTGCCACAAGGATGGGAATTTGGGGCAGAAAAGCAGTGTCCCTATAGAGAAGAGCAACACTTTATTACAGGGAAATCCCCTGCTGGGTTCCAGGGGACCTGTCCCAGGCTCTGCTGTGGTAGTGTCACTCCTAGATTTTGGCTTTGCTGCCTCATTTCATCCCATGCAACATCCATCTAATTCCAAGAGGAATAGCTGAACACACACAAGCTGTCCTTAAGGAGGATGCACCCCCAGGCACCAGCCTCCTTCTGCTCTGGAATGTGCCCTTGCAGGTCTGGGGACTCCTTGGCTGACAGGTCATTAATTGCAATCAGAGAGGGAAACAGTCCCATTTTCTGGGAGAACTTGTGATAGTTCATGTATTTCAAAACTTTTTTTTTTATTTTTTTTTTTACCTTCAGCTAGCAGTGGCCAATTTTTTTTTAAATAATAAATGTTCTTGAAAGCTGTTCTGGAAGGGGCTGATTCCATTTAGTAATTGGAGAATGATTCATTTAAGACTTCGGAAGGCTTCATTTTGGGGTTTGATTTCAGTTTTTACCAAGTTGCTTGAGATTTCAAAATAAGAAGTCATTCTGAAAGGAAGCATTAGTTTTTTATTATTATTATTTTTATTTTTTCCATTAGAATGAAACATTTGGGCATCTGTGATTTCTTTCTCCCCCAGAAGTCTTTACCAGCCCTGGAAACTGAGCAAAGCAGCCAACAAGTGCTGCTGGTTTAGAGGAACTGACATTTGCTGCGGAGGGAAGAGGGATTGTTGAAGCATCTCCAGTCTGTCCTGCTTGGAGATATCGGAGCCAGGAGCTGGCTCTGCTCCCTGCACTCCTCTGCTCAGCTCTGAGGGGCTGCTCATGTCCTCTGTGTGTCCTTCTGGCACCCAGAGCCTCCCCAAGGCACCCAGCTGGCTCTGTTGGCTTTGCAGAGCACATGCCAGCAGATCCCGCTGCTCCTGGACCTTGGGAAGAGGATCCAGTGGCCTCCTGAAGGCAACCTCACCTCATGGAAGAAGCAGTGACATAAGATTCTCACATCTGGGTCACGCCAGTCACCTTCCTGAATCCCTTTGGCTCTGGGTTAGTCAAGGGATGGCCAAAATCTCCCACACACAATTCCTCAGCTGGAGCTGGTCTGGATTAACTGGATCCCTGCTCTTGTGAGACACCTCAGAAGCCACAGGAGAATTTTTTTGGTTTGCCAAGCAAAAAAATAAACCAGCCCTGTTCAGAGGGGTTTGATGCCATTCTCTGGCAGCAGACACCCACCCCAGTGTCTGGGGAGTGGTCCTCCACATCCTCCTGTGTCACACACAACACAAAGAAATGACACCCACTCGCTGAGATGTCCAAGGCAGAAAAGAGAGCAGTTTATTTACAAACTTCGACATTTATAGAATTCCAGTAGTGACCATGGATTGGAGGAAGAAAATCTTCCTCTTCAACCACACTGGGCAACCCAACAGTCCATCAGCAGTCTCCTCCTTATGAGAAGAGTGTAAATGTGGTTACACCATTACAATAACAAGAAAGTTGTTGATGTAAAATCATGTTTGACTCCATTGCAAAAGATAAACACAGAAGGCTGAAATAGAACTTTAGAAAAACTTCTTAAAGAGACAGAGGAGAACAGCAAAAACCCAGACAACACTCCTGCTCCCCACCTCTTCCCACCCGCCACAGCCACTTGGGTGGACAGCTCATACACCCTGAAACCACAGCTCTCCTTTCTAACACGATATGAAGGGGAAAAAAAAGGCCTTTAAACAAGCTGTTTGCTAGTGATCACTGTGGAGAGGGAGGGAGGTTTGTTATCCACACTCAGACTCCCTGCCAGACCAGGAGAAAAAAAAGGGAAAAGTTCCAGAGTGCAGCTCGAGGTGTCTGGGCTCAGCAGGTAACCTGATGCGCTGCCTCTGGCAGAGCTCATTGATCGTCCCTGGCTTTCACTTTCTTGGTCAAAGTCTTCTGAACCACCAGAGAGTCTCAGGTAACCCCAGCTGCCTACACAGGCTGCAATAAGACCCCTCTTGAAGGGTCTTTTTCTTGTTTGACTTTCTGCTGTCTGAAAGCCTGTGACTCTTTCAGGCTGAGGGGTTTTGTTCTTTCTCTTTCCCTTTTTTACCTCCTTGGTTTTTTTTTTGCTTCCCAGTCTTTTCCCCCAGTGCTGTTTCCAGAAGGGGCTGTGTGGGTCAGGCTTCAGGGACCCACAGGGGCAGGAGGTTGGAATATCACACCCACTCCTGGGCCACTCTGAGCTTGAACAGTGAGAAAAGAGGGATTTCCTGACTCTTGCAGGGGTCTGTGACCCTGTAAACCCTCAGCTGTCCCTGCCTTGTACTGATGCTTTGGGAAGGCTGACCTGAAACAGAGGCTGGACAGAGCTAGAGAATAAAGCAGATATTTATTGAAAGGCTTCCAGGACCCACCCTGGGCATTACAGGAGCCTGACCAAGGCTGCACCCAGGGTGGGTTAGGAATGGCCACACAAAAATGGCTGCTCCATCACGAGATTGTACATTTTTATAAGTTTTGGTCCATTTGCAAATTGGGGTTTAATTGTCCAATCACAGCTTCAGGGTGTGAGATCCCATCCTTCTTGCTCCTCCCTTCAGCCACCCTTGTTTGTGCTTTTTGGGCTGAAAGTTGTCCTTGGTCCTCAGCAGGAAAAGGATTTGTTTTGTCTGCTTGTTCTGTGAAGAGAGCTGAGTGACACTGAATGTGAGGCTCAGAACTGCACCCCTGGGCAGCACAGAATCTCTAAGGCATCAGTTCTCCCCATGCTGTTTTGCCCCAAGGTGCCAACTGGAGTCCCTCCAATCAGGCAGCAGTTTGGAGGTGCTCTGCACTTGCCTGGAATGATGAAAAACTCATAGAATCAGTGAATATCCTCAACTGGAAAGGACCCATATTGATCATCAAGGTCCAGCTCCTGGCCCTGCACAGAACAGCCCCAAAAATCACACCAGATGCCTGAGAGAGTTGTCCAAAACTCTTCTTGAGCTCTGGCAGGGTTGTTGCCATCACCACATTCCTGGGGAGCTTGTTGCAGTGCCTGACCACTCTCTGGGTCTCACAATCATGGCTGGAGCCATTTTATAGGAAAATCTTTCTCTATCCTTTCCTGCCTTAACGTTGTCCTGCCATGGGGCAGCTCTGGAAGCCTTCAGGCACCTAGGAAAACTTGTCAGAGGTACCTGATAATTGTCCTAGTCGTCCTGAGGAAGGAGCAGCCACATGGAGAACATGGTTTCCAGCTCAAATCCTGCTTCTCCTTGGAAATCTGTGCCTATCTGGGCTGTCCCCCCCACAATCAGAGGCGAGGCTCAGAGCTACCTCAGTTGTTAAGTTCAACACCCTGGTGTGTCTGAGGTATTTGTGGACATTTCTCACTGCAAAGGAGATTTCCTATTCTGTGCTGCTGCATAATGGGAACAAAAACCATAAATGCTGGGAAGGAAAGAAATCCCAGGAAAATCTGAAGCCCTTCATTTGGTTTGAAAGCCTTCAATCATTTGTTTGGCAGTCAGAGGTGGCAAAGGCAGGAGTGAATGAGCTCTCAGGGTGTCTTGGTTTGACTCCTCCCTGGTCACAGCTGGCCTGAGAACCCCTTCCACCTGACAGCAAGGGAAAGTGGAGTCATTTTCCCCAAATTGGCCTTGGCATGGAGCAATTCCCACTTCTTCCCAGGCAGTTATGGAAACTGGAGCTTCAGAGGGAAGCGCAGCAGGGGGGGATCAAAGCATCCTGCCCGGAGCCCAGGGAATCTCTAATCTGCCTGCTGAGGTACAGCTTAAGTACCCATCCTTTCACACCTTTGCAGCCCAGGAAATAGCCCCAAATGTGACAGCTCTGCAATGGCCTTTTGAAATGAGATCGGGGCTCTTAGCCCAGGGAGGAGGAGGAAATTCTCAGGACTGGGAGCGTGGCTATTGATGGTGATAAAGCCCTGAGTGAATCAGAGGCTCCTGGGAATCCTGTTTCCCTAGAGATAACATTGAATAAACCCCTCTGAAGCAGCCCTCTGAGCAGATCCCCAGCCCTGGAGAACCGACCCGTGGGTGCATTCATTCCCTAAATGCCACCGTGTCCCCTTTGGGAGCACTTTTCCTGCTCTGGTGAGCCGAGCAGTGCAGGGCAGAGCTGTGCCCTTCACAGGTTGATTATCTCACTGGCTGTACCTGCCTGAGGCAACTCAGGGACAGCACTGGGCACTGTGGGCCATGAGAGGCAGGCGTGTGGTAAATGTGTTTTGATAACAACCTTTCCTTTGATTAGCTTATTTTGCTAGAGGGCAGTGGGGAAGGGTGGGAAGATAATTAGTTTGTGCAGTGGGTTCCAGCAGAAGCTCTCTCCTCGTGCAGCCCTGTGAGTTTGGTGTCCTACTTGGGATTTGTCTCCGTCACAGGAGCGTTGGCAGCTCAGGTTCGGCGTTGCAGAATTCAGGGGAAGGCCTCTGGGTGAAATATCTACATAGCCCACAGGAGACACCTAGGGAGGGAACAGGGATGGGGGAAAGCAGCATGGCCACCCTGAGCAGCCCTAAGAACCTTAAAAATCAGATGTGCACTGGAGCTGAGGTGCAAAGTTACAGGGGACTGTCACACGGAACGAGTATTCCCTGACTTGAATTGCAACACGGATGTTGACAGAGCCAGCAGGGAGATTCAGACCTCAAGAAGCAGCCAAATAAGGAATAATTCAGGTGTTTAAACACAGATATATCAAGAATATAGGGAGACTTTGAATTAGAGGTGGTTTTATTTACACAAGGGATTCGATTCAGTTTGAATCCCTGCTGTGCTGAACCTGGGGAACCTCAGGTGTGAGATGTTCACCTGGGGCTGAGAAAGAGCCTACATTTCTTCTGGAGGATAAGATGGGATCCTAAGGACATCTCAAGTGGCTTTAGAGCTCTGTATGTTGGCAACAAAATACGGACAAAATTCCATGGGTTTTGCCATGTGACCACTTTCACTCCTCCCATGAATTTTAAAGCCTTGCAACGCCCTAATTTGCAATGAAGCAGGGCTAGGCTTTGCTGCAGGGTTGTGGCTCTCACAGGTGAGTGTCAGGGAATATGGATGGTTCAGGGAGCTGTCTCAGTCGCTGGGCTGTTTGTAGGGAATTTCTCTCTTTTAGGGAATCTGTCTTGCTGTCAGGTGCTCCCCGGTGCCTCTGCAGCCAATGAGCTGCCAATGAGGGAAAATGGCACATGAAACGAGCCCTCCCCAGGGTGGGGAAACATCGGCCTTGTGCTGCCACTGCTGCTTCTGTGACATTTCATCAGACTCCACCTGTGACAGGGCTCAGAAGGGAATGGAGCGGGGTGGGGAGGAGATCGGAGAGAAATTCCTCCCAAAGAAAAGCACAGCAAACCTTTAAAGTGTGTCTTCATCCAGCCTCAGTCTCTCCATGGATCTGCACACACTCCTGATCATAAATTCAGGCCATCAGAGAATCATTTGTGTGGGAAGGACCCTTCAAAATTCATCCCATTCCACCCCTTGCCCTGGGCAGGGACACCTTCCACCATCCCAGGTTGCTCCAATCCTTATCCAACCTGGCCTTGGACACTTCCAGGGATCCAGGGGCAGACACAGCTTATCTGGGCAACTTGTGCCAAGGCCTCCTCACCCTCACAGCCAGGAATTCCTTCCCAATATCTTCTGTTGCACATTCCCACATTCAGTGACCTGCCACCCAATCTCTCTTTGTGCCACCACGACAGCCCCTGACTCTCCCTATTGCTTCCACATCCCCCTGCACTCCATCCCCCAAGCAGAGGTGCAGAGTTAAATGCTTCCCCCTTGACTTCTGTACCAGGGAGATTTTTTTTTTTTTAAATTTATTTAATTTTTTAAAAATAATCTTTGCATACTTCTGGATACAAGAATTGGGTACTTTGGGAATCGTCTCCACAGGGCAATGGTCACAGCCTGAAGCCTGCCAGAGTCCAGGAAGAGTTTGGGCAACACTCTCAGGCACAGGGAGGGATTTTTGGGGTGTTCTGTGCAGGGCCAGGAGTTGGGCTGGATGATCCTTGTGGGTCCCTTCCAACTCAGGATTCCCTTCCAAGCAGAACTGTTGTCCTGGAGGGAGCTTCTGGGAGTTCACAGGAGCTTCTGAGATTAAAGCTGATTCTCTCATCCTGCTGTGGGGCTTTATTTTGTGGGGGATCCTCCTTACAGTCTTTTCTTCCTAACCCCCAGCAAGATCTGCATTTCTTTTGCTTGGTGAGTGGCTCTGAGCAACTCATTGTCCTGTTTTCTTGAACATCTTCTCTTCCATCCTTTTCCACTTCAGACATGGATGCGAGAAACCAGGATGTTCCAAGAAAACACGTTTTCTTGCCATCCTCTGCAGGGAAGGCCAAATTCCCAGTGAAGAACAGAGGTCTTGGCTGTGAATTTCTCCTGACACTGGCAATGGGTTTCCTTGTGTGCTGTAGGGACAAGGGGCAGCCCCACAGCAAACAGCTTGGCTGTGTCTTGCAAGAAAGCATCCACCAGACCCTGGTAATGGAAGGAAGAGCAGGTTTCTTTTCATTGCCCTCCAACATTTTTTTCCCTGCCTAGGAAGTTACAATTAGCACGTCTTTTTGTTGGTTGTCTTGTGGCCAAAAGAAAAAAAAATTAAGAGAAAGCTGAGGAAAAGTTGAGACAAATATTCTGAGGAGCAAGAGAAATGCTGAAAGCTCTGCTGGGACAGAGTGGAGGAGCTGGAGGATGATTCTGCCTAACCTGGATAAAGGGATTTGAGAGGCCAGGGAAGTGGGAATTGCTGTGGGCTGAAGGACTGAGTCACTGCTGTAAGACAAGGTCTGGCACTGCTTCTGGCTGGAGAAAACACGTCCTGGGCCCCTTGGTACATTCAGAAAGGAACGTCAGCATGATCCACTGGTTACAGGATTTTCCTTAGGCAAGAGAGAGCAGAATTAATTTCCTTGCTCCTCCTTGCATGATTTTGGACAAATTCCTTAGGATGGGATTTATCTCACCTGCTCCTTGGTTTCCTGCCTCTGCAGACAGGGAAGACAAGGACTTTTTCTGAACACATTCCTCCTAACACTGAGGTGTTGAAGGCAGTGGAATTAACTGCCCTCTGGATGTGCCAGTTTCTTTTAGTAGCTACTGAGGAACCCTTAAATGACTGTATCAAACAATCCCTGACATAAAATGACTCCACTCCTTAACTTCCCCATGTTTTAGCCCCTTGTCTGTAGGACAGGAGTAACAGTTCCTCACCTCATGAGTGGGTGTGAGATCCTAAGGCTTAAAGTATTTTGGACAACGGGTGGATTGAAGTCCTGTAGGGAGCTGGATGCGATGACTGCAGTAAAAAAAATTAAATAAATATATATATAAATATTATATATATATATAAAATCATGTATAAAGCATATATAAAGCACAAAAATAATAATTTCATCTCACAAGTGGCTGAGTAGGTTTTGAGTTTAATTAGAGCAGAAGGAGGCTTGGCAGACATGACAAGGTGCAGACACACCTGCAGTTCCTTGATTATCCCTTCTGTTAGAGCAGGGGTGGCACCAGAAGGGTTAAGGCAGACAGGGATGAAGCAAACACTCCCCAAGCCTTGCTTCTCCCTCCCATATCTCATTCCCAATGCCTCCTGCCCCTCTGCCCCAGGCACTGGAGGAGATCTACATTTTAATTGAGACATGTGAGGAAAATCATCTCAACCTAACTCAATCTAACTTCCCATGCCTGGAAGGCTTCTCCCTTGGTAGCTTGGTGCATATTTTGGGGTGAGGGTGGGTTAGAGCCACATCCAACATGACCTTGGGCGTTCCCAGGGATCCAGGGGCAGCCACAGCTTCTCTGGGCAGGAATTGTAAAAAAATCCTCATTGTAAAAAAAAAAATCCTCATTGTAAAAAAATCCTCATTGTAAAAAAAAAACCTCATTGTAAAAAAATCCTTTCTTATCTCTCATCTAAATTGACCCTCCTTCAGTTTAAAACCAGTATTAATGAGGCCCCTGGATTAATGGGGCCCCTTGTATTAATGAGTCCCCTTTATTAAGGAAAGCCCACTCTCAAGGCTCAGAGCTGAGGTGAGGAGATGACCACAACAAAACCAAACTCCTTTTATCTTTCAGACCCAAACCCTCCCCACAAAGAGGCTTTGTCTGCAGGTTTTCTGAGGGACAGGAGCCCCCCAGAGCTGTTCATCCCTGTGGCTCCCCAGGAGCTGGGAACAGGCAGCCAGACACATCCTGCCCCCAACAGCAGTTTGGAAGGGGTGCCAGCCAGCCCTGCCAGGGAGCACTGGGTTGTTTTGTGCAGGAGAGGAGGACAGGATTTCAGTTCAGACAACACTTGCCTGCTTTGTCTGATCCCAGTCTCTCCGAGCTTGCCTGGCCTGATAAGGTGTTATCAGAGCAGGGCATCTCTGAGATGTGGCAGGGCCAGAGGTGACTTTTCTGCAGGTGGCCCTGGCCCTTTTCCACCCAGCACCTCTGAAGAGGCAGCCAGTTAATAACAGCAGGAGGAGGATGTTGGGATGCCAGCCAAGAGCTTTAGCTCTGTGCTTTTCTCAGGGAGAAGAAGAGAAAGTGCAAACATGGGTACAAGCAAATCAACCTGATCCTTTCCTCATCCTCACCCAGCTCCAGCCCTGCAAACGAGCCCACAAAAAACTTTCAGTGTATGATTAGCCAAGAAAGCAGAAATGATTTTTCCATCTTGAGGCTATTGCCTCGAAAAAATTTATTTCCAGGAATGGTTCTGAATTTTGCAGTATCTCTGGGGAGAGTCTCAGTGTACCTGGGCATGACAGTGGCTTTCTGTGGGGTGGGGAGTTAATTTTTACCAGAATTGTAGGGCAACAGTAAATCTTTGTTCTCTGTTCCCCTCTCTGCTTTTAAGGACTGTCCTGGTTTAGGGCAAAATTTGGGAGGAAAAGAAAAAAATCCTGACCTGAAGAATTCCCTCCTGGCTTTATTTGGTAGAAGATCATAGAATTACAGAATCCTAGGATGGTTTGGGTGGAAAGGGACCTTAAATATCATCCAGTGCCACCCCCTGCCATGGACAGGGACACCTTCCACTGTCCCAGGGTGCTCCAAGCCACATCCAGCCCAGCCTTGGGCACTTCCAGGGATGTGGCATCTGGATTAGCATCAGGAAGGGCTGATGAGAAAGGGAGGAGAGTGGACCCACAGCATAAACTCATCTGTCCAATTGACAAAATATCATTTGATGGCCTCTTGAGCTGTTGAGGAGCACATCAGTCCCGTTATTGAGTGTTATACTTAATCTGCTATTGATTGGGGTGAGCTGGAGAGGACAGCCTTCCCCACTTCTACCCATTCCCAAATTAAAAAATAAGAGGAGAAGTAAATGCTTTGACTTTTTCATTCTGCCTGGATGTTTAGGGAATTTACTGCTAATAAAAAAAAAAACCAAAAACAAACACCAAACAAAAATCCCAACCCTTAAGCGTGAAAACATGAGTAGAATGAATTATAACCAAATCAATTAATACTAACAGCATCTATTAAATATTGCACTCTGGAGCTTTGCAGGAGTACATTGCTGCTCTGATATGATCATGACATCATTAACATAATATAAAGAATCAAAAAATCAATAGCTTGCTGGAGCCCAAAATTAAGGCCAAGCAGTGTTATAGCATATCTTTAAACATCTGAAATAGCAACTTGTCTCTGTCATGTACAACCCATTTGCAGATGAAACATCTCTCCCAAAGTGGATGGGAATTTGTTGGCCTGCCTGTCACTCCTGCAGCTGCCCCTTTGGGACACTTGGCATGAAGTGATCTCACATTTTCCAACAGCCTGGGCACAAAAGGAGCAGGAGAACTGATCGGGGTTACATTGGCAGAACCCTGGAGCCAAAACATCTGCTCAGGGTTACATTGGCCTGGAGGGGTCCAGAGCAGGCCCAGGGTCACTGCACTGCTGGACAGACTGACAGACCTTTGTAGGGTGGGAACATGGACTAAGTGTCTTCTCCTGCTGACTTGGTTTGTGCATTTTACAGTGGAAATGTTGGGGAGGTTCTTTTCCCTGGCTTACCAGGTTGTGACACTTCAACTCTTCTGTTTGCAGTGGGAAAAAAAAAACAAATCATGAACAGAGATAGGAGAGGCTTTCAGGTGGGCTGGAAGAGGTGTTTGGGCAAGAAGAGACCAACATAGCTCTGCCATAGTCATGAAATGGTTTGGGTTGGAAAGGTCTTCAAAGACCATCTCATTCCACCCCCTGCCATGGGCAGGGAAACCTTCTGCTATCCCAGGTTGCTCCAATCCCCATCCAGCCTAGCCTTAGACACTTCCAGGGATCCAGGGGCAGTCACAGCCTCTCTGGGCACCCTGTGCCCTAACCCTAACTCTCCCCAGCCTCACAATAAATAATTTTTTTCCTAATATCCAACCTAAATCTGCCCTCTGCCAGTTTGAAGCCATTAGCTGGTGGCAGGAGAACATCTCTGTGTGTTTCTGAGGACAAATCAGACAGTGGGAGGAATCCTGTGGTGCTGGGCCACATAACATACATTTACAGCAGGAATTAAAACAACTCCATGGAATTTTATTAGGCACTGGAAGACAATTCCTAATTCTGCAAATTTATTAGGATGGAGTCTGGCTTGGGCCATCTCTCCTTCAAACAATTCCTGGACGTGTTTGGGAATTAGATGGGTCAGGGAGGGTTTCCACAAGGTGTTTTGGAAGTTAATAGAGTTCAGTAGCGTGGCTGTGATCAGACCATGTCATTTGGCCCTGGGATTGGGGAATATTTCCTGCTATTGTTCAATGCACTAATGGGATGCTGCCACAGCTCCCAGTTGCAGGGGGACAGTAGGAGGAAAATCCTGGAGGAAAGGCACAAGCTGTTGAGATAACAGGCTAAAAAAAAAAAATCAGCGTTTTTATGGAGGCATTTTCTCAAATGCAAAGCCAGGAACAGAGAAAATGTTTCAGTGCATTAGCTAAGAAAACAGAGTAGGAAAAGTTTGGGAGGAATAAGGAAACCTCTTCAAAGAGTGGGAACTGACAGAGGAAGGAAGATATTTGTTGCCAGTTAAATAAAAATTAGCCAAGGAGGAGGTTTTTAAGGTTGAAACTCATTGTCTAAAGGTGAAGTCATAACATGCCTTTATCCTTGGAAGGCGATTGAAACTTGATAAAATTCAGGTTAAAGCATCAAAAATCAATCCCAATGAATGTCCCTTGTAATCGAGGCACATGGAGAATAGGCAATCAGACAGAATTAAATGTATACTTGCTCCTGTGCACAGTCTGCTTTAAATGAAGATGCTAATGGGATACACAGCCTGAAACCTCGATAAAGGGAAGCTCATTTATGGCATGAATCACCCAAGAACAATAGAGGAGGCCAAAATGATAAAGGGAGGCCTTTCATGTTAAAGAAAATGTAAAATCAAAGGAAGGAAATAAGGTCAATGTGTGCACAAGTGACAAGGTGTCCCCAGGGAAGGGCACGGTGTTAGGGCTGGCTTATTGACCACTTGAAGGCAGTGACAGTGACAGTGACAGGCTGAGAGAAATGCAGAAGGTTGGGAGGGCAGGGGATGTGGTAATGAGAGACTTCAAGTGGCCTCGTGTGCACCGAGCAAATGTCACAACACCCGGAGCTCCTACCTGTAAACCCAGGAGAAGAGACACAAACCTGGATTTATTCTTGATTTACTCCCAGGATGTGCTGCAGGACACGGATATTCAGTGCATTGCTCTGAAAGAGCGACCACGTGGTGCTCAAATTCAGTGTCCTGTAGAGGCAGAATACAATAAATAAGTAAAAATTACTGTGGAGTTCAACTTCAAAGGGGAAACAACATGAAACCGAGCAGCTTGTTAAAAGGAGCTGATAGTGTAAAAAAAAAAAAAAAGGTGCAGTGCCTCACAGTATCCTGCATAAAAACATCATGTAAGAGGCTTGTGAAGTTATAAAACCTATGAAAAAACACCTAAAGATAGTAAAAGTGAATGAAAAAAAAGAATCAAAATACCTACTTAAATGGCAAAGTCAAGAGACATTATTTAAAATTAGACGTTGTACTCAATGGAAGAAAAAAAAAAAAAAAAAAAAAAGAATAAAAAGATCACTAACTCTGGGGTGTGAATTGCAAAACAATCATCAGGCAGCCCACATAGGAAACACATTGCTAACCTCATAAAAATAACTGATTAAAATTTAACGAGTTCCCCCGGAAGTTTACTTTCCAAAGGGCACAAGCTGTGTGAAGCGAGTGGCTGCTGCTGAGGGCTCAGCAAAAAATACTTTTACAGCATAAAAGGGATGTTCACTGCAAGATCTTGGGAAACTCTGGTCTGAAACTGCCACGTTGTTAAATCTGCTCTACACCTCATTGCCTATTCTGGTTTTGATCAAAGAATGGAAGGTGGAAAACATATATATGTTTGTTTGTTTGTTTTAAATTAAACTCCTGGAAGGTCCAAGAGCTGGAATTAGAAACCATGAAATTTGAATCCAGGCTGTTGGTGCCCCAACCCTAGAAGTGTTCCAGGCCAAGTTGGATGGGGTTTGGAGCAACCTGGGATAGTGGAAGGTGCCCGTGGTAGAGGGATTGGAGTTAGATCATCTTTAAGATCCCTTCCAAGCAGAGGGATTGGAGTTAGATCATCTTTAACATCCCTTCCAAGCCAACATTCTGGGATTCTATGATCTATGGAATTTATTTTTTCTTTCCCATTAATTTGGTTGAGCCATGATTAAGAATAGATGAATAAAAAAAGCACATGACACGCTGGGGGAGGGCGGTGGGTGTCACGAGTCAATTATTGTTCTTTAAATAAATCAAAGTCCATGTGACAGGGATGATGTGGTTAATACAAAGGAATTTATACTTTTCCCATAGCCAGGAACCTCAACAATGCTGTCATGGGACAGGAAGATGAGTCCTCTGATAGATCAGCAACCAGTTCAAAGGTGGGAAATAAAGACCATGAATAAAGGGTTGTGATGGAGAGAGGGGGTATCTGGGAGGGCCCCATGGGAATGTCTGCTGAGGGTGTTTGGTGTATTTATAAATGAGCTAAAAATGGGTGAAGACTGAAGTAGAAAAGGTAATTGGGGCTAGAGAGAGTTTTTCAGGATTGTCAGAGGTACACAAGGAGAGATTGAGTGACTTGGCAATTTTCATCTTAAAAAGAGAGATGACTGAGAGGGCCACAATAGATCCAGACAATCAGGAGTGCAGTGAAGAAAGCCAAGAGGGGATGATTACTGCCCATTTCTCATAACACGAGATCTGGGGAGCTTTATATGAGATTATCAGGCGGAATATTAAAACCAAACCGAAGAAAGGACATTTTCATACAGCGTATCATTCATCTGCGCAGCGCTGAGAGGCACATTATGGAGGCCAGCAACACAACTGGCTGGAAAGCAATTAGACAAATTAATGAAAGAAAGATCTGTTGAGAGCTCTTCAATACAATGACATCAGTGCAGGCTCCAGGGCAAGCAGTCCCTTGCCAGTGCTGGCTGGAAGCTGGGAGCCTAAACCAGGAGAATTTTCACTTTATTATCTTTGTTTTGTCTTTTTTTTTTTTTTTTTTTTTTTTCCTGCCACTGGAGTCGGAGAATGAATGAAAGGCTCTGTGGATGTTTGGGCTGAGCTGTTGCAGCCCTTTCTGCATTTTCAAGAGCCTCTCAACCATCATTTTGCACATGAAAACCCCCTGATCTGTGTCCTTGCTAGTCCAGCCCCCAGCACTGACCCAGAGCCTGATGAGCACCTTGGCTATGCCCATCCAGCCCTTTGCAGACATGGAGCCACCAAACTGCTCTTCCCCCTGCCCAACACTCCTTGGAGGTGGCCCTGGTTCTGTTCTTGGCAGGATTGGCTGCTCTGGCTCTTTTGGGGTGGCATTTGGCCATTTCCCTGTGCTGCCTACAGCAGGGGCTTCTCTCCCATTCAAGCCACCCCGTGGTCCTGCTCCCAAACTCCCTCTCACCAGCTGTGGATTTCGTTGGCTCACAGTCCACACTGAATTGTGTTTGATTAGCTCAGTAAATCCAGGAAGGGGAAGCCAAGATTGTCGCAGAAGCCTTTCAGCAGCAGCAGCGGGGAGTCCAAATCCCCATTAAAATGTGTGCTTGGCTCATCTCGACTCTCATTTTTGCTGTCTCCCTCCATCCCCTCCTTTGTTTTCCTGCCTTTGATTGCAGTTGGTGAAGTTGGGATCAGTGCTGTCATGCTGGGTTTATTATGAAGTGGCCTTTTCCCTGCAGACCAGGCATTAGGATTCCTGGTTTCCATCTAATACTTGAAGTTCGATGGGCAAGTGATGTTTCTCCTGTGGATCTCAGGTTCTACATCCTGAAAAAATAATAATAATAACAAAAACAAAGAAAAAAAAAAAAAGGTGACTCAAAAGTTTTGCTCCCCCCACCCCCCAGCATACAGGGAGGACATGTGCTGGATTTATGGATTTCCTTTGGATGTGTGATGGGGGAGGCTTTAAGGATGGATTTTGAAAGACAACTTTATCCGCTCATCTAAACGATTCCAGCGCGAGGTGTGTCAATGTCACAGCCACCAGCTGGTCTAAAATTCAACCTGCCAGTCACTGTGACAAGGTCGTGAGAGATAGGAAGGTGGAGAAATCCCTGAGCTGAGCTGCAAGAAGTCTTCAGGGAATTACTTGTATGGATCTTGCTGGGCCTGAGACTTAATCACGGATTTGAGAAAGCCCTGAATGTGGATGCCTTGGGAGATCTGTGCCCACTGTCAGCTCTGGGATGAGCTGGTGGGCACGTATTCTGGTCAGACTGGGAATAAAGGAAGAGTTATTTTAACAGGATCAGTTTCTTGTGCCAGGGAGGGGTCTGACTTGGTGCTGCTGCTGGCTTCTCTTTCCCAGCCACCTCCTGGGTGCTGAGGATCCCCTTTCCCTGCACGTGGTACTTGCCAAAGATCTGAGGGGGAAGGTAAGGAAAGGAATCTATAAAGCAAACACAAACTGGGATTAAGCTGTGTTTGAAGGGATGGAGGGAAGCTGCCAGGAAAAACAAAACAACCTTGCAGCAGGTTGGAATGATGGAAATAATCATTGACCACCTGAATCCCACAGACCCTCCAAGGGCTAGCACTGAATTTCCTCCTGTGTTACATGAAAAAGATCCTTGGAAGAGTTTCTCAGGATGCATCACGATTCTTGTTCCAGAGGAATTATCAAATATCTTTAGACCTCTCTGAGTCTCTCTCCTGCCTCCACCCAGGTCTATATATGTGTCACTGCAAATTGGCACTGTCATTCCTCAGATGTAAGGATTCCTCCTCTGAATTTTGTTTTCTGGGCCTAGGGAAGGAATTAGGGCTGGAATTAATAGTATGGCCTTGCTGAGCATTCCAGTTGATCCCTGTCCTCCTTGGCCACGCCATGGACAGAAATCTCTAATTCTTTCCTTTAAACACCCATGAAATCAGAGGGAAAAATTCAAGGTTATTACAGAAACAAAAAGTAAAATTTGTACCTCAATTGTACTGTTTGAGACCAGAGAGTGGGATATTCCTGGGTGGGAATAGGGATTTGCTTCTCACAAAGTTCTGGTCCAATTGGTGCTTCCTCAGAGCAGCTCCAGCAAATCACTCCATGGGTGCTGCACATGCTTTAATTAGATATTGAATCACTGACTGGAAATGAGGCCCCACATAAATCTGAGGTCAGCATCTCCCACCTGCTGTGCCTGAGCTGGCTGCTTCAGTGCAGGCAGAAGGTCTGTACCTGCCCCTGACCTTCCTCTAATTATTTGGAATCCATATTATGGACCTTGCTGCACAAGGCAGCCAATGCCAGGTGTTAAATTAATAAGCTGAACCAGGTTTTCTGATCAGTGCTCTGGGCTGTTTGCCATTCCCTTTTCTCCTCAACATCTGACAAAATAACCCAGGGCTTTGGTCAAAAGTATTTTGTGATATTGATAGCACTTTGGAAGTGTTGGGTAAGAAAGAAGAAAAAAAAAATGGGGTAAAACTGATCAAGTCAGGGGAAAAAAGGAACCAGAAAGCTGATGTTGGGGGAGGACAGTGTGTAAAGGTGATCACAAACATCTACTGGAGGTGCAGTGCTGGTGAAGTGAAAATACAAGGAGATAAAGTGCTGGAAAGATTTTAATCCATACTGGCACACATTCAGCCATGGGATGAGCAAGGACAACTCCCCAGCTCCTCCCCATGATTCTGAATTAAAGCCCTGTTTTAGAGCAGGCTGAGGAACATCTCATCATTATGGCCAAAACAGCTAAACCCACATGCTGGAGGCAAACAATTCACAGGCTGGGGGAGGGAACATCAGTGTGGGACAAGGATTCTGCAGAGTGGCTGGTTGGAAGTGAACCTGTCACCTGAGACTGCCACCAGGGAAATCCCTGACATGGGCATTTGTTTGCTTGTGGAGTACTTTTCCTAATAGAGGAGGCAGCAACACATCAATAAAGCATCCAAGGAGGGGCTGGAAAACATCCTGGAGGGGATGCTTGGAAAACACAGAGGGAATGACTCAGGATGGAGGTCCCAGGTGCAGATTTTTGGGGTGAATAACTAAAGAGGGGCCCAAGGAGCTGCGAGAGGCAGAGCTATTGGGCTGGACCTACTGTGTCACTGATTTGCTGATGTTGTGGAGAGATGTTTTGGCTGTGTTTGGGGTTGGAAGGCTCTGGTGTGTTCAGTGTGGTTTTTGGAATGGCTTGGCCACCCCTTCACTATGGAGGAAGGTCCTCTCACCCTGCAGGGTCTCCCATGGGAACTTTTCTTTTGGACTCAATGATCCTTGAGGGTCCCTTCCAGCTCAGGATATTCTGATTTTGTGTTTTTATGCTGCTTCTGGCAGCAACAGTTCAAGGTTGAACAGTTTGAGGCAGAGCATCCTCCTCGTGCACCTTATCCTCTGCTGCACAGAGATTTTTGGCATCAGGACAGGGGGTAGAGGACAAAAATAATTCCCATCCCTGCCCTGAGAAAGTAATAGCTGATTGAGGTCTCTAAAGTTCACAGATATCTCTGTTTCTTGCATTAAGCACCCTCCTTTTAGTCGCTGTGCCTGCTGCAAATGTGTTAAAAACACAAAGATAACAGAATTTCTGCTGGAATGGACAGAGGGGAAGGCTCCCAGACCCAGCTAAAAGGCAGTAGGGAATAAACCAGATCTTCCATCCATCCATCCATCCATCCATCCATCCATCCATCCACCCATCCACCATCACACATGTGTCATAATCCTGACTGCAGGAGACATCTACCTCCAGGTATCCCTCCACTCCTTGCCATCAGAACAGAAATCCATTCAGAGCACAGCGAGAGTTATTGGTGCTTTATGGATGCTCCAATAGATTTCTTATTGCACTTTCCATGCAGTTTGCAAACCCCCCAGCCATCCCAAGGCTGCGTTTGCTTCATCAATTCTCGTGACTGCTGAATGCTGATGCTGTAGAGTTTGGCAGCCTCCATTAGGAATGGTTTTCCCCATGATATTAACAGGCAGCGAAGCTTTGTGCTGATGGATAAAGCCCGGTGTTAAACCTGATTGGAATCAATCAGAGTAATTGTCTGGATGTGTGGTGGTTAATAGGAAACGTCCTGCATATTATTGGCTGGTTTATACGGCACAAGGATTAACTTCTGCTGCCTTTCATGGCTCACATCCCCTCCCGAGCTGCTGGGGGAGGTGATGGATCTGTTGGGAGGCTCATGGAGCCCTGCAGCTCGTATTTGTCCCAGTGATTATCCTGCTTTTCTGTGGCTAGCAACTGGGCAAAGGGCAGTTGCCAGCCTGTTCCTTGAGTGATCCGAGCTCAGGGCTTGGGGAGGCAGCAGGAAGCAGAGAGCACGAGCAAGAGTGGGGCAGAAGGTCTTGAAAGGGTTCCAGGGGCAAAGAGACCAAACAAGGAAGAGCATGGGTTTATCTAGACCCTCTGTCCCAGGACAGACAGCTGGCACTGAACCAATTGGTCAGAGATAGGGGGGGAGGTAGGGTCAAACTACATAGTTACAGGCTTTGGGGTTCCTTTTGGGGTAAATCATTCCCCAGAGGGATACAACAGTCTCTGAGCCTCATGTGTGCCTCAGGCTCACACACTGGCCATTAAACACAAGCCTGAACCCATCCAGGCCAGCCTGGTGCTCCCACAGCTGTGTTTGGGAGGAAATACCCACCAGGATCATGGTGCAGAGGCAGCCTGGGAGGACTGAATGTGAGCAGGCACGGGCTAATCCAGCCAGGGACCACCACAACCACCCTGGGACAGGCTTCAGAGGCAACAAAGACTGTGTGAGATGTCACCCACAGCCCAGGAGGGTCCAGACAGCCTCTGCCTGATGAGACCCTGTGATCAGACACTCTGGAGCTCTGCTAAACCCTCAGTGGCTGCAGGACCGCAGCACCTGACATGGTTACAACATAAACTGGGAGCAGCTTTGTTTTCCAGCATCCTTTTCTTGTGGGAGAGGCTTAAAGCACATTCAGCTTCCTCATGGAAGGATCTTCCCAGTCTCCTGGTAGCTGTGGGTGCAGCATCCTCTGGGCTGGACCTGTGTCCCCAAATTCTATTGAGGTGTTCTTGGATAGGGCAGTGACCCAGTGAGGGCTCAGCTGGCCTCTGGATGTGAGGATTCAGCTTTCTCCCTGCCACAAGGATTGGGCTTTTTCCCCCTCTGTTTTGGAGACTTTATCATTATTAGGGTTGATAAATCCCCACAAAGCACAAGCTCTACTTGCATTTCATGAGTAAGGGGCTGACTCTTGCCTTAATTTAAACTCTGTGCTAGAAACTTCTGAATCCCTGGAAAGAGATCTGTCTTTCCAAAGAGCAGGAGGAAAGGGAGAGCAGGATTTGGCCAGGAGAGGCCAGCTCCCCTCAATGACCAGAGCCCTGGGTGCCACCTGAAGTGCAGCAGGCTGGGATCCAAATGAAAGAGCTTCCTGTGCACTCCTTTCTTCCCTCAGTGAGTCGAATACTATTAACCTTTAAGGCAAAATTGTATTTTGTGCCTCTGGGAAGCAGTAACATTTCACAGAGCTGCACTGGGGGATCAGGTAAACAATTGTTAACTCTCTCCAGCCCCATTTCGAGGCCGTCTCGGGGCATCTGTGTGGGCAAACCCAGCCAGGCTGAGAAGGTCTCTGAGCTCAGGAACCCCTGAGATGGAAGGGTCAGGTGGAGATCCTCCATCCCTGACTCAGCCTGATGTCCCAATTTCATGAGACTATTCAGCTGAACCCACAGTCCTGGCATGGAATCAGAAAATCCCAGAATGGTTTGGGTTGGAAGAGACCTCAAAGACCATTCAGTTCCTACCCCATGCTGTGGGCAGGGACACCTCCCACTAGTCCAGGTTGTGACCAAAAGCTCTTCATTGCTGTTTTGCCATTTCTGAGGTCCACACAGATTTTGGGAAGGAGGTCTGGCTTTTCATGGCTGAGGAGGTGGTTTTTGGGAGTCAGGTCATAAGAAACCATTTATGAACCTGCGCTATCTCTGACAACAGGTGACAAATCTGCTGTTTGTGTCACTGATATTAAATAAAGCCATGCTGGCTTTGAATTAAATATCCAACTGTGCTTAGAAGATGCTTCACCCAACAACTTTGACAGTGCAGAGGCTTTGACCAAGTCCTGTCCTGCCCTTGGACAGTGTGTGGGATCCCAGTCCACCAAAGGCACAGGGACATTTTGTTATCAGGGTGGAACAGGCTGTGAACTCCACCAAGCCTTAGTGTGCTTTGCACGAGAGCTTCTAAACCTATTGGATACTGGGATCCATTCCTGTGGGGAAGAATAAAAAAAAAAAAAACCAAACTACCAAACCCAAAGAGAATTAAAAAGTGAGGCCTTTCCCTTTGAGCCAGTGCTCCCCAGTGGGCCTACCCAACACCAGGCATTGCAGGTTGGGCAGCCAGGGGTGGTGAGGGGGCTCTGAGCCACTCGAGCCTTGGCAGGAGCCACAATCCCAGGACAAAGTCAACACCTTGGGTGGAAAATTAAATCAGTGAAGCAGCAGGAGCCAGAAAGCAAACGCTGCACCGGCAGCAGAGGCGGCTTCCAAATTGAAATGTGTTTGCTGGGGATTGTCCATCGGCTCGGGGAGTTATTATTTCCATTTCTCTAGTTATGAATTAATTTCTAGAGGACTTAATCATCCTCTCCCTTTTTCCCCTCCACAACCCCCTCTTCCCTTCTCCTTCTAATTTTCCACTTGACTGGGGATCCTCTGACAGTGAAAATTCAGGCTTAGAGGAGGTCCACGCAAGCTGCTCCATTAGGCTGGATAATCTCATTGGAACCAGTGGCTTGAATAATAACACCTTCACCTCCTGCACAGCACCTGATTCCAATGGCACTTAACACCCCAGGCTGGAGGGATGGATAACAGGAGAAGGGGAAGGGGCAGGGGTGGGGAGAGCCTGCACCCAGCACCCTTTGTCCCTTGGATCTGCCAACCTACCAAGGACACTTCTGCAGTGTGAGATAAAAGCCTTCTCCACTGCTGGGGCATCACAGAATCATTGTGTTGGAAAGACCTCAAAGATTATCAGACTCAGACTTTGCCTTAAACCCCTCTGCCCACTAAACCATAGAGCCAAGTGCCACATCCACTCATTTTTTTGAACATTTCCAAGGATGGTGACTCCACCACTTTCTTGGGAAGCCTGTTCCAATGCTTAACCACTCTTTCAATGAAGAAACTTTTCCTAATATCCAACCTGAACCTCCTCTGGCACAACTTGAGGCCTTTTCCTCTACTCCTGTTTTTTCTTACCTGGAAGGAGAGACTGAAAACTGGGAGGTGCAACTAAAAACCCGAGTTCTGTCACCAATCTGTAAGATGGATAGTTTGAATCCAGGTTTCTGGATTGGATGTTGATCCTGAAGGACTTCAAGCAGGACGTTTTTGCCCTTTAAGTGCATACACAGCTGGACTCCTGCTCATCACAAATTATGATATTGGGAGAAAGTGTCTCGTTTAGATGGATGAGGGACAGCAGCATGAAACTGAACTTGAATTCCTACCTCCTTCAGCATTCCCAGCCTTTTCCACACTGGATCCCTCCTATCACAGCCTGTGTTGTAGCACCGCCTCAGCCACAGGGAAAAACCTCTTCCCATGGGTTATAAATAGGGCCAGGAGACAGATCCTCCCTTTTAAAAGGCCTTTATTCGGACAGCTTTGGGTGGGGAACCCAAGATGTTACATACAACACCACTGCTCTGTGAACTGATGAGAAAGAGGAGGTGAAACAGCTTTGCCAAGTGACCAACACATCTGGGACTTCCATCCTCACAAAAATGACAGAAAAACACTTGCTGGTTTATGGTCTAGGGGGGTCATGCTGGTTGAGCACTGTTAGGTCATGGTGACGAGGCAGAAGACTCTGGTTGGTGGTCTGGTGTTCCTCCCTGCTCCGCTGGCTTGGGGGTACCCTGCTTAGTCTCTGGTGTTAGGTGGGCTCACAGTTCTAGGGGTCTTTTTCACTGGGTACCCCAAAATTTGCATACTGTTCTGTGTGCAAGGTCTCTTGGGAGCAGTGGAAGTGCCACCCCCAGGGGAAATGGATACAAAATGGCCAACGGGGGAGGCAAGGTAAGGATAAACAACCAAGGGGATTAGCAGCTGATGGGAACAGAACAACATTAACAGCAAACAGGCATTGAACAAGGAGTAACAGTGCTTAATGTTGGTGAAGCCTTTTGAGGTGGATTTTATTTCCCACACCATGATCTCTCCCATCACATCCCCCAGTGCAGCCTGTCTGGCTCACCCAGCACTCCCAGACCTGCCCAGAGAGCAGCACCACACAAGCTGTGTCCTGAAATTACGGCTCTTAAAGGGCAGATGTCGCAGTACGACACGAAAAGAACGACACTCAAACACTCAGATGTCCAAGGCAAAAAAAAGGGGGCAGTTTATTTACAAATCTCAATGTAGTCATGGTTTGTACTGTGATGTTTTGATTTCTCTCAAACTCTTTCCCAGGCACTGTTCTGTCAACAAGAGACACGTTTTCCTAACTGTATCCTATGTTTTGCATTCCTTTCCTTAGGAGGGACCTTTTCTTGATGTCCCTCTGACTTGACCAATGTAGTCGAAGAAGTTTGTCTTTCTTCCACCCAAAGAACCTGGGAGGGTTCTTTGTAAAACAGTACAAAGGGAAGAAATTCCCAGGTAATAAAGATTGATTGGAGTAATTTCAGCCTTCTGACCTCGGGAGTCTGTGTCGTTGTTAATCTTGAACAGCGTCATCTCGACATTTATAGAATTCCAACAGTGACCATAGATTGGAGGAAGAGGATTGTCCTCTCCAACCACACTTGTCAAGCCAACAGTCCATCAAATTCTCTCCTCCTCCAGAAAGGAATGCAAAACAATCATTATTTGAATTAAATATCCAACTGTGCTTAGAAGCTGCTTCACCCAACAGCTTTGACAGTGCAGAGGCTTTGACCAAGTCCTGTCCTGCCCTTGGACAGTGTGTGGGATCCCAGTCCACCAAAGGCACGGGGACATTTTGCTATCAGGGTGGAACAGGCTGTGAAAGTGCGTGAGAAACTACATTGCAAAAATACAAACACAGAAGGCTGTAGGAACTTTAGAAAAAACTTCAGAAAAAGAGAGAAGAACAGGGTGACAGGCAGGGAAGGAGGAAATGAGCCTGGAGATGGACACCTGGAGTGTGTAATGGATGTCTCCATCGCTGTGCCTCCAACAGCCCAGGCTGCTGGGGGTCACCCACAGCACCACAGCCATTTCTCAGTGCTTAACCCGTCCCTTCCAGCCATGCACAGATGGGGGGAAATCCATACATCACCTGCTGACAGCGTTTTCCTTGCAGCTGGAGCGTGAGCTGGGGTTTCTGGTGTAGCCTCAGGTCAGGAAACGCTTCCCAGAGCCTCACGGTGCCAGCTGGGGTGTGCCAGACCTGACTGGTTCAGGACAATTACTCCTAAAATAATAATAATTAAAATTTTAAAATATTAATAATAGTAGCGTTAATGATAATTCCTTTTGGCTGTATGTTTAAACTACCAGAGGGATGAAGCCAGGATTGTTTTTAGGGTGTTTTGGAGCCCAGGTAATTCTGTTTACGGCTGGGCTCTGGATGGATCCTCGATCCTCTCCAAACATTTCTGCAGAGCCAGAACAAGAGGAGGCTTACAGAGAGAGAAACTCAGCTTGTTCCCTGACTTTTTGGCTGGAGTAGGCTTGGGCAAAGTAAGACAATGAGACTAAAATTAAAATCCTTCTTGCTTTATTTTTTTACTCTTATTATTCTGGAATAAAGGAAATATTATTATTATTCTTACTATTATTCTGTCACCCAAACTCCCTTTCCTAGAAGGTGCTGAGCTGTGAAAGGCAGAATTTTTTTCGTTGTTTTTGTCAGAGTTGGGGTGAAATGCTGCTTTAAGTAGCTGAGGAGCTCCAGCTCTGATCCAAAGCCTGTGCAGTGGTCATGTGAGGCTCTGAAAACTGCCATGGAAACACATCTTCTCCTTTATTTCTGATCTCCATTCACCTGTTGAAGGCTGTGCATCCAGCTCAGCCTGGGCTTTTTCCTTGATCCAAGGAAACAAATAGCTTAGGGATGGATCCAGAGCTTCAGGCATGGTCTGAGTGGGGTTGGTGGAGATGCATGGAGATGCCTTTTCAGGCAGCAAATTCCATCCCACTGATCCCACACCCCACAGGGAAAGCCAAGCCTGGGCTGAGAGGTTCCTTGGCTTAGTTTTCCCAATTCCCTGCACAGTCTCCTCTCCTACCAGAGCCATGGAGCTGCTGGAGACACCCAGGCCAGGTCTGTGTGGTAATGGGGATTTGATGCAACTCCCTCTGTGCTGTTCTGTGGCTTTTCTGTCTGCTGGTTGCAGAAATTTTGCTTTTCCTGCAGAAAAGTCTGGGCCCAGAGGGAGGAATTGTCTCTGCCAGGAGCAAATACTGGAGTTACAGAACTTATCACTCCAGGCTCTGCTGTTGGGGTATGTGGGCAGAGGGATGGATGGATGGATGGATGGATGGATGGATGGATGGATAAGGAAGAGGAAGGGAGCTTATCAGCAGTGTGAAAATGGAGATATTGATGAAGATCAAAAGGAGCAGTGGGTTGGGAGGATCTGGTTTGAGGAACTCTGTGGAATCTCCTCCACCTGGCACCTTTCTGGGTAAAACTGCTCAAGAGGTTTCCAGGGGTGGGGGATTTGGATGAAAAGTGTTCAGGCCTGGTCAGTCCATCGTGTGGGAATGTTTTTTCTCTCCTTGCTGTGCTCCCCCAAGGCAAGACAGCAGATGCTGACTGCAGAAGAGCAATTAAATGAGGTGCTGGTTGAGCCTGGCAGGGATTCAGTGTCTCTGTGAGTGGGGACTCCTTGCAGTGCACTTCCCATGGCTCCCTGACCTTTGTGAAAACCTCCTTGAACACAGAGCCTCATTTGCTGTTCAAGAGACAACAAGGCTGAAGTGGCACCAAACCAAACCCTCCCACCTGGAGGACTTCCAGGTCTCACTGCAGCCTTGAGGAAGCCTCAGCACCACGGATCAGCCCCAGTCTCTGAGCAGCACACCCCAAATCTGACCTTCCTTTCACCGACAGATATTTGCCATCTGGACCACAGTGACTGGGAAGACAACAAATTAATTTCCTTGGAGTTACTCAAGAGAAGCTCCCATGGAGAATCCAGGGATGATGTTCTGAATCAGGCCAGGAACAAAGAACTTCAGCCCCTTTGAACAGGTTATTTGCACCAGCCCTTGCAGAGGAGAGCATGTAGGAGCATGGGAGAGTGTAGGTGTTATCTACCCAGGTTCTGGGGAACACACTCACAAATATTATTAGCATGAATAGGAAGCACCATGATAGGATGCTCTCTGGGAAAAGTAATTTTGTTCATTAATTACTTGCCTTATCTAGCAACCTTGTTCCCTTTCTCTCGCTTTCTTTTAATTTCTTTTCTTTTAATTTTCCTTTAAGCGTCTCTAAGTGAATTCAGCGTGGGGAAAGTTATTTTGCTGTCTCCTCAGGGACAGGAGCTTGTTTTACTCAGGTAGCCTTCAGTTGAGCCTTCAGGGGTTTTTCCATCTTCATTTGAAGCTCAGCCTTTCATGGGCAGATGGCAAAAGGCAGATTCCAGGCAGATTCCTTTGACTCCTTTCTTATGGACCAGCTCAGTGCCATGGACTGACTGCAGCTCTCAGGCCTTTGGCTCGAGCTCTGCCTCCTGCTTGTGATTTTTGTGCTCTGAGATTCTCCTGCTTTGAGTTACCAGGCTCGTGTTGTGCCTGGTAAGTTCATCAGCAAAAGGATCTGGAGAGCTGTGATTGAAGAGGCAGAAAAGCAGAGACCCTGCAGCTTCAGAGATGTCCTTTCCTTGTGACTTTGACCCTTGCAGGAGGTTGGAAAGGGTCAGAGGATGGAGATCCCCATCCTCCCAGACATCACACACAGGTGCTGGCTGTGTTCAGGCTGCTTCTACAGCAGGAAATGCTTTAGGGATGGATTTTAGGAAGGAATTCTTGGCTGTCAGGGTGAGGGGGCCCTGGCACAGGGTGCCCAGAGAAGCTGTGGCTGCCCCTGGATCCCTGGAAGGGTCCAAGGTTGGGTGAGGCTTGGAACAACCTGGTGTGGTGGAAGGGTTCCTGCCCATGGCAGGGGGTTGGACTGGATGATCTTCACTGTCCCTTCCAACCCAAGCCTTTCCATCAGCCCATGATCCTGTGATTCACGAAGGAACTCCACTTTTCCACAACGATCAGCTGAGGAGTGGATTTCAGCATCACCTTCCACGGACCCTCTCCCTCATTCCCACACCCTCCTCCACCCCTCCACCCTGTGCCAGCCAGCAAACCATTTCCAACCCTCCATTGGACGAAGGGTCCAAGTTTCCAGGGATTTGCATGTGAAATGCTCCCGTTCATCCATCCCAGGCCCGAACGAGCCGCCTGATGTGCCCGCAGAGGGTCACACAGTGATGGGGCTCCCAGAGCCACTTTTGGCTCACTTTTTGGGGTAATTTCTCACCAAATTCTCTCCATTTTTTGCTCTGTTTTTCCCATTTTTTGCCCATTTTTCACTTTTTTTTACCGTTTTTCCCCATTTTTTCACCGTTTCTCCCCATTTTTTCCCCCAGGCACGGCTCGGGGCGTGGTGATCGCCACCGGTGACTGCACAGTGATGGGGCTCCCAGAGCCACTTTTGGAGTCACTTTTTGGGGTCATTTCTCGATGAATTTTCCCCTTTTTTTTTTTCCCATTTTTCACTGTTTTTTCCCATTTTTTCACCGTTTTTTCCCATTTTTTCACCATTTTTTCCCATTTTTTCACCGTTTCCCTCTGTTTTTTCCCCCAGGCATGGCTCGGGGTGTGGTGATCGCCACAGGTGACTGCACAGTGATGGGGGACACTGACCCCTCTTTGGGTCACTTTTGGGGTCACTTTTGGGGTCATTTCTCAATGAATTTTTCCCATTTTTTGCCCGCTTTTCACAATTTTTCCCATTTTTTTTCTCCATTTCCCCAAATCGCTGGTCCCTCGGGCCTTACCCCAGCCGTGCCTGAGCTGGGGTGGTCCTTGGGGCCACCCCTGAACCTCTCTCCAGCCCTGGGGCTCACTGGCAGCAGGGTACCCTGGATGCTCCGACCCCACCTCCCCCAGAGCTCTGGAAATTTGGGGAGGGGGGGATCGGGCAAAGGAGAAGGGGCATGAAATCCCCCCTTGGAGCAGGGGGGAGGGATGCTGTTTGTGGAGCACTTGGCTTTGTAGGGCGGGAGATGGAGGAGTAAATCCCTTGCACCCACGCCCCCGTGGGGCTCCGGGGGTGGGCTGGCACAATTGCTGGGATGCAGGGAGGAGCCCACCTGGGGACAGAGATAAGGGGTGGGCGGGCGGAGGGGGGGGATTGCGGTTCTGCAGCATAAGCCGGCGGAGTTATCAGGGCAGAAACTCGGCTTCTATTACCATGCATTAGAATAGATTAGCAGGCAGAGCAATTAGCAGCCTCGCTCCGTTTGGCGAAGTGTCAGGGGCGGTGGGAGAGGCGGCTTTGGCGGGGCAGCGTTCCCCTCCCCAAACTGCAGCCCGAGGACAAGGATGGAGTTCTGCTCTTTCACCCCAGGACTGCCCCTTGGGACATTGAGAAGAGCACCAGGGTGAGCTTTGGATGGTGGTCTGAAACTTTTTTTTTTTTTTTTAATTGCCCTGGGGAAATGTAAAACTCCAAAAAAAAAGAGTGAATTTTAGCCTTTTTTTTTTTTTTTTTGAGTTACTTCTTCCATGTCTCTCTGAAAAAGTCCACAGGCTACTTGGTGCCCAAATAGCACCCATTAAAAATCCCACTGCTGCTTCTTCCCCCAGTGGCTTTTCCTGGCTTTGCCCAGTTCATCTTTGATGCCCAAAAAGCAGGTTTGGGGGAGCTGAGCCTGTTTGTGGTTGGAGCCAAAGCTGAAAGGATTCAACTCCTTCCTCAGACACCCATGAACTTGCTGAGAAAACTCCTCACTACCAAGACAGGTTTCCCAGGAACAGTCCTAATAATTCCAGCTCAAATTTGTCACTTTTCTTGGAGCATCTCCTGCCTTTTTTTATCCAGAATGGAGTATCTTGGGCAGTTGGTCAAATTTAACTTCTTGGTGCCAGGAAAAGCTAAATTTCAGCCATGCCCTGGGCAGCCTGGAGGCCAAACGGAGAGGGCAGGGAGGGAGTGGGGTATTCACCACATGGCCATGTAAAGTTTAAGGTCAATTATGTCTGTGTCTCGACATTTATGGCATTCCTGTTCTCAGGACCCCGAGGGAACCTGGAAATGTCAAAACATTGCTAAAACTGACCTTAAACTTTACATGCGAGTGGGACCGAATCTTCTCCCTTTTCCTGGCTCCAGACAGAAAATTGCTTTGGCTCCAGCAGAGGGAAAGGCAAATTTCAGCTGCTCCCTCCTTCCCTAGCCTTGCTCCCCTGGTGACAAAGCCACCTCAGGAGGTCCAAGGCTGGCTCTGCACGTTGGTCAGACTCAGGCTAAAACAAACCTCTGAATCCATCCCCAGATTCCTTTAATTGCTCTGTTCTTGTCTCAACCTTCTTTCTGACTTGGAAATCAAAAAACCAAACCAAACCAAACCAAAACAAACAAACAAACAAACAAACAAACAACAACAACAAAAACCCCAAAAAACCCCACAAACAAAAAAACCCAAACAACAACAACAACAAACCAAAGACAAAAACAAACAAACAACAAAAACAACAGCCAAAAAGCAACGAAAAAAACCAAACAAAAAAGCAACAAAAACCCAAACCAACAATAAAACCAAAAAGACCCAAACCAAACCAACCAACCAACAAAAAAAAAAATCAAGAAAAACCCCACAAAAAACCAAAACCAAAACCAAAACAAAAACAAACAAAAAAACCCACAAAAAACCCCAAAAAACCAACCAAAAAACCAACCAACCAAACAAACAAAAAAAATCAAAATCAAAATCAAAATCAAAAACAAAACAACAACAAAAAAACCCAACAACAACAACAACAAAAACCAACTTCTCCCCGGTAAGGAACGAAGTTGTCAAAACGCATCCTGAAAGAGGGACCAGAGTGATGAGACTGAGCCGGGTACCTCGCATCTCCAGAGCCTCCCGAAGCCAAGCATCTCTGTCCTGCTGTCCCTTTCCCGGATTCCTGTCCCCAGTCCTGGCTGAAAATGCCTTTCCCAGGGTTTGCACTCGGCTTCCGCCGAGCTCCCTCTGCTGATCGCCTTCCAAAAGGCATCTCAGAGCTGCCTGTTCTTCCAGGGAACACATCCCCACCGCCGCGGGGCAGGGACTGGCACCCCCGGGGTGATGCTGAGGTCTGGGCATCCCGTGGGACATCAGCCCGTGCCTCTTTGGGGAACGTGACCCTCTGCCAGAAGCTGGGGCTTTGTGGAGAGAGAGAAGAGAACCCAAAGGGCTGCAGCAGAGCCAGAAATCCCTCTGTCACCTCCGAGGTTCTGTGCTGCTCCAGCTTTGCCAAGGATAGCAATTCTGGTGTGTCACAAGACCAAAGATTTGTCAAAAAGTCACTATTTCTGTTATTTGATTTTGTAAGAATCAGAGAATCCCAGGGTGGTTTGGGCTGGAAGGAACCTCAAAGCCCATCCAGTGCCACCCCTGCCATGGGCAGGGACACCTTCCACCATCCCAGATTGCTCCAAGCCCATCCAACCTGGCCAGGAACAATTCCAGGGATGGGACATCCCCAGATCATCCCCTTCCCCTCAGGGACAAGGAGAGCTGCTACCAGGCCATGCCTGCACCCTCTCTTAGATTTCAGATTCCTGATTTGTTGATCTGTTCAGCTTTTTCAGTTTGGTTCTTACCTGCAGGTACAGCCTGCCTTGCCATGGACTCTGGCTGGGCTGGGAATTCTCAGATTTTCCCTTGGAGATGACGAGATGGGAGAAATGGAAAATCATTGTCTCTTACCCTGCCTTGATCCAAAACAGGTGGGACCATCTGGGCTACTCATGGTCTTCCAACTGAGACCTAAATCAGATTTCCCTGAAAGTTTCCCTACATCTTCTCCAGCCTCCTCCTGAAGTTTGTTTTCTTGGATGTCTCAATCCAACATAACTAGAAAGGAGACCACTGGAGGTGGTGATGTGAGTGAGGGAGGCAGGTGGATAATCTGAGGAGAAAAAAAAAAAAAAAAGGGAACAGGTCAAATTTTAAGGGGAAAAACTAAAGAGAGGTGAAAATAAAGAGTGGGAACTGTGCCCAAGCTGAAAACACACCACTGGGAAGAGGTGAGGATTGGGATGGGGCAACACCTTGCACAAGTGGAGGACTCCAGTGTGAGGGATCCTACGCCACAAAAAGCTTAGGAATGAACAGTTTAGGGATGAAAAAAAGGGAATTCCAACACGAAACTCGTATCCTACCAAAATATCCCACCCTGGCCTGGTGACCCCTCCTCAGTGGTGTGACTGGGGGTGCCCTGGTTGCCACCCCCAGCACTGGAGGGAAGGTGTGAGGAAAGGGAGAGGCTGAGATGGTTCCATCAGAGGGTGGGAGAATTCATCCCCCGAGGGAAATGTCGCTGTTTAGAACCAGAAAGGAAAGCTGAAATGTCAAAACCTTTTGCAAAAGAGTGATTCCAGCAAATTACCTGTTTGGAGGTGGTGGAAAGGTGTCATTTGGGGTTGCTGGGATGACCCCAACCATTGAGCTGCCTCTAAGCTTTGCCATCAAACACAGATTTTTCAGGTCCTTCTCCTTCCCTGAGGACCCACCTGAACACCCAGAGTCAAAAGGAAACTGCTGTGCAGCAAATGGTGAGGCTGCTCCAAAAAGGATAAATTTCTTTAGGATTTATTTCTGGGAATTAAAAATTTTTGATAGTATTTTCTTTTCCCCTGAATAATAATAAAAAAAAAGATTTGCATCGTGTGCTAATTGCCACTTGTAAAAAACCCCCCAAACTCTGTTCTGAGTAGCAATTTCTGATCAGATCCAATCACCACTCTTTTGTCTTGAGATTTGTTATTAATTAACAGAATTGCAGATAAGACCTTTTCCATTGCCAGAAAACTGACTTTTTTAGGTCTAACATTCAAAAAGTTGGATATTTTAGTCCGCTTCTTGGGAAATTATGGGAAAAAAAATAAAACAGAATCCAAATCTTCTCCCTTTTCAACAGTTATGACTATGAGCAAGCAAGGCTGAGTCAGGTGAAAAATAAAGGTGATTTTTGGGGGTCTGGGAGGGGTTTATGTGTGTGGGGTGGTGGTTTGGGGTTTTTTGTCTACAAGAGGATGATGGAGATGTGTCTCCACTGAGAGTCTTGGCTTGGTTTGAGCAAGCCCCAGCAAGGCAGAAGAACCCTTCCCATCCCTCCAGAGCTGGAACAGCCTGGCCCCTCTGCAGCCTGGGTTTGCAGGGTGTGGCCCCAGCTGATTTAGGGATTTAATGGTGATTCCTTGTGTCCCAAGCCAGGACCTCCACCTCAGGCTTTGCCCTGCTCTCGGTCTGTGCCTCACTTTCCTGTCTCTGCCTGCTAATTCCAACCTGGTGGAGGTATCCTGAAGTTTAATTAGCTGCAGGCAAAGCCCTCTGAGATTCCTGGAGGAGAGAGGCGAGAGAAGCATTAATTTAACATTATTAAAGTAATTGGTTGGTGGCTGGCGAGCAGAAGGGTGAGCACCAGCAGTATTTATTCTTAATGGGAGGTGAGGAGGAGATAAGGTTCCTCGTGGTTCAGTGGCAGGAGCAGCTCCTCAGTGTTTGTGCTAATGGCTTTGCACAAAGCAGGAGGCTTGGAATTGTGAATGGTAATGAAAGAGCAGCTGCTGGTGAGACATCCAGAGAAGTGTGGTGTCTGCACCGCAGTCAAAAACAAGCTCAGGGGTGGGAGATGCTCTTTTAGGGGCCTGGAGTGGAATGTGGAGGCACTGGGTGGGAGCAACACATCACATCAGTTATGGAGTGACCAGCAGGGAATTAGGGAACGTGGCAGTGGGAAGTGATCCTGGTGTGTGGACACCCTCAGGACGCTGGAGGTACAGATATTTCATCAAAGCAGATTTGGCAGTAACAGGGCTTTTCTTCTGTATAAACAATAATAAACACACCAGGTGGGAGTCACAGGAGCTCCCAGGGCCCAAGGTAGACAATGCCTGTCACCAGAGACAAGGGAAATGATGAGTTGAGGTCGGGATATTTCATTATCCCTCCCTCAGCCCAGCTGCTGACTGCAGGCAGCTGCCTTCCAGGTGACCATTTTTATAGGCAGGGTCTTGTGTCTGGAAGTGCTAATTTATTTAAAGGCCCCATTTGCCTTTATTTACAGTTTGCTGGACTTCCTTCTGGGGCTGCCACGTCCCCTCTGGGCAGACACCTTCTGTGAGCAGATCCTTTGTCACTTTTGTTTCTGCATCTCAGCCTTCACCACCCAGGGATCTGAGACTGGTGCTGGAGGGAAAGACTTTCCTCTGCATGTGTTGGAACAATTCTCTCTGCTGTTTCTTCCTCTCTTTGGGGAGGGCAGAACATTTTTGGTGGTGCAGAGGAAGGCTGGAGGGAGAAGGTTTCTTTATGCCAGGCATCTTTTTCTGAATTGTAGGATCACAGAAGGTTTGGGTTGGAAAAGACATTAAAGATCATCAAGTTCCACCTCCTGCCATGGGCAGGGACTATCCCAGGTTGCTCTAAGCCTCATACAGCCTTGGACACTTCAAGGGATGGGGCAGCCACAGCTTTTCTGAGCAGCCTCTGCCAGGGCCTCACCACCCACTGAGTAAAGAACTTTTTCGTAAGATCCAACCTAAACCTCCCTTCCTTCAGGATAATCCATGACAGAAAAACCCACCACGATTTGCCTCTGGAGAACCTCAGCTGCAGGTGCTGGGCAGACACCTTGTGTGCTGTGTGAACCCAGAGGATACTCCAGCTTTGGACAGATTAGGTGGTCATGGGAGAGGAGATGGGGGAAACCACGGACAAAATGCCCTGGAGAAGAGCCACCATCACTCCCTTCTGCATGCACAAACCTGCCAAACCCACTGGCAGGTGGCTCCATCCCTTTAGATTTGATTCCTGAAGTAGCTGCGGTCACTCACCTGGGGTGTTGACCCCAGAGCCTGAGCCCTGACCCAGAGCCCAGCTCAGCAGAACTCCCCCACCATCAGGCACAGGTATTTAGGGCTTTTCCAACTGAGGAATTGCGTGGGAAAACTCAGACAGTGAAAGTCAAAAGTTAGGAAGTGGCAGAATTGAGGTCACTGTGGAAAAAAGGAATAATAACCTGTGATCCTGTAATTAAAGTCTGGCTTGCAGTGTGTGAGTGCAGGGAGCAGATTTGGAAGGACAGGAGCTGCTTTCAGTCTGGCAGTCCCTAATTCCTGAGCCTCTGACACAGCAGCCTTAACATTATATTAAACCCAGGCTTAGTTTGGTTTGGTTCTTCATAAATTCATTATTTGGGTGACGTTATTCTCACCTTGTGGCAGACATCAAGGCTGCAAGGCACATCAGTCTAATGTGGAGCAAGAGTTTGGTCTGAAAAGTTACATGTTTTAAATGTGTATGACCTGTGAACAGCAAGCTAAAATGTGGATTATTATATTCCTGCTCAGTGGTGGGATTGGGAATACAAACCACATTCCTGGATGCTTAATCCATACCCATAGATTTGAGCTGAGCCTGGATATCTGCCTGTTTAATTTTAGAAAATCCAGATATTTCTGTTGTGCTGCAGCACAAGGAGGGAATAAATGGGAGGTAACAGAACATCTTGAAGAATTTGGGCACTTGTGTTTTAATTCTGAGCCCAAAAAGGTTTCCCTTCCAAGCTATTCCCTGGAGAGGAGTTCCTATGCCCTGTGGAGCTTTAAAGGGATTGCTGTGGCTGTTTGGAATTTTAGGGAAGCGCTTGGAAAAATCTCAGGTTAGCATTTTGCCTTTTGGCTTTCATGCCACCATGGAGCACTTAGAGTTTTGGGAGTATTTAATGGGCTATTGGTCCAACCCTCTGGAGAGTGACCATTTAAAATTCCTGATCCAGCATGTGGCAGCGCCAGAGGGGATTTAATGGGATGAGGGCTCCTGGGGAACAGAGAGCAGGAGCTGCAATGCTGCTTCTGCTCTCTCAAACCTTAAAAGTGTGTTGAGAATGGCCAAAATATCCCTTTATGGATCCTGCCTCTGGAAATACAGAACTTTCCTCTACCAGAAAGATGGAGAAACTGGAGTTTGGACTTGGAATGTTCACTTTATCTCAAGTCAGTCACTAGAGAGAAGCCAAGCCCTAAAGTTTTAGGCCGCCCCAAGCTTTGAAACATTTGGATTAACCATATATTGAGCATGTGTTTCCATGGATCCTCATCTGCAAATCCCCATGCACAAGGGTGCAGTCTCTGCTCCAAAGAGTAGGGATGCTGAGGGGTGATCTTGGAGCTCCAGCAGCCCCCGGGTTCTCTCACAAGTGAGACTCTGAAGTCTGGGAGCAGGTGAATAATTTAACATCCACACTTAAGTCTTTATAGCTGGTTTTAATGGGGGGTAATAGCACTGCTAATAACAAAATCCATTGAAGACACCCTGTGCAAGTCCATAACATTAACTTAATGGCAGAAGGTAATTGGCATGCAGCTGGAGCTGTCCTTTTGGATTAACCCTGTGGATTTCCAGGCAGACACCTTCCTTGAAGCAATGGCCTTGGCAGAGTGTGTGGAGTGAAATACAGATGTGGTTTATATTAAAAAAAAAAGTGCAAACCTGGGTGGACACGGGGCAAACAGCCATCAGTCCACTTTTCTGGGTTGTGTTTGCACCACACAGGTGAGATGAGGGGTAGTGACAGCACTGAAAACATCAGCAGTCAGTGGGTGGTGTGAACTTCGTGCCTTTGTTCAGCCCAGGTGTGTGCAGCCACAAATTTCACTTACTGAGAACACCTGAATTTTTTAAGATTCAGCACTTCCAGTCAGGCATTTTCAAGCCAGATGCAGAGAACTCCTTAATCTGCAGGGACAACTGCTTGGGGGGATGGCCCCATCCCAGAGGTGAGGTACCAGCAGCCCAGAGGCACCACAAGTGCGCAGCTTTCTCAGGAGGGATGAAAAACAAGGGCTTCTCTACAGGGACAGCCCTGCCTGAGGTGTCCCACAGCCCTTGGACAAGAGAGTTTGAAGGGCTGGGGCCTTTGGCCCAGGGAAGGTTGGGCTGGACCTGCTGTGTGAGAGGAGACAGAGAATTTCAGCAGCGGGGATGGAGCTGTCACACATCACCCTCCCTCCTCTTACGGGTTCCTTGCAACTCCCCAGCCTGCTTGAGCAACCCCACAGCTGCCAGCAGCAGAGTTCATGCTCTCAAACAGGTGGTGGGGCTCTTGGGAATGTCCTGTGCAGGGCCAGGAGTTGGGCTGGATGATCCTCATGGATCCCTTCCAGCTCAGGATACCCTCTACAATCCCATGAGCCAGAGCGCGCCAGGGCGCCAGCATGATTTTCTGTCTAGTGCTGCTCCAGAGAGCACAGAGCTGACTTTCCACCCACACTCATCGCTGCCCCCACCCCCCAGAGCTGTCCCCACCCTGCCAGCCTGGCTGTGTGCTCACTCTGTCCCTGTCTGTTGCTGTTTCCCCAGCTGCACCAGGAAGGAGCGGTGCGAGCGCTCCAGCGAGCCGCGCAGATTCGCCTCGGAGATGAAGCAGTGCGTCCGCCTCACCGTGCACCCCAACAACATCTCCGTGTCCCAGTACAACGTCCTGGTGAGGAATGGCAACCACCCCCTGCCCCTCTCCCCTCGGGTTTAACCTGCCCTTGCAGCGTGGCAGATCCAGGGATTCAGCACCAGTGGGAAGGACTGGCAGCAAGAGGTTCTCCAGACTCCGTTAACTCCCCCAGCGACTCCTCTGGCGCAGGGAAAGATTTGCCACAGGAGGATGTTCTGGGATTGGTTATTCTCTGTTAAGAAGTCTAGAAATGGACTAGGAGGAGTCTTCCTTCTTGTCTGTAAGGGCAGCTCTGAAGGGACTCCGTGTCCTGCAAGCGTTGTGTGTTGCCCTGGGAGAGGAATTCATTAATAATTTTAGGCAAGGGACACTTCCATGATTAGAAATTCTAGAGGAAAGCCAAGTGAAGGATGATATGAATTATTTCAGTGAGCTCCAAGTTCCCATTATTTTGGATGGAAATATCCCCTTCTAAGCCCCCAGGAACTCCATCCTGCTCCAGCACTAGGCAGAGCAGAGAGGCAGGATGCTGTGCAGAGGAACCCAAGGCTCTCCTGTGACCTTCCACAGCACAAGGTTTAACCCTTCTGGCCTCGAGCTACTCAGTCAGCAGCCAAGAAAACCACACAGTGAACGCTGGCAGAACAGCAGATGATCCTGATCATTCCTGGGCTTGAGGCAGGAAATCTCTGCTGAAGATCTGACCGGTTTGTGGTTTCCCTCCTGGCTCATGGCAGCAGTACCAGATGTGGTGGGATCCCAACATACTCCAAGAAGGAGACAAACCCCCATTTCTCTCAGACTACCAGTGCTCTGTCTTTCCGACCACGCTTATTTGGGCTGCAATTAAGTTGGTAACCCAGGCCCTAAAAACTCCATCTCTGGACAAGTTGGCCATTAGCCCCACACCCTGAAGGGCTTAAATGGAATTGCTCAGGGTGCAGCTGCCAGACACCTTCCAGGTGACAGGTTTGGATTTCTCCAGGGCTAAGGAAATCAGCCTTTCAAAGCCTGCATGTCCAATCATTGCTGCTTTGTTTCAGCCTCTTAACTTTGCTGCGACTTTACTTTCCCCGGGCTTCAAACAAAACTGATCTGAGACATCTTAAGTTCTTTGTTCTTCTGGGAGTTCAAGGTTTCTTTTCCGCATTCTCTCAGTAGCTGTTGAATTCTTTCATGTTGGAATAAATCCTGGGGGACTGGCTGGCTCGGGGCGACTGAAAATGAAAACAGAATAAGAGACCTTTACCTCTGGGTTACTCCCAGGGTGAGTCAGCCCAGAGCTGAGCTGCTGGGATCAGAAGTTGCCATCATCTGTTACCCAACAATCTGCATGGGCTTTTGATGGAAGTCTCGGCCCAGTCCCAGCTAAACTGGTGACCCAGCTCATCCCATCACCAGAGGCGAACCAGGAGGGGAACAAGCAGAGGGTTGATGGTGTCCTTAGACAGGCTCTAATCTAGAATGCTAAAATCTTAGGCTCTAGCAAAGCATCAGTGACAGTGAGCTCTTGGCCATGGAGGCAGAGCAGGTTGTTTGTGTGGTCAGCCACACTTTTAAATTTTGGGCACTAACAGGGTCTTGGAAAATTTTACCTGAGTCTGTTTCAGCCCAGGGCTGCTGCTCTGGGCTCTCTGAGGAGAGCTGCTTGCTAGGGGAACGCTCCATGCTTCCCATGCTGTACCAGGAGTGTGGGATGTAGGACTTCTTGTCTGCTTGGGGTGTGCACTGGCTCCTGGAGTTTGTGGCCAAGCACTGGTCTTCCCACCAGCGTCATCTTCTGCATGGCACAGCTTCCTCCTGCATCACCCATGCCCAGAGGGAGATTTGTTAAGGAGGACAGATTCCCCTCCTCCATTGCTAGCAGGGAGAATGGATTCAGCCTCAGTGCTAAATCCATCCAAATAACCAAAGCTTTTTCCTTTTCCCCATCTGAGACAAAAAAAAAAATAAAAATTCACCTTTCCCATTGCCATTCCCATGGCCCAAAAATGATCCTACTCTCACAAAGGCTTAACGACATCCAGGGCCAAGGCCTGTCTGCTCAGCCTTTTTCCCTGATGGTCCTCAGTGTGGAGGAACAGCCTCAACCTTTCCCTAAGTGAGGAAAACACAGTGTGTGGGAGCACTGAGCGCCATGTCACATTCTCATCCTGTCCTGCTTTGTCACCTGGGCTGATCCCTGCTCTTTGTGCTGGTAGAAACAACACCTCAGCATGCACCTGTGTCTCCTTTCAGTGGCTGTCACCTCAGAGGGGGCCTCAGCCAGCTCGTGGAGGAGGGAAGTGTGGAGAGCATCTTCATTTGTGCCTGTGCCAAGAGGCTGGCTCCAGTGTTTGGCCACAAAACCATTAAATTTACACCAATTTCCAGGTGCTAGGAGTCCCCTGGGATGCTCCTCTGTGTTCAGGCACGACCTTTGAATAGGACCCTCAGTGATGGAGAGCCATGGGGCAGGACCTTTGTTGGTCTGGGAAAGGAGCAGCATGAACCTGCTCCCTCCAAAGCATGGACACGGTGAAATCCAGCCCTGAGATTCCTTTTCCCATGACCATGAGCAAGGCCAGAGGGTGTTGTGAACTCTAAAAACACGGGCAAATCTCCCTTCATGGCTTTTTTTGTTTCCATATGGAACCCCAAGGACAGCATGAGGAGCCAGCTGGTTCCTCGCTGGGACGGGCAGGCGAGGTTTCTGTGCCTGTAAAGACAGGGGATTTTTTTTTTTTTTTGTGGTGCACTGAAGGCTGTAACTAGACTCTCCTCACACAGGAACTTGGGGGCAGAGTGCTCCCCCCCCCACCCCTGCTGGTGCTGGCAGAGCAGGCCGTAGAGAATTAGACTGGAGCGAAACTCCAGTTTCTCTGGAGTCTGCAGAGTGCCTCTTGTGAGTAGCAGTCACCTTCCTCAGAAACCGCGGGGCCCTGGGGGCCGCCACAGCCCTGGCACCACCCACGGCCGGCTCCAAAGCCTCCCCCCGCCCTAACCTGACACCTGCATGACAGACAGCCAGCACTCCCTGCCCTGCACTGACCCAGCCAGCACTGGGAGGTGTCCCTGCACAGCCACCTGCCACCTGTGCCAGCACCAGCATCTCCCCGCCTCACTCGCCCCCTTCTCCCCGAGCCGCTGCTTTCTGCTGAAGGAGGATGCTCTCTCTTAGCAAGAGGCTCTTTGTCCGACCTCTCTCCAGTGTAATTCTCTCCTGCTGGCCCCAGCTCTGTTGTTTGGCTGAGTGTTCTCCTCTTCTTCTCTCTTTTTCTGCCTCTCCTCCTCTCCCTCCGTCCGTGCCTGCAGCTGGTCTTGGAGACCTACAATGTCCCCGAGCTCTCGGCGGGGGTCAACTGCACCTTCGAGGACCTCTCGGAGATGGATGGGTTGGTGGTGGGCAGCCAGATCCAGTGCATCTCCCCAGCTGCCAAAGAGGTGCCCCAGATCATCACAGAGAACGGTGAGTATCCCACAGCTGTGGGTGAGTATCCCACAGCTCCTCCTCCTGCACCTCTCCCTCCCATCCTCACCCCACAGCCTGCATCTCTCCTGCATCCTCACACAGCAGGATTTGGCTCCTGAGAGCCTGAGGAGAGGGCATGGAAAGCCCTGGGAGCAGGAGGGATGCTGGAGCTGCACAGCAGCACGTCGTGGCACGGAGTTGAGTGAATGTGAGAGGGTTTCAGGAGCGCAAGCCTTGAGCTGCAGCAGCAGCAGCAGCACCTGCACTGAGGTGCCTGCCTGTGTGACACGAGGTGTTTGCAGGCTGCCACCGAGTGGCAGTTGCATGGATCCAGCACAGACAAGACAGGGATGTGGGATATTCCCTCTCCTTTTGGCCAGGCTGGTGTCTCACACTGAGGGTACCGGCTCTGGACACATCCCATCCCGTGTAACAGACAGAAATTCCTGCGGAGCTGGGCAATCCTGTCTGTAATTTCATCCTGCTCCTCACAGATTTAGGTCTGTGTGCTCAGTTTCCTGTCTCAGTTCCTGGTCTTTACTGCCTTCAGCTGTTCCAGGTTTGCTTCTGGTTCCTTCTCCTAAAGTGGTCCAGCACAGAAAAATACCTTGTCTCCAAGGCTGCTTCCCCTATCCACAACTTTCTGCACTTTTTACTTTCCCTTTTCTAACAAACTTTCTGGGGTAATTTCAAGAACTCCCGTGGCTCTTTACAGGGACTTACTATAAAAGCCTTGACCATGCTATCACCCCCATGAGACACAGAGAGGATGCTGCCAATTTTTGTCCTTGGCTTCCTGTGAAAATTTACTGTAAATCTTGCCTCTGGGGATCCTCAGACTGCAGCAAATGAGGTGACATGAACTGTCACCATCCCCTCTGCTTCTCCTGAGCTGCACACAGCTGCTGTGCTCTCCACTGCAGTCCCAAAACAAGCTCCCAAGGAGGTTGTCACCACTTTCAAGTCCCACTGAGTTATCAGTCATGTTTGCTCACCAAGACAGGTACCAGAAATTCTTTCCTTGGTACAGACGTCTGTCCCAGGCCAGGCTATCATCAACCAGCAGACAAAAATAGCAGTGAAAGGTGGAGACAGCACAAGAGGGAGAGATTCATCTGCTTTCAGAGCACCTGCAGCTTGTGTCAGCTTCAGAGCTGCTGCTCTGCACCTCTGTGGAGACCAAGTCCTCCCTGCAGAGGCAGAGGCTAGTTTTGAACCAAAGGATGTGTGACTATCACACCTGGGGCCATCCAGTCCTCACATCCTGGTTTGAAATGCGTGCAAGACACCAGGAAAGTTGTTAAATATGTCAGAGCAGATGGGCAGCAGAGCTGAGCACTGGCTCCAGAACACAGCAGGAGCTGTTCAGTGGAGAGTGTGGGGGGTGTGTGCCCCAAGGTGTGTGAGGGAGCACGAGGTGCTCGTTGTGACCCACTGTCAAGTTTGCTTTGGCCTCATTGATTAATGAATCTTTCAGGTGAGGAGGGAACTAAGAGAATTATAGGATGGTTAATTTGAAAGGGCCTGAAAGATCATCTCTTTTCAATCCCTGCCATGGGCAGGGACACCTTCCACTATCCCAGGCTGCTCCAAGCCCCATCCAACCTGGCCTTGGACACTTCCAGGGATCCAGGGGCAGCCACAGCTGCTCTGGGTAACTTGTGCCAGGGCCTCACCACCCTCACAGAGAACAATTTCCTCCTAACATCCCATCTAAATCTTTCCTCTTTCAGTTTAAGGCCATTTCCCCTTGTCCTATCACTCTGTGCCTTTTTATAAATAGCAAGGAAAGGGCCGCCCAGGTAAATCTGTAATTAAACCTGGGTCACTTCTCCCCCAAAATTACTGCAATTGCTGCACCCACTGATGGCCCTAAATTGTGGGAAGAAGCAGCAAGTGACTGCCCTGCTTGGGAGCAGTGGGAAAAGGGATGAGTGGAAATGGTGTGGAGGAGCCGAGGTGAAAAGGGGTCTGCTACAGAAATGGGTGGATCCCTGTGGAAGTGCAATGGATTTCACATCTCTCACACTGAGATGGGTTCTTTGCAGCCCCGGGCTGAGGGGAATGGAGCTTGGGGTGAGTGGGGTGAGGGAATGTGGAAGGAATGTCCACATGCCCTTTTTTTCTGGGAATGTTGAGTGCACCAGCAGCATGGAGCAACTTTAAGGACAAAATTACATTTTAATGGCCTCCAGATTCTGGATATCTGCACTTGTTCTTTGAGCTTAGCTTTCCTACCTGATGAATTCAGTCACCACAACTTTGAAATCACACCTGTTGGCATCCTCCAGTCCAGACTCTGCTCCCAGGCACTGGAAATTTCCAGTGGTAAAGACATTCTCCATCACCCCATAAGAGTTGGAGCTGTACCTGTGGGAGAACTGGGCTCTAGAAGGATTTTATAACACTTTTTCCATCTACTGAGGACAGCCCAGCCAAGCTGCTGTGGGACAGCTCCAGGTTCAGGCTGGTGGCCTGGCCAACAGGGCTTAGCTGGGCTAACAAAGCAGCCACACCCTGATGTGCCTATTTTCCCCCCTTCCCACAGGTGACCATCACATTGTCCAGCTTCAGCTCAAGTCCAAGGAAACGGGGATGACCTTTGCCAGCACCAGCTTTGTCTTCTACAACTGCAGCGTCCACAACTCGTACGTTCATTTCCTTTGGTGCCAGTTTCTCATGGGCAGGTGTCCCTCAGGAGGATGTTAAAGTGGAGGTGACCAGGGGCTGGGGTCACTGGTGTGGTGGCCGGAATGGTGGATCCCTCCTGAGATGACTCAGAGTGTGGGGACCACTTCTTTCTGCAGGCAGAGCATCGAATTAGGAGCAATTTGCCACATAATCGAGTCAAAACGGAGCTGTGCCCTCAGCACATCTTCCCCTATCTTCCTGTTACTCGTTCTTTTGTGGATTTTTGGCTCCTCATATGCACCTCCAACCATCATCCATGCTGCCAGTCCCACCAGTAGCCTGCCCCGGGTGCTCAACATAGACTTGGAGCCTCCAACCTGGAAAAACAAAGCTTGTGGTTCCTGCAGGAGATGCACTGAACCCAGCTGATTCCCTCAAGGCCACATTACCCACGATGTGAGCTCCTTCCCTGCCTCGCACCCCATCTCCCTGGGGTTCAGCTGCCACCCAGGAGCTGCCCCAGTGGAGCAGACCCACAAATCCCTGCAGAAAGATGCCCTTGTAGCAGACTGAACCACCCCTGAGCGAGGCTGAGCAGCTCTGTCCCCACCACTGAGCCGTCAGAAGTGCCAAAAGCAGATAATTACTGCGGCTCAGCAATTCACAAGGAAAGGCAAATCCTATTTCCATGTTCCTGCTGCTTTGACAAACAGTGTCAGAAAGCAAGTGTTGGTGGCGGGGGGGTGGAGGGAGAGCAGGAGAGATGGTGCTGTTAAATATTTATGGCATGTTTTGGTTTCTTACTTGACAAACTATAATATGCTATCCATTTTTAATTCGATGTATCAGAGCAAGCACTTGTTACCAATTTGAAGAGTAAGTTGCTGTACCAGAGCTGAGAGTGGATTGGGGTTGAGCAAGATTTCACAGAGACAGGGGAGAGGAGCTCACACAGGAGCTCTAGAGCTTTTCTCTCCTGCCCATTAAAAACCCAGTGGCATATAAGGACCAGGAAAATTCACCTCCCAGAAGTCTCCTCAAGGTACCCTCCAGGTACTGCAGCTGCATAGAATCATGAAATTGTTCAGGTTGGAAAAGCCCTCTAAGATCACACAAGTCCATGTCAACCAGCACCACCACCATGGTCACCATTAAACCATGGTCCCCAGGTGCTTGTTGACACTTCCAGGGATGGTGAACTCCACCACTGCCCTGGACAGCCTGTTCCAGTGCTTTACAACCTTTTCCATGAAAAAAACAAATCCTAATGTCCAATCTAAACCTCCCCTGGCACAGCTTGAGGCAGTTTCCTTTCATTTTAGCACTTGTTGCCTGAGACAAGAGCCTGACTCCCCTGGCTGTCCCCTCCTGGCAGGGAGTTGTGCAGAGCCACGAGGTCCCCCCTGAGCCTCCTTTTCTCCAGGCTCAGCCCCTTTCCCAGCTCCCTCAGCCTCTCCTGGGGCTCCAGACCCTTCCCAGCTCCGTTCTCTGGACCCCCTCCAGCCTTTCCAGGTCTTTGTCATGAAGGTCTCCAGAGTGTGAAGAACCAGGATTGTGCAGAGAGCTGGGTTTGGTTGCTGCTGAGCAGACATCATATTAAATTTAAAGGGAAGTGTGATGTAGGTCCAAGTCAGTGCTGTAACACAGCCAGGGGAGGTGTTTGCAGCTCTGACTCTGCACAGCCCCTGGGGCAGAGGAGAGCAAAACCTTGTGAGATGGAGGGAATGGCTCTTTCCTACACCCAGAGTAGGTGATGCCCTAAATATGCCCTCTTCTTCCCAGGTACCTGCTCCAGTAGTCTTTATTTCTCTTCTGACATGAAGAATATGAGTTAATGTATTTGCAGGAACCTCATCACCCCGCTCAGAACTCACACCAATAAACCTGTGGGACACAGGGGGAGAAAATTCCCTGCTTCATCTTTGGTTTTCTGGCTTTGGTACATTCCAGTTTGTCTCTAGCCTCTGTGTCACATGTGGGAGAATTAACCAGATGGGATTGTTGGTGCCCAGGGCAGCCAAAACACAATAAATATTTATTATTCCTCTAGTTGCAATGATATGAATGCAATCTAAATTATTTAATCATATGAGACATTTGAGATGCCAGTGACAACCAGCTCAGGCCAGAACAAATCCAGCACCACCCTGCTGTTGTTGGGTCAGTGCAAAGCTTGTGTCCTCCTACAAAAGCAATGTTTACAGGCTGTACTTCCCTCTGGGAAAGGCTGTCAGTGATGCCTTGGACTGGCTACCCAGAACAGAGGGTAGTCAGAGTTAGAGAATAAAGTTGGCATTTATTAAAGACCTTCAATAGATACACCCTGGGCAGTGCAAGAGCCTGGCAGAGGCTGCACCCAAGATGGACCATGGTCACGAGTTTTTCAGGCAGATGTAAGTTTGGTCTGTTTGCATATCAGGGGTTCATTGCCCAATTACAGCTTCAGGTAATGAAGTCACATTCCCCCAGTTTGCTCCTCCCCAATTCACTTTTGTCCACACTTTCAGGCCTGAGGCTGTGAGGTGTCCTTGGCTCTCAGGATTGTTTTGTCTGGCCCAACTGTGAAGAGAGCTTACAAACACTGTGCAGAATTCAGAGTTACACACTAATGCAGGGCAGGATCTGAAAAACGCCAAAGCTCAAAAACTTAAGGCAGCATCAGGACCCAGCTGGCCAAGTGATTGCCCTGTGCCTCTGTTGCAGGTGCCTGTCCTGCGTGGAGAGCCCTTACCGCTGCCACTGGTGCAAGTACCGCCACGTCTGCACCCACGACCCCAGCTCCTGCTCCTTCCAGGAGGGACGAGTCAAGATGCCTGAGGTAGGCAGGGGCAGAGGGTGTCAAGTTTCTGGGGGGTCTTCGTTGAAGAGTGTTGTGAAAAATGAGGTTCACTTACTTGGTAAACTGTAAGAAATAGGTTTAATTAAAAAAAAAAAAATTTAGACAATTAGGAGATAGAAAAAAAAGCAAAGTACGGCCAGACCAGGCTGGGTGACTTGGCATTTCGCCAGGTGCACACCCTGCTGTTTCAGAGACATTCTTTAAATATTCTTTCTATTGCATCACTCTGTTGCATGTGCATAAATCACCATGCATATTAGAACTTTTCCACAAAGTGGTTTCCATATTCCTGTTCAGGATGGCCTCTCCTTGGGCCCGCCTTTTTTAGAGCACATGTGTTTCTTGGCTGTGTCTTCATCATTACCTCTAGCTTGGGCCTTGGTCCATACTTTCCACAGACTGTTGGTGTTGATGGTGTGTCAGCAGCAGGGTCCCCATCACATGTTCACTGGATTTTATCCCAACCAAACTGGCTGTCCAGTTACAAGCATAACCATATACCAGCTATCCCACTAAGTATTTGTATTGCACTAAGTAGTTTTGTTACATTTGCACTGGGTGTTTTGGTGTTACATATATCTACACAAAATGTTGTATTTCAATACCTTTCTCTGGAACCCCTGCACCCCTTCTCACTTGACATTACTTATGCTTCCCCTCCCACTGGGTCAGTCCTCATTGGCTGGTTGGTTCTTCACCACCCATCTCTCCTTCCCAAAGGGCACAAAACCACTCCGAGCCACATGCTGGGTCTCTTACTCTCGTCAGAACTCCATGGTGTAGGTTCTGCATTACACTACTGTCTTGGTTTTGAAAGACAGGTATCTGCCAGGGAAAGCTGGAGTTTCCCTTGGAATGGAGAATGTAAACCCCTTACCCCCCTCCAAATTATAATTTTGCAATTAACGGCTTTCAGGCAAAGATTTGGGAATAGGGATAACAGTTCTTTACTGGGAATATTAACAATACAAATGTAGTAGAAAAAAACCAAAACAAACAAGCAAACAAACAAACAACAATCCTAGAAACCGTGACAGAGTCAGAGCTACAACCTGACACCCTGTTGGTCAGGGTGTTGGGAGCAGTCCAAAAGTGAGTCCTCCTGGAGTGGCAGATGTGGTGCTGTTGGGGCAGAGATGATCCTGAGAGAAAAGAGTACAGTGATGGTGAGAAGGGTCCAGGGATGGTGAGAAGGCTCCAGTCTTCCTCCAGCAATCCAGTGGAACCAGATCCCTGGTGTTCCTACGTCTCAGTTTTTATCCAGGTAGGAGCATCCACTGGGTGGAACATCTCACAATAGGGGTGATAGAATATGTTGTGCCCTTAAGTGAGCCTTAATGGCCCATTAGCAGAAAATATCCCCCTGGAGAGAGGATGGGTGGTGAAAGAGATAAGAAACACTGCCCCACCTGGTTTAACAGCTGCCCCGTTATCCGAAGGCATCCTCCCCCCTCCCCCCAGAGTTACAAGAGATAAAGAACAAACATCTACCCAGCTGCTTTCATCAGATGAAATAAAATACACATTTTTGGTTCCATAACCCAAGACATTTCCAGGTTTTGCTGACAACAGAAACAAAGACCACACCCTTACAGCAAAGTTACTCACCTTAATATTTGCAAAAGGCCGACTTCATGATACACGTTTATAACACTGTGGCGATGGGTGGTTGTAAAAGTAAAGTCCTTTGGTGCATGGCTAAATCAGCCTGATGAAAGCAGAGTTGTGACAGTCCGAGCCAGTATGCAGAAAGCCTCTAACACAGAGTGTCCAAGTCCCAAGCAGAGGCAGCAGCCACAGCAGCAGCGACAGTGATACACCTTGACACGTTTCCAGCGTGGAATTGGACACGTGAAGATGTGTTGAGTCTCTGAGAGGGTCCTGCACTTTCAGATTGGCTCAAAATAATCAGCAAGACTGCTCTTCAGAGGAGTTTTGTAAACCTGATCCCTCCCTCCTGCACAGCACAGAGATTGTGTGACATTGGAAAGTCATCACAAACTCTTGGCACCAAAGGTCTGGGAGGGATGGGGCACACTGGTCGTACATCTCCTCCAGGAGAGAAGGAGGTTACCTACCCTGGGCTGCTGAAACCTGGGGAGGATTTTAGGGCTTTGGCCATGGGGTCAGTAGATCCCATCTGTGTTTGGAACACCTCTGGGGCTTTGTGGGTTTGGTGCCTAATGGCAAATGCATCCAAGTGCCCCAGATTGCCACTGACTGAGCTGAACTGAAGCTTGGGTCCAGCTGCAGATGCTGCCTGGCTGGTGTTGTAACCCCTGAAGGAAACAGATATTTCTGGAACGAGCTCAGGGGCACTTTCCTTGTTAAAATCTGATTTTTAAACCTTCAAAACCAGAGTGCTGCCAGCACTGCTACAACTTCCTCCCGTTTGGGAAGGGGATGAATATAAAGCCAGGGGTATTGTAGGCTTGACAAAGAGGTTCTGTAGTTCTGCTCTCATTTCAAAGACGTCAGTGGCCTTAAAGCTGGGCTTGAAATGGTGGCTGCTGGGTTGGTGTCAAAGGGGAAAGTGCCCTTTCATCAACCTCTTGGTGGCACTGGGCTGAGAATGCAAATAGGAAGGCACTTAATTCCTTCCTGGTCCCACGTGTAGTGTCTTCACACTCCTGTGACATTGCCATTCCCTCCCACCCCCTCTGTAAATGCTGGTTGAGCTGTCACATTTGTGCTGGTTGAGGTGTCCCACATCAGATCTCCTGACCTGCACTGGCATGGGGAGAAACCATAAATACTCATGAGTTCTCCATCTAGCAGGATTCAGGATTTTCTGTAAAACTACTGGAAAATGAGCTGAGGAGCTGTTGGGTTTGATGGTCCGAGCTTGGTGGTGAGGGGGTGAGGAAAGGGTTTTTCCAAAGCTTTGTCACACTTTGGCCAGCCCAGATGATCACAGGTTTCTGTCCCTTCCACTCCAGGCACTGTAGGAACCCCATTTTCCTGCTGAGTGTGATCCCCTGGGACACCTTTGTCTCACTTTTCCTCTGTGCAATGTCACCACCATTGAGCTGCCTCGTGGATGGCTGGGATCAGCCAGCCCCAGGCTGGGGATGGCAAAACAACCAGAGATGGAGAAAGGACAGAAAATGCCTGTTCCCTCACCACCAGCACTGAGAGAGGACTTTCTTACCTGCCCCTTGTCAGGTGAATCAGTTCTGTCTGTAACAGACCTGGATCAGGCACTCTGGGAGCCTTGGGAAAGCCCATGTTTGCTCCAGTGAAGAGCTCCAGCTTAGTCATAAAGTGAGAGTATTTATGATTATGGCACTGATCTTAATCACAGAGGGTTCATGATGTCCCCAGATGATTTGTGGAAGAAATACTTCACCTTGGCGTGTAATTTCCCTTTACAGCAGGTTTTTGAAAGCCAGGTCCACTCGCTTGAAATACACTGAGTGACTTCTTGCTTTAGAAAGGGGAGTTAATATTATTGTTACTGAGTCAGGAAGGGAAAGCATGAGGGGGAAAAAGGACATTTTAGTACTGGAGTGGATTGTTGTTGCTGCTGTTGTTGTTTTTCCCAAAGAGCTGATGGCAAAAGTGGAGAGAATGAGTCTCAGAGATAGAAGGGAGTGGACTTTTTGGGGTTTTTCTTTGTCATCCTGTCTCTTTTGACATCTGCTGCTGACCTGAGTTAGAGTACAGGCTCAGAGTCTGAGCACAAACCATTGCATTGCAGATTCCCACTCTGAAATCAACCCCTACCTGACACAATGCCCAAGGGAAACTGAGGCAAGAGGTGTAAAACAATGGATCTGAGGGTCTCTGTTTTGGCAAGGGCTGCAGAAACAACACCTGTCTCCTGATATCAATTACCCAATGCTGATTGCCTCATCTGTCTTGTCTCCATTCAAGATCTGCTCTGATCCAGGGAGTAATTTTCATGTCAGTGTTTCTGTACAGGGATGGGATGCTGGGGTAGCCTGCTTGAGTTGATGGGATAAAGGAATAAATCTTTTATTTGTGTCTTTTTCTCTAAGATGAACATTATCTTGTTCCAGGCCTTGCAAGGATTTTAGCTTTGTGTAGGGGAAAAAGAAGAGGGAAAATGACACGAGCCAAAAGCAAGCCTAGATAACAAATCTGTTATTCACCAGGTTTAACAGATACATAATCATTTAATTACCTTGAAGGAGGTTTTCATCTTTCCCTGCTCAGCCGACGTGTGCGTGCGCGCGTTTCTCTTCCTCCCCCAAACAAGCCTTTCATTAAAAGGGTTTTCATCTGCTGCCTAAAAAGGGGAGAGAAGAAAAGATCTCGCACCGAGGTGTTTTATGTCGAGTTGTACGTGCTAATGACAGCAAAGCCCACATGAAAGGAACAACTGCTTCAAATATTCTCTTGTCAGGAGTGACGGGGAGCCCCGTGAGCCGCGTGCCGCTGAGCAGCTGCCGAGGAGCAGAGCACGGCTCTGCTCCTGCCCTGTGCCAAGCCAAGAGCTGTCCTGGTGGCCTCCATCACCAGTGCACTGGTTTAGCTCTGCCTGGCTGCTGGTCCTTCTTGGGAAGGTGTTTGTTGGGAAATGGGGTGAGAGGAAGCGGGGGGGAAAAGAAGGTGGAGGGTGATGATGCCTGAGCTGACTGGCATCTAAGAGGAATTTGGATGATGTCCTTAATAAGAGGCTTTAAATTTTTGTTAGTCCTGAAGTGGCCAGGAAGTTGGGCAGGATGGTGGTTGTAGGTCCCTTTGAACTGAAAATGCAATATTTTATTCTATTCTACTCTACTCTACTCGGTCCCTTTGAGCTGAAAACCTATTCTATTCTATTCTATTCTATTCTATTCTATTCTATTCTATTCTATTCTATTCCATTCCATTCCATTCACATCCCATCCCATCCCACCCTATTCTAATTTATTTGTTTAATGCCCATGTCTCCTCATCATGGACTTGGTTATAAACTCAGCCTTCCCCGTCCTGCTGCTCCCTCTCAGACTCGGAGAGGACTTTGCCCCAAGGTCTCCAAAACCCAGGCAGGTTTCCAGGCCCTCCAAATGTCCTGCTCTGACCTCTTTTCAAGCTGCACAAGGCAGTCACAGCACCCACCTGCTCCCAAGATGCACCCCAGTGAACTGGGTGGCTGCACTGGGGAGGGGTCAGAGGACCTGCTGGGTGAGTGTGGCCAGCTTCTTGCTCCCTTGCATCAAAAACCCTTGTGGTGATGCATCTTCAGCTGTTGCTGTGGCAACTGCTCTGTTTTCATCCCTCTCCTCTTCCCAGCTTCACTTAACCCATCCAGAGAGGCGACTGCTGGAAGCCTCAGCACGGGGAGAGGAGAAAACCCATCCCTGCTCAAATGAATGCACCTCTCCCTTCTCAGGGGCTGCGCTGACAGCTCCAGTGAGGCCAATCCCAGAGCTCCAAACCCCTTTCCTGGCTTGTCAATCATCCCTTCATTTATCCTGGCACCTGTCTATCATTAAGGGGAGGATATGAGGGGAGGGGGTTTCCATGGCAACTGCAGGTGGCTTGCTGGGCAAGGCAGGGGCACCCATGCAGGTGGGATCTACATGCATTTCGTGGCTGTTGCAGCACAGGGGGGTTGGTGTTTAGCATCCATTTCAGTCTTGGGAGGGTCTCTGAGCACGTGTGGTGGAGTTCAGTCTGCTCTCCATCACGTCCAGGGAAGGCAGGGGTGACCCAGGAGGAGGCTGCAGCTGATGGTTTGGATCCAGCTGTGCCTCGAGACTCCCGGTGTTTTTGGCATTTCAGGCTGTGGCATTTCAGCCCCCATCCGTCATTACAGCACTTTCCCAGAAAAGGAGATGTGTCCTGTAGTGGGTACATCCTCTTCAGAGGGGATGCTTCAAATAATGATGAGAGGAAATTAAACGCAGAGATTGGAGGCTGGACAAAAAGCTCCCCCTTGTTCAGGGAGTTTTGTTGGAGCATGAAAACGCTGCTCAGAGGCGGTGTCAGAGCCACAGGTTTGATTTCAGCAGATGAGAGTTGTATTTGTACCTCTGAGTTGGCTTGGACACGTTCACCTCTCTGTGCCCCTGACTCCCTCACACCTTCTGATTTGGGTAAGCACTTCCAGTTAATAGGTGCTTGTACCATCCTTAGTTCCTGGAGCTGTGATCTCACAGTGGGGGCTGCTCATGAGAAGCCTTTGAGCACGTACAAACAAATTAGGTAATTTGCTGTTGTTTGCCAGTCACAGTGACTTGCACTCAGGTGAAGAAGAAGAAGAAAAAGTGTGAAGAGGCTTCTTTGGTTATTTTTGGCTATCTTTTGCCATCTCTGAGCCTTTCTGCCCTGCAGTCATCCAGCTGGCAGGGGAAAAGGCTGGGAACAGGTTCCATTTCTGCAGTGACTTTCAGCAGGGTTTCAGAGATTTATTAATTCATAGAATCATAGACTAGTTTGGGTTGGAAAGAACCATAAAGATAATCTCGTTCCAACCCCCTGCCATGGGCAGAGACACCTCCCACTGTCCCAGGGTGCTCCAAGCCTCATCCAGCCTGGCCTTGGACACTTCCAGGCATGGGGCAGCCACAGCTGCTCTGGGCAACCTGTGCCAGGGCCTCACCACTCACAGAATAAATAATTTCTTCTTAATATATATCTCATCTATCTAATATCTAATCTATTTCTGATAATTACGGTGGTGGATCTTCAGGAAATCTGGTGCACAACAGCTCCCTCCTTTCTCCTCTTGTCACGACCTCCAACCAAACCACCACAGAAACTGAGAAATGATGGGAAAAGGCTTTTCTGAGAGCAGTACTTCCTACCTTAATGCATGTCTTGTTTTCTTAGAGCTCAGCCTCACCTTGTGAGTGACTAATCAAGGACCTGCTCGTGTGATTTTGAGGAACAGCTCAGGGAGCTGGGTTGGAGTGAGAGATACAAGAAACATCTGACACTCAGTACTGCGTCCCTGCTGTTTTTCGTAACAGTTGGGCTGCTCATCTTTGTCATGCAGGATTATCTATCCCACAGGACAGAGTGATCTCAGAATGCAGCAGAGTAATGCTCATCTGTCCCCACAAACACAGCATCCTTGAAAAAACACCGGGAAGAGCTTATGCTGTTTTGAAAGCCTAGCTCAGTGCAGTGCTATTGTAATGCCTCAAGTGCTACAGGGTTTTCTGGCTCTCTGGATATCTGTCAGGACTGCTGGGATCCCTGTGGCACCCCACAGTCTGAGGGAGGAAGGACAATTCCCCATTCAGACAGTCCAGGGTGATGTCTTGGCTTGGAAGCCAAAAGGATTTTCTTTTCTCCATTGTAGCATCAGCTGCATTCACTGCTTTGGGGCCTGGCCAAGGAGAAACATTCTCAGGGTGTTGAGGCTGCAGATAAGAGGTGAGGCTGGAATGTGTGTCCTGTCTCGCTTGGGGCATCTCCAGGAGCCCACAGCCTCCTTCCCTGCCTGCTCTTTGAGCATGAGTCCATTTGCTTTGGCTTGGCTGTTATCTCATGCTGCCGTGGATCTCAGGGAGGGAGAGGATGATAAGAGCTGTGATACCGTGGTCCTGACCTTCCCACTGTGGAAGCCAAACTATGATGACTCCCTGGACTTCTGTCCTGGTTTCCAGAGGAAGTGGGCTTGCATCAACGTGACCTCTGTGCAACCTCCAGCCCATCTGTTCCTCTGCCTCCTCCATTCACTTCCGAACTCGCTGACCATTTTGGCCTCGTTGGGCCAAGGTCTGGAGCTCTCAAAATTCCAGAGAGTTTGCAGTTTTCAGGTTCCCACTGACTCTGTAAAAAGGCACAGCTTTAGAGGAGAAATAGACTTTCAGTCCTCTCAGGAAGAAGGTGCTACAGTTTGGGCTCAGCCATGGTTAGACCCCACAAATCCCCATGGAAGCGTGTTGTCATGGGAATGCCTCCCACTTCTGAGGAATTCTTAGTTGGATAATGTCCCTTCTGTGTGCCAAACCCATTTACTGGCACTGGTTAATGATGAACTTGGTTGGGGAGTGACAGGTCAATGTCATTATTGCAGAGCCAGAGTGATTTGGGTTGGAAGGGACCTTAAAAATCATCAAACTCCAACGCCTCTGCCATGGGCAGGAACATACACGGAAGTTCTTGTGAACTTCTGATAGAACTCCCTGTAGAAGGACAGAAGGGTGGCTGGGAAGGGTGCAGATTTATCTAGGCGTAATTAGAGAAGGAATTAATTACTGATTTTTGAGCTGCCTGTGCTCTGCTCCGTGCCTTCCACTTTGCCCAGTCCAGTTTTCCCATGTGAGTTGTTCAGAAGAGCTCTCTAACTTAACCAGGGTTTTCCTTTAACAAAGGACAGACTGCCCAAGTAAATACAAGATTTTCTTGTCTCTTGCACACACACCACCTTCCTCAATGCACGCATTCATATTATTTATGATTTCCAAGCTCAGGAAGCATCAGGGCTGAGGCTGCTCACGTGTCCCCAGTAGCCTCTTTCCAGCGAGCAGATGGACCTCATGACAAAACCATCGACTATTTTTGTCACTGGTCCACTCCCCTAATCCGGTGACCAGAAGGCTTCTGCTCTCTGGATCATTACTTCTCCTTCTGAGAGTGTGTCAAAGCAGCAAAGGGCCGAAAGAAAGCTAATGTTGTGTCTCTGCTTAAAAAGGATAAATGTGGCGCTTGGATAATTATGGCAGCCTGACCTTGATCCTCGTGAAATAATGGACCAGCTAAGAAAGACTCTATTAATAAAGAATTAAAGGAGGGTAAAATCATTAATATTCATCAGCAGTGATGTGTGGATTGGCTTCAGAGGCAGAACAGTCCTGGGTTAGGATCAAGCTCTCAACAGACCTGGGTCATTTCCCAGCATGGCCTTGGGGGAATCACTTTGCTCCCAATCACCAGGAGTGGGCAGTGAGCCATGGCAGGGGAGGTTGGTTATCTTCATTTAGATCCTGCTTTTGAGCAGCCACTCTCTGGTGATCAGCATCACTCATCACTCCCTCACAACACCCAGCACCCAGGGCAGCTGAGCTGATGATCTCCTGTCCATCAGTGAGGAGACTCTGGAAGAGGTCTCCCAGAGAAACTTCGGATGTCCCATCCCTGGAAGTGTTCAAGGCTAGGTTGAAGCAACCTGATCTAGTAGAAGGTGTCCCTGCTCGTGGCAGGGGGTGGAACAAGATGATCTTTAATGTCTCTTCCAGCCCAGCCTGTTTTGTGATCTGCTGGTCTCCCTCCAGCTGTGGCATCTGTGCCCTGATTTGTGCAAGCCACCACTGAAATGTGCAGCTGCCAGAGTGCACAGAGCTAGAACAGGGCCAGATCTCCTCCCTAGCCTGGCCACCAGCCCCCAGGCCAAACCACTTTTTGCCCTTGCAATGCCTGACAAAAGAGAGCTGGAATTTGCTCCTGAGTGTGTGGAAGACTCTTAACTAGAAAGGAGCCACCAGAAGTGACAGAGATGCAAGGACTCAATTATTCCTCTGTTGTCTCTGCAGATGTTTACACTTCCCATCAATCCTGTTGCTTTCTCCTCATCAGCTGCCTTTAAAGTTCGGAGCATTTTCCTCATGTATTATTACTTTTGCTGTGCCAATAAATAAGCACACCATCAATCAAACTAACAACACTGTAAACTTAGGAAGTGCAGATAAAATATATGGTGCATTAAAAAATTCTTTGACCGGGTGAGCTTTTTTTCAGGGCTGGTTTGATTGCTGCTGGTGCTGATGTAAATTTGGGGGAAGTATATCCAGAAATTTATGGAGCTTGGATTCCTGCCTACAAGGCATTGACCTGATTCCACTTTATAACATAATAACGTTCCCCAGCACTGTTTGTGTAAATTTTAAATATAATTTTTACGACGCTAAGAATTAGTGGTATAATAATGTAAACACAGCGTGGACTGTAACTCACCCCTTCTTCTCCTGCACTGGGGATGGAGAGCTCCTTGCTGCTTCCCTCTCCAGATTATCCAGGATCTGGGAAGCTGTGCAGGGGTTTAAAAGCAACCAGCTTGGCAGCCCTGGAGCCCTGGGTTTGCAGCAGTACAGGGTGGTGACCCCGTGTGACCACGCAGAGGTGTGAGAGACAACTTCAGGAAACAAATTCCAGGCAGTCCCTGCTGCCTCTCATTTGTAAACTTGCTTTTTTCCCCCTGCATTTTATCCAGGTGAAATCTGATTTTTCCAAAGTCAATGAAAGGTTAGGGGGGTTTTGCCTCTCTTTTGCCTGTTTTCCTTTTCCTCACTCCTTGCCTTCCTTTTCTTTCTCTTTCTTTGGTCTGTTTTTGTTTTGATTTTTTTTTAATCTAGTTTAATTTACAGAGCATCCAGATGCTGTGGTCTAGATATCTTTATAAAACCCAATCCCTGCCTCTCAGCTCTCACCCTCTTGACTTGATTACAGCAGAGTGGGCGGGTGACAAAGCCAGAGGGAACACAGAGAAAACAGAACATTTCAGCTCGGCAGAGCAGATGAACAAAAGATGTATTTATTTACGTAATAACTGAGTAAATAACATTCTGAGTTTCATTTCTTATGGGGTCCCAAAGGGCCTGAGTGAGTCAGTCTTGGTCACCACTTAGATTCACTGTATGGTCATTTCTTTTTTCAGGCAAGATGCCTTGGATAAGGCACAAAGATGGTTGCTGGGTGAGGGATACTGAAAGGAAACTCTTAAAAAAAAAAACCCTGTAAACTTGAGGATAAAGAAATGGATTTTAATGGCAGAAGAAAAGAGGAACTGGATGCTTTCAGTTATGAAGGAATTAGTGCTGGAATGAAGTGATGACGGAGCAACAAAGGAATTAGGGGTCTGTTCCTGAATGGAGGTGACTCCCACTCTTTTGGGAAAGGAAGGATGAAAATCCATTCCCAAGGGTTGAGTTTATCTGGCCAGTGGTGCCCCCAATGCTCTCAGCATTAGGTGAGCTTTGGTTTCCCTCTGTAGAAAGTGGAGATCCAGCCAATGCTACCAGGGATCATGAAGGAGGAGTGTGAAGGAAAAGTTGGAAAGGTTCCCTCCCCTGAATGCTCTGGCTGGCCAAGTGGAGATGAGTGAACCAGTATAAGGTGGGGGCTGTTGGTAGCTGGGGGGTTCATTGTATTAAACCTTCATGGATGTGTTTCCTGTTCCCATGTGGAATGCCTGTCATCCAAGGCAGATAAATCCCCTTTTCTACTGGAAACTGAAAAAAACCCCACTTTGACGACCCTTTGGATCATAATCCTGGGCAAAAACAGTAACAGAGAGTGAAACTGTGCAAAACAAGGTTGGAAGAAAAGCTGTGCAGCGTCACAAGGGTGTGAAACATCCCGACATGCCTTTTCCTAGGAGAGGAACTCGGGGTATTTGATCAGTCTCCAGCTTACACTGGGAAACAGCAGAGTGGAACCTCCATGAAATCCTAACTCTGGATGTATTAAGCACCATAAAGAAACCAAACTAGTCAGTTCAGGGCTAGGACCACATGGCCTCAGAGAGGCCTCCTCATTCTCTTTAGCAACATCCTCATCACGTCTCTCACTGGAGACCAGCTTGGGCTCAGTTCTGATGAAGGCCATAACACACATGTGAGAGAAAGGGTCCTCATATTTCTGAGACTTTATTATTTCTGCAAGCTGCGACAAAACACATTTTCAGGCACTCTGTGAGGAGTTATAAATAAAGAAAATTAAACTACCATCGACCCAATGAGTACAGCCCATTTTGTGCAGTGCTTTCGCTGCGAAAGCTCTCTGACTTGGTAATTGGCAAAATTTTGGTGATGTGAGGTGTGCATCGCTGCTGATATCAGTAATTGGCAAGGGTGGAGGATATTATTTTAAGTGGACTGACTCATTTGAAAGCATTCAAGAGCTAGAACGAAGCTGCACACACAAAATGAATCAACAATGATTCTCTGGCTTGGGAACCAGCTGCCCTCAGAGTCAGGCAAAACCTTTAATTTATTGCATATCAAAGGCAAAAAGGGATAGGATTGTGCCTGTCCTTGGTGCAGTTGTTGGCAGTCTATGGTTTTATTTCCCTTTACGAGCTGTGAAAACTGTATTTTTCCAACCTAAGTGATGTCCATAGCAAAGAGAAGGGTGAAGAGAAAGTGCCTCCACTGTAAAATGTCCAAAATATCTCTTTTTTTACAGAGCCTTCTTCTTGGGTCTGCTCTGGTCAGCTCGATGTTTTCCCCTCAATAATGCAAACCTGGCCAGGCACCCAAAGCTTGACACAGGCTGCAAAAATGAGTTCTGTGTTTGAATCTGAACCCAGAGCCTGGTCCAAGCTCTGAGGTTTTATGCAGTACATCACCCAATGAAATTGCCTTTTCCCCTCCCCGTTTCAATTAGAAAGAACATTAGGTCAATCAGATAAAGCCACATTGGGAGGATTTCCTCTTTATGGCGCTTGCCTCTTCAATTATCTATAATGAACTTCCTCACAGCATTGCAAAGCTTTTTATATGCAAACGAACCCTGTTTTGGGGCTGCCTCAATCACGGCTTGTTAATGAACTTGAAACAAGTGTTATCGGGAAGGTTACAGCACCAGCGGTGGAGGGGGACGGGATAAAGCCACACAAGAAAGACCAGGCTGAAGAGCTGGGATTGGCCTGCAGGTAGCAGAGTGGACTATCTCCAGCCTCCATCCCACAGCCCCCACCAGAAGCTTTTCTCTGTGACAGACATCAAGTGAAATGCCCGCTCCTGGGAGACGGCTGCTCGGCGGCAGATAGGGCTTCCCCACCCTCCTGCCCCACGGATTCCCTCTGCCAGTGCATCTCTCTCTCTCAACTCCTGGAGCTGGGAAGAGAAAAAAAAAAAAAAAAACAACAACAAAAAAAAACCAACCACAAAAACATGGAGAGGCTGCTGCCAACGTCTTTTCTTGTGCCAGGAGAAAGAGAGGGAGCTGAGGCAGAGGCCCCAGGACATGTTGGGCAGGTGACGGGGAAGGGTCAGGGGTGTTGAAGCCATAAGGGTCCCAAATAGTGTTTGCATGTGGCATCTACTGGTGTGATCAGTGCTGAAAACTCTTTAATATAGCCTAGATCACCTCCTTCTTCTGTCTTTTGGGTTTTTTGTTGGTCATAAATCAGCCAGAATTATAGATTATGCCTCACTTTCTTGTTCTGAGTAGCTGCAGGGACCCTTAATGCTGGCGTGCCACAGTATGGTAGAACCATTGAACCCAAGCTTGGGAAGACTTTCCAGATGGTTAAGCCTTGCTCTTTTATCAAGAAAAATGCTTCTGTGACACTTTACTTATTGTGTTTCAGCATGAGGAGTTCCCTGGAGAGGTTTCATCAGGGAACAGAACATCAGTGAGGCCAGGGAGTGCTGGGACAGGGTGCAGCTCCTCAATTCTGCACCCCCAAGAGTGTAGAACATGACAGTGATCAAGTTCATCCCTGCACTGCAGTACCCCATGGGTTTTCCACCTCCAGCTCTTCCACTTTCCAGCCAGAGTAATGGGATGGCCTGTTAAGCCTTGGCAGCAGACATCAAGCCAGGCCTTGTGCCAGGTTATCTCAGGCAAAGAACCACTGGATCCAAGGAGGTTCAGCTCCACCCAGCTCCAGTGGCTGTGCTTGGCTGTCCTGGTTCTGGTGTCAGCCTGGGCAAGGCCAGTTGAAGCCCATCAGTAGCTCTAAGTTACTTCCACCATGAACATCACCCAGTAAGTGCAGATGGAAAATCATCTCTCAGATTCCTCAGCCTGGCACCCCCTTAGGACAGACCCTCAGGTCCTCTTTGGGACTGGGGAAGGTTCTGGACTTCACTGCAGGCATGCATCGGGTGGTTTCTGGATTTTCTCCCTGCCCCTGGCCAGGGATGAGCTCATGTCCTCCATGTAATGAGTGTTGGCTCCTGTAATTCTGCCCCTGGTTGGTGTAACTACAGGTGTTACATTAATCCATTTCTTTATCTCCCTAAGCTATTTGCTCCAGTAAGATGCTCCCTCCACCTGCTCTAACAAGATCCCAGGCTTTCAATGAGCCATAAATTCCACTTTTGAACCCTTCAGTCTCTTTCCCTCCTTTTCTGCCCTGAATCAGTCATTTTCCTCTTGCCCACACCTACAGTTCCCTGTCTCTGCTGGCACCAACTGGACCTGGCTTTAACTTTGGGCAGGACAGGCAAAGCCTGCAGTAATTTCCTAAAGAGCTGGTATCTTCCCCAGAATCCATGAAAGGGGACATCTTGCAGTTGCCTGACTGTGCTATGAAGAAGCAGAGCATGGCCACTCTGACTAATTAAGCTGTGCTAATTAATGGCACTTTTAATGCAGCCACCCATGAGGCAGCTTTGGGTGCCCAGAGCTCACCTGTGTGAGGGACCCATGCAGAGGCACCACATTAACAACATCCAGTTGGCATTTCTCCTTTTCTGGGCCAGTGGAAAGCTTTTCCAAGGGGCCCCCACGTTTTTTGTGACAGTTGTTTCTTGGCAGCTGGGTCTAGATCTCTGTAATGGATATTTTGCCCTCTTCTGAGCCAAAATAAACTCTCTTTTTAACAGTCCTGACTCTGTAGGTTCCAACAGGTCTTGCTGGAGCTGTGCCTTTTGTACAGTGGTGTGTTGGCTGTTGGGAAGTGAGGAATTGTGCTCAGACTTTTGCTTTATTCACTTTTATCATGGCATTGTGGCTGGGTTAAGTCTGTGGAGGGAACATGATTGCTTTTCCATTACCTGAACAAACGGAGCAGGTATTAAAAAGCACCAGAGATGCCTTCCCTGGGTCCTGGACGCTGAAATAAGCCAGGGAGATAGGAAAGGACGGTCTGTGAAAGCAATCCTTCCTCACCTGTTTATCTGAGCCTTCCCAGGAATGCTCCTTGAATAGCTCTGTAACAAACCAAGGCCCAGGGAGTTGCAAAGGCTTTGTAATCAGGCGGACTGAGGAGGCTGGGAAGCACCACGGGACAATTCCTGAGGCTGGGAAACCCATGTGCTGACTTGGTGGGCTGTCTGCTCTCTCCCCAGGACTGTCCCCAGCTGCTGCAGGCCGAGAAGATCCTGGTGCCCGTGGAGGTGATCAAACCCATCACGCTGAAGGCCAAGAACCTGCCCCAGCCCCAGTCGGGCCAGCGGGGCTACGAGTGCATCCTGAACATCCAGGGCAGCGAGCAGAGGGTGCCAGCCCTGAGGTTCAACAGCTCCAGCGTGCAGTGCCAGAACACCTCGGTGAGCAAGGGGCACACGTGCCCACAGCACTGTCCCCAAGGGGTCTGGGGTCGTGTCACTGCCCTTCCTACATAACTGAGGGCGCTGGAGTTGTTCAGTCTGGGGGAATGTCATGGGTTAACACTCTAGTCACTCTAGGACAGGGAAGGAAGGCTGAAGGGAGACTTTATTGCTCTCTGGAACCACCTGGGGGTTGTGGTGAGGTTGGGGTCTGGCTTTCCTCCCAGGCAACCAGCGATAGGACAAGGGGAAATGGCCCCAAGCTGTGCCAGGGGAGGTTCAGGTTGGATAGTAAGAAAAATTTCTTCGCTGGAAGAGTGGTTGAACATTGAAGTAGGATGAAGGCAGGGGTGGGGTAAAACCATCCCTGGAAGTGTTCAAAGGAGGTGTAGACATGGCACTTCACAATGTGGTTTAGTGGGCACGGGGGGGTTCACTCACAGGCTGGACTTGATGATCTTGGAGGCCCTTTCCAGCTTTCATGGTTCTGTACTTCCAAACACAGTCAGGAAAAGGTTGACTGGGAGCTGGAAACTGCTCTTTTTCCTCCTTGGACTGGCTGGTGCCACCTCTCAGTTGTTGCTTCTGGCCCTGGATCCCATCCTGAGGCTGGGCTGGAGCACCTCAGCCATGACCCACAGGCAATAACATCAGCTTAACCTGCTCATATCCCCACAGTGCCACAAAAAGGGGTCCCAGTGGGACAGGTGTTCATGTCAACGTGAGAGTGAAGGTTATTTTGGGAGAGTTTGATGATAAAGCCCCCTATAAACCGTCTGACACATTGCCAGCATGTAGCAGGTCAGAAAAAGGGTGAGAACACAGAATCCCAGAAAGGGTTGGGTTGAAAGGGACCTTGAAGATCATCCAGTTCCAACACCCTGCATGGGCAGGGACACCTTGCACTGGACCAGGTTGCTCCAAATCCCATCCAGCCTGGCCTTAGGCTGAGTCAAACCTTCCTCCAGCCCCCACATGCCCTTTGAGGAGTCTCTCTGTCTCTGCCCACCTCCACTTCCCCACCTGAAGTGCAGGACCTGTGACTCCTTGCAAGGAACCTGTGTGAGTCACGACAGTGCTGTCACCACAGCAATGTCACTTTTGGGGGACAAACCAAACCAGGGGACAAACCAAACCAGGGGACAAACCAGCAGCCAGGAGCTGTGCCCACGTGCAGTGGGTGTCTCTGCTTCTCCGGAGGTTTCTCCACCAGATTCATGTCTCCAGGATTTGCATGGAGTCATTTTCATTGCTGCTACTGTGAGATGATTTATTAGTCAAAGAGCTAATTACAGGCTTTAGCCACTTCACTGCAGCTCTGCCACTCCACGCTGGGCAGTGCTTGTCACAACATATTCTGCTGCATTAAGCAGGGCTGAAGATTACAGGCAGTTCACACATTTTACATCTGTTGCAAACAAGCAACTTCCCAACCGATGCTCTTTTATTTGTTTGGGGTTTTTTTTTGTCTCACTCCCTCTCATCTCTCCCTGATTTTCATTACAGGTTAATGACCTGTGAGCATTCAGGTTTCAGGTTAAGAATGGAGGGACAGGGAAGTTAAGGAGTTATGCACATTTTCTTTGAAGTATTATTTTAAAAAGAGGGAATTGTATGGTCGTGGGCAGAGATTATATCTGTCCAAAGAGTCTTAGCAGGCAAGACAGATCTTTAATGAACCCTTTAGAGTCACGAATTCTCTGGCACACAGAGGCATTCCAAGGAATTATCTCAGGATCATTTTAAGCATAGTTGGACTGAGCAGGAAAGTAACTTCAGCCAGCCTCAGCATCCCACCTTGCAGAACCCAATAAAAGACTGGTTTTGACAGGTCATGGTGATTATTCCCACACTACCTGCATGCTCCAAGAAGTTGCCAGTGCCTGGGACCAGAGAAGTGGGGTTTGATGAGTCCCCAGATGGATTTGCTCATAGGATTGCCTGAGTGCTGTGGCAGCACCATTTTGACTTTAATGCCTCTTTTCCTAAGCCAGAGCACTCAAGGCTCTGCCAGAGTTGCAGAGGGTGGAAGGGCTGAGCCTCAGGCTCGTGCCAAGGCACTCCATGACCTTACGGCTGAGTGTTGTCTGCAGGATGCCTGTCCTGTGTTTGGTGGGGCTCAGGTGGATCTTCTCCAGGGAGAGAGGCTCATTTGGGAATAAAATGAATCCTTTTCTATCCTGTTTCTGCCTCTTCTCTCCCTCTGCCCTCCCCTTTCCCTCACTTTCCTCCTTTTTCCTTTTCTTTTCTTCCCTTGTCTTTCCTTTCCTTCCTCCCCTTTCCTTCTCTTGTCTTTCCTCCCCTTTTCTTCCCCTTCCTTTTGAAGGAGTTTTGACTCTCTGATTTGAGGTCTTTCTTCTTCCTTTTTTTTTTTTCTTTCCCTTAGAAATGTTATTTCATTGTTGCTCGGAATTTGCCAGACACTGAGAGAAAGAGATGTGGAAGGGAGAGCCAGACAAAAGAAAGCAACATTCAGAGAGATACAAAAAGGCAGCAGAGAAGCCCTGGCTGCTGGAGCAGGTGGCAGAGGACACAGACAATAGGGAAGGAGTGCTGGAGATCTGTCTCCATCATGATTATTTCCTTTCCTTGCCAGAATTAGCATTCAGGCAGGAGCCACTGCAACACAATGAGACTCTGCTCCAGGGGTCACCTGGCTTTGGAAAGAGCTGTCTGAGCCTGTTTGCAGATCGAACCAACCCCCTCTGACAGAGATGTTTTACTCAGCAGAGTTGCTGGAGGAGGCACACAACGTCGCACCTGCATTGCAGGCTTGGAGAAGGTCCAGGGGAGGATGTGCTGTGATGGTGTGTCCCTGAAGGGATGCTGTCCTGCCAGCAGATCTTCCTGTTGGTGCTGCATGCTAGGCTAAGCAATCAGTCCTGCCTCGTTTTCCAGCAGGAGCCTCAAGATCTGCCCCTCCCATCTCACACGAGGCACCCAGGAGCTCAAATTTGCTTCCCACAGAAAAACTTTGGCAAAACTCAGGATTTTTCCCACTTTCTCACAGGACAGAATCAGGAAAAGAGCCTTAACTTTTGCTCTGCGTTTCCTGCTCCCTCAAGATTTACACCAGGGATCAGGGGCAGCTTAAGCACCTTTTCTAAGTGGCTCCAGCTTCAGTTAAAGATGCTCCAAGGACACCCAGGTGTGACCAGCCTGTCTTGTCAGTAATGTCACATCCAGCAGTGATGGTCCCTGGGTGCTCAGCCCAGCCAGGAGCCAGCTCTGCCTCTCTCCCTGCCTTTCCCAGAGATATTTTCATTTGATAACAGCAATAAGTCACTGCAGGCAGCACCATTCGGGACAATTACTGTTCTTGTCAAGTGGTTTGAGACTCTCAGCTCTGGGCGTTGTCCTCTGTCACACCACCCAAGGCACGCAATTATCACTCAGAGGGACCCTTCCTGCCATTCCTTATTGCATTTGTGATAGCTCTGCCAACAGCCTGGACACGGAGCCATGGGAGGGGATAAAAGGCAGGGGAGCTAAGGAGACATATAAATAAGTAGGTAAAAATGTCAGCAGGAAGGGCTGAAATTGCTGGATGTATCAGGGCAGAGTGCAATCTTCCCTGTGGGGGAAGCAGTGGGAGCCCCAGCACTTGCAATCAGCCCAAAATTATCAGCTTTTGGCATGAGGAAGAGGGAGATGGGGAGGGCTGACCCACCTGAGCGTGCCATGATCAGTGCCATTACCTGCTCCAGGGGCTGGTCCCACATCCTTGCTTGGTTCCTGCCCACCTCTGGCCTTGGCACAGCCTGGTTCCCACCAGGAAAATCCCTGCTGATGGTTTTGCCTCGAATCCTTCCCAGCTCTGTGTGCTGTGAGACCTGAGGTGGTGCAGCTGGAAGGAGCTGTGTGGCTCAGGGACAGGAGAGCAAGTCTGCTCTATTTGTCACATCATTGCACTTTAGCAAGAGATCTCAGTGGCATTTGACTCCGCGGTGTGGCTCACTGTGAAGGGAGTGATAAAAAAAAATAAAAATCCAATAAAAAGCAGAGCTGAGAAAAAAAAATGAGGAGCTATTCACAGAAATCATGGGAAAACACAGTTGTGGGTGGCTGAAAGAAAAGCACAGGGCTGTGAGTTGTAGAATCAGGGAATGGTTTGGGTTGGAAGGGATCTTAAAGGTCTTCAAATTCCAAACCTCCTGTCGCAATACGACACAAAAGGAATGACACTCACACACTGAGATGTCCAAGGCAAAAAAAGGGGCAGTTTATTCACAGACCTCGATATTTATAGAATTCCAACAGTTACCATGGATTGGAGGATGAAAATTGTCCTCTCCAACCACACTGGTCAACCCAACAATCCATCAATTCTCTCCTCCTCCAGAAAGGAAGGCAAAGCAATCATTATTGACATGAAAAGTGCATGAGAAACTCCACCACAAAAGTAAAACATCAGAAGGCTGAAGCAGAACTTTAGAAAAACAGGTTGACAACCTCCCACTGGGAATGGGAATGTCACCCTTATTCACCCACTTCTTTAATTATTATTGATCTACATTTAAATGGAAGAGAAACCCCAATAATCCCATGGACTCTGCTGACCTGGGTCATACCCAGTTATAAAAATTCAGTCCCAACTCTGGGAAGCAAAGGATCCAAGGAAATGGAATGACAGTGAGCAAGAAGCTTTCTGCCTTTTTATGGCTGGAAAATTGAGGCAAAAGAAAGATTAAATGATTTCCACAGGATTGTGCAAGGGGTTGATGGCAGAGCCAGGTACAGGAATCAATCCCTGGATTTGAGCTCTAATCACAAAGGTGGTGTCAGAGAAAACAGACTAACACTAAAATGCTGCTAAAATTCTGCAGAAGTTTCCCTACTATTGGACATGTTTGAGGTACAAAGGGGGAATACCATGAAAGCACTCTGGATTTATCACCCTAAGTGTGCTTAAGCCAAATTACCAAAGGGCAGGATGCTGCAAGTGGCCAGGCATGGATATGGGTTTGCACAAACTGTGGGAATATCTGATACTATTGGAGAGTTTATAAGGGGAAAAAAACCCACAACAACAAACAAACAAAACCCCACAAAAGCAAACAAACAAACAAACAACAAAAAACACACAAAACCCCAAAACAACAACAACAAATTAACCAAAACAAAAACAAAAAAAAAAACCAAAACACAAAAAAACCCACACAACTATACTTGTGAGTTCCAAACATTGCTCCTGTGAATTGCAACAGCTCCTTCCAGCAGCTTTTAGGCATTTCCTGAGGAGAGCCAGTCTGTGTTCCAGGCAGCACAGCCTTTCCTTCTCAGTCGGGTCCCCAAATTGCCCATAATTTTCTGCTTTGATGAGGATATTGTGATTAGAATCCAGATTGGTCAGACTTTGGGGTCAGATTTACATCTTCTGGGATGTTTTGCCTGTGTTGGAGGCAGCTGTGCAAGAAAAGGTGGAGAGACAGGCCCTGATGATATGAACACTTCTCAGGAGTGTCCGGGAATCTCTGCTCTCCTGGAGATCAATGCTCCAGCCCTTTTCTTCTCCCCTGAAACACATTTCCATCTTATTGTCATGGCTGAGCCAGTCCTTTTCAAAGACTCCTGTTGAGTTCAGTGGGCTTTGAAGAAGGGTCACAATGAGTGAGCAGCTCCTGTGGTCTGAGGAGGATGGAGCATTTCTTCACTGTTCCTTTGCAAATTGCTCTGTTTTGCTGCCGTGCAGCATCGGATGGGGCCGGGCACGGGCAGCGTGAGCATCCTCATCCCAGCTGGCTTCATCCTCGGAGCTCTTCCATGGGATTTACCCCCTCACATCCCCTTCCAGGTCTGGATCAAGCCTGCTGGGTTAAAAAGTCTAATTTGTGTTTGCCCCTGGTGCTGCAGACAGATAAGTTCTAACATTCCAGCTGAGCTCCTGCTGCTGGCACTGGGATCTTCCATGGGGAGAAGGGCTCCAGGAGATTCCAGCTGCCTGTCCCTTGGCAGCCCTGCCTAGGCTCTGCCTCCAGCTAAATCCCAAAACACCCATGAGGCTCTGGTGAGGCCCTTTCTAAGGCTCATCTTCTGACTTTAGGATGACCAGTTATTCCATACATATCCCATTTTCCATTCCCAAGTGTTGTGCAAAGCAGGCGTTCTTGAGTGGCAGAAGTTTAATTATTCCCCACTCTTCAGGCATCCTTCTTCCCACTCCTGTCTCCCTATCCTTGCTCCCAGCTCTTCAGAGCTGAGAACAGCTAGTGGTGTGAGTCCAGGCAGCTCTGCATCATCTTGAATCTTGCTGGCAGTGACACCCAAAAGTGTCACAAAAATGCAAATCCTGAATGGGACTGGCGGGTCTACTGCACAGGACCTGGCTCACCTGGGCTGCTCTTTACATCCATGGAAACCACAAATACCCAGGAATTCCCTGCAACTGGATCATAATCACAGCGTTCTGCAGATTAATGGCTAATTGTGTTTAGTCTGTGCAAAGAGGAATTACAGTGCAAGCAGCTCCCACTCTGCTGTAATGGACAGAAATCACCAGTTACCATTTACTCCCCAATTATACAGCAATTAATGGATACAGGAAAACCTACGTGTAAAGCTCAGAGCTTTGGCATCTCTGTGGATAACCACAACGGGACTTTAAGGGATGAGGGACTCTTTAGTGACCTTTTTTTGGGCCCAGCCAAACCAGCTTGCTGAGTTTAGCTGAGAATTTAACCTTGTGGTTAAATTTTAAAGTGGGACTTTGTCCCGTTGCAGATCCCAGCGCAGCCCTGCTCTTAGGAGGGTAAATACTTATGTGATCAGCAATGGGAGCAGACACAAAATGTTTCTCTCCCTCTTTCTTGCTCCCTTCTGTCCTTTAATCAACCATCTCCTCTCCCACTGTGAGGCTTTTTTGGCTTTTTGGTGAAGAGTTGGGTGGAAGCTGCTGATGGAGGTGGGCAGCGGGGTGAACCCTGGGTGAACTGGCTTGAGATAAATCAAAATCTAGGTGAAAAAAAAGCACTCAGCACCACGTGGAGAGGGCCTCCAGAGAGCAGCTTCCATTTCCTTCCTTGGGGTCACCTCTGTGTGCCTTGACTGCCCCTGACAAGCGTTTGTTTAAATCTGCCCAACTCTCTCAGAAGTTTCTTGCAGTTTTTTTTAAGACACATTTTGCTGGAAACTGGATACTCCTTGCTCCAGCTGAAGCCTTTCTGGTTCCGTGCAGGGAAAAGTGATTGCCTCCTGGGGTTTACACATGTAACAAACTCTATCTGCTCCATCCCCACATGAGAATTGTTTGGGCTTTGGCAGCAATATGGCATTGTTGATTTACAGTCTGCTCATGATCTCCAGCAGTCCCCAGGCTCTCTCCTGCAGCACTGCCCAGCCACTCCAATTTCAGGCTTGTTTGCATCAATTCCTCCTACTGAAAAATAGTCCCCATTTGCCAGCATTGAATTTCATTTGGTTGATTTTGGCCCAGTTCTACAGTTCGTCAAGTTTGTTTTGAGTTCTTAACCCTGCTGTTGGAGGCTCTTACACCCCCTCCAGAAGAGGGTCATGAAATCATCCAAGTCAGTAGTGAAAATACTGAGTAATGCCAGACTCAGGACAATATTCCTTTTGGAACACCCTCCCAGCTTGACATGGAATTATCTGATTCTTCTTGTTTAATAGTTTTTGCATAAACCTTTTGGTGGCCTTTCTTAGGTCACATTTCCCTGGTTTGTTTATGGGGATCTGCTGCAGGATAGTAGCAAACACTCTCCTGAAATCAGGACAAATCACATCTGCTGCCTCCCCTTTATCCACAAAGTCATTAAGCCTGTCAAAAAGGAAATTAGATTGGGTTGACACAATTTGTTCTTGACAAATCTGTGCTGGCTGATTTTTATCACCTTATCATCTCGCAGGTGCTTATAAATTGATTGTTTAATAATTTGATGTACTTTCTTTCTGAGAAGCCAAGTTAGGCTGACAGGTCTATAATTACACACTGGCTCCATTTCCCCCTTTTTCGAGGGGTTTCCCTGATTTTGAGACCCCACTCAGCTTCCAAGAGTTCTTCAAGGCATCCCTAGTGTAAATAACCTCACCTACACACTCAGCACCTATGGAACACACAGCAGAGGCACATCTGGATGGAAGATCCAGAATGTGTCATTTACACCCTAAAGTTGTATCCAACTTGGAAAAAATGCTTTTCAAAGCTGTGCTCAGCACCCAAAAAATGGATTTCAGAGTTAAGGGCCATCACATGCAAACTTACATCGTAGAGTATTTTTCTGAGTGATAGGACAAGAGGAAAGGCTTTCAGTTGAGGAAAGGTTCAGATCAGATATTAGGAAGGAATTCTTGGCTGTGAGGCTTTGGTTGCTCAAAGAAGCTGTGGCTGCCCCTGGATTCCTGGAAGAGTCCAAGGCCAGGTTGGATGGGGCTTGGAGCACCTTGGGACAGTGGAAGGTGTCCCTGCCCATGGCAGTGGTGGCACTGGATGATCTTTAAGGTCCCTTCCATCCCCATTCTGAGATTCTATGAATGTTCATCTAATGGGTAAATGGGTTTTTGTGAGGGGCATGGTTGGAGAGCCACAGTTTTGGGAGCACCCCGTAGCATTCTGGCAGGTGCTGCTGATTAGGGAGGTGAGTGACAGCTCCATTTCTCTTGTTCTCCATGTTCAGCACCACCTCCAGCCTCACCCTATCCCCTTCCCACCTCCAGGCACTCTCTAAAGTCTGGGTTTTGGTGTTTGGTTTTTTTTTTTTTAATTTTTTTTTTTTTTGTTTGGTTTGTTTTTCCTCTCCCAATTCTAGTACTCGTACGAAGGGATGGAGATTAACAGCCTGCCAGTGGAGCTGACAGTCGTGTGGAACGGGAATTTCAACATTGACAACCCGGCACAGAACAAAGGTAAAGAGTTATTTCAACTTGTCCTTGGAAGCGGTAACCTTAGCAACGGGCCCTCGCTCCCCACACTTAACAAAGCCGCCACCGTCTCCCCGTGCTGGCTGCTACACACTTCTTCTCTGCACTCTGCAAATTACCAATTTTTTTGAGTGCTTTGTGTGCCTTCCCCCCCCCCCCCCAGCCCTCCAACTCTCTCGTTCCACCTGAGAAATGCGACTCTCCCTCCCACTTGTGCTGCTCTCCCTCTCGCTTCGCCGTCCCTGCCTCCCGCTTCTCCCCACGTCCTCGTGTCTGGTTTTCACGCCCCTCCTTCCCCAGCTTTTTCTCCCCCTCTTTATTCCTCCTGCAGTGATGCTCTTCAAGTTAAACATGCCAGGAGAGCGGGCTCTCTGTTCAGAGGCAATTTAGTAACGAGCAGGGGAAGGCAGAGGGGGAGCAGAAAGCTCTCCAGTGCGAGAATTCTGAGCAAAATAAAATGGTAACGCTAAAAAAGGATCTGAAAACCACCTGTGTTTAACCACCACCGATGGCACAGGACTGATGTGCCTCTCTCAGAGGGGGCTGCACATCCAGCCACCACCCTGAGGCGGGCTGGCTGTTCCTGGAGATGGATGATCCGTTCACATCTTCTTCTTCCTTCTTGTCTTTCCACCCTGGAACCTCCCCCTCCCCTCGGCTGCCCTGCATTTGCAGCTCACACCTGCAGATCCTTCTTTTCTCACATCATCACCTCTCAGAAATTTCTCCTTCTCTTTACCTTGTCTTGGACACTTCCCACACCTTCTCCCACCCCATCTGTCCCCATCAGGTATTCCCATAGTGCTGTCAGTCCGTTCCACACCCACCCTCGTGCTGAGGGTGATGCCTTGGGAAGGCTGACCTGGAACAGAGAATGGACACACCTAAGAGAATAAATAAAGGAGATATCTGTTAAAAGGCCTTTAAGGGTACACCTTGGGCAGGACAAGAGCCTGGCCAGGGCTGCACCCAAGGTAGACCCAAAATGGTCACAAAATGGATGCTCGGTCATGAGGCCTCACACTTTATAAGTTTTAGTCCATTTTGCATATTGGGGTTTAATTGTCCAATTACAGCTTCAAGTTATGAAGTCCCATCCTTCTTTTCTCTCTTCAGCCACTCTTGTTTGTGCTTTTGGGCCTGAAAACTTGTAATGGTTGTACTTGGTCTCCAGCAGGGAAAGGATTTGTTTTGTCTCCCTGCTCTGTGAGGAGAGCTGACTAACACTTAATATGAGGCTCAGAACTGCACCCCTGGGCAGCACAGAATCTGAAAAACATGAAAGATAAAACTTAAGGCATCAAGCGGTGGTGGGTGAGGTTCCCACCCAACACCACATTGAACCTGGAGAGCAACACAAAAGGCAACTCTTCACCCCATGGCACAACCCCATCTGCCCTTTTCACCCCTCTGAATGGCAGAGTTCCAGCACCAACAGCCCAAAACTGTGGCTTTTGAGGGCTATATCCACTCAGCAAACACAGCAGGCTGGAGGTTCCTGCCCAGCCCTGGCATTTAGGCACAGCCTGTGCTGAAACTGCCACCCCGCCTCTACTCTGAAGTTGTCTCCTTTTCTCCAAGCTGTGCCCAGGTGTTTCCTTGACACTGCTGATTTCCATGGGCCCAAAGAGTGCCCTGGGCCATGAGAACCTTTAACAGTGTGGGTTGGAGGTCAGAATTTGGACACTTGCCCCAGTCCTGCTTAGTTTTGTGCTACCATAAAATGAGCACCTCTGACACAACACGATCCACACCAAAAATGTAAATCCTTTCCTCGGGCCTCATTGAGCTATCCTAGGTGATGTGGGAGTAAAATAAATCTCATCATCATGATGATCATATTTTAGGACAGTTTGTGCCAGTAACATAAAACAGACCAGGGGATGAACTCAAGAATCATCTCTAGAACAGGCTCTTCTTGGGTTATTCCAAGCCAAAATGTTACAAATAATGACTAGCAAGAAAAAATCTGGGAAGCAGCACTGGCTGGTGGCTATCCCAGATGAGTAATTTGGATATTATGTTTGTGATCAGGAGGAGAGTTTAGGCACGTACCTGTAGAGATACCACATGGAAGCAAAACCACACTCAGGAGGACACAGAGGTGACCAAGATGCCACTGCTTCCACATCCAGCATCACCATAGGCTGGGCTGGGAGGCTGAAATGCTAAACTTACCCAAACCTACTGGATTACCTACAGAGATACCCACTGGTAACATCTCAAGCAGAACAACTCAGCAAATTTGAGGAAATCCAATAGAAAACTAAGGAAAAGAGGTGCATCCCACGAGGTCTGGGAAACACTGTGCTTGACAGATGTTTTTCAGGCTTTTTGTGGTACTTTTGGGCACTTTTCTCGCACCCAGCCTGGAGAAGTAAAGAGTTTCTGAGTTTTTCTTGCATTGGCCAATACTTGCTGACTTCTAGGGGGAAGGTATGGAGAGACAGAGCTTTTCAGCACAAATATTTCCAAAGCCTTCAAGCTCTGGGGTTGTGTATAAAGATAAAAACCACTTTAGTCACCTATGCATACAGGAAAACAGAAGCACAGAAGGAAAATCTCCCAGCATGCCCACAAATTAAGGGGGGAAAAAAAGCCTGAGAGCCTAGATTCTGTCACCTTCATCTTCCAGGAAGAGAATTCTGCTATCAGACCCCTGTGCAAGCCAGGCCTCAGTTTCTACATCTGTAAAATAAGGATAAATAACATGATCTCATTTTGTAGGAGGACTTCAATATTTTTAGGCTTTACTGGAAAAAGCTCGGAGTGCTTCTAATCACTTAACAGCCCAAAATGGAGCTAAGCATTAATCACTGCTGCCTGTGTCAGAGTGGAATCAACTCTGCTTCAAAGTGGGGAGCAGACTGAATTTCTGAAGCAGAAGAAAGGGTAAAGGCTGGTTGTGAATCCCTGGGATCAGCCTCAAAATGAACCATTGTGTGCTGTTATCTTTTGGGATTTCTGTCTAGTGGGAAACTTGAGTGGCATCACCTTAACACAAAAATTCTGGGGAGTTTCACACCCAAGTTTAAGCTGTGGGTTGGCCAGGTCTAGAGAATTCTTTTAGGATGAAGTGCTGAGTCTGAGGCTGGTTGTTGGTGACACTTTGTGACATTCAGTCTGTGAAAAAGGAAGGGACTGAGGCCAAATCACTGCCCAAGCATCATTTCCTCCAACCTCCTGCTTGTAGTCCCTCACTGTACTGAAAGCAGCATCCTCCCTTCTGCTTCCAAAAACCCCCTTGACAAAGAATGAACTACAGAATGAGCTTTATCTCAAGAAGGATGTCCACATTTCCCCACTGTCACTGTTGGACACGAAAGAAGGACACCAACTCGTGATCAGAAGGCTGATGACTCCAAAAGGGGCCGGTTTATTCTCAAAACCTGTTTTTATACCTTTCTACAATGCGCCCACCTAAAAGGTGGGACCCTTGGACCCATTGGTCACATCAAAGGGTCATCAAGCAAAGTCCCTCCTTGGGAGAGGAATGCAAAAACAGGATAGTGTAGAAAAACATATCCTTTGTTTACAAGAGGTCCCTGGGAAAGGAATTTCTGAAAACCAAAGCATTACAGGCACAAACCGTGACTACACCCCACCCCATTCCTCAACCCCCTGGAGAGTTTCCATCCCTCCTCTGGCACAAGCAGCCCAGAACACTTTCCCCTCTTGCTCCCACTGCCATCCCACACTCTGCTGTGCTGGCTGCATCTCTCAGGCCCTGTTTTTTTTTTTTTTTGTGTTTGTTTTTCTTTTTGTTTGTTTGTTTGTTTGTGGGGTTTTTTGTTTGGTTTTTTTTGGGGGGGGTTGGTTTGGTTTGGTTTGGTTTGGTTTGGTTTTTTTGGGTTTTTTTTTGTTGTTTGTTTTTGGGGGTTTTTTTGGTTTTTTTTTGTTTTGTTGGGTTTTTTTGGTGTTTGTTTTTTTGGGGGGTTTTTTTGGTGGTTTTTTTTTGGTTTGTTTGGTTTCTTGTTTGTTTGGTTGGTTTTTTGTTTGTTTGTTTGGTTTGGTTTGGTTTGCTTTTGTTTGGTTTTGTTTGGTTTTGTTTGATTTTGTTTGGTTTTGTTTGGGTTTTTTTTGTTTTTGTTTTATTTTTTTTTTTTGCTGTCCCTGCAGTTCACCTGTACAAGTGCGGGGCCATGCGGGACAGCTGCGGACTCTGCCTGAAAGCCGACCCCGACTTCGAGTGTGGCTGGTGCCAGGGGCAGAACCAGTGCACGCTGAAGCAGCACTGCCCAGCCCAGGAGAGCCAGTGGCTGGAACTGTCCAGCACCAAGGGCAAGTGCACCAACCCCAAGATCACGGATGTAAGTCATGGATCTGCAAGAAGCTGGGCAGGGGGGTTTCCCTGTCCTTGGTTTGTTTGTTCTCCTGATTTGGGGTTGGTTTGGTGATGGGAAGGTCAGGGCTGAGTTCTGCTGGGTCAGGGAAAGCCTCAGGCATTCCTGGGATGTGGAGCCACTGATGCCTTGGGAAGGCTGACCTGGAACAGAGACTGGACGAAGCTAGAGAACAAAGTAGGTATTTATTGAAAGGCCTTTAAGGATACACCTTGGGCAGGACAAGAGCCTGGCCAGGGCTGCACCCAAGGTGGACCCAAAATGGTCACGAAATGGACAACCAGTCATGAGGTCTCACAGTTTGATCAGTTTTGGTCCATTTTGCATATTGGGGTTTAATTGCCCAATTACAGCTTCAGGTTGTGAGGTCCCATCCTTCTTGTTCCTCCCTTCAGCCACCCTTGTTTGTGCTTTTGGGCCTGAAAGTTGTCCTTGGCCTCCAGCAGGAAAAGGCTTTGTTTTGTCTCCCTGCCTGTGAAGAGAGCTGAGTGACACTGAATGTGAGACTCAGAACTGCACCCCTAGGCAGCACAGAACCTGAAAAACATGGAAGCTCAAACTTGAGGCATCATTTCCCTCCACTCACCATGGTGGCTTCAAAGGCAGGAACACGATTTCATGTGTCTGAAACCCAGGGGTGACCTTGGGTAAACACCCAGGATTCCCACCATGAGCCCCAAACACAGAGTGCTGGTGCAACCTGAGGAACCCCAGAGCACCTGACGTGCCCCAAAAGGGCTGGCAGATGTGGCATTGAGTCCTTAGGAGACCTTGGCCTTCCAGAGGAACAGCTGAAGGTGAAGCAGGATGCTCTGGGATATCTCCAATGGTCGGTGTGAGGCTAAATCAAAGGAGCCCAAAAGCCTCTTGGAGCAGCCTCTCTGGCCAGCCTGGCTGAGAAGGAGATGTTGAGTGATCCCAGAGAGGTTGGAGCTTTGCTGACAGGAGGTCAAGCAAGAGGGAAGGTGTAACTGATGTTTTCTGGCAACGTGACATGGACAAAGCCATGTCCAGAACAAGAAACAACCCTCCAATGACTCCAGCAGATTAAGCCATTTTATTTGTCCTGCCCCTGGCTGAGGTTGTGAGGTGAAAAAAGTCTTCACAAAGCAAATAAAGCCCTGGACAGTTGTCAGGTGTCCCCTTGGAAGGCTCAAGGAGGAGGCAGGAGCAATCCTGGAGCAGGAAAAGCTGGGAACTGTCCTATTAAGATAAAGAGAGTGAGGGCAGGGCTGGGGGAAGGACCTGCAGAATAATGTTCTCCAGGAAATTCCCTATTGATTGTGTTGACTGGGCCAAAGGAAAAGCTTGAGGAAAGGTTAAAAAGGAAATAAGAGACTGGGAAGACCACTAAGACAAGGAGCAGAAGAAGGGAGAGAAGGCAGGGGAGGAAAGTTAGGCCTGAATTCTAAATGGATTTTTGTCTGCTTTCTTAGGATGCCTTTGCCATAATGCCAGGCACGTTTTCAGGGTAACAGGACAGGCAGCAGGACAGACCTGAGCCTGGAAAATGAAGGCTCCATCCCTTCCAGCTGCCTCCTGCCTTGAGCATCTCTCAGTCACCAGGCCTTACTCAACATGAGCACCCTTTGAATGTGCCCAGGGCCTGAATTACAAATGGCCAGGAGGGAAATTAAACAGGGAAAATATGGGGAAATGTCAAAGAGGAAAATCCAGCCTCCACAGTGGCGGTTTAATAGGAATAATTGGGTGTGTTATTTTCCTAGAAAGCAAGAAGGGCTTTTTTTAAAGTTGTATTCGATTCAGATTCAAAAAGCATGGCTGTTATGGAAGAGCCCTAAACCAATATCCTGTGCTTGAACATTTTAGGAGAGCAAAGGCTGGGTTGAATTTGTTGTTGTTTTTTTTCCAGATGTTACTGGAAGTAACTCCTTTCCCTGTGTTTTGATCCATCTCCCTGTCATTCACCAGCTTTCAAAGCTCTCTCTCAGTTGAACAGTTGGAGCTCAGTTTATTCTGATGTTTATGGCTCATTCTGGTGTTTCCGAGGTGAAGGTCTCTACTTTACCTGGATTTATCTGAGACTGGTAATTCTGGCCCCACCTGAGCCACCTGAGGCTGTGAAACCAAACCCAGACAGCCAGAAAGCACAGCTACACCTGAAAATTCAGCTTTGAGACTCTGAAAATCACTTGGAGCTGGGGAAAACATTTAAAAAATATTTTCAGGTTCTCAGACCTTGTGAAGCAGTGATAGAATTTGGTACAATTTGGGCAGCTGATGGGTGATCAACTAAAGCAGAAACCCAAAACACAAGGACCTGGGTTCGTGCGCAGGTTCTGAAGGCCCACCCACATTTCCCTGCCACACTTTAGCCCTGATCCTTCCTCTCCAGCCTCTTTTTGAAGAGAAAACCCCTCACTCTCCCACCCTACAGCTCCACAGGGGCCCTGCTTCAAATTCTGCTGGCATTTCCTCCAACAACTCTCCGAGCTCGAACAGATCATTGCAACACTCGCTCATGAAATTTCCCAGCTGCCTGCTGCAGTCCTAAGTAGCTCTTGGAAGGCCTTTTTCTGAGCCATTAGCATGGAAGTAATCTCAAGTGACTGGATATATATTGCAGCTAATGGTAGGTCTGGAGCTGTGGGGTGGGAGCATCCAGAGCCTGGAGAGGAGCCAAGGCTGGATCTCTGCAGGGAAGAGGAGGAACAACACATGTACTCACACTTGTAGGGGCACTCACACCCCCTCCAGCACCAATCTCCCCCTTTCTGTACCAGCTCTGGCATTTACAGAGCCACTCAGGGAAATTAAAGGACTCAGAGACTCGCTGAGCCACAAAAACCTCCTGCAGGAGTGACAAGCAGCAGCTGATATGAGCAGAGACTGGAAATTGGGATGCAGCTCTGGGTCTTCCAGAGGAAGCTGAGGCTTCCTGGCAGCTTTTGTTTCCCTGCCTGGATTTTCCTCTCCAAAACTGACAGGTCTTGTGCCACGTTTTTCACCTGTGATAGAACAGGCTGCTCCTCTCTTGCTGTGAAAACAACCTTGGCAACACCTTCCTCTTGGTTGAATCTATGGCAGAGCTATGAAATAGGGTTAAAAAAATCTTCCATGTGATCCTGGGAGAATCCTGATTTAAGAAAATAAGTGAGTTTTAAGGAAATAAATGGGTTTTGAAACTGGCCTTTGCAAATTAAATATTGCCCAGGGAAGGATTCAGTGGTGCTGTGTTGGCTTTGCTCTAGGAAGTTTCCTGTTGATGCTTTTTGAGTCACAGCAAGAATTTTTTGAAATCTCGTGCTTTAGACAGCTTTCCCTTTTCCCTTTTCCCTTTTCCCTTTTCCCTTTTCCCTTTTCCCTTTTTCCTTTTCCCTTTTCCCCTTTCCCTTTCCCTTTCCCTTTCCCTTTCCCTTTCCCTTTCCCTTTCCCTTTCTCTTTCTCTTTCCCTTTCCTTCTTTTTTCCCTTTCCCTTTCCCTTTCCCTTTCCCTTTCCCTTTCCCTTTCCCTTTCCCTTTCCCTTTCCCTTTCCCCTTCCCTTTAGACAGCTTTCCCCTTTCCCTTTTCCCTTTTTCCTCTTCCCTTTTCCCTTTCCCATTCCTTTTCTTTTCCTTTCCTGGATAACCACCACAAATACCTCCTGGTTCCCTGTAGAGTCAGAGACAAGTCACACTCACTGAGGAGTTGGTTCATAACACCTAAAATTAACATCCTGAAGTTAATACCCTAAAATAAAACATCCCCTAGAGGTGCCTGGCTCTCCTTCCTATTATTAAAGATGGGACTTCTGAAAATCCCCCTTTTGGTGGGAATTACACCAGCCCAGGTGCCAGGCTCAGTGCTGGGAAGGGGTCAGGGGCAGCTCTGCTCATGCCAGTGCCTCTCCTTTCCCTGCCAGCCCAACTGCTACTGCAGGGCATTGCTGCCAGCCCCAGATTCCCACCTGGCAGAGCCAGGGGCAGTGGGGACAGACCTGAGACAGGGAATTCCCCTTTGCTCACTGCAGGGAGAGCCGTGCCAGCCCTGGCAGATGGCATCCCGAGCAGGCAGCAGGGAACACCCTGCCAGGGAAGCATTTGAACCCCTTTCAAGAGGGCAGTTGCATGGCAAAGGAATTGGAATTGCTTTGGGAGGAATTCCCAGAGGGCACAGCGAGGGATTGGAAGGGCAGAATGAAGATAATTAAGGGCCAGCCCCGTGATTCTGATGTTGTTCCAGTGCTCAGGAGACAGTTCCATTGCTGATTCCCACCTGGCTCTGGACAAGGGTCATGGAGCAAGACCCTGCCAGGGTCTGTTGCAGGGCCAGGCTGGGATGCACACACCATTCCAGCAGCCCCCAGGTTGGTTGGGATGGTCGCTTGTCTCATGCTGAGGTTCAGAGGCTCCACAGATAATCTGTCCATGCTCCCTGCCCGCCCTTCCAATGGCCCCAGCTCTCCCAGCAGGGAAACTGGAGCTCTTTCAGGAAGAGGTGTTGGCACAGAGCAGCTGCTGCTGCTGTCTCAGTCATCACCCACCTCCACCACACCTAACACAGCACCCTGATCCTGCTGTGGCTTGGCCAGTTTTATTCCAGGTGGACATCTTCAGCTGAATTTCTGATGCATGACCATTACCTGCCTCCAGAAGAGGACAAAACCTCCATGTGCTTTGAGCTGGGAATTCAGGATTTCAACTGACTGTCTTATGTCCTTGTCTTGTTCTTCCTCCCATTTCTCTCCACCATGTCCCTCTCCTGCTTTTCTGTGGCTCACGTCTACAAAGTGCAGAGCTCAGCTGCAGCTCCACAAATCCCTGCTCCTGCCTAGAAAAAAAAATCTTCTACTCACCTCTGGATGTTTTTCAAACAGTCAAAAGAGAGTAAATGAGATCTGGGGCAGAATTTTGCATGCTCTGAGTATCTAAGTGGGTTTGTTCCCTCACCTGTTCAGCATTTATTGTTATAAGCATCCCTAGTGATCCCCAAAAGTTGTCTGTTTTTTCACCTGAGAGGATTCTGGTGCCTGGTTTGATTGTTCTCCTTTCTCTTGGCTTGTTTCCCCAGATCAACCCCGTGACGGGCCCTCGTGAGGGAGGGACCAGGGTGACCATCCGTGGGGAGAACCTGGGGCTGGAATTCCGGGATATCGCGTTCCACGTCAAAGTGGCCGGCGTGGAGTGCAAGCCACTGGTGGAAGGGTACATCCCAGCAGAGCAGTAAGTGGGGTGTGTGGCAGAGCAAAGGCCACAGCACACCTATTGACATTCCTACCCATAGGGCTTTCCAAGGAATCCATTCCTACCTGGGAATTGAGGGATGGAAGAGGCCATTCCTCATGTGCAGCTCAGGATAATCCATTTATTTAATAATCCAGTTGTTGCTGTGTTTGGATTGCATGTTTAGGTGTTCCTCATGGCAAATGCCCTGAAGTTATCCTGTTTTTCACCAAGCAGTCACCCCAAAGTGTTCAATTCCAGTTTGGAAGGCAGCAATCCTGGAAAGCCTCTTGCTAAATGCAGGAGGGAGCATTAAACCTTAGAGCTGCCTCCACCATGCCAGGCTGGAGCTGGGAGGGACAGAGCCAGACATCAGCCCAACATTTCTGTCTGTATTTAAGTGGATTTACACCACCTCAGCATTTTTCCCAGGCAGAAGAATAACTTAATCCACAATTTGGATTCTGGATGGGGCAGAAGAGGGTGGGTTAATCTACAATCCACTTTCTAAAGAATAACTTAACCCACAGTTTGGATTCTGGATGGGACAGAAGAGGGTGGGTTAATCTACAGTCCATCCCCCAGCATTATGGGCTCTCCATCTTACCAGCACCACCAAACCATCCCTCCAACTCTGCTCCTGGTTGGCATTTTCACCCTCAGGATCGTGTGTGAGATGGGGGAGGCCAAGCCCAGCCAGCACGCCGGATTCGTGGAAATCTGCGTGGCCGAGTGCAAGCCAGAGTTCATGGCCAGATCCTCTCAGCTCTACTACTTCATGGTAAGTTCCTGAAAAAAAGTTCTCCTTGGCCCTGAACTCCTTGGCTTTGGTCCTCTTTGCTCCCTCTGTCCATTGTCCTTCACCACGTTGAGCCTCCGAGCTCTTCGCTGCCGTTCTGGGTGCACCAAATTGTTCATTCCATTTCCTTTCAACATCTTGTTCCCAGCAAAAATAGCCAGCCTAATTAAAGTTTTAACAGCCTAATAATAGTCCAGATTATTAGTCCAGTTACAGCTCCATGCAGCCACGGTCCAAATTAATACAGAAAATTCTCATTAATAGTTAAAAGTGCTGTAGAGGAAAGAAAAAAAAAAAAAAGAGAGCTAAAAAAGGAAAAAAATTCTTTAGTATCTTATTTTTTGGGGGGTATGATGCTCCTGCTAACAACACCCCTCTGGTTGGAACCACCAGTGTTCTCCAGAAGAAACTCGGGGGTTGTCACTACTCATTACAACCCCGGGATCTTCAGCAGCACGAGTGTGACAGTCTCAATTGGGTTTCTTTCTCCTCCCCCTTGGACTCCCCCAGGTGTTTATTCATCCCATCCACACCAGGAGCACTGGGATCAGGACAGATCCAGCTCAGGCTGCTGGTGAGCTGTAGGATGTGACTGGGACTCAGTGTTGGTAGGCAACTGTTTTGGAGGCTCCATGATGAAACGAGAGACACCTGCAAGCTTCAGCTTCAGTTCAAGTGCAAACACATGTTGTACACTCAATCTGTACTTTTTTCCTCCCTTCTGATGATGTTCCTTGTCCAAGAGACCTGATTATTCTTCCAAGGCCCCTTGCTGGGGACATGCAAGCATTGTCTGGCCTTGATCTGTTCAGATCTGTGCAGGTTTGAGATGAGAGGGTCCCTTTGTTCCCATCAAAAGCTCTCAACTCCTGCAAGAGAATGGGCCTCTTCTGAAATTATTCACATGCCTGAACATTTCTTTATGGTGAAGGGAACTTGTAATGAATGCAAATGTCTTGGATTCCCCCCTCGAGCTACAGAGATTTCTCTGTTCTCCGCGTTTTCCGATGTCACTCAGGTGTTGCGGTGGCGGGGGCAGAGAAACACCTCGAGAGAAAGCCCCTACCAGGCAGCCAGAAGGGCTCTTTCCAGGACATTACACTTCAACGTCTCACCTTCGCTGCTCTTGGAATTACTGTCTGCTTTTGATCATCCGTGTCCATCTGTGACAGCTTTTCCCTCCGCTTGCCGCCTTCCCGGCTGCCAGGGCACGAGCACGGAGCCACCGGGGTTTTCTCTACTGAATACCTCGATACCTCTGTGCTAGACAGAAAAAAAAAAAAAAAAAAAAAAAAAAAAAAAACCCACCCCAAAAATACAGACACTCTCCAGCCTGCCCATCATATTCCCTCTCCCGTGTCCGGTGTTTTCACAGTGGGAGCTGTGTTTTTTTGGCTTCCTCGGATTTTTCTGCCAGGAGGGCAGGGATGCTGTTGCAGGAATCTCAACGCGCCTTGGCGTCCTGCAGCAGTGCGTGGCAGCTTGAAGGGAAAGAAGATGTTTGAAAACCAAGGGAAAAGGCATCACCTGGGAGATAAATGTCACCTCCTGACTCACAGCAAATCTTCTGGAAAATTGCTTTTTGAGAGGTTTGAAGGAAAACTTGGTCAAAGTTGGCCAATTGGTTCAGCCTTTCCCTGTCTTGCAAGAATTCAAAGAGATGATGGTTTGGACTCAGCAGAGTATTTAATTTAAACTCTTTCCAGGTTTTAAGAAAGAGGTGGCTTAGTTTAGAGATGCCAGAATGGTTCTTCTCCACCTTTCTAACAAGAACTTTTAAATTCAAATAGCTGCTCATTTGTTTTAAACTCATCTGCCATCAAAACCTGCAAATTGCATTAGAAAGTACAATAAGCCAAGAGGGAAACAAAGCTGAAATGAAATTTATGATGATCTAAATGAAATATACTTTTTTACAGTTATTCATTTTCTTGCTGTGATTATTGCCCCAGTCTTTCACGGGAAAAAAAAAATCCATTCACTTCTCAATTTGGGTTACCTTTATTCTGGCTTTAGGTGAAAATATTGTGTCTCAGTGCAGGTGCTGTGGGCTACTCAACATTTCTTCTGAGTCTGCTCCTAAAATCCTTGTTTTGGAGAACATTTCCCACCCATCTCTTTCATCTTTTCCCCTCTTCCTGCTACTGTGGGACCTCTAGAAAGGAAACCCAGGTGCACAAGCTGTGTTTGAGTCACATCTTGCTCCTCCTGTGTTCCCAGAAGGAATGGAATAGGAACCAATGTCTTGACAAGCTCCATGGGGGGCAGTTTAGACCCAGCTCTGATGGTGCTTCTCTGTGGAAAACCTGTGTTCAGGAGATGCTGGAGGAAAGAAAGGGCTGGGGAGCTGAGGAAAGTAGGTAAAATCCTAGAAAATGCAGAAAATTTCCTGTCCTCTTTCCCCTCGTTGTCCCTCTCCAGCCTATCACCGATCCACAAGATCCTCTGTGCATCTTCCACCACCTTCCACCAGTGAGGAAATGGTGAATAGTCTGGAGCTCTGCTGTGAATCACAGAATTTCTAGGTTGGAAGAGACCTTCATGATCATTGAGTCCAACTCAGCCCCAACACCTCAAGTAAACCACGGCACTGAGTGCCACATCCAGGCTTTCCTTAAATACATCCAGGGATGGTGACCACCACCTCCCCAGGCAGATCATTCCAGTACTTTATCACTTTTTTCCATGAAAATATATTTCTTGATATCCAACCTGTTTTTCCCTTGGTGCAGCTTGAGGCTGTGTCCTCTTCTTCTGTCCATTGTTGCCTGGAGAAAGAGACCAACCCCAGCTGACCACAACCACCTTTCAGGGAGTTGTAGAGAGTGATAAGGTCACCTCTGAGTCTCCTTTTCCCCAGGCTGAACATTCCCAGCTCCCTCAGTTGTTCCTCACAGGGTTTGTGTTCCAAGCCCCTCACCAGCCTCGTTGCCTCCTCTGGACATAGCAGGAATTTGTGCTGGTGAGAGTGTCCAGCAGTAAGGGAGTTGCCATCAGAGTTTGAGGTGGTACACAAAACACAAAGGAGCAGTACCAAAGTGCATCCTTTGCATTTCCATACTCTTCCTGTGGGTTTTATCCCATTAATGAGAGTGGAGGAGAGTATTTCCAGAAAATCACACTCCAGGCTTGGAGAATGGCTGAAATGCTGCCCAGTGGTCAACAATGGCTGAACATGAGGCCAGGTGTGTCCAGGTGGCCAAGAAGCCAATGGCACCTGGATTGTATCAGGAATAATGTGGCCAGCAGGACCAGGGCAATGCCCACCCCACTGTGCTGGGCAGTGCTGAGGCCCCACCTCAAATCCTGAATCCAGTTTTGAGCCCCTCAGGAAAGGGAACAGAGCTAGGGAAGGGTCTGGAGCCCCAGGAGAGGCTGAGGGAGCTGGGAAAGGGGCTGAGCCTGGAGAAAAGGAGGCTCAGGGGGGGACCTTGTGGCTCTGCACAACTCCCTGCCAGGAGGGGACAGCCAGGGGGGTCGGGCTCTGCTCCCAGGGGACAGGAACAGGAGGAGAGGGAACGGCCTCAGGCTGGGCCAGGCGAGGTTCAGAGTGGATATTGGGAAAAATTCTTGATGAAAGGACTGCCAAGCAGTGGCACAGGCTGCCCATGGAAGTGGTAGAATCATTGTCCCTGGAAATGTTCAAGGTGCTTAGAGAGGTGCTTTAGTGATGGCCTTGCCAGTGCTGAATTAGTGCTTGGATTTGCTGATCTTAGGGGTCTTCACCAACCTCAGAAATTCCATGATTCGAAGCATAAAACCAGCTTCCAAACCATCAGGTAAAAACCAGTCAGGTTTAAACACAAGTGCCCAACTCTGACAATAGATCCTTCTAAAGAGCTGTAAGTCTTGATTTTCATGTTCTGCCCTTCCTCCAAGAGCTGCATTTTGAGTAGGAGCAAAATGGAAAAATGGAAATCTTGCCGCTGTTTTTCAAAATGATTAAACCAGAGGGGCCTGGGAGCAGAGGTGGCTCTGTGTGTGTGAGAGTGGGAGCTGTGGTGTGTGTCAGGTGGTTTTATAAACATGGATTAATGGTCTCCAAAGCTCAATAAGGTGACTGCGTGATGTACCTGCTCGCTCAGAGGAGCTGAGAGCTTCAAGCACTTGTGTCATCATTCTTAAAGAGAGGGGGAAAGAAATAATCTTCATTTAAATGCATATAGTAGCTTTTCACTTGGGACTGAATGGAAAGTTTTTCTATTAAAATGCAAATGAAAGAATAAACTGTAACTCCAAATTTCTCCCTGAATATTGATGTCTCCTCTCTGCATTGTGGTAACAGGGTGATCTGTGCCTTCAGAGCGTGAGTATTTTATCTTGATTTGGGGAAGAACGGAGGGTAGCAGGGTAAGAAAAAGAGTTTTGAGATTTGGGGCCTCTAAAGGAATTGTGACCCTTTTTGATATATTAACACAGCTCTGTATTAGGCTGGGAAAAAGAGGCTCAGAAAATCAGCAGGGAAAGGGAGAAGGTGTTCAAGTGAGCAGTGCTGCTTTTGTGGCTGTGGCATTTCAGAGGACACCTCGACAGGAGAACCAGCACCATGTGTCAGTGCAGGACAGCTCGAGGCTGTCTCAACATCCAAACCAGATAAGAGGAAGATTTAGGGTCATGTGTGGGCATTTTGCACCAGGGCAGGTTCAGGTTGGACATCAGGAGGAATTTCTACATGGAAAGGGCTGTTAAATATTGGCATTGCACCAGGAGGGGATGGAGTCCCATCCCTAGAGGTGTTCAAAGAACTACTGGATGTGCTCTGTTCTGCTTGTAAAGGTGGGGATTGGTGATGGGTTGGACTCGATGATCTTGGATCTTTTCCAACCTCAGTGATTCTGGGATCCTATGTGGGAGAGGCAAGAACAAACTCAGATGTTCTGCTGAGCCACAGGTCTCCTCCATCCATCGGGGAATGGCTTCCCACAGCCAGAGGGCGGGGTTAGATGAAATATTGGGAAGGAGTTGCTCCCTGTGAGGATGGTGAGGACAAAGAAGCTGTGCCTCATCCCTGGAAGTGTTCAGTGCCAGGTTGGACAGGGCTTGCAGCAACCTGGGATAGTGGAAGGTGTCCCTGCCCATGGAAGGGGGTGGGACTGGGCAATCTTTAAGGTCTCTTCCAACCCAAACCATTCTGAGAGTCAATAAAGTTGAGTGATCTTTTCAAAACCAAAAAATCTTCTTCATTTGTGAGTTCCACAGTTTGGAGGTGGAGATGTCCCACTAAGATCCAATCAAACAAATACACTACCTGAGTTATCCTGCAGAGCTGGCACTGTGTGACAGCAAAAAGGCCCCTGTGCTGTGCCAAACAAGCAGAGGAGATGAGAGATTGTGACCCAAGGTGCTCCAGGCATGGACCTGTCTTTGCAGGAGTATTTCTGAGTGGGTACAAGGGCAGATCTCATTTTGGAGGGGTGAGAACAGACTGGGGTTGGGTCTGAACTCATCCCACCAAACCTGGCATCCGAGCAGAGGGTCTCTGACAGCACTGGTGTCACCACAGGTTCCTGTATCAGCCAGAGGACATGGCCAACTTCAGAAGTCCTGATTAATCCTTGGGGGTGCCTCCCCCTCTCCACCACTAACAGGAGAGGGAAGGTCCCTCTGCTCCTCTGCTGTGTTTCCAACACCTCCCTTTTGCCTCCACAGACTCTCACCCTCTCTGACCTGAAGCCAAAGCGAGGACCAGTGTCGGGTGGCACCCAGGTGACAATCACAGGCAACAACCTCAATGCTGGCAGCAACGTCATTGTGACCTTTGGGCGACAGCCCTGCCTCTTCTACAGGTACAGATGAGCCCTTCCTGCTGCTCATGCCTGAGTGTGGAAGATTAAATGCCAGCTAAAGTCAGGAAACTTCTCCTGCAGCCCTGACACCTTGTCCCTCAGCTGCCTCCTTTGCTCGCAGCCACATCTGTGCTGCAACAGGCCTTGTGCATTCTGCACCATGCACAGCCTTGCTGGCCATGTTTTGGGGAGAGAAAATGGGATTTATTTCATTGTTTTGACCGGTATTTGATGTGGTTTTTCCCGTGGCCTCTTGTCAAATTTCAGCACAATTCTCCACGGCCCTGTGCTCTGCTGCTTGCTCTGGGAGTGCGTCGTTTAAAAGATTCATTTTCATGTCCCCGCTTTAGTAGAGGTGACAAAGAAAATCTGACAACATCAGTTTGCAGTACTAAAACCACCTCCCTTTTATCCCAGAATAGTCCTGTAGTGCTAAGAAATGGATGATTTGCAACATTTTAGCTCTGTGCTGGCTCCTGCTCAATGGTGCTTCAGAGAGGCTTAATGTCAGTGTTACCTGCTGGATGTTCCCTGATCCCTGTGAGAATGAGCCTGAATCCCATTCCCAGGGGCTCCCGCAGCTCAAAACTACCCAGGGCAACACATTTTACTGCCAGTAGCAATGGGGGCTGAAGATGAAGTTGGCACATTACTCCCAAATATGTCCTTGGCAGAGGAAGCGCTCATTCACAGGAGACCTGGGAGCACTGCCCTGGGGCGATGCCCTTCCCTCTCCTGGCTGTGGGGATCCTCTTTAGCAGCCTGTCATGACTGTGGAGCGATCCAGCATCCGAAATTGGGCAGGGTGAAGTCACAGTCTGTGATTTGAAATGCCAAGTGGGAGCCACAGCTGCTTGGAGATGCTCACTGAGGACTGGGGAATTTCAGGAGGGATTGAGCGCTGGTCTTTTGGGGGAATTTAGAGGGCACCTGGAGGGTGCAGTCATTGAAGGTGACTTACACCCCCATTTTAGGGGTTTAAGATGATGCTGCATCACAAATCACAGGACTGGGAGGATTGAGAATGCTTGGTGCCTGGATTTTTTGATTCATTTTGAAAGGAATGCAGACCTGGAGTTGGTTTTTGAGCCCTGCCAAAAAGGGAAGGTTTACGCAGAATCCTCTTTAAACATAATCATAAAATTCTTCCCACTGTATTAGCACTTCCAGAGGTCCAAGGCATGCTGCAAACTGCACTTAAACAAGACTTACAGGCCTAATGCAAAATAAACTTTATGATCCCAGACTGCAAAACTGAGGTGCAAACACCCCTTTTATGAGCTGCTGCTGCACATGTCTGCAGGCAGGAAGGAAACATCCATCAAATATTTAATCACAGAGAAATACTTCTGGAAAGAGGCCTGGTTTGGACTGCCCTTGGGGTTCGGATTTTATTCCAAGTCCTGAGAGATGAGGGCTCTTGTGGTTTTATTTAAACCAGTGAAAAGGCACTTCCCCAGACACTGCTACAGGAACATAAATGGTTGACGCTGAGTTTCACCTCTTCAGTGCATAGGTTTGGGCCACAGGACTTAAGAATAAATAGCTGGGCTCTTTTTGGCACCATTTTGCTGCTTGGTAGCACCTGGTTCACATTTGATTTCTCCTCCCCTCCTCCAGGAGATCCACCAAGCACATTGTCTGTAACACCACGGCCTCCTATGAGGGCTTTGAGAAGGTGAAGGTGTCTGTGAGAGTGGACAAGGCCAAGATCCATCAGGAGCTGCACTATGAATATGTAGAGGATCCCACCATCCTGAGGATCGAGCCTGAGTGGAGCATCTTCAGGTGAGTAATCCCAGGGGAACCCTCTCCCAGTTCCCATGGTCTGATCACTTTGGTCCTTGGTGTAGAAAACTGATTTCCAAGCATTGTATCTGCCAAGAATTTGTGCAGAGATGCTTCCCAGAGCAAACAGAACCCTTGGGGTAGGTTAGAGTGAAATGACATTGAATGATCAGTGTTTGTAAATATATAAATATTTATATATATGGGTTCATTTTTGAACAGTTTGGTTGGTATTGTCTCTGGCAATAAAAATATAATATATGAAAATATAAAAGCCTAAAAATATCACCTAAGAAAATGCCTAAGAGAGAAAAGGAAAGGATGAGAGTGGAAAGGTTGCACCACTCATAGGCTCCACAAAACCTGGTCATTGCAATTTCGATGTCTGTTGGTTGAAGTGATGGTCACAGACTGGATCCATCAGATGACAAGGGGCATCACAAGGAAATGATGAAAATCCCCAGGACATAACCTCTGTTGGGTTTATACTCAGGTTCAGGATGGTGTCATCCATGAAATGACAAGGGGCATCCCAAAGAAATTAAGAAAATCCCCAAGACACAACCTCTGTTGGGTTTATACTCAGGTTCAGGTGGGAACACCCAGCAGTGAGTTTCCCACTGGATGATGGAAAGCTGTGGATCAGGGACACCTGGATGATGGAATGTGGTGGATCACGGGTTTTTGACACCTTCTACGCCCACACAGCTGCCTCTTGCACCAGCCCAGCTGCCTCCATTGTGTCCCATCAGCAGCAGGAGCACCTTCAGGCTCTGTGTGAATGTCCCTTGGGCAGGGGAGTTATCACTGCTGAGTTACCTGGATCAGCACAAAGTTCCACCTCCCAGGGCTCTCCTCTTTCCTTGTCTGGTCCAACACCAGCTGCAGCCTGAGCTGAGCTCTGCTGGGACCTGGGTGGGTGCTTTGCCCATCAGCAGCTTCCCCTGAGTGTTTGAGCCACCAGCACTCCAGTGTCTCTTCTAGTATCACATTCTTCTCCCTGGATCTGGGAGGACTGGACAATAGTATCACATCTGTCTTATCCCGAGTCCCCTCCACTCTCCAAATCCCGTTTGTAGGTGTATTTGGGGAGGGGTGGCTTCAGTGGTCACAGATGAACAGCTGCTTCCTTGCAGTTTACCTACTGGTGGGCAAAAGCCTTTCCATGATTTTAGCAATATTTAGGCCATGAACCATTTCATTCTTTCACAGTTTGAAAGCTGCAATTCCTACCTTTCCCACAGCCTTCAAGAACTTGAAATTCCTGCATTTCCCACAGCCTTCATGGACTAGAAATTCCTGCATTTCCCCCAGCCCTCACAGACTTGAAATTTCCCTACATTTCCCACAGCCTTCGTGGACTTGGTGCCTCAGGACTATGCACTGCCTGTTGGGCCATGGTGCCTGAAAGCCCAAGAGCTCTGTCCCAAGATGAAACACAACAGGAGCCCTGCTCCCTGCCCTAACCAAGAGCCTTTCTCCTCGTTAGGGATCCCTTTTTCTCTTCCCCCCTTGATGCTGCTTTGGTGAATTCACAGGGTTCACATAAAGGTGCCTGAGAACAGTGTTTGCCCTGGTTGTGGAAGGCATCAAAGTGATGCCCAAACTCTCAGAAGCCTGGAGAAATGGCCTCAGGAAGGGAGAAATTGGTCATTAAATGCACTGGTATTTCCTTGAAAAGATACAAAATAAGAAATCTTAGTCTCCCCTCATTCATCCACGGCAGCTCTCTGCTTCCCTGTCAAACTGGACTGATTGGAGTCCCTGGGGATTAGAAGCAGGGCTTGTAAATCCCCCCAGTTCAGCTCCCATCCCAAAGATGTTTTCACAAATCAATTAGTGCCTTTAATTACCGTGAGGGAATTTACTGATTTAGCCAGATTGAGCCTTTGCACGTTGGGCTTGAAGCTTTAGTGTCGGGATTTTTCCATTCGGGGCTTTTATTTTCAGTCAGAGTCCAGGTTATCAGTGAAATGAGAAATCACTTTACTCCGTTTTAAAGCGAGTTCAGTGCTGCTTAAAAGGTGCAAGATTGACAGCCTAGGAGAGTGAATTTCTGAATATCCCCTGTGTCTTGGTTTGGAAAGACAGGTATTTGCCAGAGAAAGCTGGAGTTTCCCTTGGAATGGAGAATGTAAACCCCTCACCCCCGCCAAATTATAATTTTGCAGTTAAGGGCTTTCAGGCAAAGATTTGGGAATAGGAATAACAGTTCTTTACTAGGAATATTAACAGTACAAATGTAGTAGAAAAACAAAACCACCCAACCACACCAGCAAACAAACAAACAACAATTTTGGAGAACCCTGACAGAGTCAGAGCTACAACCTGACACCCTGTTGGTCAGGGTGTTGGGAGCAGTCCAGAAGTGAGTCCTCCTGGAGTGGCAGATGTGGTTCTGGTGGAGTAGAGATGATCCTGTAGAACAAGGGTCCGGGGTGGTGAGAAGGGATCCAGTCTTCCTCCAGGAATTGGGGGAAGTTGGATGCCTTCGTGTTCCTGTGTCTCAGTTTTTATCCAGGTAGGAATGGTTGGCTCCCTCCACTGGGTGGAGCATCTCACAATAGGATGATGGAATGTGGATATTCTGTTTTGGGAATGTGTGCTTTTAGGGGTGTCTTAATGGTCCATTAGCAGAAAATATTCCCTTGGAGGGAGGATGGTTGGTGAAAGAGATAAGAAACACTGCCCCACCTGGTTTGAACAGCTGGCCCATTATCAGAAGGCATCCACCCCTCTCCCCTCAGAGTTACAAGAGATAAAGAAAAAAACCTTTCCCCAACTGCTTTTAACAAATGAAGTAGAATACACACCCCTGGCTCCACAACCCAAGACATCCTAGAAATCTGCAGCACAGGGACCTTCCCTTCCTCCATCTGGGCTCAGGTGTGGCTGGCAGGTGAGGAGTTCTCCACAGCTTGCTCCATGGTTTCTCTGCTGAAGCTGCCAGACAGAGGTGAAGGAGCAGCCAAGGAGATGCCTCAGGTGTGTTAGCAAAGTTTTGTCCAGCCTGGAGATGCAGGGACTCATGGCTGGAAGAATGGGATCTCCCATCCCAAATCTCAGAATAATGGAAATAAGGGTGAGGTGCTTGTTTAGGGGGTACTGGATTATCTGTGGGGTGTGTAGCTGCTAGGATGGATGGCTGGGACTGCACTTGTCTCATCACTCATGGAATTCTTAAGGCTGGAAATGACTTCTAAGATCATTGACTCCGATTCTTAACCCAGCACTGACATGTTCACCACCAAAATGTGTCCCCAAGTGACACATCCACACAGCTTTTGAAGACTTCCAGGGATGATTTGAGCATTTCCAGTGACGGAGCATTTCTTTGGGTACAACCTCTCCCCTTTGCTTTCTTCACCTGGAAATCAGGAAGCATCAACTGGAGCATTAGCAGATGCCCCATTTTAACCAAATCTACCCAATTTCACCCTCCTTCTTAAGCATTTTTGAGTCACTCCAAAGGTGCACAACCCTGGAGAGAGAAGATGGAATATCCAGGATTATCATGGGGGTTTGGGGTGTCAGGGACAGTTTTAGGTGCTTTAACTGTGGGGCTGAGCTGTTCCCAGGCAGAGCTGATTGACACCAAACCAGCTTTGCAAAACCAGTGAATGAATGTACCAAGCCTGGCTTAAAACCTTTTCAATGGCTATTTTTCAAGACAATAAAGAAAAGATTACTGCTAATTTACTTCCACAGCCAAAAAAAAAAAAAAAAAAAAAAAAAAAAAAAAAAAAAAAAAAAAAAAGAGTCACTCACACTGGGCTGGCAAGTAAATAAAATTCTATGAGGCTCCATTAATACTTTTGATCTGTGTTTGATTTGAGTTACATCCAGCAATTACCCGAGTCTGCAGGTAGAAAATGATACTCAGGGTCTTTTGGAGCAATAAACAGTTAAATTCTGAGAGCTTTTGGCACCTCTGTTATTTTGCTGGGCAGCAGCAGGTCTCCAGGCTCTGCTCCCACCTGGCTGAGCATCCAGATACAGGCACAAATGCCAGTGGCTGGTGATTTTCAAGGCAAGAAACAGTTTTATTTACTTTATTTTAAAGCCAGAGAGGGCTTGGGGGTGATTTTAAGTCTTCAGCAAACAAAAAAAACCTGCTTTACCTTTTTTCTTTGCCTCTCCCTGGTCAGGTGCTGTGGCTGTGTTTATTACTTGTGGTCTGAGCCTATAAGCTCAGATTCCAACCCAAACAGAGGATTTTTAACACCTGGGTTTAAAACTGTGTGCACAGATTTGGTTGATTAAATAAAAGGATTTGTGTTTATATAGACACACATTACTGTAGGTGTGTTCACGCACTGGATTTTTGTGGAACACGTAAAACTCTCAGCCCAACAAAGATATAAAATCCCTCCTAGTTTGAATCAGCAGAGATTAATTATATTAGTAATGATATTAGTATTAAATGTTATAATAATAGCAATTAAAATAATATTTTTATATTTTATTATTAATATAGAGGCTCACAGCCAAAATTCAGAAGATCCAGTGGAGAAAGAACAATTTGGTTTATACACTTCTGGGTTTTGAAAAATGAGCTCTCCCTGGATGATGTCAGGAATCTTTACAGGGAAGCTGAATTTTGGGGAGAAGCAGGGAAGGGAAGGTCTCTTGTGGGCCAATGTGTGACTTCAGCAGGATCCCCCCCCTTGTTCATTCAAAAAAATCTCATCCAGATCTTATGGAAACAGCAAAATGTGGGTTTGCTCCATAAAATTTCCCATTAGCAATTTCCCATCATAGCTGATGATTTCAGAGAGAAAGAACTTCAGATACTCTGCAAAACTCAAGGTAAAATGTTGCCCTAACCATGGACCAGTCCAGTCCTTGAGTGAAAGACCATGAGGAGCCTCCCAGAGAAGTGTCTGCTGAAAGATGTTTTATCCAAATTCTCTTTGGATAAACCCAAACTCTTTGACTCATCAGCTTGGATGCCACTGAAAGGGGCTGGAGCAGAGCTCACCCAAACCTGACAGCTGTTTTCTGTGTCTGTTTGCATTCACTCCTGCCTCCCCAGCTGATTAATAATGGAAGATAAATGAGGAACAGTGAAAACAAAGGTCAGAAACGGGGGAGATTTGTTGCCTCCTTTCTCACAGGGTGTTTATTCTCTGGTCTTTTCTCATTCATAATGCACATGCTTCACCTTTCCTGGATGTGCAGCTTTACCTGGAGGCAGGAAAGGGATTCTGAGCTTTCTTTTCACAATCCCATTGATTTCCACGTGGCCTCCCCTTCCCAGCAGGAAATAAACTGCATCCTAGACAGTTTCCAAAGGGGGCTATAGAGGCAGGTGCTGAAACTGCTGAGAGAACTCCTCAGCCTGAGAAACCCTCAGAGATGGGGCTGTCTGCTGATGACGTTTCCTCGTCCAAAACCTGTGAGGTTTTGCTTTCTTGGATAACTCTTCTCCTTTCAGACCTGGGTCCCTCTGCCCCCACCTCCTGCTGTAACAGCAGAGCTCACCCTGTGTAGTGGTTTTAGTTTGCCAGTTTGAGATGTGAGGCTTCTTCCCTCCTCACTAAATGTCAATCATTGCAAAACCAGCACATCCTGATAGATCAGAGCAGCTTTATTTGGGATGGCCAAAGCTGCCTCTGTGGTGAATCCTCCTCCTTAATGTGGTGTTCAGAGCCAGCCCTGTGAAACCTGGGAATGGTCCTTTGCAGTTTCCTTTCTCCTTCCCCTACATTCCCCAAAGTCCCACAGTTGCTGGCTGCAGCTGGAAGAGGCAGGGGAAGGTAGAGAAGGGTGTTTCTGAGAGCTGTTTCCTTGTGGTGATAGTGACTGCAGGGAGTGAGGAGGGCTCCAGCTACATCCCCCCATAAAAGTGAGAAAATCCACCACATGCCTGAGGGCTGTGGCTTGTGGGAGTTGGCTTTCTTAGGAAATTGGCCTTTGAGCAAGGGGACACTGAGACTGGGAGTCTCTGTGTTGGATCCTGGTCCACCTGGGCCACCACATGGAAACCAGGCCAGTGCCTGATGCACACCAGAGCAGAAGATTTTGGCTCAGTTTCTTCTCATTGCTGCAGGACTGGGTTCCCTGGTGGCACCAAAGAGGTCACTGAAGTGACATTGTCATGTTCAGGGTGAGGTTGGTTAGCAGGTTAGATTTGGGGCTGTAGACCTCAACCCAGAATCCTCAGGAGCTGTGTCCATGGCACTGTGTCTGTCTGTCTTTTTGGGTTGGGCATGGGGTTGTGCTCCTCAGGGAATGGGCACAGCCCCAAGGCTTCCCAAGAGCTCCAGGAGTGTTTGGACAACAGGGTGGGATTGCTGGGGTCTCTCAGCAGGGCCAGGGGCTGGACTGGATGGTCCTTGTGAGTTCCAATTCGGGATATTTTATAATTCTGTGACTGATTGAGGTGATACAGGAGATACAGCCTGTGGAGCATTTTAAGGACCCTATGTTAAACCTCCACTGTTCTTCTCATCCCCAAAGCTTGTGATTGCTGAATCCTGACCATGAGAACCACCCAGAGGCTGCCACACGTGACAGTTTTAGCAAGCATTTGTCTTTACTTATTTCTCCCCTTATGAATGAACAAAAAATTATTCGTTTTGTTCTTCCTTCCCTCCACGCAAGGCGTGGTCAGACACTTTGCAACCAACATTTAGTAACACAGATCAACCACTCCTGGTGTGATGAGTTCTGACATCTATGAGCTGGGTTCATTCTTTAATCTCATTTTTTTCTTCTTCAGTGGCAACACTCCCATTGCAGTGTGGGGAACTCACCTGGACCTCATCCAAAACCCTCAGATCCGGGCAAAGCACGGCGGAAAGGAGCATGTCAACGTGAGTACCACTTCAGAGCTGGGGAGGGGACATGCCATGGTGGGGACAGGGGCTGGCTGACAGCTCTGGAGCTTGAAATCTCCTGTTGCAGCCCAAAAAAGAGGGCAGAACTTGTCTCCAGAAATGTTATCACATCCCTGAAGGACACAGACAAAAAAGAAGGTTTTTGGCAGGGCTGAACCCAAACTTCAGTGTCTTCTGAGATCTTTGTCTTTGGTTCTCCAGCTTGCTGGGATTCCTTTCAGGTAACCTGATGTCCAAACTGAAATCCTGAGCACAACTGAGCATGCACTGCACAAACACTTCTGGAAAAATGACCAGAGTGTGAGACCTAATTGCAACGTGGTAGCGAGATTTTGACTAATCTGTGCTGTGCAAAAAATAAAGGAAGAAACTTCTATTTCCAGAAGGAAACAAAGCCAGGGAAAGATGCTGATGCTGACAACAGAGGCTGAGCTCTCTCAAGAGGCACAGGAGGCCCTGTTGGAGTGCAAAGTGCTCCACACACCTGCCTCAGCAAGGCTTTCCTAATCCCTGCCCAGCCTTAATTGTGTGGTGGGGAATGTTTGGAAGCAATGGAGCAGCAGCCTGCCCCAGGATAACCATGGGGGTCTGCTCCTCCCTCTCCCTGAGAGCCATCTGCCCACCAGGAAGGATGGGGCCATTTCCCATAAACACTCCTTGTGTTAGGTCTCCATTCCCAGAACTGTGAGGTGCAGAACAGCACAGAGATGACCTGCCAGGGTCCCTATTGCCCATAAAAATTCCTTATTTTGGGTCTCTATTCCCAGAACTGTGAGGTGCAGAACAGCACAGAGATGACCTGCCAGGGTCCCTATTGCCCATAAAAATTCCTTATTTTGGGTCTCTATTCCCAGAACTGTGAGGTGCAGAACAGCACAGAGATGACCTGCCAGGCCCCAGCGCTGGCTGTGGACCCCAATCACCAGCCTGATCTCGCTGAGCGTCCAGAGGAGTTTGGCTTCATCCTTGACAATGTGCAGTCCCTTCTGATCCTCAACAAAACCAACTTCACCTACTACCCCAACCCCATCTTCGAGGTTTTCAATCCCTCAGGGATCCTGGAGCTGAAGCCTGGAAGTCCCATCATCCTGAAGGTGAGAATGGGCACCAAGGACTGGATGAGGAAGGACAAACAAATTCTGCCTCTTGCCTTTCTGTGCCTGCCAGCACCCCCATAAATCATCCTGATTGCACCCCAGAAATTTCCTCCATTCCTTGCCCCTTATGGAACCATATCAGAGTCATCATCAGCAAACACCAAGCACTGCCCACACCCACAACTAAAAATTATAAACTGCTGTGTGCAGCCTAAATTTGTACCCACTGCTGTTCACCAGAGAACATCCTCTACCCTTGTACTGTGGCTGGCAGTGAAATGCCCAACTCTGTTTTCTTTTTTGTACATTCAAGACCTTCCCCTCAGCCTTGTTTAAACCCAAACCAGTCCTTTGCCATTTCTGTAAACTTCACAGCAGTACAGAGAAGGAAATTTATCATGCAGCATTTCAGTACCACTGTTTTTACACGGTGAATAAGCAAAGAAATTATTTTACCTGCAGATGCTTTTTGCATGTTTGGAAAAGGGCCTGACTTACTTGCCTGATTATGTTTAGTGAGGGCTTTATTGTGCAGGACTTAAATGAAGCATTTCTCATCCAGTTGCAGAGAGGGAGGTGCAGAACAGGCCTTTGTGACTGCCTGGAGTCTGTAACCCCTCACGCTGTTCTCTGCATGGGTTCCTAAATTGGCTTTTCCTCTCTGTGTGAGCAAATGGTGAAGTACAAATGTCATAATAGAATCATATTTAGGCTGTAAGGGACCTTAAAGACCATCTCATTCCAACCCCCTGCAATGGGCAGGGACACTTTCCACTAGACCAGGTCTCTCCTGGTCCCTGTCCATCCTGGAGCAGTGTCAGGGATCAGCCATCCCCACCTACCAAATGCAGCACCAACACTTGTATCCCAGGAACGAACCAGAGGGGGAAAGAAAACTCCTTCCTGATGTTGATTTGGTTATTTTGAGGTGTGATGTTCCTCTCTGTGCAGGGCAGGAATCTGATCCCCCCGGTGGCAGGAGGCAATGCCAAACTGAACTACACTGTCCTGGTGGGTGAGAAGCCCTGTGCAGTGACCGTGTCAGACGTGCAGCTCCTCTGCGAGTCCCCAAACCTCATTGGAAGGCACAAGGTGATGGTAAGTGATGCCTGACCCTCAGCCTCTGCTCCCTGGGTGGCTGGGGAGGGCACAGCAGAGCTGGAGAGCTGGCAGAGGGCTCCAAGGGGTTTGCATCACTGTTTGCCTTCACAGAAACATCAGGGTCCCTTTTTTTTTTGGTATAAAATTCTCATCAAGGGTAACTTGGAGAAGTAGATCAGTGGAGATCTTTGTGGACAGTGAGACACCTTTCATGATCAAACTCCAATAGGAGAGGTTGCCTCTCTTCTGTTTTGGTATGGGCTGTATGAACCCTGGATGCCCATGGGAGATCACGTGTAACATGTTCCTACATGAAATTATTAAATTCAGCACAGTCCCCATCACTTTGTTGACAGGATGGTGACTAAAATTTGCCTTTATGTCAAAAAGAAAAAAAAAAGCAGGATGTGGACAATAGTGTGACTGGACTTCAGAGTTTTGACTTCCATAAAACTTGGTGTGCTCCTACAAATCCTTCCTGGAACCTGTGAAGAATGGACCTAGTGATTACATCAGAGGGAGCTGCTCCTCCTCTCACTGCTTATTTATTTACTCCTTTTTTCACTTTCCTCTCAATAATTTGAATTCCTTGATGCTGGTGCTTGATAAACCTCATATCAGCAAACAGCCTGGAGTTGTACCAAGCTGTGGGTGGGAACAACAAAAAGCTGGCAACTGACATCAGTGTTCTCATTCCTTGTGGACAGCTGTTCTTCTGTTGTGCCCCCCAAAAGCTGTATCTGTTGCATATTAATTTATTTATTTCAGTGCAACGAGACTCAGAGAGTTCGATCTTCAAAAAGATTTTTTTTCTGGGAACTTTTAGGAAGCAGAGTTCATGATGACCATTTTGGGTCTTGTTTGTGGCTGCTGCTGGGATCCCTCGTAGTGGCTACTTAACTTCTCTGTGCCAGAGTTTGTCATCTGGAAAATAGAGGTAATAATCCTTTCCAGCCATGCAAATACACCGTGACTCTCGATTCATTGCAAAGCACATTAAGGCTCTCCAAGAGGAGCAATAATGAAGTGAGAGATTTTCTCTGTGTGAAAACCAAAGCTTTTGAGCACGGCAATAAATGTTCCCTGTCATTTTCATGGATATGATTAAACATATGGTTAGTCAGAGACGGACAAAGCCAGCCCTGGGGAGACAAAACTCAAAGCCAGGTGAGCAATAATCAACCCCTGGGGATCCAGGACGATGGACATCTGGCCAGGCTGTACTAATTGGGAAGACTCCCCTGCTGCTGCAGCTTGGAACAGTTTAAGTGAAGCCAAAGATTAAGAAACAATCCCTTTTTGAGGATGCTGGTCAAACGAGGGATACTGCTGGGGAACTGGGAAGAGGATGGAGGTGCTCAAGGATGGACTTTGCATCTGGAACCAGGGCTGGAAAATGCCTCCTCCAGCAAGGCACAGCATCTCTGCTGCTCAGGCTGGGACCATGTTTCACACAAACCTCTCTTTGATGGCCAGGATAACTGACAGTAGTTCCTCCTCCTGATTCTGCCAAAGATTTACTGTCTGACCTTGAGGAAATTGTTGAGCCAACCCTTTCCTGCAAAGCGAGGTGGCCACGAGCTGAGAGGGAGCCATGGGAGTGAATCAACCTGTGCAACACAGAGATTATTTCTGAGTGAAGGAGCAGTGGCAATGACACACGTTGATTCCAACATGCTTTTGATCTGGTTCAGCTGTCTTTTACACAGTGACAGAGTTAAGCATTTGAAAGAAATAGCAAAGAAATAAAAGGCCTGGGCGATGGTTAAAAAGAAGATTGACTAAAACTCAGAGGCACGTTTTTTTCCAAGGATAAAAAAGAGATGCAGGGAAGATCCATGAGTGGCTACGCCAGAGAAGGTTTGCAGGGAAGGTGTGGAATACATCTGAGGGGTTGCTGGTATCTAGCATGGTCTGGAAAGTACACCAGACCCTGTATAATGAATGGAGAGATGGTCAAATGCAGCAGCTGGCGAGGGTGTGATTCATCTCATCCTTAGAGGGATAACTTTTTTTTGGCCAGGACAAATTTGCACGAGGAAAGACACTCCTTCAGAACTCCTGAACTCCTACAGGTGGCTGCTGAGACCTGATTGGAGAAAACCAGGCTCTGACACAGAGCCCACTTAGAGCACTTTGTGTAATTTAGGACAAATTCATGATTAATAGTGTTGTTGTAGGACATAGAAGAAAGATGAGAGACTCAAAATATTTTAGAAGGCAAAGAGCATAGAAAAAAGGCTTATTTGTCTAATTCTTACTGCCTTTTATAAGGTGTTCTGATACAGACTTAACATGATTGGTGAATAGGAACGACACCTCTCCGATCCCATGGGTTAAAGTAGAGAAACAGCAAAATACCACCTGGAGAAAGATTGTTTTGAGAAAGGACAGTTGTTTACCAAGACTGTTTTGAGAAGAAGCTTTCTTGAGAATTTTTTCCTTGGGAAAAGTTAGCAGCTGCTAGCAGGCTAAAATCTTTCAGACCCAGAAATATCAGGCCCACATAACAGTCTTTAAAAATGGCCAGGTTGTTGTTTGGTGGGTTCATAGTTAGTCTTCTAGAAGGTAAAAAAATCTTCCTCCAGAACCACTGGGTGGATTAAGAAGAGAAGGAGGGCTATATGTGCATATTTTCTTGTGTTTCTTTTAAAAGCTCACAATAACACTGCAGCCTCGTAGACTTTCTTCTTCAAGAGCCAGATTCCCTCAGATCATGGCAGCTTCACTTGTGGATTGTGAGACCTTCCCAGTGATGGAACCACCTTTAAAGGGGAGCACACTGGGCCTAGCTTTGAACACCTGCTTTTTGGAGCTTTTAGATCCCCTTTATCATTAATGGAGAGAAATGGGAACTTCCACTGAATGAAACGTCTCATCCCGATGTCAAAGGTGTCAGAAGCAGCTCACATAAATCACATCCTGAAAGTGGTTTTTCTCTTTGTTGACTCTGGAATCATGCTGCAGTGTCTAACTCGGATGTGCACGCGGAATATTTGCTGAGAGAAATCCCACCCATGGAGACGGGCTGTTCTTCCAGCTTTGAGGATGGATCTGCACTGGGATTTGGGATTGGGGTTGTTTGAGTCTGGTCTGATATTCGTTGAATGGACTCGTTTGACTGCAGGCCTTGGAGAATGAGAAAATGAAAAAGAATTAATCTATTTATTGATCCATTGACAGGCAGGAAAGCGTGCGAGAAAAATTTCCTGGGAGGATTTGGGGGAGTGGTCTAGGGAAAAAGGGAGCAACTTCCAGTGCATGGATTAGGATTTGGGCAGTTTGCCTGTTCAGCTGAGAAAGCCACACTCCCAACAACAAACCTCAGGATTTATAAGTGAGCTGGATCTTGTACCTTGAAATAGATGGGAAAACTCTTTACTGCTGCATCCCCAGCTGCATGTCTGAGGTTCTTTGGCCACTGAAAATGCTCTACAAGCCATCAGTGTCATGGTAGCAATTAGTCATCTTGAAACAATTACCTGAAAAAATGAGTTTAGGATTAGTTTTGTTTTTCATCTTGGACATTTCATCTGTCTAGACCCTATTCCAAAATGGCATGAGAGGGCCTTGTGGGTGGAAATTAAGCTGTTTTCAGACATTCACTTTGGTCTTGTCCATGACATAAGGGTTGTAGTTGTGTTTCTTTGGCCAGGACCCTCTGAGGAACACCCTACAACCTTCTTCCCTGAGGCTGCAACTGGGACTGGAATACCTTCTAGGAGATGTTAAGGACACAGATATTCATGTCCCCAGAAAGGGTTGGGGTGGAGAGGAAAATTCATTAGTTTCACCTGGGAAAATTCATGAACTCATGATTCTGCCCCGTAGTCTCTTCTGCTGGCTCCGGCTGGGCCAGTTTCTCCCTCCTGCAGCCTAGAGAGGAAACCTGAGCAGGTGCCTGAGCTGAGATGTGGGAAGCCCTGGGATTAGTAAGTGTCCAGGCAGGCTGGAGATGAACTGAGAGCCAGTGGGATGCAGGACAAGGCTGAACATCAGGCTGGGGTGTGGGGGAGAAGCGAGAGGAAATGTAACGGAGGAAGAAAAGAGTTTAATTCCTCACTGCAGTGGTCCCAGGTGCAGTGGGAGTAGGAAACAGTCAGCCCTGGGGTCTTGAGTGCATTTCTGCCTGGCAGCAAGAGTTTCCCCTTTGTGCAGGGGCAGCTGTGCCTCTCTGTGACACAGTTCAGCTGGGATGAAGTGATGGGGCTCATCATCCTTCAAGCTCTTGGCATGGCATCTTCCCAGCTTCCTGCTGATCTACAGTCAGCTTTCCCAAACCACAACACAGCCCTAGAAGCCTTTTTATACTTCAGGCAGGCCAGCAGAGCTTTTCTCCCACCACTCAAGCTTTGCCTACTCTACAAATAGCTTTGAACAGCCTTGTAGGAGCCTGAAGCCAGTGGTATCCTGTGGGATTCCTGTTGGGAGTGGTGTTCATGTTGTAAAAAAGGGCTCTAAAGGACTTGCTTCAGCAGAAGATTTTGATGGGCTTGCAGCAGGAGCGCTTGCAGGGTTTCTTCCTGCATGTTAAAACCAAGGCCCTTTCACAAGGCCCTTCTTCCAGAGGCTGGAAGCAGCTCTGGGAACCTCTGGAAGTACATGGAGAGCAAAAAGCTGTGTTCAACCCCTACTGGTGAACATCTGCAGTCACCCTGGAAATGTGTGGCTAAGAGAGGGGCTGTAAAAAGAATGGGCCAGGTTTTGTGAGGTGTGTGGTGATTTGTCACTATCACAGAGGCTTCCAAGTATGGTTTTGTCTGGTGGGAGAGTCAAAAGAAAATAGTGACTCTGATTTCTGCTGTCCCACTGTACTCACAGGGTCAGGTGTCCTCTGCCTCATTGTGGGTTTAGGACCTGTCAGACCATACCTTGAGCTCTATGTTCTGTGTGTATTTTGGGACTAAGTGACATCAGTGTCCCATACAACACATGAGGATGGAGAGTGAAAAATCCAGAATGAAATCCAAACCGATACGGAGAAATTGTGACCGGTGACTTGTCTCACCACAAGTCCTTTTGTGGTTGGCTTCATGGTGACTGCCAACAGAGGTGATTCCATCTGGCATTTCAAGTGTTTTTAAGCTGTTCCATATCCAAATACTTCCCCTCTTGGCTTGGGAGGCAAGGGGATGTCACCATCCACCCTCAGCCGGGACGACGACACAGCTCCTCTGCGTTCCCGCTTGTTTGACAGCTTCAGTGCAGCTCTTTGCTGTTTTCCCTCTAGGCTCGTGTAGGAGGCATGGAGTTCTCTCCAGGGATGGTGTACATCTCCCCGGACAGCCCTCTCAGCCTGCCAGCCATCGTCAGCATTGCGGTGGCCGGCGGGCTCCTCATCATCTTCATCGTGGCCGTGCTGATCGCCTACAAGCGCAAGTCCAGGGAGAGCGACCTCACCCTCAAGCGCCTGCAGATGCAGATGGACAACCTGGAGTCCAGGGTGGCCCTGGAGTGCAAAGAAGGTAGGATGACTGTCCTGGTTTACAGCAAATTTGGGAGAAAACCCCCCGAATAGGGTCCCTCTGGGAAGCAGACCCAAACAGCCCCTGCTCCAAACTGATCCGGGAAAGAGCTTCCTCAGAGAAAAGTGGAAAAAGCTATTTATTTAACAAACAAAGTACCCACAAGCACAAAGAATGAATATTAGGAAATATTCCCTCTCATTCTGGAGTGAGATGGCAAATTGAGACAGTCCTTGCCATGGGTATAGCTCAGCTCTCTCTCAGTCTCTAATCAGCCCCTCCGGAGGTCTAGGCCCCAGTGGGCCGCAGGTGTGAGCTCTCCGTACTCCTCTGAGTCTTTCAGTCCAGAGCAGGTTTAAACAGTCCCAAGAAAAAGGAACAAAAATCAGTCCAGGGAACTTCTCTGCCTCAACTAGCTAAAACTAACTAAAAGCAAAAAGACCTCTGTTGCACAGCCTGCCCGAGCCTCAGCCGAACACAGAGAGGCCTGGTGCAGAAATGCAGAGCAGTGAATGCTGTTTTCTAAAAACAAACACCTTCTTCTTTCCTTGCTTGGCTCTCAGAGCCAGTCTTAGAGGCACAGACCTCAATATACAGCACAAACAGGACTGATGATTGGGGACACAAGCATTACAAAGTTACCCTAGGACAATGAGGAAGGCAGGACAATGCTCTGTCGGTGTTGGCAGAAGGGAGGCACCCAGTCACAAAGCTTTGAGCCAAAACACCATGGTGTTGAACCCTGAGGGTGTGGCTCAAGCCTAATCTAATCTGACTTTCCCTGTTTTCCCTTAGTCCAGACTTTCTCCACCCTCTCCTAACTGGATTTGGTAATTCAAAATCCACAGAAAGCCTTGGCACATGTCCCTGGGGAAACGTTGTGTTGTGGGAAAGGCGACCCTGCTCTCGTCTGCCTTCTTCCTCTCCACACCTTGCCTCTCCTTATTATTGTTCATGAGAGTCAGGGGGGTTTTCCCATTCTGGTGAGGCTGATCTGGATTTTCACTGCTCCCTGAGTTGTTCTGTTTTGTGCCAGCCTTTGCAGAGCTGCAGACAGATATCCATGAGCTGACGAGTGACCTGGACGGAGCTGGGATCCCTTTCCTCGACTACCGAACCTACACAATGAGGGTGCTTTTCCCTGGCATTGAAGATCATCCAGTCCTGAGGGATTTGGAGGTAAAAGACTGATGTTTCCTGCTTCTAGCTCCTCTCATGCCTCCCTGTTCAGTCCTGAATTCCAGAGATTCTGTGTCAGTGGTGGGGATGTGATAACTTCGTTATGCTGTGTCCTACCAGGGGTGAAAGAGGGCCTTATTAGAAATCTGGGTTGAAAGGGGAAATGTTTGCTGTTATCTTAGCTCATATTAAACTCATTTAAGTTGTAAAAGACCTCTAAGATCATCAATTCCAATCATCAACCCAATGCTGCCAATTCCATCACTAAACCATGTCCCCTTGTGCAACATCCAAGCAATTTTTGAAAACTTCTAGGGATTGTGATCCCACAACTCCCCTGGACAGCTTGTTCCACCATCTGATCATCCTTTCAGTGAAGAAAATTTTCCTAATTTCCAATCTAAACCTCCCCTGGCACAACTTTAAGGCCATTTCCTCTCATTCTGTCACTTGTTACCTGCTAAATTCTGTCTGATCACTGTCTTATTTGGAAGACTCATAAATCCATATGCCTTACGTCTACTCAGTTAAGCTTCTCTTTGGTATTAACCTTCTGTGGCATGAGTTTTAGACTGGATTTAATATTTTCTGCAATGCAGGGGCAGTGAAAAGCTGTTGTATGACAGAGGAGTGTGCCTGTGTCATCCAGCTTTGCATGACCCTCACACTACTAAGAGGCCAGGTTTTCTTTCTGGAAACCCCCATAAAAATAACTCCATGTCACTGAGGGAAGTTCACCTTTGCTGCATTCTGCTTTGCAGTGAGATCAGAAAACCACAGTGTCAGTCAGCCTGTCCATACTCTGTCCATAATCTTCCTCCTCCACCCCAACTCTCTGCAGGGGGATGGGAGTGCAGTGAGACATTGTTCACAAACCTTGGGGTCTACACAGAGCCTGTATTACCTGAGTGGTGACAGGAGCTTGATGGGAGCCCAGATGAGCTCTGCCAGGCTAAAATCTGCCCCAGGCTCTGGCAGATGGACAGGCTCTGCTCTAGGAATACCCGGGCTGGAGAATCAGGAGCTTCACCATGGCCAAGGTGTTGGCTGAGCTCTCTGCAAAGCCTTTGGCAGGCTCTGAGCTCCAGAGAGGCTCTGGCATGGGCCTGAGAGATTGCTGGAGGCCAGGCCTGGGCTTGGTTGGCAGGAAGGAGGAGCAGGAGCTGGCACAGGCAGGCCCACGCTTGGCTGGCTGTGTAATCAGAGATGCCTGCTCGGCTTCATTCCTGCCATTCGGAAGAGCCAAAATTCACCCAACTGTGTTGAGAAAGACATTAAAAAACCTGATCCATCAGCAAGGAGGGCTTGTGGGACTGGGGGGGAGGCTGAGTTACACCTAACTACCATGTTGATTTGGAGTGCAGGTGGAGGGGCATCCAGCTGCTTTCCCTGAGGACCAGCAGCTCCAACACAGGAGGAGGAACGAGGGGTGCTGTACCTCCTTCTCACCTGTGAACACACAAACATTTCCATTATCCCCACAGCCAATTTCAATCCCTACATTCATTAACCCCATCCAGCTGATCACAGAACAGCATCTGACCCCTGCAAGAGGCCTTAGCATGGATGCTCCCCTATGTAGATACACACAGAGCTAATGTTTCAGTCCAACACCTTTGATCTCTTCCTCCTTTCATTCCTTTCATTTTTTTTTTCCTTAATCCTTTTTAAAGCTTCACCAGCTCTCTCAGCGTCAACATCTTTGGCTACCAATGTGAAGGCAGCTCCCATTCTGCTCCCTTCTCTGTAGCACCCAGGAGGAATTGCTATTTATTGCAAAAGGCCCCAGCACAGATCCCACAGTGAGAAGGTCTTACTTATTTCCAGTTCATTTGCTAATTAACTGCTTCCAGATGCAGCACAAAATACTTTTTCTTGTTATTTTGTTTTAATTCTCCATAATATCCCAGGGATAGACAATATTAAATGTGCAAGCAATTGAGTTAAAAATAATTATTGGCGGGATGGGTGGTAGTGGTTTGTTGGTTGGTTGGTTGTCTCAATCTACTTAGGAAGTAATTTATTTGTTGGATGCAAAAGGAGTTGAGAACTCTAATTTCCAGAATGAAAAAGTAACAACTCTATAAGGGGCCTTGCACTGCTTGGCTGTTTAAGCAAGCCAACTTATCTTGTATTAAAGTGCCAAATTTGGGTGGTTATTAATTTATATATGCCTTGGTGACATGTGTTGCTCTGTGGTGAGACCCTCCAGCTTCCAAGAAGCTTTTTCAAGGGCTGGAACAGCTTCAGAAAGTGGAGGGATAAGTTTGGGGTTCTCTGTTTAGGCTCCATTTTTGCCTAGAGCCAGAAGGATCAAAAAGACCTCTATGGAGCCCAGGCTCCAGCACTGAGTTCCTAATTTTTTTTCCATATAAAAACAAGTTCATCACCTCTAACAGCTGAGAAATATGAGACTTATCAATCACTCTCTCCAAAATACCTCAGCTCCCAAACATGGGGTTTCTACTGGAGCTCAGGGTGTCCTCTCACACCTTCACCTGCCTTGCTCTTCAAACCAAGGCCCAGTTCCATGGTCACCATCTCAGCCACTGCCTCACTGCATCTCTTCATCTCCTCAAAACCTCACCCTGGGCTCTCTTTCCCACTCTCTCTCTCTCTCACTGCCTCTCCCAGCTCCCTAAAACTGAAACCCCAAACCTCTGCAAGCAGGTTTCTTGCAGGAATGAGAAAGAAAGTTTGGATGAAAGCAGAGTAAGACTTCAGTCTGACTAAAGTAAAAATATAACATGGCATGGCGACACATTTAGGTACCAGAAATCCCTTTTGGATGTGCTGTTCAGAGAGGAGAACATAGGATTGGAAAAATCATCTGGATGTGGCTGGGAGTCTTCTCAGACTTCCTAATCATTGGAAAAATCATCTGGATGTGGCTAGGAGTCTTCTCAGACTTCCCAATCATTAGATGATGTATGGATTCCCTTTCTGTCTTTCCTTAGCTGAGGAGCTGGAGGGATAAGAGCAGAGAGGTGGCAAAGAGAGTGCAACAACAGGACATTTGACAGTGGGGAAAATGAGGGAAAGGGGAAAACTCCCTTTCTTCTTGTGCAGGTCCCTGGCTACCGGCAGGAAAGGGTGGAGAAGGGCCTGAAGCTCTTTGCCCAGCTCATCAACAACAAGGTTTTCCTGCTGTCCTTCATCCGCACGCTGGAGTCGCAGCGCAGCTTCTCCATGCGGGACCGCGGCAACGTGGCCTCGCTGATCATGACGGTGCTGCAGAGCAAGCTGGAGTATTCCACTGATGTCCTCAAACAGCTCCTGTCCGACCTCATCGACAAAAACCTGGAGAGCAAGAACCACCCCAAGCTGCTGCTCCGTAGGTAAGGATGCCTGGGCGTGGAGGGAGCCGGGCTGGGAAGGCTGTGCTGGCATTAATGTCGTAATCATCTTTGGAGATATTGGTCTTGCTCCGTCTTCTCCCTAACCAAAAAGTGATGCCTTTGGAAGGCTGACCTGAAACAGACTGGAAAGAGCCAGAGAATAAAGTAGGTATTTATTGAAAGGCTTTAAAGGATGCACCTTGGGCAGGACAAGAGCCTGCCAAGGTGGACTTAGAATTGTCACAAAATGGATGACCGGTCACAAGGTCTCACACTTTATAAGTTTTGGTCCATTTGCATATTGGGGTTTAATTGTCCAATTACAGCTTCAGGTTGTGAAGTCCCATCTTTCTTGTTCCTCTCTTCAGTCCACCCTTGTTTGTGCTTTTTGGGCCTGAAAGTTGTCCTTGGTCTCCAGCAGGAAAAGGATTTGTTTTGTCTCCCTGCCTGTGAAGAGAACTGACTGGCACTGAAAGTGAGGCTCAGAACTGCACCCCTGGGCAGCACAGAATCTGAAAAACATGAAAGCTAAAACTTAAGGCATCAAAAGTAGTCAATGATAAAAAGGTACAGAACTAATCCGCCTCTGGATTTTCATGTGGATATTCCAGAAAGCTTCACAAGGACAGAGAAAGCTCAATCTTAATTTTTCACTCTTTGCATGTTTAAGATGTTAATTTATGCTTACATTCCCTTTTGACCCAAAAACCCCAATCATGTTGTGTAGGACCTGTAGGAATATCACACATATGGTCTATCAAATCCCTGGTGGGAGGATGTCAACTTTTTCCATCTCCTGCCTGGGACATGGATTTCCCAGCTTTGTTTTTTGTTCCTGAGTTAACTACAGACACATGGAGAATCTACAGCTGCATTGTGGGATCTCATTTCTCTCCCACAGCTGAGAGTTAGTGAAAATCAGCTGAAGAGAGAGACAACATAACTGGCTTCACACAGGGAACAAGTTTGAATTGATGCTTCTTGGCCTGGTCTAAGGTCTAAACTCCACAGTTCTGTGGGAAACCTCAAACAGGGAATCTACTGCTCTGTAATTAATGTCCTTTCCCTGTCTAGGGAAGTGCTGCCTCTTCTCCCTTTAGGATCAGATTCATCTCCTTTTCACAGACTGAACCAACCCTCCTGCTTCAAGGACCCTAAATAAAACCATGGGGAGTCTTCTGGAGACGAGTGGCCTTTGCCACAGCTCAGAGCTGACTCTGAGGAGCCCTCCGTTGATTCCAATGGACAGCTTGGACAGGGAAGGGATCTCTGGTGCCTGCTGGGCTGGGAGTTTTTTCATCTGGCACATGGCCCACTGTGGAGAACCAGCAAAATGGAGCAGAAGGCACTTCCTGGCATTCAGGGCAGCAATGCCAGGGGCACAGGCTGGACTTTGCTTTGGTGTCAGTTGACTCCCTGATGTGATCAAGCTCTACAGCCTGGCTGGTAACCACCCTCCAAGCATCCCCAGGCTTCCTGCCTGTGCTTCTTCTCTGATGATGGATTGCACTGCCTCTCCCCTTCATTTCCTCCTTTTCCTTCTCCTTTCTCCATCTCTTTGTCTTCCCTAGTTGCTCACTCTGAGCATCCCATCTTTCCTCTTCCTCCTTCTTCCAGCTCTTTTCTAAGTCTAATCCTCTTTGTTGGAAATTAATTGTGGCTTTTGGAAGGAGAGCTGGTGAACAAAGAAGGCGCATCCAGTGTTCCAAACCCTGGAAACACCAGGAGAAGTCAGAGAAGGAAGTTCTGCACTGAGCAGCACCAGAACAGAACATATGAACGGCTCAGTGCCTTGGGTCAGATGTTGGTGTGAGGTCCTCAGACAGCTCTTTGGAGCAGCTGGATTCAACTTGATGCTTCCCTTTCCTCCCCATGAATCTGTAAAAAGAATCTTTTGCAGTTTTGGAGGAGTTTGACAGAAGAAAGGAGCTGGTAGAAGTGATTTTCCCACCTCACCTGTGTCCAGTGTTCATCCCACATGACATTTATGGCCCCAAAGGGATTTTCTGGGCAGAGACCAGCAAGAACAAGCAAGAACCTCTGCATGGCTTTGGTGAGAGCTGGGACAAGGAGGACCCACTTTAATTCTTCCAGGCAGGGCCTCTTCTTCTTTTTTCTTGGTTTCTCCAGGTTTCTCTTAGTTTCTCTTGATTTTTTCTCCAGTGCATGTGCTGGAGCCAGCACAGGTTTCTGCAGAAGCTCACCCTGAAGCCTTGAGATGGATTTTTGTTTGATTGAGGACAGAGTGCTCAAGGGCAGAAGGATGAGCTCTGTGTATGTGCCACATTGACACATTGAGGAGTGTAATCACTCCCAAATGCCAGGGAGATAGGCAGTGCCAGATAACTGTTCCCTAGAGACTCAGATCTGTCTCTCCTGAGTATTTATACAGCCTCCTTGACATATGGCCTCGCTCTGAGCTCCTCAGATTTGATGGATTTATCCCCCCTGAGCTCTTTGGAGAAGATTCCCTCAAATGTCGTCAACTCCTTTTCGTTGTTGGAGAAACTGAAAAACAGATACACAGGGACTTGTAAGTCACAGGAGAATTAACAGGGCAGCAAGGGTTTTCCTGCAGGTTTTCTAAATCTAAAACTAAACCAGGAATCCTAGGATGGGCTAAACCCTGATGGTGCCATGCCACACTTCCCACTGGGCAGGAAGATGGACAAGGACAGTATCTGATAGGACCAGCATGACTAACTCATTTCCAATCCTCCTTTTTTCTCCACTTTAGGACAGAGTCTGTGGCTGAGAAAATGCTCACCAACTGGTTCACCTTCCTCCTCTACAAGTTCCTCAAGGTAAGGGGAGGAGCATGCCTGGAAAAACAGCTGCTTTTAAAGCATTTCTTATTGGTGAGGATCAGTGGGGGTGAAAACTCCCCAGATATAAAGTCAAAGGCTTTTTCTGCTTCTTGAAGGAGGTCACTGCCTAATAGGAGATGGGCTATTTTGTGACCCAGGGAGAACAAAGAGGGGCACTTTGTTAGAGAGGCAACTTGTTGGTCTCTCTCATGCAGAGGTGGGGTCTGAGGGTCAGTGCCAAAATGGGAAGGATTTCAGAGCCTGACTGAGCCCTGTGTGGAAAATGCTGTGCTTTTAACAACAGGCTGAGGTCTCCATCATGTGGTGACCCCTAGTTTCAGTGTTCAGTGGATGGAGATCTCCTTCCACCCCAGATCAGAGGCAGTACTGAGACAGAGCCCCACGAGGAGTGCAGGGACTCCTATCAGCAAAGCTGTGTGAAAGAACTCAAGTGGAAGAATTTGAGGCACCCCCTGAGCTCTCTCATTCCTCCTGGAAGGTCTCCTTGGGGTTTATGTAGTTAAAATAGTCTCCCAGTCTTTGAGCCCTGCCACTGACTGCTGGGGGATCCAATTTTCCCTGGAGGACCCACACTGAGTCTCAAGAATCACAATGGCCAAGCTCAGAGGCAGCTTTTTTTGCAAGGAGCTGAGCTCTGCACCTCTCCCCCACTCCCACTGCAGCTGCTGAATATCCTCCCACCTCACATCCTCATTTGGACAGAATAACCACCTCTGCCAGGCAATTTGAGGCTTTACAAATAAACCCCAATCCCCCTGAGCCTTCCCCAGGCACAACCAGTTCAAGGACAAGCACATGGGAAAATTTTGAAGGTCCCTGGAAGGTAATTTCAGTGACTTCAGTATCAGATCCCTGCTTTCAGCTGAAAGGAAAGGATATAAGGAGGTGACTCTCTAAAGAGCTGCTTTTATAATAGGCTTTTTTCACCCCACTCAGCTACTTGTCTTCTTGCCTTAGCCTGAACAGAGGCCTGATAAGGGCAGGAGACAGGCACACAGAAGCAATATGCTGCTGGCAGATAAGCTAATTAAGTGGGAGACAGGTGTAGGGACTGAAAAAGGGGCCACTTTGCTTCCGATTATTAACTTGTTTTCGTTGGGATTTACACCAGAGGAAAATGACCTCGCTCGTTGAGTTGGGACACAAGAGGAGAGGGCGAGGAGGGGAGGAAGAAGGGAGGGATGAAGGGGAAGGGAGGCAGGAGCAGAAAGCTCGGGGTGCATGGCACTGAGGGAGGGCAGCGAGGGAGGGAAAGAGTGGGAAGAGGAGTGCAGAGAGCGGGAATGATGAGGAGATGTTGGGGAGAAATGAGCTTTGCTGTGCCTGCCTGGGGCTGCTTGTTGCTGTCCTGTGCTGGGCCCCACACTCCTGTCACCTCTGCACAGGTCCAGAGGCACACCTGGGCCTGAGCATTCCTGTTTGCCTGCAGCATGAGAGTGCTCAGGGAGTGCTCAGGGATTCTGTGGACTCTGCCCAGACACCCAGGATGGGTCACCAGCCATCCACCTCCTTTTAAAACCTGCTTCCAGGTCATCTGGGACCCATCCCACTACCTGCTCCACCACTGCAAAGCTCTGGCCTGGTGGCAACAACTGGAACAGCTCCAGCATTGCCAGGGAACACTGTCCCATGACAGGACACTCACAGAATAAGCTGAGTTGGAAGGGACCCACGAGGTCCATCCAACTCCTGGCACTGCACAGGACCATCCCCAAGGGTCCCACCATGTGCCTGAGAGCCTTGTACCATCAAGTCCAACTCCTGGCACTGCACAGGACCATCCCCAAGGGTCCCACCATGTGCCCCAGGGCTGGCTGCACTCTATGGAAGTGGAAGGTCACCTCTGATCCTGTGCTGTTGGAATAGATGGGTTCCCATTGGTGTATCCATCACCAGTGTCTTGGGATGGCAAACCGAGGCGGTCACTGGGGTGCCCGGGTTGGATTCTCAATTCTAGCCTGTAGTTTCACCTCATCCATTGAATTTTTAGCCAAGCCAAGATGTATTTAGCTTTGCAAGGGTTCAATACCTCTGGGGGTATCCAGCACCTCACAGAAAATGGCTTAAATAACGAGTGAGACAGCATGGTCGAGTGTGTCTTGAAAAAGCAGAAAGGTTTTCATTAAAGAAGAGAATAATACAAACCCAAAAGAACAAAGCCGAGCACAGTGCAGGGACAGGTCCCACACACCTGCTACAACACCCTGAAAATGCACTGAGAAGCCTCCTGCTCTCCCCTAAGTACTGAACCATTTGGGTGGGTTTTTGGCAGACAGCCCAACAGCAGAGAATAGCTGCATTTCTGAGGAACAGCTAGAGAGACCCATCAGTGGTTTTGTCTTGGCATTGAGCCAATTACTGCCAAGAGAGCAAAGAAACTTCTGGTGTTTTCCCCTTAAAAGTCCTAAGGTGAAACTGGAACCCTTTTCCTTATAGAGAAAACATCTACCTGGTGCAGTGTAACACTCATGGTTACCTGGTTACCCTTCATCCCTGCAGGAGTGTGCTGGAGAGCCTCTCTTCTCCCTTTTCTGTGCCATCAAGCAGCAGATGGAGAAGGGTCCCATCGACTCCATCACCGGGGAAGCGCGGTACTCCCTGAGCGAGGACAAACTCATCCGGCAGCAGATCGACTACAAGACCCTGGTGAGTGCTCTGGTCAAGCCTTCCCCTGGGCTTGTCCAAAATCTTCTGGCTAAAGGGCATTTTGGAGAGCAGAAATCAGTGACTGACCCTCTGGGATGGTTTATTCTTGTATTTCAGTAGGGTGATGCTGCCTAAGGCTGGCTATTAAAGTTTAAAAAATGTGTTTCTCCAATGAGGAATTCAGCATGAAGAAATAGTCAGAGGTGCACAGTGCAGGGACCTGTCAGGTCAGCTCTAGAGCTGGTGCAGCCCTCCTTCTTGAGAAAGCACAAGTCAAAGGAAAAGGAACTTGATTTAAAGATTTCAAGGGAAAGAAAACTAATCCCTGTCACTGAGCCATTTCCCTCAAAATGGAATTGTCTGCATGGTGCAAGATACTCATTGCATATGTGCAGCTTTAGCTTCTGCTCTGAGATTACACCTTCTTCCCACTTGATTAAAGAGCATCAATTAAAGAGCATTAGATATCTCTTCTTAGTGTGTTTGTGGGCCTTCATTCTTCCCTGGATGCATTAAATCCACTGAGCTTCTAAGTCTCTGCTGGATGAGGAACACTTTCTAAGCCTTCAGTGATCCTTTTAATTTTTCTATTTCCCATCTTTATTCTCAGCAAATCCCGAGTTTTAGGACAGGCAGTAGATGCTCTAAACTGATCAGATTATTTTATTTGCACTTTCAAATGAGGGAAGTTCATCTCACTTAGCTCCAGATATCTCTGAGGGCTGTGTCCAATCACAGGATCATGGGATGGTTTGGGTTGGAGGGGACCCTAAAGATCATTTAGTTCCAAGTCTTAGACCTTGAGCTGTCTTAGACCTGTCTTAGGCCTTAGCTCAGGTGGGCTGATGCTAGAAATGCCCTTTTGTGTCCTTCAGCTTCAGTCTGGAGCTGAGCTTTGATTGAATCCAAGCCTGATGAGGGGGTGGATTTAATTCTTAAATAAGGCCACAGTTTTATTTTGCGTATTAAAAACATGACTTTCCCACTAAATAAAGCAGAGTGATGCTTCTCTGCTGTTATGTGTGGCTGTCTAAAAATTTCAGAGGACTGATCACACATGGAGAAAATGAACAGAAAGGAGGAAAAAAAAATGCAGCCACAGAGTGATCACTTTCACTGAAGGAAATCCCCCCCGATCCTTTTAGGCTTGATCTAAAGCAGCCAGCAAAGGGTAGTAATTATACATCAGGCTGAACAAAGCTCTCCTCTGCTGGCTTTGTGCTGTTTGATGATAATCAGCTCTCCCTCTTACATCTCAAGAGCAGACAAATATATCCCGATAGGAATCTCAGCAGATTTACAGAGATCAGCTCTGGTGAAGGAGATTAAGAAGGAGCAGAATATGAATAGGATTGCTCTTCGTTTCTGTTTCTCTTTATTTCTGTTTTATTTTGCCCTTCTTCTACCTTCCTTGAGCTGCCTGACATCTTTTATTAAAAATACAGAGTAATGAAATAAAGCCAGGACTGATTCAGTGGTTGCAATATGGGAATTCCAACAGAAAAATTGAGAGAGACTATTTACAAAGGCCCAGAGTGACAGGACATGAGGGAATGACTTCAAACTGAAAGACAGTAGGTTTAGATTGGAAATTAGAAAAAAAATCTACCCTGTGAGGAGAGTGGGGAGTCTCTGGCACAGGTTGCCCAGAGAAGCTGTGGCTGCCCCTGGATCCCTGCAAGTGTCCAAGGCCAGCTTGGACATTGGGGCTTAGAGCAGCCTGGGGTTGTGGAAGGTGCCCCTGCCCACAGCAGGGGGTTGGAATTAGATGATTTTTAAGAGTCCTTCCAACCCAAACCATTCCAGAACTCTATAATTCTCAGAGAATGCTTTCCTGTGCTTGGCTTTTTTTTTGGGGGGGGGTCTTTTTTCGTTTTCACCACCAAACCTCACTGTATGAAAACCCCATGGGACCTTCCAGCCTACTACAGAAGTGAGAGAAGGATTTCTGTCTCTGGGACAGGAACTGCAGAGATGTCTTGGTCTCAGGAAAAACACTTAAGCTCAGAACCAGGGTCACCATGTGAGAAATCACAAACCGTGCCTTTATTATTTAAATGCCACTAATCCACAGTGGAAATCAGGGCTTAGCTGAGCCAAGCTTTGCATATATACAGACACTCAGAGACAGGTCATGGCTGGAAGAGCTGGTAGATAAAAAAAAAAACCAAAAATGCCCAAAGACGATAGTAAAAGGTCAATAAACACAAATCCAGAGAAATGAGATGTCCCAAGGTCACACAGAGTCAGTGGGAGAACAGGGCTTGGAGATAACTTCTCCATGTGCCCCCACTCCCATTCCAATCCATATTGACCCCACATCCTGATGGGTACAAACCTCAGTGAGTGACAGAACAGCTGTGCCAAGTGCTGATATCCTCTCAGTGCCCAAACAGTCACATCCTTGAGTGACCCTGAAGCCCGAACGAGGGTGGTGGGTGATGGAGCAGCAACACTGCATTTAGGAGATCCACATCACAAAGCTTCCCTCAGAATGACCAGTCCTGTAGGAACACAACCCAGGCCATCATGGGGTCTCATTCCCACCAGCTGACACCAAAAGTTTTGTTTTCAAGTCTCTGAGCAGCCCTGCTGGAGCAGTGGGATTTGTTTCTGGCTTGGTTGTTCTGAGTATGGAGAAAAATTTCATGCTCCACGTGAGAACAGCTGGAAAACTCCACTGGAAAGATGATGCAAAGCCTGGGGAAAACATGCCAGAGCCACTGCGCTCTGGGAATGGGGTTGGCTTCCATAACTGGTGTATGAATTCCCTAAAACGTTGGAGGGAGACCCTTGACAATCGTTGTAATGAACACAGAGGGATTTAGGGGTTTTCAGGGGTGACCAAGTGCCTCACCTGTGCTTGAAACACAAGAACAGCCCTTTGAAGAATTGCCTTCCCTGCTCCTTCTTCCAGCTGAGCTGGAAAAGAGGAAAGCAAGGATTACAGTAATCAGGGTGTGAATGAACGTGGTTCACTCAGGCAGAGTTTTCCTGACACCTTCTAAAGTTGGCACCCTGTGAAATTCAAGGGTAACCAAGAGCAAATCACCATTGTCACCTTCCAGCTGGGCACTGCTGTGGGGCACACTGGTCAATACCTGCCAGAGGTGTTGGGTCTCCTGCACCAGATGTTGGCCTGGCAGGGCAGCTCAGATCATTTTAAAGAACCCCAAGTGCCTTCTGTGGGGAACTGACCCAAAATCCAGCTGTTTGTATTGGAGATTTGTCACGTCACAGAACATCCCCTGACTGTCAACAGCTCATTTTAGCTGAGTTCAGACCACTGAGAGAGGAACTGAGGAGTAGCTTGGTCCCCAGATCCAGGTGTGACCCCAAAGAGCTGTCCCAGGCTGCCATCACTGCTCCATTGCCCTGCAGGGGTGTGATAGAATAATTTTGGCTGGAAAACATCTTTAAGATCATTAGGTCCAACCATAAACTAAATACCAGTGCAGGCTCTCAGCAATCAGCTGGGATTTTCTTCTCAGCAATCAGGTGGGATTTTCTGAATGTACCCAAAAGGTTTGCAGAGGAAGAGGTTTCTGTGGGCTGGGAATGGGCATAACCCAGGAGAGCTGCAGAGGGCAACACCATCTAATGACCTTCAACACTGGATTCATTTCAACAGTACCTTTTATGTAAAATTCTGTGATCCTTTGAGATGAAAGATGCCCCAGAACTGTAAATCTGTGCTGTTATTACGATCTGAATTGATGCTTTTTCAATACTTCTGGAAGTGGCATACAAATAATAGCATTATGATCTAATCAATATCTCCTATTTACATCTCCGCTTTCATCCAGCAAGATCACAGAACTGCTTGCAAACGATATCTTCACAAGTCCCTCTTAGCTGAGCATAACATCACCAAAGGGAGCCTGGTGAGGCAGTGTGTAATTAGACTGAAAGGGTTTCACCCCATTTTTGAGTTCCCACTGCATTTAAAGAGGTGAAGATGGAAAGTGATGGACAGTCCAGCACCTCCTGAATGCTACAGAAGGGAATTTAAGTCAAGTTAAACTTCGTCTAAGGCACCAAAACTAACATATCTGCACTTGTAAAAGTACCACAGGAAGATTTATTGACCATGTACAGCCTGGAGTATCACTGAACACCCCTTTCAAGTGCAAAGGTGTGCTAAGTTTATAAAACTTTATAGACTTCACACTTGTGCAACCAGAAATGGTCAACAGAAACACAGCCAAGGGTTACCAGGGAGATTGCTGTTAAATACTCTATGTTTAAGGTACCATTCTCACCACATGCTTTGCATTTACTCTTGGACAGAGCAGAGAAAATTAAATTTTCCTTCGGAGAAAAGAAAGGCCTCCCGTGTTGGGTTGATTTTCTTCTGTATGTGAAAGCAAAGGTCGTTGATGTTGGTTTCTGTTTCACTTTTTAAGAAGCCCCGTGTTTCAAATTAATAACATTATTTTGAGAAGGGTCTGCTCAGTTCCTTGGCTGTGCAGATGGACAAACGTAAAACTTTTCACTGGGATTATCAAAACCAGGTGGCAATGCAAGGAGGCCACTCCTGAATTAGGTCACCTTGACATCTCAATGAACACTTTTTACTGAAAGCACCAGAACCTCAGCTGGTGTTCATGGGTTTTCTGTTGTTAAGAGGGAAAATCTTCCCTATGAGGGTGAGGAGGCTCTGGCACAGGGTGCCCGGAGAAGCTGTGGCTGCCCCTGGATCCCTGGAAGTGTCCAAGGCCAGGCTGAATGGGGCTTGGAGCAACCTGGGGTAGTGGAAAGTGTCCCTGCCCATGGAATGAGGTGGTCATTGAGGCCCCTTCCAACCCAAACCCTTCTGTGACTCCATGATTAAATACAATGAAGACACCCCCATGTGAAACCACACCTCTGTGCCCATGGGAGGGAGGGAATACCCTTGGTACCCATTTTTTGTGCCCTAGATTGCAGGAGTTCAGGACCTCTATATGACCAACCAATATGATTGAGCAGAAGCCATTTGTTGTTTACATTAAGCTATTTTTACACATTCTAATTCAACTGTTCATGCATTATTTGACTGGAGGCTCTATATTGTCCATGTGTTTAGCACGCATCCCTCAGGACACATGATTGGTCACAGTCCATCATCACACTGGGCCTCTTTTATCTAGTTCTTGCATTCTTGGTAACTGTTTCTTGGGCCCTTCTTTCCTAATTTAGTACTGTTTATGTCTCAGTAACCCTGACGAATTCCTGAGGGCTTGGTAAGAATAACTACAAGCAGTTTGGCTGGAGCACACGATGGCCTAAGCTGTTCAGATACACTGCCACACTAGGTCCCCCTTGTAGGGTGCAGACACCACAAGGGGGGCAGCCAGAGGGTTCCTCTTGCTGTAGGACACGAAATCAGGACACAGACACTCAGAAGGCTGATGACTCCAATTCTGTGTTTATTCTCAAAACACTTGTCTTTATACCTTTTTACAATGAGCCCACCCAAGAGGTGGGATCCTTGGCCACATTGGTCACATTAGAGGATCATCAAGCAAAGCCCCTCCTTGAGAATGGAATGTAGGAAAACAGAATAGTTTACAATAACATACCCTTGTTTACCAGAAGTGTTTCTGGGAAAGAATTTCCATAAATCAAAACATTGCAGGCACGAACCGTGGCTACAGGTTCCAGTGCCGCCGTGAAACGTGTGGTGCCTCTTTCTCCCTCAGGTGCTGAGCTGTGTCAACCCCGACAACGTCAACAGCCCCGAGATCCCGGTGAAGATCCTCAACTGTGACACCATCACACAGGTCAAGGAGAAGATCCTGGATGCCATCTTCAAGAACGTGCCCTGCTCCCACCGGCCCAAAGCTGCCGACATGGACCTGGGTAGGAGATTGCTCCTGGCCAGGCAGGGAGAGGGGAGGTGGGAGATGGGCAGACCCCATCCAGACACTTTGTTGGGGCAGGGGCCCCTCTCCACACCCCCTGCAAGGCAGAGAAATTTTGTCCCAACTTATTGTTGGGACAGTCACAACACAAGGAGTGACACCATAAAATTTCAGAAGGCTCCTTTATTACGGCTGCATGCTGTCTTTTGTACAGTTTTTACAAACCTTGAGGGTAACTTCTTAATTGGCTAATACCTTTCTTGTGGATTATTCTGTTGGTTAGTAAAAGGTATTTTACTTGTCCATCAAATCTATCTATCCTCGGATTGTTTAGATATTTCCTTCACTGGTTCTCATGGGACAGATCCCTTGTTGTTACAGGTGCATTTGTTTTTCACCCTCAGAATGGATTGTTGTGTTAAAGGAACTTCTCATTCTCATAACAGCTGCATATGGGAACTTGCAAATTGCTTGTTAGCTGCACTAGAAAGAAATGACAGGCCAGCTATGGTTCTATCCACACACAGTGACAGGGCAGAGTAGACATTATGGTGATAATAATGGCTTTTTTGGGGTCCTTTCTCCTTTTTTCTCCACCAAACCTCCCTGTATAAAGACCCCATGGAGCAATACAAATATATGCTATTTAGAGCTCACAGGACAGACAGTGAGGATGCTGTACTGTCAGACACACAAAATGCCTCCCCATACTCCTGAGCGGCACATGAACTTTAAATTCTGTGCTTTAACTGTTACAGTAAAAACTCTGAACACCACACACTGCTAAGCAAATTCATGTTTAGCCTGGAAAGCTTGAGACTCAAATTGTTTAACACCTTGACAAATGCAACTACTCATAATTTGCTAGTTATGTTAATATTCAAGCTTACTCTGAAAATACTTAAAGTTTCAGTAATGCAGCCACAGAAAACAGATTTCCTGGCTTAGGAAATCTTTGGCCCTGAGGACTTAAAAAGGCCAGTAACCTGCTTTTCTGGCCACAGAATTCATCTTGGGCAAGGGTATGGAAAAGGTGTGAGTGGGACTGTTCTTTTTTTGCCAAAGACCCCTGGAAAAAGGATACCTGGAGTGAGGATACTGGGAGGAGTGGATGTCTGAATTTGGGGTCCACAGTCAGGTGTGGCACCACACCTGGAGGATACTGTGCAAAAAAATGCAGAAAAATGTGCTCAGGGCATTGCTGAGGTGTCTGGTGGAGGGCTGGGGACTCCATTGTGGCTGAATCTGCCAGAATTTGCCCTCAGTGACCTTCAGTGAAAGAGACTGGGCTGGAAAATGATGGAGTCTATAAAACCAGCTGAGCTGTAGAGGAACCAAAAGGAGAAGGAATGGACCGAGGCCAAGAAACAATTCACAGCAGTAAGGAAGGCAGGAATGAGAGGTCAGGGATTAAAGTTAAGTGTCTGAGTGTGTGTGTATGTGTAGGGGAGGGAGGAGTTCCTGACATAAATTGCTCATCAAAGGCAGTTAGAATAACGAAACAAGCTGCCAAAACCAGCAGCAGTAGAGAACAGATCACGTACATCATCCAGAAAAGACCCACAAGGGCTCCTGGAGCTGCTGTGAGTCAGCAGGGGAGTGGTGAGAGGTGGGGTGAGAATGAGGAAAGGCAGGGCAGGGTGCCAGGGCACAGCAGACCCGAGGAATGGGGTTCACTGCCACATCTTCTGACCTGTCTGGGGCCCCACAGTGGCCACAGAGCCCAGTTCCTTCAGATCCCAGACTGGGAAGTGTTTGCTCTGCTGTGAAGATGAAGGGTGTGTCCATAATGAGATGCAGGAATTTTACCTGCATATTGTAAATACAGGGATTAATTGGATTCCACTGTAGTTCTGGGAAGCAGAAGTGTGTGTGTGTGTGTGTGTGTGCAGGGTCCCAGCTGGAGCCTGACAATTCTGCATCCAGAATTGCTGCTGCTTTAAGAAATATTGACCTCTTCAAGACCAGACTGGACAGGGGCTTGAAACAACCTGGCCTGCTGGAAGCTGTCCATAGAAAGGGGTTGGAACTTTCAGATCCCTTCCCACCCAACCCAGTCTGTGATTCTATGACCTCCTGAGTGGTGCTGAGGAGCAGAAAGTTCCAGAGAGTTGGCATGAGCATGTGCACCCCTCAGAGAACAGGCTTGCCCACAGTGATGACAGACTAATGAGAGCACTTGTGGCCAGGAACACTGATGAGGCAGTTGGGGTAAAAAAAAAAAACCCAATAAAAATACAAATAAAAACCCCTTATCCAGTAGAAGAGGCTCACCAGCAGCAATGCAGATATCAAGGTGGGAGGAGCAGGGCTGGCATGGGTGAGACAGGAACAGGAGGATCCACACACCCAGCCACAGCTCCATCCCAGCTTTTCCACAAGGAAACGATGCTCGTGTGCACCTGGCATCCCTCAGAGACACCGAAGGCAGCAAGGGGAGAGCAGAAAGCACTGCTGGCCCTCAGGAATCATCACAGAGCTCTCAGGATCAGGAGCTGGATGCTCAGGGCTGCAGAGGGGCTGGAGCAGAGCAGGGCAGAGCAGATGGCTGCAATCTGGCCTTGAAACCCGTGGCTTTCAAACAGCAGCGTCGTTTCCTGCTCCCATCACCATTTTCTGGGCTTTCTGTCCACACTCGGGCCAGATTGCTCACACGGCAGAAAGCAAACAAGCTAATGAGTTGTTTTGAGCTGTTAAATGCAGGGTTGCTGCAGGCAGAGGGACTTGTGCGTGTGGCAAATGTCACAATGTTTGGCAGTTGCCCAGGCAACTCCTGGAGGGGGTTGTCAGCTGAAAACCTTTATTTTGGACACCCTGAGGTTAGGTTTTAGTCCAAACCCCCCCCAAATTGCTGCTCTCTGATTAAAGGCTTCTTTCCACGGCAGCGATTTTTGTTATTCTCATTTTTAAAAGATCTCTCCCACACGTGAAACACCCCATCCCTGGGAAAACATTCGGGTGTGAGGGTCACAAAACAGGAATGTGGCTTCATGCTGAGGGCATTTTCTCTTCCCTGGGTTTCGGGTGCTTTTTTGGAAGGGAGTGCTGAGGTGGTGGGAGCTGCTGGCTTGGCTTGTTCTCAGTGATGCTGTCTCAGGTTCATCGTGGACCGTGTCAGGTGAGATTTCACCTCCTCCTCCCCAGCCCTGCAGTGCTGGGAGGTGTGGCTCATTTAAACTGGAAACATTTAAACATTTAAACAGGGTCTGACTTTAGTATATATAGGGTAAGGCAGACAGTTTGCATTTATCTCCTCTGAAAACAGCCTGGGAGAGCTGGGGATGCCCAGCCTGGAGGAGACTCCAGAGAGACTTTAGAGCCCCTTCCAGTGCCTAAAGGGGCTCCAAGAGAGCTGGTGAGGGACTGTGGAAAAGGGCCTGGAATGTCAGGACAAGGGAAAATGGTTTTAAACTAAAAGAAGGGGAGGTTTAAGTTAGATTTTAAGAAAGAATTTTTTTACTCTGAGGATGATGAGGCTCCTGGCACAGGTTGCCCAGAGAAGCTGTGGCTGTCCCTAGATCCCTGGAAGTGTCCAAGGCCAGTTTGGACATTGGGGCTTGGAGCAACCTGGGACAGTAGGAGGTGTCCCTGCTCATGGCAGGGGTGGCACTGGATGATCTTAAAAAAACCCTTCCAACCCAAACCAGTCTGTGATTTTATGATTCACTCCACACAGGATGAAATATTTCTCTGGCATTTTTCAGCTCCATGTTCTGAGATAAACTTTTCTTCCCAGCCATGGCCCATTCTCCACCCCAGAAACAGAGCTCAGTCTCTCCTCTCTTCCTAGACCTGGATCAGAGGGCAGGCACAAGGGAGGTGTAACATTTTCTGTAGGATTTGTGGTGCAGGGTGACCTCTCCCCATCTTCCCTCTCCCCACAGAGTCACTCCCTAGCCAGGCATTGCTGCAGCTCAAAGCACCTCATTGTCAAAGGCCCCTGGAATTTCCTTTTTCCCAATCAAGCTGAAGAGAAAGGTTGTCTCTTAAAAAAGAAAAAAAAAAAAAAAGAGAGAGAGGAAAAAAAATAAAAAGCAAAGAAGAAGTAATTCCTGCGTGCAATAAAAAGATACACTATCTGCTGAATGAAATATAAAGGCTTCACAGCAGCTGTCTCCTGAGTTTGCATTTACCACTGCTCCTGATTGGAAGGCTTGATAAAGTTAATGGGATTTTTACCTCCCTCCCCCTCTCCTCCCTGTCTCTGGAAGGTGGAAGTGTAACAAATTGGATTGGAGTGTGTCTGTCCTTTGTGCCAGCTCAGGGGAGTGCTCAGATCCCAGCAGAGAGGGGACAGGGTGCTGCCAGCGAGGACAGAGCTGGCAGGGTTCACTTAATGCTGTGAAGATGCATGGCAGGGTCACCTTTTCCCTTCCCATTCCCTTGGCATTTCCTTGCAGATCTGTTTGGGACCCCCTGAGGTTGTGGAGAAAGGGAGCAGTGAGGCCAGGAGGAATTGGGGACAACTAAGAGTCCTTTCTCTGTCATTGCTCAGGTGCTTAGTGAGGTATCAGAGGTGAAGTGATAGGTGTTTGCGTGAAACTGGACACTCTAAGCCTGCCCTGAAGGTTTTCCTTCTTATCTTGTGCAGTCAGAGTGGCCCTGACTCTTCCTCACATGGCCCCTCCCTGCAGGAAGGCCAAGGAAAGGGTTCAGAAGTCCCCCGAGTCTCTGCACAAAAAAGGCTTGAGGAAACATCTCAGGAATCCTCTGAGCCTCTGCACAAAAGGTTTGAGGAAACATCTCAGGAGTCCCCTGAGCCTCTGCACAAAAGGTTTGAGGAAACATCTCAGGAGTCCCCTGAGCCTCTGCAGAAAAGGCTTGAGAAAGCATCTCAGGAGTCCCTGGTTCAGAGGGAAATCTGCTCTGGGCACCTTGTCCAGCCCTGGAATACAAATAAAGCCCAGAATGAGGAAAGCTGTGCTCACCCTCAAATCAGAGCCCAGTGCAACAGCAAGAGCCTGTGCATCCCTCCCAAAACAAGAGTGTCTCTCCAAAGTTGAGCCAGGAGAGAAAAGGACCACAGGAACACACAGGGCCATGAAGGAGAGAGGTCAAAGTGACACTGTCCCCATGACCCCGTGAGGGAGGCACACAAGGAACACTCTGTGACAGCAGAATTGGCTTTGGCGTTGAGTGAGGCACTTCCTAAGAGCACCATTTCCCATCCCAGCCCAAACTCCAGCATTTTTTTGCTCTTCTAAGCAATGTCTGGGAGCTGTTAGATGGCAGGAGCCTGGTCCAGGTGGGAATGAGCAGAGAGCATCATCCTCAGACTCCCCCAGGGTGATGTAGGTGAGGATCTGAGGAGCTGGAGTAGATGAAGGGCAGTTCAGGATCAGTGCTCAGCCAACACAACCTTTGCTCACCCTGAGTGTCCCCAGCCAAAGTAACACCCAGCAATAAACACAGTTGCTGACCTCTCCCTGCTAATTTAAATGAATAATAAAGGCAAGTGCAGCTTTCCCATTGCATTTTAATTATGTGATAAGAAAAGTGCTGAAACCAAAAGAAATTTGCAACGGTCCTTGCACTTTTTGTATTAGGAAAAACAAGCAAGGGTGGCAGGTGATGTCTCCATATCCAAGAGTTCATTTTAATTAACTCCTGCAAATGAATGGACTTCTTGCTGTGGCTCTGGCTAAGCTGTATGTGGTTGGGTCACTGTGACTGAAATGTGACAGCCAAGAGGAGAGCTTTGAGTGGTCCAGGTTGCCCATGATTGGAGCACAGCCTTCCCTGACAGAGAATTTCTCTCCTTTTGGCCATGTTTATGTTTTCCTTGCTTTAGGCAAGTCTGTGAATCCTCTGTGAGGAAAGCTGTGGCAATCCTCCTCAGGACTCCAGGATCTTAGAAGCCTTTTCTAACTTAATGATTCTGTCATTTTTATGGAGTGTTCTTCAAGCTTCGAGAAAAAAAAAAAAAAAAATATATGGCACCCTGGGAAGTGAGAGGCTGCTCCAGTGCTGCAGGAATTCATCATTCCAGGGTAGAGGCTGGAGCAGTGGCAGAAGCAGGAGCCCTTCTGCCCACGGGCAGGTGCTGAAGGCTTGTAAAATTTACATTCTCCACGGAGCAGAGGTTGGATCTGTCCCTGGCTTTTCCCCACCGTCGTGCCTCTGCTATTGTTGCCTAATATCAAAAGAGAAAAACTCCTGCAACAGTGTTAAAACAGTAAAATAAAGAGCAGACCTTTTTTGGGAAGCTTCCAGTGGTCATGGGTACACCTGGTATTGCCTTTCTACAGGTTTTATAAGTTTAACAAATTGCCATATCTAACAAACATTGGCCAGTTAGAAGAGCAGGTAGTTAGGTGATTTTTCCCAGGGTACTGGAATTGGTCCAGGGCTTCTTTGCCCCATTTCTTGTGTCTTCTCAGATTCTGACTGGAAAACAAAATGTTCTTCTTGTAGGTCCCCTTCTTGAAAATAAGACTAAACAGTATTTCAGGAATGTGTTAGAAGCTTAGCTTATTATTCTAAAATCGAAGAGGAAGGGCAGGAAAAATCCTAGGAGCTATGTAACTATGGAATAGTAATCTACAGAGCTATGAACATATGAAAAATATATAAAACCCAAAAATCTGTGGGCATCTCTGTGCCTGTATCTAAAGGCTTCTTGCTGCCCACCTGTGGATTTGAGATGCAAGAAGCATTTTAGGAGCTCCAATGGGCAGGAGATGAGTCCAGCACAGGTTCTGTCCCCAGCCAGACACTGCTGTGCCCAGGGGAGCCCTCTCTGGGCTGGGTCCTGGCAGGGACAAGGATCTCAGACATGCTGAAGGCTCTGTCTGTGCTGCCAAAGGAGGGAGGACCAGGATTTCTCTCCCTGGAACAAGTGGTATTTGCTCCTGTCCCATGGGGGTGGCAAACACAGGCAAGGATGGGCTGGTCTTGGGAGCAGCCGTGTTGGAGCACGAGCAGAGCTGTGAGTACATTAGAAGTTAAGCACTGTGAATAATCAGGGTGTAGAGGTGATGAGTGATGTGCCCACATGATGCTGTTGTACACCACACGACACAGACTCTGACTTCAGAAGGCTGAAAATGGCTCCTTTATTTTTGGGATGTATCTCCCTTTTTATATTATTTTATATTATTCTACACAGACCAATTTGATTGGTGAAACAAAGACAAACCTCTTCAGTCACATTGGTCAAACCAGAGGGACATCAAGAAGTCCCTCCTAGGGAAAGGAATGTAAACAGAGTTACAGTTAAAAAAACATGTCTCTTGTTTATAGAAAACTCCCTGGGAAAAGAATTTCAGAAAACCAAAACATCTCAGGCACAAACCAGGGCTACACCCACACAGATGTATCCACGTGGATTCTGGGCATGGGGAGTGCCAGGCTCTGTCCCTGTGATGCCATTTGGTTTTTACTTTTTTTTTTTTTTTTTTTTTTTTTTTTTAATATGTTCCCTATATTCGTTGCACATACATTGGTAGCTCTGTAGCCTGTTGTGTTAGTGGCTAGTTTTCCCAGTAATTTTCCATGGCCTTTCCCTAGGCAGGAAGACAAAACAAATTCCAGAGCTCCAAGCTCCAGGAGGTGCAGGGCCCCAGTGCTATTTTGGTTCTTTCTGGGATCCAAGGCTGAGAACAACTTTTGGAGATACATTTCATGGACAAAGTACAGCTAGTCTGAGGGGGCACTCTAGAGAAGGGGCTTGACCTGGGGATGAATTGCATCACCACTTATCCTCCTAACTGGTGCTTTTTTATCAATTATGCTAATTTCCTAAAACCCACAAAAAATGTACTCTCCCCTAGGAGGGGTGGACTTTTGTGGGCATCTCTCCATAACTGCCCCTGAAGGCCTTGAAACAAAGATCTGCTCTTATATTACAGAAATTACCTGGAGTTTGATTTCCTAGATGGGAAAAAGGCAAACACCTGTCACCTCATTTGTCCCTCATTTATCCCTCATTTGTCCCTCATTTATCCCTCATTTGTCCTTCATTTGTCCCTTGTTTGTCCCTTGCAGAGTGGCGGCAGGCCAGCGGGGCCAGGATGATCCTCCAGGACGAGGACATCACCACCAAGATAGAGAATGACTGGAAGAGGCTCAACACTCTGGCACACTACCAGGTACCTGTGGGAGAAGGCTGGGTAGGTGTTAGGTCTTCTTTCTACCAGAATAAAAAGCAAAACATTATCCTCCTTGGCCAGGGAAGTGCATCAGTGCTCCTGGAAGTGTTCAAAAAAGTTGTAGATGTGGGACTTGGTCAGTGGTGGCTTTGGCAGTGCTGGGTGAGCAGCTCGATGATCTTAAAGGTCTTTTCCAACCTCAGTAATTCTGTGATTTTCATGGTTCTAAGATGCAGTGGTAAAGAATTGTTGGGTGGACAATAACTGGGCAGAACCCCCATTTTGAGCACATCCCTCCCGTGCTTGTCCCAGTTATCCTGAGCAATGCTAGGGGGGAAGCCAAGGGTAGGAAAAAAATGTTCTTTCTCTCTCAAAGGACACCCCTGGTGAGTGGAGGTGGTGAAGAGGAGGTGAGGGACAACACAAGCTAACATTTCTCATGTAGACAAACAAATCCAAGGCCTTCCATGCCCCTTTTTCCAATGTAGCCATGGCCTTTTAATGCAAACAGAGTTCCAAGGGATGGAAGAGAGAAAAATAGAAAGAGGGAGGCTTGGTGACTGGAAAAAGGAGTTGGAAAACAGCATGGCTGGAGACCATGGAGCAGTGGAGTTATTACAAGGATCTCTTCTTTTTGATCCTTAACCTGGTCGTGGTGACCTGCTCTGCTTCTCTTCATCCCTGCATGACCTGAAAATCCATAAGAGAGGGTTAGAGATGTCTGAAAATGTCTTACACTAGCGACAGATTTAATGAAAAAAAGTGGAGTTTTGGTCAAAGTCTTCTCCCTTGAAAAAAACCACCAACAAAAAAGACCTCATTAAGTTTAATCTGATCCTGACAATTTTGTCATTTCCTCCATCACACCTCAGTAATCTCTGTTTCATAACAAGATTATTTTCTCTTGTCACTTAAGAGCTGACTTGAGGAGACAGCAAGCAATAATTTCAAAAGGAAACAAAACTTTTACTTCAGATTGACTGAAGCACTGCTGGCTGATTTTAACTTTTTTTTTTTTTCCCCAGACAGAGCAAGGACATTTCCTACTTTATTTCATCCACAAACCAGGCATAATTTTCTTCCCTCTCTGTGCTTTTCCCATGTTTTCTTTGCTTCAGGCAACGAGCTCCCAGCTGCATGATCAGCTGGGCCAGGTCCTCAGGAAACATGATTTTCCTGGCTGTCCTGAAGGCTGACACGGAGCATGCTGGGACAGACACTGAGATTGCCTTTGCCTCAGTTTCCCCATCCGTGGTGTGGGGCTAAAACTACAAAGAGCCAATAATTGCCTTCCATGATAGCTGAGGGGCTATTTAATTAGCCTCTGCAGTGCTTTGAAGATGAAAAACTCCATGCAAGTGCTAATTATTATTATTATTATTACACAGACAAGAGTTAGATGTCGTTAGAAGGGATTTTTATTTTTTTTTTACCCATCTCCCCTTTATGATGTCTTATTTATCACAGATGTTCCTGATATGGCTCTTTTGAGCCAAGGGCTTGTTAACATTTCTGATATGGGACCCACATGATCAGCCTTGTTGTAGAAATGGAAAATCTGGGTCCTTTAAAGAAAGTCCTGTGGGCCCTCAAAGCATTGTCCTATGACAGCCTGGACATCAGGCACTCCAAAGCTGCTGCTTTTCCACATCTGAGACTCTCTGACAGCACAAAGAGAAAGAAGTTGTGGCAGTCTCTTCATTCCAGCTGTGTCACTTGGAAGGGTGAGAGGCTGACAGGACCATAGTGGAAAATGTAGACAGGAGTTTTTGAACCTGCAATCCAGGAGGAAGGAATGGAACATTTCACATTGGTTTTATAATCCTAATGGAACAGCCAAGCCTGTTTGAAGCAGCTCAGATGATTTTATTATTCTCATGCTCCTGCTCTGCCTAAGAGCTTCCCTGGAATGAAGCTATTGTCAGATTTACTGAGGTTAATGCAAAAACCACCCCTGGAAGTGTTTAAAAGGCCTCTGGATGTGGCCCCTGGGGACATGGCTTAGTGGTGAACACGGTGGTGCTGAGTTAATGGTTGAACTCCATGATCTGAAAGGCCTTTTCCAACCTAAGTGACTCAGTGACTCACATTGTCATCACTGGGCTTTGAATCAGAGCCTGAATGGAGCAGAATCTGTTTGTCACCAGTTGTCCCTTTGTCCAAGTGCAGGATTCTGGCTATGTAACAGCAGATTTTGTCCCTTTTTATTACTAGACCAACTCAATGAAGAATTGAAGCTTTGAGGGCAAACTGTGGCCTGCCTACAGAGACACTGATTTGCAGCTCATGCTGCCCTGGGCATGGTCCTCAGCCACTTTTCAGAAGTTTATTGACTGAGTCCTTTTTTTTTTTTTTTTTTCCTGCAGGTCCCAGATGGATCTGTGGTAGCTTTGGTCTCCAAGCAAGTCACTGCCTACAATGCTGTCAACAACTCCACGGTGTCCCGGACGTCAGCCAGCAAGTATGGTAAGGGTTTGTGTGCTGGGATGGACTGGGAGAGCACTGGAGAGAGATCCCAAATGTCACAATGGCCACCAGACTCCGAGCACCAGCAGGGAGACTGATGGGCAGATGATGAGTTGGCAAAATGAGGCAGGAGGGGAGGATTTAGCCAACCAAAAAACTCTGGCATCTTGTTCAAACTGGTGATCCAAGTGGATGGGTTGCTCTTGGGAAGTTCTCCTCCCTCATTAATGAAAGGAGGAGTCTGTATAGTGAACTGCCTCCCTCTTAGGTCACCAAATGTCACTCTTAGAGTTTGAGGTCTTTATCAGCAGATCTCAAAGCAGTGGGCTGTTGTTCCCACTGTCCCCATGAGACAGCTGAGAGTGACACAGCTGTGAAAGGGACACCAGGTGGGAACTCCTCTGCAGGGCCAAACAGGGACCTCCTGAGTGTCACCCACCCCCTCCCACCCCTTCCTCCCCTGCACTAAAGTTCCATCCTCTCCCTGTCTCACTCAGGTGATGCTGAACAGCAAAGCAGAACATCCCTAATGTGCAACCAGAGTGCTGCAAATCCCCCTCCAAGCTGCTGTCATGTCACTTTATTCATATTTTTAATTTGTGAAAGCATCTGCAATCCCTCTTACTCCCTTTTGTCTTAAGGGAGAGTGCAGTTACTCAATGTCCAGAGGTGCCCCCTTCCACTTTCTCCAAGGACATAAATGATCCATGAGGCCTTATTAATATTCATCCTCTTTGCCATGTTGTTGCAATTACTGAAAGACACAGTGACCTTTGGAAAGGAAGACTTGAGGGGGGTTAATTTCTGTTGGATTTCTTTAATTCTTTTGCCATTTGATTTTTTCAGGAGGAGGGAGTAGGGAAGGAGGCAGGGGGAGGAGAAGATGTGGTGGGTCAAAAAGTGATTGTTAATTGCAATTAAGAAAACAGCATCCAGAGAGAAAAAGGATATTCCATCTGATAATTAATATGTAGAGATTGGTAATGCATTAATGAGGCTGATTCAGATCTTGCTACAGAAAGGTGCAACACTTCTGATAATTATGGTTGGAAAAGGCAACATTGCTGGAAGGTCAGGGAGAGGGGAGTGCCTTGTGCCATCACTCAGAGGCAAAGTGAGGTAAAATTCAGAGGTTAAAAGAAATCTTGGAGAGGAAATTTGTGGATGCCCACCTGGGGTTCTGGCTGATTTCTGTCAAAACAAGGTTTTGGAGCAGGGAGTGAGGAGGATGGCTGGGCAGGAATTATTTGTTTGCTTTGATGCCGAGGGAGGGAGGGGAGGCAGCTCCTTCTAAATCTGGGGATGAGGAGCTAAATAAGAAATCACATTAGAGACATCAATATTTTTATGTCAAGCAGCGTGGCGTGTTTGGATAAAAATATGGGAAAACCAGTCACATAAGGAACTGGTTACCAACAGGAACTGGTGCTACCCCCTGAACCAGTCCTGAGAAGCATCTGACACTGACAGTGCCACTTGCCAGGGAACATGATAAGAGGCAAAGGCTGTGGACAACTGGAAATCAGTGTTTGAACCTCATTAAATTTTACAGTGTAGACACTGACATCGCTCCTGGCTTGGCGACACCCCTTGCCTTTGCCGAGCCAGTCACGCAGACAAATGCTTTGAAAAACGCGTTGGGTGGCGTTTTTCAGTGCCCTGCCTGGTTCCACCCCAAACCCAGCCTAGAACTCCTTAGCTGTCTGCTTCTCCAAACCTGGTAATGCTCAGATATTCCAGCTCCTCTCCTTTGTACTAAAAGTCCACCCAAGGAGGGTGACTCTCCAAGCCCTGGATCTGGGATTCTCCTGAGAGTGGGGAATAAAAGATGATCATGCCACCAGCATGATCCCTGAAAATCCCCATCCCAAGAGCTCCTGGGGCACGTGGAGACCCCTGGATCTGTGTCTCTGCAGAAAACATGATCCGCTACACGGGCAGCCCCGACAGCCTCCGCTCGCGCACGCCCATGATCACCCCCGACCTGGAGAGCGGCGTCAAGATGTGGCACCTGGTCAAGAACCACGAGCATGGAGACCAAAAAGAGGGTGATCGAGGCAGCAAGATGGTTTCTGAGATCTACCTGACCAGGTTACTGGCCACCAAGGTACGTGGTGGAGGGGGCAGGGGACAGGGGGTTTGAGGGTGTGGCGGAATTTTCTTGCCAGCAAGGAATGCGAGGCCGCTCCAAGGGTGCCAAAGTTGGGTTAAAAGAGAGGAGCAGAAGGAAAAATAGAGCAAGAGGAGGGTTCCAAGCATGTAGGGAAGGAGCTTGAGGTTTGAAAGCAGAGTCAGTAAAGAGACACTGGAAAAGCAATGAGGAGTAACAATCCAGGGCCGTGAGATTGGTGGAAAAAGCAGAGCAGGATGTGCTGGAGTTGTTGATTATACTGGTTTGTTATTTGTGCTAAAACTGAGCAAGTGGAGAGCCAGGGCAGGTTCTCAGAGTAGGTTCCAAAGATGTGTCACGCCTCACAGTCTGAAATGACTCCTATACCACGAAATCCTGAGTTTTGTGGTACAATCCCTTCTCCACATTTCCCCAGTAAACACTCTTGTGCTGATGACTTGGAGAGGGTTACATTGACCTTAACAGTGAGACATGAAAACTCATCATGCACAGAGAGAAAATACAGATTACATCAAGCGGGGGCAGAGCAGGGACATCCTGACCTGAGTCTCCAAACACATCCATAACTTAGATTTTTTCATTTTTTGTCGGAGTATTAATAGGCACAAACACAGTTCCATGTGTTCACGCAAATGCTGCCTGAGTTTGCCCATCAGATACATTTCCAAACTACTTCCCAGATTTACCTGCTCATTTTTTCCTCAGCTGCTTTTGCCTCTGCTGTCTGGCTCTCCGTGCAACATCACTCAGGCTGTCTGAGCTGCAGAGGGATTTGGAGGAGAGGTGGCTTTGTCTTTAGCCCCTGGTCCATGCCCCATTCCCTGGCATCAGGAGGCTTTTTATGGATCACACAACGTGTGAAAAATGTTGAAAAAGGAAAGTGCTGCTCCCCAGGGCTCAGGCCCCAGCTGGTGTAGACCAGCAAGCATTGGACTGGTGCTGATTTATGTTGTCTGGGGATATGGCCCCTACCCCACCACTGAACTGCTTTTGCCTTCTGTTCTGGGTCACAAACTCAACACTTGGGGCTTTTTTTGTTGGTTTGTTGTTGGGGCTTTTTTTTTTTGTTTTTGTTTTTGTTTTTGTTTTTGTATTTTTCTTTTTTGTGGAGATGTCAGGAAAGCAGCTGCAAAACCTGCACAGCAACAGAAAGAGTAGGAAGGTTGGGGTTTTATTGTTTCCCTTCTTGGGCTGAGCAATTTTCTTTTCTCATTTTGACCGTTTGAGGGAGGGAAAGAGAGAGAGAGCAGTTGCTGTAATACAACCCTCAGGAATACTTCGTTAAACTGACAATGATTTTTATTCTGGTAAATCCCTGACCTCTGATACCTGAGAGCCTCTTCCCTCAAAGCCTCAGAGGTTTTCATGGCGTTTGTGAGGGTGAGCATGTAGAGAACTAATTCCCTCCAGGAACTGAACCTGAGGGCAGCTCTTCCATGTCAGACCAAGAGGATTTCCCCTCAGGAGCCCTTTCTGAGTCAGACATGTGCTGCAGGGCTTTGTTCAGCCCACAGGAGCTCACACAAGCAAAAGGTGCCTCTGTTTGTTTTCCGAAGAATAAATCAAGTGGTGAATCAGCCAGAGACACCAGCTTTCTAATTAAGTGTTTGTTAGCTCTAGGTAAACTTGAGCCATTCTGGTGGAACCCAGGGCTTTGTTTCTAGAAAGGAGACATTTCTTCCCCAGGCCTTTGGAGAGTTTTATCTCCCAGGAAAGGAAATTTTTCATATCAGGGAATGTCTGTTGGAGATTCAACTGATTTTTGGTTATTTTAACAGCTGTATTGTCCACACACAAACACTCTGGTGACAGAGAAAATGTGCCCTGCCTGGTTCACCCCAAACCCAGCCTAGAACTCCTTAGCTGTCTGCTTCTCCAAACCTGGTAATGCTCAGATATTCCAGCTCCTCTCCTTCGTACTAAAAGTCCACCCAAGGAGGGTGACTCTCCAAGCCCTGGATCTGGGATTCTCCTGAGAGTGGGGAATAAAAGATGAGGAGGCCTCTTGGGAAAGAAGTTTGTGTTATTTAGGACACTGGTCACACATTAACCACCCACCTCTCTAGGTTCTCTTGTCCTTTTTGTCTCTATGACACCTTCTGCTGGGCTCTGCAGCCAGTTGACTTCTCTTCCCAGCTTAAAAGATGGCCCTGGGTGAAAGCCAGCCTGGAAAATGGCTGGGTTTTGTCCCATGGATGCACTAAAGCATTGAAGATGGGACACAGAGAGAGGAATCTATGTGGAAATGAGGTGTAATTGTTCTTGTGATGATAAAAATTCCTGCTTAAAGACACCTGTATTGAAGTTCCCAGGTCCTGTCACATTTAACTGACATTAGATAGCCCCCACTTTCCAATCACACCTTGGTCTGATCCACAGACATGCCCTGTTTTCAGTGGGATAGCAAAATTCAACGTCTTCTGCCCACTTGTTACCTCATGTTCTTCTTTCCTTCCTTCCTTCCTTCTCCCACCAGGGCACCCTCCAGAAATTCGTGGACGACCTCTTTGAGACCATCTTCAGCACTGCTCACCGTGGCAGTGCCCTTCCCCTGGCCATCAAGTACATGTTTGATTTCCTGGACGAGCAGGCAGACAAGCACAACATCCACGACCCCCACGTGCGGCACACCTGGAAGAGCAACTGGTGAGTGAGTGAGACAGCCCAGTACAGCCCAGCACCAGCTGCTGGGCTGGAAGGAGACTAGAGGGAAGTGTGTTTGGGATCTGGCTGCTGGGGGAGCTGAGGACCCCGGTGTGGGGCTCAAAAGATGAGGCTCAGTCTTGCCAAGTCAATGGAGAAGTCAGAAGATGCCAAAATCTAAAGGGTTTTGTCAGGTTTGGAGCACTTTTGCTAAACTGGTCCCACTTTGCCCTGTATTGCATGGAAATGGCAGGATTTGTGAGGAGTTTGATGAGGAAAAATGAAGTTTTTAATCGCTGCAGTGCCCAGGATCACCTAGAAGTATCTAGGCAGGCAGGGGAGAGGATTCAACACCACTGGCTTCATCTGCACTGGGTGTTTTAATTCCCAGCTCTGTTTATTTGCCCACACAGAGGTATCTCATGCCAGCTGAGAATTTTAAGTTTTCCGCAACATCCTCAGAGGATGTGGAGCACCCACAGGAGGCTTGCACCCTCCTGGGTAGCAGCTGGAGGCCAGGAGAGCATCTCCAACGGTACAAAACATTGAAAGGGTCTGGAGCTGGATGTGAGTTTCCTTTGGAGTGAGTAACAAAGGGTGACATCAGTGGCAAAGGGTGACATCAGTGGCAAAGGATGACATCAGTGGCAAAGGGTGACATCAGCCCCCTGCTCCAGCTGCCAGCTCCTCCTCATCCCTGCAGCAGGACAGGAGGAAAAGCCAAGAGTGGTGGAGAAAAACCTCCTCTCCCCGTTGGAAAGAGCTCCCTGGGGAGTGGCTCCCTCCCCTTCTCCTGTGCAAACACAGGGACTATAAAAGGAGCAGCAGAGGAGAGCCATGGGGCTCCCAGCTCATGCATTTTTTTTTCCCTTTTTCCAGCCATGCTGTTGGCAGATCGTCACAGCGCCAGTGACATAAAAAAAAAGAAACCCCATGCACCAAAGAGGCTTTCAACTAATGAAACATTAGCATATTATTAACATTATCTGCGGCACTAATCTAAGGCTGATTGCAGCCACTCAGCCTAAATGAGCAGGAGGTTTATTTAAGGGGGGGAGGGGGGAAGGCAGAGTGCAGTGTGTTTGTGGGAAAAGGGGCAGTGTGAAGAAATCTGTTCAATCAGATCAAATTAACTCAAAGTCACATCACAGGGCTTCATTATTACCGGCCAGGGACATCGTCCCACATCCCCTCCCCACACCCAGGCACACAAACACATGCTCTGCTCCTCACCCTGGCTGTGTCTGTCGTCCAAACACCTGCACAAGGACTTGCACAAGGTACACTCACCCCCTCCAGGTGATGATTCTCCATTCCCAGCCTAAATTCCCACAACTCCATCATGTCTCATTGCAATTTTTTTTTTTTTTTTACCTCTTCTTCCCTGAGGCCCTGGAACAGGCTGTCCAGAAAAGCTGTGGCTGCCTGGGCTGTTCAAGTCCAGGTTGGAATGGGGCTTGGAGCAACCTGGGATAGTGGAAGGTTTCCCTACACCAAAGGTGTAGAACTGGATGATCTTTGAGGTCTCTTCCCACCCAAAGCACTCTATAATTCTGTGTCTTCCAGTGTCTCCCTCTTCTGAACTTGGCTGACAGGATTCCCTGTGTGGGGCTTTCCTTACATTTGTTCTGTGATTTTTGCTGGCTCAGGAGAGCACACAGAGGTTTAGGAAAACACGGTGTCAGCCTCTGTCAGGAAGGTTGTTACCCAAAATCTAGCAGACTTGGAGATTAATTTTTTTACGGTGTTGTGAACACAGTGAGCAAATGGGAGGAACTGGGGAGTTTATCCTGAATATCAGGAGAATTTGCTAAGCAGGAAGATGCAGAGAGTGAAGGCAGATTTAACAATCTGCCTGAGAGAGAGACAGGAGCTGGGCTCTGAGCTCAGTGACACATCCCAGCTCCTGGGCCATGATCACTGCACTGCATCTGCCCTGACAAAAAGGCTTGAGGCAAAGGCTGGAGGTATCTCATACAAGGTACCTCGGGGCATCTCATACAAATGAGCTGCTCTTTGGAGAAAAAGGGGGGAAAGGGCTTTGGATTGCAACTGGAATAGCATTTCCTTGGTTAGGGCAGATATATTTTCATATCAAAGGCTGTGATACTGGTTTCCCAGTTCCTTTTCTTTTTTTTTCCTTGAGGCAATGGGGCTTTCCCTGTCATGCAGCAACTGCTTCCTGCTCAGGGTACTGGGATCTTGTGCAGGTTTGGGCTGGAGCTGGGGGGAGTGACAGAACATGGTGTCCTAGCACACAGGGCGTGCCATGAGCATTCCCAGTCTCCACCTGGGAGCTCCACCTACCTCTCTTCCCATGGGATTGCTGTGAGGGCTAAAAGCCAAGTCCCTCAATGACAAATGTATAGAATCACAGAATGGTTTGGGTTGGAAGGGACTTCAAACTCATCCAGTGCCACCCCTGCCATGGGCAGGGACACCTTCCACTATACCAAATCACTCCAAGCCCTGTCCAAGCTGTTCTTGGACATTTCCAGGGATCCAGGGACAGCCACAACTTCTCTGAGCAGCCTGTTCCAATGCTTCATGACCCATACCATAATAATTTTTGTGGGTTCAATGCTTGTCTTCATCTGATGGAGCAACCAACAGGGTCAACTTTCCATTGCAACTTAACACAGAGAGAGTCAGAGTGTTTCTCATCACCTAAATTATACTCCCATTAATTTAGGGGCACCTTCAACAAGACTGTATTGACTTTAAGGCTCACAAAATCTGCCTTGTGAGGGTAACAGGGACAAAAGGTGATGTCTCTACTGTCCCTAGACTTTGCAGGGGAAGGAATTCATTGCATAGCTTTTGTTAGCCAAACCTTTTTTCTGACCCAGAGGCGGAGCTCCTGAGAGGCTTTTTAAAAGATTTAATTCCATTTTCAGTCTCATGAGAAGGGTGAGACAGTACAGATGTTACAATTCATGCCATCACAATCAGAAGCCAAGCTATTTCCCAATTTGCTAGAAGTTTGATAGAAGACTTACATAGCATGCATTTGTACGCAAACTTTAGGAATTCCCTACAAATCCATTTCCCACGCAAAGCTTAAGCAAAGTTTATCCCAGAACCTTTCTATCCACACCTCAGTCTTTGACTCCCACCCAGTGTTTGCTGCTGTGCTGTCACACAGCAAGGCCTGTGAGCTGTGCAGTGACCCCTTGTCCCCTCTCCCACCCCTCCTGCAGCCTCCCCTTGCGCTTCTGGGTGAACATGATCAAGAACCCGCAGTTCGTCTTCGACATCCACAAAAACAGCATCACAGACGCCTGCCTGTCCGTGGTGGCTCAGACCTTCATGGACTCCTGCTCCACCTCAGAGCACCGCCTGGGCAAGGACTCCCCCTCCAACAAGCTCCTCTACGCCAAGGACATCCCCAGCTACAAGAACTGGGTGGAAAGGTGAGTTTTAGCTGTGGGACGGCATAAAGTGACACAACCAGGCCCTGCTTTTTTGGGTGGAGGTAGGAGGCAGCATGGCTGTTGCTTTTGGAAACTGCCCCTGGGGCTTTTTTTGTCTTTGGCTATTGCTAAGTGGAAATCTCCACGTTATTCCCTCGTGCCTTGCAGCAGAGATGGAAATTTAATTAATGGTGGGGGCTGAAGGTGTTTGCCATCATTGTTTCTTTTGAGGAGAAACTTTGGAGAAGTTGCAGAGGGAGAAAGGAAGGGGAGGTGATGTGTATGAGCCCTGGGAAGCATAGGGGCTTCTCAGTCTTCCCACACAGGCCTGAAGTGCCTTGCTGCTCTCAGCATCGTTGTGGCAGTCCCCACACTGCCTGGATCCCAAGGGATTTATAATTATCCCCCAGCAACTTCCCTTGGAGGCTCTTCTGTGCTTTGAGTGAGATGCCAGATGATTGACAAGCTGCTCACTGAAGCTCTGCAGGTATTTTATGTCAGGTCAGAGGTCTTCCCAAGCATTTTGTCCACACTTCCAAGACCCGTGGTGGCTGTACTTCCATCTGCTGTACCGAGGGTCAGTGCCTAGTAAAGCTGCTCCACAGGGAATACAACCAAAACATCTATTCCTGCAGTGTGTTGGGGCTTCAGTTTCTGTAGGGTTTCCCCCAGGACAAGCAAACAGCACATCCTGTTCCTCATCCAGCAGGAGCTGTGCTTTGCTTTCCAATATTCCGCACTTGCCTGGCGTTATTGACAGGTTTGGGAACTGCACAGATGGGGAACGGTTGCTGCTCTGTAAACACAAAGGCGGGTTTATCCTACAGATCATTCCTGTGCACTGCATCCAGCTTTCAGCAATGATTCCTCTGGATGATTTCCCAGGCACGGCCTAAAATTGATACCATGTCCTGCAGGTTGTACAAGGCCTCTGCTGCTGCAGACACCTCACACTGTGCTATGAATCCCTGTGTTGCCTTTGCTGGGGATGATTTTCTCTCGTTTCGTGACAGGAGTGTGGCTGATCAAAGAGCTCCGTCCCCTGCTCGGCACCAGGCAGCGTTTTTTTTTTTTTTTCCCAACAATCCTCCCATTGGTCTGTGATTTGTCTGGACAATTATTTTTAGATGTGGTTAAACACTTCAGCAAATGTCATTTCTAGGCAACCTGCAAGGCTCTTATGAGCTACCTTGCTTAATTATGACCTACTTTTGGTACCGTGTCCAAGGTTCTTAGTATGTATTGAGGCTGATTGCTGGATTGACCTGGATAACGGGAAGCAAGTGTTGGAGGTTCCATTTGGAAATCAAGTTTGTACCAACAGTGACCCAAAGGTGTCATTCTCTAGTGATCCTTTAGCAACGCTCTGTGTGGTTGGGTGGTTTTTGTGGACAAATAATGTTTTCCGTCTCAATCTGGTTGATTCTATCCTGGGAGATGCTATAATTTAATTGAGTGATAAACTGAGGTATTTAAGTGGAAAATAGGATATTTCTTTATGCAACAAACACCTTTTTTTTTTCCCTCTGGATAAACAGAAGGCTGCAGTTTCCATTTTGTGGTTTTTTCCAGTATTGATTTCACTTTACAACTCTTTGGAGCTAAATCTTGGTGCCCAGTGATCTTCAGCAATAGGTGCTGCATTTCCTTGGAAATTTTCCCAAACAACTGGGTTTGCAAACGAGGTACATAACACCTCCTGCTGCTTGTAAACAGCCCTGGATTCCTGTCCCCAGCATGTGCTGGGTTGTTATCTGCACTGATGTCTGACAACTTGAACTGAAGCCCAAGGGGAGACTGCAGGTTTTGGAATACGGTTAGAGCTTCTTCCCTGCTTTTATTTTTTGTGTGTCAGTTCCACTGACTCAAGGCAGTGGCACCTGGATGCTGTGGGAGATGAAAGAAAAAAAAAAACCTATCAGGGATGAATAAAATATAATTTGAGTTCTACTCTGAGCTAATGAATTCCTTCTCTCGGTTCTGCGATTGTGCTTTGAGGGAGCTTTTCCAAATCCAAAGGCTTCCAGTGCTGGTTGGAGCTATTTCTGTAGTCAGCATCAGCTGGAGATGGCATCCTTCAGGACCACTAGACTTCTTCAAAGAGTGAATCAGGAGATGAAAAGTTGGGGAGTTTAAGAAGTGGTTGAGTAAATCAGAAGAACCTGAAATCAAACGAACTTCTTTGATGAAGAGGAAACTCTAAGAGGGTAATTAGTCAGTGGTAGATTGTACCCAATTTGAGTCACTCTGGATTAAAACATGCCTGGATTTGGAGGTCTGGAAATGGAGCTGAGCTGGGTTACTCCAAGCCATCACTTTGAAACCTCTGGTTTCTTGGTGTGGAGCCTTTAGGACTCACAAAACCCAGAGCAAGGAATGACCTCGGCATGAGGAGGAGGCAGGGATGACAGGACTTCCCTCCAATCCTTCAAATACTTGTTTTCCACCTAGGAATGTGCATTGGGAAGGGAACAGTTGCAGCTTCTGGCCTCACCAGTGTTCTACCTCCACAGGGTGGTCAACTGGAAATTTGATTGCAAAAGATTGCAACAGCAAGACTGTCATTAATCTTCACTGGTTTTATTTGTTTGTTTGGCTCATGCTTTAGCGTAGGATTTTCTCATGTTTTCAGTTGTGTGTTTGTGATGAGTCAAGTGTTGCCTTCAGAAATGGGATGCATGACAATGACTAATTTAAAAATTTTAAAATTTACCAATTTTTTGCAATTTCCTGTCCACTTAATGGAAAACTATATAAGACATTGACATCTTCTGTGACATTTTGAGAGGTTGGTTGTTTTAGTGCCCATTTCTGTAATTATTCAAGATAATGGATTTGCTGACAACAGCAACAACAAAAATATTGGGCATCACTTAAATTGAGTTCAAGATGTTCCCTGCTCATTGCAGGGGGCTTGGATTAGATGACCTCTAAATGTTCCTTCCAACCCAAACTATTCTGTGATTTTATGATAGTCCTTCTATAACATTATTGGAAGCAGAGGTGGACTCTGCCTGCTGAAACAACCCAGCTGAGAAATTCTGGCTTTTGGGGGAAAAAAACCCCACAGGTTGACTATTCAAATGAGACACCCAGAGCTTGAAACACGTGGTTAAAAAGTATCCAGGTGCAGCCACATCTTGGATTTCCTGCTGCAGAACACGAGGCCTGATGAGGCAGGACAATTAACCCAGGAAATTGGGACAGGCTATTTGGCTTTTGTTGCAGCCACGAAGAGTCAGGCTGTAGTTCTAAAACAAAGTGGAGGCTTTTCAATTATCATTATATGAGTCTATTAAAAAAAAAAAAAAAAGGAGAAGAAGAAGAGGAAAAGAATGGTAGCGGTGGAGCAGAATCTCATCTGACTTCAGTTAGTAAAACTCTATAGGCTCTGCTGAATTTACATTAGAGCAGCTTCAGATCTGCATCTTTTCAAGTTTACTTCAAATGTCCCCTTTGAGCCTGGAAATCTGGAGAACTTGGGAGCATTTGATGCAATCCCCAAGCAATACAAAGGGGAGCCTGTTCTAATTGGGACTGTCTCATTAGCATTCAACACCACACTGAAAAATGACAAAGGGCTGTGGCTGACCTTTCATTTCTCTCCATGCTGCCAAGCTTATGATAACACTTGTTTGAACTTCATTAACACCATTTAATTGCCTGCATCACAATCAATATGATGTTTCCCTACTGAAGCCTGGCACGGAGGCAAGGATGTGGGAGACTGAAAAGGGGCAGAGCACAAAAAGCAGAAGCCAAAGACTTTTTCCATTTCACACTGGTGCCCAGAACACCTGCAGGGCTGCAAGGAGAGGGTCTGGTACTCATTTTTTTCCTCATCCCTGCAGGGACTTGGTCTCCTTTTGGCTGCTTATTGTGCATTGAAAAGAGCCCCTCTAAGAAAGAAAAACTTAAAGTCAATGGAAACATCACAAGTGTTCTTAACTTAAGAGTCATCCAATGAAGACCGTTCAAAATAGGCTGGCCAGGTTCAGGATCAAAAGAAGCTTAAAGTGATCTGATATGTAGGATTCAGAATTGTAACATTTTCATTTTATTGTGTTGACCTGGGTGCAAACAGTGCCTGACACATCTGGTGCTACCCTGCTCCTGAGGCCATGATCTCATCTACTTTTTTTTTCCTTACAAGTACAGAGACTTTTAGGGGAACCATTTTAAACTAAAAGGGAGAGATTTAAGTGAGATGTTTGAAAGACATTCTTTACTCAGAGGGTGGGGATGCCCTGGCACAGGGTGCCCAGAGAAGCTGTGGCTGCCCCTGGATGCCTGGAAGTGTCCAAGGCCAGCTTGGATGGGGCTTGGAGCATCCTGGGACAGTGGAAGGTGTCCCTGCCCATGGCAGGGGGTGGAACTGGGTGACCTTTAAGGTCCCTTCCAACCCAAAACATTTCTGAGTTGATGATTCATGAAGCAACAGTGATTTGCATCCCATTAGCCTTTAGGTGTCTGAGGTCTAGATCTTGATAGGAAGAGCTTTGAGAGCATGTTTGGAGTGCACAAAACAGACAGTCTGCACCCATTTGGGATTTCACCTACCCAGTGTGACAGTTTGGGCTTTCAGGGCTCTCAAGTCACTGGGAAATCTCTACCTGTGCAGTGCTTTTGATGTCTTTTGGCCACTTTGCAGCTAACTTTAGCAAGAAAGACAAACTGGACCAGTTTAAAACAATAAAAAGCTTCATCTACCCTAACACTGTGAGTTATTGAGGTTTTAAGGAGAAACTCTGAGGGCTTTAAAAATGAGCATCACATGACAGGTGCAAATCCAGGCTCTACTTTAAAAAACGAGTTTTCTGTGCCCCCTCTCTCTCTGCTGGAAAGAAAGCTCAGGAAGTAGCATACCAAAGGTCAAGGCAGGGGGTGTTGTCAGTGGAGATAATAAAAAACAGTGCTGGAAGGGGCCTCGGGAGGTCAACCCGACCATCTCCTGCCTCAGGGCAGGATCAGCTCTGTCTAAAGCCTTCCTGGCAGATGCTTGTCTACCCCTTTCTTAAAGGCCTCCAACAACAGAGCCTCTGCTGTCCTCAGGCAATTCACTCCCGTGCTTCCCTGTCCTTCCCATCCCAGTGTTTTCCCTGCTGGGCAGCCAGAATCTCCCTGGCTGTAATTAAAGCCCAGGCATCCCCAGGGCAGGGGGTATACAGCTCATTCCCTGCCTTTCTGGGGCAGCTTTTGGTGTATCTGAAGACTGCTCACTTGTCTTCCTTCACTTTTCATCTCGGAAAAAAAAAAAACAACAAACAACCCAAAAATCCCAATGTTTTCTCGTCATGGCAAAAAGCTGTTCTTACACATTGCAGCTTTCAGCTGGCTGAAAATGTGTAAGTGGAGGGTGCAAGCCCCACACATCCTCTGCTCTGAGGTGGAGCTGGGTGATCTCCTCTCCCAGGGGAGGTACCTGGGCACCAATTCACTCTTCAGCCATTGAGTCAGTGCTGTCCATCAGCCCTCCACTCTTTATTCAGAAGCAGCAGGAAAACCCATGGACAGGCAAAAAAAAAGCATTGCCCTTTCTAGGGCTTGCTCACACGGACAGAATTGTTCCCTTCAAACAGCATGGGTTGGAAGGGACCTTGAAGCTCATCTTATTCCATCCCCTGCCACAGGCAGAAACACCTTCCACTATCCCAGTGTGAAAAATGACATTTCACCTTTTTATATTAATTTATAAGTTTAATAAAAATAAAATAGAATAAAAATAGACAATAAGGAGACAAAAGAAGGTAGCTTCTCAGCTGAGGGTGCAAAGCAACACACCGCCCATTCTAAATTTCTTGGTACTTGAAAGTCTTGATGTTACATATTTAAATAAGCTAATGCATGATTCAAATATTTATTTTGGTTTCAAGACCCCCCCTTAAGTATACAGTTTATTTATGGGACTCCACGCAGTCTGGATGTATGTTGTAAATCTGTCTTCTGGAGATTTAGACCCTCAAAGGCTTAATTGTTTTTTATCAGAAATCTTTAGTTCAGGAATTCCAGACGTCCCTTCTGTCTTCTATCTAGTTGAGGAGTTAAAAAAAAAACAAACCAGCCTCCCATCTCTACTTTGTTACAATCTGAAAATATACCTCCATTACATTTTTAAATTTCACAGATAAAAGAAAATACAGTACAACCTTCTTACACTACATATATAACATTCATTTCAATATTTGCGAAAAGCCAACTCCAAAATATGCATTTATAACACCAGGTTGCTCCCAAACCCCATCCAACCTGGCTTTGGACACTTCCAGGGATGGGGCATCCCCGATTTCCCTGGGTGATCTATTCCAGTGCCTCACCAGCAGCTCAGGTGCTTCCCAGGAAACCCAAAGTGCCGTTGTGTGTCAGTGCAAGAGCTGACAGCGTGTCCTTGCACTGCTTCACTGCATCCCATAAAAGAGCCGGTTGTTCCCAAGCTTTCCACCAGCCCTTCCCTGCCTGGAACAGTCCCCGGTATCCCTTTCACACACCTCTCCCTCCTTCAGTGGTCTGGATACAGCCGGCTATTGCATAACCCTAATTATGTTATTGCTGTAATTGTGTCTGCCTGTCTGCAGCACATGGATTCGTTACAAGCTTTTCATATGCTAAAATGATTATTAATGAGTGCAGTCCCATCCCAGCGACAAACAACAGCCATGACAAAGAGATCTTTTGGAAGGCAATTAGCTCCATGCTAAGCTGCCTAAACCATGGGCAGCGCTGGGAAATTTCGGGCTGGGGAGGCAGCACTGGCAAGGTGGCTTTTCTCTTCTCTTTTGATGAGTTAATGAGTTACTGAGCGGCAGCAGGCACAGTCATTCTTGTGGAACAGCTCCACTAAGGAGCCTTTGTCGGTACCCAGGGAAAGAACATTTATCCCTGGATAAACACAGGACGAAATGTATTCCCAGGTCACTGTGATGTATGCCCAGGTCGCTGTTGTGTGGCTTTCCTTGGGAAAACAAAATGAAACAAACAAAACAAAACCCAGGGAAAGATGAGGTTGGAAGGAACAAGAATAATTAATTTTTTCAGTATAAGAGAACCAACTGCATCCTGCTACATCCCAAATCCTTCTCCATGCGTCAGTGGCAGTGGAGGCTCTCCTGGGCTCTCTCTCCAGTTCAAGGCAGGCTGGGGTGAGTTGCTGTGCTCGTGACACCTGTGAGGACACATCCCATGGCCTAGTTACCCTCCCATCCTCCATCTGAGCTGGAGTGCTGCAGTGATGGGTTTACCCCAATCCCTCATCATTTTAATTGCTCATGAAGTCTGATGAACAAATTTCCTGTTGCCACTTTCAGAGGATGGAGAGCCTTGAGGTAAGAATGGAGGCTGCTCCTGTGAGTACAGGGAGACTCAGACACATAAGGCTGGATCTCTTGATATTCCTTTGAGGATCTTCTGGAAACAGCTGGGGAAGGATCCACTGGAGGTGAGCAAAACTGGAGTACAGAATCAGCAGCAAATCTGCTCAGGATTCTCACTCTTGACCCCATGGAGGCAGCTTAAGCTGAATTTGCTGCTTTGCTCTGCTACCTTTGTGTCTCCTTCAGAGGGAATCTGGCTCAATCTCGTGTTCTCAACCTCCTGCTGGCTGTGGAAGTGAGTCAAAGACCTGCCCCTGTCTCAGGTGAGACCTGGTGGCCCTCCACAGGTGACAGAGCACCTTGCTGCCCCTGGCACTGCCTCCCAGCCCAGCTCTGGTGTGGGAGCTGTCAGCTGCAGGGGTGATGGAAGCAGCACAGGCAGCCTTGTGAATTCCAGCAGTGGAAATGCAAGGGCCTCTGGGGTTTGGTGACAGCTTCTCAGTGGTTTTTGCATTAGGGGTATGCAAATGGCAGAGAGGCTCTAAGTAGCTCAGAGGATCTGGGCTGGAATCGAAGGTAAATAAAGACTCAGCAGGGGTGTTGTCATCTCCCTGCTAGGATGCTTTAATACACACATTCATCATTTCTTTGGAGAGCACAGTGATGGCTTCATTAGAAACTCCTCTGCATAAATAAGTCACTGGGCCATGGCAGAATTTGGAGGGAAGGATATAATGTCTTCTCGCTCATCTAGATTGGAGTATTGGTACATGTTTATCTCCCCTTCTTTTTCTTTTATTTTTGCCACAAAATACCTTGGTTTAATGGGACATGACTATTCAGGTGTGTGATGCCAGGGAATTGACTCTGGAGGAGACCAGGATACTTTGGTGGGTGATGGCCTGTGACCCCAGAGCACTGAGATCACAGCCTGGGAGTCTCTCGTGGCCAGAGCCCTGAAACTGTGACTCTTGAAACTCAGATCTGTGCATCCCACCCTTGGCTCCAGGGAACATTTCCTGCTGCTTTTCCTTGTTTGGATGAGTCACGGGCGTGTTGTGCTGCTGGGCAATGATCTCTGCAGGGCTGGAAAGGGATGGGGAGTTTTCAAACTCTTGTGAGTCACAGACTCAAGAGTCTGTTGCTACCAGGTGGAAAAGAAACAGGACAAACTTGGAGAAGGAGTTGGTAAGTGTGTCTGTGCTCCAGTTTTTGGGAGCACTCTGTCCTTACACCCACTATCCTGCCACCACTTGGTGACAGCTCAGCCAGAGAGGAAAAGGAGAATTTTATCTGCTTGTCAGAGCCAGACTGGCACCTCTGATATCCTCCATTGACCCCATTTATTTTTGATGTGATGAGCCCCCTTCTTTTCTCATTTCACCCATCAGGAGGGTGCCTATCCAACAGTCAAGAGGAGCTGCCCTCCTTTCAGGCACCATAAATCAATGTATCTCACTGCTTTGCAGCCTGCTTTTCCCACAAGTCTGTGAAATGCGCTGGTGGCACATGGTTGTTTTGGGTTTTTTTTCCAGTGCCAAGGCACACCTTGCTTTTTAACCATAAGATTCCTTGCTCTTTGACCCTAATCTCTCGTTTTCTCAGCCATGTTATGGGTGCCACAAATTCCTGATGCTTCCCCTTGTGTGGCACAGACCTGATCTTCTCCAGCAGGTGATGCCACGACCTGTTTAAGTTTTTCTGGGAGTGGCAAAGGTCTAAGAAATATTTATTCCTCCTGCTCAACATCTTCTCCTGGGGGCAGTTCTGCAGGACAGAGCCTCCTGGGGTTTCCAGATGCTCACCTTGCTCACAGACACCTGTCCAGGTCCACTTGTGTAGAGGAAAACAAACCCACACCACTTTTCACTGGAGCACTGGGAATGAGAAATATTTAGACTGTGGGACTGAGTTAGACTAAGATTCTTGGCTGGTCCTAAGCTCAGAAGACAAAATGCCAGCACTCCAGGGAGAGTGATGTTTTTGTGCCTGCTGGAAGTTGCAGTAAAATTAATGAGGTTTGCACGAGTTTTTTATGGTGAAACAGAGTTTAGCTTTGGAAAATGTCAAGCAAGAAGGACCTCTGCCTCCTATGCCTCCCTCCCTCTCCCAAGGATTACATCACATCCCACCACCAAAACCAGGATATCAACAGAGACTGACCCATTGTGGTAAATCAGGGTGGGATTGAAGGGCACAAAACGAGACTGAGCACAGCTGGAGCCTCCTGGAGTGGAAGGGTTTCCCCCCATGCTCTTGCACTGCTCTGTCTTCCACAGGACACTCCAGCAGCTGCTCATCCTGCTCTGTCTCAGAGTATTTTCCCACTCATCCACCTCAAGGATCCTCATCACACAGCACTTCAATGTCCAATTTCTCTGCAGTGGCAAGCAGCCTCCATCTCAGCAGGTGTCTCCACGCTGTTTACAGGACACCTGTCAGCTCTTTTGGCTCCCCGTCCCCTCTGCCTCCTAATTATAAAATTGTGGATTGCTGCAGCTATGCGCCTTTTTTTTTTTCCCTTCTTCTTCTTTTATTTTTTTTTCCTTGTGCACAAAATGTCAAATTGCAGAAATTAAAAATGTAAATGATGGCGTCTAATTAACCAGTTGACAGCAGAGCACAGCTGCGAGTGACAGTGACTGATTACCTTCTGCAAACCTTGTCCTCCAAGACCTGCCTTACCCAGGGGAGGAAGGACATCAAAAAATAGCAACTTCCTTAAAGAGACATCACTCTGCAGATGAAGCCTGCTGGGCAATGGTTTTGGGGGATCCAGATCCTATTGATAAGCCCCCAGTCCTCCTGAGCTCCAGGGGAATGCTGTTGCCTCCTAGGGAAAGCAGATTTTTCCCAGGCAGATTGGAGTTGAAGGCTGTTGCCACAAATATCTTAAAATATGGGGCAAAAAGGAGATGCTGAGTAGGAGAGTTGTTGGGATAGACTGGACTGAGTGGGGAAGGTGATGTTAGCAATGGGGCCAGATTAGTGGTGAGAATGATGCAAGGAAAAATACAGATATTTGGGGGGTTTCTGTGCATGGGAGTGAAATCCTGAGCTCTCAGTGGGCAGCAAGGTCTCTCTGGGAAGAGAGGCAGGGATAAAAGCCCTTGAATGTCTGACAAAGTGATCCAGCTTCAATCCAGCTCCTGTTGATGGCACAGGGAAAGTTTACAGGATACCCTTTGGGCCTTTATTCTCAGATTGGGGCGAATACAACACATGTCTGGTGCTCAAGATCACTGCTCAGTCATTTCCCCTTTGGCCAGGTCACCTTTCTTGCTGTAAAAGAAGAGCATGAGCAGGTATACAACCATAAAAGCCCAACACTAAGTATGGGGGTTTTTCTCCTCTTTGTTTGTGGATTTCTGTAGCAGTGTGATTTCAGATGGTGGAGCTGCCACCTATTTCCCAATAAGCACCTCCTGTGGAAAAGCCTCTTGGGAATGATTTGGGCAAAGCAGTCAGGTCCACACATCACACACACCACGGCCAGCTCAGCATAGAGAGGCAGGAAGGGAATTTTGTATGGTAATTCCAGCAAAGGTTTATTCCAACACATGAAAGGGGATCGGGGACAAAAGACCTGACCGTGTGCTGTAAAGAGAGGTCAGGAACCAACGGTCTGAGGGCACAGGGGTGGTACAAGGGGCAGGACAAGGTCAGTGACCTATAGGGAAGACAGAGCCGGCTACCAGGGATGCCACAACCAAAGGGGAAGCAGGGAAAGAAGAAACCATGAGAATTAGGGGCGTCAGGAGCAGACTACACAGTGTTGCAAGTCACCACGGGTGGAATCTTTCCTTTCAGCTTGGGTGGAAAACTCTATGGTAGATCTTTCCAGGGCAGGACCCTGGGAATTCCCCTGACAGGCTCGAGGGATTCTACGGATTTCACTCCTCGAGCTCCTGCTCTCCCCGCCTCAAGGAGTGCAACCTGTGTTTGTGCCCCTCAGGTACTACTCAGACATCGCCAAGATGCCAGCAATCAGCGACCAGGACATGAACGCTTACCTGGCCGAGCAGTCCCGCATGCACATGAACGAGTTCAACACCATGAGCGCGCTCTCCGAGATCTACTCCTACGTGGGCAAGTACAGCGAGGAGGTGAGAGCCTGGCTCTTGGAATTCTGGAAACTTAGACTTTAAGATTTTTGGGATATAGTAGTATATGTGGGGCAAGATGGAGGCTTTAGGGTGGAGGTTAGTTGTTTTTTTTTGGTTTTTGTTTTGGTTTGGGTTTTTTTTGTTTTGGTTTGGTTTTTGGGTTTTTTTTTCTTTTGGTTTTTTTTTTTGCCTTCTTCTTTCTTTTTCTTCCTGTGTCAGGAGCTGGTGGTTTTCTGTAATTGGTTAATAAAGTCCACATTGCGGACTTGAAGCTGTTGGTTGTTGGGTTTAAAGTAAAAATAATTTAGGCAAGTACAGCGAGGAGATGAGAGCCTGGCTGTTGGAATTCTGGAAACTTAGACTTCAAGATTTTTGGGATATAGTAATATATGTGGGGCAAGATGGAGGCTTTAGGGTGGAGGGTAGTTGTTCTTTTTTTCTTTTTTTCACCTTCTTCTTCCTGTGTCAAGAGCTGGTGGTTTTCTGTAATTGGTTAATAAAGTCCACATTGCAGACTTCAAGTGGTTGGTTATTGGGTTTAAAGTAAAAATAATTTAGGCAAGTACAGTGAGGAGGTGAGAGCCTGGCTGGTGGAATTCTGGAAACTTAGACTTCAAGATTTTGGTGTACAGTAATGCATGTGGGGCGGGCAAGATGGAGGCTTTAGGGTGGAGGTTAGTTGGTTTTTTTGGGGTTTTTTTTGCCTTCTTCTTTCTTTTTCTTCCTGTGTCAAGAGCTGGTTTCTCTAATTGGTTAATAAAGTCCACATTGCAGACTTGAAGCTGTTAGTTGTTGGGTTTAAAGTAAAAATAATTTAGGCAAGTACAGCGAGGAGATGAGAGCCTGGCTGTTGAAATTCTGGAAACTTAGACTTCAAGATTTTGGGATATAGTAATATATGTGGGGCAAGATGGAAGCTTTAGGGTGGAGGTTAGTTGTTGGTTTTTTGGGGTTCTTTTGCCTTCTTCTTTCTTTTTCTTCCTGTGTCAAGAGCTGGTGGTTTTCTGTAATTGGTTAATAAAGTCCACATTGCAGACTTGAAGCGGTTGGTTGTTGGGTTTAAAGTAAAAATAATTTAGGCAAGTACAGCGAGGAGATGAGAGCCTGGCTGTTGGAATTCTGGAAACTTAGACTTCAAGATTTTGGGATATAGTAATATATGTGGGGCAAGATGGAAGCTTTAGGGTGGAGGTTAGTTGTTGGTTTTTTGGGTTTTTTTTGCCTTCTTCTTTCTTTTCCTTCCTGTGTCAAGAGCTGGTGGTTTTCTGTAACTGGTTAATAAAGTCCACATTGCAGCCTTCAAGTGGTTGGTTATTGGGTTTAAAGGAAAAATAATTTAGGCAAGTACAGTGAGGAGGTGAGAGCCTGGCTGGTGGAACTCTGGAAACTTAGACTTCAAGATTTTGGTGTACAGTAATGCATGTGGGGCGAGATGGAGGCTTTAGGGTGGAGGTTAGTTTTTTTTGGGTTTTTTTTTGTTTTTTTTTTTTGGTTTTTTTTTTTTTTTTTTTTTTTTTGTTTTGTTTTGTTTTTTTTGTTTTTGCCTTCTTCTTCCTTCTTCTTCCTGTGTCAAGAGCTGGTGGTTTTCTGTAATTGGTAAAAAAAGTCCACATTGCAGACTTCAAGTGGTTGGTTATTGGGTTTAAAGTAAAAATACTTTAGGTGGCATTTTACAATTGGGTGGATTGTCCTTGAAAAGACCTTGTAGAGATAGAGGTGCTCCGTTTTACCTTCGTTTTCTGACTTGCTGGTTAGAGCTCACGGCTCGTGAGGCTGCAATGTAGATAAGAAATAATAAACACCGAGTCCGAACACTAAACTCTGACTCCGTGTATTAATCCCAACCTTGGCAGAAAAAGAAGCCAGAACCATCACACTGGGGGCACTTGTTGGGGGCCAGGGGACAGCCCACCCCATCCCCAGGGTGTTCCACTGGAACCTGTCTGCATCCCAGCTGAGGGGATGAAGGATTTAAGGAATGAGAAACAAGGCTTGGGGTTTGGAAAGGGAAGCTCTGGGATTTTGGGCCTCCTCTCTGGATCCCTGCTGTTTTTGTCTCTCTTGGTCAGTCAGGCTCAGCTGGTTTGAAGTAGCTGATGGTCAGATGTTAACTCACTGCAGAGGAGCCCCACGTGAGCTTTACACCCAAAGTGGCCAAAAGTTGCTTTAGAACTGTGCCCAACGTCGTTCCAGATACCCTAAAACACCCCAAAATGGTCCAACACAGACTTTAAGGTGTCCAGCATGGTTCTATGTATTGAAGGCCATGTGAGACCCCTTAGGACATCTCAAAGTGGCAAGGCCAGGTGAAGGATAAAGCTCATAAATAAATAACTTATCTCCAAGATAAGAATCCATTTGATTGGTTGCAATCCAGAGGTCTGCACTGAGTCAGATCAAACCCAAAAGCCCTGCCTAGTTCCCTCCTGGCTGACTGACCTGCCTTGCATGATCTAAGCTAAGCCTGGGACCTGCCTTAGAGAAAGCTAACCCTCCTCTGCTGCTCTAAGATGCTGGACTCAGTCATTTTGGGGAAAGAAACCAAAATCCCTATCAATTCTTCCTCTCTCCTTTTCCAGATCCTCGGAGCCCTCGATCAAGATGACCAGGCTGGGAAACAGAAACTTGCCTACAAACTTGAACAAGTCATAACCCTCATGAGCATAGACAGCTGAGAACTGTCCTGCCAGGGACACCCTGGGAGGGATAAACCAAGTCGTGCCTCACTCAAGATCATCATCTTTACCAAGTGCAAGTTTTGATGGGCTGTAAGCAGAGTCACCCGAACAGCGCTCCTCTCTCTCCTTCTCTCTCTCTCTCTCTCTCTCTCTCCCCTTTCTCTCTCTTTCTCTCTTTTCCTTCTCTTTCCAAATCTATGGACAAAGAGACAGAGCCCCAGGGGTTAAAAGAAAAGACTGCAGAGGAATCTTGGCTCTGGGGCCATGAAGACACTCGGGTGGAGCTCTCCTTTTCACAGCTTCCCCTCTGCCTTTTGCCCTAGAGAGAAACTATTGAATACACACAAAAGCCCCACCAACCCTCCCCCAGCATCACATCCTCAGCTCTGCAGAGGTGGAACTGGGAGGTAACTTCTGTCATGCTGCTTTAACTGCCCTCCGAGGGCTGTAGCCTCTGGAGTGGACATGGAAATGAACTCAGTATTACTCAAAGTGTCCCCAAGGGGAAGGCAGCCTGCCTGCAGGGCTCCCGGAGGGCAGAGCCAACCCAGCTCCTCTCCTGCAGAGCCACTTGGCAATTCCATCTCTTGATAGCCACCCAACTGGGAGAGGAGTCTCCCCGAAAAACGCCACAGCTCCCTCCAGAGCAGGACAGCTGTGGCTCACCCTGCCTGGGCAAACAGCTGCTCTCCTGGGGCAGGGAAAGGGTCAAGAGGGGACGAGGAGACCGACGCTCCCCTGCCCATGTGTTTCATATGGTTCTTCTTATTTTTCCGAGAGCCGCGTGTCCCCCCCTCTCCGTCTCTCCTGTTGTGTCCTGTTGGTCGTAGCACTGCAGCAAAACGCTCCCTCTGCTGGGTGGCACCCCGTCACTGGTGGTGGTTCTGCTCCTCCTGGCAGCACAGCATCATTCCTCCCCCTCATTCCCACCTCGGCTTGGAAAGCAGGAGCCACAGGCCTCGGTTTGTTCCGGGCAAGGAGCTCAGCCTCAAAAGAAGAACCAGAAGGATTGTTTTGTTGTTGTTGTTGTTGTTGTTTTTTGGTTTTGAACTGTTCTTTCCATTTTGTTTCCTCGACTGGAACACAGCTGTTGTTTTCCCACAGTGGAATATCAGAGGGTTACTGAAATGCTTGCTGTGAAGTGAGGTGGTGCACGGGGGCTGATGGTAAAGCCTTCCTTCCAAGCCACTCCTAAGAGGAAATGTCACCACACATTTTGGAAGGAAATCTTGGACGAAATCCGAATGAAACACTGCAAAAAATTCTTCTACCTAGATCCCCCCAGCTGAACTGCCTGTCTTCTGGAGGTCTCTGAACTGCTGCGAGCCCATCTGCCTTTTGGTGCCAACTCCTGGCCTTTCCTCTTCTCCGTTTCTGGAACCAACAGGCCTTGCTGAAGGCACAGTTGCTGCCTGGGAAGGATTTTATCTCTCTTTGCACTTCTTATCCCTTCAGGGATCTCCGTCACCATGGGACAATTGTGAGGGATCACCCTCTCCCTATCCCATCCTCTGCTCAGCTTCTCCAGAACGCCTCAACTTGTTTCATGGCCAACCAAAGGGGAGTGAGCTCCTGCATCTCTTTTGCCTTCAGCTGTTCCATTCACACGGCTACCAGCCCAGATAACACCGTGATTAAAGAGACCCTCAGAGTGTGGAGAACCTTCCTTGTACACCAGGGAGGCAAGAGCTGGGTCAGCATTCATCTCCCCAGACATGAGCAGAGCTCCCTGGCAGATGGAGGAGTGGCTGGAGAATCATCCCACGTCCACATCACCCCATCCTTGGAGCCACAGCCTGGATCTGCTTTGCACCTGGAGGGAGGGAGGGAGAGGTGCAGGCAGGGTGTGTAAACTGATTATGGAGTGAGTTTGTTTGGGTTTATTCCTGTCTCTTGCTACCAAACCAGAAGCTCTTGGGAGTAACAGACCCTGAGCGTGTGTGAGGGGGGATGTGCTGCAAGCAGGAGTTGGCAGCAGGAGGGTTTCCTTCAGAGCAGATACACACGTAGGCGAGTCCAAAACCACTCAAAGAACAGCAGTCTAAAACTGGACATGTCTGTGGGGAGAAAACCACCAGATTCACCTTGAAACAGCAAACTTAGGGACACGTCTTGGTTTTAAACCCCCAGACATTTCTCTCTTGATTACAATTCTGATTATTTTGTGCGTGTGCGTGTGTATCTGTGTGCGCGTGTGCGTTCCTTCCTTTTTTTTTTTTCTTTTTTTTTTTTCCTTTTTTTTTTTTGATTCTGCTTGCTTTCTGTTGGATTGCTGAGCTGATGGACTCATTGTGCACCTTATGGACATCTCAGCAGTTTTAAGAGGCCTGTGCATTGGGGATGGTTTGGGTTTGGTTGGTTCTGCCATGGTTTTGTTGATCCATTTTAGTAACGTCGGCGCATGTTCCAGATCCATTGATCATGGCTGTGAAAGTGGGAAGTCCCACCAGAGCCAGTGGTAAGAAGATGACAACAAACAACACAAACACAGTATTTTTTATAAGTACGTAAATTTAAAAAAAAAAAAAATTAAAAAAAGGGAAAAAATTTAAAAAAAAAAAAAAAGGAAGAAACCAAAGGTTTTGACAAACAAAGTGCCACAAAAGATAAATATGGACCCTATTGTCATGCCTTGTACTCACAGCTGGATGGTAGGAGTCTAAGGACAAAGAGCTGGCTTGGAGGGGAGTGGTTATGAGTGATGGGCGATCCTGCCTGGACATGCGCACATGAGAGGAAGAAGAAGCTGTTTAACAAAAAAAAAAAGAAAAAAAAAAAAAAAAGAAAAAAAGAAAAAAAGTATCAAAATGAACTGGTGTGATCCTGCACTGTTGCTGAAGTCAGAGGAGCACCACAGGGGAAATCTGAGACTCACCCTGTTTCTTTTCGATGTTTTCAGGGCTGTGTTTTTGGTTTGTTATGGTTGTTTTCCATGGTTGGTATTTTATTTCTTCTTGCTGGTACGGAGTTTTTCATCTGTATATTATATATATATATTTTTCGAGAAAAACTTGAACACCTCAGAGACACTGAGAATGAAACCCTTAGGGGGAATGGGAAGCACCAGGAGATTGGTGTCGTAACCCTTTCCAACTTCCCATTTAGGTATTTCTGCTTTCTCTCCATCCTCTTCTTTCCCCCATGCCCAGGATTTGAAAGAAAATCTGTGTTTTGCTTCTCTTTCATCTCCTTTTTATTTTTTATTTTTTTGTCTTTTGGTTTCTCTTTATTTTGGTGTTTGAGCTGGATTTGCTTTTTTGCTTGGAAAATGTGCCAGAATCGTGATGTAAATGCGTGGGCTTCCTCCCCTGTCCCCTTCAGTGCCCTTCCCATTTCCAACCAGTATCCCAGAATCCCCCAGTCTATGAGAAGTCTTGGCATCTTTCTTCCCAGCCTTCCCAGTTGAGCTAACTATTTTTTAAGTGCATGTAAAATACAACTAGAAACAAAGACACAAGCAGAAGAATGAGCCCTACTACAACACGGATGCTTTCTTTTCCTTTGATTTCTTTTCCCCCACCTCCCTTTCCACACTTGACCAAAAATTCCTGATAAATAGGTAGTGTCCCACACTGTTTTTCAAGCCCCATGGAGAGAACTGGAGCTAAAGTTCCTAGGAGCCCATGGACAGGCTCCTAACATCCAGAATATTCCAGATGATAGGCTGATTTTTATGGGCATTTCTCAAACACTGCAATCAAATATTTAATGCTGAAGCCTGCAGCACCGTCAGAAGCAGGGGAAAGGGAACTCATGAAGACTCTCTGAGGTTCTGTGGAGAGAGTCAAGATTATTTCCTCACTGCAGGGTTTGCTTTGGGGCTTTGCCACTGGGTTAGAGGAACAAAGGGTGAAGAGCCCCTCTGCAAACACCTCATGTCCTCCCTGTGAGTGGGACTCAGTGTCAGTGACAGTGATCTGAGACCTGATCCATCACGTCACGTGCTGGTGCAGCCTTCCAGAGAACACCGGCGTGGGGAAGTTTGTGTCTGTCTGGAATGAGATGCTGGAGATTGTTTGCCCTCCAACAGACAGCTCAGGAGGGCGATGGAGGAGAAATTCAGCCACCCCAGGTCACCTTCCTCTCCCAGCGCAGAATCATGGAACCATTTGGGTTAGAAAACACCTCTAAGGCCATAGAGTCTGAATGTTAAAACATGCCCCAGTCCTTCTCTTCACACTCTCCACCCTGTCCTGAACATATCCAAAGGTTTGGTCCAACCCAGCACACACCAGCCTTGCTCCATTAGATTAGAGGGCTATGCCAATTTTCATCCCTGTAGTGTTACCACTGCAGTTGTCTTATCTTGCATCTTTGACACTGAAGACCATAATATTTTTGGGGTGATGAAGAAGATTTATCTGCAGAATTTCGTTTGGTAATTGCTTAAATTGAAAAGTGATTGCCAGAGTTTCCTGATCGTGTGCATTCACCCACAGGAAAATGTTTGCCATGAAAGGAATGAGACCAAGCAAATCAGGCAATTGTCATTATTTTTAATAATGCTGTTGAAAACTGATAGATCAAATTTGAAGAGTCCAGTCAGTGTTCAGCCTTCCTGTTGATTCATTCCCCTTTGAATTTCCTGGAGTCTGGGATGCCTGTGAGGTAAAAACCAAAGCACATAGCAGCTAATATTAGCAGGACAGTTGTTCAGAACTAAGTCAAAACATGAAATGTAGATCTGTCCTTCCCCAAGGCTTTAACAAACTGCTTTGGGAAGAGACACTGCTATGTGGAAGACTCTTCCAAAGGAAGCTTGGAAACCTGGAAGGACTCAGTCCCAGAGCTCAGCTAAGTGGGACATACATTTGTGTCTGCACAAAGGACTCCTGGAATCACGGAATCCCAGAATGGTTTGGGTTGGGAGGGACCTTAAAGCTCATCTCATTCCAACCTCCCTGCCATGGGCAGGGACACCTCCCACTACCCCAGGGTGCTCCAAGCCTGGCCTTGGACACTTGTAGGGATCCAGGGGCAGCCAGAGCTTCTCTGGGTGACCACACAGCCTCAGTGATTCCAGGACAATTTGCTCTGTACATTTGATGAGTAGCGGGAATCGTCCTCCAGGGTAGGTGGAGGTTTTGGGATGTCCTAACTCTTGCCATCCAAACTTGGTGTGCTGTGGAGCAGGAAACTGGTAAAACATGTGAACCTCAATGTCATGGTGTAAACCTCAACCTCCTGCCCATTCCCAGCCTGAATTTTCCTGCTTTGCACCTGGTGCAGGGCCCATTTCAGGGTAGTGTTTGGTCCATGGAATCCTGCAGTTTTCCCTCACCTCTGTGACTGTGCAATGCCCCTTTCTGCAAAAAAAAAAAAAAAATTGTGTTGTCTTACTGAGAATAACTATGTTGTGGAGAATGCTTTGGGACTAGAGCTTGTCAACCGTGTTTTATTTGGGATGGCTCAGTTCTCTACACTTGGAGAAGCACCCAAAGGGACACAGGCTTACAGAAAAAAAAAAAAGAAAAAAGAAAAATTAATTTGTAGAAAGATGTCAAACAAAAAGTTTTAAAAAAACCCAAACAAACAGAATTTACCCTTGGAAAAATAAACCCACAAAAAACCCCACTGAAGTTATAAAGCTGCTTAGTCCAATCAACCTGTCACGTGTGTGATTTCTGTTGTTGTCGTCGTTTGTTCATGGTTTGGTTGGTTTCGTTTGGTTGGTTTCGTTTGGTTGTTTCTTGGTTTGTTTTATTTTGATCTTCTGTTCTAAAAATGGAGAGTTTACCTCAAGAAATTCTTTCTGCTTGGAAACAGATCACCTCAGAGACGCTCACAGCAGAGAGCAGTGTGCAGGGAAGCTCAGTGAAGCAAACTTGGGTGTGGAAAAACAGAGGGAAAACCAGGACATTCAGGCTCTTTTCAGCATTCCCTTCTCTCACTGGTGTGGTCTGGCATTCCCCAGTGGAGAAGTCGCTGTTCACTTTCAGACAGACTGAGGCCCAAGAGCTAGCTGGAGAAATCAAGGCACATGTCCAAGCTTGAAAGTCCTTTCTGAAGTATCTTAAGAGAAACTTGGTGTTACTTAAACTTTCTATGCTGCTCTTTCTCCACTCCCTGGAGAAATTCCACTTTCCAGCCCAGGCTGGGGTAAGGAAGCAGAGAGATCAGGTGCTAGCTAAATGCTCCCAGTGTTTTCCCTAAGGAATTGAGAGGTAACTGGATTATTTAAGGTCACAAGAGAGGCCCTTCCTTGTGTTCTGACCCCGTGTCTTGGACATACATGTGAGCCCAGAAGTCTCATTCTCTGTTTTGCTAAAGCTTCCAACTTAAAATCAATGGAAAGACATTTCCTTTCACCACAGTGTTACTAACAGCCTCAAAGAGATGTCAAGACAGCATTAGAAAGGAGGTTGGGATCCTTTTTCTTAGGTTGTTGTTGTTGTTGGTTTGATTTTCTTTTGAACTGATCCTAGTTAAAAAAAAAGAAAGAAATAAAATCTATACTATTTAAATTGGAATCCCGTTGTTACTTGGTAAAGGCAAAGCTTCTGTACCTTTGTTATAATTAATTGTATACCTGTGTATGTAAATATAAGGCATTCCTATTTTGCAGTCCAGAACAAAAAAAGAAAAAAAAAAAAAAAACAAAAAACAACTATTTGTAATATAGAATAAAGTTTATTAAAAAAAATAAAGAAATAAAAATGCCCCAGGCTGTGATTGCTGCTTTCTGTGTCAAATGGAGCCAGAGGGAAGGAACTGAAGTCAAGGAAAAGCTGGAAAATATCTCAAAGATCATCGAGTCCAGCTGTTAACCCAGCACTGCCATGTCCACTGCTAAACCATGTCCCTGTATCCACACATTTTGGAACCAACTGTCCTTCCTTCCTTCCTTCCTTCCTTCCTTCCTTCCTTCCTTCCTCCCTTCCTCCCTTCCTCCCTTCCTCCCTTCCTCCCTTCTTTCCTTCCTTCCTTCCTCCCTTCCTCCCTCCCTTCCTTCCTTCCTTCCTTCCTTCCTTCCTTCCTTCCTTCCTTCCTTCCTTCCTTCCTTCCTTCCTTCCTTCCTTCCTTCCTTCCTTCCCTTTGTTGTCATCTCTCTCTTTTCCTTTCCATCACACAAAAAGACATTTATTGGATTGTTTGATTTTTTTTTTTTCTCACAGAGGTGGGATCCAGACAGGTTATTCCTTTCCATTTGCTTTTGGGGTGTCACCAGCTCTATTAAAAAAAAATAAAAATAAATTAAAAAAAAAAAACAACCCCCCCACAAAACAAACAAACAAACAAACAAACAACCCCCCCCCAAAAAAAAAAAAAAAAAAAAAAACCAACCCAAACCACAAAACCATCAAAAAACCAGGTTGACTAGCTCACAAATTCAGGGATGCTACTAAAGGAGCCAGGTATGAGGCTTGTGGAATGCAAACAGCTTCCTGCAGTCTCATCTCCTTGGAGACCATGAAAAGGGAGCAAGAGAGTGGATTTTTAAAGGGGCAAGGGAGTTGGATGAAGCTCTGACAGCTTCAGCCTGGTGCTGCTCAGCAATGGCTGGAAGAGCAGCATCTGTACACCTGTAACTGGCCACACCCAGCCATGGAGATGAGACATCTCTGTCCAGCTGCTCCTTGGGACACAGAGGAAGGGGCTTGGGGCTCAGATCACTCTGCCATCACATCCCACCAGCAGCTCAGCCAGTCCCAGCAGTGTGTCACCCACACAAGCAACCCTCACCAGACCCTTCCAGGCCAGCAGGGTGTGTTTCAAGAATTGATGCTAAAATTTTTTTGTATGCAAGGAAGAGCTTCAGGTTTCAGCTCCTCTGAATCATCAGTGTGTTTAGGGTAAAACCCCAAACCACCTCTAAATAAAGAGTTACGAAGTGTTTTGTTTTTCAGGGCGTTGTTTAAACCTAAACTAAAATATCTCACTCAAACCTTCCTTTCAGACAAAGTGGTTGTATTTACACTTCCACCAGAATAGTTTTAGGTTGTGTCTCCACCAGAGACTGCATAACAAGAGAGAGAATGTCCCTGTATGATTAACAGCTTCCGTGTCAGTAAGACCAGACAGGAAAAGGAAAAGGTGGAGAGGAACCTGAGGCACGAAGAGGTGAAATGGATTGCCTGGAATCTCAGAAGGAAAGCTCTCTGCAGCCCAGTACCAATCCCAACCCACCCAGTCACTGTTTTTGTGACTGGTCACAGCTGTGTGTTACAGATTTGGGAGAATCCATAGGGCAGGGCATGGTTGGGACCAATGTTGTGACCCTCTTGACACATCCTGGACCAGTTTCCTCTTGTCTTCCCACTGGGAAGACTGGGAAACAACAAAACACCAAAACACCCTTCCAAATATTGAATGGAGCTGTAGTTCCTGAGCACAGCCAAGCAAACAGATCCCAGGCTTGTGGTAACTCCCTGTTGTCAGCTGGAAAATGTTTGTTTTTGGGGGAATTACATAGCAGAGTGGGCTCTGCTCAGCAGAGAATTTCCCTGTGGATTTAATGAAAACTGCAAGAGTAGGAAGGAGGAGGAGGAAAACCTCTGACATGGATCTGTCTGCAGCAGGACAGGGCATCGTTCTGATGCTCCCTGGGACACTCTGGAGAGCCTGGAACCTTGGCTGTGGTCACATGTGTGTGACAGAGACTGCAGGGAACAGCCTCTTCTCCCAGTTCCAGGCTCTGGAATGCCTCTGTCCAGCTCCCAGATGAGCTAAGCTGGATATTCAAGGCCAAGTAGGTATTTACAAAGCAGACAGGAGCCACCTTCTCATCATTAAAGTTGGAAAAGCACTCTAAGATCACCAAATTCAATTGTTAACCCAGCACTGCCATGCCACCACTAACCCATGTCCCCAAGTGCCACATTTTTTCCCTAAAGTCACTGGTGTTTCTCTGTCCCTGCTGGATTCTCCCTCCCACAGGCTACAGAGAAGAGGCATTTTCAAAGCTTTCCTGCTTTTGTGGTCTGTGAGAAGTCACAGCCATTTCCTGCACCTCAATCCTTGACTCCTTCCAGCTCCTCCACTGAGGAAATTGTGATCATTTGCTTGAGGTCTGTGACATCCCTGGTGTAAACAACATCCCCCGAGTGTCCCACGGAAACCTGGAAGGGGGAAAGGCCCTGCAAAGCTCAGAGATGGTCTTTATCTCCCAGGTAAAAGCTGGGAACTCCTCTGCAGCTCAGCCTCCCAAAGCAATCCCAGATGTCAGCTGAGAAGGAGCATTTCCAGCACCCTGGGGAGGATTTGATTTGCCTTTGTTATTTCCCATTTCCTGCTATCCTGACTCTTCCCAGCTTCAGCTGCCTGGATTGCATTAAGATGTTCCCCTCACCATTCCCCATCCCAGGGGTTTTCTGGTTCAGCAGAGAGTAACTCCAGCATCAGCTCCCTCTGGATATCACTTGTCCAAGGGATCCCTTTCCTGTATCAGCCCCAGGTGCACCTCACCAAGGCGGTGACAGGGGTGGGGACCATAACTCTGAGTCCCTTGCCCTGCAAAGTCCTGCCAGCTCCAGTGTCAAGGTGTTCCAGCTCATTGAGTGGCAAGAAAATGATCCTGGGATCGATGAGGTTTTATTCATAGAATCACAGAATGGTTTGTGTTGTAAGGAACCTTAAAGGTGATCCAGTTCCAGCCCCCTGCCACGGGCAGGGACACCTCCCACTAGATCAGGCTGACCAGGTCAGGATTTCTGCAAAATCATCTCTTCTGATGAGGAGTTTTCTGAGTGGCCATGGCTGTTTTCTCCTGTGGGGCTTGTCCTGTATCTCTGTGCAGCCAGCAGTGAAAATGGAGCCATTCCAGGATCCAATTCATCCCTTTACAGCCCTGCTGGCTCAATGAGATCAGTGACTGACAGAGGGAAATGCTGTTTCCTCTGGCTGCCTCCAGGGAGGAGCTCACCCAGCTGCAGAGGATTGCACTGTGCCTTTCCAAAGCCAGGTGGGATGAATCCCAGCAGTGGCTCTTCCTTGACCTTTTCTGCTGTAATTGTTTTAGGAAAACTCTCTTGATATACAGACAGCAGAGCCCTGAACTTCCCTGCCATGTGCTGTGTTCCCACAACCCAGCAAGCATTTGGGAGGAAAGCAGGAATCAATTTGATCTTTTGCCTTCAGCTAAGACATTCAAGGAAAAAAAAAAAAAACAAAAACAAAAACACTGAGAGAAGAACAACTGTTTTGTTAATATTATTTTTTAAAATTATTATTATTTACCCTTTTGAAATTCCTGCCTTCTCATAAATTCTAGTGGGAAATGTACTGACTGACCTTATAACTCCCCAAACCAAACACCATGCCAAGACTTCTCCACAGGCCAGCTTTCCTTCAGTTTGCCATATGGGATACAGCCCTCATTCCCACAACACAGGCAGGCAGGTCAGCACTCAGTCACAACTCAGGACACACAAACATGTTGTGGGCAGGGACATGACAAGCAGAGAACACCAGCAGGCACCGTGTTTTTCCTGGCTACATCTGTGCTAGTAAATAAAAGGAGGTCGAAGTGGAGTACCAGGCTCTGTGTTGAATTGTCTGTGGTGTTTAGCTGTTAATTTTGGATTATTTTCTCCCAGAAAATGGCCAGGCACAGCTTGGGATGAGCATCTATCATGGATTTTTTTTTCCCTTCATGGATAAAAATCATCCAGTCTGGCAGTTTCTGTCCCATAAGCTCTAAGACACTGTGGCTGCAGAGGGCCAAATATACAGAGCTAGACAAAAAAAAAAAAAAAAAAAAAAAACAAACAAACAAAAAAAAAAAAAAAAACAAAACACCACCCACCCCCCAAAAAACCCCACCATAAAACAAACAAACAAACAAACAAACAAAACCCTGGGAAAACATCTTCTGGGTCAGGAGGTGTTTGTAAAAAAATATTGGAAAAGAAAGTGCTTTAAAGGTTCAGTCTGTTCTGGCTGTGAGGGTGTGGTGTTTCCTTGTTTGAGGCTGATGCGGGGAAGAGAAAGAGCCCTAAGAAATGGTTGGATTTGAGTTTTTAAATGCAGAGTTTGGGGGCAGAGAGATAGAGCACTTTTTCCTTCCACTGGAAATAGTGCTCTATCCCAGGACATCCCAGCTTTGTCTCAGACACCACTGGCTGCTGTCAAGTTAGTCCTGGACATGGTGCCCTGTTGAGTTGGGTGAGCTTTTGCTCAAGGAGCACTGGATTGCCAAAAAACAGACCCTGAGGAATCATCAGGGCCTGTTCTTCTCTGGACTGTTATGGACCAGGACCACAGGTGTGGAATTGAGCCAGATCTCATCTCCTGGGTTGGGACTGGTGGTCCTGAGTTGGGTCTTGCTCATCTGCAGTTCAGGACAAACCTGCAGGCAGCTTCCAGCCCTTGGGAAGAGCCAAATGGAAAATCTCCAGGGCTCACCAGGGTCACCCCAGGGGCCCTGCCATGGCTCTGACCCTCTGCTCTCTCTTGCTGATCAATGACTCTGAAAAAAGAGCCATTGATCAGCAAGATTTACATTACCAGCACCCAAGTTTGCTCTGTGCTTTCCCAGTGCCCCAGCCCAGCCAGAATCCAGGGAAACTGCCTGATCAACCTGCCCTGCTTTGCATTAGCCAAGGCAATCTGATTAACTCCCCAGCAGGAGCCAAGGCACAGCCCCGAGCTCCAGCTCAACTTCCACATCAGAGACCTCTGGTGAATTGGATCCAGAGGAGGCAGCTGTGAGTTATGGGGCTGGAATTCCATCAGGGGCTTCTGGGGAGGTCACAAACCCCCAGACAGCTCCCACAGCCTCCCCTCTTCCCGTGCACCGTCCCCAAACAGAATTACAGCCCCATCATTCAAAGGAGGGGTCTGTTTGTCTGCAGGACAAATGCAAGGAGCCATCTGGGGCTGTAAATTCAACCCTTTTCCTGCCATTCTTCCATCTTCACAGGATGCAGCTTCCAGGCTTCACCCAGGGCTCCTCACTTTCCTCACCCATCCAACCTTCATCTCCTTTCTCCCTCTTTTCCTTCTTAATGGAGACATAAAATCAGAGGGTGCCTCACACTGCTGACCACTCACACCCAATCCCCTTCCCTTAACCCCAGAGAGTGAGAGCAGCACTCACTCTGCTCCTCAATCCTATTTATCCACAACCCATTCCCTGGCACAAGCCAGACTGCAAACATCCGACCCAGATCAAACCTCCTCAATGAAAACATACCCTGGTTCTTTTCAAGTTGGGCCAGACAAGGTTATTTTTCCCTTAATTGCATTGTTTTTGATCGTTTAGGGGACAAGGAGGGGCTTGGGGACACCCCTTTATAGTTTGGCTGGCATTTACATGCAGGCATTTACAAGCAGAAAGCCAGTCTGGAATATTTCAGCACTGTAAGTTAGATAAAAGTAAGTGATAGATTAAAAGTAAGCTAGATTAAAAGTAAGTAAGCAGATCTTTGTTCTGTTTGTGGGGTGTTTTGGGCACCCTGGGCTTCAGAGGTGGTCCATGTTTCCCAAAGATTCCCTTCAATTGTTGACAAACCAGGCTGCAAATCCTTTGGAAGGTAAAGCTGGGAGGCATCTAAAACACCCTCAGCACTAATTCAGCAAGAGGAAAAGTCTAGCCCAGAAAGGAAGGGTTTTCTAGGGCCAGGCACAAAGCTGAGACTAGAAGATGCTGGTCACCCCACCTCTTCTACCAAACCTGCTGGTTCCATCTGCATAAGTCAGATAAAACTGAGTTTGGGCACTTCACATTTTCTCAATACCCCTTTTTCCCCTTCCACCAGAACTTTTGCATCCTCCTGCATTCAGGAATTTAGTGTGAGAGGTCAAGAGGCAGGACCTGGAAGTGCTGGACATCCCAGCATGAGAAATGACAGGGCAGCATTTCTCGGTGGCTCATGGATTTCTGCACCTTCTCTGTAATTTTTTTTTTTTTTTTGTGACCCTTCATGTATTTTATGATATAAATGGTCACCAACTCCCTTGAAGACAGGAGGGAGCTGTACCCATGTCAACCACAGTGAAACCAGCAGCAAATCTGCTGTGTTTTTTTTTTTTTTTTAATTTAAATGCCCTTGTGAGCTCAAAGCTGAAAAGCCAAAGGGTTTGTGGTGCTCTGACTTAGGCAGCAGCTCCAGAACACTTGGAATGGTTCTTCCTGGCGAGTGGTACAAATTCTGAGGGCATCTTGTGCTCCTGACTCTGAAAACAGCACACTGGGAAGGTTCTTTCACCAGTCAAAAATACAGCTAGGGTCATGTGTGGGCTTCAAGCCATGTAACAAACCCTGAAATGTTATGGGGCAAAACATCTGGGGAAAAAAAATGGATTAAAACAACTCCAAACTCATAAAAAGCCAACTGATAAGAAACCACAAAGAGTCTTGGTGAATCTCAGCAGAAGAGTGCTCGGTGAACTGGACTGTGCCCTGTGATCAGCATGATCACATTCCATATATGTTTATAAATTCTTGAATTACTAAGATTGCCCCATGTCCTATTTGATAATTCAGCCCCTTTGGGAAGCTGACTTTAAGGGAAAGGAATAAAACATTGTTCCAGGAATAAAACATTGTTCCAGATTTCTAGCCTGGGGAATTGTCTTAGAGGCTTGTTTTGGTTTACTTTTTTTTTTTTTTTCTTTTCTTTTTTTGCCTTGCTATTTCTTGCCCCCCTTTGGAAATCTATCATTTTTCTTCCTTAGGCCAGAATTTCAATTAGCAGAAGGATAATGCCATGAGGAGGCACTGAATATCCTTGGAGATAAATCTAGCTGGGAATTGTCAATGCAACATCTGAAAGAGCCTGGCAGCAGAGGTCCTGTAAAGCTTAGATTACTCCTAAATATATATAAAACCCCCCCCCAACAATAATCAGTGTGCCTTTCAGAGAGGGAATGAAAGGGGTGGGAAGGAGGTTGTTTATTTTTTTTTGAATTGCTACATTCAGCTGCAAAAGAGGATGACAAAAGGAAAAAAGAGTATATTAGGGACACCCAAACTGCTGCATCTGACTGAGAAAATGTCCAGATAAACTTCTAGGCAGGGACTCCTGGAAGAGGAAGCAAATGTTCTGACATCACCAATGGAACCACTGCAGACCTTGCCTTGCATGAAGAAGGGTATTTGTGGACACGTTCTGTGGCAGTAGAAGTCACCAAGAGGTAGAACTTGAGGTCTGCACTCCAGCTCTGCAGGATCAGCTGTGCACCATCTATTCTCCACCAGCAATCCCTTTCAGCAATCTGAATCCAGACAAAAAAAAAAAAAAAAAAGTATCTGTTTTTGAAGTATGGGCTGATCCTAAGGCATTATACATGACCAGTTTATGTGACCAGCTTATGACAGATTTGGACTTTAAATTGTATTTTTTTTCAGTCACTGTTGCAACTGAATGGGCATTTTCACACTAAAAACACTGGCTTTTAACTCCTCTTCTTGAAGTTAGTCAACTTGCTGGAGAGTGGGATTTCTGCAGTAAGGTGAGTGTTTGTGCCACTGCCAATATCTCCTTTAAATATTTGCAGGATAAATACCTGCAACAGAAAAGTGTGCAAAACTCCAGGCACCTGGCCAACGTCTTTGAATATTCACAATTAGCAAAAAGAAAAGAGAAAAAAAAATCTTTCCAGTCAGGAAGCAGAAGCAAAAATCATAATTAAAACATTAAATGCAGAACAAACCATCATTGCTTTTCGCAGCAAATTGGACCCTAAAAATCCTGTTCACAGAAATGCTGGAAAACAGGTGACTAGCATAGATTTGATGAGGAATGTGACATAATTCACAGGGAAAAACTGCAAATTCTCAGTCTGGGGGATGAGTTAAACCTCCAAAATAATCTCTCCAGTCCCACAGTTCAAGCCTGCATGGGGCCAGCAGCAGTTTTTGGAGGGTGAACTCTTCCCTGAGACTTTTCTCAGGGTTGGATTTTTGCCTTCTTTAAGAACAGCAGGTATTTCTTTGTGATGGGATGGGAAACCCTCCACATCTTTATCTCAGAGAAGCGAGGACAAAGTGCAACTCAAAATAGCAGCATCAAAGGGGAGGAAACCACTGCCTGCAAGCACAAAGAGAGAGGGTTCTAATCTGGAGAGATGCTGTCAGCAGGAGAACATAGAGCACAAGGAAGATTTGGGGTTCCCCACAGGCCTGCTGAGCAGGTTTTTGGGACCTCAGCTTTGGTTTAATCCTCCAAGCACTGAAGAGAGCTCAGCTCAGCCATCACTGCACCCTGGTCCTGCTGGTGGCTTCCCTGTGCTGAGAAAAATCTCCCATTTTTCCCTGTCTCAGTGACATGAAGGGACAAAAACCCCCAAAAGTCTTTCTAAAACCATGAGGCCAATAAGTGTTGCTGAAGCAATATTTCCTTTTCCAGTCACAGCATAATCTTGGGGGGGAAAAAAAAAATCCAGTTTCTGCCTTTATCCACCTGTACAGAGATCACTCCAGAAACATCCAGTGGGAATATCTGTGTGCCACCTGCAGTTTGAGCCTTGCAGAAGTGAAACACCTCAGCTCTTCTTCTTTCCTTGCTGCCGTGGGCCCAGCAATGCATGGGAGCACCTCTCAAACTCAATTCATTTCAAGCACAAGGAACCCTGGTGGATTAATGTGCCCTAAGACACCAGCAAACAGTTTTGGGGATATGGGAGAGGAGCTGAGCCCTCCTCAAACACCAAAGCCACGCTGGCCTGACCGTGGACTCCAAACTTGCCAACCATCAGCATCACAAGGACTCCAGGGGAAGTTGTCCCTGGAGAAAAGCCATGGCCAGTCCTCTGAGGCCAAAAAACTGTCCCTGGTTCACCCTGGGAGGAGCCAGGGGAAGATGACCTGGTGATGGAAGGCAGATCCTGTCCACAGGCACCCAAATGAGAAAACTGCCTGCGGGCTGTGTCTCCCAGGAAGGAAAGGGAAGGTTTGCAGCTGTTCCACTTGCCCAAGGGGGAAATTATGCAAGCCCCAGAAGCAGCAAGTCAAGATCAAAGGGGAGAAAATTAGGAAAAGAGAGAAGAATGGAGAAGTGGGAATCACTTATGCTAGGGTAGTGCTCCAGGGCTCACTCTTTCACTAAAGCTTTCAAGTCCGAAGTGTGCTGGGGAGTGCAGCTTTTCTTCTCTTCCTTGTCTTGTGAACTGATTCCTTCTCTATCCCTTGGAATGGACACACGAGGAGCTGGAAGAGAATTAAAAATACTCCTGCTTGGCTGGGCTGGTCCCAGCACCTTGGAGCCAGGTAGGGCAGATCACCTGCCTTCTCCTGGCTCCCAGGTGGACCTGAGCCACACAAGATGCCTGCCAGCAAGAGAGGAAAAACAAAATTCTTATTCCTTGTTGCACATCTCCTTTATTCACTGTGTTTTTATATCCTGTTTGGGGCTCAGAGGAACCTCCCCACCTTAATTCTGATCAGCAAGGCTGATCCATCAGCTGGATTCAAGAGGGCTAAAAATGCCAACAGCCTCACACAGGGTTGGTAAGGGAGACATGGGAAACACATGATGCAGAAACCTGTGGTTCTGCAGAAGCACCTGGAGGCTGGGCAGATAATTCAGGGTGTTAGAAATGGCTTAAGAAGTGAAATACAAGAATTATTTCTCCCCCTCTCTTCCTCTGCCATGAGTGGTTTTACAGTGAGAAACAAGAGGAAAAGAGAGAAGGCAAATGCAGCTGACAATACTCAGCACTGAGAAAGTGATAGGGCTGAGCAGCACCTTTTGGAAGTGAACAAACTCCAAAATAATGTGGGGCCCAGAGGGCTGTGGAGCATTACATTTTTTAATAAAAAGTTCTGCTTCAAACTTTGTGGGGTTCTCCCTTCAGCTGCCCACCAGCTTCTCTCTCTGCCCAGGGAAGGAGCAGAGCAGAGGGGTCTCCCTTCCCACTGCAGTGTTTGTATATTGGAAACACTGCCTGTGCTTGCACCAAGGGATCTGTCCTAGCTCAGTGCTCACAGCCCAGGAAAATTGCCAGGGATGGGTGATGGCTGAGAGAAACCCCGTGGGGACCACCAAGATGACAGCAGCAATATTGAAGGGAGTGTGTTTGCCTTCCCACTTCAGCCTCAAGTCTGCTTCACCTTGGTAAACAACAAAAAAATCTGTTTATTTCCCAGGGAGGAAGAGGAGATCAGTGATTTGGACCAACACATATTCAGAGTTTGCTAATAAATTGCCTCAGAAGCTTGCCTGCAGAATGATTTTATACTTTTTAGGTAGATCCACAATATTTGCAAGATCACCTAAGACCTGAGCTCTCCGTGGCAATGAAGTGAGACAATTCCCCGAAGGAGCCCAGACTCAGCTGTGGCACAAGTGGAAGCAAACAGGCTCCTAATGACTGATTGCCTGAAATATGCTCCTTATCTCCTGGGGAACATCAGCTTGCAGCAGCAGAGCTGGTGGGCTTGGAGTCCTCCAAGCCAGCAGAGCAAGACAGGCTGGGTGGGAGGGAGGTGAAATCACAGCTCAGGTAGACAGGGTGACACTTGAGTGGCACCAGCTGGGCAGACAGAATTTTTTGGATGCTACCAGCTGGGTGTCAGGATCAGAATCCAGCTCCCTGCAAGGCATTTGGTGTTCAGTGCACTCCCAACAGCAGATCCAGAATATTTTCCTTCTGCTGCTCACTGACAATTTTACAAGTCACCTTCTTTACCTCTGAACGGTGTCTCCCCATGTATAATCAGAATTATAACATACACGTAATTTCTCCGTCTATTACTTCCTCAAATGAGTGGTTTTCACACAGCTTTCAAGGGTTTCCAGCACAGAAAACTGTTCTTTTATCAAACTGCTCTTAAATTGGGCACAAATGTTTCATTTATGCTTTTAAATTTACAGCACATCACAGGCCTAGGGCTTATTACTGACAGGGCTTAAACCTGAATGAAATTAATAGGACTACACAAATCAAACAGGTGCTGAAATATCTGGGTAGTGATTTATAGAAGTCAACAAAATCAACATTTCTGCTTTCAGGGTAACGTTAGTAGTACTTGAAGGGAGGAGCAGCATTTTGGTGTCCAGAGAAAATACAGAAAATTAAAGGTGGATCTCAAATATTGTCTGGAAAAGGAAAAAATTTGGGAGAGCAAGACTGGAGAAAATACCAAGAAGCAACTTTCTTGCTGGTATCAGGTTAATTACACCTTCCTACAGTGTCACAAAGGAACAGGGAGCTGTAAGAGGTGTCTGTGTTGCTTGTGTGGTGTTTCAGTCAGGAGCCAGCCCAGCACTGGCTCTGATTAGGGCCTGTAAGTGCTGTTATTATCATTAATAACAATCAGGATCCCCCAAATGGGGCTGGTGCAGCCCTGCTGTTCCCTGCACAGGAAAGGCAAGGAAGACAGACTTTTTAGAAGGGCTTATGTTGTCCTTGTAAAGGTCACATTACAAGCTGGTTTTAACTGAAATAAATAGGTGTAGATTGGTATTAGGAAGAAATTCTTCCCTGTGAGGGTGGTGAGGCCCTGGCACAAATTGACCAGAGAAGCTGTGGCTGCCCCTGGATCCCTGGAAGTGTCCAAGGACAGGCTGGACAGGGCTTGAAGTAACCTGGGATAGGAGAAAGTGTCCCTGCCCATGGCAGGAGGTGGAACTGGGTGACCTTTAAGTTCCCTTCCAACCCAAACCATTCTGTGGTTCTGTGAAAGATGATTCACAAATTGCACAAACTCATCTCACCACAAAGGCTTTGCCACCCTCTGTTTAAGAAGTGGAAGGGACACAGGATTTTTGCAGCCAGCTAACGTGGCATCAGGAACTTTCAGACTTCTGTGGTTTTGTGCTTGCTAAGATCATCTCCAGCTGCTGGTTCTCCAAACTCTCTGCTGCCTGTATGCATCAGGCCAGTCCCACTCTCTTCATAAATGTGCAATCCAAGGGCTGTTTGCTTGGGAGATTTCTTACAGCCAGAATTTCCCCGGGTGATGCTCACTTCACCGCATGGTCCTAAATTATCCCCACGGGTCTTGATCCCACAAAAAGGCTCACACACACACTTCCAGAGGTGTGTCAGGTGTTTTGAACTGCAAAAAGCAGAGCAAAAATAATAATTCTGCCTTTAGGCCACAGAGTGATATAACCAAGTGCTCTGTTAGGGAAAGGTCTTCACCAAAATGTTCTGGGCCCCTCAGTTCAGGAAGGACATTGAGTGCAGTGTCCAGCTCTGGCCCCTCAGCTCAGGATGGACATTGAGTGCAGTGTCCAGCTCTGGCCCCTCAGTTCAGGATGGACATTGAGTGCAGTGTCCAGCTCTGGCCCCTCAGTTCAGGATGGACATTGAGTGCTGTGTCCAGCTCTGGCCCCTCAGTTCAGGATGGACATTGAGACACTTGAGCACATCCAGAGGAGGGAACGAGGCTGGTGAGGGCCTTGGAACACAAACCCTGTGAGGAACAACTGAGGGAGCTGGGGTTGTTTAGCCTGGAGAAAAGGAGACTCAGAGGTGACCTTATCACTCTCTCCAACTCCCTGAAAGGTGGTTGTGGTCAGCTGGGAGTTGGTCTCTTTCTCCAGGCAGCACTGACAGAACCAGAGGACACAGCCTCGAGCTGCATCAAGGGAAATACAGGTTGGATATCAGGAAAAAGTTTTTTACTGAAAGAGTGATAAAATTCTGGAATGGCCTGCCTGGGGAGGTGGTGGATTCATCATCCTTGGATGTGTTTAAAAAAAAGCCTGGATGTGGCACTGGTGCTGTGGTTTAGTTGAGGTGTTAGGGCTGGGTTGGACTCGATGATCTTGGAGGTCTCTTCCAAGTTAATCATTCTGTGATTCTGTGTGATTCTGTGAAAATATGCACCTTCCTGCACCATGGCCATCCCCCCCTGGGGCAAATGCCTTCAGAACAACAAACAGCCAGACTTATTTAGGATTCTGGCTTATCAAGGCACTGGCAACTTGCAGCAACTGCATCTTACCAGCCTGTGATATCCACCTGCCTCCATGTGGGGCTGGGATAGGGTCAGGACCATCCTGATCTAACTAGTGATGTTGCCACCTCTCTTCATTCCTTTCTCCACGCCTGCCACCCACCTGGCTGCAGCACTTCCCCAGCTCTGTTTCACCCCAGCACCTCCAGCAGCTTTTCCCTCTCCCACCCCCATTCCCTGCACCTCCTGAATGTCCATTCTCCATCTCCTCTGGGTGCCACCCCCAGTTTCCCTTCCCCCAGCTCCACAGCACCTTGTAGGTGATGTCCCTGGGTGGTCAGGGACGAACATCCCCTCCTTCCCCCACAGATTCTTCACGCCCTATTTATTCCTTCTCTGCCCCCAGCCCCCAGAGGAGGTCTCTGCAAGTGCCTGGCTGGGGACAAGCTGAGCTGTGCCATCATCCATCACAGTGACAGACACGCCGTGGAAGGGCCTGGTGGCACAGAGCCAGGGCTAATGGCCCGAGACACGGCTTGCCTTCACTCCCAGCTGCTTTGGGAGCACTCCCAGGTGCCAGCTCCAGCTCCCCGTGGCCCCTGAAGGAAGGATGAGGTGGTTCAAGGCAGGGGGAGATTTGTAACAGTGGAGCTTGGGAACAAAAGCTGCCAACAGCTCTTTGGTTGTGCCACAATCAAGACACGGTGACTTTGAAACCCCTCCCCTGTACCCCAGGAGAGCTGTGGTTTGTGGTCGTGCTCTGTCCAGAAACCAGGGCTTCTCATGGGTGACCATTTCTCCTCCAGCATGGAATGGCCACAGCTCTGCTGTAGCCCTCGTTTGTGCCTGAGATGTTTTTTTCTGAAACTCTTTTCCCAGAGAGTTTTCTGTCAACAAGAGATGACTTTTTCTTACTATAACCTTTGTTTACATTCCTTTCCCTAGGAGGGACTTCGTCTTGATGTCCCTCTGGTCTGACCAATGTGATTGAAGAAGTTTGTCCTTTCACCAAATGGGTTGTTGTCTGTAGAACAGTATAAAAGGGAAGAAATTGCTGGAAATAAACACAGTCATTGTCAGCCTTCTGAAGTCGAGGTCTGTGTCATTGTGGTCTTCAACAGTGTCACCAGCTCCAGCTCCCCGTGGCCCCTGAGGGAAGGATGAGGTGGTTCAAGGCAGGGGGAGATTTGTAACAGTGGAGCTTGGGAACAAAAGCTGCCAACAGCTCTTTGGTTGTGCCACAATCAAGACACGGTGACTTTGAAACCCTTCCCCTGTGCCCCAGGAGAGCTGTGGTGTGTGGTCATGCTCTGTCCAGAGCCCAGGGCTTCTCATGGGTGACCATGTCTCCTCCAGCATGGAATGGCCACAGCTCTGCTGTAGCCCTCGTTTGTGCCTGAGATGTTTTAGTTTTTGAAACTCTTTTCCCAGAGAGTTTTCTGTCAACTAGAGACACGTTTTCCTAACTGTAACCTTTGTTTAAATTCCTTTCCCTAGGAGGGACTTCGTCTTGATGTCCCTCTGGTCTGACCAATGTGATTGAAGAGGTTTGTCCTTTCACCAATTGGGTTGGTCTCTGTAGAACAGTATAAAAGGGAAGAAATTGCTGGAAATAAACACAGTCATTGTCAGCCTTCTGAAGTCGGGGTCTGTGTCCTTGTGGTCTTTAACAGTGTCACCAGTTCCAGCTCCCTGTGGCCCCTGAAGGAAGGATGAGGTGGTTCAAGGCAGGGGGAGATTCATAATGGTGGAGCTTGGGAACAAAAGCTGCCAACAGCTCTTTGGTTGTGCCACAATCAAGACACAGTGACTTTGAAACCCTTCCCCTGTGCCCCAGGAGAGCTGTGGTGTGTGGTCATGCTTTGTCCAGAGCCCAGGGCTTCTCATGGGTGACCATTTCTCCTCCAGCATGGAATGGCCACAGCTCTGCTCTGGTTCATCAGAGTAGGTGGAATAAGCATGGCTTCAAAGTTTGGAGCAAAATTACCTAGTATTTTAGATCTGGGGATATCTCTTCTCCCTGAGGTCAGGTGTTCCTGTCCTTCCATGGATTATGCCATGGTATTTCTCTCTGGTTCACCTATGGAGGCAGCAGGAAGCACCAATGGGACCAAGAGGAGTCTGTTTGGCTGAACCTGGCCTTTGCTCTCTGTGGCTTTGCCTTCACAGAGAGCCAGAAACAGTTTCTTTTGCTCCCTGTTTTATTTCCTTCTTCCACAGCCTTCAGATAAATGCCCTTACACAGCCTTTATTTCTTAAATGGCCTGTCTTGCAGAGGGAGAGATGATCTTGTCAAAACTGAGTAAAACCCCATTTTCACCATGAATCTGCGAGGTAACAAAAATGTGAGGGAACTGTGAAATGCCACGGCACCAAAAACTGAGTGTTCCTGCACTCAGCTCAAGGACTTTGCCTTCCATCATCTCAGCCCTTGGGGGTTTACCTGATCATCACTGCTGGCACTTCCCTTGACATGTTCACTGATGGATTTGCTGCCCCTCACTTGCACAGGCAGATTGGTTATCTCTGATGTGGGGCTGGGATGGGTCCCTTGCAATCCCATCCTTTGCAGAGGGCTCAGAAAGGAAAGGTCTTTAAGGGGCACCAAGAACTGAGTGAATCTAATTTGTGTGAGGTGAAACCACAGAGATCACTTTGAACTTTCAGGCAGCAAAAATGTTGTGATCTGGTATAAAAATTATCTGTGTGGGAGTGAGTCTGTAGGAGATGGAGCCATCAGTGCCAGTGCTCACCAGACAGCCAACAGAAGGCTCCATAAAACCATCACCTATTCCACCTACCATGAGCTACAGAGGACACCCCCGTGCCTTCAGGGTGACATTAAAACCCTGCAACGTCTAGTAAATCCTTCTGTGAATACAGCTCACAGAGTTCTCAGCCACGGAAGTGTTCAAAAAACGAGTGGACGTGGAAATTTGTGCTCTGGTTTGGTGCTGTTCAAAGGTTAGACTTGCTGATCTTGGAGGTCTTTTCCAACCTTCATGATCCTATGATTCTGTGTGCAGCACATTGATGGGCCCAATTGATTCCCCTCCCTTTTCCTTTCCTGATGTTGGGACAAAAGCTGTGACCTGTGGGGGAGGCAGACACTCACTGACTGATCCACGCATGGCAGGGTTTTTAGGGGCTGTAAGAGTCTTCTCTTTTCACCTTTTGTATGTGTGACATCCCCACCTGCATCCCCATTCTCTGATCCCAAAAGCCAAAAAAAACTCTGCTGCCTCTGCTGGTTGCTTGGCTCAAATGAAATCAACCTTTCTTCCAGCTCCAGATTCTGTTTGCATCCCCTTCCAGGCTCATTCACTGCTCTCAAAGCTGAGATGAAGGGAAAAGAAAAAAAAAAAAGAAAAAAAAAAAAGAGGGAGAAGTTAGCAACATTTGAAAGCAATTTAACCAGAGAACAACTTTTAAATGAAGCCATTTAAGGCCAGATCCTCCCAGCTGTCTGGGTGTCCCTGCTGAGCCCACTGCAAATCAGAGTTCAGGACATCCCTGTCACCGACTGCAGGCTGCCAGGGAAGATGCATTAGCCAGCAACGTCCAGAGCATGATTAATCTCTCCCTCCTCATTCGGATGCTGCTGCAGTTGCCACAGATGTTCAAGAGCCTCCTGGCAGTGACAGATCCCTGCGTGGTCCTGACTCCTTACCAGGCAAGTAATGACAAGAGGCACAGATTCCCAGGGCTGTGTCAGCTGGATTTTATAGTTTTTTGGGGGGTTTTTTTGTTTTTTTTCCTCCTCTGGAAAGTTCTGCATTATTTTCCGGGACGTTTCTCTATGAGTTGTGATGTGTTCAAATCGCACGTCAGTTCTTTCCCACAGCTCACAGGGGAAGATTGGGAGATCTGGAGAAAACATCCTCCTTTCTCATCATCCCAACCTGGAACTTCCCAGAGGAGGAGGAGGAGGAAGAGGAAGGTTGTATCAGAGCAACAGGATACACAAGGAGGGGAGCCCAGGACCTGTGTTTTACCTCTATGAAAAACGACGTTTCACCTTTTTGTATTAATTTGTAAGTTTAATAAAAATAAAATAAAAGAGAATAAAAATAGACAATTAGGAGACAGAAGAAGATAGCTCTCAGCTGAGGGTGTAAACCAACACACCGCCTATTCCAGATTTCTTGGTATTTAAGAATCTTGGTGTTACATATTCAAAAAGAGACTAATGCATATTTAAATATCTGTTTTGTTTATCAGTTTCAAGGGTCCCCAAGTATTGTAGCTTCTTTATCTGTTCTTGGCATCTTGCATTCGACGTAGGTGCCATAAATCTTTTTTGGCCATAAAAGTTCAATTGTTCTTTATCAGCAATCTTCTTTCACAGGAATGCCAGGAGACCCTTCTGGCTTCTGTCTAGCTAGAAGTTACAAAAAAACAACCCTCATCTCTACTTTGTTACTATTAGGAAATATACCTTCATTACATTTATAAATTCCACAAATAAAAGAAAATACAGTACAACCTTCTTACATTATATGTATAACATTCATCTCAATATTTGCGAAAAGCCAACTCCAAAATATGCATTTATAACACCTCCAACCGTTATTTTATCTTTAGGGAGAACTGGTCAATCCCGCAGGAAGCTTTGCTTTCCTTGCATTGCCCTTCCTGGCATGGGAGCACAGCTAAGAGCCTGCAGTGGGGCTGAGCCTGCACCTCCTGGGAGCCCATGGACCACCAAGGACCAAGGATGAGGTGGGAGAAACCATCCCCTGGGAGCAGGGGAAGTGACCAGTCCTTCAGGGTCTGTGAGAACCACAGAATCACTGAACAGTTTGGGTTGGAAGGGACAAGAAATACCAGCTTGTTCCAAACCCCTGCCATGGGCAGGGATGCCACCCACTAGACCAGGTTGCTCCAAGCCCCATCCAAACTGGGTGAACACTTCCAGGGATGGAGCAGCCACAGCTCCTTTGGGCAAAATCCCCCTCACTGCTCAGTGAGTTCTCAAGATGCCCCTCACCGCCCTCAGGTTTGCTTCCCATGCCCATAAACATGGGCTCTGCCCTGCAAGGTGACTTTCCTTGGTATCAAAGCCAGAAGATCCTGTCTGACCTCCAGAGAAATCTGACCACTCTGTCTTATATGAGGCAGGCAAAGTTTTTCTCTCATTCTTTAAAGGTCTCAAGAGCAGGACTTATCAACTTATCTCGCTCCTTGCCCTAGACAATTCATTTTGCTGATGATCCATCCCACTAAAAAAAAAAAAAAAGAAACAAACATGACAAGTTTATTTCACATTTTCATTTTAAATTTTCCACCTTCATTCATTTTCCACCTTCCCCTTCAAGCCATCAAATCTCATTTTGCATTTTCTGCCAGCTGCGTTCAGACAGCGCTGACAAGAGCCTTCAAAGGAAAACCCTTCAGCTCCTCCTCCTCAAGTACAACCCTGTTTACAAATCAGCAATGAACTTATTTGTGTAGCATTACAGAGCTGCAACCCCTGCTTGGCAGACAAAAAGTCACTCAAAATTCTTCCTGCTTCTCGTATTATATCCAGCAAGGTGTATCCCACTGTCAGAGATGAAATCTTAGCAGCAACCACGAGAAAAAAATTACTCCCCACACTGCAGTGGCCATGCAAGCCTGAAATGTGTGGAATGTCATGTGCATGTAAAATACTTCTGGACTCTGTGGATAAAATCCTGATGTGGAGAGAGGCAGCTGTGAAGCAGGAGGACTCCAGCAGGTCCTGAGACTCTGAGTCTCCTTTTCTGTGGATGTTGCTGCCTTTCAGCTCTCTCTTAGCTCTCATTCAAAGGAGAAAATATCCACAGGGCTCATCCAACCTGTTTTTAGCCAGAACCAGGACACCTGGCTGCATCCCATCCTCTTTAAGGTCAGAACTTTTGGGTCCTAAATCAAGAAGCCTCATGCACTCCCCAGGCTGTAAAGGCAGCTGAGGTTGATTAGCCCAAAGAGAGGTGCCCATCTTATGCTTTAAATTGAAAGAAAGTAGGTTTAGGTTGGGTTTTAGGAAGAAATTGTTCCCTGTGAGGGTGGGGAGGCCCTGACACAGGGTACCCAGAGAAGCTGTGGCTGCCCCTGGGTCCCTGGAAGTGTCCAAGGTCAAGTTGGATGGGGCTTGGAAAAACCTGGGATAGTGGGAGATGTCCCTGCCCTTGGCAGGAGAGTTGTAATCAGGTGATCTTCCTTCCAACCCAAACCACTCCATGATTCTGTGATTCTGTGATTCCATGATTCCATGATTCTGTGATTCCATGATTCCGTGATTCTGTGCCCACACCCAGGCAGAGAAATTCCAGGCAGTTCCTGGGTTTGCAGAGGAATCCCTCAGTGGTGCAGCAGATGCAAACAGAGCCAGCAGCATCTGCAGAGGGCAGGACCCCAGGTCTCTGAGGCACAGCTGTCTCCACTCCTCTCAGGGGGTTGAGTATCTCCAAGCTCTGGTACAAGCCATGATTGCCAGTTGCTTTGATGCTGATTAAAAAATGCGTCAAAGGAACCCCCGGGAGCCCAAGTCGTGCTGGCACTGCTTCCTTATGGTACGAGATGTGATGGATCCTGTCTCAGGCATGATCTTGGGAATAATATCCAGCCTCTCCCATCTGTCTTCCACTCTCTTATATTCCCTGATAACTCTTCCTCTGTAACTGGTGTGAAATTGAGTTTCTTTGTAGGTCAGCACAATCTCGTCTCGTGTTGGTGAGGAGGTAAACACAGTTTGAAGTTTGGGACATGCGTGTCCTGTAAATTAACTTTTCCTGGGAACAAGCACGGGGAAGGGCTGATCAGGTGATTGAGGGGCAGCAAGGCAAGTTTTAGGAGAGGAGATTCACCACGTTTCGTTTCCTGAAGGAAGTTATCACTCAGAAAAATCCCACTGGACTGCGTAAAAACAAGGGAAGGTGGTAAAACCTTTTAAGACAAGTGACAGAAAGGGCAGGACTGACACCATGAACACATAAAGAGAGATCAGAGAGCTCATGAATAAATTTGGGCTGATAATTAAGAAAAATCAGTTAAATCATCACAACTAGAAGGTTTAGAGGAGCTAACAGAGGAGATAGGGAAAGAAACCAAGCTGCTTAAATGGATCTTAATGCCTTTATTTAAAAGATTTTATAGCAGAGATATCATGACAGCAGAGGGCTGAGGCACCTCACCTGGTCTTGTGTCCCTAAACCCACCCCTCTTTACTCCATCTTCTGTTTCCACGCAGAAATGCACAATAAAGGAGCCAGAAACTCCACAGCAGCCGAGCCCAGCCTGGCTGAAGTCAGCCCAAAGCAGGGCTAAGATTTAGCACCGAGGCTTGGGAGGAAGGAGCAGGTGGAAGTACCTCACATCCCAGACAACCTCCTGATTTATGCTGGCAGCCAGGGCGAGCCAAAGGGAGGACTTCATAATTCCTAGGCCACTAATCTCACCATCATTTAACATCCAGGAGAGGATGGATCCTTCTTTTTCCACGGGGGGTGGGTCTGTCTGGCTGAGAAATGTGAGTGCCAGAGAGAGCAGCCATCCATTTAACTTTCTGAGCCAGCTCCTCTCTGGCTGTGCTGTTGGCTTCACGGTCCAACCCATCCCACAGCCCCATTCCCACTGCCCTTCCCTGCTTCCAGAGTTCCCACACCTCCCTGCCAAGCCTTTCCCCAGCACCTCAACATGCCAGGAGTGCTCCTGTCTTCCCTGCAAGACGAGTTTTTCCTGCTTATTGCTGGGTGTTGAAGGCAGCTCTCCTTCTCCTGACCTCTGCGGCGCCGGCTCATCCATGCAGAGAAAGTGGATGCATATCCCATTATCCTTTGAAGTGTTTTATGGCTTATGTTTAAAGCTTTGGGCTCTTCAGAGTTTGGACCCAATTTTAGGATCACGATGCCTCTTAAGGGGGAAAGTGATGGGATGTTATCTGAAAATCACATTAACCATCAGAAGACAGATAAAAATATTTCTTTTATTTATTTAATCTGAAATCTGAACTAGATGGTACAGCTGGAAAAAATGAATAGGGAAAAGAAAAAAAACCCAAACAACAGAACAAAGAAACAAACAAACCAACCACAAATATACCTAGAATTTAAATGATGTGAAAAACCATCTTTTTCTCTGAATGGTTCATCTAGCAAGAGGACAGACATTTCCAGAGCTTCCCACACAATCCTTACTCCTTGGAGGAGCCCTTTTGGGGGATGCTCTGAAGAGGAACTGTTTACAAGGGAGTGAAATGATAGGAAATAGTGGCTTGAAACTGATAGTGGGCAAGTCTTGATGGGATATTAAAAAGAATTTTTTCCCTGTGAAGGTGGGGAGGCCCTGGCACAGGGTGCCCAGAGGAGCTGTGGCTGCCCCTGGATCCATGGAGGTGTCCAAGGCCAGGTTGGATGGGGCTTGGAGCAGCCTGGGATAGTGGAAGGTGTCTCATGGCAGGGGTGGCACTGGATGAACTTTACGAACCATTCCATCCAAAATTTTTCAAGGACTCTATGACCAAAATTCAAACTTTTATCTACCAGCTGAAGGAATGAATCTTCTCACCATCATCTCACCCTGGGAATACAGGTGTCAAACATCCAGAAATTATATCTTGAATGATTTTGTGGAAGCACATTGCTGCATGGGCAGGAAAGACCTTGTGACAGCAATATCAGCTTGATGTGGGTGAGATCTACAAGAATAATCCATATGGAGGATGGAGCAACTGGTGGCCCAACACTGAGGGTTGGTAAGGGGTGTCAGTGCCAATTTAACACCAGAGAATCCACTTCTTAAGTCTAAGGGATGCTTGGTCAGGTGCCATGGGCAATATAAATGACTAAAACTGCTCTTTTTTTTTCCCAGATGCAGCTTAGTTCACATCTCAGCAGGGGCCATTTCAGCAGCTGGTGGCTTTTCTTGCAGTACCTGAGTCAATCATTGACTGCAGATTAATTCCAATAATTTTGGGTATTCATTTTCTGCAGTCTGTACTTGGAATCCAGTTGTTTATCCCGTAAGGAAAGAGATTATTTCCCTGGCCAGGCAGGCCTTCACCACGAATCAGACTTGAGCAGAGGAGAAGTGCAGCAGGTGGACAAATGTGCAGACCCCATCACACCCAGGAATTTACCCAGAGCCCTTTTAAATCTATGCTCATAAAGAAAAGACAACCAAACACTGATTTCCTTGTCCAAACACTGATTTCCTTGTCCCTGGTCCCCAGTGCTGCTATCAGATTCCCAGTGCCCAGGCACACCCAGAGCTGATATTTTCTGGGCAGTGCCCTTGTCCTCAGGGCATTTGTGACCCCAGGGACATCCAGCTTAGGGCACAGCAAGCCCAGAGTGTTTTGGGGTTGTGCTTTTTTTTTTTTTTGGTGTGGTTTTTTTTGTGGGTTTTTGGGTTTTTTTGGTTTTTGTTTGTTTGTTTGTTTGTTTTGTCTGTATGTTTGTTTGTTTGTTTTGGTGTTTTTGTTTGTTTGTTTGTTTTTGGTTTGGTTTGGTTTGGTTTGGTTTTTGCCCCAGAAAACAGTCCTTCCATGCTGTGTTTAGGATAAGACTGACCAGCAACTCATTTCCATGAGTTTTTAAGAAAATGAGAGAACTGAGGGTTGAAAATATCCCCCTGGTAAATGTGTTTCAGAGATAGGTTCGTGATGAATGGGATTTTCCTTGCTGAAATCAAATTGTGAAGTCAAGCATTAGAGAACTAAAATCCTTTTCTCTATTTTCTATTTTGTCATGGTTTGTTTTCTGATAGGAGTTACCAGTGTGACCAAAGGATTTATCATTTTTTTGTTTTAACTTCACTCTTCAGTGAACTCATTATATCATAAATTCCTTCTCATGCAACATCAGACTGTTTTACTTTTATGACTGTACCATTAAAGAAAAAAAAAAAAAAAAAAGAAAATCAAGAAACCCCACAGCCCAGATCAGCTCTTAACTTTCTGTGAAAAGAAATAAAATCAGTTGGAGTTCCTAAAAGTATCACCTCCATTTTCATCATCCTTCAGGAATATGAAAATTGTAGCTGATCAATTTTCTTCTGCCATAATAGTTAATTTCTAATAACTGGGAAATGTGTTAAGACTCACTCAGGTTTTTCAGCCTTCCATTTACTTGGTGCCATTCCTCAGTGTTTTCATATATTCTGCAGTGAAAGCTATTAAGTCTCTTCTGTCATTCTGAAACCTTCTGCTAGATGAGGAAAAGTGAATTAAAAGTTAGTTATATAACCTGAAGAACCAAATGACAACTTAAATATAGCACACTCTGCAGTATGTGAACTTAGCAATTAATCTGGAGCTAATACTCCTCTTATTTGTCATTAATTTGTGGACAAAATGGTTTCTCCCAAGGTTAACATTTTCATTATCATCTGCAAACAATCGTACATCACCAAAGTTCAAGCCATTTGAATGTAGAGCACCTTTTACGTTTTTAAATATTCCTAATTCAGTTTTTATTGCTCTCTTGAAAATAATTAGGCAGAAAATGGATTTTTCCTCTTTCAATGAACAACTATTGGAAACATCCTGAGATTTCATGCTTTCAGGCACCAGTGGCCACAGAGAGAAATATGCCCTTTCAACCAAGCCCTTAATTATTTTATCAATTCAAAGAGGAGCTAATATATTGTTGGCAATACACAAAGCATTGTCCTCCAGATCTGTATGATTTTATCCATGGGCTAATCCTGAAAAATAATTAACTGCCCCAACCCAGTGATTTACACAAAGAGCTAAAATAACCCTACAATGCACCTCTGTCCCTCCTTCAGAACAAAAACCTTTCAAGAGTTTTGTTTTTAGGAGCTGCAATAGAACTAATTTTATCATCTTTTATATTCCTGTGCTTTCCTGCATTTGCCAGTCCACCTCAAGTAACTTGGAGACAATATTATTATTTTTGCTTTCCCTCTTGATCCATTCCCATTCTTTGGGAAGGAGCAGAGGCCTCTGGCTGAGTGGATTTGGATTTGCTGATTGATAAGGGCCGATCCACATGGGGATTTAATTCAATTAACTAATGAAAACCATGGACAGAGTCCTCAGATTTGACGTGAGGTCATGATTGCTTTGCTTGATTCACCCCTTGCATGTGCTGGCCCAATGGTTTTTGGAAAATGTGCCACATCTGGGGCAGATTTAGCACACAATAAACACATGAGATGAAGTTTTCTTTGGAGACCAAGGGGTTGGATGCTCAGGGCTACACCCCCTGCACATCCAGCAGACTGGATCTGTTCAGCTTTTTGTATTTTAAGGGGGGAAAAAATATTACTCATGTAACATTGGAAGAAGAAAGTCAGGCTCCTGCCTAAGAAGATGGGAAACAAAGAATTTGGTTTTATTTAAGAGATGGGCAGCCACAAGCTGAGGACTCTGGTGATCAGCCAGACCAAGTGCACTCCTCCGTGTTCAGTTGCCATGGAGACAAACACTTTTTTTTTTTTATGAACCTCTTCCCAAAAAAATCACCCCAATTAGATCTGCCTTCATGCATCACATATGCCTGAACTGTTCCCTGAGGTTCCTTAAGTAGTTGTGACTGATTCATTCTCCTTGCTGACATCTAAAGAAATAACCTTTACTTCCCAGTTCCTGGACCAGCTTCAGTTCTGGTTTCTTCTCTCCACATTTTCCCCACAGCCCAAAACGGGTCACTCGCTGCTGTGCTCTGTGGTTAAAAAAGCTCCAATCCAAAATTCCTGCCAGAGATCACCCAAGGAGAAATTCCTGTCAAAAAGCATGGAAAAGAACAAAGTTTGGAGGCAGAAGCATGGGAAAGAGGAGGAGGAGGAGGCATCAGGGTGTTTATCTTGTGCTGTTGGACAGTTGGACAACTGCAGAGATTGGTCTTAAAAACACTGATAAATCACAACCTGATCCTGCTCAGCATGGCACAGGCAGCTTTGTCTGGATCAGGGACTGGCCCAGGTCAGCTTTAGGCTGCTTCTTTTTATTCTGAGTTGTTCAGTTCTGCTCTGAGTGCCTGGAGGTCACACATCTGTCATCAACAGGGCAGTATCCTGTTGTTTAAATATTGTCTCCCAGGATGTCCCATCATCTTCAGATAAAACCTGGTAAGACTGGTGGGTCCTCCCATGATTTCAGAGCAAAAAAATGAGGACAAATGAGGCCCTTTGAAGACCTGGGTGGGATTCCTTTGACTGGGTGTAAACATCTGTGCAATGGGTGATCACATGTGGGTCCATTTATAACTTTTAGAGAGATCCTGGCATTTCCAAGGAACAATTCAGCTCACCCAGTTGCAGTCAGGATTAAGGCAGGTGCTGATTTTACTCCAGTGCCTGTCAGAGGAGAGTTCAGCCCAGCTGGAGGCCCTGGCAGTAAGGCTTGACTTAAATTAATCCCATGTAAACACCTCTGAATTCAACCCCATGCTGCACCCAGCTCAGGACCCACGAGTTCACACTGACTGGTACCAATCGTGCTGGGAAATTCTAATGACACTGAGTAATTCAGTTTTACAGAGCAATGCCACTTTTAGTGATTAATCTTTGCTGAATTGTTGCAAAATTCAGGGGGGTGGATGAAATGAACATTTTGGAAGGCAGAAAGAGCATTATGTTAATTAGCTGCAATCATAAAGGGAGGAAAAAGCTTCTCCAAAAGCTGCACTCCTCTGATTTACAAGGATTTCAGCTGATTTTGCTGAAGCTGATTTTGGACTCCATCTGAAAGGTCATTTCCAACCTAAATGAGTCTAAGTTTTAAGGGGTGAAATTACTATTAAAAACTCACATTAAAGTGCAAGGTGCTTGCATAACTGCATTATAAACTGGTTATGAAAAGAATAATGGGAACTCTTCTGGTGGCCAGAGCAGTTTTTTCTGCACATTTTTTTTGTAATGATTTGGAAGCTGAAAGCCACAGGATTACATCTCTGACCTCTACAAGTTATCACACAATCACCTCGGTCTTGAGAGTCTGTGGTCACATGAAGAGTTTCCAGATGCAATACAAAGACTCAAAGAGTTTCTCTGCTTGGGCTGATATTGCTTCTAAACACCTCCACCCCCCCAAAAAAATCAGGCTTTGTGCTGGTGATTCTGAAATCAGGTGAGTTCCTGCTCTTTACGAGAAGCTCTTCATAGGGGTGTTTTAAGTCAAGGCCAGAGGAAATCTTTTGTGTTGTTTTAACCACCCAAGCCATAAAGAAGACTCTTCACTTTGAATTTATGAACCCCATTAACTTCCCCAGGAAAAGTCCCTCTCTCTTACTAAATCATTCCCTGGGAAGAGACGACCACACAAGTCATCCTTGGAGAAGGGAGAACACGGCACTGCTTTTAGAGGCTGCCAGATAAAAATTAATTCAGCAATATGCAAATGGGAGCAAATCCGGAGGCGTGCGTGCAGGGCTGAGCTGGTGCTGAATTACTGTTATATTTTGCATTAAAAGTATAAACAGTTTACCTGTTTCATGAAATTTCCAAAGATTTGTGATGTAATTGGGGATAATAATGATGCCATTAAATATACATACAGAGATACAAAATATTTTGTATAATTTACAGCTTCTGTGGGTTCTGCACTCACCATTTATAGATCTAAGAGCTAAATTGTTTTTTTTCCAGTTTTAATTAAGGTTAAACAGGTTGTGTGCTTGTGTAGTTCTAAATATTCTCAGTAACAGTGAAATGTATTTCTTGAGAAGAGTTAAGGATGAACTTCACTGAACATTTTTTGATGCTTTTAACAAAAATTGCCTCATGAGTGTCCTAGGCAGCATTTTTCCCAGAGTGTGCTCCAATCCTGACCCTTTTCCAGAGACGGCAGCTGTGGATTTGGGGACAGCTGGGACAGCAGTTACAACATGTGTGGATATTCACTCTAGCTAAGCCCAGACATGATTTGCTGCTCATGACATGGACCCCCATTCATGTGCAAATGTGTTATGCTTAAAATAACAACTTTACCTACTGCCATGAAGAGAGGAAAGAGCAGGAAGAGTCCTGAACATTTATCTGTGACCTGTTTGGTCTGGTGTTGAGAGTGTGGCCGAGGCAGGATGAAGCCCAGCTCCATTCCAGCTGGAATTCCTCTTGTTTAACCTTAGACATCCCCTGCCCACCAAGTAGAGTTTGTGTCTGAGCCAGTCAGCCCCAAATCATTCCCGTATCCAAGGCACAATCCATAATTTCCTCCTGGAGGCCACAGCTGCAGGATGAGGGGTGAGGTGTCTGGAAGTGCTCCTTTCTCCCACTGCTCACAAGGTTTGTCCGAGTAACCGGGCAAGAGTTGAGTTTCTTTTAAGGGTCCCTTAAATCAGGACTGATGGAAGCTCCCCAAGCAGCTCAGCAGCCTGGAGAAGCAAAAGCTCCAGGGAGATCTTATAGAACTTTCCAGTACCTAAAGGAGCTATGAGAGAGCTGGAGAAGGACTTTAGATAAGAGATGGAGGGACAGGGTGAGGGGGAATGGCCTAAAACTGCCAGAGGGCAGGGTCAAATGGGATGTTGGGAAGGAATTCCTGGCTGTGAAGGTGGGGAAGCCCTGGCACTGGGTGACAGAGAAGCTGTGGCTGCCCCTGGATCCCTGGAAGTGTCCAAGGCCATGTTGGACAGGACTTGGAGCAACCTGGGATGGTGGAAGATGTCCCTAGATGGCAGGAACTGGAACAAGATGATCCTTAAGATCCATTCCCACCCAAATCATTCCAATATTCCATGATTAGATAGTTCACTATGAGCAGCCATAATTTAACCCTGCTCCACCCCATCAGCACAAGTGAAGCCCTTGCACCACATCTAGAGGAAGGAGGATCACAAGATTTCATTGCCTTTTAGCCAGGAAAATTGTTCCAGTGATTTTCCAGGTTTTTTTTCTGTTCATGTCGTGTCCTTATAAGAGCTGTGCAGCGATTGCTTTGCATACAAGACATGAATTTGAGTTGTGGGTACTGTCATCAGACATCTGAGATGGGGGAAGATGAATCCCATCACGATTCCAGTCGGGCAAGTGGGCAATTAACCTCTCTTTCCCCTTTCCACACTGAGTTATGGATTTATGTGGTAAAAGGGGCAACAAAGAAGTGCTTTAACGTGAATTATTTAGCCCAAAGAATTACCAGGTGCCCTTCCATCATTTGAGTCAAGGCACAGATCTGATTAACAAAATGCATCATGTATCAGTCTGCCCCCAGGCACCTTCCTGGGAGAAACAGGGGCTCTCTTCATGGAGGCTGGGCATGAGGGAGCAAAGTCTGGGATTTTACTGTCACAGGGAGATTTAGCCCATCAGGAAAGACAAAGGACAAGAGTATCAGGGTTCTGGGACAGGGAAAGGCCCCTTGATCACCAGAGATGCAGGAAGAAGCTGGACAATGGTTTTGCTCCCTGGCAAAGCGATGACCGGGATGGCTCCAAGGATCAGAACAATCTTCTCCATTTTCCCCTCACTTTTCACTGTTTCCTGATATCAAGGCTAATCTTTCTGCTGCAATTTAACCCCCTGGCTTTCCTGTCCTGCCCCCAGTGTCCACAGAGAATCCTGCCTTTATGGCATAAAAAGGGCCTGGAAGGTGGACACCACTGTCAGAGAAAGGGACTTAAATCTGAGGGTTCATCCACCCCATAAGGATGTAACAGAGCAGTTGGTAGGGACCAGCAGGAAAAGCAATGGAACAGGGAGAAAAGACAGGTATCTTGTTTATTTTCCTTTTTCATAAGGGAAAAATGAAACTTATAAAAATTGCATGAGCTGGGTCACACAGGAATTCTGCAACGGAGCTGGAAACTGCATCCAAGCCTTCTGAGAGCCTGCAGGAGCTGTAACAGCTTAGCTGCCAGGACTTTCTCCTTTTTCAGCAGCTGCAAAGGAGAATCACAGGTCCAAACAAACCAAACCTTTGTGAAAAAAAAAAAAAATGGAAAAGTGCAAAAAATTCCCTTCCTTGGTCAGAAAGGGTGGTCACCTTAGGCCTGCAGAAAACCAAGAGACAGCAAATACAGATGTGCAAGCAGGAGTGTGGACCAGTGGTGGGTTTGGCAGTGCTGGGTTAACAGCTGGAATTGGTGATCTTAGAGGTCCTTCCCAACCTAAATGATTCTGTGTTAGAGGCACAGCAGAGATCTTGCAGGGAAGGTGGTGTCCTGCCTGATTTCCACTTACCCTGGGTCATTTTTGTACAGTTGTGTGTTCCCAGGGCTCTGCTTCAATCACAGCTGGTGTACAGTTCCAGGCTTATTCTTACCTGGTGCTGGAAAATGAAGGATACAGAGGATTTCCCTTATTCAGTGTCCACCACCACACAGATGGTGCCCATAGCATCTCATTCCTGCCCAGGACCAAGCAGCACTGATGCATTTTCCACACATTCCACTAACAGGGATAGATCTTGAGAGGGAGAAAAAGGTGGGGACACATGTAAACCAACCAATTTATCCTCTCCTGAGCCCAAGGCATTCCTCTTTCTCCCTGGCACTGCCTTCTGGCCACTCTGTGCTGACATCTCCCCTCACATCTCCAAAGAGGAGTGGAGAACTTGATCACATCCTCAAATTCCAGGCAGAGAGCAGGAAAAACGCTGAAGCTAACGTTGCCATGCCAGGTTGTTTTATCAAAGAAAAGGGGATTAGCAAGCAGGAGATGAAAAGTCTCCCCTGCACGAGCCATCTGGCAATTCCAGTGAATGCAGACATAATCAGGAAACCTTTCCTGACCTGGCAGCTTGTGGGACAGTGGGCTGGGAAGTGGGATCAGCCAGGATGGGAGCGAGCCCGAGCCCTGCAAGAACCCTCAGTGCCTTTTCAACCCCCTTTTCTCAAGAACAGAAACCGAGAAAAGAAAACAACCCAACCCGAGCTCCCCCCTTGTGAGACTGATTTATTCTGTGCTGGCAGGAAAAAGAGGAGACAATGTGAACTGGAGACAACAAATGCAATTAAAAGGGAAGGGAGGCATTCCCTGAAATGGCTGTTTCCGGCAGGCAATATGCTGTGGATTAGAACGTCTCAGGCCTGGAGTGGCACCATATGGCAAAACTCCCTCTGTCCCACATTAAATCCTGGCATTTTGCAGCTGTCAAGATTAAGCTGTTTGTATGAGTAACATTGTAGTTTGCTTATAGGGAAATAATATGTAGCCAGTTATGATTAATCAAGGTGTCCAAAAGCTGCTGCGGGCGCCTGGAACGGATTGGGTTCCATGGCAGGAGCTTTGTCTCTTAAATTATTGACATATTTTAGTATTTTTTTTCTCTTTTCTCTTTTCTCTTCTCTTCTCTTCTCTTCTCTTCTCTTCTCTTCTCTTCTCTTCTCTTCTCTTCTCTTCTCTTCTCTTCTCTTCTCTTCTCTTCTCTTCTCTTCTCTTCTCTTCTCTTCTCTTCTCTTCTTCTCTTCTCCTTCTTGTGTGTGTGCTGCTTTCCCCCCTCCTCCCCAGGGCACACAGGGAGTTGGGAAGAGGCAGATTTCATCCCCAGGCAGCTCTGTGGTCCTCTCAGGAGAAATCCAAGAGATAAGCTCCATCCATCAGCTGAGGGATGATGCCTTTGCTTCACTGACCCGAATGGGCACAATGCTGTTCCTTCCAGAGCAGACTATGTCCCTTTTTTGTAAAAAAGGCAAAAACCCCTCTGCCTTTGGAAATCTGAAGGCTTCTCTCTGCATAGGATCATGTTATTTTCATTGGCAGAGATGCTGGCTATCCCTCTCTCCTGCCAAGAGAACTTGTGGAGGCTTCACCCCTGGAAGTGTCCTTTGGACAGATGTTTGTGTGCCCTTGCTGCTGGATTCTCTGTTTGGGGGGAATTCTCTTGTGCTTTTCCCCAGTTTTGCCCAAATCTCGGTTGGGTTTTGTTTGTTTGTTTGTTTGGGGTTTTGTTTTGGTTTGGTTTGTTTGTTTGTTTGAGTTTTTGTTGTTGTTTTTTGGTGTTTTTTGTTTTTGTTTTTTGTTTTTGTTTTTTTTTCAAATTGCACATTAAGGCAGCCAGCAGCTCCTGATGGGAAGACAAAGAACCAGCTCTGTTCCTGGCTATCCTTCTTGGCAGGGAGGGGGTGAAACTTGGTTATTTAAGAGCAGAAAACAAGTAATTTACAGCAGAACAGCTCCATAGAAATCAATGGGAAGTTATGCTGGAAAATGTTGCATATTGTTCTGAGATCCTCCTGGGAAGGGTTTTACAACCAGCCTGTCCTGGCTCTGACAGTTTTTATTGAGTGGCCATTTCAACAGGGCACTCAAATCTCTCCCTCTTAACCCTGGGCAAAGTTTTTGTCCAGCCTTCTACACAAACACACAGGACAAGCTTTGGGATCTGTCCTAAAACACTTTTACACGTTCTAGCCTTTCCTAATGATAATGCAACAGCCTTTTAATCTGCAGATTCATCACTGTTGTCCTCCCCGCCACAAGGCCCCGAGGAGATTTATCCCTCCTCCTCTGCCCCTATCAACATTTGTTGCTGAGCAGTCAATATTTTCAAGTTGATCGTTGGGAATGGGATGCCTGGCAAAGGCAGCCACCCCATCTCCCTGGATGAGCCTCTTATGGGAAACAATCCTCTCCACAGGAGGCTGTTAATAGGGGCTGCAGGGAGAGTTATAGATAATCAATGCAGAAATCACATTTGTAAATGGCCCCTGTAGCTGCTTAATTAAGCACAGCGTTCTGGCATCAGGCATTGAGGCGCTTTAAGTCCTATTTGTCTTCCCAGAAAGGATCCCAATAATATATTTGCAATTCTGTGCTAACCCAGCCTAATCTCACCTGCCTTTTGTGGATTAACAGGATAAAGTGATTTAAATCACGGTGAGGAACTTCTGGGGAAGGTGTGGAATCAATGACAGTGCCAAAGGAATATTTGCTTTTGATGCTCTGCTGAACAAATTTTTTCTCTTCCCTTTGAATTTCCTCTTGCATCTGACACCTGGGATGTGCTCTGCAAAACTCTGAGCCACCAGGAACCTTTCCCTTCCTGACAGAGAGCTTGGGATGTGGCAGGGAGTGGATCATCAGCCAAGTTATTCCTGAAAGAGCGAGAAAAGGAGGGATTCAGAAGCTGGTAGGAGAGTCAAGTTGTTTATGCTGCTGCTGTTGTTGTTATGATGATTATTTTATTTCCCACACTCCCTCCTAACAGATGTTCATTTTGGAAACGTCTTTGGGGATTGTTTTTTACCCTCCTCCTCTTCTTATCTCTCTTGCAATTCCTCATTCTTCAGTCCCACTCCTGCTTCCATCTCCGGTGAAAATTCAGTCTTGGAGTGTGTGATCAGCTGCTCCTGGGAGATTGGGCTGGATCTCAGGAGCACCTCAGCCCAATCAATGTCCTTCCCAAAATCTACCTGCTGCCCAAGTGTAAGACATCCAAATTCTTTCTCAGGTTCCCAGACAGACAACAGCTGGGACAGAGATAATAAATTGCACATTTCCAAGGGAAACTCAAACCTGCAGAGTTTGACCAAAACAAATCCCCAAATGTTAAAGTTTTTCCTCCTCTCTGCTTTTCCACTAAGTCACAGCACAGATTACAGATTTTTTTTTTTTTTTTTTTTTGTAAATTTTAAGTCTAAAAATGCCACGACAAGGTGCAGGCAATGCTGCAGACATGGGAGTTGGGATCCTGGACAAATGTGACTTCATCCCATATTAATAATATCAATTTTCATCTCGCTAAGAACCTCAGCTATTTAAAATAACTTCTTGCTCTCTGACATTTTTATTTGCCTACTGCCAGAAAATCTTGAATAAACCCATGGTGGTGGCACTCTTTCAGTGAATAAACCTGTCTGATGACTTTTGGGGGTGACTTCAGACCTCCCTCCTGCCAGAAACTGTGAAATTTGAAGGAATATTGTGCAAATCAAATGGTGGGAATGTTTCCAGCAGCAGGAAGAATTTACTTGGCTGCTGCTGAGCCTGGGAGAAGCCAGGCCCTTGGGTTGTCTGCAAATAGGTGTCATTTTAGACATCCCATTCCCTACCTGGCCCCAGCACAATTTCCAAAGGGTTGGGAGTCTCAGTCTGTGTCACATCTGCTAGCCTGGAGCATCTCAGATGGCAGGAGGAAAGGAAATGTATGATACTTGTCTAGGAAGGAAATTCAGATGCATTTTCGAAGATTATGTCAAAGGGAGCTGCAAAACAAATCCAGGCTGTGCGAGACAAAACAGTGAGGTGTGGAAAGCCCAAAATCACATCCAGCCTTCTCCCTGCGACAGCATCATCACAGGGAAAATCCCAGGGATGGGATCCAGCTTATCACAGCCCTGTGTTTAATGGTCAGGGTCCCTTTTATCACCAGGGCTCACCATTTGTCCTGCACCTTGTCAGGGTGGGAGATTGAGGCAGAAATCATCGCTGTGCCCCAGGGGTGGGTGGTGCTGGGGTCTGGTCATGGTTCACGTGCTGTGACCCCCTCTGTCCTCCCAGCTTTCATTAATCTGCTGGTGACAAGGGCACATAAAGCACTGCACAGGGAGGAGGTGGCAGGGATGTGGGAAGATCCTGGAGGCAGAGAGCTCTTGGCAGCAGATAAATCCTTGGGTGGGAACAAGGCTGGTGTGTCCTGTGTCACAATATGACACAAATGAACGATACTCACGCACTGAGATGTCCAAGGCAAAAAAAGGGGCAGTTTATTTACAGACCTCGGCATTTATAGAATTCCAACAGTGACCATGGATTGGAGGAAGAAAATTATCCTCTCCAGCCACACTGGTCAACCCAACAGTCCATCAATTCTCTCCTTCTCCAGAAAGGAATGCAAAACAATCATTATTTACATGAAAAGGTGCGTGAGAAACTCCACTTCAAAAAGTAAACATCAGAAGGCTTTAGAAGACCTTTAGAAAAAACAGAGAGACAGTCCTGAGTGTCTGCACATCCTCTGGCAGGGAGCACTTCATGGGGGGGTGTAACAGGGACAGGGAAAAGTGGGAATTGGTGATTGGAAAAGATAAAACAAAACACAACCTCCTCAGGCACCAGGTGGGGATGGTCCTGTACAGGGTCGGGACTCAGACTCGATGATCCCATAGGGTCGCTTTCAACTCAGCATCTTCTCTGATTTGGGATAAAGAGGGAGGGAGGGAGGGAGGGAGGGAGGAAGGAAGGAAGGAAGGTTGGTTAAGAAAATAAGGAAAGTGAGCAAGCAAGAAGAATTCAGAAGGAAATTAAGAAAGAAGAAAAGAAAGAATGAAGGAAGGAATCTGAACCCCAGAAGCAGGCGTGAAATAGAGTGAAGAGTTTTTGTTTGTCTGGTCAGACTCCATACCCAGAGCTGTGCACAGAAGATCCCACATGGACAGATCAAAGCCTCTGAGGATCTTCCCCAGCACCTGATGCTTGTCAGGCTGCAATAGAGGAATTCCAAGGAGGTGCAGCCCAGGTACCACGGCTGCCCAGCCCCGTTTCATGAAGGAGCATGTGCTGGTAAAGCCTCAGAGCTGATGATAAGGGAAGCTGCTCTGAAGCTGCATGGAGCCCTGGGAAGCAGTTGGGGTTTTATGAGGAGAGGACTGCTCCAAAAATGTGTGCAAAATGAGGCGCCACTACCTGCCTTTAGTCCAGCAGTCCTTTCATGGCCCTGAACCATACAGGACCAAATGCAACAAGGCCAAAACCTACCCCAAGAGAATCCCAAACCCTTGTCCCTCCTGGTGTTATCTGCAGCTCTGGTACTGGACATCAACACCAGATGATGTTTAGGGACATCCTTTGGCTTTTGTGGCAGAGGAGGGAGTGAGCAGACCCATGGGGATGGATTTCTGGGTGGTATCTCCAGCCAGGGATAAGAATTCTGTATTTTTCACTGCTCCACCTCTCCTCCTCTCACAGCCTCAGGCGCTTCCCCTCTGGAGCAGGAAGTTTCCTCGCAGTCACCAAACACTGGAGTTCACAAAGGGTTTGCAGTGAGCAGGGGTTTGGTTTCTCCTGTGTATTTCAGGCAACATTTTTCATCCAAAAAGCCACAGATGAACACAGCTGTTCCCTGCTGGGCTCCATTACCGCTCCCTGGCTGAGCTGTTCCCTGCTTGAAGAGAGCAAATGGAAAAGATTTCCATATCCAGCACAGAGGAGCAGGGAGGCTGAGTCAGGTGGACAGTCAGGACCCACATTAACCTCTCAACAACTGCAAAATTCCCTGCAGGATCACTGATGGAGACAGCAGGCCAGTTTAAATCTCACCTACCTCCTTTTCCTTTTTTTTTCCTTGAAGATTTAGTGCTGTGCACACCACGGCTCGTTTGTTTTGGGAGAGCCTTGCTCCCATTTGGTAAAAACAGCTGTTAAACTTGCAGACAGGTTCCAATCCAGATGCTAAATATCTTCCCCTTCATGTCTCTTCCTGCTTCCACAAAACCCCTTTCCTCCTTTCTCGGCACCTTGTAAAATAAAGGAATAAAATCAGCTTTCGGTCTTCTGTATTCATGGCTGAATGGGGAAATCTTTAAATTTGTCCCCACCATGTGCTCTGTGACCCTGCTTCTTGAACTAATGGCTATTAGTATACCAGGAGACTGGATTCCTAAGGTTATAATGAGTCTTAAGAGCTTAAAGCAGAGATTTTTAAAACTAAGCACCTTGAAAATACCTGTAAGTAATCACCTTTACTCCTGACTATTGAAATAAGCTCAAAACCAGGCTTGAAAACATTTTGGAAAATGAATATTCCCAGCCTGGGGGCCAGACTGATTCCAGAATCCATCATGTTAAATCCTGGACATGGGACATGTCCCAGGAGATAGGACAACATCTCAGTTGCTCTTCAGTGCTGGGAAATATCCTCCTGGTCTCTCATCTCTGGGCCTCAATTGCTCTGTCTGGAGAAAGAAATTGATATTACTTCTGTTTCCAAAGTCCTTTGTGCCCTCCCATCCCTCTAGGGTGGAAAAGCTTTATTTTTCAGTATTTATGTCAAAGACCATCCTTTACTTAGCAACTATTGCTTCTTTAAATCCTAACACTGCAGAGGTAAAAGCTGCAGCTTATCCCAGAACTTGATTTTCTCCCAAGATTGACAAAGCTCTGCATAAACAATGCCAGGGTTTTTCTGGAGCTGCCAAGGGATAAATTAACAGCAGAGTTTGATTTTTTTTTTTCTGAAAAAAAACCACCCCAAATTGCTGACAAAATAAATTAAAATATTTTGGGAGTATAATCTAAATACTTTTCAAGTCCATAGAATAGGTGCTGTTGGACTTCTTGCAGAGGATGTTTATGGGAGGGGATGAAATTTTTACAGTTTGTTAGCTGAGAGTTCATCAGAAATGTCATTTATCCAAGGATGTGTATCAGCAGGACACATGGGATGCCCCACATATTTCTGGGAATCAATTTCCCATGCCATAGATCACATTCCTATGGCCAAGGTTTGTAGAACCCGGGATCTGCAGCTCACTGGGCTCTAACCTTCCACTGTGCTCTGGCTTGCACAGAGAGTCCTGGGATAATCTCAGATGAATATTTCCACCTAAAATTTAGCACCTTCTGTCACAGAATCACAGAGTCAGCCAGGCTGGAAAAGGCCTTTGAGAGCATCAAGTCCAACCTATGACCTAACAAACACCACCTTGTCAACCAGACCATAAAAACACCTGAGTTTTGGGGCCTGTGAGGAACAGGTCTCCATGGGATTTAGGGGTCCATTCTCCTGCCAAAACCAACAAAATCCTAAATGTTGCAATACGACACGAATGAACGACACTCACGCACTGAGATGTCCAAGGCAAAAAATGGAGCAGTTTATTTACAGACTTCGACATTTATAGAATTCCAACAGTGACCATGGATTGGAGGAAGGAAATTGACCTCTCCAATCACACTGGTCAACCCAACAGTCCATCAATTCTCTCCTCCTCCAGAAAGGAATGCAAAACAATCATTGTTTACATGAGAAGTGCGTGAGAAACTCCACCACAAAAAGGTAAACATCAGAAGGCTGAAGCAGAACTTTAGAAAAACTTTAGGAGAACAGAGCAACACCTAAAACCACCAAAAAGTGCTTCATCTCACCCTAAAGCAGAGGATTTTGTGAGCCATGGGTTGATCACTGACATTTATGCTGAGATCTTCATGAACTCATGTGGGCCTGTTCGGGCCCACAGGCCTGTGTGGGCCCGTTTGTACACGCACCCTTAACTACAAATGCCATCGAACATCTTTGTTTACACAGCTAAACTCCCCTCCCCTCTGGAGCATCTTTAATCTACAAATCTGCAGCTGAGCTGAGTGTCCTGGCTCCCTGCAGGCAGCTGGGGTTGAGCTGAGATCACCAGTGAGGTTAAAGCTGTCGCTCAAGCAATGAGAAGCGGATGCCGTCTCCGGGAGAGGTGAACCACACGAAATTCCAGTGCACACACCGACTGTCTCTCCTGATAGAGATCACTGAGGGTGACATGCTCAGAGGCAGATCCTGTGTTGTGTCCCTGGGTGATTGTCCAGGCTCCTTCCCTAATCACTGCTGAGATTGGCACCTACAGTCCTGCTTCCCTCCTGGATGCCTCACGTGGTGACATCACCCATCTTCTTCCTCCCCACTGTGGAGGGGATGTGGACACTCCTCTCCTGCACACCTTGATGCCTTAAGTTTGAGCTTTCATGTTTTTTCAGATTCTGTGCTGACTAGGGGTGTGGTTCTGAGCCTCGCATTCAGTGTCACTCAGCTCTCTTCACAGAGCAGGGAGACAAAACAAATCCTTTCCCTGCTGGAGACCAAGGACAGCTGTTACAAGTTTTCAGGCCCAAAAGCACAAACAACTTGGTGGACTGAAGAACGAAAACAAGGATGGGACTTCCTCATCTGAAGCTGTAATTGGACAATTAAACCCCAATATTCAAAATGGACCAAAACTTATAAAAGTGTGAGACCTTGAGACTGGTCATCCATTTTGTGACCATTCTAAGCCCACCTTGGGTGTAGCCCTGGCCAGGTTCTTGTCCTGCCCAAGGTGTACCCTTAAAGGCCATTTAATAAATATCTACTTTAGCTCTGTCCAGTCTCTGTTTCAGGTCAGCCTTCCCAAGGCATCAACCATGCACAATCAGTAATTAACTCCAAGCCATGAGACACCACCACCATGGTCAGCTTGAAGGGGGTTTCACCTCTGAATCTGGTTGTCCACCCAAGAATGTGAGGAACCCTGGAGACACCATGTGTGGATCGAAAACCACGTCCCAGTGGAGGCAGATTTCACTTGCTCTGTGTAATTTTGTTCTGAGATACAAAATCATGAAATTATAGAAAGGCGTGAGGCAGGAGGGGCATTAAAGATCATCTTGTTCTGAACCCATGGGCAGGGACACCTCCCACTAGACCAGGTTTTTCTCCAAGCTCTGTCTGACTTGGACTTGGACACTTGGAGGGATGGGACAGCAGAGCCCAACTCCTGCTGCAGCCTTGAAGGTATGAGGTGGAAATATCCATGGATATTCATGTGGATATCCATGAAGGTGCTGAGGTGGGAATGATGCACTTGGCTCCTGTGCTGTAAATTTCAGCATCCTTCCACCAACAGACCCCACCCTCCTGCAGTACCAATGGCTTTCAACCTCACCACAGCAGAGAAATTGAGGATATACTGACAAAAGAACTATTTTGATCCATGTCTGCTGCAGATTGGTCCCACCCCAGGCCTGCACATGCCCACAGAAGCAGAAGATGAAGCAACTGTTGTGAAAGATTCAGTAAAGGAATATAAATGCACATTTGTTGATTAAGAGTTCCCTTTGGCTTTGCCACTGAATCCCTCTACAAAAATACCCCTGTTGTTCTCCTTAGAGTGATTTTTTTATCCTCTTCTCCACCAAAAATTGAGAAATATGTTGTGTGAAATATCAAGACTAATTAGACCAAATGGTGCTCAGATCTGTTGCTGGTTTTCTGGAGGACTGCTGACAGCTTAGGAGACTTTATTTTTCTTTCTTGTTAACTAATTATGAACAATTCTTCACACAGTTGAAAATTCCTGTGGAGGCATTAATGAATGTGGGATGGCTGTGGGAATGGAGAAAGTGTGATGGCGTGTGTGGAAGAGTATGGGGTTGAGAAAGGGGATGTTTTCGTGGTGGGATTGTTTTGGAGTGCAGATGTGGGGAGGGAAGGAGTGTCTGTTCTTTAAAGGGTGTGTTTATGGTTTCCTGAAGCAGGCAGGGGTTTGGGGCAGCACTTCTGAGGGTGGGGAGGTCTCTTGTGGTGGGAGGGAGGGTTTGCATGAGGAGCTGCTGATCTGTGGGGCTGGGGTGCAGATGGTGCTGTAGATGTGGAGGAACACGAGGACTTGGGATGCAAAGCTGGCTGTGGGATGGCCAAAGCTGTGCAAGCCTGGAGAGCTCAGGCACAGGCGGTTCACTTGTCTGAGAATGGTAACAAATAATCCAGCAGTGGCTGCAAAAAAGGACCATGGCATGGATCTGTGCTAGGGAGTTTGGGTTGGGTATCAGGAAAAGGTTCTTCACCAGGAAATGGTCACAGCCCCAATTCTAACAGAGTTCAAGTGTTTGAACAACACTCTTAGGCACATGGTGGGATTTTTGGGGAGGCTTTGCAGAGCCAGGAGCTGGACTCAATGATCCTTCTTGTCGCACATGACACAAAGAAACGACACACACTGAGATGTTCAAGGAAAAAAAGGGGCATTCAACATTTATAGAATTCCAGTAGTGACCACGGATTGGAGGAAGAAAATCTTCCTCTTCAACTACACTGGTCAACCCAACAGTCCATCAACAGTCTCTTCTTTATGAGAAGAATGTAAACATGGGTAGACAGTTACCATAACAAGAAAGTTGCTTATGTGAAATTGTGAGAGACTCCATTGCAAAAGGTAAACACAGAAGGCTGAAATAGAACTTTAGAAAAAAAATTTAAAGAAACAGATGAGAACAGCAAAACCCCAGACAACACCTTCTGAGTCCCTTTCAGCTCCCATGGTTCTATCATTCTATGAAAGCTGAAATCACAGGGAGCACAACCCCTGGGAGGGCTCCTGAGCCAAGCAAACAGCTCAGTGTGGATGATGAATCCTCCCTTTCCATGATCCATGTGAGCAAATGTCAGTCCTGCAGTGAATCCACAGAGCTGAGTTAGTCCCAGATTAGTGCCCCAAGGAGGGGGCTATTAGAACGAGTGCCCCATATGGAGAGGTGCTTCAAAACCTCTCGTACAAATCCAAAATACAAAATGCCTCTTCAGCATCCTCTTCCCATCATGCCAGACCTTGCAGAGTGCAAAACTCCACCATTTCTATGACCAGGGTTTGTGCAAACCCTGTGGTGAGATGTGAGAACCAAACCTTGTCTCCAGCTCACAGAGGTCCCTCGGCAGCAGCAGCATCTGAGCAGCATCCCTGGCAAACCTGGACTTCACCATCTCCTGCTCTCATCCCAAATTTGGCCCAGTCCTGGCCCCTCTCTGCCAGCCCACCAGGCTATATTCTTATATTCTCTGTGTTTCTTCTCCTTTCCTTTTTTTTTTTTTTTTAAATTTTGGTTTGTTGGTTTTTGTTGTTTGGTTTTTGGGGTTTTTTTTTACTAGTGCTAGTTCCCCGCACACTGAGCTGACAGCTGCATTAAGAGACCTGAAAATACCATAGCAGAACTAAAGCAATTATTGTAATGTAGTTTAACAGAGGCTGTAATGACAGAGAATTAAAAATGTGCCAGTCTCATCACAATTTGGTGTTCCTTTGACCTTCCAGGGGTACTGTCAGATGAGGCATTGAGCAGCCCCTCTGCTGTTGCCTTCTTTTTTCTTCTCAGAATAAGGAGCAAGCAAAAATTAACCAAATGCATCAGTCCTTTCTCCAGGGCTGTGTCTGGGTCACATTTACTCTGATAGTCAAGGGTAGAGAGGTGTTCATTCATCATGGAATAAAGTCCATCAATCCCTAATCCATCCACATCAAATCTGCCTGGTAGACCCCATCACTAATGTTAAGGTGAAATTTAGGCTATAAAGAGTGGAAAGTGATGTGAGTTTGGGAGAGGCCTCTGAATCAGCAGGGAGATAAGGCAGGCAGAGATACACTGCTCAGAAGCAATACCTTGGAGGTGAAAACCAGAAAAATTTTCTCCATGTTTCAAGATGGGACCAAAAAGAAGGTGTTAAAGTGGGGATTTTTGTCCCTGAAAAGATGCCTTGCCAAGCTGCAGCCACCTCAGGTCAGGGAGGGAGCTGGAGTCCTGCAATCCCCATCCCTCAGCACCAATTTATTCCTAATTGTTTGCACTGCAGGCTCTTCCCCTACCCTGCAGCACCCCTGGACCTCCTTTAAGAAAGGTCTCACCAGGGTGTCCCAACCCTTCCCACACCCACCAGGGCCCTTCCCTGCCTGCTGCAGAGCAAATGTCCCAACACCTCCCCACCTGGACTAGAGAAAGAAGCAGGGCAGAGGATCCACCTGAAAATAAGATTTGGTGGGATTTTATCTCCACTTCTCCCCAGCTCTCAACTTCTCCACTGCGTGTGCAAGTGCTCTGACCAGTAACATCATCACCACCACCTTCTCCAGGCTGTGATATGGAAAAGATGCTAAAATTAGACTTCTCTCATCCAGATAAAATCTAAGCCTTGCAAATGTAGGAAGGATTCCTCATCTCAGCTTTAAATGGGCTGTGGTGGAGAGGCCAGGTGAATGTTTCAGCAGCAACCAGACCAGCACCTGCCATCAGATTTAAGACATGAAGGGAGGGCTCAGTGTCAAGTTTATTTGCAAGGCCCAGGAAGATTTGTGGACTCAGAAAAGCCATATTTCACTCTGGGCACAGACACAGAAGGGCTGTGGCTGTGCTCTTGGTGTGGTTTTATTTTCAACAGAAAGTTTATCCCAGACACTTGGAACCAAGTGGACTTTCCTGTTTTCCTGGCTGGAGGGAAGCTGTGACTCTGTCAGGGGCAAGATCAGGACCAAAAAAACAACAACATCTGAAAATGAGAACATCCTTGCTACTCTTTGGAGAAGTCAAACTGCTTAAAAACATCAAGGAAGAGTGGTAGCAATGCCCTGGATCAGGAAAGGGACGGCATGGAAAGCATCAGAGCATCCACCAGCTCAGAAAGGAGTGCCGGGGGGTATCATTGAGAGATAAAATCTCCACAGATAAATATCTGCAGGCTGTGCTTTGGCAGCAGCCTTCAACTGCACGTTCCAGGGAGACATCTCGTTGGTTATGGACCTCCACAGGGCATCCTCTGGGCTATAGGGCAGGGAAGAAACACTGATCCTCCACGCTGCTCTTCTGTAACACACCCGAGAGTGAAAAAGAGGCTTGAGAAATTCTTAAACTAAGGAAGAGATCAGGAGGAGTCTGTTCCCATATGGAAAAACCCAATGTGTTTGTTTTGTACTACTCTGAGGCTTCTCTCTGTAGGAGCAGGACCAAAACCACTGGAAAAGATGCTCTTTGAAAAGCAGGCTTTTGTGCTCATCATTAAAAGGGGCTGTGGGAAGTTATGGCTGAGGGGATGAACCCAAGCACAGGATGAAGTGGAAAACAGCCTGGCTTTCAATTATGTTCTCATGAAACCGAGACAAACAGGTCCCTGAGCCCAGCAGTTAGCAAGAAACATTCTTTCTTTTTTTTTTTTGATTTCTGACTTTGGAACAGCTTGGCAACAACAGCCCCAGACACCTCCTCTGTTTGCTGCCTGTGTTTAGAAAATATCTATATTTAGAAAAAAACAGTGGATGTCAGACAGCTCACCTGGGCTGGGGGCCAGAGGAGTGCTGAAGCACTTTTCTAAATGCATCACCAGGCACCACCTGAGATGCCCTGAGGTTGGGGGACATGGCACAGGACCAGCTGGGGAGCTGTGCCCTTCTGGGCTGGAAGTGGAGACCAGGTAGGACACGCTGGGACATCTCAAATGGCATTTGCTGGCTGCGTTGGCAGCTGGATCCCACTCATGGAATTCCAGCCACGACAAAGTGCAGCTGGCTGCCTCATGGAAGCCTTCAACCAGCTTCAGCCCCACTGATGGCAAAGCTGAGCTTCCCCCCAGCACAGTGTGGAAGGAATGGTGATGATGCAGAGGAGCTGCTCAAAGAGGAGAGGGATTTTCCAGGAAAACACATGTTGCTCTTCAGACACTTCTGGGTTCAATTTTAGTGCCACAATTGGCCCAAGCACAGACGCTTAATTGCAGGATGTCCTCCTGTGTTTTGCTGGCAGTGATGGGATCAATTTTAGGCAGCAGTGCGTCCTCACACCACCAGCAGCTGTAAAAACAGGGTGGTGAAGGCTGCAGAGACAGGTATTTCACATAATGCTTTTGATTTCGTTATTAATGCTGCTTTTTTGTGCTGCTTTGCTCTGACTGTTAGTATAACTAGACTAATAACAAGTATTAGATTTTGATCCAACTGTTAATACTGTAATTAAGCCAACAAGAAGAGGTTGTTTTTTTTTTATCCTACAGACAGAATGTATCCTGTTAACAAGATTTTGAGGGTCAGGATATGAAGGGGCACTGAACCTGCAGAGCTGCCTCTCTGTGATCAGCCACTTTCTCTTTTTTATCTAAATGAACATGCAAATACAAACCACAGGCCCAGCCTTTTTGCCACTTACTCCCTGTAATCCTCTCTAAAACTGGCCTATCATTTTCCAGAAAGCTCAAGCAGAGCTGGGTAAAATCTTCGCAGGTTTGTGTCCTTTAAAATAACAAATCCTGTGACTGGGGGACAAAAATGCAGTGAAAAAGATTGGATCAAGATACCCTGCTCATTAAAGTCAGGAAATGGTACAATCTGAAAGGTCTTAATTTTCAGTCCCAAAATAAAAACGCCTTTTCCTCACCCTTTTATTTCTTCCCAAGCCATTTCAACTGCTGCTTACTGCTGCAGAAGTGATCTTGATAAACTTTAAAAATGCTGCAGATCCTCTGAGTTTATTGGAATTCCCTGTTACAAAAATATCTTGGCCGAGGACTGAGTGTGCTGGGCACTGAAAGTGCTCGGCTGTGTGCTGCAGCTCTCAAACAGACAGCACAGATTGGCTTTTGGGTCTTGGGTTTTTTCAGAGCAGAAGGGCTTTTATTTTTAAGGAAGAGGATTGACAGCTTGTTGAGGGGGATGATCCTTCCCCTCTGCTGAGGCCACATGTGGAGGGCTTCCCAGTGCAAGAGAGACATGAACATACTGGACATATAAATAAAATCAAAGAAAATCTGCTTAAAGGAATACAAAAATAATTTTTGGTGGGTTTTTTTTGGTTGGTTGTTTTGTTGTTTTTTTTTTCTGAAGGTGGTTGAGCACTGAAGCAAGTTATTCTGAAAGGCTGTGTCCAGGCTGGACAGGGTTTGGAGCAACTTGGAATAGTGGAAAGTGTCCCTGTCCATGGTAGGGGATTGGAACTGGATGATCTTTAAGGTCCCTTCCCACCCAAACCAATCTGTGATTTAATGTTTCTGTGAAAAACTGGAGTTTTATCCCAAACTATAACCAAAAGCATGAATCATCCATGGAGCCAGATGGGTGACAGCAGGAAAGGAGCTGTGCAGGAATTACTAGACCACCTTGTGGCATCCAGAAATAAGAGGTATCCCACGGAACCTGATGAAATAGCCTCTGGAAAATGGAAGGATCTCTGTGTGAAGGAGTTTTGATGTTAACTGGTTCTTTTGACACATTTCTGTCTCCCTACCACCTGAACCCTGCACAGCCACACTTCAAACACCTTCTCAGCAGGAAATAAGCTGAAAAATAGTAAATGTTTTCCACATATTAAAGCACTTTCCTAAATAAAGCTGGAGTAAGCACCAGGGAGGATGAAGAGGTACTTAATAAAAATGACAGCACTAACATCAGTGAAATGGAGGATAAATAGCCCAGGAATTGGTTTAGGGTGGGAATTAGATTTAAAACTCACCCTCTCCTGTAGATCAGCATCCCTTCAGGACCAGAAACAGAAGTGTTAATTTGCCTCCTCCTCACTCACCTGATGGAGTGAATGTGACAGGGGAGAGAATGACCTTATACCACAGTCTATCCTAGACACGGTTACAAGGATTGCTTCTGAAAGGAAATGTAGAAATCATCTCACTTCTGCAAGAGAAACTCCAGCTCTCCTGTTAATAAAAGCTGTGACTTAGGCTCCAAGTACTCCTGAAGCTGGGGATAGATTTTTTTATGGGAGAGGGTTGCTGCAAAAGGCAGGAGAAATGCAGAACTGCTTTTACAGAGGCCACAAACCCAACTTTCTTCAGAGCATCTCCATGCTTGGTGTCCACGTGGCTGTGAAGGCTGACATGGAAGCTCAGAATTCATGTTCTCAGAAATAAAAATTCAGATTCTTTGCCCTTCACAAAAAACCTTTAACATCAGGAATTTTCCACTCTCGAGAGCGAGCAGATGGGAGGAACCTCCCTCAAATGCCATCTGCAGTACCACCATAATTTCATAACTCTCGCTGTCATGAAAGATCCCTTTGTAAGTCAAAAGAAGCCTCATCTGGGGGAGAAAGAGGGACATCTGAGCCTGCATTCCAAGTTTCCCTATACTGGAACACAAAGAGGAGGTAAACACTGTGAATCCATTTTTAGGAGACTGATGGGTGCCCTGAACAGGTTCAGATGTTTATGATGACATGAAGGAGCACGATGGCCCCAAAACGCTTGGGTTTCTTCCTTCACACCTCCAGTGACCACTCCATGATACCTGATTCACACCTATTTCAGGAAAGGGTAATTTTGTCCCTGGAAACTTCTCTCTCTCTCTCTCTCTCCATGGACACTAGAAAGCCCTTGGAAAACCAGCTTGGGCCAGATACTTGTTACGTGGCTAAACCTGAACTTCGAATCCAAGCCTGCACAACTCACCCAAGACCAGGCAGAAACAAAAAACAGATTTACTGGGGCATTCAGTGAGCCTCTGGGATAGCTCTGGAAATGCCAAATCCCAAATATCCTCTCTTGGAAATGCAGACAGAAAAGCTAAGACCCTCCACCACAACACTCACCACGCGAGACAGTGCAAGATGGTTCAGTCTGGCTTACTGAGAAATGCACACTGGGAATATTCCAACAGCTGAAGGCTGCTGGACCCTAAAATTTCACAGTTACACGTTAGAAAAAAAACATATTCATCTCAGAAAAATATGGCAGGAAGGGCAGCTCTGTGTGTGTGGTGAATCTACATCTAAAATTCAATCTCCACCTAATATAAATAAAACAAGTTTTGGAGCAAGGCGGAAGCAAGGAGCTGGGCAGGGGGAAGGTGTCCCTGGACCAGTTCCTCAGCAGAGAGTAGGCCTCCCTGCTCCTACTTAATTGATTAATTCCTTCTTAGCAGAGTCATCTGTTTGATGTGCTTTTCCATAAAAGCAGTTCAGAAAGTTCATGGGAGTTAATCCGTGAAGATGGCTGGAGCTGCAAAGCCGAGCATCTGATTAAAGGACGAGGAGATGGCTCACAGCTTAGCTGCTTTCAAAGTTGTTCCCAAAGTCTTTGCTAACCTTCGTGTTTCAAAGTTCATTTCTTGGCACTGGGGAATTTAAAGGGGAAGGCTCCATTTTAACAGTGGGATTATTACTGTGATCAAAAAGCCGGGGGAATAAATTCCGAGGGAGGCCACACGCAAAGTCACGAGAACACCCGTAAAACGCAGTGGATGAAAACATCCAGAGGCAAACACACACACACAGAGGCTTCTGCTCCACAGCCCATCCAAACCAGCCTGCTCTGAGTGCAGCACACATCCCACAGAGCCACTCCTCATGCCAGGGCTACCTGTCTGTGCCCAAGGACTCGGAGAAGCAAAGAGCACAGGAGCTGTTCTCTCTGCAGGGATTTTGCATTATTGCTGCTGGCAGCAGAGCCTGGCCAGCAGCATGGAAAGGTGAGCAAGAGCTCCAGGGGGGACATAACTCAGGTGTGCTGGTGCTGAGTGATGTAATGAGGTGACAGAACTCCTCTGCTGAGGCAGTAACGATGAGGGATGATGTGGGAGGCTTGCAGAGGGACGTCACACTGCCGAGCCATTCTGTGACTAAAGAGCAGCTGAAATTCGGGGGAAATAAGTGCAGGGTGGTACACACGGGAAAAATAAAGCAATCCTAACTTTACCTACAGTGACGAGCTTTGAATGGACTATTACTTACTCAGGAATGAGTTGGTGTTCGTAATGAGCAGTTCTGTGAATATGTCACCTCCGTGCTCAATGGCGGTGACAAAAAGCAAATTGAATGTTAAGAATTAATAGCAAAGGAATGGAGATCAAAATAGAAGCCATTATTACACCCCTGTGTAAATTCAGTGCATGTCTGCCTCGAGAATGTTTTGAGCAGCTCTGCTGTTCCCCCCACAGAAAGGATGCAGCAGAACTGGGAAAGATGTGTAGAAGGGCAATAGAGTGATCAAAGATACAGAACAATGAAGTACTCCAGGAATATTTCATCTGAATAAGAGATGACAGAAGCAGAGTATGATAATAGTCTATCAGATTATGAGTGGCATGAAGAGGATGAAAGAGAGCAGCTATTGTTTTGTTTGTTTTTTTTTTCCTTTGAATAGACAAAAAAAGGGTGCTTGAGATGATAGCAGGTCAGAACAAAGGACTTACTTCACACAAGGTGAAGGTAATCAAGAGATAATCCACCCCCCTTGCCGAGGGATACTGCAAATGCTGGAAGTTTACTCAATGGAAAAAAATGTTAAACAACTTAATGGGAAAATGTTCATGGGATTCCTGGTAAATACAAAGATACTTCCAGAATAATTATGATTTTGTTCTCTAGAGGATATAGAAATATCTGCATTACCCAGTGTTTCACCTTATACTTTGCCCTATACTGGGTTGGGTAGACCCAGAGTGTGAGTGACTTGATTTCCTGTCTCTTCCAGAAGGTGGAGTGGACACTGGGGGAATCACCATGCCAGGAAGAGTTCAAAAAATATGTAGATGTGGTGCTTAGGAACCTGGTTTAGTGCTGGACTTGGTAATAACGGGTTAATGGTCAGACTCAATTATCTTAGAGGTATTTTACAACCCAAACTATTCTATGAATAAATGGTGAAGGACTTGGGACTTTATCCTGGCCTTTCAGGAGGGCAGCTCTCTGGAATGTTTTCTGGATCAGCTTCAAGGCTCCTGAAGAAGTTTTTCCACAGTAATTTTTCACATTTCCTGAATTATGTAATGCAGGATTTGAAGTCCTTGAGACTTTCTCAAGTTCTTGGAGGTTTGAGGACAAATCAAACCTCACTGCTCTGTGGCTGCGTTCTGAAGCTGATATTGCCTCTCTGAACTAGGGGCAGATCGGGAGAGGAAAAGGATTTCACTCTACAAAAGAATGTTTTCTGTGCCAGAATTCAATTGTACAGGACCATGTAAGGCCCCAGAAGTACAGTCACAGTGCAAAGGGAATGAGATCTGCACTGCTGCCTTTCCTGTATAACCTTGTCCATGGCACAGCAGCTCCTTCCCCTTCCCCTTCCCCTTCCCCTTCCCCTTCCCCTTCCCCTTCCCCTTCCCCTTCCCCTTCCCCTTCCCCTTCCCCTTCCTTTCTCTTTTCATGGAAAAAAACCCCCACTCTATTATGGGATATTAGTGAGCTAATCTAAGGAAATTTAGGCAGGCAGATGGTTCAGAAATATTTCACTGCTCTCCAGCAGCAAAAACAATCAGTGGGAATCTTGTCTGCTACGGACAGAGCTGGATGTTTTCACTGGTGAGGCACAAGAGAGTTTGAAGAAGGCAAAGCCCTTCTGAAAGAGCAGAAATGCCAGAGTTCAGGTTATGAAGTTCAGCCAGGTCATGGAATGACTGTGGACAAGTCTGTTTTACAGCCCTACAAGTCCCCTGGCTTGCTCTCTCCATCTCTCATGAAGGCTTAGCTGAGGTAGAGGTCAGTTTTTATGATGGATTCACCTTGTCCATTTGCAAGCCAAGGCGCTGGAAGCACCGATATCTTCAGCCCTGGAGAAGTGTTGAGGGGCCACACACACACTTGAGAGCCTGCAGCACCCAGGCTGGTGCCAGAATCATCTTGGGAACACGTGGGATGGGTGTGGAGGCAGAACAGACGGTTGTCAGTGCTGTGTTTAGAAACATGGGACAAGGAGGTGCAGGAGCAGTCAATAATTTGAGGTCATGCACCTCAGTGGAGATTCAACCCCTGTGTCCTGCATGACATCCCCTAAAACTGTCTTTCCTTCTGACAGTCCCTGGCTGGAGAGCAGCACCAGCAGCACCCCAGCTGGGCTGAACACAGGAGTTTGGAAGTGATAGCCTGTGGTGGACACAGTGGACAGGTGGAGCAGTCACACAGAGTTATCATCTGTGGGGAAAATAACTCTGCCCAGAGGGATTGGGATGAGTCAGCCTAAGGATGCTGTAATTGAATAAAAATACCTGTGCTTTCCTGCAGTTCAGCTAATCCACATTAGCAGCTCACTCGGATTTCCTTCCCTCTGACAACAAGAGCACAGACTCGAGGGATTTTAGGGCAAAAGTGCCCCAGGGTACATTTTCAACAAAAGATGATTTAAGTGAAATCTGCTGGCCACCTTTCCCCTCTCCTCCACTCAGACTGACCTTCACCCAGTCTGGCTTTAGAGGAGAATTTATTTGGGGAGTGAATATGCAGCAGGTTGCTCTTCCCTGGACAGATCCCTATCTCCAGCCACACAGCAGGCCGAGGTCAGCACAGCTAGCTGAATTTTCATTAGGAACAGATCCTTTTATCGTGGTTTACAGTTCTGGACACAGAGATCAGGAAGGATATCAAATTGCCTGCTCCTACCTTTATCAGGTCTTTCTTTCAGCAGGTGACATCATCTTATTGATAAAGGTCAGGTTGGCCTCAGCTCCTTTCTGACTCATTGAATATTAGAGATGGCTAGAGGCAGGGGCAGGAGGTGATTTGATGTGACAGGGCAGGAGGGAGCACACCAGCAGTGCAGCAGGACACAGGCTGCAGGAACGGGCCATGCCATGATCCATTGTGACAAGGGGAGAGCTGCGGATGGATGCTCCAGTGGCCTGAAGTGACCCAGCAAGGGCAGGGTGGAGAGAGAGGCAAAACCCCCTTTGGTTTGTGTCCATTCCCACTGCAATGGGACAAATCCTTTCTTAGCTGAGGGTGGGATCACAGATTTATTGTGTGAGATCTTCTGACATCAGGAACCAGGTCCCTTCCTTAAAGCTCATCCCATTCCACCCCCTGCCATGGGCAGGGACACCTTCCACCATCCCAGGGTGCTCCAAGCCCTGTCCAATCTGGCCTTGGGCACTTCCAGGAATCCAGGGTGCTCTGGGTACCCTCTTCCAGGGCCTCACCTCCCTAGCAGGAGAGCATTTCTTTCTGACATCTAAACCTACTTGGTTTCAGTGCAAAGCCATTAATTCTTTGTTTTAAGATACAGGGCACAGCAGTCCAGGCTGGATCCAGGATGTGGATCAAGCAGAGCAGGGGAGAAGCAGCAGCAGGGATTCTGCTCTGCAGATCTGTGGCCATGGAAAAGAAAGGCAGGAGCAGGAGCCTGTGATATCCATCACTTGCCATGTGCTGCTTGACTAACCTGAACATGCATTTAAAGACATCAGGGTTGCTCCCAGGAGATCTCTCCTTCCTCCAAAGGGCTGTTTCTCATGCATTCAGCATCCAAGTATTTTGAGAAAAGGGTTCTCTGTTCCTGCAGGCTCAGGAAGGCAGGGACAGCTGGTAGCTGTTTCCTTCCAGCCCTCCTCTCCCATCCTGTGAAATTTCACGCCAGCTGTGGTCACCTGTTTGATTTCTCTTTGAGTGCCTGCTTTCCCCCACAAATTAATTTTGATTATTGTCTTGCCCAGCAGGGAGGGAACTCCCAGTGGTGTGGGCCTGAAGCACTCAATCTCTTTATACCTTTCTCTTCTTCCCCTGCACTGAGCCTAATTCTGTGGTTCTCTGCCTTCCCCAAAAATAACCCTCAGACCCAATTCTGAACTGTCATCTTCATTACATCACAGCTGCTTGCAGACAGGGCTTATCACTTGCAATCCACTCAGTTACACTTGTGATTAAAACTGATTGCAAACCTGATCCTGGCTGCTCGGCCTGGGAATTGGGAGCGTCCTCATAATTCCTGACAGCAGATCTTGAGGCCTTAGATGAGCCTGGCAGGACAAGATCTTTGCAGGCTGGTGGGAGTGGGAGAAGAATATGTTTCTGTGAGAAAGAGATGGTGATTCAGGGGAAAAAAATATATAGAAGGGTCCAGGTTAGAAAGCCCCAAGCTGAAATCTGGGAAAGGCAGGGGGTGAAAATAAAGCTCATCTCATTGGACTGCCAGGACCATCCCTTGCCCAAGCCTTCCCTGAGTTTGGGGCATCAGCAGCTTGTGGAATCAGTGTGGATGGTCCTGGAAAAACAAAAAAACCCAAATGTTGTGCTTCTTCCCAACAGCAGCAGCAGCAGCACATCCCAGCCTCAGGACTCTCCTGCACTTCTGCATCTGCTGCTGCTCCATCCTATTCCCTTTGTAGAGCTGGAGCCATTTATTCCCTGCTGGATCAGAGTAGGGCTGCAAAACTAAATGTTTCAGAGTGATGGAGGCTCAAATGTGCTCAGAGGGTTTGGATCTTGCTCCAGACTGGGAAGAGTCTGCACTGAGCTGCAGCTTGACTGAGCTGCATCACCTTTCTGCTGGCCTGAATTTTGGCTTGATTTCAGAGACTTATATACTTAGAATTAACTATGGACTTTACATTCATCATAAAATAACTGTAATTTTTTTAAAAAAATTAAGAAATAAAATATTGTAAAATACTGTAAATATTGCAGACCTTTATATCATAACTCATTTGTTTTTCTCCACCTACTCTTGTTGGGGATCCAGTGCTTTGTGTTGAACTGCAGCCAGATTTCCAGAGTTTGTCCTGAGGAGACAGAAAATCCACCAGATCCCTCAGGACCTTTTTCCAGCATGTTAAATCCTCTCCCTTATTCACCTTAGTCTTTATTTCCTCTAGCCTGACTTGAGCAATGTTTTCCTTCATTTCCTCTGAAACTCTCCTGCAGAACCAGCCAAACATCTCTGTAAGGAGCTGCCTCTCCAGGGTCACTCCCAGGAACTGAAGGGGGTAAGTTTGACACGTCTCCTGCTCAGAGCTTGTCCTCCAGACTTCTGAGTCATTTTTGCTGCTCTCTTCTGATGTCTCTCCAAGCGTTGGATGCTCCCTTGCAGGCACAGACATCAGAGCTGGGTGTCCCCACTTCTCCCATGCCCAGATGAGAAATGACTCTCCTCATCTTGCTCAACATGTGCCTGCTTCTGCATCCAGGGACTGAGTCAGCCCTTCTGAGGGGTTTCAGGCATTGCTCTGAGAATTTCTGCTCAAATCATTGAATTGGTCTGGCTTTATTGGAGTTGCTGCCTTCCAGCAGCAAAGTCTCCTATCTGCCCATTTTCCAAGAGTTTTGGTTTGGTTTGGTTTTTGGTGGTGGTTTGTTTTGGTTTTTTTTTGGTTTTTTTTGTTTTGTTTTGGTTTGGGTTTTTTTTGTTGTTGTTGTTGTTTTGTTTTGTTTTTTGTTTTTTGGGGGTTGTTTTTGTTTTTGTTTTTTGTTTTTGTTTTTTTTTGGGGGGGTGTGGTGTGTGTGTTTGTTTGGCTTTTGGGGGCGTTTCTGGTAGGGTTTTTTTTGTGTGGGTTTTTGTTGTTTTGTTTTGGTTTTGGTTTTTTTTGGGGGGGAGGGGTGTTTGTTTTGGCTTTTCTGTTTTTGTTTTTTTTTTTTTTTTTTTTTTGTGGGTTTTGTTTGGGTTTTGGTTTGTTTTGGTTTGTTTTTTGTTTGTTTGTTTTGGGGGTTGTTTGTTTTGGCTTTTGGGGGCTTTTTTGGTGGGTTTTTGTGTGTGTGGGGGGGTGGTTTTTGTTTGTTTGTTTGTTTAGGGCTTTTGTTCTGTTTGTTTGGTTTTGTTTCTGTTTTTTAATAAATGCAAACCCCTGCAAAGACCCCATGCCCTGGCATCATCTAACTCAAGACATGGAGTGCCTCTGCCACGAAGATTATCAGCAGAGACACCCCAAAAGAAACTGATTCTCTGTATCAGCAGGAGGCTCCGGAGATGCCGAGATCCCTGCCGGTTTCCCAGGCCGGGCTGGACGGGGCTTGGAGCAGCCTGGGACAGTGGGAGGTGTCCCTGCCATGGCAGGGGGGGCACTGGCTGAGCTTTATTGTCCCTTCCAACCCAAACCATGCTGGGATCCTGTGCTGGTCAGGACTGAGCTGAGCCAGCCCGTGTCCGTGTGGCCGTCCAGCTGATGAAAGGCGTTTCCCTGACGCTGCCCTAGAGCTCATTATCTACACCTGATTAGTATTCATGAAATTTGCATACCCAGGGTGCACCGCGGCCAAGCAGCACCTTCCTGAGGAAAAATTCCCACTCGTGCTGTGGGATATTTGGGTGGGGACACGGGGGCTGGGCTGTGGCACTGCCGGGGGACCGGGCTGGGGACAATACAGGGTCAAACTGGGAGATAAAAAGGTCACCGTGTCCTACAGGGGAACAGCCGGGGCTGGGCAGGGTGCGGGGCGGGATCAACCTGTATACTCAGGTTTCTCTTCAGATCGAATAAATCTTTCGCCTTTTACTAAAGATTTCCGTGGAGAGGAACGGTCACGAGTAATTGTGAATTTTTTGTGGCTCTGCTGCAACAGAGCTGCCCCTATAATGGTCAAAGATTAGAAACAATGCGGTGGGTGCTGGGATATCGTGGCTGATTTAAGGGGTGGGTTATATCCCAGCCCTCTGCAGCTGAGGGAGTGAATTATTTGGGGTGCAGCACCGGGATTCCCCACCCTGAGCCTGTTTGGAGTGATTCCAGAGGAGGCAGTGGAGATGCTCCAGGGGCAGGATGCTCTCTCTGGGGCCAGGCAGAGCTGTGGGTGATCACCTGGAGAAGAGAAGGCTCCAGGGTGAGCTCAGAGCCCCTGCCAGGGCCTAAAGGGGGCTGATGTAAAAGGAGATGTGTGACTTTTTACCCCAGCAGATACTGATAATGCAAGGGGAAATGGTTTTAAACCAAAACGGGGAGATTTAACAGAGACAATAGGAAGGAATTCTTCCCTGTGAGGGTGGGGAGACCCTGGCACAGGGTGCCCAGAGCAGCTGTGGCTGCCCCTGGATCCCTGGCAGTGTCCAAGGCCGGGCTGGACGGGGCTTGGAGCAGCCTGGGACAGTGGGAGTGTCCCTGCCATGGCAGGGGGGACACTGGGTGAGCTTTATTGTCCCTTCCAACCCAAACCATGCTGGGATGCTGTGCTGGTCAGGACTGAGCTGAGCCAGCCCGTGTCCGTGTGGCCGTCCAGCTGATGAAAGGCGTTTCCCTGATGCTGCCCTAGAGCTCATTATCTACACCTGATTAGTATTCATGAAATTTGCATACCCAGGGTGCACCGCGGCCAAGCTGCACCTCCCTGAGGGAAAATTCCCACTCGTGCTGTGGGATATTTGGGTGGGGACACGGGGGCTGGGCTGTGGCACTGCCGGGAGACCGGGCTGGGGACAACACAGGGTCAAACTGGGAGGTTGTGAGGTCACCGTGTCCTACAGGGGAACAGCCGGGGCTGGGCAGGGTGCGGGGTGGGCTCAGCCTGTATACTCCGGTTTCTCTTCAGATCGAATAAATCTTTCGCCTTTTACTAAAGATTTCCGTGGAGAGGAACGATCACGAGTAATTGTGAATTTTTTGTGGCTCTGCTGTGGCAGAGCTGCCCCTCTAATGGTCAAAGATTAGAAAAAGTGTGATAGGTGCTGGGATATTGTGGCTGATTTAAGGGGTGGGTTATATCCCAGCCCTCTGCAGCTGAGGGAGTGAATTATTTGGGGTGCAGCACCGGGATTCCCCACCCTGAGCCTGTTTGGAGTGATTCCAGAGGAGGCAGTGGAGATGCTCCAGGGGCAGGATGCTCTCTCTGGGGCCAGGCAGAGCTGTGGGTGATCACCTGGAGAAGAGAAGGCTCCAGGGTGAGCTCAGAGCCCCTGCCAGGGCCTAAAGGGGGCTGATATAAAAGGAGATGTGTGACTTTTTACCCCAGCAGATACTGATAATGCAAGGGGAAATGGTTTTAAACCAAAACGGGGAGATTTAACAGAGACAATAGGAAGGAATTCTTCCCTGTGAGGGTGGGGAGGGCCCTGGCACAGGGTGCCCAGAGCAGCTGTGGCTGCCCCTGGATCCCTGGAATTGTCCAAGGCCAGGCTGGTCAGGGCTTGGAGCAACCTGGGAGAGTGGGAGGTGTCCCTGCCCATGGCAGAGGTGGCATTGGATGATATTTAAAGTCCTTTCCAACCCAAACCCTTCTTTGGCTCTGTTCTTAGCTGTGAATCAGCCCCTGGTGCCAAGGGAAACAAATAGCTCCTCCTAAAGGGATGCACATCCAAAATTACAGGTAAGATTTGCCAAGTTAAGGCTGTGTGTCCACCAAAGGGGCACCTTTACCTTGAATTCAATATGCCAGCTCTTTGGGATCATTTTCACCATAATTAATTTTTAAGGTTAAGAAAGGAAGACTTTTGACCATTCACACCCCTCTCCTTCAAGAAATGAGATTCCTGCCTTTATTTTTTGCATGCCTTCATTTCCTGCCTTCATTTCCCCTGCTTTTGAAAGGAGCAAAATTTTCTGTTTGCGCAAGTGAGACCCAGGGTGGCAAATTTTCCCTCCCAGAAAACCCCTCCATCTCAGGGTGAAGTGTGGCATCTGCCTGAGAGCACAGGGAAATGTTTTCACATGTTCAGAACAGCCCAGAGTCAGGTCCTGCTGCATTGATTGAGACACTGAAGCAAAGCACTGAATTTATTTGGAATAACAAAAGGAAGTGTCCCAATTGGGAAGTGTCCAGGACACACTACAGACCCTGAATGAGATGCCTGGCTTGCAAGGTCCTGGCTGGAAGTGTTTGGCTGCCAAGAAATCATTGCTGGCATCTTGGCAGTGCTGCAAATACCGCAGACATCCGATCTTTTCCTTTGGCTCCTGCCCTCTTGTCATCATCTCTTGGTCATTCTCCACAGACACAATCTGGATGCGTTTGTGGCTGCGCTTGTGGCGACCTTGCTGTTCTGGAGGCTGTAAAATCACCTTGAAGACCTGTGTGGGCATCCCTGGTGAGTGGAAGAGGCTGGAGGAAAAGATGCTTGGGTTGACGGGGTGTTAAAAATGAAAATAATCCGTCTTGCGTTGGATCTGTGGGAGGTGGATGATTGTTCTCTGCAAAGGCAGGGTTTGGAGGGAGAGAACGTTCCCACATCTGCTGTGGGACCTGCAAACAGTCCCCCTATGGCAGAGAGTCAGAGCCACTCATCCCTCACATGAGTGGGATGAGGTGGAACAAAAAACGAGGGGAATTTGCATCACCAGGCTCACGTTTTCCCTATAGCATTTTATGATTTAGGCTTCCAACCCCAGCCTGGCTCCCCAAAGCAGGCTCCTGCTTTTAAACAGCACTAAAATTAAGGGGCAGAGATTCCCCCACAGGACGCCTGGGATGCTCAGTGTCAGTGCCCCAGCCAAAATTAACATGCAAACCTGCAACCAGGAGGCTGTCAGTGACAAGCAGCAGCTTTGAAGGTCACCTCGCCTTCAAGTAAATAAAGAGTAAATAAGAAATCAGGCAGCAATGAATAAACCAGAGACATCCCACTGGCTTGGACTTGATTTTTTTTTTTTTTTTAAATATATTTATATTTCTTCTCTGCTCTTTTCACTTTCACATCCTCAGAGGTCGGTGCTAATAGGAGACCCCTCTTATTGCTCCTGCACCCTGCAGCACCCTCGCCTGTCTCAGAGGCCCTGAGACCAGCCCAGAGCCCAAGCTGGGAGCACAAATCGTGTCATCCCCACAGCTGATGGCTGTAAATGAGACTTTCTGTCAGTGCCAGCCCGTGACAGGTGGGAGGATGCTCTGCAGATACTGGGTTTGCCTCTTAGGCCACAATCTTCTCCTTTTACACCACAATCCTCCTTGCTAAAGGGCCGTGGTGGTGCCAGGTGTTTGTTTTCCATGCTCCTCCCTGCCGTGCCTAATGAGATCCTGGCTCTGCAAGCTCGGAGTTGACTTTTTCCAGCAGTTCCTGCAGCTTTGGCCACATGGCCAGGGAAGAGAGAGTCTGAAATGAGGCGGGGAGCTGCGCCAGAGCTATTTCTGATTGTGTTGGTGCCGTGCTGGACCCATCTGCCACCTCTGAAGGGCTGCTCACAGAAGGAGGTGCAGGAGATGGAGACTTGCTTCAGCTCTGTCTTCTCCAGCAGAGAGGCTCACAGCCAAGAGAGGGCTGTGCCTCACCTCCCAGAGAGCCCAGGCTCTTGGGCATCCAGCCAGTGGCTCTCTGCAGGCAGGAAGCTGGGCAAGCTGACAGGACAATTTCCCAGGGATGCTCTCTGGGGAGACATGGTGCACATGCTGCACTAATTGAGCCCAGTGCTGTCCCAGTGGGGACAACGCTCACTCAGGCAAATCTTTGTCACACTCCAGGTCGTAAAACTCATTTCCTGGCATCAGACTTGGAAAACAACACATTGAAGGGCATGACATTCCTTGCTGCCAACCAGCACAGCCTTACCAGGACTCGGTATTTTGTCCATGTCACTGGCTACTCCCACATGTAGTCCAGCAGAAGCCAGAGGTGGATGACAGGGAAGTTTTTTTTTCCTCCTAAATAAATGCACCCTAGGAACGTGCTCATATTCACAGATATTGTCCTTGTTGGTCTGCATGTCACTGACACTTTTGAAATGAGACCAAACAATCCAGCTGAAGCTGAAGAGGCTCAGGACACTCAGCCAGCATCTCACATTGCTGCTATCCACCTCTCCCCTTGGTGCTGTATTTTTATATATCTATAAAAATACAGGATCCCATCTATTTAAGGATTCCTGACCAGCAATGTGAAGAGGAACTCTCACTCACCAGTGAAGAGGAGTTCTCCATATTCTTATGGGAAAATTCCATGTTTTTCTGCAGCCTTGTAATCATGGAGTTCATCCTGCAGTGCAAGGAGAAAAGCAGGACGCCTGTTTAGGGAAAACCCTAACCCTGAAAGAAACCTAACCCTGGTGAGAAAATACAATTTCTAGAAGCAATGAATGCTCTGAAAAGAGCATCCCTAAGGGGATTCCCTAAGGGGATTCCCTAAGGGAATGAGGGACAGTGGGCACAGGCAACAGAACTTATAGACACTCTAGGAATAAGCAAAACTGGATTTTGCTGTTAAGGAAATACAACCTGGTGGTGTTTTCTCCTTCCTGTTATAGCCCAATGTCACAGTTTCTTCACATCACAATGAACAGCCTGCCCAGAGAAGCTGTGGCTGCCCCTGGATCCCTGGAAAGGTCCAAGGCAGGTTGGACAGGGCTTGGAGCAACCTGGGATAGTGGAAGGTGTCCCTGCTCACGGCAGGGGGTTGGAACTGGAGGATCTTTAAGGTCTCTTCCCACCCAAACCCTTCCATGATTCTCTAAAAAACCCTTTCCCCATGACTTAATGTCAATACTGGGAACAACCAACTGACACATCTGCTAACTCCTCACCTCATGGATACATTGTCCTGGTTTAGGGCAAATTTGGGAAGAAGCTTCCAAATGGGTTATTTTCTAGAAAGCAAATTCAAGCGGCTTCTACCCCACCAACTGGTTTGGGAAAAAGATTTCCTTGGAGAAAAGCGGGAAAAGACCTGTTTATTTAACAAGCAAAGTATTCACAAGCATAAAAAAAATAATAATATTAAACAATAAAACTTCTGTCTGTTCTGAAGAGCTGGCAAATTGACAAAGTTCTTGCTGTGGAGGGTGTCATGTGGGCTCACTCAGTCTCTTATCAGTCCCTCCTGTGCTGGGATACAGCATCCCAGCCCCAAGTGGGCTGCAGGTGTGAGCTCCTGACGTTTTTCTGGGTTTTCAGTCCAGATCAGGTTTGAACAGTTCCAAGAAAAAGTAAAAAACACAGTTTGGGGGACTTCTCTGCCTCATCTAGCAAAAAAAACCTAACTAAAAGCACAGGAGATCTCTGTCCCGCTGTCTGTCCGTGCTGCAGACAGCACAGTCCAGGAGCAGAATGCGGAGGAGTGAGTGCAGTTTCTGCTGCTTCTTTCCCCCCCTTCACTCTCAGAACCAGTCCTAAAGGTGCAGAACTCAATATCTAGCATAAACAGAACAGACGATTGGGGGTACAGGCATCACAAAGTCACTGCAGGACAGACGTCCATCACCTCAGGCTGATCCACCCCCTCAGCTCCTTCCAGGCACTGCAGTGGGATGTTCCCACCAGGAGCACTGTCACTCCCAGCTTTCCCAGCAGCCCAGGAAGGACAGTGAGGACCCCAACATAAATCACAACCCACTAAAGCTCTCCGTTCCCTTACCTGAAGCTCTGATGGGGTGGCTCCAGACATGACCCTCCCTATGTAGGTGGCAGTGCCTGTGTCCCCAAAAACGAGTCATCTCCTAGAAAGTGAAAACTGCCTGGCAGGAGACCAGGTGATCTTGTCCTGATCTCCTCACTATTGACTCTCCCCCAATTAACATGATAATTGTTCCCCCCGTGGGCCAGACATGATTAATCAGCAGTTTTCCCTCTTCCTTATTTATTTATTTATTTATTTATTTTAAGAGCAGCTGGGAAATGTCATTCTCTCCTCCAGTAGAGTTTGAAAGCTCTTCCATCTGGACAATCAAATGCCCCATGTAAACACAGATGAAGGAGGGACCAGAAGAATGGGATCTCCAGGGAGCCCCTCCACACCCCCCCTGTCCCTGCCTGAGGTGACTTTGTCCCCCTTCCCTCATTGTCCTGGCCTTTAGGAGCAGAGCCAGCCACTCTGCTGGAGGGGAACTGAATAAGTGACTGCAAATTAAAATTAACATCCAGCAGCAAGGAGTACAAAGCCATGATTAATGGCTTTTTAATGCTCCACTGTTCCACACTCAGAGCACTTTGTTTTAGCGGTGATGAAAAACTCTGTGGATGTGAGAACAGAGCCTTGCACACACATCTCAGGAATTCTCACCATTAAGGAGAGGTAATCCAGCTCTCTTAAGCTTAGAATTACACAGAAAAGCCTCGTATCCTCCTCATCTCATCCAGGGCATCACAACTGAAAATGGAATGGAGAAAAGTCATTAAAAGAAATGTCCTCTAACCAGCACTTACCCAGATAATTGTTTTTCTGCTTTGGGTTTAATTATAACGTGGACCAATTGATTAATTGAGTAAGTTTCCATAACCTCCTCCACCCTTGCCCTAAGGAAGGCTCCAGTCAGACTTGCTGAATGATAATTATTTCTCTTTCAGCCTGTTTAAGAGCTACAGCTTCTTCAGGGCTGTGTCCATGGGTAACACTTCCAGCTGTTCATCATTCCATGTGTTGATATGTGCCAATAATTGTCCACGTCACTTGGCTGCAGGAAAACTTGGAAGAGCCATGCAGGCAGCAGTCATTTGTAAAAAAATCCTTTCTTTCTTTCTTTCTTTCTTTCTTTCTTTCTTTCTTTCTTTCTTTCTTTCTTTCTTTCTTTCTTTCTTCTCTCTCTCTCTCTCTCTCTCTCTCTCTCTTTCTCTCTTTCTTTCTCTCTTTCTCTCTCTTTCTCTTTTTTAATTTTTTTTTTATTTTTTTTTATTAAAAACTGCACCCTCAAAACATTTTCAAACAACTTCTGTCCAAGAACATGATCACACCACGCTGAAGTTTATCCAGTGTGACTGCAGCCAGCACCTAATGACATGTTGTGATTTGCAGCAGGGATGATCAAGGTCAAACTGGATGAAACTGTGATCAAGTGAGATAGTTATTAGTAAGTGAGATAGTTATTAGTAAGTGAGACACTTACTAATGATCCCCTCAGCTCTTGGAATAGCTACTCCACCTGCTGTTCTGTGATGCAGAGTAGACCTTTCCTCATAGTCCTGGATTACTTTTCCAGAAAAAAGAATCAGGTGCTTCAGGCATGGTTTTGACTGGAATAACTCAGATTAGTGACTCCCTTGAAGCAGATTTTCCCCTTGGGAGGAAAGGGTTGGATGATGGGTTCACGTGGTGGTGTCCACACGTGGACTCCTGCAGCTGCTGAGATGAGCTCCATCCTTCCACTCAGGCTGATCACACAGTCTTTGGCTTTGGGAATCTGGTTGAAAACACTCCTGCTCAATAACGCACTGCAGAAGGTCTCTGGTAATACAGGTTCCTGCATTTCCCTACAGATAAATTCCTACTAAAGGAATTTATCTGCACTGAAGACAGACTGTTAGAAAGAGAGCAGCAAATACAACAGCATCAAACTTGGCAAGTGGCTACTCCAGGAAACCAAAGCATTTTGAATTTTACAGCTCCCCATCACACTGACCCTGCTGAGGTTTCTTTTTTTTTATTTTGCAGGAACAATTACGGGGAGATTTATACCCGGGAATATTGCTTGACACAAATTGAATGGTGGGTATAATTATGTATAAAAGCTCTCTTGTTACAGAAAAAAAATAATAATCTGGTTTGTGGGTTAAAAAAAGGAAAACAAAACCAGTCTATTCCACAGTCAGACAGAGGAAATGTTTGTTAGTGCTGCTATTGATCAGTAACTATGGCAAAGCCCTGAGAAGCTCCAACATGAGTTTAATACGAGGAGTAACTGAATGATCTCATTGCAGGATTCATGATCCAGAACAGGATTTGAGCCACCAATGATCAAATCTTTGACCCCCCTCTGCTCTCCTTGTAAACATCTACTGGCAAAAAACTCCTTCCCAGCCTCTTAGTGCAGCTGGTAGCCCTGGACTCACAGCTGGTTCCCCTGGAGAGTGCAGAGGTCCAGCTGGTCTTTCTGGAAGGGAGGCTCTTCTGGAGCCCCACGCTGTTCTGGATGGCAGAATGTGCACAGCACTGCTTCCATCCCAGCTGGGAAAGCTGACAGCACTGGGAACTCTACCAAGCACGGGAACAGCAAACAGGATGCTGTGATGGCTGACAAATGCAGGGAAATATCCAAAGGAGGCAAATCACCAGCCCGTGTGTCCCATAAACCTGATGGCACCAGAATTTTTGAATCCATAGCTCACTACCACAGGCTGTCCTATCTCCCTACAAAAGCAGAGCACATTTGGGATCTACCTGTGGTCTTTTAGGGCTCAGTGCCCTGACAAACTTTTTTAAGAGATTTGGGGTTTGTCCTTTGGGAAAACTTTGGCAAAGCAGGAGGACACATTCCGTGAGTGGTGTTATTTTCATGGCGATGTTGCTGAAGGTACCAGGAACGGTTTGCAAACAACAGGAACACTTGTTGCAGGGTAAGAGGCTCATCACTGGTTTGATGAAGCCTGAAAACACATCCCATGTCCCAACACAAGCTGCTGTTGTGCCTGAGCTCAGGAATCACTGGCAAGGACTGAGGACAGCTTTTCTCTGCCATGCTCTTACCAAAGCTTTGGGTCTTTGGAGCAAAATTGTAATTCTGCTTTCTAAGATGGGAAGGCACCTGTGCCAACTCACTGCTGCTCTCCCTCCATCTCATCCCATTTATGCTGATGCCACTTACATCCACATACAGACGTGTTCCCCACAATTTTCCTTTGTGAAAATGGAAAGTATTCCAAAGGCACCTGGGAGTGCTTGGCACATCAGATCCTGATGACTGAAAAATGCAGAAGACTTGCAAATTTCAGAATTCTCATCCCTGAACTTTTCTCCCTGCTGTCTTTTTCGGGATCTCTGGATGTTTTGGAAGAGAGATGACTTGCCAAAGTGGAATAGTTTGCACTTCAATGTAAGCTGAATTCATCCTGCATGTTGCTCCTTCTCTAATTTTCCTCTAAGTGTCAACTCCATCCATATATTTATGCACAGAAATGACCTCCCTGACAGCAAATCAGCATAGTTAGGGAATGGAGAATGCTGAGATCATGGAATCATAGAATCATGGAATGGTTTGGGTTGGAAGGACCTTAAAGATCACTTAGTTCCAACTCCCTGCCTTGGGCAGGGACACCTCCCACTATCCCAGGTTGCTCCAAGCCCCATCCAACCTGGCCTTGGACACTTCCAGGGATCCAGGGACAGCCACAGCTTCTCTGGGCAACCTGTGCCAGAGCCTCACCACCCTCACAGGGAAGAATTTCTTCTTAAAATCCAATCTAACCCTTCCCTCTGTCAGTTTAAAGCCATTCCCCCTTGTCCTGTCCCTCCCTGCTCTTGTACATCACCCTTTGTTCTCCCTGTCTCTGCAGGAACCACTCGCTCCACCATGGCACAAACCCTCCCCTGCTGCTCAGACCCTGTTTATCACCCCCTGCCTGAACTTGCCTTTTTATTCCAGTCCTCCCCTGCTAACCAGGGGGCTCTGTGGCTGTCACTTGCCAAGGGATGTGCTCCTGCAGATATGATGTGTTACATGCTCCATTTATTACAGCCAGCGAGCAGATCTGCAAATTGCACGGCCAGATCTACAAAGGGCCTGACAAACTGCACTTGGGGGCAGGCTCCCTCCCTCCAGTATAAATCTTCCCCTCCTCAGTCCCCTGACTCTCCCCATTAGCTCTGTGGCTGTTCCAGGGCTCACTCCCACTCTCACCTCCCCACCACTCTTTTTTTTTCCCTTATCTGTGGCTCTGATTTGCTGTGATGACAGCAAATCTGAGATTCACGGCTTGCTCTCAGCACAGGGACTCAAAGACCCAGCAGCAACAGGCAAATAGATCATCTCCTAATGAAAGGAAGGTTCCTCTGAGCCCCTCTGGCACCTTTTCCAGCAGTTCTTTGCCAGGACAGCACCGGGCACAATCCTATCAAAGATATCGCAGTAAGGAGTTATTGGAACATGAGTGGTGGCAATGATCAGCCCCTCACACCCAAAATAATGTGAATATTACTCCTCCTAACAAAACAAACCTGCTCACGTGACAGGCTGGTGAGTGGGCTGAGTTCCCATGGCAACTGTCGGGGTGCTGGAGCTCGCAGGAAGAAAGTAAATATTCCTTTTGAAATGGTTCAGGTTCCTGCCACAAAGTTCACACGGCGTGGAAACATTCATCAGATTCCTTCGTTAGCCGCACAAAACGCCCCCCCACCCCCCCGGCAGCTCCCCAAACGGAATTATCCGTGTCTGGTCTGCCTTTGAGGGCTGAAATTCACACAGAGGTTTTGGGGAAGGGATCCCAGATGTTGGATGCTTTCACTCAAGCTGTCTGCCTGCATCTCCCCTTCAGTCCTCTTTGCTGGTGGCTCCCAGTTCCCAGCTGAGGCTGGAGCAGGAGCTCCCTCGGGATTTCTGCTGCTCAGTTTGGATGTGGCACAGTGTACTGGTTTAGGGCAAGTTTGGGAAGAAACCTCCAAGGGGGTTCCTCTGGAGAGCACACTGAAACGGCCCCTCCCCAGAGCCAGCCCGGGAAAAAACTTCCTCGGAGAAAAGTGGAAAAAAACCTATTTATTTAACAAACAAGATGCCCACAAGCACAACGAATGAATAATATGGAACAATAAAACCTCTGGCCGCTCCGAAGAGAGATGGCAAACTGAGGCAGGCCTTGCCCTGGGTGCAGCTCAGCTCACTCAGTCTCTCACCAGCCCCACTCCCTCCGCAGCTCCAGGCCCAGCGGGCCACAGGTGCCAGCCCTCGCTGCTCCTCTGTGTTTGTCAGTCCAGAGCAGATTTAAACAGTCCCAAGGAAAAAGGAAAAACAGTCCAGGGAACTTCTCTGCCTCAGCTAGCTAAAACTAAGAGCACAGGAGATCTCTGTCCCACCGCTGTCCATGCCTCAGACGAACGCCGCAGCCAGGCCGTGTGGGAGTCAGGCAGTTTTCTCAAAACAAACTGCGCGCTGCTTCTTCCTCCCCTTTGGCTCCCAGAACCATTTTAAAGGTACAGAACTCAATATACAGCACAAACAGAGCAGAGGATTGGGAATACAAGCATCATAAAGTCACCCTAGGACACACAGACAGCCCTGGTCCTGCCCGACCATCCCTGCCCTCCCTGGGGAGCCTCGGCCTTCAGGCAGCCCAGTGCTGCACAGATCTGCATTTCAGAACTGGCTTGGATTTGTCCACAATCATGGAACCATTTAGGCTGGAAAAAGCCTTCCAATGTCATCGAGGCCAACTTTTGACCAAACAACACCAACTGAACCACAGCACTGAGTGCCACATCCAGTCACTGGCGTCACCTCCAGCCACTGAAGTATTGCCCAGGGGTGGGGATGGATGGTTTGTGCCTTTGCCTCTCGCACAGCTCCTTCCAGGGGACAGAGGAGTTGTTGGAAGGTTGATTTAACTTGGTGAGAAAGAAATCCAGGGAATTGCAATGCAGAGGACTCTGAGGTAGCTCACACAGAAACAAATGTCCTCAGTAAACACTGTAGGGACAACACAGAATGAGTTTGGCTGTGGGATTTCCTTCCAGCTGGAGCTAGTGTTTATCCTCAGAAGAAACTTGAAATTGCAGCCCACAGATTCACCTGCCTCTGTGCAGGTCCACCCAAGCTCTCCTGAAGAACAGGGACTTTCTGGTGATGGCAGCTCATGGCTTGGCACAAAAGCCAGTTGCATCCAGAAATGCTGATGGGGAAAAATGTGATTAAATCATCTTTCTGTAGAAAGATTAAATCATCTTTCTCGTTTCAATGTGACACTGCTCCCCCAGGCCCCCTCCATCCCTCTCCCCCTTTGATACCTTTTTCCACAAGGCTGAAATAATCTTCCACAGTCAGAATAAGCGTTCTTATGTTGGATTATTAAGTGATTTGAATAGGAATGGCAGCACCCACCTCAAGCCAAAAAGCAGCCCCTGAAGTGCTCAACTCTGGCAGAAAGGATGGTCAGAAAATTCTTTTGTTTTCCACAACGTGTAGGGCCAAGGATATGTGATTGTCACCTATGCCCAGTGTGTGTCCACAGTGTGGTCAGCAGGGTGGTGGGGACAAAGAGAGCCCACATCTCTCCTGGATCCACCAGGGCAAGAGGGATCAAAGTGTTTTTGGGGAATGCAGCCACCCACCAGTCCACCCAAGGCATCTGCAGGGTGCAAAGTGCCTGGAGAGATGGAGGCCATCAGCTTTCCTGCTTTGGGGTACAGCCAGACCCCTGTGTCTGTGTATGAGGGCCACTGGGGATGAAAATAAATTCCATTTCATATTTGGTTTGCAGGATCAGAGGGTCAGACATCCAGCTTGCCTCTGTGCCACATCCTTCTCATCTTTCTCTGTTCTGAGGAGGTGGAAAAAGAAAAATGCTTCACTTTTCTGCTGGGAAACAGAGACATAGTGACATGTCCAGGGAAACCAAGGAAAAGGAAGATTCACACATTTCATTAAAGCCTGGTGCCTGCAGCTACTTCTGCCTTGTGCACCCTGTATACTCCTGAAAAATCACCTCTGTAAGGGAGAGCTGCTCTCAGGACAGCCGGATTAATCAGAATCCAGGAGTACACGTCTTGTCCTCAGCCATGAGCTAGAGCTGCACATGCCGAGACCTGACAGGAAATAAACTCAATTAATTCCAGCCAGGAAAACTGGGAGTAGATCCAGACTTGAATCTCTGTCCACCAGACACAGCCTGACTGTGATACGTTACCTTCCCTTCCACATGGAAACCACCAGGGCAGGAACATTCCTGGGGATAGGAACAGAAGTCCTTGCAGTGTTTTGGTGTTAGGAAGCTGTTGTCTGGGTTTTTTCTGTTCTCCTCTGTCTCTTTAAGAAGTTTTTCTAAAGTTCTATTGCAGCCTTCTGTGTTTACCTTTTGCAATAGAATCTCTCACCATTTTCACATAAACAACCTATTTGTTATTGTAACTGTCCCTCTATGTCTACATTCTTCTCATAAGGAGGAGAGAATTGATGGACTTGGGTTGACCAGTGTGGTTGGAGAGGAAGATTTTCTTCCTCCAATCCATGGTCACTGTTAAAATTTTATAAATGTTAAAGTCTGTAAATAAACCTGCCTTTTTTGCCTTGAACATCTCAGTGTGTGAGTGTCATTTCTTTGTGTCTTACTGCGACAGGAAGCTCCTGAAATAGTTTTAGTTTAGTTTTAGTTTTAGTTTTAGTTTTAGTTTTAGTTTTAGTTTTAGTTTTAGTTTTAGTTTTAGTTTTAGTTTGCATGCTCTGATGCAATTCCCAGGCATGATTTCAGGCTTGGCCATGGGTATGTGCAGCCACCTCAGGCAGCAGCTTCACCAACAACCCGAAGAACTGGGCTCAGTTTGTTTGTTTTTAACTAATTTGCTTGGATCTGAACTAGATATGGCAGAAATGCTGAAGAAAGAGATTTTATTGAACCCAAGGACTTCAGAACCAGCCTCTGGAGACATCAGAACTTCAGAAAGTTGGGGAAAACTTCATAATAGACTTTATTTTTTTCTTTTATTTTTTTTCCTGAAAAGAATGGATGGGGCTTAACTTGTATTTGTAAATGATATCTCTGACTGGTGAGATTCTGATCAAAGGGAAATGTGATGGCTCCTGTGTGATGTTAGGGAGGAAACCAGGCCAGGGAAGGGACAAGAAGGTGACCTGAAGATGTCTGGCAGCAGGGAGAAACTGGAGGCGATAGCAGGAGTACAGAGTGTCAGCAGGCAGGGACAGAAGCGAGCAACCCTTCAGCCTGAGGATATCCAAGTTCCCACTTAGCTCCTGAAATTCATGGAGGGGGATTAAAGGCAGCATTAATATGTATGCAGCAGCGTGCTGCTCCTCTGTGATCTCCTGACTCCAATATTTTTAGAAAATTTGGGTTGCCAAGAAGCAAAACCTGTCTCTCAGGGTTTTGCTCTTATTGGGATTGCTGCCCTATCTACTGAAATCATGAGAGGGAAGGGAGGGCATTGACCATTATGAGGAGAAACTGGGAATAAGGGGGTGGGAGGAAGGGTCCCTCCTTTTAGAAGAGGTTCTCAGCCCAAATGTGTAGTAATGCACACTCCCGAGTGGGCAGTTCTGTGTAAGGAAAGGGTTTTGGTTTACCTTTGGACATTTTAGGAAGTTGAGCCAGAAAGTTCTTTGTTTCTCTCTTTGTAATTGGCTCTGTTGGCCCTTGTCACTGTTTGCCAAAACCTGTACCCCTTCCTATTGGAAGTTCACCAATAGACTCATCCTCAACCATTAGGTAGAAAAGGTGACAGAACAAAGGGGCTGGGAGCATTTTCGTGGCATTTTTGAGGTGTTGTAGCAGGTGTAGGATCTGTCCTTACACCATGCATGGCTTTGATATTTGTTTGTAGTTTTGTATTATTTTGCATTATTTTATTAAACCATTTTGAGTTACAAGGCACACCGATCACGCGGTCCCGCTAATTATTATTAAGCCAGCACTCCTGAACAGGGAGATGATGCAGGAGCAAACTCAACACAAGTGTGTGGTTTTACCTCCTTGGCAAGGCTAAGAGAGCTCAGGGAGGTCTCAGCTAGACAAAAGCAGTCCAAAACCTGTGGAGACCACAGCTACAGATGTGTGTGATGGGGCTTTTCTGGAGAAATAGAGCCAAATTAATTCAATTGGTTTTTCTGTCCCCATCTGGCAGTGCCGGTCCAGCCTTGGTTAAGTCAGGCTCAGAGAGAGGGGTCCCAGCAATATTTTGCCTCCTAAGTGCTCAGGAGTCTCTCTCACATCCAGTTTTTGGGACAAGGGATAAGTCCAGATGTCTGCACCTTGCTCCAGACACTGCAGGAACACTTCCAGCCACAATTTCTCTGGACAACCAGAGACAGAGGATCTTCCTGAATTCCTGCAAAATCCTTCTGAGACATTGACAGGACGCTTCTGAGCCTCATATTCAGGTGGAACTGAATCAGCTGTGCATCAGCTCCTGCCTCTTGTCCTACTGCCTGGAATTCTGCAGATTCCTTGGGGTCACTGAAGTCCAGAATCTGTCCCAGGGTCTTTGCCCTGCCCCTCCACCCTGGGCTTCTCTAATTAATAAGTTTTCTTCAGTGATGTAATCATCATTTTGAGCAGACATTACCTGCATTACTGACTTTGATAGGGTTCAAACACCAGCTCTGATTTTTGCCTCTCTCCATTATACTTTTTTTTTTTTAAAGTGTGCTGTGAAAATGTGTCACCCCTTGTGATTACACTATGGAAAAAAAAACTATAGAAGTGACACAAATTACTAATTACTTTATTATGCAGTGATTAAAGAAAAAAAAGGGAAAATAAAAGAATTAAAAGCTAGAAGTTGCTTCAGCAAGTTCTATTTTTAAAGAAATAATTATTGAGTTTCAAATGTACTAAATTAAGTAATTCTCTGCCAGATTTCTTCTCCACTTTTAATCTTCATTCTTGGCTGCGTGGCTGGCTCTGCAGTCAATGCTCTGGTGGGGTGATGTGCTCAGACCCATATTATTATTATTATTACTATTAATAACACTTTTTAGCAGTGTGGGAGCACTCCCTGCCAAACACAGAGCTTGTGAAAGGTGCTGTGCAAGCACAGAGGGAGTTGTGAGGCCAAAAGAGCTCCTGGGCTAGAGAGACAAGGCAGCCTAAGCTCACACATTTTCCAGAGATGTCTCATTTTCTAAAATATCTATGCTGGGAACGCTCCACATGGTCAGGGGACAGCAGAGGGGTCTGAGGACAGACCACACCACAGAAAAAAATCACTTTTGTGCCTGGTTGTGTGTTCCTGGAGGGTGTGAAGGGAAGGAGGCAGGAGGTGCCCTGGTGGGAATTCTCTGCTCTGGGTCTGGGGACTGAGACTCTCTGAGCTGCCAGGATTTCCCTAGGAAAGGTCTTCTCCTCCAGTTTCACCACGGCAGGGGTGAATTTCCCCCTTGCAGGGATGTGGGAAAACCCAGTGGGATGTTCTCACTCACTCCAAGGGAGATGCTCGGGGATCAGGGAAGGCAGCAGGGATGGAAAGGGTGCTCAACTAAACTGTGCCCATGGAGGAGCTCCCAGGCCACCTCCAGGACTCTGGAGAGCTCTGGGTCATGGTGAACGCCCCAGGGGACACCCCAGGATGTGCTGGGATGACATTTGGGGATGGAGCAAGGCTGGAGGAGGTGATGGGCAGAGAGTGTGGGTCCTGCTGGGGGGAAGGAACAGCTTAAAAATGAGTGGGAGAGATCCTGATTAGTGGCAGGGTGAGAAGGTAGGAGTGTGAAGTCTTCTTGGAGATACCATTCCCCAATATCCTAGATCCTGGATCCAGTGAAGAACAGGTTTCTTCTTGATGAGGTCTCAGATCCAGGAGGGACCACAGCAGTGACTTTATCCCACATGAAGTTAATGGCAGTGACTTTATCCAACACCATGTATGAGAAATCTCAGCTCTCCAAGGATCAGCTCTCTAAATCCCCCTTTCTTTCCAATCCCAGGCTGCAAGGAGATGTTTCCCATCCCCCTGGATCCCAGAAGTGCATGCTGGCAGTTTCACAGCTCTTCAGCAACACTTAGGCACCCTCTCTGCCAGGATAACTGCTGCCTAACTTTGTGCCAAGCTCACTAAGTCTTACTTCTCTTTATTTTTTTTCCTGTCATGCAGATTTTGGTGAGTCTGTGTCCCCCAGAATCTCCCAGGACCTCCCCTCTCCCCCTTCTCTGTAATTAAACAAGAACTGTTGACAGATGCTGTCGAAGCCAGTTCCAGCTCGCCAGAAATTTTCAGCAAATAATAAGAGGAGCTCAGAAACAAGAAGTCAGAAGAATTCAATAGGCAAGAGACAAATCCTCAGCAGCCCTAAAGGACCTTAATTCAGAGAAGCACTACTGACACTGCACAAGAGAAAGGAAAAACAATGCCTTGTTTGTTTTTTTCTTTCTCTGTGATGAGACACCAGAATAGAGAAGGAGAGGGTTTCACAAGGCTGGGTTTTTTTTTTCTGCTTTTTACCTTCAGATTTGGGTCACTTCCCTTGCACGGGGTGCCTGAGCTGGAGGATCTGCTGTACATCAGGGGATTCCAGTAAAGGAAGGTGCACACCCAACATCTGCCAGGCATCACCAGGGAGACAAATGTGGCTGCCTGAGGTGTGGAAAAGGATAATGTTTGGAGTGAACTCCCTGACATCATTTTCCTTGCCAGGAGTTTGCAACACCACTGAGTCAGAAAGGATTTGTGGTGGACATTTCTCCAAGCAAGGAATTTGACAGATATTCCTGCTCTGCTGAACTTGCTTTGCTGACTGCTCCCTAAGTCCTTTAAACAATGCCATTGTGATTTAAAATGTCACATAACCAAAAAGCATCATAATTGCAAAAAACATTCTCATTAACAAAAAAGTTCTCCTTTCAAATTCCCCTATTCAGGCAAGCTCTGTAAGCTTTTAATCCTTCAAGCACCAGTAAATGACATCTTTGCTAAGGATGGCCAGTTTACATCAGCAGAGAGGCTGTGGAGGGAATCTGGGTTGGCTGCAGATGGAGGGGGAAGTGTTTCATGTGGGCTCTCAACTTCCAAGAGAAATCCCTCTTTGCTTATTCAAACTCACAGCTACAAGTTGAGAGGCTCAAAAGCTCAAGACCAAGATGCTGGGATGATGATGATGATGATGATGATGATGATGATGATGATGATGATGATAAGAGGAAGTGATCTATCACAGAATCCCAGAATATCCTGAGCTGGAAGGGACCCCCAAGGATGAGCAAAGTCCAACTCCTGATCTTTTTCTGGAGGATGTGACTTTTTATTTGTGCCAGTGCATGGACAGGTCACATCCCTGGGCTCAGGGGGAATTACCTGAGTAGGTCAGGAGGAGACATGAAAAATGATGGGGTTTGTGGTGGGGGTGTTTGCCAGTGAGACCCAGCTACAACCTCAACTAAAATGAACCCAAAATCAACTTAAATTCTCCCAAATCGAGCTCTACTTGCTGCCCAACTTCCTGGCTGGCCTATTTGTTGCCCTGTGTTTTTCCTCCAAAATCCAGAAGGCAACACAACAGCTTTCCCAGGATCCAGTGATGCTCCTGGGGCCATCACCTCAATTTTATGGGACAGCCAAACCATGCTCATATTGAAATATCCCATCCATGGATGTATGGTATCAGCAGAGTGATCCAGGACTCATCCCAGGAGTCTTGGGAAGGATTCCCTACCACCAGTTTGGTGGGATGTGAGGTGGCCCCAGTACTGGAAATAAGAAAAATTTAAGTCAAACAAGGAAAGTGCCTCTTCTGTTGGCTTTGGAAATGGCCAGAAATGGATTCACTTTACATCAAAGCTAAAAAATAACCCACAAGTGAAAAGGTCACTGGTTGCTTTTGACCCAGAATAATTATTTAAAAAGGAAATAAACCTACAAAATCTGAAGAAGTCATGTTTGTGACTCTCTGACCCGAAATCGAGCAGTTATGTTTGCATTTTGGCTTTTTAAAGCAAAACGCTTCAGTCAACATGGAAGAATAATTTTCCTCCATATTCATGTTTTCAGTTTTGGTCCTTTTCCTCTTCGAAAACTGGGTCAGTTCTTTGAATTAAAATCCTACTTTGAAACACCTGAAAACATTCTTCTTGAAATTGTCTAAACACAAGGTTTGGTTTTGTTTTCTTTCTTTTTTTTTTTTCTTTTTTTTTTTTAATTTTCCCGGAATTCCCCTTTCATCTCTTCATTCTAAATTACTCATTAAATTCAATGTGAATTTAGACTCATTTGCAAACTGCTTGTTTTGCTGGGGTTTTTTTTAAGGGTATTTACTGCTCTCTGTTTGTACCTCTGAGTGAGTGTGGATAAATATCTCTGCGTGGAATGTGATTCAGTTTTGGGTTGTGGAGAAAGATTCAAAGGGAGGCTGAGACAGAAGGAATTGCCTGCTCAGGATGGAGGGGTGGGGGTGGGTAGAACTTATTTCTTTGCAGCGACAAGGACATCCAAGGAGCAAGGAGAAGGCGTTTCAGACATCCTGTTGCCAGTGGCTGCCAGACTTTGGCTCCCTGGAGAGACGAGGCATCCCAAATATCAAGTGTCTGAGCGTGCCCCTCTGTCACCACCAAATCCTGCCTGTCCCAGCTGGCACAAGGGAATAGCTCCTTCCCTGGCTCAACCACGCATTTCCCACTCTGCTGAAAGTCAGACAATCCATTAGGGCTTGGCTGAGTGGATCTGACATTTCCCAGGTGTGGATTAACACCCCCTCAGGGCCACGGCGCAGTGAAAATCAGTGAAAAATAAGCTCATCCTCTGTGCCTCGCTACCCATGGCTGCTGCCAGTGGGGAGGAGCCCCAGCCCAGTGCTCAGCACCTTCCAGAGTGGTTTTCCAAGGTGTTTGGCTCGCCCTGGAAGGGATGAAGGGGAAATGGTGGCATGTTGTGAGGTGTTCAGGGATAAGAGGAATGTTTTACTGAAACTGTGGGAAAAAAAACCAGAATCTCTCCAACAACATTTTTAGTGTTAGAGAATTAAGGCATTGTTCTGGCCAGGATGTGCAACAGGACCCATTTCATCCACACATTGCCCTGGCTGTCAAGAGAAATCATTCCATCACACTTGACCTTTGCTAGATTTTTCAGAAACTTTACACAGTCAGAATCCAGAGAAATTCATTGGTTCAATGTTCATTGGTCCCAAGTTGCACAATTTTCAATTTCCTATTGGTTATTGATCCCTTCACCTGGGATATTAATTAGGTCCTCATCTTTCCTTCTCTTATCTCTCCTTTCCCAGACCAGGAGTCTTTGACCTGTGCCAGAGGTGATATTTGGAGCTGATATTCATTAATGGTCTTTATCTTTTGTGTATCTTATGTGCTACTCCCAGTCCGTTGGGATGTTAAGCTCATCAGGCCTCAAGTGGTGAAACAATCCTTTGAAAAGAAACTTCAGCTCCTTTCCCCCTGGGCAAAGACGAACAAAAACCCCTGACTGAAGTCAGTTTAAAATTGTGGGAGTTGTGTAATTTCCAGCAGTAGCTCAGGGTGTTCCCACCTTGCCCTGGTTACTCCTTTGGGTTGTGGATTCAGGATGTCTTTGGAGAGGGAAGCAGATTTAAGTTCCCTTCCTCTTGTAAGAGTCCTTGTCTTGCACATCACCAACATGGAAATCGGGCCAGGGGTTGTTTTCCTCCATCCCCTCCCTGGGTAATGCTGAGCATCACTGTTGGAAATGATACAACTTCCAGAATTTTTTAACTAACTAAGGATTGTGTCATTTGGGACCAATGAACATTGAACCGAAGAATTGCTTTGGGTTTTGTAAGGATAAGTATGTGAAAAATCTAATAAAGAACCATCTGGACAATGTGTGGATGAAATTATTTCTGTTGCACATCCTGGCCAGAATAAAGTAATGCCTTAATTCTGGAACACTAAAAAAATGCTGTTGGAGAGGGTTTTGTTTTTCCCCACAGTTTTGGTGACATCACCACGACGGCTTTGCTCTGGATTCTCTTCCATTCTTGGTACCTCTGCTTATCCAGGCACACCCTGCCCCATGCAAACCTCACCTTACATCTCCATCCCAAAGCCCTCCTTGTGCTGGTGGAGGATGAGACCAATCCCACCCTTCATAGAATCCCAGGGGAAGCTGCAGATCCCATGCTCTGCTCTGTGGGTGGGTGGAAATTGCCAGAGGAGCTACTGTTCACATAAATGAGGGATCAGTTACAGAGCTGACAGGAGCTGAAAGATAAGAACAGCCAGAGCAGATCCAGCAGATCATTCCAGCTCAGGAATGCTGCCAGGAGTGGCCAGAAGTAGGTGTCAAGAGATCATCTAAAAAAACCCCATGTAAGTGTGATTTTGCCCCCAGTGAGCCACAGATCATGGATGTTTTGAGAAAGAGTTTTTATATTCAGCAGCCCTGGCTGGGTTTTTCTGCCCATAAATTTGCCCAGTCATTTATCCGTAGGAGGGAGCATTGACATGGATTCAGGGGATGCAGGTTCTTTGATGTGCCATGTTGGACAACAATCCCAGGCAGGATGTTCTGGGCTGCATCCAGCATCTGAAACATCCGTGTTTAGTGTCACTGCAGACACTCAGGTTACCCAGGATGCCTGCAAGGGAGTGGCAAAGGTGACATCAGCCCTCATGGGCTGGAAATGTACTGGCCTGAAGCTGGGCAGGTGTGAAGGGCAGCTCAGGGAGGATTTTCTGGTATCTCAGTCTCCTGCCCCACTCCTGCTTCTTCCCTTGCAGCACTCTTTTGCCACTCCAAGTGTCTGCTGTTCATTCTCAGCCTGATCCCATCCCTCTGTGTACAAAAACCTGCACCAGGGCTTTAACCCCCCACCCTTCACTGGGGCCAAGCTCAGACTGGGACTTTTTGGATCTCCAAAGGGCTCCATGACAGAGGTGAGAGCTCTTTGGAGGCCACATCCTTCTGCATCAGCACAGGTGAAGGTCTCATCCTGCCCTTCTTTGTCCTTGCACTTGGATGCTGTGCAGCTAGGAAAGCAAGGGACAGACTTTCCTTTTTTTTTTTTTTTTTTTTTAATCATTAAGGTTGGAAAAGACCTCTAAGATCATCAAGTCCAACCATTAACCCAGCACTGCCAAGTCCACCACTAAACCATTTCTCCAAGCACCAAATCTACACTGATTCAGAGAGTGAAAGAGCCAGGAATTCAAATCAAGTGCCAAGCTGGTCCCTAACATTCTGTCCTAATAATTCAAGGTGCTTCATTCTGTCCTGTATCCAGAGATAAAAGGGTTTGGAAACCCCTGGATCCTGCTCTCTCCTGTCTCCATGAAAACCAACAGTTGTGCCTTCACATTGCACTTTTAAAAGGAAAAATGTTTCCCTTCCTGCATCCCAGGCAGCAGCAGGGGTGGGAGCAAAGGCTCTGGAAGAGGATTCAGAGTAGGATACACAGGAGTTTTTAACCAGCAGTATAAGGGGATTGAAATGGAGTGAGCAAAACTGGATTCATTAGCTGGCAATTAGCTCTAAATTGACGATCATATGGTACAACTGAGCTCAGAAGGGAGAGGTGGATCTGCCAGCTGGAGACAACAAAATCTTTGGAGATTGATCCGTGCTGCTTGGGACAGGATCCCTGCTGCTTGGGGCAGAGCAGTCCAGTTTTGTGTGTTCTGGACACCTGAGAAAAATGCTGGCTCCAGTACTAAGGGAGGGCTTTGGAAAGGAAGAGGGTGACAGTGGTTTCCTTTTTTTTTTTTCTTGAGTCCATAGAGAATTGCAAGACCAAGATGGACCACCCAGCTGCAATCCCAGAATTTTAGTAATTCCAGTCACTCAATAACCCTGGTGATTTTTCCTGATCCCAGTTTCTTCAGAGGCCATCCCAGCCAATCTTCTGCCTCATCCCACTAGCTCTCCAAATCCAGGTGCCTCCCAGCTCTGATGGCAATGCCATCTGTGGTGCTGACCAATGCAGCCTGAGCATCAGGAGTGGTTTCCTTTCCTTCCACACCTCCCTCCTCTCTAATTCCCCTCATCCTGGCTTTTCCTGACTACCCCTCACCCCAGAGCAGGTCCATATGTTTGGCTGAGCCTGGAACAAGCTGGAGCATCCCGAGTGCAGCTTTGTGCAGAGGGAGAGGCAGCATCCCATTGCCAGGTGCTGCATCTCCCCCCTGCCTCTCCTCCCCATCTTTAAAGGACCAGAGAAGGGCTTTTATTCAGAGCCAGCTCCCAATGTGAGCAGCTCAGAGCAATTTATGGACCCTCGAAGCCATTGCCAGGCAACCTGATGCTTGAGGCCTCTTTCCCAGCCTTGGAGAGGAGTCTCTCCCTCCCTCCTGCTGCTAGGCCTTCCCCTCTTCCCCTTCTTCCTCCTCCTCCTTCAGCTGAAGATGAGCACCCAAAACTCTCCTGCTCTGTACCAATGTCCTGGGCTCCCTCCCACCCAAAGCATCTGCTTCTCCAGAGCCCAGGTCCTGCTTGTTCTCGTGCTGGGGACAAACACACCTCAGCCCCAGCTTCAAACAAACCTCTGGCCAGCCAGGACATCTCTGGTGGCTGCCACAAGCCACCAGCCCAAGTAGTTTTGCAGCAGTTCATGAGCTGGATGTTTCCTTCCACCTCACAGCCCTGCTCAGAGCGGGTCTTCACCCCGAGGGTGGCAAAGCAAGGGTGGAGGGCAGGAGTCCTGGTCCCTCAACAGACGTTGTCCTCACCACCCTGAGGAGCTGTCACAGAGCCTGGTGACATGTGGGGCTGGGATGAACAGAGAGTGTGTGAAAAAAAGGGTGCAGAGAGAGCAGATACTTGGGGAAGAGGAAGGGGAGAAGTTAATCATTAATGTTTTCCCTGCAGGTTACTGATCTCCCTTGCAGGTGGACTTTCCCTGGGCTGGAAACCTGGTAAGCATAAGCTTGAGGAGAAAGATATAAAATGAGTGGGTGTTGTAGTCATTAATTTGTGGTTCAGTCTAGAGCCAGCCATCAATTAAACCTCAGCCACTGCAGGCTGAGCACCAGCCAGGTCCTGTTTCCCTGGGCACAGAGCAGAGAAAATAGATGGTCTGGAAACACCTACATGCCAGGGGCTACGGAGGCACTGCCCAGCCCTGAGGGCAAAGCTCTGCTTGGCACAGCTGTCCTTGAACACACCCAGTCTCTGCTGGGGCAAACTGGGCCATGGATGTGGGGTTCTGTCTCAGCCTCTCAGAAATCCCATCCCTGAATGTCAGTCCTGCAAGCCAGGCTCGTTGGCTCCTGCACAGAGCCGAGATGAATACTCCTGGTGGTCCATCCATCCCAATGTGCCTTTCCCATTGTTCCCATCCCTCCAGGCCCCTCGTGACAGACTCTTGCCATTAGATATGATGGAGAGGGCTGTTGCCCCTACACAGGCACACTCCCGTGCTAAGGAGGCTCTGGGAATAATGGGAACAATGAAATAAATGGAATAAATCACCCCAAGAGCAAGTGGCTGTGATGAATTAGGAGGTGTTAAACGCACAGAGCAGACAGGACACTGCCAGCCCTTTTCCCCCCCAAGCAAAGCCACGAAGGCAACGGGTGCTGGGGCTTGCAGTGCCTGTAATTCCCTTTTCATATTTTGCCAGGAGTGCTTTCAGAGCCGCTCTGTTGATTGAATTTGTCAGCCACCATTCCGGAGATGGCAAAGCCGCTTCCGCCGCCTTTACCGCGGAGCTGGCGCGAGGCGATCCCGAGGCATCTGTATTCATTCCAGGCAGCATTAGGTAGCTGATGATTCAGCCAGCTGCCAGCAGATAGCTGCTCTCTCCTTGAAATGACTGAGTAATGCAGGAATAACCTGGGGATTTTGCTCCCCTCTGCTGTGCCTCTGGGTTTGTTTATTTATTTATTTCGGGTGGATCCCATTTATCACTGGCGGGCAGGAGCCGAGTTCCGAGCCCTGGCATCCCCCCCGGGCATGGAGAGCAGGGCAAGGCTGCTCCTCACTTCCTTTGGACAGCTTTGTCTTACCCACTGGAGTGAAAACCTCGCTGTAGCTGAGGAGCAGGGTTGGGGGATTGGAAGTTGTGTGACGGGGAGAGAAAAATAGGGGTTTCTGGATACAAGTGTGAGAAGGTGGGAGGCTGGAAAAATCAGGTGGAAAGAAGGAAGAAGTGATGCCTTGGGAAGGCTGAGCTGAAACAGAGACTGGACAGAGCTAGAGAATAAAGTAGGTATTTATTGAAAGGCCTCTAGGATCCACCTTGGGCAGGACAGGGCCTGACCAGGTGGACCCAAAATGGTCACAAAATGCACGACCAGTCAGGAGGTCTCACACTTTTATAAGTTTTGGTCCATTTTGCATATTGGGGTTTAATTGTCCAATTCCAGCTTCAGGGTGTGAGGTCCCATCCTTCTTGTTTCTCCCTTCAGTCCACCGTTGTTTATGCTTTTGGGCCTGAAAGTTGTCCTTGGTCTCCAGCAGGAAAAGGATTTGTTTTGTCTCCCTGTTCTGTGAAGACATCCCACTAACACTGAATGTGAGGCTCAGAGCTGCACCCCCAGGCAGCACAGAACCTGAAAAACATGAAAGCTCAAACTTAAGGCATCAGAAAGAGCTTTGTGCATCCACAGCAGGCTGGTGGGGGTGGATGCTGAGGGTCTCTGTGTGCTTGGAACCTTCTGGAAGCACACAGAGGTGAACAGTGGCAGCAAAGTGGGAATTGTCCCTGCATTCCTGGTAACTCTTCCTGCCTGCAACTTCAGCTTCTTTCCTAAGCCCTTGGCCTCGCCCCCATCTCCACACTGTGGAAGGAGATAGGGAAATTTCAGGCCTCCTGAGAGAGGTGTCTGAGATAAGTGGACTTGAATCACCCTAAAGCAGCTCTGATTTCTCTGTGCTGATTACAGAGGGAATTTGATGACAGCCTCAGACCAGACAAGAGCCACAGAGCAGCCCTGAATCCAGGCTGCAGTCACAGCTCCTCTGCCCCTGCTCTGGGCACTCGGGATTTTTCCTGCCTTTTCTCTGGGAGCCACAAACCAATTTCTAAAAGTCTGATTGTCAGTTTCCTGAGCTCCCCCAGTGACCCCAGGCACAAGAAGAACCTGCCTGGAACTCAGGACTTTTTTTTTTCCATGGGAGGACACTCAGATTTTCTTAATTTCTCTCACTCCCCAGGTTGGAGACTGATGTCTTTCCAAACACCACGAGGGTGCAAGAGGAAAAAACATCTTTCCCTGGGATCATCAGCAAGGCCAGCCTAGCACTGACAATTTCCAAGAATTTTAATCAACTTGCCAAAACTTGGGCATGGGCACAGAGCATGGGGAAAAGGAGCACCCTGTCATCATGGCCAGTGAATGTGGCCAGATCTGGTGCAGATCCCACATCCCAGGGGCTGTTGAGGGGGTTGTTTCTCCCGTGCTTGTCCCAGGGGTGAAGTTCATTTTGGTTGCTCCACGTGGTCAGTGCTCATGGCTCTGAGATACACCAGGCAGAAAGGAAACCTCTGGGACAGCAAGTCCTTATCTCCATCTCTACTTCAAGACAGAAAAACTTGAGTCTCATCCCCTAAACCACCTTTTCCCCTGAGATACTCCTGCATGGAAGCCTGGGGACATTGCTACAGCCCTCAGGGCCAGAGAAAAGGGTTTGGGAACTTCCTCCTGAGATAACCTGAAGGCTGAAGGATCTCCTTCCACATCCATGTCCTTCCATGACTTTTTTCTGACCTTTCCCCATCAGCACATGTTGAATTTCCTTTCCAGAAGTCAAAAGGGGAGCTGTGCCTCAGGGTCAGGCAGTGATGGGTCACAGCCCAGCTTTTCTGTCCATGCCTACATTCACTGGAAAGAAAACTCCTCCTCTCTGCGAGGCAGGAACAGAAGGGAGAAGATGAAAGGGGGAGAGAGAGGGAGCATTTCAGGCTTGTAATTCAGTTACAGCACGGAGAATCAATTTGCTGCAGCTCAGGGGCCTGTTTGTTTCTGCAGGAACAGAGGGATGAGTCCAACAAGGGTGGTGAGATGAGCCTGCTGCTCCATCCCAAAGTCAGGGAAGGATGCCAGGCCAGCCCTTCCCCAGGTGCTGCCTCAAACCCAGGCTGTTGCATCCTGCACACAGGTGAGGTGGGGTTAAGGAGGGGGGAGCATGGCAGCTGGTCTGTACCAGACACAGTGGAAAAAAAATCTGATTTTGTCAAGGTTTTCTCTGGCTGAAAAGAGAACAACAACCTCTTGGGGATCCTGGAGACCTGAAAGAGCATTTTTGATGGCTTGGAAGAGGAATATCTGAATGGGATTGCTCGTGGCTAAGCTGCACGGACGTGGCACCCTATTTGCGTCAAGCAGCTGAGAAAAATTAGTTAATCCAGGCTCAAAATTTATCCAGAAATGTACAACAAGAGCAGAGAGAGAGAATAATGGGGAGGACATGTGGAGCAGAGGGAGAGTTGTGTCCCCCAGCAGTCCCTCTCCTTCCAAGACTTAGGTGGGCACTTGTCACTTCTCTTGTCTGTGACCAGACCTGGCCACCAACCTCCATCAGAAAAACTGCAGGACTGAGGACCCAGAATTCTGTCCAAATTCCATTAACTCTCAAAACCTGCCCGGAATATTCCTGAGGAACCTCCACATGAAACTGGTGACATTCCTGGCTTTGGGAGACAACCCTGCCTCTGGCTGGGCTGGGTAGCTCTGTTCTGTGTCCCCTGCACTTGACAGTGACCTCAGGAGTGGCAAATCCCAAAAAGCATGGAAAAGGAGCAAAAGCGACACCAGCCTTGAAGCACAAAGGGCTGAAAGGTCCCAGGTGGTTGGACCTGGCTGAAAACCACCAGGCACTGCTGTCACCCTTCCCACTGAACCTCACTGGAATGGGAACAACGAAACCCATTCCCTTTCCTTGCCCTTCTTTAAGGCAGACAGGGCCATCCCAGTGCCCAGGGCATCACCTGGCTGGTGGCACCATGGGGCCACACAGGACAGGGGGAGGATGTGCTGGGAGCTCAAGAGCTCCTAAGCTGCTCAGGACTGCAGGGCTCTGGAGGGACAAGGGGGTCAGAGCTGCCTTCCTGTGAAGAGCTTGAACATATCCAAGGACTGGAGTTATCCAGCATTTCTGGTCTGTGAAGAAGGAGCAGCACAAAAGATAAAGGCAGAACAGTGAAAAAATGCGGGAGCAGGTGGGAATTCACCAACAACTCAAATTCCCTGAGTTGTGGGAAGGAAGGAAGGAAGGAAGGAAGGAAGGAAGGAAGGAAGGAAGGAAGGAAGGAAGGAAGGAAGGAAGGAAGAAAGGAAGAAAGGAAGAAAGAAAGAAAGAAAGAAAGAAAGAAAGAAGACTCTTAGGAGCTCGGCACAGCATCCCACTGTGCTACCTGCAACACAAAGCCTTCATTCTGAACATGCTTTTGAAAACAAAACAGTTTTAATCCCAAGAAAGTGCAGGAAGACAAAGCAGAACTGAACCTCCTTTGAGCAGCACACTTCTTTTGTTTTCCTTTTGGAGCCTTTCTTATTCAAGCACTGCAGTTAAGAATGGGAACTTCAGCCTTGCAGGGGCAGGTTGTTCACCATCCTGCTGTTCTCAGTTTAATCTTGCCTTGTATTTAACACTGCCCTGGGGTAGTGGAGCGACTCACTGACACAGAGTTGAGGATGGAAATATCCAGAGATGCCCACTGGAGCTCTTAAAACCAAGGATACGAGAGACTGAGCTGTTGGCTGCTCCTCAGAGTCAGTCTGTAGTTTGATATCACCCAGTCCTAGGCAAACATAAAAACAACAAAAAAAGGAAAGTTGTCTCCCAACATGCATTACAAACACTCTCTCTGGTACAATCTCCATGGGCATAAAGCAGCAACTTCAGGGCTGTCCCTTTTTGTCACAGAGAGCAGATCCTCTGGAAATTTAGGTGGAGACTAAATTCTTCCTCTGGGGAAGAATTTCCCAGATCGGGGCACTTTGAGAAGCTGAAGGTGAAAAACATTGCATTTAGGACTGGAAAAAAAGAAAAGCTCCACCGAGCTCTTTCAGAGCTACCTCCTTCCCCTGAGGGCACCTGGTGGCCTCTGCCAAGGGGACAGTCTCAATGACAAAATTCTGAGACCTTCCTGGAGTGACCTGGCTGGCCAAACTCTGTCAGACAAAGGACGTGGGGCTGGAGAAACACAGAGTTGAGGAGGAGAGGGTGATGCCCACACCACCCTCTTGGAAAGGACCTGCCGTGGTCGCGCTGGGTGTCACCTGTGTCACACACACTCCTGTCCCCGCAGGGAGAATCCTTGCACTAAACCCCCTCTTCCAGAGGCTGACACGGAGGAAAGGGGTTTGGCTGCCTGGTTTCTGCTGCTGCTGGTTTTTAGGGAAGGTCCCTGGGCAGTGGGGGGCTGGCAGTTTTCCTGTGGATGAGGCAGAGGTTGATCCCTGCCACTCTCCAGCCTTACCCAAGGGGAGTTGATATCCACTAAGGATTTTAAGGGATCTGTGGAGCTGCTCCCGTTTAAAAAAAATCTGGCCCTTTCATCCTGGACGGAAAGAGAAGGATCAGCTCCTTTTCTCCGCCGTCCCGCAGGCAGGGAGCTGCAAACCCCCCGTGGCCCCAGCCCCGCTGCTGCCCATCCCCTGCAGCTGCGGGATTTGGGATAACTGCGGTGGAGGGTTCCCTCTGCTGGCCTGAAAACCCCACGGTTCCGAGCCCACCGAGGGCTTCAGCGCAGGGAATTGTCTGCTTAGGAGAACCAGAGAGTCCCTGACCTTCCCCCGGTGTCAGGACCCGATTCCTGCCCGGGGTAGTTTCCATTCCCCCGGTATTGAGGCTCCTGATCCTCTCCCCATGGCTCTCCAGAGCTGCCCTTTCCGAATAATTCCTGCCTGTTTCTGTCTGATTTAGCAATGCTTCTCTCTTCCTCACTCAGCACAAATCCCACGTGTGCAAAGAGGACAACAGGTGACCAAAACCAAAATGCAACATCCTCTGTGTGCAGCCAAAATTCAGGTCTGGACATCCCAGAGCAGCTGGGGATAGCCAGGAGGGCCATCCCTGACCATCCTGCCTGGGATGAGGGACATTTCCCTGTTGTCCTTCATGCCACAATCCCTCTGTGGGTGTTTGAGGAAAGGAAAAGGTGATTCAAAGGGAACCTATCTCCATCTCTGGGAAATGCTAATAAAGAAAAAAAGGACTGAAAAAGAGATAAAAGTGAGTGTTTTAACGTCACTGAAAGGTGTTTAACCAGCCCAAGCAGAAGCACAAGGTCTTAGAGGTCAGGACGTGGAACAACCAACACAAATAAAGGGGAAACTCCACCCCTGTGATTGCACCCCACTGTCTCTGCTCCATCCTTTGTCCCACACATGAGCACCTATCTCTCTCCTCCCCTCTTCCAACCTCTGTCTTTATCATTATCAAAGTGAAATTTATGAAGAGCTCGAGGCATTGGCGATTTCCTGGATTTCAATATAACTTCTTGCAATCTTAAGTGAACAGCTTGGTTGCTTCTGCCTGTCAGGGAATTTAAATTGCAAATTGAATAGTGAAATGCAGCAGCCAAGGGTCTGTGTCAGTGACTTTGGAGAGCAGAGATATCACTTAGCAACTGGAGGCAGAGAGGGGTGGAGGCCGCTGTAAACACGGCAGCCGAGGATTTGGATTTTGGGATCCCCCTTGCCCCTGGGATGCCAGAAGAAATAACACATTAGTGAGCTGTGGGGGGTGACTTGTGAAGGGAACATCGGGATCCTGGGTGTGCTCAGCCTGGGCAAGGCTGGCATCTTGCAAGGGGAGCTGTTTTCTTGGTAAGCACCACCTCCAGCAAGTGACAGGAAAGGCTGGGCTGGGCTGTCCCCGGAGGAGCAGTGAAATGGCCAGAGCTGGCAGCCACTGGATGAAATTTCCAGTTTTCAGCTGGAAATAAGGACAAAATCTTCACAGTCTGGCCAAGCAGCAGCACTGGGGCCCACACAGGTGATGCAAACTCTACATGAGAAATCTTTTGGCACTCATGTGGGTGAGGAACATCCCAGCTTTGAAGATGGCCTTGCTTTGAGCTGGAGGTTGGACCAGACACCTCTAGAGGTCCCTTTCAACCTGTGCTATTCAACAATGCCATCCAATGTCTCTTTCTCTTTTTTTAATTAAAGATGTTAAAAACTGATTTCCATACTGCCAGAAATTGTAACAGAGAAGAGTCCTGAGAAATCACTTAAGCCTGCTCCTGGCAGGTTGAGGGACATCCAAAACTGTGCTGTCACCTCTTTATTGGGGTTTTTCATGCAGGGAAGGACATTCCACATCCCCCATGGACATTCTGCTCCTATCTGTGTTGTTAGAAAATGTTTTCCAGCGTTACTCTTGCCTAAATGATCTTCAGCAAACTTTCAACCCACTGGATTGAAATTGCTGCTTAGAAACACAAACCTTCAGTGAGTGCAGCCACCATTTAAAGGCACAGCAAACTCTAATATCCTGCAGCAGTGGATTCCACCACAGCCTGCTGTGCTCTGAATTGAAATTAATAATGGCTCTTAATGGAGAATCCAACAGGCTAAGAGGGAAGGGATTCTCCTTGTCTGTTCTCCCTGATCACAACCCCTAAAATGATGAGAAGTCATCATTCACGTCTACCTCATCCTAAAGATCTTTAGTAAGCAGAAACAGAGCTCTGTGACTCAGTGCACCTTGTCCAACACCCTGTGATCATGGACATCTTTCCTGAAGAAATTCCACAGGTGAGATTTGCCAGAGCGATTTCCCTGTAGGGCCTGTTGAAGGAGAGAAGCAGGCATTGTCCAGGAGCTGTTCGTCTCATCCTTTCCATGGATCTATTCCCAGCTGAGTTGGATTGCTGCAGAATAGTGTTTTTTCCTCCCTGCAAAGGGATGAAGAAGGAGGAAGGTGCCTGCGGTGCCTGTTTCCAAAGAAAAGCTTTAGGAAAAGGAGCCCCAGCCCATATATCCCACACAGGGAAGTGACCACAGCACTGTGGGGGGCCTGGAAGCTGTAGGAACTCACAGGAAAAGGCCTGGTAAAGTAACTGGAGTCAATGGAAAATACTGTGCTTTGGGGAATGGTACAATCAACAGGGAATATTTGTTTCCACTGAGGTTGTGCTGAAGCAATTCCTTGGTGTTCTCCCTGGGTGACTACTCTTAGTGCCAGAACAATGTGTTCCTGAGGAGAACAGATCCAGGGAGCCTTGGCAAGGAACTTTTGGGTGAGAATCAAAGGCCAACAGCCACTAAACCACAGAGTTATAGAATGGCTTGGGTCAGAAAGAACCTTAAAGATCACCTGGTTCCACAATGGGCGAGGGTGCCACCCACTAGATGCACATCCAGGGCTGTTCAAGGAGTATTTCCTGTATTTCTCCAGTGTTCCAGGATAGTGCTCTAACCCCAAATTATTTCCCCCAACATAAAAAAAAAAAAATAGGTTGTGCCTTAAAAGGAGCAGGGATATTTCCCTGTCCATCCTTCATCCCCACTGTTTGTTGCCTGGCCTCAAATGCTGGCATGGGTTCAGCTGCAGGAACCAGAAAGTCTCACCCCCAGAACCGACTGCCATTTCCCAGTCAGTGCTAAATTCCCTTAAACCCCACACTTCCCCTGGAAGGGTGTTGACATTTACTCAGCTGCTTGTCAAATGTCTGGAGATGTGAACGTCTCCAACAAGAGCTGTTGTTGTGATAGGAACACAAGGACAGGTAGTTAGCATGGTTTGGGGAGAGGTGTCTGGTGAGAGGGTGTTTTGTGTGTGCCTGCCTTCCCCGAGGAAACAGCTGGTGCCAGGGTAGCACATCAGATGGCAGAGGAGTTTTGTGGGATAAGCAGGGAACATTTGGGTGTGGAAGACCGGCGGAGATGTGGAAAATTCCCCATCCCTTGTCATTCGTTTTCTTTCATGAATAAAGGACTTGACAGGAGGTTGTAGGCAGGTGGGTTCGGTCTCTTCTCCCAGGTAAGCTGACAAAAGGATGAGAGGAAACAGCCTCAGGTTGTACCAGCTAAGGTGGAGGCTGGATATTAGGGAAAACTCTTCACTGAAAGGGTGATCAGGCATTGGAATAGGCTGCCCAGGGAAGTGGTGAAACCACCAGCCCTGGAAGGGTTCAGAGAACATGTGGATGTGGCCCCTGGGGACATGGTTCAGCAGTGGCCCTGGCAGTGCTGTTTAATGGCTGGAGGCAGTGATCTTAGAGAGTTTTTGCAGCCAGTGATTCTGCCATCCTGTGAAGCATCAGTGGCACTCAGGTTTGGCTCACCCAGCATCCAGGTGCCAATCACAGCTCCTGGAATGGGGGAGAAACAGGAGTTTCCAGGAACCAGCATCTTTTCTGTTTCAGGGTGAGCTGAGTTCTCTCCTCGTGGTGTAACCCTTAGGAGCCAATTAGTCTTTGTGCCCTTCATTTCCCATGGTGAGAACACCATTCCTGTGATGTCTTTATTGAGCCTGGGCCTTGGGCTGTTTTTTGTCCTCCATGAACATCTCCAGGTGAGAGAGCTCTTGACACCATCCTTCACAAACCACCTGGATATGAATTATATCCCCGTCCCCAGGAATTCCAGTCCTTAATCCTGACCCTTCAAGCCCCACAGCAGCCTGAGGGAGGTGGAGCAACATCCTGGGGAGCTTCAGAGACCCCCACCGTGTCCATGGAGCCCCATGTCCACGTGTGTGGCATCGCTGGGGAGGTTTGTGCAGGCATGGGGAGTGCTCTGTGCTTGGGCTGGAGTTTCAGAGCCTTGTGAATTTAAATCCCCTACGTCTCATTTTCCAAGACCCAGCCTCTAACAGAGGGGCTCTTTCCCTGCAGGCGGAGGTTAATTGGCTTGTGCTTTTAAAAGGATAAAGCTGCGGAGGCTCGGAGTCAGGGCTGTTCTCCAGATTTCCATTATAATCTACATTGCAGGAAAATAGCTTTCCTGATCAAATCATCTGTCCTCTCGGAGCAGAGGATAAAGAGCTGGTGATGTGGGAAATCTGCAGAGGGGGAAGTCTGCAGTGTCTCTGCACGACCTTGCTGGACGGAGGAGAAGGAAGAGGCAAAGACTTTTTCTCTGCTGTGATGAAATGTGGGAGAGGTGCACAGCAGCAGTGAGCAGAATTAGGGCCCTTCCTGAGCTTGGTGTCATGAACCTCTTGAAAAAAAAAACCAGATAGGAAAACAAGATGGTGTATGAGACTGGGAATTCTCTGGGAAATGATGTGACTCCTGGGACCAAGCCTGAAAAATGATTAAAACTTGTGGCACTCTGGGTCCTTGAAAACTGTCTGAACCTTGTCCAGGTCAAAGACAGGTCTCAAACACCTGTGGGAGAGGGGAAGCAAGAGGTGGCAGTGGCACTGCTGAGCCCAGAGCCAGGACTGCTGTCTCAAGCTTGTAGCTCATTCCCCAGAGAGCCTGGAGTATCACCTTTCCTTTCAGGGCTGGTAGATCTTCCAAAAGCATTAGCAGCCTGAAGGAAGACAAACCAAGAGTGAGGACGAGGACTGGGAAGGAGCACAAAGAGTTTTTCACCTCTCCATTCACAATCTGTGAAAAGGGAACAGCCAGATTCACTTCCCAGATTTGTCTACTTCAAACTCTCGATTTTGATCTTCTCCTTTTATTTTTCAAACCTTTGACTCTGGTCAGCACCCCTGTTCTCCAGAAGCCTTCATCCCAGCAGAAAGTGCAGGGAAAGGGTTTTTTTTCCCCAGCCACACACAACCCTCCTGGTCCTTTCAGCTCCCATCTCTAGGAATTCTCACCAATGCACTTGGCCTTGCACACTTGGCACCTCAACATCCCTGTGGGTTCCCATCCCAGACCCAGCTCTCATGAGCACACAGCTCCTTCTATACAACATCTGTTGTGGCACAGGAAGAAAGTTCACTCAAAGAAGTTCACCTCACCATTCCAGCTCTCCTGAAAATTCCTTTCTCTAAATTTCTAAAAATCATACAAAGAAAATCTCTTTAGAAATGGATGGGACCAAAACACCCAAAAGCTCAAAGCCTGTGGTGAAATTGCTCATCTAGCTGGGTTTTTCCGGGTAAGTTGTGATGGCTGTAGCCCATTTCCCATAGAAAAAGAGGAATGACTGGCATTCCTCTTCCCAGAGTTGGAGACTGCCAACTCTGGGAAAAAAACTGCATTACTCCATCCCCAGTGTGGGGATGGCTTGGAAAAGAGGAAGATTGTTTGTATCCCATGTGCAGAGGGCTGCAAAGCTCAGGGTCAAGTTTGCCTGGAGCACCTTCCCTTGAAGTTTCTTTTTCTGAGGCCACCAGTTCAGACTCACTAGAAAAGTGAGTTAAATATTTAGTGTTCAAGGACAGGCTGGATGGGGCTCTGAGCAGCAGAATGTCCCTGCCCATGGCAAAGGGCTTGGATGATCTTTAAGATCCCTTCCAAACCAAAACATTCCATGATTCTATTCCCTGGAAAGGGACTCAGTTTTCCTTTCTCCTCTAGCTCCTACCTGGCACACACCCAACATCCACATAAACCAGCACCATGACTGGCAAAATCTGTGCTGGGTACTACAAGTGGACAGGAAATCCTCTCCTCCAGAGCATCCCACTCACCTACTGACACCCAGCACTGCCACTCACCTGCCCTCTGCTGCTCAGCACTCCAGGGAACTGCAATCCAAAGGCCAAATCCACCCCATCCATCCTGTAAACCTGTGCTTAGGATTGGGAGGAAAAATCAAATGTTGAGATTTCTCCCTCTCCCACAACTGAGTATTCTCACTGCTGAGCTTCTGCCCATAAAGTTTACAAGGTGTTTGTCACAAGGGTGATTTGTATCAGAGAGGATGTTTACCTATGGTAAATCACAACCTGCTTCTTTGTGTTCTCCTGAAATTTCAATTACCGAAACTCTTCTTTTATTTCTTGCTTTCCTGTGTGTTTTTCTCATTTAGACAATGAGCACCACCATTCAAGTTTGTTCCTGTGTGCCTTAAGGTTTTATATGACCCTCATTTTGCCTGGATGCTTTATGCTCTGCCTGGGTGTATTTCTCTCTCTGTATTCCCATTTTCTGCTTTGAGCTATTTTGTAACATCTTGCTCCTGATGAAATTGCTGCTGCAGCTCCAGGTCAGGTTGTTTGGGCTCAGGAGCAGGACTGTGAGCTTTATGAAAGGTTACAGCTCTTTCCCCTCCACGATGTATCACTTTCTGACCTGCACTGCCACGTTCCACCCCTGCTGGGAAAGGTGGTCAGGGCTCAAAAGGAGAATTTTGAGGGAGAGCACTGGCAGGGGAGTTTAAGGCTGGTGTGCATGGACACTGGAGAAATGCCTTGGTTACACTGTGGGGACTTGCCTGCAGAGACTTAACAGAGCAAAGGACTGATGCAGACCCAAACCCCAACAGGGAAAGCTCTGCCTGTTCACTGGGACTGATGCAGAATCCATGGCAAATGGAATAATCCTTTTATCAGTTTCCTAACTTGTAAAACTACTTCGTTCTCCTGGCTGAGCAAGCTTAATAACCATGGGCCCTGGGCCCATGATAACCTGGGTCCCAGATCAGCTGTAAAATCAAGAGTCTAACCTGCCTGACATGGATCTGAGATCAGCTCAGCTGGTTGGAGCGTGGTGCTGATAATGCCAGGATTGGGGGTTACATCCCTGCGTGGGCCATTCACTCTAGAGCTGGACTTGATGATCCTTGTGGGTCCCTTCCAGCTGAGAACATCCTACAATTCCATGTCCAAGCCCAGCCTGATTGGTACCTATGTGCTACTTTCTCTTCCTTAGTCCTTCTGCCATTTTTCACGGGCTCTGCCATCAGAGCTCTCCACTCTCACACCCATTTTTTTTCACGGTTTCCATGCAGCTTTTGAAAATCAAAACAAAACCAAAACCAAACCACTATCATTTTGGCCAAGAAATCAATTTTTTTTCTAATTATTGTGGTGCTTAACAATCCCTACTCTGCTTTGGAGCATAACTCTGACCATAGCACATCTTGGCCCCTTGCCTGCAGTTATTGTTGTCTGAGATAATGTTTATGATTGAGTTCAGCGAGTTGTGCATTTCCTTATCTTTCCACATGTCTGTGAATGCCAGAATTTGGAGTCAATCCAGCAGAATCCCAGGATGATTTTTCAGAGACAAGCCAACAAGAGAATATGAAAAGGGAAAATGTGATGGCAAGGGTGAGAATAGGAAATTTCTTCTACAGATGCACCGCGTTTGATAAACCCTGGGCATTGCAAGCTCTGAATTGTGGGGTCCAGAAAGAACCTAAAACAAGACACAAAAACATCCCTGTGTGCACTGGGACATAATGGGAAATCTCCTTGTCCTGCTGTGTCCTCTCAGAAGAGTAGAAATAACCTCTGTAAAAGAAACTTAATGTTAATGAGGCAAATTATTGCAGTACAGTTGGATTTCTCATCAATTCTAGAATACTGAAGTCATTTTGGAGGCAGGAACATCAGTGGTTCTCTGAGCTGCTGTGCAAACTTCAGGATATCCTTAAATGACGTTCTCTAGTCCATCAGCCAAGTGGGAATGTCAGTAGGGACCGGGCGGAAATATTTGCTATCACCACATGCAAAGTGCTTTGAGGTCCTGGTGTGAAGGAAATGGAAGATGAGCAAAGCATCTTCCCCACTAAACTCCTTAGCCATGGTAATTCTACACGGTCATCATTCACAGGAAGAATGTTTTATTTGGGAAGGAATAATCACATCTTGCTGCCAAAACATGAAATCCAATTATGCTGTGAACTAAAGGCTGTTTTAAAGGGTTTATAATTTCTCAGCTTTATCCTCATCAGGATATGAAATGGGTTTTCTTCCCTCCTTTCCTTTACTTTTAAAAGGGCTTAGTCCCTTCTTTCCCCATTTCCATCTTCCCTGAGTGCCAAATTTCCCTCCTCTATAGCAGAGTTGACAGTTGGACTTTGCTGGGGATTTTGCCTCACACCTTCAACATTTCCCCCCAGAAATCAAGGCAGACCTATGAGCACTGCTCTGGTTTTGTTGTTTCCCGCTGAATATGAAATGCAAAACCATGGAAGTGTTGAAATTGGGGGCTTCTGTCTGTTTCATCTTCTTGTACAGACTTGGTGGCTAAACTTTGGATCCAGTCCCTGCAAAATATCCATCCACGGGGAAATACTTTCTTAAAGCAGTCATTTAAAGATGTGGTCTTTCCCCTTTCCCTTTCCCTTTCCCTTTCCCTTTCCCTTCCTTTCCTTTCCTTTCCTTTCCTTTCCTTTCCTTTCCTTTCCTTTCCTTTCCTTTCCTTTCCTTTCCTTTCCCTCTTTCCCTCTTTCCCTCTTTCCCTCTTTCCCTCTTTCCCTCTTTCCCTCTTTCCCTCTTTCCCTCTTTCCCTCTTTTCCCTCTTTTCCCTCTTTCCCTTTTCTATTTCCTTCTGTCTTGAACAATAAATAACGTTGCTCCCTAAGAATGGAAATTTTGTGTTTATGGTGTGTCAAACTCCTCTCTATCCATGACTTTGTAACAGAAAGACTAAAGGCTCATCAGGAGTGAGAATTTAAAGGCAGGAGAATGAAGTTTCTTCCTGTTGCTGCCACAGATTTTTATTAAAAACACAGGTTAGGGAAACATAAGGAGTAAAGGTGCTCCTTGAGGTGAGACAAGAAGGGAGATGGGGTCAGGGTGGGATTTGGTAAAATTCTGCTGCTCTCCAGAAGGATTTGTCATACATGAGAGGAAAGAATCTCACCAGTGGATAAAGCAAGAAACTGATGTTTTAAAGAATGGTTCAGGACAAGAAACTGCCTTGTGGCACTGGTGTGTTTAGAGAGGTTGGCCAGGAGGTGATGGCAGTGGTAGGGCTGCCATCCTCCAGAAGCTGAATAAATGCATTTGTCAGGAACTAATTAGGTGGAAATGACCCTGCCTTGCTGTCTTTCCACCTCTTTACAGCCTTAATTTCCAGTGACTGAAGAAGTCCCTTGCTGGGTTAAGTCTCCCTCTATTAAACCTTGTCTGTGTAGATTGTAAATCCTCTCAACCAGGCTGAGCCTAAGCTCAGGACTGCAGTGGAGTGCCACAGGTGCAGCCAGACCTAGTTCCAGTTCCAGGCAGCTGCAGGAGACCCCAAAAACAGCCTTGTCAGCAGGGGCTGCACTGTGCTGGACATTTGACAGCTGTGCCTCATGGAGTCCACCTGCCTTTTCCCTCTGAATGAAATGGAGAGCTCCTGACCCCCAAACTGGACTCCAAACCCAGTGCTCAAAGATTCCAGGACTACTGAAGACACTCCTGTGCCTTCAGCTATAGAAACCTCTGGCTTCTCCTGCTCCTGCAGTTGCAGTAGCCCGGTCTGAATCCCATGACAGTTGGAAAGCTCAAGATGGATGAGCTACTTGCCTTTCCTCCCTGATTCCTTGATTCATTAGTTAATGTCTGAAAAGCACTTTGGAGCTCAAGAGTGTTAAGTGCTATTATTATTAGAGACCTTTCATATGCATGTTGATTGAAAAAGATAATTGTTACCTTTCTACCTTTCATTCCTTTTTTTAAATTTTTTTTTTCCACATGTTTATTAAAGAGAACAGTAACTGGCTTCCCCAAGAAGTGGAAAGGAAGAGCTGGATGTGCTATTGACACAGGAGATGATGGTGTAGTCCTGATGGAGGACACTAAGAATGGAAAAAAACCAAACCAAACCAAACCAAACCAAAACAAAACAAAAAAAACCCCAACCAGAATGGGGTCTTCCATTTGCCAACATCCAGAGGACATAACAGAATTTATGGAACAGGGCTTCTACTGTTTGCACATTCCAGGCCATTTCAGTTCCTCTTACATGAAAGAGTAACTTGGAGTAAAAAGGGAGTGATTTGGTCGTGTTTTGGCAATTGGTTCAGCTGCCCCCTCACAGGCTTTGTGTCACTGGGGTGTCCTGCCTGACACTCAGCAGGGAATGGATGTGTTGGATGTCTTGTTCCCTGCCAGGCAGCCCTGCATGGATGTCTCCAGCTCCACAGAACAAGACATCTTTATCAAACCAAGTCAAAAATGGCTGATGTTGCACTTACTTCAAAGACAAAGGCAGCACTGAAATGTTTCTTTGTTTGTTGCCTTGTTCCTTTGGTCCTCAGGCCAACAGATAAAAATCAGGGCAGGGGCCAAAAGACTCTGCAGGCTCCAAATCCATGGATATTTCTGAGCTTGGCTGGGTGAGACCTTTAGGGAACCAAATTTAACTGGCATTGCATCTTGGATGGTGGTGGACTACAGACCTCTTAAGGCCTTTTACATCCTGAATTATTCTGTGATTCTTAGCTTGGGAAGACAAACTGGACCTCTGGGTACCCATCCCTTCCTGCTGGCTGTAAAGGGAGGCAAGTGAAGAGCTGATTCAGACAGAGGGATCTACACCAGAGACACGTGAGGTTGTGGGTTCATTATCAAGCAACCAAGTTTGAATGTCTTCTTACAGCTGTAAATCAAGGCAGGCTTGCAAGTGGGAGAGTGGAAAGCAGGGCTTGCTACCAGTGATGGTTGAATCACCCCCAGGAGGTCTTTCTCCACCAAGAGTAGGTAGAGTATGGATAAATAGAATAAAGAATAAAGTCCTATTTTTGCATGGAGAAAAAGAAGGAAAATAATCCATCCACCATCTTCTGCCTCTAGGAATTTTTGCTGTTTACACATTTACACAAACCCAAAACCATGGGTTTGAAGGATTTGAAGGATCTAACTTGAAGCTTTAGGCAGAATATCCTGAATTTGCTTGAGCTGTATCTGTCCAGTGCTTCCCTGGCCTTCCTGGATGCACAAATGGCTGTTCTGACCCACCTGAACTCATGGGAAGGTGAACTCTGAGACCTGGAACACACTCAGCCATGGAAGAAAAGCAGATATCCCCTGGAGATCTGCAGCTGGAAGCCCTCAGCCCACAGAAGGAAAGATGAAAGATCCTCCAGGACACAATCCAGTTCCAGTTTAGCACACTGGGAACGAGCCTGACTGCCCAGGTTCAGTTGCATCCATGCCTTGTTGGACTCCACATCACGACCTTTGTCACCCCACATGGGATTTCCATGGAGAGAAGCAGAAGAAAGTGACACAAGCAAAGGCCACGATGCTCTTTGCATGGATTCTCATTCCATGGGGACCAAGACTCTCAGCAGTCCAGTCTCCTGAGAGGGGCAGGAAGCTTGTTCTGGGACCATGGGGACAGCCAGGCCTCACCTGGCTGTAGGACAGGTGGGACCAACCACAGGCACAGTGCAGAAGTGGTGTTTAAACAAAGAGCAGGGCTCTTCCCATGGAGCCCCAGCATCCTTTTTACCCTGGATCCCCCACAGCAGCACTGTCCTCCCTTTTCCCAGCTTCATTTCCCCTCTGATGACTCCACCAGGCTGGAACTCACCTCTCAGTCTCTTCACCTGGAAGCAAGAAACAAAGTGAAAAACCTGTTTCACTTCCCATCGATTGTCCCTGCCCAGATCCTTTCCCTTTGAGTTAATGGGACCCAGAGATGCTCATTTTGCACAGCTGTGGAGTAAAGTCATTTACACAGACCAAAGATCTTGCTCTCACAAAATAAATTTGCCAAACTGCTATTGCCCTATCTTCCCATTTTCATCGAGCTGGGCTTGCATTAACATTAATGAGATGTTGAAGGAGAAGGGGAAAAAAAAGGAAGAAAGAAAGAAAGTCTTCCTGAGCAAATAATAACTACTCAGTCATAATTCAGAGGAAAATTATGGCTCTGTTACATGTTTGAAACTTTCCACTGTATTTCACTCCTGCTTTTGCTAAATTATGTGCAAATGATGGAAGTCCATACATACACATGAATGTGCTTTGCAAAGTTGAAATGTTTTCTTTGCCTGGAAATTACTTCCTCTTCCAGTGACTTTCTATCTTGTTTCTTTCTCCTGTTCTCTTTCTGTCCATGCAGTGCAGATGAAGGGAAATTCCTCTTTCTTCCAAGTTCCAGCCTTGTTTAACGTGGACAAAGAACTCATTTTGTGACTCAGTGGAAAGGACATCAACAGGGAACCCTGGACTACAGGAGAATAATCTCAGAAATCTCACTGCATTGTCATTTTTGTTGAGATTGGAAAATGGCAACACCACTCACTTGAACTCTATCCATTTTTCTTCCCTGCATCACGGGGTTGTCATTCTGGCCCAGAAAAGCTTTGGTTTATTTTCAGTCTATATGGCTATTTTCCTGCTGTCCTCCAGTTCTCAATCACCTGCAAAATACAGAGCAAAGCAGTGAAAGCTACAGGTGCAAAGAGAAAATTGTAAGTTGCTTTGGGCTTTCTTGATAAAGAGTCCTGGAGGGATTTATTCCGCTGTTGTGGATGGGCTCAGCTTGTGCACGTCACGCCAGGGACCCGACAAAGTGTTCTGAGAGTGAGCACTCAAAGCCAAAGGTAATTCCCACCTTTCCCCATTCAGAAAAACTCACTGACAGCACCTGATCTGAAGGAGAGCTGCTGAGACAGACACCTCAATGCTGTGTCTGTGCTTGTTTCTGTAAAAACACAGGGATCTTGTCGGGCTGCTCAAAAACACGCGGCGTTTTGTAGAGGGAAAATCAAAAGAGTCCAGGCTGGGATTGCCCCTTCTCCCAGGAAAAGAAAAAACAAAGCAAAACCAAACCCAGAAAGCCTCGTGGCAAAGTCTTTCTCAGGGAAATCAGTCTGCTCTGTTCTCTCGGGACAAGGAAGACCTCAACAAAACATCTCCCTTTCATCTGGCTTGTGCTCTTTGGTTACCTTTTCCTGCCACGGTTTCCGTGTGTTTTTGGAGGCCAGGGAATGTGGAAATACCTGAGGAACATTCATCCTTTGCTGACAGCAAAACAGAGCAGCCCTTTATCAGAGATGTGCCCTGCCTTTACCCCCAGGAGCTGAAGAAACACTTCCAGCCCCTGAGACCCAGGGCTCACCAGGAGGCAGATGCCCAGCTTTGTTTGGGAAAACCACACAGTGATCACGTTCCACAGTAACAATTCCCCTATTTAGTCTTCTGCAACCCACAGAACTTATCTCTAAATGTGAATAGCCACTGACTGGGGGTGCATGGGGCATGTGATGCTCTGGACCTTTTTGAAACCCCATTTAAGGCCTGAGAAACCAATGTGGGTTTCCTTGTGAAAGCTGAACTTTAGCCCACGATGCCTTCCTGAACTTTGGTCACAGATTTGTCCTGGACTGAGCCTCAGGACTCCTCAGAAAGTCTGGAATTTGCTCCTACTGCAGCTGCAAATGAAGCTGATTGAAAACATGATCCTATTCTACCTCGTTTTATACAAACTATCTTTTCATTTATCCAAAGCCTCCGTTTGAAATCTCTGGCCAGATCCGCTCCAGACCAGAGGCCAGGGGTTCATTCTCAACTTCTTCATTTTTTAATAAACTTCTCAGTAAGCCTCACCTCTGTTTTCAAAGCTGGCTACAACATCCCTGAGCCCTGGGGCTTTGCAGCGCTTTGGGTTTCCAAATGAAAGCCTAATGCTGGCTCATTGTTCCACAACCCCTGCTCCAGCCTGACCTAAGCCCCAAAGCCTAGGATGCAAGGCAGTGTCAGGATTACTCCTGCGTTTGGCAGGGAAAACGCATCTGGAAAGAACAATTAACACTTTGTTAATGTGCCAAGGAGCAGACTGATCTGCGTGCTGGCCCAAAGGCAACAGAGCAACTGCTGTTTACCTTGATGTGTCTGTGCTGCTGTGGAGCAGTTCTGATAGCAGAGCTTAGTCCCAGCCTTAAAGCTCGATGACAGATGAGAGGTCCATCCTCTAATTTCCCGTCCTCTCCATTAGCAGGGAATGCAGATAAAGCCAGCAGCAGAACCCCGCAGTCCCGACTCCTACCTGGCAGATAATAATGCAAATTACAGCGACAAAAGTGGCAAAAAATCCGCGGCAGGAAAATAGATGAATAGGGCTGATCTCGGCTCCGTGGGACAGCACCAAATGCCACTCCCAAGGGAGGCTCAGGTTCTGCTCAGATCTCTGCTGCTTTCACCACTCATTAACATTCATTCCCATCTGGGATTGCAGGCTGCCATCGGAGCCCTGGGATGCTGCTGTCACCAAATGTGACACAATACCTCATCAGAGAATAAAGGAGTTTTTGCAAGTCTCTCAAAACTATTTCTCCCTCCGTGTTCTGCATCCTGTGTCTGGCTGGGAGAGTTGAAAGGAGTCCTGATGCTTAGGGCAGATCCCAGATTAGGGTCAGCAGATGTCTCTGCACCAGCATCCTGCATCCCACTCCACACCAGCATCCTGCTTCCATTCCCTCCCATAAACCCTTCTTCATCTGGACAATTCAATACCAAACAGGGGATATTCAACTCAGATCAGCCCAATTTCCCTGCTGCCTCCCTTTTACCCCAGGTTGTTGCTTTCCTGCCACTCTGGGATTGTTCCCTCCAAGGGATGTACACCCAACTGTGCCTCTGGAAGATTGAGTGGTTCCTGGAGAGAGAGAGGGGCCCATGCTCTCCTGCTGACTCCATGGTGGGATTGCACTGCCCACAGCAGGAATTGCTGCCTTTGCTCCTCTGCCTTTCCATCTGGGCTCAGGCCCTGCCTGCCAAACCTCAGAGCTGAGGAGAGGCAGTGATTGATGGGGGGAGATTTCGCCAGCGAAGATGCAGTCCTACAACCTTCACTCAAGATGGAATGGAAGTCACCAGGATAATAAAGATGGATAGGTGGATAGACAGATGGACAGATATGGAGATAGACAGATAGATAGATGATAGCTCGAATCCTTATGTTAAAATTGTGGACAATCCGTCACCCAGCCTTCCTTCCCTTTTTTATCCCTCCCCTTTCCTAAATTACGCCTATTTCTCTGGTGAAATTTATTACAATGTAAGGAATAATGACTTTTTAAAGATATTTTTTACTTTTTTATGCAGAGGTGTGAGGGCTCCCTGAAAACAAATGGATGAAGATGTGAAAGCTTATTGGATTGTCACGTCGGATACATTATCCCCAGGGCTCTGAATGAAGAATTAGACCATGGAGATCTTATTTGACATTAGATGTTTCAATTTCTCCAAGAACATTAGGCATGTTGGATTCAGCACTGAATTCAATAATAAACAACAAGCGTTGACCCTCCCCCCCCATCCCCTTTTACCCCTTAGCATTTTAAGTCCGAGACATGCTATTAAGATTTATTTTACATTTTTATTATTGCGCTCACAAGGAAAGGGAGATCATATTTGCATAACTCATTTTTATACAAACCTCTCTGAATTACTTACAGCTGCCGATTCTGTCCCCCCCCTCTAATATTATGTGTTGATGTGGCAGTAAAACAATGACATTGGAACAACACACTGGAAATTATTTACTCCAGCCCTGCAGGTATTGCTGTCTATTTATTAACCCCTGGGGATTATTTTGATGGAAATCCCTTTGGATAATGCTCATCAAGAGGCTGAGGTTGTGCAGTCTTGTTCCCAGAGAGAAGGCAGGAGTTTGACATCAGCTCTTCTCGGGGTGGTCAGTGAGTGGCCACCTGGCCATGGGAGCAGTTTGGGTATTTTTAGGGCTGGGTCTGGCTGGGATCACCGTGCTGGGTGCAGGATGAGGTGCTGGGACAGGTTCCCTGGGGTGCTGGATGTGGGGATGGGTGCTGGCTCACCCAGCATGGTGCAGAATTCAGAGCATACCCCATGGATTTCTCCATATCCTCTGGACCAGACCACCACAGCCCCACACACTGGCCTGCTGAGCCTCACCAGACACAAATCCAGGTTCTCCACATCACCTCAGCTCCCAAGAGCTGCTCAGACCTTCCCTTGTCAGACTGTTTTGTTCCCTGGGAGCTCTCCTGGTCCTTTCCCAAGGGAGATGCCCACTCCCCCAAACACACCCAGGGAGCTGCACCCCAAACTACCTCTTTTCTCTGTATTTTCACACTCTGCACTCACTGGTGGTGCTGGTTGAAGGTGGTTGTCATGGAAACTCCCTTTTCTCTTTCTGCTAATTCTGCAGGATTTCTTTCTACAGCATCGATCTGTGAACGTGCCTCCTTTTCTCACTCGCCCTTTAAAATAACAGCCATTGGGAATATTTGAGGAATGGAAAATTTGCCAGGCTAGGGGGCTTCTCAGAGTGGTTGATATTGAAATTATGTCTACATCCAATAGCTGCACCCTCCAGCTGCTTTTCAAAGGCAGCCCAAGAAGTCTCAAGGAGGAAGAATTTCCCGACCAAAAGGTTTTTCTCTCAACCCAATTGGAGCAGTGATGGGTTCTGCCCCTCATGCCTGTCCAGCCTACAGAAATTCCCACTCTTTTTCTCCCTTCGCAGCCTAGTCCTCCTCTGAGACCTAAATTCAAGGTATTTCTGACATCCTGGCACAGCATCTCCCACGTTTCAGTTATGGAGAAACCAATCTCAGCGTTTAGTTTTTCACTTTACCTTTGCCCCACTCATTTGGGAAGAGGTTTCGACTTCTCTGTAATACTCAGAATAAAATCTGTGAATCACTTTATTATCTGCTGTTTTAGATGCCTCCTTTTACCCTCTAAAACACCTTTCCTGATGGTTTCCAGGGTCTTTGTCTGGTTGTGAGTGTGAAGACGGGGTGTGTCTGGTGAGGAGGGACAGCTCTTTTTTAACAAATGATCCACTCATTTCACAGAAATTTCCAGGAAAACAAAAAGGATAAAGAAAACCAGGTTTTAGACCTTCCTCTCTTAAAAGACTCACAGATGAGGGATCCCCCGCAAAAGCAGGAGAATCATGTTATTAAATTATTCCATCAGGGGCGTGGCAGATGGATATGGATTTTTTTTTTTACAAGAGGAAATTTGATCTTAAAATCTCTCTCCACTTTGTTTCTCTTTCCTAAAAACATGGGTGGCCATTTTTAGGCTGCCATCAGAGTCCCCTAAGGTGAACACAGATATTTTCTGCGGAGTTTGAGGTCAGGGGAACAATGAGGAGCAGGGACTATCTGCACTCCAACATGCTGGATTTAATGACACTTCCATCAGGGAAGGCTCCCCAGAGTGTTCCTCACATCTCTCCTGAAGTCAAATTGAAAATTTATTCACCCAGCCGGGGATTTATCTCACCTACCCTCTCCTATTTCAGTGCAAGCATCACCCTCTGAGCCAGCTGTCTGGATGCTGTTTATAATCAGGGGAGAGAGATGGGCACTTCCAGAATGAGATTTGTCTGCCCTGGTTTCGACAGCTCTGTCTCCTGATGAGATGCTCTGAGCACCAGCAGGGCACGTTTCTCTCCAAGAGTGATAAAAGGGCTTAGCAATGCTGTCAAAATCCTGTTATGGGACAAAGGGGAGACCATCTATCCGAGCCTAAAAATTTATTCTTAAACCAGTAAGTGTTTTAACAGTCTGATAGTTGGAGTTATCCAATTAGTACGATAAAATTTCATTAATGATGCTGTTAAAACTGCTGTACAGAGACATTCCTGCCATTCCAGTGTCCATCCCCCACCTCTGGTGTCCTGCTTACCCTGCCACTGTTCCTCTCCATCCCAGAGTGGACAGATCCAATGTTTCTCCATGGAGGATGAGGAGGGGTGATTAAAAGCCATCACCACCCTGAGCCCTTCCCTGGCAGGGGTGTGATGACCATGCTGGGGTTTTTTTTTTTTGCATGGTATCCCCATGCCCAAACAAATGTTTCCAAATGAGGAAAAGGCTTTCAGTTTCACCTCTTTTAAAGGAAAAGCACCAGAAACTTCTGTGTTTCCTTCACTGTAATTGGCCCAGTGCCAGCACAGGGGTTGGATCTTTGGAATGTTTCTCAAAATCTGTATTTGTTTCTATTGGCCAGCAAGCCAAAAAAAATAAAACTCCTAAAACTTTAAGTATGTAAGAAGAGCACACAGAGGTGCTCAGGTCTTTTGAGGGTACCTTAGACTGGTGTAAGGGGCTTCCCTGCACAAAAGCAGGGCTTTTGTTTTTGTTTAGTATTGTTTGTTATTTTCTCTTTAATTAAAACCTTTTCCTTTTCAAAACACACCCGATGAGCCGTCTCACAAATTATTATTAATTATTATTAAAATTATTATTAACACGCTGGCCCCACACTGAATTTCATCAGGGTTTCTTCTCCTCACTCTTGGTTTGTCCATCCTCCTGTCCCCAGCCAGGGCTGGGGTTTACTGGGCAGTGGCCATAGGGATGTCCCCAGTGCTGAGCTCAGGCACCAGGCCCTTGTTCAGGGGATTTTTGTGGTCTCAGGGACACCCAGCTCTGGGCACAGCAAGTTTGGAGACATCCTGAGCTCCCCCAGGGCCAGGTCAGCTCAAAGCCTTTCACCATCAGTGGCTGAAATCAGGTTAGTTGGGCTGCAAAGGACAGCACAGAGAGATGTCCCAGGGTGTGTATCCAGTGTTATTCCCAGTGGCATTAACCACAGAGCACTGACCTCTTCTTGTTCATGGCCTCTGTTCCATTCTCTCCATCAAATGTGCCCCAGCTATTTCTTCTCCATTGTTTTTTCCCCCACTGAGTCATGGAATGAACGAGGTTTAAATCAGGTTTCCAGTGACCTGTGGCAGCCTTTGCTCCAACCCCATCAGGGTCAATAGAGAAAGTTCTCACGTCAGAGTTAGATGAAGTTGCTCTGCAAGAGAAGCAATTCCGTGGGAAAAAAAAAAAAAAAAACCAACACACCTCTCCAGCTTGATACTAATGGTGAAATAAGAAATATCTGCTGTATTTCTAAAGTTGATTCTCAACCCTTTACACTCAGCAACTGTTACAAGGAGAGGTTTCAGGCGCCGTGAGCATTTATCTCCTGGCACAAAAGAGAGGTCAGAATCCAGTGTTAGCTCCACTTATCTGTCACCAGCATTGATGGGAAGCCTCCTATTCCCCCAGCACACAGAATTGCATTTCGTGGACATGGGATTTTAGAAACTATTACCCTGGAGTTTGATCCTACCTTGTTTCAGAGCATGTAGAGATGTGCCTTCAGCTTTGAAGGGAAAAGGAGAAGGCACTTAATCAATAGCCATGTGAGTGATAAGCACATAAAAAAGATGAGCTTGGCCAGCCTGTATAATCGTCAGCAGGACCAGATGGGAAATGTATTATTCAGGAAGAAAGATGACCATGGTGGGGATGGTTTTTATGAGGGTCAAGATTGCTTAAGGAGTAGTCAGTTATCTCATGAAGCCTCTTACCTGGAGCATTCACAGCTCTTTATTAGGATGAAGAGGGAAATAGCAATGAATATTTTTGGCTATGTCCTGGAGAGGACAGAAACAGAATATTTTGACTTCCAGGATCTCCTGTCCGGAGTATAGAAGAGGTCAGAAAAAGGTTATTTTTACTTCTATAATTTCTGTCCAGAGCACAGGAAAGGTCAAAACCAGGTTGTTTTAACTTTCAAAATCTCCTGTCCAGGGCATACACAGATAGAGGCCTTAAAGATAATGCAGTAAGAGTGGGTTGGGTTTTTCTTTTCTTTTTATTTTTTTTTTCTCTCCCATGACAAACACTTCTACACTGATGCAGTGTTGCTGTAGAACTGGAATCAAACAGGCTGAAATCTGTAACCTGCTCTCGAAGAACCTTTTCTTCATCCACCAACGCCAGCAGCTCCTTGTCAGCTTCAAACCTGCCTGACTCCAGCCTTGCTACAGCTGTGCAGTGCTGGCTGAGTGAAGAGGAATGCTCAGGATGCACTTCCAGCTCCAGCTGTGCTTCCTGAAGTGGTTACAACTCCCAAAAGGCACCTGCAGCTCTTCATCACCTTCCTCCTGCTCCCTCCAGCTGATCAGCCCTGGTGTTGCTCCTTCCTGACTCCCCGCGTTTGATGCGAGCTGGAGTAGCAGAAATTTACTTTTTGGAAGTGTTTTTAAAGCAGGCTGGCTGGCTTGGGCTGTGACAGGTTGGGGAGCAGGATCACAGACAGCTGGGTGCAGCCGGTGCCTCTGGCATACGGACGAGGTGATGACAGCCTCCAGCTGAGAGCATGGCAGAGGCAGGGCTCCCTTCAGACCACTCAGAGGGAGGCTCATTCCAGACAAAGAGAATTAAATAGTGCAGGGCTGCTTAACCAGCTCCCTTCTGTACCAAGTCTGTGTTGTTGTTAAAAAAAAAAAAAAAAAAGAAATTAAAATACATAATCATTCCAGTAGTCGTAGTAAGAATCATAGGATTTTAGAATCGTGGGATGGTTTGGGTTGGAAGGGACCTTAAAGATCATCTCATTCCAGCCCCTTCCTGTAAGCAGGGACACCCTCCACTATCCCAGGCTGCTCCAAGCCCTGTCCAGCCCAACCTTGGACACTTCCAGGGATGGAACATAAGAGCCAAGGACACTTATTTTCCCTCAGCATTTATTGACTGTGGTGACTCTGCTCTTCTGAGACAACAAAACGGACGTTGAGATGCTTGAGCACATCCAGGGGAGGCAATGAGGCTGCTGAGGGGCTTGGAACACAAACCCTGTGAGGAACAACTGACTGGGGGTATTTAACCTGGAGAAAAGGAGACTCAGAAGTGATCTTATCACTCTCTACGACTCCCTGAAGGGTGGCTCTGGTCAGCTGGGGTTGGTTTCTTTCTCCAGGCAGTACCAAGAGAACGAGAAGACACAGCCTCAAGCTGCACCAAGGGAAATACAGGTTGGATATCAGGAAAAAGTTTTTTCCCAGAAAGAATAATAAAGTACTGGAATAGCCTGCCTGGGGAGGTGGTGGAGTCACCATCCCTGGATGTGTTTAAAGAAAGCCTGGATGTGGCACTCAGTGCTGTGGTTTAGTTGAGGTGTTAGGGTTGGGTTGGACTCAATGATCTTGGAGGTCTCTTCCAGCCTGGTGATTCTGTGTGTGTGTTCTGTGTGTAAAAGTTCTCTCCTAGCACATGTGTCACAGTTGGTACATCACAAAAAAAATGTTATTCCAGAACTTAATCTGGACCAGGCTGAGCAAACCAGCCCATTCAGACCAATGGCTTTACCCCCTGGAAGGGACAAGGGCTGTGTGATAAAGCCACCCAAGTGTCCTCTCAAATCCAGGTGTTGTGTGCCAGATGTCATTCAAGGCCCAGAAAAGCCAGACAGAGCCCCTTGAATTGCCATGCTCATGGCTGGTCTCTCCCCACAGGGGAGCTTGTGGTGACAGAATTAATGTGGTTCTAAAGGTAATTTGAAAGCGACAAGAGAGGGAAATTATCACATGAAAATGCAAATCGTGCCTTATCTGGGCTGTTCCATGGCTGCTATGATTCATCATCATTTCTTCATCTGTTTTTATTCTTTTCCAGGTGAGTTCTCAATTAAAAAAAAAAAAAAAAAAAAGAAAAAAAAAAAAAAGGAATAGTGGTAGAGAAGAGCCTCAATTTCCAGGAAAGATTTATGGCTCCTTTTATCTGAATGTGAAACATCCTTCAACAGGGCAGGAATATTAAACATTTCAAATCACCATCTATCATTCAGCCCTGTCTCTGATGGTGACCACACATTCCTCACATGCAGCACAGGTAGCTCTGCCTTGTCCCCCAGGTTCAGGGGAGCAGCATCCTCCCACTGACCAGGGATTTCCACACTGGACCAGGGGTGTAAAGCTGTATTTACACCTCAAATTCCACTGGAGCTGCACAAATTCACCCCAGCAGAAGATCCACAGTGCTGTTCTCCACATTTCTTCTAGGTAAACTCCTTCTTTAATGCAAACCATGGTGTGTTGAGTTCACACCAACCCAGAAAACATCATTTCCTGAGTTGTGTGTATGGGATTTTCAGACCTGTTCCATTTTACATTGATTGCTGATGAGTGTGAGGTACAAGGAAAGGGAAGCAGGGTCTGATTGCTGCCAAAAGAAGGGAGAATCATCAGAAGGTAAATTCAGCATAACTGGATGGAGATACTTCACACACAGAAGTTCACCTCTGAAATTCCTTGTCTTAGGATGCTGTGATGGCTGAGCATACAAATGGTTCAAAACTTAAGGAAACTGATGAAATAGAAACATAGAAGGGGCATTAAACATGAAAATATAATTTCAGGCCTCTTAACTCCCAGGAGGCAGCAATATGTAAAAATGCCACCACATACCAGCCTCATTGTTTTTTTTCTATCTTCTATTTTCCTTCAGTCATTTTTGGAGACAGGATGCAACCCCATGGATTGAGAACATCCTACCTTCTCTCTACAGTCTTGGGTATTCTGTGGTGACCTCCCAGTCCAGCAAGGAAACAAGGCTGCCAAAACCTCCCTCCAGCTGTCCTTCACCTCAGCAGTCCAGACCAGGAACTGCCCAGGCAGAAAACCAACCCTGTGACATTTCCCCCCAAGTAATTCTGACACATTTTTCCATACATTTTCAAAGGGACAGAGACAGCACATCAGACAGACCTCAGTGCTCCCAGAGCTGCCCCTCTGAGCAGACACAGCAGTGACCCAGGAGCAAGGACACTTCGGGGAAGAGGCTCTGAGGGATCTCAGGGAATTATGAAGCTCTGAATGGTCAGCAGACTGAGCAGAAGATTTCACCTCAAGCTGATAAGGCACTGGGGTCATGCCCTGCCTGCACCAGAACTGTGGATCCTCACAATCTGCCCCTGGTGGTGCTGAGTTTTACTTTTCCTGCCTTTTTGGCCAAATTATGGAAACTGGGATAAAAGATGAAGAACAAGATTCTCAGAGTTGGACTGTCATTTAAAGAGTTGGACTCAATGATCTCTCTGGGTCCCTTCTAACTCAGGCTATTCTGTGATTCTGTGATTTATATTACACCCTGCAGCATAAATACTTTCATTTTTCATTTGGAAGTGACAAAGAATCACAGAATGGTTTGGGTTGGAAAGGTCCTTAAAGATCACCCAGTTCCAACCACCCTGCCACATGCAGGGACACCTTCCACTGGACCAGGCTGCTCCAAATCCCATCCAACCTGCCCTTGGACAATTCTGTCACTCTGTTTTTCTAAAGTTCTTCTAAAGCCTTCTGATGTTTTACTTTTTATGGTGGAGTTTCTCAACGCAATTTTTTGGATCAAGTGTTGGAAACACAGGAGCAAATCCTACTGTGAACAAAGGAAGTGTCCCAGTCCCACTACAGAAGAGCCATGGAGATGGTCCATGAGCATTCCAGAAAAAAAAAAAAAAAAAAAGAAAAGATACAAAAATCCTCTTCTGAAAGACCATCACAGAGGGAACAACTCAGAGGAACTGAGCAGCACTTCCTCCTCACACCTGTTACCATGTTCTTCTTAAGTTTTTCTGAAGTTCTTTCAGCCTTCTGATGTTTTACTTTTTGTGGTGGAGTTTCTCACACACTTTTCACGTAAATAATGATTGTTTTGCACTCCTTCCTGGAGGAGGAGAGAATTGATGGACTGTTGGCTTGACCAGTGTGGTTGGAGAGGACAATTTTCTTCCTCCAATCCATGGTCACTGTTGGAATTCTATAAATGTCGAGGTCTGTAAATAAACTGCCCTTTTTTTTTTTTGCCTTGGACATCTCAGAGTGTGAGTGTTGTTCATTTGTGTTGTAATGTGACACACTTCCATGGTGCAACAGAAGTTATCTGGAGTATCCACACCTGCTGAGGGTGATGCTCATGGAGGCAGAGCCTCCAAACGCAAGGTTTTAAGAAGCAGCAGTTCCATGCTGATTATGCAAAGAAAAACACCCCACAATTCTATGGAAGAGACACCAGGGCACTGTGGAATCATCCTGTGGGCACGTGTGTGTTACTTGATGGGCTGCCACACATCAGGTGCCCACAGGGAATAAAGATAAAGAGCAATAACCCGTCCAGGTGCAAGGTGTCAGTGAATACATCACTTACAGGCAGTTAATCTGCATTATTTGCCATTGGTGGTTGACATTGCAGATCCTGTGTGATATGCACAGATAAACGGCCATTAAGCATCAATACCTTCAGATCCCAGAGCAGCTCCCTTCCAGAGCAGGGCCAGAAAGGAAAAGCTTTGCCATTATCTCTGTCCTGCACTGTGTGCATATCCATATCCAGCACCACTTAGGAACCACTCCAACAAGTGATCATCTTAACAGGGTCAGCACCTTTCCTCCCCAGGACCCCGTAACAAACTTAGCATCAGCTCCTAACTAATTGAATTGGAGCATGATCAACAGTCTAATTGAAGGCTGCCTCACATCCATTTCAAGCTCATAGGATTTCCCAGTTTGAGCTTCTGAGCTTCTGCTCAGAGTTAGGGGAAAAAAAGGCAAAGGATAAAAAAAAAAAAAAAAAAAGAAAAAAAAAAAGAGGAAAAGAAAAGAAGAAAAAGAAGAAGGAAGGAAAAAAAAAACCAGAGGGGAAAAAATCGGCTTTACTTAACAGTTGCTATTTTGGTATCAAAAGGAGTCTGCATTGTTGATTAGAGCGAGAGATCATTATCCCTCTTAGGAGCCCGATGAAGGTCGTTGTGTTAACCTTCAAATCACTCTGTAACTGGAGGATGCTTTTTTTCTCCTGCTGAGCCACACTAGGAGGGGAAGGAAAAAAAAAAAAAAAGAAAAGCAACTCAAAAGGAGCAAGTCCAGCTCTGCTTCTCCAGGCTGGAAAAGCAGAGTAGTGACAGGGTGGGATTAGCTTTGGATCTTGTGTATTGTTCATGTGTCGTCAGAGGAGGGAGGCAGGATGGAGGGAGAGGGAAATAAACAGATTTAAATGTTTCATCTGTCGTGGTGCTGTCCTGACTGGACAGCAGCAGGAAGGCACCCTGAAGTAACTACAGACAGCTAAAAACCAGCTCATTAAACACTTGTGTGTGGGGAAGAGTTTTTATCTATTTACCCCAATAGTAATTATTGTTATTTTACACCCAGCAAACTGCCCGTGACGAGATAATTCAGGTCAATGCACAGGGAGATTCTTGTCTGCTGCACACTGAACGATGCTGCTGCTCCTTGTTTTTCATTTTTATCCCGTTTCCTTCTTTGGTTCCTGTCCTGGCACAGCAGGTCCCAGGTTGGCAGTGCAGGGTTATCTGAGTTCCAGGCAGCTGGTTAAGAGCAGGGCAAAGCTGCCTCTCTGAATACACAGGGCATGATGATCTTCCCACTGATGTGCTTCTTTGACATGGGAGCCACGATCCCAGTGATCCCAGGGTCCCCAGGGAAGGCATTACAAACCAGAAATGTCTCCTGGTCGTGGAAGGTGCTGGAAGTAAAAGCTCATCCTGGGTCCCCCGTGGGTCAGCAGAGGTGATTCCCACTATGGGAGAGAGGCTTTGGCTTTTCACACTGCACAGTCTGGTCTGGAAAAGTTGTTAAAGCATCCAGTCTTGACAGGAATGATCAAAATCCAGGAAAAACAGGGGAGAGGGATCCCATGCCCAGTGCTTTACAAATCATCTCTCCATCTGAAACTTCTCTCCACCCCAGACCTCCTCTGCCTTCTTTGGCTTCCTGACCCCACCTGCAGGGCTGTGCCCAGCTGTGGAGAACTCAAATAAAAAAAAAAAAAAAAAAAAAAAAAATGTGGATGCCTTGGAAAAAGTCCAGAGGAGGCCACCAGGATCCTCAGAGGGTTGGAACAACTCTGCCAGGGATCCAGGCTGGGAGACCTGGGGGAGCTCACCTGGAGAGGAGAAGGCTCCAGGGAGAGTTTCCAGCACATTCCAGGGCCTGAAGGGGCTCCAGGAGAGCTGCAGAGGGACTGGGGACAAGGCCTGGAGGGACAGGACACAGGGAATGGCTTCCCACTGCCAGAGGGCAGGGATGGATGGGAGCTTGGCAAGGAATTCCTGCCTGGGCTGGAATTCCCAGAGCAGCTGTGGCTGCCCCTGGATCCCTGGAATGTCCAAGGCCAGGCTGGACATTGGGGCTTGGAGCAGCATCCTGGGACAGTGGGAGGTGTCCCTGCCCATGGATGAGGTGGAACTGGATGATCCTCAGCCCTTGCAGCCTTTTTGTGTCTCACACTCAGGCCGTGCTTCTCTCTGCCCCTGACCCCTTGTGACCTATTTCCTGTGCAGATTCCCCCATGGATGTGATCCCTGCTGTCCCTGTGATGGTGGTGGCTCTCTCCCTTTGTGCTGTTAGGAATGACCTGTCTCTCTGCAAGGCTGGAGCAGCTTTGCAAGACACTGGCTCCACTTGTTGCCACCCGTTTTCCCTTTCCCCGTGGTGCTGGTGCCCTTGCATTGCTCATCCTCCTCAGACAACTTCCATTCTGAATCAGCCACGTGTCAGTTTAGCATTCACCTTTTGTTGAATCTCAAATCCTTTTAATCCCTGTCCTTGCTTCTCCACGTTAAACAAATAAAGCCTCCTATTTCCTCCTGCCTCTCTCCCTGCTCCCTGTGCCTGGCTGGGGAGCAGGCTCTGGGGTGACATCTCCCAGGCAAGGCACACAGATGCAAATCACTGGGACAGGGGATGTGTGCAGGGGACTCACCTCAGCCTGGTGACAAGGGGAAAAAAAAATAAATAAAAATCCCTGCAAGAAAGGAGAAGAGGCTGTTCCTGCCCCTGCCCTCACCTCCTGTGACCACCTGAGACAGTGGGGGAAAGTCTTTACAGGGACAACATCCCTGCCAGTGCAGGAAAGGTCTGAAATGAAGAGAAACATTCCTGTCCTGCTAGGTTTTAACAAAAGCAGCTCTATTTCCATTTGTATGTGAGTTCCCCTTTTCTCTGTGCACAATTTCTCTCACTGTGGCTCTCCTGATCTGCGGGATGCTGCTACACCAAAGAGGGATTTATCCAGGTTTTTCCTGGTGTTGTTTTTCCTTTCCTTTCCTTTCCTTTCCTTTCCTTTCCTTTCCTTTCCTTTCCTTTCCTTTCCTTTCCTTTCCTTTCCTTTCCTTTCCTTTCCTTTCCTTTCCTTTCCTTTCCTTTCCTTTCCTTTCCTTTCCTTTCCTTTCCTTTCCTTTCCTTTCCTTTCCTTTCCTTTCCTTTCCTTTCCTTTCCTTTCCTTTCCTTTCCTTTCCTTTCCTTTCCTTTCCTTTCCTTTCCTTTCCTTTCCTTCTTCTGTAATCTTCCCTGGGCAGTGGTGGAGACAGGGATAAATGCAGGAAATTTCACTTGCTCACCTCTGGGATGGACAAGGAAAAGCTCATCCACAGGTGGGTGAGAAAGGCCCTGAAAAGTCCAACTCTTGGCCACAGCACCTAAACATGGCAAGCATGTCATTTTTACACATATGACACATAAACACGATAAACATGGCATTTTTGCCACGCTCAATAATTCACATTTGGCCACCATAACCCCACAGGAGTGAAATTTCCCCTTCCTGATGTTTTTGGGGAGTCAGCCCCTGCACAAATCTGCTGCTTATCTATTTGTCAACCAAGGGTTTCAATCTACATTTTCCTTCATGTTTGTGCTCAATAAAACCCCAAGGTTTTTGGAAGAGCCCTGAGATGGGAAGGGCTGAGTGAGGAAAATGGTATTAAGTGGCCAAAAGAAATGGATGGGCACAATTCCTTCACCCATGGATGCCTGAGATCCTGACAGCCACGGGAGGAATACAATAAACATCTCCACTGGCTCCTGACTCCTGGAATTCCAAGGGAATGGCTCTGTCTCTAGTCAGGGGTTGGTGCTGGTGCTTGGATGTCCTGGTTATCCATCAGAGGGTTCCAACAGAGGAGTATTGAAATAGAATAAAAAAAATAAAATTAAATAAAAGTAAAATAAAAATAAAAATAAAAATAAAAATATTTTTATTATTAGAAATATTAAAATAAAATAGAAAAATAAAATAATAATAATATTAAAATAATAGAAAAATAAAATAAACCAAAACAGAATAAAATAAAATATAAAAAATGAAATAAAATAAAGTAAAATAAAAAATAATAAAAAAAAATTACCAAGATCTTTTTCTAGGCAACTGAACACAGCTCCACAGAAAGCATCAGCCTTTCCCATCAGATGTTGCATGTGGAGAGGGATTTTCTTATTCAGACTGACAGGGCACTGAGCATCATGGGGTTCTGCTTTCTCATGACTCCAGATCTTCAGTGTTCCTGGGGCACAAATTAGAATTTGGGTGACTGGGTTTGCATGTCTTGAGAATGTTTGTGAATTCACCTCTTGGACGCCTCAGTCTGTGACTGATGACCACGATCTCAGCACCCCTTTTGTGGATGTCTCCCACCTGCTTCCAGCTCCTGCCCCAAAAGTGAGAAATCCCTGGGGAGACTGCTGCTCTGCATCCCAACATTCCCACTGAACTCCAGGGGTTCCAGTGCAATTCCAGCCAACACCGAAGTGATTTAAACCTTGAACCAACACAGAGGAGGAGGATTTATCTCCCTTGTGGGACACAACTCTTCTCAAGACTATGGAGAGGGACTAGAAGAACTCCATGCTCCCTCTAGAAAGGAGAATTATAGTGCTAAAATCTAAAAATCTGATTTTGGGCTGGGCTGCCGCACTCCTCCTGTCACTGCCCAACATCCATCCCTCACCCCAGGGGCTTCCAGCAGCTTCTCACACTGACTGGGGAACAGGGACTTTTCCAATTAACCTGTCAGGAAGAGCAATGCATTATTTTCCAGCACTTGAGTAATTTAAAAGCCATCAGATTTCAGAGATCTGCCTGGCATGTTAAACTCTCAGTCAGTGCTCAGGAGCTCTGTGAGCCTGGTTTCATCAAAAATGCAGAAACAGAGAGACCCATGGTCAGAGGAAGGTGTTGCACCTGTGGAAGGGGAGGAGAAAAACCACACATCCAAGGTGCTAAAGCCTTTTTTGGGAAGGTTGCTGTGTTATTATAAATCCATATTAATTCTGTCACTGGCAGAGCCCCAGTTTGGAGTGCCATGCCCTGACTCACAGGGCCAAGAGAACTCAGGATGCTGAATGGCGCCAACTCTGATGACTCAGACAAACCCATCTCTTGACTAAAGCTGCTGAACCAAAGGGCTGTCCTCCCATTTTCAACCCCATCCCAGCACTCTGAGAACCTCTGGAAGTTTTGTGAGCATCCAAGGTGCCCACGACCACTCAGTTACCCTGTTCACGTTGATGGAGATAAGCCCCTCCTTCCTTTAAATCCGTATTTCTCCTCTGGCATCTCTCCCTCCACAACCCAGGCCCTGGTATCAGCCATCCCCTGGCTGATCATGTCCCAGCTAAGCATTTCTAGACAGAAACTCACACCTGAGCTCTGGCCTTTAAAGCAAGTGTGGCCGCCTGGGGACCTGAGGAGGGGTAAATGGGCTTCTTTGCAGGCTCCTCCTGTGCTCCTGGGGAGATGATGTGGGTTTGTTGTTTTTTTTGGTTTTTTTTTTGCTTGTCTTCCATCACAGAACAAGAGCTAAGTGTTATTGATCTGGGACCTAGGGGGAATATTTCTGAGCAGCTCACCCTGGCATTAGTCCATCACTTAGCTGGTATTTATTATTCAGGGCTGGCAAGGGATTCCTGGCAGCGTGCCCTGGCCAGACAGCAAACCGGTGACGGAGGAGCCCGAGCGAGTCAAGGGCAAATGAAGAGGGAAAACAAGGGAAGGAAGAAACTGCAAACCAGATTTTCCTTTCTCAAATTAACTTAGGTGGGTCCCAGAGCCTCTCACTGCGAAGCTGCTCCTGTGTGCATGAAAAACCCCAAGCAGGGCGTGCACACAGAGCTCAGCAGATGGTCAGTGCGAGGTGACTTCTGGCTGAGAGATGACATAAAAACGCAGACAAACAGGACAAGAGCAGGACAAGGTTTTGCCCACCAAAGAATCATGAAGGGTGCGTGTGAGGAGGTGAAGTGGCAGCTTTGCAGAAGGGAAAGCTGTTCCTCACAGCTGGAAGGTCCAAGAGGAAGAGCCATGGCAGTGAGTGATGTCATTTGGGTTATTCCCAGCACTCCAGAGAGGTTTGTCTCGCCTTATGATGAATGGAAGGATATAAAGCCGTGTTGGTAGATCTACCCAGTCCCCTCTGAAGGGTTCTGCCAAAACCATCCTGTATTCCATGGTTTGACATGGCCTGATGGAGGAACTCCCCTTGAAAGCTCACTGGAGCAACAGCCCAGCAGATGCAGAGCAGGTATTTCTGTGTGCATAAAGGTCTGGAAAATAACTGAGTCTGAGGCTGGACAGGAGGCTTTAGTGACACCTCCAGTGTCCATGCCAAGGTTAAAAAACAGGGAAAGCACAGCTTCAACAGCCCATTTCTGTGACAATTCCCTCTTCCTTTCTAACGCCAATGCAGTGTTGATCCAGGATGATCACTCATTCCCTGGTGATCTGGGGATAGAAGTTGCAAACTCCTGAGGACAGATTGGATGAAACAAAAACCACCTCTGACCTCAGCTGCCAGGTCTGCTGTCCCAATGCCAGATTTGCAGGGCACACTGCACACCCCCTGGCTTTGAAGAGTCATTGTAAACCAGGAGCACATCCTCCAGTTCAGGGAGCTGAGTGAGGTCATTCCCAAGGGATTGTAAGAAGGGTCAGAGGCTCTCCTGGGAGGAAGGGAATTAAGTCTCTGCTTAGCCTAACCCCAAACATTGCAGCAGAGCTATGGCAAAGCAGGAACAGCTCAAACTCTCTGTGAGGTTGCAGGAGAATCCATAAAAATCAGCTTCTGGACAGACAGCAGGCTGGGCACATCCTTGGGGAAGTTAAGCACATGGCACCTGTTTTTCCTGGGCAGTAAATGTGTGTGTCTTCACAGGTAATAACTTTGCCAGTTTAAGAGTTCTTGTAACCTTTACACTGAGATAACATTGGCAGAAAAAGGGGGAAAAAATCCCTCAGGCTTGGTCAGATTAAAGAGCCCTGTCTGCTAAGGTGCAGTGAATTCTTCTGTTATTGATCCCTGGGGTCATCCTTGAGACAGAGAACTAATGGACCAGCACATTTCCTTGGATTTCCTTTAACTAAAAATTACATTAAGTTCAAGTGGGACGTTAATAATGATGATGGTGGTGGTAATAATAATAATAATAATAATAATAATATCAGCAGCAGCCCATTCCATCTCTCTCAGACAAACAGCTGCAAGGCTAATCCAGCTCTCGCTGATTTTACAAGAACCCCCAGGCTCTGAGTTTTCACATCTTAAATATTTCTGTTCCCTCCTTCTGAATGCTTCACACCTCTCCCAAAATGTACATAGCAAGAACCTGGGCAAAAAATTTTCCCTGTTTGGCTTCCACCTTGGAAATAGCATTTGATTTATTCAGCTCAGTGGTCTGGTAGCCTGAGCCTGAACCCAGGCTCATTACAAATGTTCATCTGAAAATGCCCTCTAAGAATCTCTCCAGTTGCTTCTAAACCAAAACAAAACCAAGCAAACAGAGGGAAAAACAGCACCAACAAAGTTCCCTGAGCTGCTGCTCTGTTAGGGGAAGGTTCCAGCAGCAGCAGATGTGGCTGCTCTTCCCTTTGTGGCACCAGCTCTCCCCGATCCTTCACATCAGACATTTGTGTACAGGTGTAGGGAAAAGGCTGGAAAAGTTGGGGAAAAATGATGGATGCCTGTTCCCATGAGCTGCAAAGGCATCTTTTCCCAGGAACTGTGCAGTGCTGCCGTGTTTCACACCCTCAGTGCAGCCTCTCACAAGGCAAGGACCGTGGAAATGAAGCGATCAGCGCAGCTCGGTAATTACGGTGGCAGCTCGTGTGTGCTCGGTAGGTTTGGGCTGAAAGGAGGTATATTTTAATTATTAGCATCCAATTAAATATTGAATAAGTTCCATTATTGAAGGGGGATTTTGTGCCTCTCAGGGACCCTCCAAAGAGTTAATTAGAGAGCCTGTACACTTGTAGACATAATGTGTATGTGCCTCCACCCCCTCCGGTGCTGCTACACATCCCAAGCATGCAGGTATTTTCTACTCTGGGAGCCTGAAACTGGATTTTTCCATGTTCTTTAAATTATAGAGTGTCAGTCCATCTTCAACAGCAGGAATCTTGGCATAAACTGACCAAAAAAAAAAAAAAAAAAAAAAGCTGACCTGTGCTGCTTTGGCTGAGGAACTGACTCAGCATGTGCATGTCTGTCCCTGCCAGCCTGGAGCTGGAGCAGTCTCCAGAGAATGGGCACATCCTGGTGGTGATAAGAGCATGTCCAGAGTGAGCTATTCCCTGGCTGGACACGGCTCCTGCTGCTGAGCTTAATCTCAGAAGCCTTCCTGTGAGTTAGATTCCCACCAGGCTATTCCTGAGCTTTTCAGGAGCAGCGAGGATGGATCAGGATTTATTTAAGTAGGAGTTGAGCACAGCCCCGCCCTTTCATTGCTGGCATTTTCCTGCTTTTTGACTGATGCTGAATAGCCCAGCCCTGGGCATTGAATGGGGAGGTGTTCCAGGGGTAGTACAGGTGGGGAATGTGTTATCAGGGATAAGAGAGATCCATCCTGGCAGAGAAGCCAGGCCGTACCAGCAGCAAGATGAGCAGAACCTGGGCATTGCATCTGCTGGAATGGATGTGGCTATTAATTGTAAATGAATATTATAAGATTGAAATGATAAATAAGGTTGCAGAGGTGCAGAATTAGCCAAACAGAGGCACTGGGCCATGACCCATCAACATTTAAGGGTGGTTCAGTGTCCAATGTCAGAGGGAAGAGAAGCAATTTGAGGTGTCACTGGACAGCAGTGAAATCCTCTCATGTGGTGGGGAGGAGGAGGAGGAGGAGGAGGAGGAGGAGGAGGAGGAAGAGGAGGAGGAGGAGGAGGATGTGACTCCAGCTGGAAATCAATCCACATGTGGCATCCATCAGGCTGCTGGGAAAGCAGGCTCCAAATGGAGTGCTTGTCATTAGGAGAAGATGCATGGAAGAGACAGAGATGGGGAAATAGTCCATGGGGGGCTGTTTGTGAGGCAGCCCCATCAGGCAAATAGGATTATTGGGAATGATAATTCACCAGGAAGTCATGTCAGGTTGAAGTGACCCTCCCAGACAAGGGAACGCTGGGGAAGAGGGGAATGAGAGCTCCCAGCTGGGTCTTGGCCTTCACTGAGAGCCCAGCACAGCCTCTGCACTGGGAAACTGGGTGAACTGGGAGTGGTGACAGCAATCTTTCAGATTGAAATGATGTTCAATCATTTTTTGCTTTTTCTCTTGAGAGGACTCCTAAATTTTGCAAGCAACATTTCACACTGAAACCGAGTTTACCTCCAACAGAGAGTTTGTCTGTGTTTTTAAGCCTTCTGTCGTGCCACAGCCCATCTGTAATGCATTCATCCTCAGAGAAAAATCCATCCCAGGGGAACCAACACAAAACACAGCCAAGTTCCACAGGCAGCACTGAGAGGAAAAGGATCTAAATCCAAATCACTGCCTGCCACGGTCACTACGTGACCAGGCAGCATCTCCAAAATTCGGGAACCCTCCCATGGAGATAAGGCAGCAAAACCTGCCCTCTTCAAATCCCCAGCAGAAAAGTTGTGCTCATAGCTAGGCTGGCCTAAAACAAGAGTCACTCCAGTTTCCTCACCAGTGTGCAAAGGACTTATATTTTAAGTCCTCTAAAACTCTGACAACTCTTGGATAAATCCCCTGCTCTGCTCTCCATGAATGTGTTGGCAAATAAAAACAGCCCTCTGACCTTTGGCTCTTTGAAAAGGAATATACTTATTTTTTAGAGCAAACAAAGCTAAAAGCGTTTTGAGCAACGGAGTTATTTAATTATTATTTAATTCCCAGCGTTTTCAGGGCAGTTCTCATCAGATGGATGCACAAGCTGGAACAACAAAGCAGCTGTCTCTCCATTCTCACCAGCAGAGCCCAGAACACAGGTTTGTTGTTCTGGTTTTCTCTGTTCTTTTCTGTTTTTTTCTAAAGTTCTTTCAGCTTTCTGTATTTAACTTTTGTAATGGAGCCTCTCACAGATTTTTACATAAACAACTTATTGTTATTGTAACTGTTCTTTTATGTTTACATTCTTCTCATAAGGAGGAGACTCTTGATGGACTGTTGGGTTGACCAGTGTCTTGGTTTGGAAAGACAGGTACCTGCCAGGGAAAGCTGGAGTTTCCCTTAGAATGGGGAATGTAAACCCCTCACCCTCTCCAAATTACAATTTTGCAATTAAGGGCTTTCAGGCAAAGATTTGGGAATAGGAATAACAGTTCTTTACTAGGAATATTAACAATACAAATGTAGTAGAAAACAAAACCACCCAACCAAACCAGGAAACAAACAAACAACAATTTTGGAGAACCCTGACAGAGTCAGAGCTACAACCTGACACCCTGTTGGTCAGGGTGTTGGGAGCAGTCCCAAAGTGAGTCCTCCTGGAGTGGCAGAGGTGGTTCTGTTGGGGCAGAGATGATCCCGTAGAACAAGGGCCCAGTGATGGTGAGAAGGGTCCAGTGATGGTGAGAAGGATCCAGTCTTCCTCCAGGAATCAGGTGAAGCTAGATACCTGGTGTTCCTACGTCTCAGTTTTTATCCAGGTAGGAATGGTTGGCTCCCCCCACTGGGTGGAGCATCTCACAACAGGATGATGGAATGTGGAATGTACTGCTTTGTGGATGTACTGGTTTGGGGAGGAGAACAGCTTGGGGAGTCTTAATGGCCCATTGTGAAAAGAGATAAGAAACACTGCCCCACCTGGTTTGAACAGCTGGCCCATTATCAAAAGGCACCCGCCCTCCTCCTCCCAGAGTTACAAGAGATAAAGAAGAACATCTCCCCAACTGCTTTTAACAAATGAAATAGAATACACATTTTTGATTCCATAACCCAAGACAACCAGTGTGGTTGGAGAGGAAGATTTTCTTCCTCCAACCCATGGTCACTGTTGGAATTCTATAAATGTCAAGGTCTGTAAATAAACTTCCCCTTTTTTGCCTTCGACATCTCAGCGTGTGTCGTTCCTTTTGTGTCGTATTGTGACATCGAGGTTTAGTGGGGTTTTTTTTGTTTTGTTTTTGTTTGTTTGTTTGGTTGGTTTTGGGGTTTTTTGTTTGTTTGTTTGTGGTTTTTTGTTTTCTTGTTTTTTGTTGGTTTTTTTTTTTTTAAGACAGCCATTTCAAACGCTTGGGGATGTCTGCAGGAGAGACAACAATAATTAGATTCATAGCACATTACTGGTGGCTGTGGCAGTGTGGGCTGTCTGGAGCAGGAAGATGAAGTGACACCCAAGCCTTGTGGAACTGCAGACATTCTTCTCCCAGCTCTGCCCCTCTCTAGGGGAACACACCACAGATAAAGAGCTGATGGGCAGAGGCAGCTGGCGTGAACCAAGCCACCCTCACCTTGTAAAGAACTGCCAGGATTTGTCACAATTGGAGCAATCTGGTCTAGTGGAAGGTGTCTATGGCAAGGGGTAGGAACTGGGTGATCTTTAACGTCACTTCCAACCCAAACCATCCTTTGGTTCTGTGACAATTTAGCAGTCTCACAGTTTTCTCTGTATTTTGCAGATTTCTTGGCCCTTCATTGTATCTGGTCCTGTACATACCTAATGCAAAAGTGATGGTTCATCCCCCGTAATAAAAGGAGGTAAAACCATGCACAACCCAAATTTCCAACCCATCTCTTCCTCAGGATCTTATTCATGGGGAGAAATCTCATGCTGAGTTTATTTTTCTTCTTCACCAGACAAGTTGTTCTAGGAGCAGACACTGTCTTTCAGAAGAAGAAAATAAATTGATCCCATTTAAAATTCTTCTTCATCCATGACAACCCTATTTAAAATGCTTATCAATCTGCGTGGTGGCTTCCCCAGTGGAAAAGGTGCAAACCAAAGGCTTGGTGCTTTTATTTTGGCTTGTGCTGGATTTCTTCACTCATGTTGTTTGCATTTTGATGTGTTTTTAATAACACACAGACACAACTGCATCTTCTGGGTGAAGGCAGCTCACCAGCTGCCACTGTTTATTGATTTGTTTATCTTCATTTACCTTTTCAGGACAAAAATAGGGAGCACAGTTTGTGTCCTTGCTGTGGCCAGAGTCACAGCAGCAGGGGCTCCAGGCATGTGACTCTTGATGGAGAGAAAGACCTTGAAGAACAGGAGAACAACAGATTTTGAACACCTGGTAACCAAATTATCTCAAAAGTGCAACAGGAATAGGAATTGCTGTGGAGGCATCACAAGCAGCAGAGAAGTGGGAAAAGTCACCTGATTGCAAAGTGGGGTGGGTTTGACCTTCTCCCTGGTCCTACACAGGGGTGACAGCTCTGCCTCTCCAGGTGCAGAGTGGGGAAGGTCCAGTGCAGGTGAGAGCACTCAATGTACAGCATTTTTTAGGATGCTGTGGACAAAAAGTCTGTTGGCTTTTAATGCAAACTTGAGAAAAATTACCCTAAGGAGGGAAAGTGAGGCTGTTTAGCCTTTAGGAGCTATAATGGGATAGTGACTCACAAACCACTTCAGAGGGGGGGCTAAATTTGGAGAATGGTGACCCTGATGTGGCCTGTGCTTGTATTTACCTCTGCTGGCCATGACTAGAGACATGATAGACGTGATCCTGGGGGGGGAAAAGTTCATCATTCCAAGCTATTGGCCGTTCCTGTGTTGTTCTGGAGAGTTCAAATTACCTGGTAACAGCCACCTCTGAATGCCAGCAGCCATTCCCTACGGGAGGGAGAGGACTCACCTCACTGACCCAGGCACCTGAATTAGGTGTCTGCTTACAAGTACCTCCCTGTGAGTCAAATGTCTTTGTCATCTGAGACACCCAGAAATGTCCCATTTACCTTCAGCCTTTGTTTCTGAAGGGCTCAGGTCGCCAGTGGATCCAGTCTGCTGCTCCTGTGGGATGAATTGAGCACCACAGGGAGTCTCAAATGGCAGAGAGGGATTATCCCTAAGGAAACCCAGCACAGCCAGGGGAGGCTGTCTGGGCTCTCCTTGCTAAATCAGGGAGCACTCCAGTACCAGCTGGTGTCAGGGAACCTGAGTTATTCCAGTGAGGACCTAACCAAGACTGGTTTTTTTGTCCTTTCCCCAGACAAAACCCCAAAATCTGGTGGACTTCTCTGTCTGGCTTTGCAATATCTGGGAAGCAGGACTGAGCCAGAGAATATCCTGCTCAAAACTGATCAGAACTTTACATGGCCGTGGTCAGACTTTGGTATGAGCTGTTGAAGGGAAATTGGATTGTAAAGAGAAAACAAGAATCTGCATTTTGATGACAAGTCTGAGAAAACCTCTCCTTAAATTCATATCTGTGCTGACTTGTACACCTTCCTCTGACTCTCAACCATTTCTTCTGTGATTCTGAGCAATTTCTACTCCTGGCCAAGGGCAGTGGGGTTCTGGCAAGTTTGGAAGTGACTGGCAGTAAAGGACCCAAATCAACTTTTGCTCTGAGAGAACTTTTACAATGTGAGTTTTACCCCTCACAAGCCACCTGAGAACCCCCACTGGGATGAGTGCACCCCAGCTGTCCCAAACCCAAGTGCCTCCATGTGTTTCTCATGTCATTTTGCCCTCCAGACTGAGTGCCAGGAGAGCCCCAGTGCAACCCTTAAAGCTGGAAAACCCGAGGACTGAAGTGCCTAATTCCCAGCTGTCCCTTCTGCTGGCTCCAGCCATGAGTTTGTCTTGGGACAGATCCAAGAGGTCTCTGCTGGAGGTGATGCCTTGGGAAGGCTGACCTGAAACAGAGACTGGACAGAGCCAGAGAATGAAGTAGATATTTATTCAAAGGCCTTTAGGGCACACCTTGGGTAGGACAAGAGCCTGACCAGGGCTACACCCAAGGTGGACCCAAAATGGTCACAAAATGGACAACCAGTCAGGAGGTCTCACACTTTTGTAAGTTCTGGTCCATTTTGCATATTGGGGTTTAATTGTCCAATTACAGCTTCAGGCTGTGAGGTCCCATCCTTCTTGTTCCTCCCTTCAGCCACCCTTGTTTGTGCTTTTGGGCCTGAAAGTTGTCTTTGGTCTCCAGCAGGAAAAGGATTTGTTTTGTCTCCCTGCTCTGTGAAGAGAGCTGAGTGACACTGAATGTGAGGCTCAGAACTGCACCCCTGGGCAGCACAGAATCTGAAAAACACGAAAAGCTCAAACTTAAGGCATCAGAGGGTGAAACCCCTTGTAAGTCAAGAGGAAATCTGCCAATAATGGGAAACCACAGCCATTTAGCATCAATCATAATGATTGATTCTGCCAGGGAGGAGGGGGAGGGCAGGGAGCTGTTGGCTGGGGGGCCTGGGACACATCCCATGTCCCTGGGACCGTGGCTGTCCCCGCACTTTAACACGGCGGGAGCAGGGCGAGGAGCCATTAATTGACTTTTTGCTCCAGCTGTAATCCTGATGTCTCTTGGATGTCAATTAACCGCCAGTAATAGGTGCCTAATTGCATGAGATGGCCTTTCAAATGAGATGTAAGACACAGGCCCAACCACTGTGGTCATTAAGGGTCCTTCTGCACGTTGCACAGGAGCAGGGGATGCACAGGGCACTTTTCTCTGGCTCTTTTCCAATGTCTTTCATTACATCACACCCTATGTCTGCACTGGATAGTCTTTTACTTGAGCTATGCCTTCATTATAGCTTCTTTTCTCGTGCTTTTATCCATCCAGGGGGGTACAGAGTTGTTTTACTGGCATTATATTTAAAGGCCAAGGCAGAAGTACCTCACAGGTGCCTGGTATGGAGTCTCACAAAAACACTCTCCTTCAATACAGGACAGGGTGAGAAAACCATCTCACAGCTCCTCCCATGAGCTGAAAAGTCAATGACATCAATTTTGTAGGGAGAAACTTCTCCTGCTTGGATGTCCCAAGGTCCAAAAAAGTCCAGGTATCCATCTCCTCACATGGGGAGAGCAAGGGCAGGCTGGAACAGCAGCAGAGGGAGAGAGAAGATAAATCCTGACCCGGTAAATCCAGAGGATTTTTGGTAGGAACTGTGATTGGAGAAGGATATCAGGGTCTGAGCTTCTGTCCCCTCACACCCCTGGCAAGTGCAAACCACACAGACTGGACATTCAGCAGCACCATTTACCCCTAAAATGATGTTTTTGTAAGAGTTGACAGAAATATTTGCCTTCAACAATGTCAACACCTTCTCTCTCATTTTTTTTTTTTTATCTGTATGTTCCCCAAAGTCCTCTGAATGTCAACCAATCCAGTTTTTGTCACTAGAGCTTCTATGCCCAAGTAGAGCATAAAATTTTCCCCTTTGCTGCTGTTGTAACTGGAGATGGATGAAACTTTCCTCCCCAGAAGCAGACAAATTCCAGAGGTAGGGACTGAAGTGTGCTGAGCCCTGCAGAATGCAGGATGTGCTGTTCACTGCACAGTCACTGGAAGCTGCAGCTCACAGAATCACCCAGCTGCATCGAGACCAGGGACATGCTCAGAAAACCCTCCAGACTTTACACCTACCACAGCAAGCACACTGAAACCCCATCACTGCAACATTTAATGTGATTTTCCAGTGCCAGAACATCACACCAAGCCAGGCTACAGCCACAGCTGAGGTTTTTGATTGCCTGGCATCCGACTCAGCTCACCTGACAATTCCATCAATCCAGGGCCTTGCACCTTCTGCTTCGGTGCCTCCTTGTGTTCTGACAGCAGATTGGAGACAGCAGCACAGATCAGGACAGGTGACATCAACACTCAAGTGTGAGACTGATAAGAAAATCACTCAGGATGTCACTCTAGGAAAAATTACTCTGGTGTTTAAGGAGCACTTTCCCAGAGTGGGGGGTGCATGGCTCTGCAGAAAGGGAAAAGAGAAAAGCCAAAACTGTTTGCTGAGCGGAGTTTATTGTCCAAGGAATTGCCATTCTCCACAATTACCCAAAATTTTGCACCTGCAGCTGATGGAGATCTGATGCAAGGTTGTCATTGGGGGTTCAGGGTGGTCCCTGGTGCTCCAAAATCCTCAATGCCCCAGGAGGAAATGCCTGGCTGAAATCGGCATGACCATGTCTCCCCCTAGAGACTGCACCCTCCAACAGTTGGGATTTGCATTCTGCTGATGTTCCAGCAGTTCAAAGAGCAGGGATGGGGCTTTACACCCAGCAGGCTGGAGGTTGTGCCCCTGTGGATTTACCATGAACCATGTGAGCATGGTGCTGCAGCAGGGAGAGACCACAGGAGGTGTGTCAAGAGCTCACAGACAGCACTCACATCCCCCTAGCAGGCAAAAACCTCATAATTTGGAGCTCTCCAGAGAAAAAAAAAAAAAAAGGAAAAAAAAAAAAAACAAAAAACCCCACAACAACAAAACAAAAAAAATACCCAACAATTTTCAAGACAATAAATAGAAGGCTGAATCCCATGTCTGGGTCACCCAGCTACACTTGCTAGACTGGTTTTAATCTGGGATAGAGAAAGATCAAAGGATCAGAGAATGGTTTGGGTTGGAAGGGACCTTAAACACCATTCAGTGTCCCCCTGCCAAGGCAGTGACACCTTGCACTAGACCAGGTTCCTGAAATAAGTATCTGTCTCTAAACTCACAGTGCCTGTGGAGTTGGGTCTCACTTGAAGGATCTGTTTTCCCTCTGTTCAAGTGGCTGAACCCTCTGTTGGAATATACCCATGCCAGGGGAAACTCAGAGCCTGGGCAGGTGAGCAGATGCAGGGGGGGAAGCTGGGAGTACAGAGGTTCACTGAGGGGAAACTGAGGCACCAGCAGAAACCAAACTCAAATCTGCAAAGCTTTATGGGATCTGATGTCACCTGAGATTCTCATATGGGACTAATCTGGGACCAACTGGAAATCCCTGATTCTCTGCAGGGGACACTGGGGATGCTCCAGAAAAACTCCAGTGTTTGAACTCCGGTGTTTGAACTTCAGTGTTTGAACTGCACCCTCTCCTCCTGCTGACCTGCAGGAGGCTGCACAGCAGCAGCCAGACTGGCAGGAGCACTCAGCCCAAGATGAAGGTGATGTGCTCTCAGGGGATGGCCCAAGTTTTTCCCCACAATTTGGTTTTGCATCAGCAAAATCCCAATTCACGGGAGTCAAAAGTACTCATGACTCCAGAGGGTTTCCAATGGATGTGACATTAAAATGGTTTCTCAGGTCCTTGCTGGGCCAGGGCAGCCTATGTCACATCCCAGGTGAGTTCTGGGATGTCCAGGGTAAAAAAACATCTCCTTTCCCCTCTCTGGGGAGCACATCAGTGGCTTTCACAATGCAGAATAAAAATTTGGTTTAAGTTTGAATTATTCTCCTGCACAGAAAAAAAAAAAATGTAGTTTTCTGTTTGCCTGATGTCTAAGGTCTTTCCTAGAACCTGTGCTTGAAGCAACAGGTTTAATCTGTCACGGGCCAGAGGAACTAAGGGAGGAGAACAAACTAGGTAAGAGCATTGGGAAACTGAGAAGAAAAGTGGAAGACATCCCACATTTAAAAGGGGTTTGTGAAATCCCAGGCTGGGATTGATAAGATACAAGGTGAGGGTCTTTCTTCTTGGGTTTGGGCTGGTCACCCTTCCCCGAGATTAGGGTGGTTAACTGTCCTTTGCCCTCTGAAAGCCCCAAGCCAGACACAGGAATAAACCAGAGTCTTCAGATTGTTCTTTTTCAAGGATTTTCTTGTTGTTTATTATTTCTTATCTTTTCATTTTTCTCTGTGCCCGGCCAAGGTCTCCACAGCACGGGCACCAGGCAAAGACTCCCCCTCTGACGAAAGCTCTCTTATACAGTTGCATACTGATTATTTACAATTACAAACCAATATCTACATTCTATATTAAACAGGTTACTTCTACACTAACCCAATCCCTCTAAAGCTACTTTGTGCCACCGTCACTGCAGAAAATGGAGATGAAGAAGAAGGAGAAGACCCCAGGGCACCGCCCAGAATCCTCCATCTTGTCCCCATTCACCCCTGTTCTAGGAACCCAAATGTGAATTTATTACACTTTGTGGCTTGTAATTCCTCTCCCAGTGTTGTAAGTCTCTCCCATGGACTAAAGCCAAAGCCCTTTCCTTTCTGGACTCTGTGCCAGGGTCTCCATTCCCCCTGTACAGATCCCAGACCCCCCTGTACAGGTTTTAAACCCCCCCTGTACAAGTTTCTGACTGTCCAGGGTATCCAAAGGAATGTCCTGCACTCCAACACTTTCTGAGGCTCTCTGAGCTGCACACAGTCCCTGGTTTAGTCAGAGGATGAAGCCCAGCAGCAGGCTGATGTGGATCTCCCCGTGTGCTGTCTGCAGTGAGCACAGGGACAACAAACCAGGCACTCCACCTGCTCCTCCCCTCTCCTCACTGAGGCCAGCACAGCTGGACACACCAAACTACAGCCGTGAGTCCATCAAAGACCCTCAGCCAGCTGCTTCCCCAGCCCAGACCTCACCTGAAGTGCCTTCAAAGCGTCCTTGCCGTGCAGGGCTGGCTTTGCTCTGAGGCAGTCGAAGATGGAGACACTTTGAGCGTTCAGAGTGACATCCCCAGCAGGATGCAGGCAGGAGGCAGAGAGGCAGACAGCGAGGGCAGCACAGGTCAGGAGGGGCACGGTGCCTTGTGCCTCTGAGACCTCTGAAGCCTCCCTTCCCAAAGAGCGGGGCCACAGATGAAACCAGAGTGGGAGTTTGATGTTGTTAAAGACTATAACGACACAGACTTTGACTTTAGAAGGCTGAGAATGACTTTGTTTATTTTTGGCGATTTTTTTTCTATACTGTTTTACAGAGAACAACTTAATTGGTGAAATAAAGGTAAACCTTTTCAATCACATTGGTCAAACCAGAGGGACATCAAGAAAAAGTCCCTCCTGGGAAAAGGAACGTAAACAAAGGTTAGAAAAACATGTTTTTTTGTTGACAGAAAACTCTCTGGGAAAAGAGTTTTAGAAAACCAAAACATCTCAGGTACAAACCAGGGCTACAGGAGTTTCCACCGAGACTGACTCCTGCTTTAAACACTTCTGAAGTTGCTCCCTAAACAAGGGTTAAAACAATAAAAACAACGATGCAGAAAGAAAGACTATGTGTGTGTGTGTGTAGGAACAAAAAGCAAGAAAAATAAAGGAGGAGGCAGCAGAAGTTTCCCCAGTGCAGCTGCCTGAGCTGGCGTTAGCGCTTTGGGGGGCTTGGAATATCTGCTCTGCACACACTGAAACACACAGCCCTATAAGCAGTGATAGTGTTTTGTAATTAAAGGTGCCCCACAGCAAGGCTGTTCTCAACAGAGTAATTCCATAATCTTTACAAATGCCTTTGCTTCCTTGAAAAGATGCAGCTGAGTCAAAGACGGAGGCACAGGGAAGAAGAAAAAAAAAAATAATAGCACCAAAGGCACTCAGGATGCAATAAAACAGAGGATTAGATCTACATTACTTTCATTACATTATATTGTATTTTTATTATTAGGTCCACAGTTATCATTTAATCTTATAGCTGCTGTGTCTGATAGAGTGGAACAAAAACAAATGGAATTCATCCCCCCCACACACACCAAGGAATTGGAGATTAGGGAAAGATTAACATCACGTGTAAATGAATGAAAAATGTAAATGGGAAAAGAAAAAGGGAAGAAAACGAGGGGTGGTGGGGCTGGGGAGTGCAAGGAAGCTGCCCTGGTGTGAGGTTAAATCTCCTTTATCTCTGCCCACTTTCCTATGGCAGGAGGAGGAACCAGGGACCACTCTTGGAAATTTAGGACCTAACTAAAGGAATGAATTCCACTTGCACTGAGGATCCATCCCCTTGTGATGGAACCAGGCCCTGCAGAGCAGGACTCAGACACCAGGCAGATCTCAGCACCCTGGTGCTGATACTGGTGGTGTCACCAAACCAGGGTCCACCTCTCTTTTCCCTGACCTGGTTTACAGTGGGATTAATTTTAGCTTGGGAGGCTTAAATCTCATTTCCCCCCTACCTTTTCCCTTCTCAGGGCAGGAGCCAGCAAGGTCTTTGCCAGAGCAATGACCAGGCAGCAGTTCTGCTGCTCCATCCTCCTGCTGCCAATGTGTGGGGCTCAGCACAGCCCAACCAGCACTCACTCTTTTGCAGGATTAATTTCTGGAGGAGAGGAATGGCTGACACGATCCAGGTATTTCTTGGCAGCAATCCTATTTACCGAGAGCATTCACGAAGGATTTACAAACCTAAAGGGGGATTTAAAGGGAATTTGGGCACCTAACTCTTAAACAGCCAACCTGAAAATCCCCACTCATCCACCACCTGATCCCAGAGGTTCCTGAGCTACACAGGTACCATTTTTTCCCCCTGTCCTGGCATGTTCAGAAGATCTTTGGTCATGGCAAAGCTCCTAACCAGAAATCCCCCTGCTCTTTAGTTTACCTACCCCGAGTATCCCTTTATCCCTCAGCAGTTCCCAGACAGCCTGAGGTTTCTGCAGCCACAGAGGCAGAGCTGCTGCTGGTTTACTTTAAAATGCAGCAGCTCCTTCTTCCCTCCACCCATAAAATAGCTTGGGAGAGTCTCTTGGAGGCCCAAGTCTTGGGTTTTCATCTGCTTGAATCAAACTCTTCTCTCCTGTTGCACACAGAGTATCAATGAAGATGGTTTGTTAAAGTGGAGGCTCTTCCCCATTTTCCCACAGCAGTGAGGGGCAGCCTCCTGCCTCACCCTGAGTCCCCCAAAGCTGATGTTTTTTGAGTGTTTAAAGTGCCATTTTGGGATATGACAGAGGTGGACATAAATGAAGTCAGGCAAAAGCAGGACACAAGCTATGCCTTTGAGTACCTCAGGAAAATTACCTGGGGGGCAGGAAGGAGGGAGAAAATGATGGGAAGAGGGAGATGAATTTGTCCTGGGGACACCCATGAGGGAGGAGGAAGAAACCTCACCTTAAGGTGTGAGGGGTAAACTACCACATTTCCCTGCTTTGACTGTAAAAGGAGCTGAGAGAAATAGATATTTCATCCCTAGATAACTAAACTGAGGAGAGAATGTGTTCTCAACAGCCCAGCTTCTGGGTGGGCCAATGACTTTGGGAAGTGGATTCTGTTCCTTCCAGTTCCAGCACTTTTAAACGTTTTCATTGCTGTTTTCACCTTGTTTGAAATCAGGGTAATGATCATTCCTTATCTGTGCCTACAAATGTCTCTCTCCCAGACTTGCTTGGTGCTGGCCACTGACCCTTTCCAGATTAGTGGTGCAGCCAACTCCAGCTGTTCCTGCCTGGAATCACAGCTGGATGGAGCTTTTTAATTTAATTGAGGTTTTCTCTGTGCATTCTTCCTCCATGGCCAAGGGGTTCCCCTCCATCCTTCCCACCTGAGGTTGCCTCTCAGCACATTCAAATCCATGCTTCCCAGAGCAATCTGAACTTCACCTGAAGCCACACCAACAGCAAGATTATATTTTCCCCTTCCATTAGTTGTGCAATAATTTACATTGCCCACACACACATGTGACTGTCCTGTGAGTGGAGTTACAATCAGCAGGAGCAGAGCAAGGAAAATTAATTGTCAAATAAGTAGGATGTTAATGACATTGACATTCCTGCAACTGAATTATTCTGGTGGGTTGTAGGATTATCACAGGAGACCCTAAAAGTTCATACCAGGCACAGGTTTGTCCCTTCCTTGTGATCTATCATTTTTCCTTTCAATAGAAAACCCCCAAGCCTCAAGCCTTCAGACATCCAGTTTTGGAGGAAGTCAAAACCAATTCCAGACACATTTCCTGAATGGCATAAAGCTTGAAGTGACCAGACTGAGAGCAGCTTACAGCTGGAAAATCAGTCATGTGCCCTGTTTTCTGCTGTGATTGTTTATTCTCTGTCTTTCAGCAGTGCCCAAGGTTGCATGCAGGATCAGAATCCCATCGGATCGCACTCAGACACTGAGATGTGTTCACTAACGTGGCAAATATTTTCATCTAACATATAAAATATGTTAGCAGGGAGCTAAAAGGGAAGGACAACACTCAGGCAAGGTGAGATAGTTTCTTCAATTCCTCAGCAAGCTGAGAACCAGGAAACTTTAGAGCAGTCGGCCACTGCATGGGGTAAAGAAGGATGTGTGAAGTTTTAGCTCACTTGAAGTCATCTAAAAGTTCAGTGAGGATCTGGTCAAAACCCCACAGAAATCAGCAAGAGCCTTTCAACAGGTTTCCATCCCCTGAAGGATTGTGCAGCAAAGACGAGACTGCAAGTTCCCACTACAGAGAGCTGCAAATCACAGGGCATCAAAGTTTGGGAAGCCTCTGAACGTCCCTCCCTGCAGCAATTGCTTCTCTGCCAGCTTTTGTGCTGGGGGGAAGCATCAGCCACCTGAAGTTCTGTTTGCAAAATAGATGACTTTCCAGGAGACAGGCAGGAATATTGAAGCAGCAGCCCCGGAGTGGGCTTTGCTTGCTGGGGAATGCAAATTCCTGCAGAGCAGGAGGATTCCTGCAGCGGTTCCTGGGGTTTGGAAGGAGCTGTGAGTGTGGTGAGATGGAAAGGGGAGCGGTGGAGTGAGGAAGTAAAAACATCACTATGAACACCACAAATCATCCAGGAAAGTTTTCGGGGTGGTGACTGTCTTGGGTTATGGAACCAAAAATGTGTATTCTATTTCATTTGTTGAAAGCAGCTGGGGAGATGTTTTTCATTTATCTCTTGTAACTCTGGGGGGAGGGAGGCAGGTGCCTTTTGATAATGGGCCAGCTGTTCAAACCAGATGGGGCAGTGTTTTTTATCTCTTTTACCACCTCCCTCCAGGGGGAGATATCTTCTGCTAATGGGCCATTAAGGTTCACCAATGACAGGACACAATCCATCATCCCGTTGGGAGATGCTCCACCCAGTGAGGTGGGGGCGGGGTTGGCTCCATTCCTACCTGGATAAAAACTGAGACACAGGAACACCAGTGATCTGGTTCTACTGGATTCCCAGAGGAAGACTGGACCCTTCTCACCATCACTGGACCCTTCCTACCATCACTGGACCCTTTTCTCTCAGGATCATTTCTACTCCAACAGAACTACATCTGCCACTCCAGGAGGACTCACTTTTGGACTGCTCCCAACACCCTGACCAACAGGGTGTCAGGCTGTATCTCTGCCTCTGTCAGAGTTTTTAGGATTGTTGTTTCTTTGCTTGTTTGTTTGTTTTTCTACTACATTTGTATTGTTAGTATTCCTAGTAAAGAACTGTTATTCCTATTCCCAAATCTTTGCCTGAAAGCCCTTAATTGCAAAATTATAATAATTTGGAGGTGGTGAGGGGTTTACATTCTCCATACCAAGGGAAACTACAGCTTTCCCTGGCAGATATCTGTCTCTCCAAACCAAGACAGTGACCACTCTTCATTATTCTCCCCTGATTGTGCTGAAGGGACTGGAATCTGTCAGTTCTTGGATGCAGAGGGGTGTTGGCAGGACCAGAGAAGAAGGGTGGATGCTGCAAAGCTTCCTTATATAACAGTTTCGATGTTATTATAACTGAGTTTCCTCTGTATCAGTGTGGATTATGAGTGTGAGTTAATTAACTTTCACATGATACTTAGATAGGCTGATAATTTTTTGGGGGGGTTTGCTCTGTTTCACACACAACAAAACTCTGAGTATAATACCAGGACCATTTCAGACCACTTTTGAAGGAATATGGTGGCAAGTGACCCAAAAATCCCCCAAGAATTGAATTCCATGGTGCAGTTTTGGCACAGGGAAAAGAGGGAGCCTCAGATGAGGAGAGAACAAGACCATGTAAGTCCCAGGGGATGTGAATATTTATTGGAGAAGAAATGCAGCAGCATGTGACCTAGGGAGAACTGAAATTTTCAGTCTTCTTTTTTATTATTATTTCAGAAAGGGGAGAAAAAATATACAGGGAAAAAAAAAAAAGCTAAAAATCTAAAGGTCAAAGGTAGCTTCTTCCAGGAAATATCAGTGGCAGTAACTGTCACTTTATTAAAGGCATGAAGGAGTAGAAACAGCAAAATGGAAACAGGCTTGACAAAGTGGGCAACAAATGTGAAATAATGCTGCTTTCTTGGTAAACAGGCTCAGTAGCAATGAAATAAATATTGGCTCTTGCTGAAAGACTCCATCAAATCCATATCAGCAAACCACAGTGTCACGGGGAGTAAAACGAGGCGGGAGACCAAGATGGTTATACCAGGAATGGTACAAAAGCCTGAATATTTGGGCAAGGAAAAACAAAACTTGCACATGAAGTGGGAAGAAGGCTGCAAATTTAATGAAAAAAAAAAAAAAAAAAAGGAAAAGCGCAACTACGGAGGAATAAAACCAGGAAGTTTAACGTAGAGAGTGAATGAAAGTGAGTTAACAACAACAAAAGAAAGATCTGGAAACCATCCAAAACAAGGGGATGAAAAGAAGAGCAAGTCTGTTATTTCATAGGGAAGGAAAATAGACATCCTGTGATGCAGAGATGGCATGAGGTAGACCATATCTGCACAAAGTTGGTAAGACATTTCTATCTTCTTGTAAAAAGGAACAAGAAAGGTTAATTGTGATCTGATAGACAATACAATTCATTATGAAAATGATGGAGAAGAAAGAACCCTGTGAGAGAAAGAGAAGTGGTGTGGAGGTAACACAGATGGATCTGAGCCACCAGGACCTCGTGGAATCTCCTGGAATGCTTAAGGAAGTGGCTGTGAGCAGTTTACTCCTTTTGCTCAATAATTCAGGGGTGGCTGCTGAGGTCACAGAGGAGAGGAGAGCATTGAGCATGGCAGGTGTCTTAGAAGGGAAAGAGAAAAGCAGAAGGCTGGGCAGCCTAATCTCAATGCCTAGGATGAACTTGGAGGAAATTTCTAAATTATTACTGGGGGTTACACTGAGACTCTGCCCCACACATCTGTATGATTTATACTGTGATGTAAACTGACTTATACTGTGATGTAAATCATATTTAACATGCAACCCACAGACTCCATGAGGAATGTTTTATAGCACAGCTTTCCCCTGGGTCAGGGGAAGCAGGAGGTGTGATGGACAACACCTGAAATCCCATCCTGAAGGATTTTCTGGCACCTTCAATAGAGTGAGGTTTGTGTGGAATCATGGACCAGCAGGTAACTGTTGTTAAATGCCAGGCTCAATGAGAAAATAGTTTATTGAATATCAGAAGGGGATCCCACTTCTTGTGGGATCAGGGATTCAAATGTTCAGTGTTCCCTGATGACTTCCACAAGGATGCTGACACCTCAGGAAACATTCAGAGGTTTAGCTTGGTGGGTAGGGAAAAATTTCTTCATTGAAAGGGTGGCCAGGCTGCCCAGGGAAGTGGCAGAGTCACCAATCTTTGGAAGTGCTGAAAAGCTGTGTGGATATGACATTTGGAAATAATGTGGTTTGGTAGTGCTGGGCTAAGGGTTAGACCTGATGATTTCAAAGATGTTTGCCAATCTTAACAATCCTATGATTCTGTCTACAAAAATAAATCTTTTCCCTTCAAAATGTTTTTCCCGTCTCACCAATCTGCCTCAGCACCCACACATTTGAGATATTTTGACCTTCCACGCTCCAAGAAGCAAACCCAGCTCTGTGTAAGAGGGAGTGACAAGTTCCAAGGGTCGCATGAACATTCTGCCTGAGATCCCATAACTGATGTCACTCATGGTGTTGTCAGGTGTAGGCTTCTATTTTTACAGCAATATAGGTTGCCACAGACATCAGTTTTCCCTGCTCTCATGTCCCAGAAGAGATCTCAAAAAGAAAAAAAAGGGAGTGGGGAGAAGAGAGAGGTTTGGAATTGCAATGTAAAATACTCATTTTTTTAGGTCATCTTGCCAAGTGGATGGATTTATCTTGTCTCTAAGGCCTGTTGGCAGGATTGCAGAAGGCCCCGAATTCCTGTCCTCTGGTTCCAGCAGACACAAAACTCATCTGTCCTCTTTCCCCTCTTAACACCAGGAACTAATCCCAACAGATCAACGCAATGCATCCTTTAACAAGTGTCAGCCTCTGGAACCCTTCTTTGTTTTACTGATTTAATACGGCTCCTGTTACATCATTGAAAGGGAAAATGACACCAAGATTGCCCCGTCACACCCAAAAAGCATCTCCCCTCTCTGTGGCCACTTCTAAGGGGAAGTTTGGGGCTGGTGTGGTGCCACAGGGGGTTCTTTGTCCTCTCCTCCCTTGTCATGAGTCCAGACAGGAGCAGGATGGATTTGCCATCTGATACTAATATGGACATAGAGCAGCTTTGAGTCTGAGGCTAAAGAAAACAAAAGAACCCCAGGGTTCTTGCTAGCTTGGCTTGATGACTGGATTTTTGTCTCTTACGTATCCCAAAGAGTTTTGTGGGTTTTTTTTTTTTTTCAAAAAACAGATAAAAAAGCAGCTGAGCAACCTTCTTGATGTAGTCTGGGCCCACCACTGGTTTATATGATGAACACAGGCAATTTTGGAGGTGAAGATCTACCTGTCTCACTGAGGCAAATTCAACCTGCCCACAAATCCCATCTATCCATGAAGCAGGGACAGCAAACCCTCCTGGCAATCCCACCACAAGATCAGACAGGCTGGATGGCACCTGCTGTGGGTAACATTAGATGCTGGAAGAACACTGGGTTCCCAAGTAGGTCCTCCTGGGATCATTCCAGCCTGTAAATCATGTAAAAAAAGGAAAAAATCACCTTGATATCCAACCTTGAGCTACTCCTGTGCAGTCCATGGAGAACAAGAGTCACAGAGTTACGGAACCGTGGAATGGTTCGGAGCTCGGAATTGGTTGGGTGCCAGAATGTGGGAACCCCTTTTGGGAACCCCTGATTAGAGGTGATCTTTCTTCTCCAAAAGTCTGGTACCAGGGTTAGGAAGATAAATGAGACTCGCAGCTTCGGTCCTCAGAGCTGTTTATTCTATTTTTTTATCTCAAGTTCTGCGTGCCGCTGAAACCTGGCTTTAAATTAACTTTTAAAATGTACTATGTTTACAAATTTGTGCCAACAACCACTACCTATTCTAAACACGCAACCTCTGTGTCAAACCCATTCTATCAATGTCTCTGTGCCACTGTCACAGCAGAAAAAGGAAGAGGAAGAAGATTAGACCCCACCCAAAATTCTCCATCTTGCTCTCATCTGTCTCTATCCTAAAAACCCAAAACTACAAATTTTCACCCTGTGACAAACGAAACCACTATTTATTTCAAATCTTCATTGCTTTCAACTCATCTCTGAGTGTTGGAAGTTTTTTCCATGGACCAAGGTGAAAGGCAGGGCTTTCCTGGGGTCCCAGCTGGGGTCTCAGACTCCCCAGGACAGCACGAGGGATTTTCCATGTGCCCTGGACTCCAACAGGATTGGAAGGAACCTTAAAGATCATCCAGTTCCACCCCCTGCCATGGGCAGGGACACCTTCCACTATCTCAGGTTGCTCCAAATTCCATCCAGCCTGCCCTTGGACAGTTCCAGGGATGAGGAGTCCACAGCATCTCTGGGCAACCTGTTCCATTGCCTCACTACACTTACAGTAAATATATTCTCCCTAACATCTAATCTAAACCTACCCTCCCTCAGCTGAAATGACCTCAGAGTCATTTCCCCTTCTTGAGATGCCCCCAACAAAGCAAACCCCCTTCATCCACAGTCCTGCCACCCTCAAGCAGACCCTGGCCCAAAAGAACCAGGATTTCTGGTTGGCTCCACTGCCTCTGAAAGAGTCCGAGGGCAACCAGCTCAGCTTTCGCTGGCTAATCATCCAAATCCCATCTGGAGTGACAGTGTGGTTCTGCTTCCCTCACAGTTTAAAAGGTCCCTGTAATCTCCAGGAATAGCAGCAGTAGTTGTTGGCTTTTGCTGATAACCCAGCCATGTATTATTTTCTCCCGACACCAGCACAGTTTGTTTGGTTTCCCTCATACAGGACTCTTTAATCTTTGCTTTGACCTTAAAAGACCTGCCAGTGTTAGCCCATGAAATCAGCTTAACAACTTCCCCATCCTTTCGCTCCTGCTTTATGAAAATAATTTCCCCATTGGTTCCACTTTCCTCCTTCCTCCCCTCAATTTCGCGTTCATTGTTGTTGTTGTTGTTATTGGTTATTTCTCTTTCTCACCCCGGTCCCCTGCAATTCCAGTTCCCTGCAGAAAAATTACAGATTGCAGTAATAATTAGTTGGTAGTGTTATCTGCTTCTGCCCCTCTAATGGCTCTCAGAATAAAGCTGTCACCCAGCACTGACCGTCTCATGTAATCAGAATAATATAAAAATAACCTTCCTCAGCACTGCCAGAGGTTTTCTTGCTTTGTTGCCTTAATTGTGTTTGTTAATCAGAAAACACAATTAATTTCCCCGTTTCTGCGATCCTGTTTATTTGGCTATTTCTTACCACTTTTCTGCTAAAAAAACCATCATCAGTCTGGGGGCAGGGAGCTCCAAGAGTCTGAGTGGATCTGTTTGCTCATTTAAAACCAGCTTTTGCCAAGTTTCACCAGTTATCCAGGTTTCATTCTGACTATGATTTAAACCTATTCTGAATTTGAATTTGTGTGGGACTGCACCATTTTAAAAACCATCCCTTGGAGTCTGTTCTCACATCTTCCTGTGTCACCTGCAGCCCTGCTGTCCTCAGCTGCACCCCTGACCCTGACTGGTGCTTGGTGACATCCCCTGAGTTCCCCAAACCACTGCAGTGATCACTTGGGAGCCTTGGTCTGGATTTTCAAGCAGCTGCTGATGCCAGTGGGAAGCAATTTGGGGAAATTCTGGGTCTTTTGAGTGCAAAATAGGTTCCTGTGAGGATAAAGTGGGCTTCCTGTGGGTGCTGGGTAATACAAGGTTCTGTAAGCATCAATCCTTCCAGGAGAGGTTGCTTGAAAGCCAAACCAACGCTCAGAGTTGTGTCTGCTTGCAGGAAATTTGGATCAAGTGTTGGAAACACAGGAGCAAATCCTACTGTGAGCAGAGGAAGTGTCCCAGTCCCACTACAGAAGAGCCATGGAGATGGTCCATGAGCATTCCAGAAAAAAAAAAAAAAAAAAAAAAAAAAAAAAAAAAAAAAAAAGAGAGACAAAAATCCTCTGCTGCAAGACCATCACAGAGGGAACAACTCAGAGGAACTGAGCAGCTGTTTCTCCTCACACCTGTTGCCCTGTTCTTCTAAAGTTTTTCTAAAGTTCTTTCAGCCTTCTGATGTTTTACTTTTTGTGGTGGAGTTTCTCACGCACTTTTCATATAAATAATGATTGTTTTGCATTCCTTTCTGGAGGAGGAGAGAATTGATGGACTGTTGGCTTGACCAGTGTGGTTGGAGAGGACAATTTTCTTCCTTCAATCCATGGTCACTGTTGGAATTCTATAAATGTCAAGGTCTGTAAATAAATTGCCCCTTTTTTTGCCTTGGACATCCCAGTGTGTGAGTCACTTGTAGGGACTGGGGCAGACAGTGATGAGAGATCTCTGGAGTCAAGGCTGCTCTTGGAGCAGTGGTTCATTGCACAGGGCCTGGGTGGAGGGGCCCTGCTGAGAGCTGCCAGCTGCAGCTCGGAGCAGCCCTGAGAGAGAGAAGAAGAAGAGAGCAAGAGCAAGAGAGTGAAGTAAGAGAGCTGAAGAGGAGGAGTAAGAGGAGTAAGAGCGGAGCTGAAGAGAAGTAAGAGAGCAAAGTTTCCCATTACAATACATTAAATCTTCTTCTATACTGAGTATTCTAACTTACACCAACCAATCTAGTACAAGATACAAATCCTATAGCATTTACATACAGCCTGTAAGAATCATTACATTACCACGCTGTGTTATATTTTAAACAACAAAAACTACTCTTTGGACCCCTCCTGCCAAGCTAGTAGGGTCTGCTCTGACCCTTGGACTTTTGGTAAGGAGAAGGGCATTGTTTAATCAAAAAGGGATCACCTTCAGCCAGCCACACTATTGTTTTCCAGTTGTCCAGTAACTAAGGCTTTAGACATCCAAGCTTGCTTGCAAATCTATTTCACTTACAGGTTTCATTTTCTCAAAACCTAAGCAGCCATATTTATAAGGTTTTCCTTTTTCATCTTCCCCAGCAGTCACTCATTTGTGTCGCATTGCAATACACACTCAGAGTGGTGGGAGCACATTCCAGGGCTACCCACAAAGTCCTTGCTTAAAATTCTCTGCTCCAGCAGAGATTGATGCTGGGAAAACACCTGAATCCAGGAGCATTCTGGGAGCAGGACTCTGGGAATTTCTTCCTGTAAAATAGCTGGGCTGCACAGCTCAGCTGTCAGAGGTGAGACCTATTCCAGGAAACCACTTCTGAACAATCCGCTGAGCGAAACACCAGCAGGGATTGCTTCAAATTCAAAGGAGCTGCAATCAACTGATGGGCAAATTATTATTCCCTGCCACAATTATCCACCTGGTTTCTGTTACAGCCCCTACCAGCTTTAGAAGTCAACATCCCTCTTTCCTGGTGCTAAACCTGCAAGGAAAGAGAAAGATCAGGGAGTGGAGAAAATGGACTGGAAAAGAAAATAGGGGCAATTTGAGCAGGGACAGAACATCTGTTGGGGCAGGGTGTTGTGTGTAGGGCAGGGCAGCAGTGTTCCAGAATGATGCTTGAAAGCTGTCACAGACCTCAGGGTAAATTTCTGGAAGATACAGAATGAAATCCTTGGGATAAAGTTGTTACTCTTGAGACAGCACATGGCAGCTTTCAGCAAAAGCTGTGCTCCTCCCAAAAAAATGTGGGGTGATGGGAGAGTCTGGAAAGGCCACAAAAGGGCCCAGAAAATAAATCTTGCTGGGAAAGTCAGAGCTGCTCAGCAGAAAGGAGACAGGACTGAGAAGTGGTTTGAGAATGGCCTTCAACAGGCAAAAAAATCCTTCATTATCAAAGCAACACTGCTCCCTGTGCAGCCTGCTTATACACACAATAATGAGCCTAAATGGCAAAGAGAGACATGCAGGGCAGAAATTGGGGGAATATTTAATGCTCAAGAAAATGCCTTTGACAGGTGTAGAGATCTCCTCCTTGAAGGTTAATGAAAGCAGGTACAGAAACCAGGAGAGGCTGGGCTATGTCCTGGGACAGAGGAATAGACAAAATGAAAAAAACCTCTGAGTTTTTTGGGTTGTCTTCAGGCTTCTACTGGCCCATAACCTACAACAGGTGACATGGGCTCACCAGTGAACGAGCACAAAGATTTCAGGAGTACAAGACTCCAAAAGTCCAAGAGTCCAAATGTTGGAACCATGGAACTGATGGAGCAGTAAAATCCAAGTTGTAGATGTGTAAAACGCCTGTCTCTTCCAGAAAATTTTGCAAGACTTTTGCTCAGATCAGCAGCAGCCTTACCCAGAGTCCCTACTTAACCTGTGAGAGGGAAACCAAATCCATAGTCTAGGATGATGCTTTCCTGTACCCAAAGGTTGTCACCCAGTGATAATTCTCCCAGTTTCTCCTGGAAGCCATCCTAACTCACCTTCCCTGCTCATTATTTTCCAGCCTCACAGTCTCAGGGCAAAGATAACATCCCGGAAATCAGCTTCAGGTTGTAATTACAATATATATTGGTTTACAAATTCAATTGTTTAGCAGGGCAGGCTGCAGTCAACATTCATGGGAAGAGGAGGAAAGGAATCAGATTAGAAATCAGGTGGAACAAAAGAAGCTTGGAATGAGAACACGAGGGAAAAGGAGGAGGTCAGCACAGAAAGAGAGATACCACACATTGGTCATTTAATACTAAGGTCAAATTTACACTTGTCTGACTGTGAAAACTGAGTGGGTGTTTAAAAAAATTTAAAAATTAAAAAATAAAAAGGTCAAAGAAAAGATTACTGAGTTTAGATACATAATTTTTCCCATAAAACTAAGGGACAAGGTTTTTTTTTAAGCTGGTCTCCTATCAGCTTTAATCTGGAGACCAGAGCAGCACAGGGACTGAAAAAGAAAATAGGGCCAAGTATAGGATACCAGTGTAGGGAGATGGTCTTATACAGAAAAGCAGCCTAGATTTTGCTGGAATTTTTTTCTCCTTTTTTTTTCAGGATCAGGGTCTTTTTTAGAGCTGGGCTGGGATCATCTAAACTGAATGGACATTTGCCTTCTCTTCTGGGCTGTCAGTAACTCAGCAGACAGTCAATCCGAGGTGGATGCCCTGACTGGTTGACCAGCCTCAGCCCCCTGGTGAGGAAGCACAAATTGCTATTAAAGGTAACATGCACAGGCTGGCAGGCTGGGTGTGTCTGTAACAGCTGGATTTTGGCAGGTGGCTTGTTAAACCACTCCAAATGCAGAGGGAGAAGTGCTAGTGAGCAGCTGCAGCCCACTGGAAGACGCTGTGCAAATCCGCAGGAAGCGCTGGCAAACAGCTGGAACACGCCAGATTTCCCATTTTTTTGTGTCTGGTTGATGAGGTGGTTTGCACCAGTCCTGTCCTCCTGCTCAGCAGTCAGTTTGACAGACACAGAAAAACACATCTTCATCTTGTCAGCTCCATCACCTCCCTGCACTGGAGCTTCTTTCACCATCTCCTGTGTCTGTGCCACAGGGCAGTCTTGAGAGCAGGGTGTTAATGCTCATCCTAGGCCAGCACACCTGGGCATGGTGAGGCAGAGATTAAATTCTTCTCTTCTTAAGGACCTGTGGAAAAAAGGTTTGATCTAAATAGTTAAATTTTGCCATTTGCAAAATGCTGGAGGATGGAGGAACCTCTGGAGATTGTCTGGCCAAATCCTGCTGTTCGGGTAGGAAGATTTCAACCAAGTTCAGGTCTGTGTCCAATTGGATTTTGAATATTTCCATGAATGGAGAATCCACAACTTCTCCAGGCAACCTATAACAGTGTTGGATCACCCTCTCCATTAAAAAAAAAAAAAAAGTTTTCTTTTTATGTTTAAACAGAATTTCCTTTGTCTCATGGGAGCTTGACCACTCCCCAAAATCCTTGTTGTGAAACCCTCAGAGAAAAGAGCCTGTCAGACATCTCAGGCTGAGCTGCAGAAATGTCCTATTTCAGCTCAGAAAGACCAGATTTGCAGCCCAAGAAGAGGCAAATATTACAAGTCCCATCCCCACATGAGACTTTTCTTTCCTGCCTACATAACTGCAAAAGTCAACTTTTTTTTAATTTTTTTTTTATTTTATTTTATTTTATTTTTGTCCAGGGACATTGTAAAATAAACTGGCTGATAGGACATGGAGATTTCTGATGATTGCTTCAGCTGCAGCTATCCTGCCTTAAATATTGCATTTAAGTCTATTCCATAGATGACCTTTTAAAGGGAGAGTCTAAAAGAGATGGCGTGGAGCTGATTTTAAGTTTTCTCTTCAACGCTTCTGACCAAAACATAACCACAGTAGGAGGCACGTGAAAATGCATCTGAATTTTCACCTGCCAGCCTCAGGAAAAGCCTCACCCTGATGCTAAAAAGCATCTAAAAAGCACTAATCCTGCAGTAATTTGCATGCAGGGGCTCTCCCAGGCTCTGTGTGAGTTTTGTGCGTGCTCAGTCTCGTGTTGGTGCCCCAGCCAGCAGCCGTGGATCCCTCTGCCCTTTGGCAGATGGCACTGAAACCTCCCAGTCCCATGGCAGGAGCCAGGATGTTGGAGTCAACAGCAGGTCTTTCCTTCGGGACTGCAGAACCAGACTTCCCTGCTTTCACAAATTTCACAGAGTGTTGGGGAGGATGAAGTAGCTAGGCCCTGCAGAGATGATTTAATAGATTCTAAAAGTACGAAACCCACAAGAGGAATAGAATTAAAAGCAAAGTTTGAACTGTAAGTTGCTGGACAGGAAGAAGGTGATTAAGCAGCTGAAAGGCCTTGGCTGGGTGTTTCAGTGACACCCCTGCCAAGACAAAAGGATGAATAAAAGGTTGGACCTTCTCAGGTATCAGGGATAAGGTGGGTTTCACAAGTTTTGGTATGTAGAGTAGTATTGTAATGTTGTAGTTCCCATAGGCTGTATGTAGATTCTGTAGGTTTTGTATCTTAAGGTGATTGGTTGATGCTCATTAGAATATTCACGATAGAAAGGGTTAAAATGGAATGTAACAAGGAGCTCGCCCTCTTTGGGCGCCTTCCCTTGGACCCTCTTGGACTTTGCACTGGATCCCTGGACCCTTCCCCAGTCAGGCTGCCTCCCCATGACCAATAAAGCACGTGTTCCAAAGAGTATCCTGATCTTCAGATCATCTCTCTCGCCGGACAACCAGCGTGCTTTCTAATAACAGAGCTAAAACCAAAGCAAATTAATTCCCAGTTCTAATCTGCTCCCTCACACGTCGGCACAGGGTTGGATTTCACCCAGACACTCTGAGTTGGAAACCTTCAAGTGACCCAGTTACAAGGTGCTTTACAGCCCTGTGCAGGGTCTGAGAGGATGACCTCTCCCAGCTCATCTGCAGCACAGAGGGAGGGAGGGATCATCTGCTACATCAGCCCACGCACCTGGGAGGAATGGATGGGCTTCAGGGCACACAAAGCCTCCGTCAGATTTTTTTCCAGGCAATTAAAACCACCAGACAGGGAGCAGAACTCCTGTGGTGAGAGCATTGCTGGGAGAGTCCTCCATCCCTCTTTACCAGCTGAGTGAGGCTGATGAAGTGAAAGACCAGGCATGGGGAAAAGGAACTCTCTTGTCTTGGATAACAACATGTCCACAGGGGCAGGAGGAATGGTAGGATTGGTGGTTGGCAGCTGATGGCTGCTGAGCATCCTCTGAAATGATGAGGCCCTGGCACAGGGTGCTCAGGGAAGCTGTGGCTGCCCCTGGATCCCTGGAAGTGTCCAAGGCCAGGTGGGACAGGGCTTGGGAGCACCCTGGGATAGTGGAAGATGTCCCTGCCCATGGCAGGTGCTGGGACTGGGTGATCATTAAGGTCCCTTCCACCCCAAACCAGTCTGTGATCCTATGATTTTAAGAACCTATTAAATGATTATTTTTTTTTTTCTCCAACCTGTTCTCATCACTCTGCTGGCCATCTCAGAACACCACAGTGGCAGCTGGCACTGATGGACACCCTTAGAGAGTGTCTTGGAAAAGTTCAAGGGCTGAAAAGTCTTTGGATGATAAACTGGAGAGAGAAGGTGGGGCAGTTCTGGGCAGGCTGATCAGGGCACTGCTGCTGTGGGCACAAACCTGAGCCTCTTTCTGCACAAACACTGACCTGGCACCTTTCAATGGCCCTAAATGATTTACAGAACAGTTCTGCCTGGGAAACCTACAAACCTGAGCAAGCCATATGCATTATTTATAGCAATTTCCTTGAGTTCCAGGTGCTCATCACAATTCATTTGCATCTCATTCAGCACAACTCAAGATAGCCAAAGGCTGTACAAGGGCTCGAATTCCAACAATATGCCAGGGCATCATGACCAACGTGACTCTGCAAACACCTGGAAAGGTCAGTGATGGTTTGCTCTCCCTGCATGTTCCTGCACTCCTTGCAAGCCCTGTCTGACCTCTCCTGTTCAAACACACGCCAGGAAAATGCTGATTTCTCTGGAAGATCTCTGCCTCGTTTATCCCAGCAGGGAGAAGAGAAGAAGCAAAGCCACAGCACCTCAGCCATGCTGCAGCTTCTCTGCTGCTTTCAGGTGCTGTATCAAAGACCTTCAGAGGTGTCTGTCTGATGCCTTAAGTTTTAGCTTTCACATTTTTCAGATTCTGTGCTGCCTAGGTGTATTGTATTAAGTGTCACTCAGCTCTCTTCACAGAGCAGGCAGACAAAACAAATCCTTTTCCTGCTGGAGACCAAGGACAACTGTCTGTCACAAGTTTCGGGCCCAAAAAAGCACAAACAGCAGAGGGCTGAGGGGAGAGAACAAGAAGGATGGGACTTCACACCCTGAAGCTGTAATTGGACAATTAAACCCCAATATGCAAAATGGACCAAAACATATAAAAGTGTGAGACCTCGTGTGGACCAGGCATCCATTTTGTGACCATTTTGGGTCCATCTTGGGTGTTGCCCTGGTCAGGCTATTTTCCTGCCCAAGTTGTATCCTTAAAGGCCTTTTAATAAATATCTGCTTTATTCTCTAGCTCTGTCCAGTCTCTGTTCCAGGTCAGCCTTCCCAAGGCATCATGTCAGGGAGGTGGATGATTTTATTGCAGGTCTGTTGCAGCCACGTGGTTTTTAGCCTGGTTCAAGTCACTCCAAATCCTGCAGCAGGTGAAGGCAGCTCAGCTCCCCATCAGCTCAGGACTGAGCCTTAGGTGGAGCCTGTTAACAACCACAACATGGAGAGAAAGGGTTTGTCTCATAACTCTGTATAATCCCATTGCTCTGAGCAGCCACAGCAGAGACAGTGAGTTCACACAACCACAGAGCCACAGAACAGTTTGAGTTGAAAGAGACCTTAGAGATCATCCAGTTCCAAGCTCTCCTGGCCCCTGCCCTGGGCAGAGTTGCTCTGTCTCAGTTTCTCTTAAATGCAGCTGATGCCATTTGTTTTCCCCCAAAGCAATGCCTGCAGGGTTTAACTGTGGTCTGAGGTGCTCAGCCCTCTGTCAGACGTGGAGTAAAAAGCAGGAGCAGGACTCTCAGTGTTGTCTGAAGCAAGGTAAATTGGAGTCATTTCCTCTCATAATCTCATCCTATTATCCAGATTTTCTCTTAATTTGCATGGCTGCAGATCCCAAATGACTCACAATGTGGTCCAGACCTCCCCAAGACTGGTAGGCAGCACCTGCCCATGGCACAGCCCTTTGGATAACACATTCCTCTCCTGACACTTCCCAGCCTCCCAGATCATATTTTTTTCATGCTTTGGATTTGATCTCTTGCAGACTTACACAGCCAGACCAGGGCAATGGTTTCTGTGTATCCCTTGTGATCGAATTTGGTGTTTTTCTAACAACTCTGAGATGCCACCTGACGCACACACCTTTCCCCCAACAGCCACCCACGTGCCTCCCCTCCAAAAAACAAGCACTGAATCACTGCTAATTGAAAATAAATTGGCTTTTAAGAAGACAGGAGACATCTGCATATGATGTTGTTTTATTATTACAATTAGGCAAATGAGGTTTTCAAGCAAACTTGAAATAAATCTGGGAGAATTTATGCCAGCATTAAGTCAAACATAATAAAAAGCCATTTGCAGAGTTGGGGTGTTTTTTTGGTTTTGTTTTGTTTTGTTTTGTTTTGTTTTGTTTTGTTTTGTTTTGTTTTGTTTTGTTTTTAAGCAAAGTAAATCCATTCAGGGTTTTATTGGGACAGGAATGGTTGAGTGAGGTGATGTCTTCAAGAATCCAAGGAATTCAAAGCCCCTTGACAAAGCTGGGGATGGCAGGGGAAAATGATGAGCATTTTGCAGTGCTCATGGCTCTTTGGGAAGGAAAGCCCAGATGCAGGAAGCTCAAACTTCCTTCCTAAATTCCCTGTTTGTTTGAGATTCAGCCACTCAGCTTAAGCAAAGTGCTACAGAGGGAGCCATGGAGAGCCAGTCCATAAGGAATATTGGACAAAAGGTCTTGTTGGGAATTGAGTTGGGCTGAATAAAGGCTTCAAATGTTTACAGGGAACTGGAGTTATTCTGTGAAATTGTCCCTGAAGGGCTGGAAACTTGCAAATGCTGGTAGGAATTTAAAGCAACTGCATCTCCCAGCCAGAACTTGAGCCTGCACAGACACACACACACACACACACACAGAGACAAACTCCAAATAAAATCAGAGACAAACTCCAGATATTTGGCAGATCTCTGTGCAAATGACTGAAAAACATTCTAAATTTTATTATAACTGATCTCCCTGCAGTAGCATTTGTACTTTCCCATGCTGCATTACAGCCAGGGCCACACACAGCCCCAAAACTGCACTGAAGACCCCGGGGAGCTGCTGAGATTCCCAGGACAGATCAGGTCTGTTTTCCATACACAAACCACCAGGACCACTCAAAAAGCAGGTGTCAGGGGTTAACAGGAGCCAGGCACTCTGCCCTGTGTCTGCTGCACGTCAGCAAAGAGGCCTTTGCTTTGTCAGAGCCTGGATCTTTATTGGTGTTGATATCTCCATGACCTTGTGCATGGAGAGACTTGGTGAAGGAGGGGGAATACTGGGAGTGTCCATGTCTCAGTCTGACAGCTCTGCATGGCCAAAGTGCCAAGCAGAAACAGAGAATCACAGGGAACTGGGTTGGAAGGGACCCTAAAGATCATCCAGTCCCACCCCTGCCATGGGCAGGGACACCTTCCACTACGCCAAGTTGTTCCAAGCCCCATCCAGCCTGGCCTCAGACACTTCCAGGGATCCAGGGGCAGCCACAGCTGCTCTGGGCAACCTGTGCCAGGGCCTCACCACCCTCACAGGGAAGAATTTCTTCTTAAAATCCAATCTAACCCTCCCCTCTGTCAGTTTAAAGCCATTCCCCTTGTCCTGTCCCTCCCTGCTCTTATACATCACCCTCTGTTCTCCCTGTCTCTGCAGGAACCACTCACTCCACCATGGCACAAACCCTCCCCTGCTGCTCAGACCCTGTTTATCACCACCCTCACATGGAAGAATTTCTTCCTAATCTCTAATCCAAACCTGCCTTTCATCAGTGTGAAGCTATTCCCTGTGTCCTGTCCCTCCATCCTTTGTCTCAAGTCCCTGTTCAGCTCTCCTGGAGCTCCTTTAGGCATTGGAAAGGGCTTTAAGATCTCCCTGGAGTTTTCTCCAGGTGAACACCCCCAGCTCTCCCAGCCTGGCTCCAGAGCAGAGCTGCTCCAGCCCTTGGAGCACCAACTTTTGCTGCTCTTTTTACCCTTCATGCTACAAAAGATTTCTAAATGGAACCAAGGTTCTGCTTAGGTTTACACAACAAACTCTGGCCTGGAATTATTCACCCTGTGTTTTCACCTCGGACAACATCAAGCATAGATTGTGTGAGACTGAGGTTTTTTTTCCTTCCCCCAGTGCCACAACACTAAATGTGTAATTGCTAACACTGCTTTCCTCCTCTACACCACTGCACACAGCATGTCCTCAGCCTCCACCACCAATGGCCCTGGCAGGGACTCCCCTGTGGCTCTGGAAGAAGCTGGTGGAAAGCTCTTGCTGGGTGGGAAGATGGGGAACACAGGAACTTTGACAGGAACCAGAGCTACGTTTGTGGCTAAGCCCAGATGTACTTTGACATCAGCAAAGCCTGCAGTGTAGCTCCAACCAGCATTCCTCATTTCAGAGATGCATTGGGCCCAGGAAGTGGGAGCCATGTGAGGGACAGTTATCTGCAGAGGGAAAACCTCATAAAAATGTCTTGAAATTAAAGAAAGGTGAAAAGTTTAACAAACAAGCCACAGCTGAACTTGCCAGGCTGCCTTTTTCCAGCTCACTCACACCTGAACCTCCAGCTATAATTTCCAGGGCAAACAGACTAAAGATGCAGAGCAGGAGGTAGCTCAGGATCCTCTGCCAGTGCTGTCTCTCCCAAAATCTGCCTTTTGAGGAAGTCACAGATACCCTGCTAGGCTGGATTTCATGCCACCCAGCACAGTTTCCTTGACCTGTTTTAGGTGGGGACTTGAACTACATCATTCCACCAATGTGCCTCCTTCTCTCCAGTGATGGTGAAAGGATCAAGGTTTCATTGGACACAAGTAAGTGTCCCTTCAGGCCAGATGAACCTTCAGGAGAAGTACCCTTGGGATGTCTAGAAAACAAACAAATAAACAAAAGACAGAGCACAGAGAGGGACAGGAGAAGTTTAGGAAGGAGAAGGGAGAGGGCACATTTTATTATGGTGAAAGAAATGCAGAGAGTCAGAGTGACACTGCAGAGAAAAAGCATCAAAGGAGGAGAGCTTAGCCCTGCTGCTGTCAGAAAACCTTGAGCCGTGCTGGAAGGAGGTGTTGGAGCACTCCAGAGCTCCTGAACATTCCCTATCCCTTATTTCACTTCAGCTTTGTCCTGCAGCACTCAGGTGCCTCTGAGCGTGTAAATATTGTAACCAAGGCATGGTGCTGCTCCTCATTAACATCTTCCCTGCTGTCCTCACTGTAAAAGCAGCCAGGAAAAGTTTCACATCTGAGACAAACACCACAATTAAGCTGTCGCTGGCCTAACGAGGCTCTGGCTATACCCAACCAAGCACTGACCATGTGCTTGGCAATGGCTCTGTGGCCTGACAAGGTTTCCCTGAACCCCACTCCAGCCCAACTCAGGGGCTGTCCCACACCAGGGCAGCTCCCAACAGAAAAACAAAAACCCCTCCCATGCTGTGGGGACAAGGGGAGCTCAGCAGTGTGGATGCAAGGCATGAAGGATCAGAGGGACTGCCTCGGGATTGTTTGGTTTCTGCCTCTGTGTGCTTGGCAGACCCAGAGCTGCTCATTACCTACCTTCACTGCCTGCACCACGTCCCCCTCCTTGGCCAAGTGCTCACAGGAGGCTGTGCCTGCTCCGTTTGCTCTGCAGCCTGGTATTTGCAGAGGTTTTTCCAGGAGGCAGATGCAATCTCTCTCCTGGCCTCCCAGGAGAGCTCCCAGCTAGCAGATCTCTGGCGAGGCCACAACACAGACCTTTTGCTACCTTTATCTACCCAAACAGAATTTATGAGCAGGGGAAAAGTCAGAGACCACCTTATTCTTTAGCCCGAGGTCACAGGAGTCCTGGTTTCTTGCAGCTTGGTCGGATGAGAGTGAAAATGTGGCAGCCTCACAGCTAACAGGGTTTTGCCTCAAACTTAAAATAGAAAAGGAAGGAGGAAAAGAAAAAGCTGTGTTGTTATTGGTTGTGGGGGGAAGAAAGCAACTTTCTGTCATTTTGACAAGGCCACATGATGGAGGCCCCCTAAAAAACATTTGCAAAGTTGCAGCGAGCAAAGCTTCCAAGTGAGGAAGCCATAGCAACCCGTGCCAGAGACCAAAGGGGACGATCAATGTTTGCAATTAAAATCCCCTTTGTTTCGTGCCATTCACACGCAGCAACCCTTACATTTTGGCCATCTGAGCGTACTCCACCAGAGGTTGAGCCCGGGCTTTGTTCTGTGTCCTGTTCATTCTCTTCAGGCAGGAAACAAGAGCCATCCCAGGCAGCCAATTGTCTGAACCCTGCTTGCTTTTGTTCTCAGAGAACACAAGGTTCCCCCCCCTCACCCCGCCTTTATTTTTTTTTTTTTTTAATTCTCCACAATACATCCTTCAAAACTAAATTAGCAATACTCTATATAGTCTAATTGTGTTTTCAGGGGCACAACAATGCGGGCGCAGGGAGAGAACAATGCAGCGGCGACTCGTTATTAAAGGGGAAAAAAAATAAATTAAAATTTCAACAGAGATGATACTTAGGTTGGGCACCCACTCCCCCCCCCAAAAAAAAAAAAGAAAAAAAAAAGAAAAAAAAAAAGGGAGTTTGAGCATATTTTTATTTCCCTGCCTGTCTTTTGTACCAGCTTTGCCTAATAACAGGTTGGTTTGGTTTAAACAAGGAGTGGATTTCCCAGAGCTTCTCCTGAGAAACTGCACCAGGCAGAGCCCCTGAGCTGGGGGCAGAGCTGCCCCACTTAGCTCTAGAATGAGGCAACTAAAATCACTGAATCTTCATATGATGATCTGCCCACATCCCACGGGAAGGACCTTCAGTGCTGCAGAACAACCCTCTGTCAATTTGAACCTAAAGGCCTGGTAAAAATGTAAAGCTATTATCACCTAGCAAATACATCATCCTCCTGAAAGAGAGTAAAAGGAAAGGAGAGTCTGGGGAATCAGGGAAAAAATCAGCCTGGTTTCAATGCTCAGAAAAATCTTGGGAGTGAAGAGTCAAGCAATCTGTCTCTTAGCACCTAGAAAATGGCAAGGGGATAAGTAGCATCCGGCCTCAATTTCCAAGGAACAAATCACATCCAACCAACCCAATTTCCTCCTATGACAGTGTAATGACCCTTGTGGGTCAGGGGAGCAGCAGCAGATGTAAGACAGCTTAACCTCAGCAAAGCTCTTGATATGCTCACGCAACATCCTCTCCATCAATAAATGCCCCGGCTACTTGATCACCCCAAACTGGCAATTGGTGTGATCAAAAATCAGCCAAGTTTTTTGGGGCAGTTGGCAAAGGTCCGTTTGGGCCTCCCTCCTTCTCACATTTCACCTTGCTGAGTCAAATCCTTTGTGGAGCTGCCAAGGGGGAGCAGGAAGTGGACAAGAAAGAGTGAAAGAGTTTCAGACATGGCTGCAGTCTGGAGCACAGCCAGCATGAGGAAAGGAGTTTGGAGCTGATGGCCCCACTGCTCTTTTCCAATCTTAACCATCCTGTGGTTCCCTGGAGGACATGAGAGCCACCGCCTCTGTCTTGGGTTGCAATATGTAACCAAAGGTGTAAATTCTATTTGCCATCTGTTGGAACTGGCTGGGGAGGTGTTTTCTTTGTCTCTTGTTTAACCCATTCCTCATAACTCCAGGGGCGAGGGGGAGGGTATCTTCTGCTAATGGGCCAGCTGTTAAAACCAGGTGGAGCAGTGTTCCTTATCTCTTCCACAACCCATCCTCCCTCCAGGGGGATATCTGCTGTTAATGGGTCATCGAGGCTCACTGCATGGCTGAAAACATTACATCATCCCATTGGGAGAGGCTCCACCCAGTGGGAGGAGCCCAGCATTCCAACCTGGATAAAACCTGCAGTTCAGAACACCAGGACAGCCTGTTTGCACTGGATTTCCCAGAGGAAGACCGGACCCATCTCACCACCACTGGACTTTTCTACAGGATCATCTCTACTCCAACCACATCTATCACTCCAGAAGGATTTATTTTGATTGCTTCCAACATCCTAACCAACAGGGTGTCAGGTCGTATTTCTGACTCTGTCAGGGTTTCTAGGATGGTTGGTTGGTTGGGTTTTTGTACTACTACATTTGTATTTTTAATATTCCTAGTAAAGAACTGTTATTCCTACTCCCATATCTGTGCCTGAAAACCCCTAATTGCAAAATCATAATAATTTGGAGGGAGGGGGTTTACATTCTCCATTCCAAGGAAAGCTCCAGCTTTCTCTGGCAGACACCTGTCTTTCCAAACCAAGACAGCCTCAAAACAGTGATCAGAAGCACTGACCACTCAATGATCATTTCCTCAGAGTGCTGGTGGTGAGATGCAAATGCTCAGGGGAGTCTACAAAACATAAAAAATACCCCCAAAACCATGCTCATGTCTCTCCTGACACCTGCAGGTCTTTCTGCTGAAGTGATGGGATGAATCTGCAGACACTGGCCATGATACAGTCCTTTGGTGGGAGGCAGAACTGATCCCGACTTTCTACTTGGAAAGAAAACTCGAATAATTCACTAAAAATGCAATGCAGAGTTCTGCAAGCTCCTCCAATCCCACACACTGGTCTTGGGACTGATGGAAAAACATCATTGCTGGGTTGGAAAATTTAAAACAAAAGTGGGGCAAAGAAAATATTTCACATCTGGCTTTGAGACACATTTAAAAATAAACTTTGAACCTCCAGACATGGAGATTGAAGTAAAATACCAACTCCCTTCCCTCCTGCACTCAAATTGGGAGATATTGATGGCTTAAAGACCTTGTCTTAATTTTCTCCATGACTAATCTATTCAGTTTTCACTTAAGGAACCCTCTGTGGTATAATGAGACAGCTGTTGCCTTCTATCCCTCCCCCAACTCCCCCAGCTAGGAAATTAAATTTAAAACCACTGCTTTAAATAGGCCTGGCACTGTTTCATCTCTTCTTGAGCTGCTCTGGGAGCTTCTTATCCATAAGTGCAGGTGTCAGGTCAATCAAAATCCACCCAGCTCTTCAGGTCTGCCCAAGTCGGTGATTTGTAGGGAAATGGAGAGGTAAAACTTATAAATCTCACCCCTGTGGGCTGTGGGATGAGTTGGGTTTATTGGTTGTTTGGTTGTTTGTTTGTTTCCAAGTGGTAGATGGGTTTGCTTTGGGGCTTTAAGGTAAATTCTAGGATTCTAGACTAGGTTGTATCAAAATAGAGATGAGGAAGGATTTTTTTTTTTTTTTTTTTTTTTTTTTTTTTTTTTTTTTTTTTTTTTTTTTTTTTTGTGATGAGGGATCCTAAACGTCATCTAATTCCAACCCCCTGCCACAGGCAAGCTCCCACCATCCCAGGTTGCTCCAAGCCCCATCCAGCTTGTCCTTGAACAGTTTCAGGGCTGGAACAGCCACAGCTTGGAGTCATGAAATTGCCTCTGTTTGGTTACTTCAAACTGCTGTGGACTAAAACCTGGTGTCTGTTGTTGGCCTCCACAGTGAGATCTGCTGGCTCAGAGTGGACACTCAGTATCCCAGGGCCACCAGAGAGGGTGGCAGAGCCAACCTCACCCCGCAGGTTTGGAGATTTGGTCTCACAAAAGCACTTCAGAAAAAGGTGACTTGGCAATTGTTCCCTTAATGACTCTGAAATTAGCAGCTGCAGACAGAAAATGAGGTATTTTAATGTAACATGGGGAAGACATTCCTCTGCTTCTTGCTCCTAGGATTTGACTGGGAGAAAATCACATGAAGAACAACAGAGTTTCTGCAGACTTCCCTTTTATGTCAACAATGTAGTTTGGACGCTCACCTGAGCCCCCCTTTCATGCTGCTCCCCTCTCTTGCTTCTGCATTTTCCTTCTCTCACTCACTTTTAACTCCCTTTGATCTCTCTGCCATGTCTCATAGCCTGTTTAGACTCAGTCTTCAGCTTAAACCAAATCAGCTCCATTAAAAGAAATCTCACTTAAAGCAAAGAAAATACAGAGCACATGGGAGTGTCAATGTCACAGCCTGTCCCTAAATTGCTGAGGGGCTGGTTGGAGAGCTTTTGGGTCAAGGAGCCATCCCTTTTCTGTACATATTTAACACCCATTCACGTCCCATATTCACCTGTCCTTACCCTAAGAAGTTCAGAGCATCCTCTGCAGAGTTCCTCACCCATCAGATTCTCCCAGTAACTCTGGCAACACCAGGGGCTGCTTCAGGCAGCTGGAAAATCTACTCTCCCAAAATAAAACATCCTGGAAAAAAATAAAAATAGGCTTTTCACTGGCTCATTTGACTATTATACCAAGAAGGGACCCAGTCAGCCCAGCAGAGGTCCCAGATCCACGGACAGCTGTATTCCAAAAATTACCCAGACACTGCATTGCATATTTTATGCCATCTTTTTACTGACCAAGTCCTTCCTGATGCCATATCCTTATGGCATTTCCTTCTGGCATGTGGAAAGAATTGGTGAACATTATAGAACATCTGGCATTGCAATCATAAATCACTGCAACCATGATTTACCTGGAAGGTCACCACATCTGTAGAAGGACACAGGGAAGGTTCTGGGAAAAAAAAAATAAGAAGGATTAACTTCCTGAGAAATGTCTTCTGCAAATAAAGCCTATGAAATGACACTTTGGTATATTGGAAAGGGGGAGGAAGGGCAGAGACAAGAGGATGCACGTAAAATGAGGGAGGGAGGCTGAGAATGGCTCGCTCTGTCTCAGACGACAGGAATGAGACAGATATTCAATGCAAAGGAAATCTCTTGTCTTCCAAAGTGTAATTAGACTGAGGGACTCATTTCCATAAGATGTCAATGAGGCCAGGAACTCAGCCAGACACGAGGATGGCTCGGACATTTATGAGGATAACCCGAACATCTGAAGTTGTAACAGCCGATGTAAAATAAAAAACTCTCAGGAGGGATCTAACATCCTCTGCTTCAGACTTTAGATTAATCTCTTAGTTATTAGGAGGATACCTTTCTGTAGGGGAACAAATTATTTTCCCTCTGTCTTGGAGTGTACCAACACTTTTCTTTGAACCTTCTGCCAATGACCTCAGCCAGGCGCAGTGTTCTGCTTTGACAGCCCAGATCCCTGGGTGCTGGGAGAGCCCCAGTGTGAAGGGGAGAAGATATCCCTTAATTATGTGTATTTTGTGATCTAGCTTAGATGCCAAAGTGAGAGCAGAAGGCAAACTCTGCACATGAAGGCAAAACCTTGCTGGTCCCAACACTTTTTTTTTTTTTGTACCCTGGGGTTCTTCACCCTGGATTCTCTTTGTGGGCCAGAGCAGCAAGGATCTATCTGTGCCCTCAGCCCATGAGGAACACATCACTTCACCTTGGTTATTCTGTTGTATCCCCCACTCTGGACACCCAGGAGCCCTCACTCCCTCAGTCCATGAGGAAACACCAACCCTCTTTGCCTTTATTCTGCTTCTGCTTTGCCATCCCCTATGCTCCCTTTCCAGTTTTAAAGGTTTGTGGCTGGAGATGGAGCATTACTGTTGTGAACTCTGATAAATCAGCCAGAGAGTTTGCACTAAACACAGGGATTTTGCAGGCCAGGAATTTGGAGGCCAGTGTGTCTCACCATGAAAATTTGTGCTGTGGTGTGGAAATCAGCCTCATCATTAAAATGTGTTAATCAGTTCACTCCTTCCAACCTGGAGCAGGTCTTTTACTCTGTGATTGAGGTGGGTTGGTCTGTGGCATCCCTTCCTTGGCAGGAGGGAGCAGGAATGTTCATGGGCTGGGGTTTGCTGCTGTTCCTCAGGTGATTTTGAACAGCAAAATATCCCCTGGGATGAGAGAGATCCGTGGTGAGGCTGCTGTAGGTCCAAACAGCTCCCACTCCAGGTATCTGCATCCATCAAGCCTTGGGATTTTGTCTCCCAGATTTCCTCTGTCCAAGCTCTCTCTCCCCTTCATGTCCCCGAGAGCCCCACAGCATCAAGGAGCAACTTTTGATGAACTGCCCATTTCCCAGTGGAAAAGGCCAGGAGGCCACATCTTTGGCTGGGTGATGGGAATCTTTAGATGTATTCCAGCTACAGAAAAATGAAAATGTCCTTTAGATCAGGGTAACTAATCCTGCTTATGCTGTAAAGCCCTGGATGAACAGTCGATTCTACTTTTTTTTTTTTTGTCAGATCCTAATCTGACACACTGATAATGAAGAAAGGGAGGAGAAATCACAGGGAGGAAATCAGGAAGAAAGCTGTGTCATCGGGGAGGGGTGAGGGATTTGCAGGTCAGGAGGGGAAGGGGAAGGGGGAAAGGGAGGGAGCATGGACAAGCTTTAAAATTAAATTGAATATTAGGAGCTGGAAAGTCTAATGGAGACAGGCTGCCCTGAAAGCGATACAGGCTGGAGATGGAGAGAGACAAAGGATGACAGCGGATCAGTTTAAGCATGAAAGAATGGAAAGGAAGAGAATAATAATGTTGGCTTGTAAGGCTGAAATCAGATTATAGCTTCCTCCAGTGAATTAACTCTCCCCTAATGTAGTGCAGGGGGCTTTGCAGAGCTGGTGAGACCCCCCTGTTGGGTGGCACTGGGACATTAAACTGAGATGTGTGTGTGTCTCGTTATAACCCTGGCCATGTTAAATCTCTCAGAGGGCACCCATGCCTGGGACATGCTCTGGGTATTCCTGTGGGGAGGGAGATGTCAGAGGTGTTTGGGGTTTGGAGGAGGCCACTCAGTGAAATGGATACCTGTGTTTGTGTGAGGGTGTGACATTAAATTTTCACTGTGTTTGTGTCACCCTAAGGTCCCAGGCTGTCTCCTCAGGATGGGGCTGATAGGGGGTCAGCCCTGCTGACCTGCAGCAGGGGGGTCCCAAGGTCTCCAGAAGCTCCTGGCCCATCCCCAGCAGGTGAGATGATCCAGGACTGTGATGGAGGAGTGTCTTGGTTTGGAAAGACAGGTATCTGCCAGGGAAAGCTGGAGTTTCCCTTGGAGTGGAGAATGTAAACCCCTCACTCCCGCCAAATTACAATTTTGCAATTAAGGGCTTTCAGGCAAAGATTTAGGAATAGGAATAACAGTTCTTTACTAGGAATACTAACAATACAAATGTAGTAGAAAAACAAAACCATCCAACCAAACTAGCAAACAAACAACAATTTTGGAGAACCCTGACAGAGTCAGAGCTACAACCTGACACCCTGTTGGTCAGGGTGTTGGAAGCAGTCCAAAAGTGAGTCCTCCTGGAGTGGCAGATGTGGTTCTGGTGGAGTAGAGATGATCCTGTCGAACCAGGCTCCAGTGGTGGTGAGAAGGGATCCAGTCTTCCTCCAGGAATCGGGTGAAGCTAGATACCTGGTGTTCCTTTGTTTCAGTTTTTATCCAGGGGGCAATGGTTGGCTCCCCCCACTGGGTGGAGCATCTCACAATAGGATGATGGAATGTGGATGGTCTACTTTGGGGATGTGTGCTTTTAGGGGTGTCTTAATGGTCCATTAGCAGAAAATATTCCCCCTGGAGGGAAAGCGATAAGAAACAATGCTCTACCTGGTTTTAAGTGTTGGCCCATTATCAGAAGGCATCTGCCCCTCTCCTCCCCAGAGTTACAAGAGATAAAGAAAAAACATCTCCTAAACTGCTTTTAACAGATGAACACACTCCTGGCTCCGCAACCCAAGACAAGGAAGCAGCTGGAGGTCAGGAAGAGGGTGTGGGATCTCACACTTGTGGTGCTCCTCAATGGACTGAGCAGAGCTGGAGATGTTGTAGGGGCATTGGGCACTCCAGCTAACAGCAACAGCATCCTCTCCTTTGTGGAGATTTGGCTGGGGAAGAGGAGCCTGGATGGGAGCCAAAATAATTTTTATTTTTCTCAACCATATTCATGAGTGTCTGAGCCAGCAGAGCCCAGCCTTTATGTTGTTGTTCCTCCAGCTCTCTAGGATCTTAGATCAGGATGACAGCGGGATGAAGTCCAGCTCAATAGGCATCCTTCCCTCTCTCCCTCCTGCCAAATCTTCTCATTTGTGTCCTTGTGGCTGTAGCCTGTTAATCCTGCCCAAGCAGGATTAGCTTGATTTGAGATTATCAGTGCAAACACCTGAGCTCTCCCAGTGGTTATTTGTTACTGGGGGACATGTAGAAGCTTTCATCTGCATGAGACCTGCTAGGATCCCTCTCCTTGGTGCTCCCAGACCATCAGGTGTGAATGGAAAACTTTTAATCAAAGAGGAAAAGAGGTGAGGGAGTCACAACACTCAGGGAAAGACAAAGGCAGGGGTGCTCAAAGAGCTGGAATGAGCTCTCCATAAGGAGTACGAGTATAATCTGGGATGCTGCAGAGATGACCAGGAAGACATGAGATGGAATACATAAAGTCAAGAGTGTCAAGGAAAGGATGAGTGGATAATGGTTGCTCATGGACATTTCCAGAGCAGGAGCTTGGGGAAAGCAGAGAAAGCTGTGGAGTTTCTTGCCACAGATACATAGCTGGTGCTCAGAGTTAACGAGGGTTCAGGGAAGAGCAGAGAAGTTCAAAGAAAAATCCAGACAGTGTTATTAAATTCAGGGAGAACATATGGAAGTCCCTGAGTCTCAAATGGCTGGAGGCAGGGAAAGTACCAGGGAGGAAACTCCACAAACCCTTGCCTTGTACTTATGCATTATTCATATGCCTGCAGCTACTTTTGGAGAACCAGTTGGGAGGAACATGAGCAGGGACACCTTCCACTATCCCAGGATGCTCCAAGCTGTCCAACCTGGCCTTGGACACTGTCAGGTGTTACAAATAAACAAGGCAGGAGATAATTATTAGCTCCTTAAATGCCTTTATTAAAAGGGGAAAGCTCAAGGGATCACCTATACAACTGCTGCTGCTCCCTCAAGCACCAACGAGGAGAAGGCCTGTATCAGTTCTGCTGCTCATGCTGCAGAGCCAAGAGCTCATCCTTGTGGAAATTCCCAGGAACTTGTTGGGCTCATTTTAGTCCAGGGATGTATTTTTTTCCAAGTGCCTTAAGTTATGGTGAGGAGGTGAAAAGCCTCCACAGATAGCCTGATGTCCAGCCAGCCCCGTGGCATCCTTTGTGGGTCTGGATTTTGTGCTGACTCGTTGTTGCTGGGGGTTTTTGGTGTTAATTGTACTTTTGGTTCTGGCAAGGCCTCATGGGAGTCCCTGTGATTTCCATAATTGGTTTCAGCTTGATGAGCAGGTAGGGAGTCTGCAGGAACAGCAGAACCTCAACAAGAGATAAGGGCACGCAAAACTGGGTTACAAACTGGGTACAAACCATTCAAGATAATAATATGCATAACCATCAACACAACTAGCAGTCATGGAGTTCCACCCACGTCACCAGGGATCCAGGGGCAGCCACAGCTCCTCTGGGCAACTTGTGCCAGGCCCTCACCACCCTCATGGGGAAGAATTTCTTCCTAATATCCAAATCTAAATCTCTCCTCTTTCAGTTAAAAAACATTCCCCTCTATCCTATATCCTATCTTACCTGCTCATGTAAAAACTCTCCCTCCTTCTTTTTGATAAGCCCCCTTTAAGTACTGAAAGGATAAGCCTTGGATGTCTGAGAAGAGTTAAAATCACAGCTTTTCTTCCTTAGATCAAGCCTGACTAAGCGTGACTGGTGTGACAGCACTTGAAACCACAGCAAGGCTTCACTTTTCCCCATGGTCACACGGATTCTGGATGGCAAAGAGAAGCTGTGACTCTTGCGGTGGGGTTTTTTGTGCCTTCTTCGTAGCCCTTGTCTCCTCGGTATTTCAAACACAAAGCAATCCCCAGTGTGCTTCAGATAAGGGCAGGCCCATCCATACCTCGGTGACACGGGGTTGTGACAGTGACACACCCAGTCCAACTTTCTTCAGCCAGAGAAATGCCTTGTCCTCTGCAGCAGCCCTGGGATAATTAACCCTGTCATCCGTGCTTAAATGGAGTGCTTTGTTCCACCAGCCTGAGGCTCAGGCCTTTAGGATTGCTTCTCTCTGGTCATTTCCTCCCAGATCCCTCTATCTGCTGGGAAAGGTGATAAACGACTCCCTGCTAACCACTCTCTCTGCGTTTCTGCAGCACCTTGCGGAAAAGTTATCACTGGAGGAGCTGCAGATGATGCTGAACTTCAATTAGGCCTCAAATTAGTTGTGCAGGGTGACATTTTCCAATCATGCAACATTAGCATCCTCCCTAATTATGAAAATGTAAAGCTAACTTCTGTTTCATAATAAATTAGGCTTGTTCTCTCTGTCTAAAACACACAAGCCCTCACACAGCACAATCTCCTGCAGGTCTTCTCTTCCTGTTTTGCTGATGCTCAGGGGCAGACCAAACCACAGTGACCTCCCTGTCCTCTAAAGGTCAGGAATGGTGCCTGATCAGTGGGCAGGGGAAAGGAAATCAGCAAAAAAGTGGAAAAAGACACTGAAGGAATGGGGCTTTATCAGTGCTGGGCACAGCCTTGGGTGTTGTCACACCAAAAGTAGCATCTTTCTTCAAGGAGTAGGGAGAAGGGGCCAGAGGAAAAATCCTACCCTCTCCCTTCTCCACTGAGCTTTGGCACCTCAGGTTTTCTCAGTCCATTTGTCCAACCCTGAGAGAGGTGTTGGAGCCTCCCTTCCATCAAAGCGCTGGCAAATCCGTAAGGGAGCAAGATTGCAGGTGTGCTACCACACACCTGATCCTATTTATTCCCAACAAAACCAGGCAGCAGAGCATGCAGGTGAAAGGACATAAGAAAAAAAAAGGAGCAACCAGCTTTTTTATCAGAGAACAGCTTGTGTAAACACCACAACTACTGAAGAATAGGAAAAAAAAGTAAGATTTTTTTTTGTACAGTCAGAGAATTAGAAGAAAGGTCTTTTTTGGAGCGTTTTCACAATGGCTGGGGAGTGTGTCTCTATTTAAGACACCACTTAGAGCTGCTTCATTGTGGTTTGTGCTGGAAAAGGGATCAGGAACTGCCTGGCTCTTGCTTGAGAAGTTTTGCAGCACTGCTGAATGTTTCCTGGAGACCAGCAGACATTGTTGAAAGTAAGTGAAGTCACCTTTGTGTGGGGTCTGGGCCACAGATCTTTCACCCCTCCACGCATCCCAACCTATCCTGTGTCACTAAAAATAATGGGGCCTCTACAAACAGCCTGGAAACTGCTGGATTTTCAGCCTGGCTGAGTTTAGCAGGTTCAAGTAATGCTAAAGATGCCTGAAAAACAAAGCAGCCAATTATTGCATCTCTGCATCAGAAGGAACAGGGAGCTGCAGAGAGTGGCTGACAGGCAGCTAAATAGTGCACTAACGAGCAGGATGGCTGGAATCTGTCACAGCACTAATGAAGGTCAGGATAAGGCACCTGCATATTTTAAGGAGTGAGATGTGTGCATCTGAAGATGCCCAGATGTGACATTTAAAGACAGAGATCATAAACTAAGTGCAGTCACTGCTGAGAAACTGGAGCCTGGGATTGCACAGGACACGGGGATAAAAGAATTTAAAACAGTTTAAGAACTGGGAGTGGAGAAGGCTTGGAGTCTGTGGAGAAGATGGAGAACCAGTAACTTCTGGAGTGAAACTAATCCAAGGGAGAAGCTAATTCTGCTGTAGAAGCTCCCACAACGTGGATGAAATTTTCCAAAAACTGGAGAAAGAGAGAGAGCACTCAGCTTGTCATGCAGGGAAAGGGGAGCAGCTGAAGCAGAGAAGGGGATTTGCAGTATCCTTTTCTACAGAGTAACCTAATTCACCATGAGAACACTGCAGAGGCACTTAAATAGGGCAAGGGAAAGCACTGTGTAAGCAAACTCACTGCAAAGCCCAGGGAATGCTGGAAAGCACAGAGAGTGGGCTGCAGACTGCAGCTCCTCTGCTTTCAGCTGCAGTTTTCATTTGAAGGCTCATTTATTGCTGCAAAAGAAAAAAAAAAAAAAAAAAAAAAAAAAAAAAAAAAAAAACACAAACAAACAAAAACAAACAAACAAACAAACAAAAAAACCAAACAAAAACACCAACAAAAAAAACCCAAAACGCCAAAAAAAAACCCAAAAAACCACCACCACCAAAAAAATCAGGCTAGTTTGGTTCAGTGATCAGTTAAAAGCTAAGCCAAGCCTCACCTTTAGGGGCCCAGGATGTGAAAGGGGAAATGTCCTCCCCAAAACTACCTGCAAAAGTGCTAGAAGTGCTGTTGGGCAAATCCTGTGGTCCTTGTGGTTTTGAATATCCAATTCTCAGCACAGCCAGAGCCCTGAGTGCTCCTTCTCAATCTCACGTGCTACACATAAATAAAAACCCAACAATATGACAATATTGCAATAATAAAGCAAAAAATTATGGGGACTTGATGGAAGATTTGCTCCTTTCAGACATCAGGATGTTTCCTCTGCCTGTTCCTTTCCCGTGCTCCCAAATAATCTGATTTTTTATTTTTTTTCTGCCACAGTGGGTTTCTTTCTTTCCTTTTTTTTTCCTCCCCAATCAATTCAATTGCTGCAGCGAGCCCAACAAGCATTTTGAATAATGAGTTTGTTTTCGGGGTTGAAGGGTTTTGCTTGCTCATCCTGGCTTTGGAGAGAGCTGCCTTTGTGTTCGCAATGCCAAAAGGGAGCCGGGGCTGCAGAGCACACGAGGAAGGATCAATACTTTAAATGCATTAACACTGGTGAGTTCCAAATGAAGTTAGTGGCTGCTGAGCATCACTGATTTCACAGTAAGTCTCAGTTCAGTTGGTTAATTTTTCTGAAGGATCAATGCCACAGCTGATGGTTACTGAAGTTTCTTCCTCCGCCAAGCGCAAGGGGGTTTTGAAATGAGCTCTACGGGGGATCACAAACCAACTCGTCCGTGTAAATAAGAGGAGCATGGGTAATTCTCTTAATCTGTCAAGACCAGCATGGCAAAGACAGGAATCATAAAACCTGAACTAAACCAGCTTCGAATTTTGGATCTAAATTTCACAGTCCCTCTCGTTGCACGGGGCCAGTCAAAACCGCTGGGCCCGACCTCGCCGCAGCTCTCGGGGAAAATGGACTTGAAAGCCACGGCTTCCATCCAAACAGAATGCAGATTTTGTGTGCAATTCTTGCAATATTTGGGCCTTTCAGGATCCTAAACTCTTCAGGCAACCTTATGGCATGTAGACCTTATGGTATGTATGTAAACTGATGCCCTTATACCATCAATAAACTTTATGTTGATCTCTTTTTTTCACTGGGGTTGCAGTCAAGTCTTCATCACAGAATTAAGCTGTCCGTAGGCAGAGTGCATGATTCTCCCTCCAAGAAAGAGAGAAAGGGGGTGGAAACATGGATGGAAGAGTGCAGGCAATGGTTTAAGAGGAAATGGATTGTATGTCAGGAGGAAAAAGAGACCCAAGGTCTGGAGGGAAAGAAGAGGCAAAAAAAGCAACAAATGTGGAGAAATTTTGGTGAGACAGAAGCTTGGGGAAGTAAGGGAAATGAAAAATGCAACCCTTTTCAGGGATATTTATGCACATCAGCAAAACAAACGCACCAGTCAAGGCTCAAAGAACCCAGGAACTCAGTGTGAGGAGTTGCATTTGGAGCTATGTGGTAATTAAGCTCATCTAGACTATCTGAAGGAGAGTTTAACTCCACTACTCCCAGTTTAGTCAGGAGGGCTCTGTCATAACTCCACATTTATCATGGATTTGAGTCTCAGTCATTTAAAGGACAGGAATGCTCATCACAGAATTCCAGCTAAATTTAAGGCCTTAAAGACTTAAGTCTGTACCCACCATAGCTCCCCTTTTAGGTATCTGAAGAACTTTTCATATCAATTTTCAGACCAAAAGAGGAGATCTACCACAGATCAGTGGAAATGTCCACCCACAGCTGACCTAGATACAAAACCTTGTCATTGTTCTGATCTGATTTTTTGCTTTATTTTTGCTGATTGTCACAACTTCAAGCAGACAAAATTCCTACCTTCACCTGGAGGCGATTGCTACCTTGCTGCAACCTTCATATCTTTTTTATCTGCCACAGTGGGTATCATTCATATCATTACCCTGTCATAAGAAATATGGAGCTTTCTTGTAACCCTTGTTCTGGATTCCCCAGCCCTGGAAGTGCTCCAGGCAAGGCTGGGCAGGGCTTGGAGCAACCTGGGATAGTGGAAGGTGTCCCAGCCCATGGCAGGACTGGATGATCTTTAAGGTTCCTTCCAACCCAAACCACGCTGTGACTCCGTGATTTCCAAGTCCAACACACACAAAGGTTATGGGGCAAACTCCTTCTAAAAAAAAAAAACAAAAAACAACCAAACAAAAAAACCCAAACCAAAACAAAAAAGCAAAAACAAAAAACCCCACAAAACAAACAAAAAAAACCAAACCCAAAACATTTTTAAATAATAACTGAGGTTTCCCTACTTTGCTTGCCTGGAAATGGCATTCCTATTTTTTTTTTTTGCCCTACTGTATGAAGGTTTGGAACATTCTTGCCTCCTTTTCCAAAAAGAAGACAAGAATCACAAGTAATCTTGTGATCCCCGTAAAAGTGGTGGATCTTTAAATAGAGTTGCTTGATGCACTTGAAATTTTTCGACTAAAACAAAAACAGGAGGGGAAAAAAAGTAGACATTTTCATGCATATTTGCACAAAAAAAAAAACCCATAAATCCACCAACCAAAAGCATCACATCTTTTATTTTGGGATAGGTGGCCTTAGCTTAAAAAAAAAGAATAATGAGACTTGTGCTAAAATTGGAGAGCTGTCAACACTGTGCATTCTTGCTATACATTAAAAGTCACTTAGAAAGGAGCAGGAACTCAGGCTATGTTCATGTATGCACAGAACAGGTGGGGAATTTGCAAATTGCTGACAACATTTTCAAATTTGACAAATATAAAAAAAAAAAAAAATAAGGCAACAGGAAACTTTGCCCTACCACCCCCCCCCCCAAAAAAAAAAAAAAAAAAAAAAAAAAAAAAAAAAAAAAAAAAAGTTTGTGTTTGTCCCTCTTTCATTTCCAGAAACTGGGGATTACATGTTAGATGACTGTTTTCTGGCATAGACATTAGAAGATTTTCAATCTAAAAGGGAAAGATATGTTCTATTACCATCAGCAGCAGGCATATTAAAGCCTTTATTCATAGACCCACAGGATCACAGAATGGTTTGGATTGGAAAAGATCCAAAGTTCATCCAGTTCCAACCCCTGCCATGGGCAGGGACACCTTCCACTACCCCAGGTTGTTCCAAGCCTCATCCCACCTGGCCTTGGACTCTTCCAGGGATCCAGGGGCAGCCACAGTTTCATGCACAGCTTGTGCCAGGACCTCCATTGTGTCCCCACAAGGGACACTCTTGACTGGATATTTCCTCCTACATGACAGGAGGACCTCAGAGTTGTCCTGAAACAATTTTCCCAGGCAATAAAATCCTTCCCAAAGCTCATCAGCTGGACTTTGGCTGGCACTCTGAGGACAGAGACTGTGTCAGGTTGTTTAATCTCTTTCCTGGACGGTCTCGGTTCCCCATAGAGATGCACAAAAGGCTTTGGGGAAACCCACAGAGGTTCAGGCCTCGATGCTGATACCTCCTGGAAACAACAGCCACGGCCTGATTGTGTGGAGCTGTGTCTGCTTTCATCAGTTTGGAGTCTGGCACCTGGAGACCTCAGTGAATATCTCCCTTTTTTTTTTTTTTTTTTTTTTTTTTTTTTTTTTTTTTTTTTTTTTTCACTGCTATATTCTCTCTGCAATTGATGCAGGGGAATGAAAAAGGAGCAGGTTTGGACTGGCAGGAAGAAAGCTGCAGGTGCTGGGAAGATAAGCACTGCAGGGTTTGAAAGGCTTTTAGGTGGCTTAACACTTGCTTAACCAGCTGTTAATTAAACAAAACATGCAGATAAGTTACAAAAGTGCCTCCAGTGCCCCCTAATGCTCTTCCTAACTATTGGTAAGGCCTGAATAAGGGGACGGGACATTTTCAAAGGCCACAGCGCCAACTCTTTGATCCTCTGAGGTTCACCAGCCAAGTTCTCAACTTTGTTTGACCCCTTTTAATTGACAGGATCCAACAGCATCATCGGTAAAAGTTGTTGGAGGATTTTTCTTCAAGAAATGCTCCGTGAGTTATTTTTTTGAGAGGAAACAAGGAGTCCTAATTTCTCTGGGGTAATTACTGCAAGGCAGGCTGAGGCAAAGCAGTTGAAGCACCTTTATTTCATCACAGGCACAATGCTAATTCAAAAGCCTATTAAAAACGACAGAGACAGGAGGAGTTCAGCCTCCTCCATCCCTTCACAGCTTTACACTTCCTTAAATGCTTTCCCATGTGTGTTGTATATTCTCCCTGAACCAGGTAGAATTTTGTACCCACATAGTCTGACCAGTGCTGAAAAGTCTCTGTTCTTTATTTCCCTGGCCATCAGCAAGGGGACAGACATCCATCTATTTTCTGTGACAGAACAAGAGGAAACAGCCTCAGGCTGTGCCTGGGGAGGTTCAGGTTGGATATTAGGAAAAAAAAAAATAAAAATTCTTCACTGAAGTGTTACCAAGCATTGGAACAGACTGCCTGGGGGAGTGGTGATGTCACCACCCCTGGAAGTGTTCAAAAAACACCTGTGGATGTGGCACTTGAGGATGTTGTTTAATGGTTGGATATGATGGTGGTGCTGGGTTGGACTTGATGGTCTCGGAAGTTTTTTTCCATCCTTAACGATTCCGTAATTTAAAGAACTGCCCAAATGAAGTAGCACCACGAAGTTAAGACATTTAACTGTCACAGATTTTAATTTCTTGTATGCTCTGCATTCTGTATTTTACAGCCCTTTCTCCACTTTTCTATCAGCAACAGCGCTCCTGCTCCTGGGGTAGGAGTCCTCCACCCAAAATGTATTAATGCTTGTAAGGAAAACCAACTGATTCTACCCAGGATCAGCAGCTGACAGAGGAACTAAATAGACCTCTTTAGCAACTGGATAGCCTTATATTTCATTGGTATTGATCCACTGAAGTGTTATTTTGGCCATATTTCTGCCTGCAAAAATCTTTGATGCCATGCAAAATTACTCAGCAGACAGGGTGTGAATTACAGTCTATAGCCATTAGCAGACTGCTAAAAAAGATTTGTTTTAATGCTCTAAGAATGGCACATGTGGTCCTGATGCTATTCATATTAATGTAAATCTGGGGGGAGAAAAAAAAAATTGCTCCCTTTGTAGAATTTGTTTCTTCATAAGTGAGAATGACTTGAATCAGACCTCCAACAGTAACTGCATGAGTGGAGCAGGTTGCTCAGAGAAGTTATGGATGCCCCATCCCTGGAAATGTTCAAGGCCAGGCTGGATGGGGCTCTGAGCAACCTGGGGTAGGGGAAGGTGTCCATGGACTTGGAAAGGAAGAGAAAGCCTGGGATAGAGGGGTCAGACAAATCTGTAAGAAGAACACGAGCACATCCAGAAGAAACAAGGAGTACAGCAGGGATGGGACAGGGGAGGAGATGGTGGGTTTGGCCCCACTGTCTGGTTTTCCTTCAGACTCAGGTGCTGCCAGGCAAGAACTGAGCAGTTTTGGTTAGATGCCATCTCGAAAAGGGCACAAGGAAGAAAGAGCAAAATCCTGATTTCGTGAAGCCTCCATTCACTCTTTGCTCCATCCTCACTGCAGTGAAGTGCTGTGGGATTCTGGCTGAACCAAGAATGGGAACACAACCAGTGTCAGGGCCAGTCTGGCCTCCAGACTGGGGGAAACACAACCCTGCACTCCTGAAAGGAGGAAGGACAAGAAGGGGCATAAAAGCCCTCACAGAAACCTTCAGGACTGGATCCAACCTCTGCAAAAAGGCAAGGCCAGTGGCTCATTAAACAGGACTGGGCTGTGGGGTGGAAAAGCCTTTATGAAAAGCAGCAGCTCCTTCCCCACACCTGTGAACGGGGGCAGTGGCATTGACCTTCCTTTGGAAAAGCACACAGGGATTTAAGGATGGAAAGTGCTGCTTCAGCACTGTTATTTTTGTTCAGAGGGAGTGCTTCAGAGGCAGAAGGGGGTTTAGTACTTCTTTAAATTTATTTTTTTTTTATGGCTGTTCATCCAAGAGCTCTAAGGGAATTTGGCTCTCATCCTTTCTGGGCTGTGTGAGGCAGCACATGTCACACGTGCACCTCTGTGTCTCACCTGGCAGTGCTCTGATTTGGGAGAGAACACCTAAGAAGGGTGGGAAGAGATCAGGAAAGGTCCAGCAGAGCTGGTGAAGCTTTTGGGGTGGTGCAATATTATTTTCCCCTCTTTGAAGGGAGGAGGGGATACCTTAAATGTGTTTAGAAAAGCGAGCTGCTCCTCTGGCCCTCAGCAAGGCCTTCCCTGAATCCTGGCCACTCCTCACTTGGAGTTCTCTTAATTCTGTCCTTCCTGCCAAGGGTCAGGCACCAAAATCTGAGACTGAGACATCACAGGAGAGGCTGCTCCCTTCAAGTTTCCAGCCCCGTTTTATGCTGATTCAAAGATATGAATATTTTGTTTGGATAATTAGCCGCAACTTTTATCTCAACTGAGCCTGGAGCGCTCCAGGACTTTTCCCATTTCTGCTCTGGAGTCATGGGGTTTGTTTCTCCTGTGGCCTGTTACAAATTCAGATCAGATAGCTGGGGTTTATCCTGACATGACCTGACCTGAGTTCATCCTGATTTTCCTCCTCCCCAAAGCCAGGAAAGCATCACAGGTAGAGAACACTCAGGTTAAATAAGCAAGGTGCATCCTGCAGACTGGGAAAGCAATCCACTGCAGTAGCCTGAAACTGCTTTCTTCTCCCTACTTCAGGTGATAGCCAAAGCCTGGATTGCTCTTTAAAATATTTAACTGTGGGAAATAATTTGTTTCCTTCAATCTGTTTATAGACAGAGTATTTTATTTTTTTTTTAATATTAGAGAAATCAGCACATTTTTCCCTGCAGCAGCTGCACTTTGGTTTATATTAGAGAGAGAGACTGATAACTTTACAGAGCAGCATTCAACACCCACTCACTCCAGAGCCAGTCCCTGCAGAACAAGGGAAGGCTTACAGGGCTGGGGATGGCAAAGGAACACTTCTGGTTGTAACCAGAGCAGGGTGTCCCTTCTCTCATTTGTAGGATAGTGGAAAAGGTGGGTCATGGAGGTTGACTGTGGGATGCATAAAAACTAATTCAGTTTTTGGACAAACTTTGGAAGCATGACTTAACCCATTCAAACACTCCTAAAATCTCAGTTCTTCTCTGACAACATGGTCTTTCTTCTAGCTCATGGTAATCAAGGATGGTTCTCCAGTGTCACCCCACTGCAAAGGGATCCATCCCAAGCCCTCAGGCCAGAGGAGGGTCAGGATTTGGGCTGCCAGGCAATTTATCTTCATCTTGCATGAGGACATTGGTTCATCAACCAACTCAAATGCATTAAGGAAGCTGCTGGGAGGATAAATCCAAGTGGAAGGGGAGGACAGGGTGAACTTTCCCCTCTTAAACTCCTATAGGTCCAAGCAGGAGCTAAAACACCCTGCAAAACATGCAGATTTGGGGAATCCCTGACAAAAGAGAGGGGATGCAGCCCTAGGTTGGTCTCACCTGGGAATGGGCACTGCTGGGACTGTCCATGAATTTGTAGAGGATAAATGAGTGCTAGGGAGAAAGCTGGAGGGATCTTTGTGTCCAGAGCTGGTGATTCCAACACATTCTGTGTCACCAGGGCTCCTGCACCACACCTCCAACACTGCAGTGTGGCAGAGGGGAGGGGAGGAAGAGGGAGAAAATGGAAAGAGAAGCACAGCTCCCCGGGCTGGCATTTTAATATTGAAAGGCTGTGAAATCTAATAAGAGCTACAAGGGAGGGTGATGCATATTTTCCTCGTGCTAGGATGAAATTGGGATTCAATAACTAAATGTGACAAAATATGCAATTTCCCATAGATTTCATGCAGCAGGGCGCTTCCTGTGTAATAACCTTAAACCAGGATTTTTTCCCTTAGCCCAAGGAAGATCTCTTGCCTCCATCTTATCTGAGTAATAGTTCAGCCCCCATGAACTACAGGCTGCCACTTTAGCTGCACCTTATCACTGCCTGTTGGCACATGGCGAACAAAAGTTGATTTTCCCCCCTTTTCTTCCCCATAAATGATATCTTCCTGCTTCTTCCTGTGAGAAATAAGCCTGAGCTGTGAATCGTGGGGGGAAGAGTAATTTTTAGTTGGCCTCGGTCTCTTTTATGGCGCTGAGGTGTAAAGAGCCTTTGAAATGTGTTTCATTAAGACCTCTTGGAGATGCCTCTTGATTTCAAGGCCATATTGACCGTCACAGAGATGGTGGGAAAACTGCAGCAGAGCTGCTCCCATCCCCTGGGGTGAAACCCTGCTCCTAGATGTCATTCTCTAAGTGGGGCGACACTTTGGACATGGGCTCATGACCTCGATCCACACAGCCTGACTTTGGAGTTGGATCTGATTCTGGGGTTGGCCTTGCTTTGAACAGGGAGTGGGGGGGAGCTGGACCAGGTGACTTTCAGAGCTCAGTTGCCACCTCAATTATTTCATGGCTTTGTGCACAGTTGTGCCTTAAAACCCCTGGTGTGAAGGGTGAGCTGGAGGTGTGTGTAAATAAAGGGCACGGGGACATAATCACAAGTGCTCCAGTGCCTGCATTTTCACCTCTCATTGCCTGTCAGCAGTAATGGCCTGTCCCTGTAACCCTCCCCTTCCCCAATTTTGCAGAGTGAGCTTCTCCCACAGGCTGTTCACATGCCCTTAACTCCCCCTTCACTGAAAAAAAAACCAAAAAAACCAAAAACTCTTGCTCAACCTCCTAACTGAGCTTTATTCCTACACGTGCATCCACCAGGGCCTGCAGCACGTTAGCTGGGATTGCTGCCCATTCCTGATCATCTGAAGCAGCCAAGTTAGAAGGGATTATTAATCAATAAACAATCTGCCTTTAATCAAACACGTTTTGCTTTGCAGCCCAGGGAGGGGTGAGCACACAGGCGGGAGGGCTCAGCAGTCCACGGGAACTTCTTGAGCTGCCCAACGCTTTAATTGCTTGGCGTGGCTAAAGTGAGAGCCACCCTCCTTGCCTCCCACCCCAGGAGTCTCTGGCTGCCAATCCAGGGATACCCTGGGTAGCTAAAAACTCCCTCCTTCCCTCTCTGCTCCAGGGAATGAAATCCCTGTCACCGCGGGGTTTGAGAACCGCAGTAATAAAATGTGCAAAATGACACCCTCCCTCCTTGCTCACCATCAAAAGGCTCTGCCTTTGTTATTGCAGGCAGTTAGATTCTGTCTTATCACTTTCCAGCTGGGCATGTGATGATTTTATTGGTGTGCACTGTTACTCTGCCTGTCCTGGCCGAGGCTGGAGATGCAGGTGAGCAGATTTTTATTCTTTTTTTTTTTGCTCTCCTCCGGCCACGCTCCATTAAAAAAAAAGAAAACCCACAAAAGCAGTGAGCTAATAAAGCAGCTCCAAAGGAAACCCTGCGTAATTAAAACCTCTGGTAACACCAGCCCAACGTGAGGAGGGTCAGACTCAGAGCCTCTCCCGCTGATGTTTGACTCGAATTTCAGCTCGGCGTTGGAGTGCTGAAATTTAATGGCCCATCTGATCCAATGGAACTTATTGTCACTGCCAGTTAACTGGGGTTGATATCAAGATAACAGCTTATGAGCAGTTTCTGTGTGGTCCTGATCACTGGTATCGATTTCAATAAGGTGTGGGCTGGATCCCTGACACTCTAATTCTGAAATCAATGGAGCTGGGACGCTTCACTCCACCTCAGCGCCAGGGAAATCAGGTACATGCCTTTAACAATAAACCAGCCATTTAAATTATTTGTGCAGTCCTTTAGGGAGCTCTGCCAGACAAAGCAGAGATGCTGCAGATGTAGAGAATATGTGAGACGGGGGAAAATATTCAGGTGTCTTCAGCAGAGGGATGGAAGGAAGGGAATTTACTGATTCTCACTCAAAGCACTGCCTGGTGTGTTTATGGAAGAGCGGTGCATGAGAGAGTGAAGTGATCCCATCCTGGGGGATGTGAGCACTCAGACAGACCAGCATTCCCATTCATTTGGGATGGGGATGTAGGGTCAAAGGCAAAGTGGCTCTGAGTTGTGAGTCCTGCATGATTACTCACAGCAAATTGGACCTAAAACTGATCGTGGCATCCCAGCCCCAGCCTAAACTTCCCCCAGAGAGCAGGAAATAAAGCAAAGATGTTAAAGAGAGGGGAGAGCAGGTAAGGAAGGATCTGGAAATGCACCTGCATTCCTCTTGGAGCACTGAGGTGCAAACTGCAGCTGTGAGGGAAATACACAAATCCTCATGGAAGTGGAGCCCTGGATGAATGGCACTGACCAGGTTCTCTCCAAAAAGTCTAGAAATGCCCTTCTCCTTTTCATCTGATTCAGGAGAAAGTGTGGTGCCTCCAAAGGTGGGTCTGAGAGCCTGCTCCATGGATAAGACAGAAGCAAACCTCATTGAGGTGTGATGTCTGGCTCAGGACTGGTGCTTGTTACCAGAGGACACCCATCCAGAACTCCCCAGAAAAGGACCCTTAAGGAGAGTTGCAGCACAATAAAGAGAAAAGCCCTGAAGTCTGGGAGATGCTTCTTTTCTGACACCCCAGAAGACAGTGATGGTTGCCCACTGAGGAGGAAAACAACTCCTTGTACCCTCTAAACAGGTAAATATTAGCTTAAAGGTGACTCTTAAATGCTTTTTTCACCCATTTTTAAGCTGATGCAGACTGATCTGCTAGTTGCTGCAAGTCTTGGATGCACTAAAGAAAATCAAGCTCCAGCAAGTACAATGGACTCAGCTGAGGTCTCCAACCTCATCCCTCCTTGTACCTAAGCACTGGGCTTTTCTTGCAGACAGGGAAGCCACACACAGATCCTGCAATATCACTCCTTGACCCTCCTTAATTCCTTCTGGACATAGAGAGACCTGATGTAAACCATCCCAGTGCTAAGTTCCTCTAAGGGAATGTTGAAAATGTTACCAGGTTCAGGGACCCTGCCACACCTCTTGTTATCATAAGACTTATTTTACTCTACCACTCTTTCTCAGCATCAAGAACTTCATTAGATTTATCTGGGAGCTGAGTTTAAAAACAATGGGCACCAGATTTTCACAGGCTCAGCTGAATCACAAAGGTTCCTCAGGTTTGGTCCCTCACTCCCAAGTCTGGACGTGGATTTCCTCACACAGAGATCTTACTGCCGTGCCCGTGGCAGTGCTGTAGCCTAATAAAAAAAGCTGAATTGCCCTGATTTTTTGCCTCTTTTCCCTACTTCTCTCAGGAGAACTTAAAATAGCTCAGACAATGTGGCCTATGCTGGTGTTCAGGCCAGTACTGATTTATGCAGGTGGGAGATAATAATTATTTCTTAAGGTAATGGCAACAGTCCAGTAGCTGTGAGCGTGTGGGAAGGACAGACAGCCACGCCAGTTTATTTATTTACTCTCAGTAGCTTCCAGATCAGCTCAGCTCAGTTGAGAAAGCAAAAGGAGGGGTTGCTTTTCCCTTACTCTCCACGCTGGGAATGGCAGCTGGCATGTGAATAATCCATCTGTCCATCACCCAGCACCCACCAAGGGAAGAGGTTCTGCAGGAGGGCTTTCAGCTGCAGTTTGGAGGATAACGTGGAGGTTTTCCTTTTCTGCTGCTTTCCCAGCTGCACAGTCATGCAAGTGAAGACAAGGGCTTAGAGGATGAAGGAAGAAGAAATTCACAATGCCCTGAGCGTGCCTGAATCACTGGAACCATCCTTCCCCTGAGTCTGCACTGCAGAAATATTCACTGAGCTCTCTACCTGTGATCTCCAGCTGGACACAAGCACGGTGCTGCAATCTCCCTCTTCCCCTCAGAGATTGGATGTGACTCCTTTATAAACTCTGAGTTTGTCTCGGCGTGCCTGCTCTTGCCCTGATAAATGTTCTCCTCTGCCGAGGAGCCTGCAGTGCTTAACCCACTCCATTACCATTCCCCTTGAAGGTTTACACACTGTTTACAAACAGAATTTCCCCTGTCACTGCCAAAGTGGTGCCTTTTTTCCCAAAGCATCAGACAGGGTGATGCTCGGGGAGAGGTGGAGTGACACAGTTATCCACCTTGCCTGGCTCTGTCTGTTCCCTATGGATATGGGAAGCGACACATTTCCAGCAGGTAATTACATGTTGTCATCTCACTGTGCACTGTGCAATGCTCTGTGAGAAACCCTGAAATCCCCTGAAACACGTCTGAGAGAACCAAGCTGAGAGGTGAGAGCAGTGAAGGCAGATTATTCCACTGTAGCCTGGGAATAGCACTCCAAGTGTTACTTTGGGTGATCCATAGGGTTTTCTTCAAGGTCCCTAAAAGAGAAGCAATTTAGGGAAGCAGAGCAAGGAGCAAAACCTCTTTGAATTTAAAATTACAGAACTACTTAGGTTGGAAAAGACCTCTGAGATCGTCGAGCCCAACCTGTGACTGATCACTGCCTTGACAACCAGACCGTGGCAGTCAGTGCCAAATCCACTCATCTCTTGAACACAAAATGATCCAACAGAATAAACCTGGCCCAACAGTTGCAGCCTAAGCCTCATATTTCACAGGACATGATGCAAATCCAGATGTTGACCTTGATTCTGAAGAAGTCCAGGCCACGCCTGAGCTGAACCTTGGCTCCAGATGTTTATCCTCACATCCAAAGCTGTGTCCTGATCTCCACAGCCCCCTCCAGATTTCCCAGTGAGAGAAAACAGAGTGAGGAGGTGAATGGCTGCTCTAAGAGGAGGAGCAGGAGATGAGGAGCAAGAAAGGTGAAGCATTTTCAATGAGATTTGCCATTTTCACACACACTCCTACAAATTCCAGACAGCTCTTCTGGGTGACAGTGTCCATATCCATTGTCATTTGCTGTTGGGGAACATTCCCACAAAAGGCTGCCACACTAAAGGAATGTTCATTTTCCCAGCAAATATCCACATATGCATAAAAAGAGGGGCAGCAGTGAGAAAAGCAAATGATAATTCCCTCTTTGTCCCTTGCTTCCCATCTTTCTTCTTCCCTCTCTGAACTTTCAGCCACCCACTTGGTACCAAAAGCACTTTGCCACCACCAGCCCTGGGTGGAATAGCAAGGAAGAATTTGGAAACTACCCCCTGGTTTGAAGCTGTTTCCCCAAACTTGCTGGAGAAGAGTTATGAACAACAAAAAGCATTCACCAAAAATCAGAATCCCTTCAAGGACACATGAAAAGAGCTCCATTCATCCCTCTGCCATGAATAATTCAGCCCTCCTGAGCTTGGGAAAGAGAGTATTTAGTGTGCTTTGCAGAGGAGGAAGAGGATGGAGATCAGAGGGGCTGAGAAGTTTGGAGATGCCACTTAAGAGGGTTTAGGAAGCCAAGTTAAAAACAACTGGGAGATCTTTGGAAGGGCAGGAAATCTTGGGCAGGATCTGAATGTTCTCAGTTGGCCCCTTCCAGGGTGAACAGGTGTAGTAAAATAAATAAAAATCACCACCCTCACTAACCTGCCTCACCCATGGAGAATTGGAGGGAGAAGTTTTTAGAGCTGGAGCTACTGCACTGCAATCATTCCAATAAAGATTGTGCCGGGGAAGACAAAGGGAATTTTCTGCCTTTTAAGCTGAGGGGAAAGCGCAGCTCTGCAGGAGACACCTAAGACAGGCTTTTGAAAACAGAACACAGGACGTTTTCCGCAGCTCTGCTGCTCGCATCTTTAAGCACAGGATTTCAGCAGCCCGTGCCTTCATTAAACAGGGAGCATTATTTCCAGTGGTGACAGCTTCAGATTGCCTAATTTTATTTTTTTTATTTTTATTTTTTTTTCCCCTGGATGTGGAATCCCCTCGCCTGCCCCGAGCCCATTGCTGTTTCACAACGCCGGGCTCAACTCTCCTGGGCTTTGACAGATGGAATCAGGATACAGCAGCACTGCAGCAAGACTGCAGATGGTTTCAAACAACTGACTTCAGCACCAAAATGCTTGTAATTCCCGTTTTAAATGGAGCTGGCTCCCCCCGGGGAGGCTGCCTGGCTCTTCTAGGTGTTGCAATGAGTTGAGAGAGAGAGTGAAACACTCCAGCAGCCCAGTGCTAATGAAGAAAATTAGGAGCAACTTGCCCTTTCTGGCTTTGGAGGAAAGCCACGATGGGGGAGAAAATGCAGTGAGTTTTCTTCATCTGCAAGTTTCACCAAGCTGCACCCAAACCACTGCCTCTTCCTAGAGGCAGAAGTACCCTTATATGAGGGGGGTTTTTTTTGAAAAAAGCAACACTGTCAGAGATTTCCTCGCTGAAAGCCAGGTGGGTATAGCAGAAATAATAACACTAATAGAAAAATAAAAGTAGCAATTGTAGCAGCAATAATAACGCAATAACTCGGCCTCAAACTACAGCCCTTGTTCAGGGAACTGCTCCAGATTGCAGGGGGGAAAGGACAGGACTTTTTTTTTTTTTTTTCTTAAGGTGGATTTGGTTTTGATCATGTTCCCTGTGGCTGCTGGAATGTTTATTCTGGAAATAAGGAAGGGGCCAGGGCAGCAGGGGGAGCATCTGGGAAGAAGGTGAGCAAAGTCCCAGCAAGCACCTACTGTAGTAATGCTTTGTTTAAAAAGATAAGATACATAAATTAGATATTAGGAAGAAACTCTTTATTGTGAGGTTGGGGAGGCCCTGGCATGGGTTGCCCAGAGCAGCTGTGGCTGCCCCTGGATCCTTGGATGTGTCCAAGGCCAGGCTGGACAGGGTTTGGAGAAACCTGGAATAGTGGGAGGTGTCCCTGCCCATGGCAGGGATTGGAATAAGATGAGCTTTAAGGCCCCTTCCAACCCAAACCATTCCATGATTTCATGTTTCCATGATAAATATAATGAAACAAGGACAATAAGGAAATTCCCCCAAAGACTTTCCTCATGAAAACACAACACAAACCACCAGAACTATTTAAGGGACTCACAAATCAGAATTTTGAGGGGGTTTTTTTTTGTTTTATTTTTGTGACTTTCTGATTCTGTCATAAGTTTCACACACAGTTAAGGGGGAGGTGATGAGGATCTCCAGTGATGGCTGTGGAGAGCTTCCAGCTGCCTGTAGGACCATGGTGGGATCTGGACTGGAGCTGTGGGATCTGGACTGGAGCTGTTTCCTTATCCTTGGGTCAGTGTCCTTGTAGGAAGCTGCTGCCTCCTGTGACACAGCCACGGCATCACCAGGACTGCTGCATCCCTGTGACAGAAAAAAAACAAGATAATAGTAATAGTAATAGTAATAGTAATAGTAATAGTAATAGTAATAGTAATAGTAACGGTAATAGTAGTAGTAATAACAACAACAACAATAACAATAATAACAAATCAACAGCAACAGCAATAACATCAGTAGCAATAACAATAAGCAACCAAAATGTTGGGGAGGGAAATTAGGTATCTGTAGCAGCGATTTAAAGAACAGAAGCACAGCAAAGGTTAAAAGAGAATTTAAGGCAGCAGGCCCTGCACTCTGCCCAATTTCAAAAATTCATTCTGCTTCTTGTTGATGAGATTTGTGGGTTTCGATGCTGAATTCTAGAAAAAAAAAATGCTTTCCAAATTGACCAGAGGCAATATTTCACACCTTTGGAATTAAAGACATGTGCAGTGTCAAGCGCTGCATCCACAAAGAGCTGACAGGGCTGAGGGCTTCTCAGAGTGAACTGCAAGGCCTGAGCCTCTCTTTCCCTGGAATGGCCCAGGGAGTGTTGGATCTCTGGGATCTCCATCCCTGGAGATGACCAGAAGGTGTCTGGACAGGGTTCTGTGCAGCTGGCTGTGGATGGCCCTGTGTGAGCAGGGAGGTTGCTCCAAGTGACTTCCAGAGGCCTCTTCCAACCTCAGCAGGTCTGGGATTATTAAAGCTGGTTGGGAAGTTATTTTATACCCTGCAAGAATTCAAAATCACTTCTGTTTTAAGTAGGGATGGATTCAGAGCCTTCAAGTTTCTGTTCCTGAAGTGCAGGTGAGAGAAAAACTCCCCTTTTCCTCCCCTGGGGAATGTCCTCCTGGCATTTGCAAAGCCAAATGTTATGCCCCTGCTGTGCCAGCTACAGAACAAAAAAATTTCTCCATCCTAGCAAAAATGTCCTGGGGATTGGTCTCCAGCTAGAACTCTCCATTTCTGTAGGAATTACCAGAGGGTTGTGCTGGTTCATGCCCTGAATCTCCACCATCACAGCTGAGTGGATTTAGGAGTCTGTTGGCTCTCCTGGAGCAGAAATTCCCTGTTGGCACAACTGTGGATCCTTCCCTGCAAGAAAAAGTTGAGATAAAATGAGGGTTTTTTTTAAAGCAAAATAATTTCCCTGACCCATCCTTTGGCAGCTCTTGTGTTCTGTGATGACTGGGGAAGAGAAGGAGGAGAGGTCCCAGGACTTTAAGCCCAGGTGGGAATGGGATTGCAAGACTCTGGGAAAGGCAGGGCTTCCCTGGGCAATAAACTGAGCAACAGATGCAGAGAAAAGACTTAAAGAAAAGCACCACTGCATCAGGAATTGGGGGCAGGCATCCTGGTGATTCCTGATGCATCCTGGTGATTCCTGATACATCCTGGTGATGACATCCTGCTGATGTTAGCACCTCCCTCTGCTCCTCTCCACACCTCCAAACCCACAGCTGGCTCTGTTTCCTGCCCTCAGCGCTGATACCAAAGCACAGACATGATTTTGGAACTCAAATCTACACCTGGCCACCCCTCCCCAGGACAGCAGATGCCTCCCAGTGATGGAAGATGCTGCAAATAACTTGGGGACATTGAAACTGTGGAATGCACTGTAGCCCTGGTTGGTGCCTGAGATGTTTTTGGTTTTTCTGAAACTCTTTTCCCAGAGAGTTTTCTGTCAACAAGAGACACTTTTTCCTAACTGTAACCTTTGTTTCCATTCCTTTCCCTAGGAGGGACTTCTTGATGTCCCTCTGGTTTGACCAATGTGATTGAAGAAGTTTGTCTTTCTTTCACCAATTGAGTTGTTCTCTAGAACAGTATAAAAGGGAAGAAATTACTGGAACTAAATATAGAAAATTGTCAGCCTTCTGAAGTCGAAGTCTGTGTCCTTGTGGTTTTTAACAGCATTAGTACACCTCAAAGATGAGAGCCCTCTCAGCTTCTGGAGGCTGGGAAGGTCTGAGTTGCTGCAGCAGCACAAAACTGAAGAATCCAGAGCAGATGCTGTGCAAAGATACCAAAGTTACTGAGGCCACAAGACAGAGCAATAAATCACACTACGGGTGTGATTTTGTTACCTTCGTGAGGTAAAACCCCTCCTCCTCCTCCTCCCAGCTTCTCCTGTCCACATGACTTGTGGCAGAAGCAGCCCACTGCATTTTTGGGAATGAAATCATCAGGGACAGCAGCGATTCAGCTCTCGGAGCAGATGGAGAGGGGAGTCTTGTATCTAGAGCAAGTGGGAATACTTCAGGTTTGCTTCTGCAGGCACAAGGTGCTGCAACGTGCCCTTTCCTCCCTCTTCTGGCATTCAGCTCGTGCAACAAGATCAGTTCATGCCAAAAAACCCATTTGGTCTGATTCTGTTATCTCTTTTTCCTGCCAGGAGGGCTCCCTCATGGGGCTGGAATGGATGTGAGCAATGCCTGCAAGGGTGGGTGCTCCCAAAAAAAACAGCTTCTGTCCAGCAAACCACTTCCCACAGCGTTTTGGGGAGCCATTCCTTGCTCAGAAGTCCATCCAGCCTTCCCATCCTTTCCAGAGAGCTTTGGATCAGTGCTGAAAATAAATAATCACCAAGGAAGAAGTTTATGGAGGGAAGGCAACTCACCCTGGTGGGAGGATTGGCAGAGCAGATGCTGCAGACGGGACCACGGGCAAGCTGGTGAGGGAAAGGGCAAACATGGGAATTGCATTTCCTGGAGCTGAATGAGATTTGGACAATAAAACTAAATATTTTTGAAATGTGAGGCACGCTTTCTTTTTTTTTTTTTTTTTTTTTTTTTCCCCGCAGTCTGTGGTGAAACTGCCTTATGTTTGCAAATGTTCTTGGGGGGAAAAAGGCTTTTTTCAGCAGGGTAGGAGGTTTTGATAGTGGTAAAATTTTGAATAAGAGCAAAGAAAGAAAAGGACCCCCAGGAGACTCCCTCCCACTTATTACACATTTGCAGCAGGAAGAACTGAAAACACAAACACATTTCCCAGGAAAAATAATTCATTTAAAAAAAAAAATCATTGTTGCATCCATGAGTTCTCCAAAATCAAACTGATAAAACTTCCATGTAGTCAGAAGTCTCCAAAATGCATCTATTACCCCGTGAAATATGGCCAGGTTGTTTGACAGGGCCCCCCTCTTCTCTCCTTCCCCAGAGAACAACTGGTGACAGCTGCAGTTGACATTATTTAAACATTTCAGTATTACATTTCTGCTTTCATTTTTCATCACCTTTCGGCTGAAATTCTCCAGGCCTGGCCAGTTCAAAGTAAATAGCTGGAGGAAATGAGAATAATAATAAAAAAAAAAATACTGTAAAAAGTCCCAGCCTACCAATTTTTTTTTAGAATGGTATGATTCCAAAATTAAATAAAATCCTACATATCCTCTTCCAAATCAATGATTATGATTTAAACAAACAGATTGGGAGACTGAGAGGGAGACAAAATTAGATGGGGGGTTACATTTTTCCAAGGAAAATGGGACTGACCTGGACAACGCTTTTGGTGGTCAAGGTCACCCCACAAGGACACAACAGCTCTGCCCATTTCCAAAAAGTGAAGAGGGCTAAAAATAAAGATATAATAAGGAGTAATAAAGATACAGCTTATGTCCCAGTGAAGCATGGCCAAATAATTACTCAGAAATGAGAAAGTCAAAGAGAGAAAGTCTCCCACATGGCTTTTCCCCCTGATTTATTGTGGGAGCCTGCCTCTTGCTGGAGTTGTATTTATAGGCATCAGACATGGGTGCAGCTTATGGATGCAGCTTATGGAAGCAGGATCAGCAGGTCTTGTTAGAGATGAGTCAGGGAAGATGTCAGCAAACCTTATCCTTCCCTTCCTGAGCATCCTGGATGCTCAGCCACCCCCTCATTTACCACCCTGTCCTCACAGCTTGGGAGTTCAGCCCTGGAAATCCAACTTCTACCTCCAGCCCAGCCTCTCTTCACTCATCTCCTGGCTGGGCTGTTGGTTGTGGGATTGGCTCCTCCTAAAAGGGCTCAGTGCCTTGAAGGAGCAAACTGCGCTCTGCAAATGGCTCAAAAAATGACAATGAAAATCAGGATATTCCAGCCAGTGTTTCCATGCTGTTAAATGAGTTCAGAAATCACACAGCTCTTCCCTGAAACACTGAAGCTCCCACCCCACCTGGCAATTAGCCATTCCCATTTTCTTGGCACCACAAATGGCCACGGAACGAAATGTGGGAATAAATCTGTCTCTGCTGGAGGAGGCAGGGCACAGGATGGCACAGAGCAGGCTGCTTGTAGCTGGGGCAGAGATAATTTTCTTTCCAAGGTGATTTGGGCACATCCTAATTTTCGAGGTGCCACTCACGGAGCTCAAAGGTGTGCGAGTCATGGTAATTTTGATGTGGAATTCCAGAATGTTTTGGGTTGGGAGGGGCAGTAAAGATCATCCAGTTCCATCCCCTACCACGGGCAGGGACACCTTCCACGATCCCAGGCTGCTCCAAGCCCCGTCCAACCTGGCCTGGGACACTTCCAGCCTTTAAGTTGTCTCCTCTAGGAAACAGGACAGCAGAGCTAAAGGAGATTTGTGGGGATTCACCTCTGCAGCTGCCACAACCACCATTCCCTGCTTCTGCTTCTTCCAAGAAGAGCCACAGCTCTGCAGGGAAACACATTCCAGCTCCTCCAGGCCCCAGCTGTAGGCACAGATGGGACAAGGCCGTGCAAGATGCTGAATCTGCCACGTGAGAACTCCCTGCTCGAGGCTGTGCTGGCTCCCAGTCCCCTCAGACCTTCACCAGCAGATCCCTCCCTGTGTGCCAGAGTGGAGCATCAGCATCCTAGGAGATGCCAGGAGGTGAAGTGGCTTTGCCAAAGCAGCCTGAGAAACCAGTGGCAGCTTTGGGAATGAATTCTGGTTTCATCTCTTGGCTTGTGAGGCAGAACAGCTCGTTGGAAATGTGGTGTCCCCTCCTCTCACCAACAGACTTGCCTCCTGAAATAGAGGCATTTAGACTCTCACAGGCAAAACTGGCTCAAAAAAATGCAATGATTTAGCTCTCAGATGAGCCAGCAGAACATGCAAAAACAGGAAAGCAAAGAGAGCCCAGCTGTTTCAGCCTTCTTTGGTGGGGAGAAATAAATTTACACAACGAATGGGGTGAGGAGAAGGCATTGAGGCATGGACTGGGCTGTCAGAAGGAACCCATTTCCCTCACAAATCCTGGGCTGAAGGTTTCAAGGTTGCTTCGGGGCAAGAGCTCTGGTGAAATGGCCTTTTTTTTATTTTTTTTATTTTTTTCTTTCACAGCTACCAAAGCATTTTTGCTGCGCCCATAATTTAACTCCCCAAATTAAGAAAAAGGGAAATGTGGAAGTGCCCTGGGGGAGCGTGTGGTTTGTGTCTGTGCTCAGTACTGGTCCAGACAAACCCCAAGGAGCCCAGCTAACCTTGGAGCTACCCCAGGAGGAGCAGGGATCTGTCAGCTGGACGTGTCACACACTCGTCCCCTGCACACGGCGCTTGATGGATGAGGCGATTCGAAGTTTTTGACAACAGCTTTTTGCAGTGGGGAGAAAAAAAAATGGGTGTTTTTTGGGTTTTTTTTTTGTTTTTTTTTTTTTGTTTTTTTTTTTGGTTTTGTTTTTCAGGAAGTTGCAGATAAATGAGCAGAGTTTGCTCGAGTGCAGGGAATGCAGAAGGCAACAGAGTCAGAGATTCGTGAGGGGAATGGAAAGTGCAAGGGGCTGGTTTTAAAATTAAGGTGGAGAGAGAGAGCAAGTGTGGTCTTCAAAAGAGGAGAGGAGAGGAGAGGAGAGGAGAGGAGAGGAGAGGAGAGGAGAGGAGAGGAGAGGAGAGGAGAGGAGAGGAGAGGAGAGGAGAGGAGAGGAGAGGAGAGGAGAGGAGAGACATCATTGCATCCTTCCAGTCTTTTAAGGGGGCTCATTAAACAGAGACATTTTCTCAGTGATAGGAGAAGGTGAAATGTTTTTAAACTAAAAGAGGAGAGATTTAGATGTGGATATTAGGAAGAAATTCTTCCCTGTGAGGGAGGTGAGGCACAGGGTGCTCAGAGAAGCTGTGGCTGCCCCTGGAAGTGTCCAAAGCCAGGTTGGATGGGGCTTGGAGCAGCCTGGGACAGCAGGAGGTGTCCCTGCCATGGCAGGGGTGGCACTGGATGTTCTTTAATCCCCTCCAAACCATTCCATGACTCCGTGGTTCCATGATTCCATGACTGTAGCACTGCCCACATTCACAGCTGCAGGAGAGTCCAAGGGCTGGATTTGTTACCTGATTCCAGGAGGAATCCCCTGCTCCCCTCACCACCTGTCCCATGGGATGCTGAGGGTGACACGGAGCAGGGCCTGGTGGAACAAATCTGGTTTTGAATGAAATGCAGAGGACTGCAGGAGGCTGTGAGGGTCCTGGCCAGCTGATGGTCACTGAGGACGAGTAAATCAGACAGAAAAATCAGCATTTTTATGCGGGGTGGGCTGGAGCCAGGAGTTTCTCATGGAAGCAGTTGGATTTCTCATCCCGAGGTGGGTCCAAGAGTGACATTTAGTGGGGAAAGAAGCCCATCAGTGAAACCTCTAGCACAGAAATTGTTATGCATCTCAGGAGAACGATGAGGAAAGGACACTAAGGACAGCAGAAAAAGGAGAAGATAATACAGTGACTTCATATAAGCATTCCAGGGGTGATGCAAGGAACGTATTAATGTCATCAAAGTATTGGCACTGGCTTGAAAATCTAAAAACCAACGTTAAGATGTTTCATGGTCTGTTAAATCACATGATGAAAGGCAACAACAACAAAAAGATTTTATATGAATGAGCATTGTCCTCCAAGAAAACAGACCAATACCAAATGGAATTAGTACAACAGAGTGGAGAGTAGATAATAATAATAAAAATAATAAATCCTGCCATTAGATTTTCACAGCCTAATTATTCAGAGGGTAAGTCACTAATGGCCTGAGACATCCCCATCACAGAGAACACAAGGAGTCAGGAGAAATATGATTGCAGATAAGTGGCCTGAATTACGAATAATGATAAATAAGAAATATGTTTTACAGTTCTTTCCTACCCCCAATCTGTGACTCTCAAAGAACTTAATGAATCCATGTGACCCTTTGGTAGCAGAAGATTTTGGTCACCTTAATATGCTGCATTTGTGAATTAATTAGGCAAAATGTCCAATGATCCCTCAATTTCTGGCTATTAAGCACTTTGCCCTCCATAATCTTCATTCCACTGTTCTCTGCCCTTGGACTTGAGAATTCTGGAAGGACCTGAAAAAACTTCAGGTTCTGACAGGTTGAAATATTTTCATGGTGTTTATGAGAGACTGGGAAGTTGTTTAGGATTTTCTGCTGTGCTCCCAGAGGAAGAGAACAAGAAGTTGGTCACCATCCTGGAGGGTCCATGGTCAGATCCCTACACCTGACTCAAGCCTAAAAAATTGTTCTATATTTCCCTTTTTTGGAAGCTGGACAACTACAGCCTTTACTGCTCCACATTTTGCAGATGTATTCTTTGCTTGTTGTCAGAAGTGCCAGAAACAGCTGACAACAGATATCACAACGTTGATTGATTGGATACAATAATTTTCTTGATAACCCAGGTGTTTTCCTTGGAAAGGTAAAAAAAAAAAAAAAAAGATCTCTGACCTAAAGTAATAAGCTAATAGAGTTCGTGTTCTGACTTTAAAGAAAGGAGGGAAAAGAGATGAGAAGTTCATAAATATATTTATGCTTTCAATCCACTCCAAATGATTAAACTCCCCCAGGTTTGTTAAAAAAAAAAAAAAAAAAGACAGTGCAAAGGAATTTTTGGATTTCCTGGTAAGCAAATCATTCATTAATAAAGAACACTTCATTGTGGATAGAAACACCTTCTGTTTGATTCTTTACAACACACAGAAGCATCATCAACTGCCTGGCATGGAACTTTGGAAAGGTCAAGATTAGCATTAATCATATTTTGGAATGTTGATAAAGGGTGTTTTAGCTGCCAGCCAAAAAAAAAAAAAAAAAAAAAAAAAAAGAGAGAGCAAGAAACAAGACTTCTTCTTACATATTCCCATCACATTATTCAAAGCAAGAGAAAAACAATTTCCAACTGATTTGGAAACAGCAAACCTGATCCTGTGCTGATTGGCACCCAGTTATTACTGCTCTTCATTATTTGTACGCGGGTAGCCTGGGGATGCGCCGGCGTGATGAACACTCTGGAATGGGAAGTTGCCTCCCTAACTAATCCAAGCAAAGCTGGGAGGAGAGGTGTCACCCTAATTTTTCAGCCTTCTGATGTTTTTATAGCTTCTGGATTCTTTCTCATGCGAGTGTTATCAATAGAAGGAACGTTTGTGGTAAATACGAGTTATGTTTCTCGTTTCTCTTCTGAGGAGGGAACAACTGATAAACTTTTGGTTTGACCAATGTGATTGGAGAGGTGGCAATCTCATCTCCCAACATATGGTCTGGGTGTAAATACTACATAATTGAAGACACACAAAATAAAGGTCAGAGGGTCTTGTCCTGTTGACTGGAACCGAGTTCTCATCTTCCTTTTGTGTCCTATTGCAACAGAGAGGGAAGGAGTGGAGGGGTGGAGTGATTTCCTCAAGGTTACTCCACAGGCCAGCACCAGATGTGGAAGTGTTGGAATTCTGAAAACTTGGATTTCGGGATTTTAGAAGATAGTAAGGTGTGTGTGAGTCAAGATGGAGGATTTAAGGCATTGTCTAAGTCCTCCTTCTTCTTCACCTTCTTCTTCTTCCTTCTTTGTCACGGGTTTGGGTGGTTTTCTGTAATTGGGTGGAAAAGGTTCACATTGCAGGCCTTGGGTGGTCATCATTGGGTCTAAAGTATAAATAACATAGGTGTCACCTCATTATTGGGGGATTATCTCTTAAATAACCATGGAAAGAGTTAGAGGCTCTCCATTTTACCTCATTTCTCAAGCCTGCTGGATTGAGCTCAAAATCTACATTTCCTGTGTTACTCATCCTGACCTTGGCAGAGAAAAAGAAACCAGAGCTGTCACATGGAACCACCATCCCAGCCTGCACCAAACACATCCCACAGGCACATCCTTGGATTTGGGGTGCAGGAGTTGAGCTCTCCTCTGGACACACCCCCTCCCTTGACATCACACTGTACTATTTGTAAATTTATATCTCTGCTCTGCCCTCCTGCTTGGTCCCTGACAGAGAGACCACACAGTGCCAGAAGAAGAATTAGGCTGAGAGAACTGGGATTGTTCAGCCTGGAGAAGAGAAGCAATTTGACAAGAAAGATGGAGAGAGACTATTTACAAGAGCCTGGACTGACAGAACAAGGTGGGAAAGCTTCAAACTAAATGAGAGCAGGTTCAGATTGGATATTAGGAATAAAAAAAAATCTTTACTGTGAGTGTTGTGAAGTTCTGCCACAGGCTGCCCAGTGAAGCTGTGAATTTCCCATCCATGGAAGTGTTCAAGGCCAGGTTGGATGGGATTTGGAGCAACCTGGGATAGTAGAAAGTGTCCCTGTCCATGGCATTTGTGGAACTGGGTGTTCTTTACGATCCCTTCCAACTCAGGCCATCCTGTGGAGAAATGGGTCATGTTCCTCCTCTCCCATGATGGAGACAGCCAAGGCACTTTGTTTCCCTCTGATTTCAGTGCTGACTAACCCAGGGAGCATGATAACCAGACGTTTTAATTCTGGATAAATTACTCCTTCCTGCAAGAAACTGCTGAAAAAAAAAAAAAAAAAAGAGAGATAGAAAAAAAGGAAAGGAAAAAAAAAAAGAGCCTGAAGGGGGCAAAACCTCAGCACAGCTTGTTCAGCGCTGCTTCAAGGAAAGCTGGAATTCTGGGTAATGGTTTTCTGGGAAGGAGTGCAGGCATGAGGGGCTGGGGGGGGGACCCTAAACAACCTCTCTGCTCTGCTGAGCAAAAGGAGAATAAGAGAGAGCAGCAACCAAGACGCCAAAGTGATGATAATGTATACGGCTGCTCGGCAAGAGGCGAGCGCTGTGACTCATGTAGTGTCAAGGTAAATACAGAAGTTGCTCTGTGTGTGCGTTTGTTGCCTGTGGGGCTCTTTTACAAGGGAAATTAGACAGCTCAGTGGCTGGAATCGCGGTGGGGGAGGCGGGCGGTGTCCAGCTCTGATGTATTGACAGCTCGTTCGGGAGGGACGCAGAGGTTGCGCGGTTTTGGCTGCCCATTTCCATTTTTTCAGAGGGGCGGGTGTTACCTGGGCAGTGACACCTTCCCTGCTCCCGAAAGCGGCTCCCAACGTCTCTGGATGCTCCATGGATATGTAAATCACTGAGCCTGACCCGTGGCGGGATGCAGGATGCGCTCCTGCTCCCGGGGAGGTCACCCAGCCCTTCAGCCGCAGGAGGTGATGCTCTTGCTCCCCCAAAGTTTGGGGTTCACTTCCCAGCAAACGGAGAGACGGCAACGCTTGGGAAAAAAAAAAAAAAAAAAAAAAAATAAAAAAAAAATATTCCTCTTATTCAACACTGTGGGAGGCATCAGCCCTGGGGCAAAGCCCTGCCTTTGGAACGTGACGGGAGTGCCTGAATCAGGAGCGCTGCCGTCCTGTTACCATCAATGCTCAATAAAGGCAGGCGACGCTCCCGGAGATGGTTTGAAACATCTTCTCGGAGCGTTTTTGCTCTCTCCAATGTCACCGGAGCATCTCAGGGCAGGGTTTCTGCTCATGCCAGCCTGACAAACTGGTTGTTAGAGCAGCACTGAGTATGTTTCATGACCTCCATCCTGGATCCCCGGGAAAAGGAGGCTGTTAGGCTGTCCGTGCCGGCATTGCTCTTTGGAAAGAATGTAATTTGCTGCAGAGCAGTAATGGGAAACAGATGAGCTCTATAACCCAGTAGGCCATTTATGCTTCATTTCTGCAAATGCAGGCTGGAACATACGGTTGTATTTATGTTTTGGGTGTGCAGAAGGGGGAAAAAAAAAGAAACAAAACCAAACCTAAAATCTAAACCCCTGTTCTTTATCATTTGATTGGCCTGGACACTCTGAGTATAAACATTACACCGTGGAGACAAGAGGGCAAAATTTCTTAATGTCCTGTAGTGTCTAGACCAAAAGCAATAAAGGCTCTTGCTGTCCTGTGCACCTCATCATAATGACATTATTCAGGGGAGAACCTGTCAGATGGGCTGAAAAATGGAAGTTTCACCTTTTTAAAACTAATTTGGTAACTTCATTACCCCATGAGACTGGGAAGTGATTGGAGCCAAGGCATACACTAATGTCTTGTTGAATGCTCTTTGATTTTATTTTTTTTTACAGCCACAGGAATCAGTCAGGAGTTCTGCATTATTTCATTATAATTGTCCCGGGAGAGGTACTTCGATAATTTTTATTACCACTGGGAATGAAAATGTATGTTTTATTTGGTAATTTCATAATAATGGCTCCAACTCTGTAACAAACTCTCAATGAGCTGAACCCTGGTCCATCATTATACACTCGCTCTGAAAGCACAGGATGCAGGAATAAGACAGCACTCACACTGGGAACAGGAGCTGGCAAGTCCCTCTCCATGCATTTTAAACAGCAGCAGGGGCAAAAAAAATGTTGAGAGGAATAACCACAACTGTGGCAGTGGCCTATTTTACTGCAGTAAACTCAGGTCCAGCCTCCAAGACCTCTTACAGCCTGGCTTTCCCTATTTTTCTGTCCCTGGGGGATGGGTATCTTAGATGGGTATCAGCACTCCACAAGTGCTGATGTCAGCCCAAATTTTAGTAACTCCTGACAGTTCACTTTCATTTGTTCTCTTCACGATTTACAATTTTGTCATCAGCCCCCAGGCTGTGCCATAGAAATGGGGTTGAGGTTCCAGCCTCCTGGCTGAGGTCAGGAGAAACCTCAGGTGGACCTTCATGAACCTTCATGAACCTTCATGAACCCTCGTGAACATTCATGCTCCATCCCTGGAAGTGTCCAAGGCCAGGCTGGATGGGGCTTGGAGCAACCTGGGATCACGGAAGGTGTCCCTTGGAACTGGGGCTGGAATGAGATAATCTCTGAGGTGACTCCCAACCCAAACCATTCTGTGAGTCCACAATCTCCAGTTTGGTGCTCAGATCAAACTCCAGCCTGAGTGCTGAGTTTGGCTGGACATATCTCCTGAGTGTGGCTGGACCAGCATGAAGAAGATGAAGAGAAGGTGAAGGTTCATGAACTCCTTATACCAAACCCAGAGTTTGTCCTGTGGCATTTTCGGGCTGACCAGAAGCAAAGGGCACCCACGTGGCCTACAGCAAAGCCCAGGTACTCCCAGGAACTGCAAAAAACACACCCACAGAGGAGAAGTCAAATCAAGGGCTTCTAAAGACAAAGATAACAGCAATTCTCAACCCCCTTACCCACCTGCTGGAGACAGGCAGAACATATTGGAGAAGCATCACTCTGTGCTGCCGCGTGCTTGCACTGTTCCCCAGGCATCTGCTATTAGCCATTTCTGGAGGCAGAAAGCTTTGTCTGACCCTCTACAGCCCATCTTATGCTCGTAGCTGCCATGGAACAACACAGTTCTCAGTCTGATAGCTCAGTGTCTGCCTGCTCCTTCTGCAGTGCCAGGCTGCTGCAAGCTCGGAGACCCTGCTCAAAGCCTGGGAGCCACGGACCCAAAATCTCCCTGCCTCCAGTCACTGCCTTTATTATCATTCTGTGTGTCTCCCACGGCAGAAATTCCATGGTATGGTTGCCCCCAAAGCAATTTGTATGCTACGACTCAAAAAGAGCCCCAGGCAAGAGCTGGCCTGATTTAAGAGAGTGAGAAAAAATTAAATATCTGAGTCTGTCGAGAGCAGCCGTCTTCTAGATCCAGAGATCGCTTCCCCCAGATTTTCTTTATTCACACTCTGCTGAAGGTTACAACCTCTCCAGGAAGAATCAATTCTCTTATTTCTTGGCTTGTTGGAGAAAAAAAAAAATACATTTTTTAGTAAAGATATACTGATTAAGTCCATTCAATTTCACTGATGCAGGTTAGGATAACCTCACCGGAGAGTTCTGTCAGCTGATAAAAGGAGAAATCTGTTACATGAGACAGCAGTTGATCTTAGAAAATAGTATAATGTAATATAATATAATATAATATAATATAAACAGGCTGGAAAAGAGCCCATGTTCAAGCAGGGCCAAATAGATCAGATTGCTCAGGGCTTTTTGAAATTCTCCATGGATGGAGAGCCTATAACCTCTCTGGGAAGCCCAGTCCAGTGTTTCAACAGTCAGAGGGTGCCTTTGTTTTGCCATTATATCCAACAGGAATTTCCCATGTGCATCACCTCTGGTTATTCCCCTGTGCCCTGGACAGGCTCCAACACCTTCTCTGCAGGGTCACACTGGATATTGCAGCTGGCAACAAGATGTCACTGTGAAAAAGGACGTTTCACCTTTTTATATTAACTGATAAGTTTAATAAAAATAAAATAAAATAGAATAAAAATAGACAATAAGGAGACAGAAGAAGATAGCTCTCAGCTGAGTGAAGAGCAAAGCTCTTCTCAGCAAAGCGACACACTGCCCATTCTAAATTTCTTGGTATTTGAAAGTCTTATGTGTTACATTTTCAAGTAAGCTAATGCATGATTCAAATATTCATTTTGGTTTCAAGACCCCCCTTAAGTATACAGTTTATTTATGGGACTCCACGCAGTCTGGGGGAACGTTGTAAATCTGTCTTCCAAAGATTCAGACTCTCAAAAGGCTCAGTTGTCCCGTATCAGAAATCTTTAGTTCAGGAATTCCAGACATCCCTTCTGTCTTCTATCTAGTTGAGGAGTTAAAAAAAAAACCAGCCTCCCATCTCTACTTTGTTACAATCTGAAAATATACCTCCATTACATTTTTAAATTCCACAAATAAAAGAAAATACAGTACAACCTTCTTACATTATATGTATAACATTCATTTCAATATTTGCGAAAAGCCAACTCTAAAATATGCATTTACAACATCACCAAGCCTTCTCTTGGGTGTACTGAGCACACCCAACTCTCAGCCGTTCCCACCTTGTGTGCTCCGGGATCCTGAACCTCTTGGTGATGTTTTGCAGGGCTCACCCCTGAATGCTCCAGGTTTTGCTGTTTTGGGCAGCACAGAACAGGACACGGCATTGCAGAAGTGGTGTCACGACTGTGATGCCTTAAGTTTGAGCTTTCGTGTTTTTCAGGTTCTGTGCTGCCCAGGGATGCAGTTCTGAGCCTCACATTCAGTGTCACACAGCTCTCTTCACAGAGCAGGGAGACAAAACAAATCCTTTTCCTGCTGGAGACCAAGGACAACTTTCAGGCCCAAAAGCACAAACAAGGGTGGCTGGAGGGAGCAACAAGAAGAATGGGACCTCACACCCTGAAGCTGTAATTGGACAATTAAACCCCAATATGCAAATGGACCAAAACTTATAAAAGCGTAAAACCTTGTGACTGGTTGTCCATTTTGTGACCATTTTGGGTCCACCTTGGGTGTAGCCCTGGCCAGGCTCTTGTCCTGCCCAAGGTATACCCTAAAGGCCTTTGAATAAATATCTACTTTATTCTCTGGCTCTGCCCAGTCTCTGTTTCAGGTCAGCCTTCCCAAGGCTTTCCTCTGCTGCTCAGAGGTGAAGAAACCTTTCACTGCACCTCCTGGTGAACACCTCCCTGAGCAGAGTTTGCCGGGAGGATGCACTGCTGACTCATGTGCTGCCAAAAAAACCCCCAGCTCCTCCTCCACAAAGCTGCTTCCCAGCCAGCTGGCACCACCCCACCTCATTGCACTGGGTTATCGAGTGCTAGATGCAGCATTTTAATCATGGCTTGAGTGGTAAGAGCAGCTAAGAGCTCTTACATTTCTTTAAGTTCTCTTAATTAAGGGCTAATTGAGCTTCCAAAGCTTTGTGTCATCTCTTGAGATTACCTAATCTGTGATGCCACCAGGCCCCACTTCAGACCCACAGAGCTCACATTAAGTGTTGAGGGAGCTGCTAATGCACTTCAGGGGAGGTTTTCCCACCCAGCTTCCAGAGGGATGACTCAGGGAATGAGGACCCTGAGACAGGACAGGATTTTCATCCATTCCAAGCCACGAAGAGGCGCCGACCTTCTCACAAATTATCTTCCAAATAAGCAGCAATTTTTTCTCGTGGTTGCTGTCCAGCAGACTGGCTCCTAGCACACAGATGTATTGCTGGCTCAAACAGCCAGAAGTGTCAGGGCTGGAGTTAATTGCAAATTGATTGAATGGAAGGTACATTAAAAAATAAAATATCCAGAAGTTACAAATTCATTAGCTGGGTTGAGAAAATGCTTTGTGCTTATTCAGTCTCTGCCATCCAAGCTCTCTGTAAATGTTTATGAACCAACAACTGATGCTGTCCATGTTTTGAGGCATTCCACATTCCCAATATTTACCAAGGGAAAAATCTAAGCCACAGGAAAACATAAAACTGTAATATATTCCCCAAAATGCTAACATATGGTACCTTGTTTCATCTTGAGAACCAAGTACTCACCTACCTGCAGAAGATTTCTCTGGCATAATGACAGAGTTGCCTTTCTTCAACAATTTATTCATGCAGCCCTGTGAAGAATCAAGGTCAGTGTTTGTGGATTTTACTGGATAACAAACAAACCTGAAAATCCAGAGGACTGCTAACCCAAGTATGGAGGAGGTTTTGAATTATTAGAAATTCACTGCTTATATCTTCTTCCCTTTGCCTGATGTGGCACATCTCCCAAATAATCTCAGCTTTAAATTATATCCTGAGTTTATTAACCATGACATCAGAGAGAAAACTACCCACTATCATCTTTTTCCTTCCTAAGGCTGAAGATTTCTGCCAAGTCATCTCAAAGTCTCTTCTTTTCTATTAAAAATAAACTCCACTGCATTAACTCTACTCCATTAACCTTTCCTCTTGGTTAAAGGTTTCTAAACCACTCCAGGGGCTGCTGCTCCCTCTGGTTTCATCCTGCACTTATTGTGAAGTGAGAATCAGACACAAGAGGACAGGACAGGGATCGACAAGCTTTTCAAAATTCATCAGGAAATGCAAAATATTACAAACACTCGGGCAAATTATCAGAGGTAGACCAGGATTCTTCCTCGTTGGGAAAAGGAGCTGAAACCGTGCTAGAAGAACAAAATAAATGGAAACAAGGACAGGCAGCCACCAGGCAAATCATCACAGCCCTGCAAGTCAACAAGGGTCAACCCCAAACACCCATCATGGGTTGAGGCTCAGCTTATACCAGTCTCATGCAACTCCAGTATTCCAAGCCTTTTCTCAGTTTGCAGGGAAAATCTGTTCATTGTTCCTCGTGGGCAGTGAAGCTTTAATGCCGTGTCTGTCTTTAGGGTTGGTGTTAGTGCAGGGTGTAGAAAGAGCAGCTGGTTTTCTCTGGGTGGATTCAACCCCTTAATGAGCTGTTAATTACAGAATGTGACATTGCCAGCCCAGGTCTGGCCTGACCAGTGCATCTGGAGAACGACCAGATTCTAAGGACACTTGCAGTTTATAGGTTTGCAAGGAACTGATGGTTTTAACAATGGTAAATCAGCAATCCCAATACCTCTGTGCAGTTCTGACACTGATGATGATAAAGGGAAACATCATGGAATTCTCCTTGGTTTATGGACAGAACTAAGGAGTAGGACTCACCTCACTTGTGAATCCTTTCACTTCAGTAGGGAAGTAAAAGATCTTACAAGATCTGATGCTGCACAAGTATCACTGTCCCTGAACAAATCATTGGAAGGAAAAATTTTCAAATTACTCCATATTTATGAATGGGAGTTTGTTTCACAGATGGTGTAGATTGAACTGCTTTGAGAACCCAACTTCAGGTTTCTCCAGGGGCTTAGATAGCTGGACCTCAGCTCTCCATCAACACAAAAAAAGCAAAGTGATTTTCCTTTCCATCTCATCCCTAACCCCTTTTTCCCTCATTGAGTTAAATGTTCACTCTTAGATGTGCGCTCCACTTTCACTTGTGTGTGAAGGACGGCTCCCACAGTCTCAGCCAGGACTTTTCTCCACATTTGGTCCAGTGGTTTCAAACACACCTGAACCTCTCACACATGCAACATCTGAGATACAAGTTCACATCAGGGCAGCCACTTGTCAGTTTTGACCACTGAAGGCAACAGAAGCTCATTTCACACCTCTTTGCAGAAAGCAGAAAGAAAAACCCTTGATTTCTCCTCTGATTTCTGCCACACACCAACACTTAGTGCCTTGTAGCTTTGCAGCAGGGCTGAGTCATTGCCATGCAATGCTTTTGCTGCATCACTAATGGGTCCTCACTGTGAGACCGCCTGTGCCTATCCAGGAGACAAAATCCCTGCTCCTGGTGGCTCTGTGAATCCCTTCTTGGTGATTCACTCAACCCCCAGCTCTCCACAGCTGCTGACAGAGCTCTGCTATGGAAGCTCAATTTGGGAACATGATTGAGGTTTAAGATCAAGACCCAGCAGTTTGCTGTCCAAAGCCATTGAGAGACTTCATTTGATTTAATGGTAATTTGTTATATTCATTTCAGCAGCACAGGCTCCCTAAAGTGATGATCTCTGTTTTGCCAACAAAGAGGAAGACGTCAATAGACATTTGGGTCAGGAGCTCTCCTCTGACACAAAGGAAGTTCTGCTGGAAAAGTTAATCTTTTTCTCAGTTCTTTGGAAGGCGAAAGCAGCATGTTTTGACTTGCATTGTGATTGATATTTTTTTACTCATTAGTTCCTAATCTCTTTGTTAAGTGCTGGGATTCTTCCGTGGTAACTCTTGCAGAAATCAATGGCTCGTGCTTTGGGTGATGGTGTGGTTCTCTCTTGCTTTTAAGTTTGTGGCCTGAGAGCATCTCCCCCTGGTAATGACTGGAAGATAACTTTAGTTTTAGGGATCCCTTAGAAATGAAACAGCAACTGGAATGTGCAGGAATTTGCAGGAAGGCACTGAAAGGCATCAGCAGAGGTGTTAACTTTGAAACACATAATCACAGGATGATTATATGCAGGTTCTTTTATTGAAGAGCTCTGGAAATCAGGGGTACAGACCCAAATCTGACTCCGACAATGGATTTGAGATGAACATGTTTTATACTCTTTCTGTTATATAACTATGTATTAATTGTTAAACCCATATTGTTCCATTGTATACATTGATCCTATCCAAGCATGAACTCCTGTAGTTTTCAGGCCCCCCAAACATCGTTTCTCATGATTCTTATTACGATTAAACAATAATCATATTCAATTACCAAAAATTACTCCATTTAACAATCATGTCATTTATCATATGACGACCATGCAGGTACAGTTGTACATGATCTAGTACAAACAGAGCTAAATATTTGCTCCTGAGGCCTAGTTCCCTTTCCCAGGCCTCTCCAAGCTTAACCTTTCTTTCCACCCCACCCTGAATCTATTCCCATGATTTAAAAACATTTTATCCCTATGCTACTAAAATTTAACCCTATACTATCAGAGGCAGCTCTTTAACTGGCACGGGAGGAAGGCTCATGGCCCACAATGGTTAAAAGTCCTTCTCTCCATTCTGAATCAGGAGAAATGGAGTAATGGAGAAATGGAGACTGGGAATCTTCTTCTATTCCCTTAAGATCTTGTGTGAAATATTTTACCCCCATCAAATCCAGTGACCACATTTCTCCCAAGTAGCCTGAAGGAATACATTTCACCTCTTCTTCCAGTGCTCCCTGCTGGTGTTACCTTTTATCTTAACAGCTGGGAAACAAAAAAGTCTTTCTGGTTTATTAGCAGAAGCCTGACCTCAATACTCATTTGAGCACAGAGCAATGAATTCTCACTCAGAGAACCCTTCAGAAAGCAGCCCCTGTGATACCGTGGCTGGGACAGAGGCAGGGAGAACAGGCAGCATCCTCATTTCCCTGGGAAAAGTGCCACCTACAGATACTTCCTATCATCACTGCTGAAAACCAGGCCACGGCATTTATGCTATTGCCAGTGGTTAGCTAAAGCTGCAAACTCCTCAGCAAGGCTCCCACTTTTAAGGCCAGCTGCTGTGAAGATGACTCTGCCTTCCAGTAGAAGCATTAAGGAGAGTGTTCCCAGACAGGGCCTGCAAAGCTCATCTGCCCGTGTTTGGTTCCCAGCCCATCCCTCACCAGAACTCTCAGCTCAGTGTGAAAAAGTCAATGATCCCACACATTTAGGTGGATGAGTGTTATGCAACTGCCTGGGTAGCATTAAAGTGACTCAGTGACCTGGGAATGGGATTGATGGTGGCAATGTGCCCTGGGCACAAGCCCATACCTGCTTCCCACACTCTGGGAGTCTAAAGTTAATGAGACTGAGCTGCTCCTCTACCCCAAAAAATAAGAAAGCCAAAAGTTTAAAGTTATATCCTGGGCTTTCCATGCGTCCCTGCACTCCAAGCCAACTTCTCTATCTTCCCCATCTCTGATCCTGACTGAGAATCATGGAATTACTGAATATTTTAGGTTGAAAGGGACTTTAAAACCCATCCAACCCCATCCCCTGCCATGGGCAGGGACACTTTCTACTATTTCAGGCTGCTCCAAGCCTTGTCTAGCCTGGCCTTGGACACTTCCAGGGATGGACCATCCACAACCTCTCTGGGAAGCAACTTCCTCAGGCAAAGGATTGCATTGGACGTGCCAGCAAAGGGTTTGAAGCTGTTGTTGCCTCTTGGAAAGAAAAGATTTCAAGGATATTCTGCAGCAGTCTGACAGAGCACTGCAGGGACGACTCGCTCTCAAGCTGCAGAGTGCTGGTGATCTATATTTCATGCTTCTGATACTCTCTTCTAACAACTGACACACTCACTCTCTGACTCCCACAAATAATTGTTTCGGTTTGGATTCGGTCATTTTCTCCCCCTCTAGCTTACAACAGCAGCTCTAGAATCGTGTCAAATTCACAGAGATCTGTAAATTATGAATTACAGGGTGGTAACAGTGCACATGTCCATCAGTGCCAGCAGGCTCCCTCTTTTCTTTTACTTTTTCCCTTAACTTTTCTCAGAGATTCTTTGCCACCTTTGCAGACACATTGACAGGAGTTTGGAAAATAGGAGGATGAAGGTCTTACCCAGTGGAAAGTTGGTCCCTCCAGATGATGTTGGGAAGGTTTGGTGAATTCAGACAACTTGTTGGAGTTTATGCTGAGTTAATGTTTCCCATTACAGACCAGGAAGGAGGTGCCAGAGTATTTATCAGTGCCCCACACTGATGATAAGAATGTAATTACCAGAAGAAAAGTTCAGATATCTTTCCATTGTTTTCAGTGTTGACAGTGGGAAACATTTGATCTTAAAAAACACTTCAAGCAATTTTAGCATTCTGTTTGTTTACTTTAGCTTTTCTTCATGTTCTTTCTCCTATTTAATATTTTGCAACACTTAAAATTGTTAAACATCTCCATTTTTGCAGAAGTTCTCAATTAGCAAACTTCAATTTCACTTTCTTGTTAGTTTGGCTGGATTTTTATATTTAACTGTTTCCAACCCCAGAAACAGTTTGAGGGAAGACTTGGAAAGGAAAAACCTAATGCAATCATTTTTTTTTAAGGGTGTGGAAAGTTGAGACAACATTACTCCTTGTGCTGAGCAGGAAACAGAAGATTGAGGAAGGAAAAAACAGTCCTTATTACAAAGCTGAAATAATTTTGAAAAGTGAAAGCTTTCTATAATAGGCTTCAGAAGTCTTTGATTTGAAAGGTCATTTTTGTTTCACCAAAAAACAGTGGAAAATAAAGCTGTTAATGGGCTAGACAGACAGAGTTGGTGTGGACTTTATACATACAGTGTCATGCAGATTTTGCTGAGGCAAATAATTCTCTGCCTTTGGGAAAACCAGACTTTCCAATATAAGGCAGGAAAAAAAAAATGCAATCACAATGAGCCAAACTCTCCTGTTGGGTTTCCTTACTGATTTATTTTGCAATGAGCTGACTTCTGGCTCCAGTATTTTATCAGGCAAAACAATAGGGTGGCACCACTTTTCCTGTGGTGAAAAAATCCCAGATTATAGCTGAGAAATATGATGGCATCTCACTTTAGCCAGTGATGTCTGATCCCTGCGGAAACTCAGCCTCTCTTCCTAAAGAGCAGCCTCAGAAAGTCAAGGAAGACACAGCCAAGAGACCAATCTATGGCTGCAAAATCTTTTCTTCTGGGTCTGTGAGCTCCAGAAGGCAAAATAAAGAAAGCATTCTCGTTCTCCATTCTGCAGTATCTCTGAAAATCAGACCCCATGGGCACCACACACTCCTCCAGGCCTGGTCCTTATTTCCCAGACAGGGCAGTGCTGGAGCTTCAGAGGGGCCAAGGAAATGCCCAGTGCCTTAATGTGAGGTACTTGGCTTTGAGGCTGTTGCCTTTCATCTCTCTTGGAAGACAACCAACGTTCCTAAACTCCCCTAAACCCCATGTTTCCAAACCCCCATAAAGGGAGGGAGTGGAAAAGAGGCTGGGCAGCCTTAAATCTCTGAATTCTTACAGAAGAATTCCTCTGTTCTCTCTGCATCTTCCTTTCAAAGAGCTGTGAAACACCCTGGCTGAATTTAACCAAATATCACAAAGCATCTTACTGGTTTTAAGGCGAACAGGGAGTGGAGAGACTGATAAAGAAATGTTTGGTTCACCCCAAATGCAGTCACGAGGTCCTTCTGGAAACCAAACCCCTGTTCTGCTGTCATGGGACTGCTTGTTTTTGAATGAGAAAAGTGTGATTCATCCACTGGGTACTGCTCACACTTTTGTCTTGGGCTGAATGCCCACCCCTCCTCCCACCTCACTTTTATTTTGCAAGCTCTTCCCTTCACTCTTAAGTACCCTGGTAGATTTATGGGTGAATATTATTGCAATACACTGCTGCTTCTTATCTATTCATCATCCCTTTTCTGAGACTTATCTGGGGATTTAAAGTCTCCTTGATTGTAATGATCTTCAGGAATTAAGGGTATAAAGGAGATCCTGAAGTCCCGTATGCCTTCTAGGCATTTTTGTATCGCAAACTAAAAAGGGAGTAAACATCAATTATGCTGAAGAAAAATGTATCATTAACTCTTCAAATGGCCAACCAGGAGTTGTTTATGTGGAGTAAAGATTTATAATAATAATTAATATAGCTTGTAATACTGGGAGATTGCAGGAAATGTTGGTGGTGTGTGACTCGGATAATGAAGGGTCAGTTGGAACTTTTGTGGAAGGGACAAGAAGGAGTTTGGCCACACAACTCTGGGAGGCAAAAATGCACAGCCATGACTTCTGGTTGACCTTTCACATGCCAATTTTCATGACTGGAGCTCTGCATGTCCCCCTGCCATATCCCTGATTTCTGGATTTCAGACCACAGCTTCCACCACCATCATCATCATCCAAGCATTGGGCTGGGAGGTGAAGAGCATCACGTCCTGTACTCACTGTCCTGATAGAAAGGAAAAGGATCTGCTTGTTCAGGTTTGAGAACCCTGAGTGATTCCTGCCCTTCCAGGTCCTGCAGCCCCTAATTTAGACCCACAAAGGTTCCCCTTGCCCCACACATTTGACAGGATCTCAGCATCCAAGACAACCAAACAACATCATCATTTTTCCTTCTTCATTCCAGCACAGATGTTCTGCCTCTGTGTGCAGAACAAGGGCACATCTGGGATGCACTTGTGGGAAAAGAAACGAGCAGACCCACAACTGCTGGAGCTGGTTGTGGAGACAAGGGTGGAAGGGCCTTGTGCCCTGATTAAATCAGTGGGGAAGCTCCATCTGAGCAAAGCCTAAGCTGGAATGGAAATAGCAAACATCTGGTTATAACTTCTTTTAGTTATATCCCTGCTCCTTTCTTTCCCCTAGGGAAAAAAAAAAAAACCAAATAATAACAGAACCAAACCAACCAATAACCTCAAGTTTAACACAAGGAGATAGAGAGTTCATAATTCCTGCCAGATGCCTCAGTGACAGGGTCAGAGAGGAGCAGACTCACTCTCAGCCTAAGCAGAGAGGGAAGATTTGCCTTCTGAGTTGACAAGGCCTGGGATCCCATAAAAGACCATATGCTCAGGCAGCCACAGTACAAGACACACAACTGTTCTTTGAGGGTGTCTCTAATTCCTCTCTCTCATAATTTTTCCCCTCTTGCTTAATCCAGAAAATTAACATCAGCAAAGATTTTTTCCCTATGAGCTGACTGAGTCAGCCAGTTTGCTTTAAGACAATAATTAGTAAACTCTGTACATTAGTAATGCATGTTGAGGTGTGCTAAGAAGACTGTCCCCTGGAAAACTCTCCAAAAAATACTGGGAATGCAAACTTCAATGCAAAGGAGAGGTTTTGTGACAGTCCCAATCCCATATAAAAGGAAATTTTTTACTGGAAGAGGGGTTGATGCCTCTCCAAAGAGGGCTGGGGTTGCAGGTGGGTTAATCACAGGGGGGTAATTATTCTGCAGGTGTTGGGGCTGAGTGAGAGATGGGCTTGGCACAAACCAAGGTGCCTGAATGCCATGCAGCTCCCAGTCCTATTTCTAAGACATTTCCATGAGAGGTGCCAATCTGGAAACAAGATAATTTGTGGAGTAAATGTAGGTCCTCTCATGCTTTCCAGTCCTTACAAGATCACACCTGGGAAGACATGAGGCAGAGTGCATCCTTCCCATGAATAAACCCATCCCAATTTAAACAAGCATTTTCACATGCCTCTCTCTCCAGTCCCCCCAGAACTGTGAAGAAGCCAACACTTCCCTCCAAATCCTGGAAGCACCATTATTTTGAACTTCAGGTTATGAAGGACCAGGTCCTCACCAGGAAAACTAATTCTGAGCCCTCCAAAGATGTGATGACCACCAGCAGGTCAGACTGTGAGGGTGCAGGAATCTGTGGTCACTTCCCCACGTGGCTTCAGCTTCTCAGAGTAACTTTGAACAGCTTGGAAAAAAAAAAAAAAAAAAAGGGGATAAAAGTCTCCCTGTACCTGCCTTATTGATTTAGGCAGTTGTCTCCAGCTGTGACTTCCTAGAGGGAGAAACACCTTTCACACTGTGCTCCCAGACCCAGCCAAGCCTCAGTCCACCACCAAAACATCAGGTAAACAGGAGTGAAAGATGAGGCTGCTGCCAGTGTGGACTATGAGACTCCAGCTCATCACATCTAATCCTTACCAAAAGCTTCCAGGTTTCCCTTTAGGTTGGATTTTTCTTTTTCCTCAGGGACACCTCATTACACTTCTTTTTTTTTTTTTCTTTTTTTTTTTTCCCTCCCTGCACTGCTAAAGGTTGCTTTACAATAAGGTCAGGAAAGAAGAGGATTTTTTAGCTATTGCTTACTTTACAGACCATTTCTCATCCTTCCTAGTGCTCCTGGTAATACTTACTGAGAGACAAAGCCATTCATCTTCGCAGATTCCCAGCCAAGTGTGGTTTGAAGCAGTTCACTTGCACTGTCAGAAGAGATATTACTCGCTATAAAAAGCTGCCTTATTCCCCCAAGTTGCCGTACTCGACGCGTGACCCTTTTTTGCTGAAAGATTGGCACGATGATTGCTTACTTCTAGTCACCTGGAACTCTTCTGTCTGCAAGACATTTTATTGAGAATCACATTGTACCAGTCAATCACCCTCCCACCACCATATGTTGCTGTGGCAGGAGGGAGCCCGGCGAGCCTGTTCGCCCTGCTTGTGAAGCTGCAGCTTGGGTGACCTTACGAGAAAACATCACCTGGCTCTGCAGAGGGGTGGTGGGAGCACCTGGGACAACTTGTTGTCTTGGTTTGGAAAGACAGGTATCTGCCAGGGAAAGCTGGAGTTTCCCTTGGAGTGGAGAATGTAAACCCCTCACCCCCGCCAAATTGTAATTTTGCAATTAAAGGGCTTTCAGGCAAAGATTTGGGAGTAGGAATAACAGTTCTTTACTAGGAATATTAACAATACAAATGTAGTAGGAAAAAAAACACAAAAAAAACCACACACACACACAAAAAAAAAAAAAAAAAAAAAAAAGAAAACACCCAACCAAACCAGGAAACAAACAACAATTTTGGAGAACCCTGACAGAGTCAGAGCTACAACCTGACACCCTGTTGGTCAGCGTGTTGGAAGCAGTCCAAAAGTGAGTCCTCCTGGAGTGGCAGAGGTGGTTCTGTTGAAGTAGAGATGATCCTGTAGAACAAGGGTCCAGTGATGGTGAGAAGGGATCCAGTCTTCCTCCAGGAATCGGATGAAGCTGGATACTTTCTGTTCCTACATCTCAGTTTTTATCCAGGTAGGAATGGTTGGCTCCCCCCACTGGGTGGAGCATCTCACAATAGGATGATGTAATGTGGATATTCTATTTTGGGGATGTGTGCTTTTAGGGGTGTCCTAATGGTCCATTAGCAGAAAATATCCCCCTGGAGGGAGGATGGGTGGTGAAAGAGATAAGAAACACTGCCCCACCTGGTTTAACAGCTGCCCCATTATCAGAAGGCATCTGCCCCTCTCCCCCCAGAGTTACAAGAGATAAAGAAAAACACCTCCCCAGCTGCTTTTAACAAATGAAATAGAATACACACCCCTGGCTCCACAACCCAAGACACTTGTCTTGGATGCTGTCCCCTGTAAACTTCACGCTTGTCCTTCTCCATCCTGTCCCCAGGCAGATCCTTTCTGGCTCACGCTTGTAATCTGAAATGGGGGAAGTTTCTGTGGTCACTTCCACTCAGGAGGTTTGGGAGGTGATGGGACAGCAAACTGGTTGGATGTGTTGGTCCTGAAGCTGACACCCGTGCTGGACCCAGCAAACAGAAATTACGAAGCCCAGTGAGCACCTCAACCCACTGTGGAGCAGCAAAGAGAAAAGCAGGAGGTGGGATGTCCACAAGCTGCCCATGGAACACCTCCCACCAGGCCAGGATGAGGCTGGAGCATTGGGAGGACCTGTGGCAGCCCTGAGGTCCTGCAAAGAGGAGCTGCCACACCAAGAGAGGAGAGGCACTCTCTGCAGTATTTCTGTCACACGGGAGGTTTATAATAAACCCACTCAGTTTATCTCCAAGACAGCTTGAACATGACAGCAATTTTCCTTGCCTTGACGCAGATTGCAAAGGTGTCTGTGGGGCCCTCCTGCCTCAGACATCAATCCCTGAAAGCAGGACAGCTTCCCCATCACACCCTGCAGGGCTGGCTGGAGGGAAGGCTCTTGGCTTGCTGGAGTCACTACAATTTGTAAGGAAGCCCACGGTCTTTACAAGGCCAGTAGGAATCATAATTTTTTTCCAGAGGGCAACATGTCAGCACATAGTTTAGGTAGATCCAAACACCTGTATAATTCCTTAATTAGTCTATCTTAGGTTTAGGAAACCACAAATATCCACTAACTGGGGTTCTAGATGTGGCAATATGTGAGAATCCTGCCTGATTCCTGCCACAGCCTCAGCTGAATAAATCTTGTTGTTCCCCATGCTTTTTTACTTGCTTTTTCCTCCCCTCTATCCTCTGAGATCCCCCCTTTTCATCTAAATTCCTGCAGGTGCTCTTTCATACTGCCTGGGGATCACCAGCTCAGTCCTACCCTCTTGCCTACATCACCTCTTGCTCTGAGGCTGTTCCTGAGCCTTGACAAAGCAGCTACCTCTGGAGAAGATGGAACCCAGCCTGGTGACAGCCACAGCCACTGTTTCCCTGCTGGTTTTAGCTGCACAGTCACAGGGAGGACTGACAGCCTTGGCCACATGCAAATCACGACTGCACATGCATGTACAAGGAGCCTGAGCAGGCAAATAATTACCTGCTGGAGGGAGCAGGCATTTATTTCTGTGCCCAGAGAAGATGGATCTGAGCACCCATGGGCTTTGGGAGGATTTAATAACTCCTCCTTACTCCAGGAATGCGTGCCCTGGACAACCAGCAGTCATTTGAGCTGAGCAGTCACACAGACAGAGTGACTTGATTGCTGACTTGCCAGGGCTGTGCTGTGCCAGGGCTGACATTGTCACACTGTGGCTGTGCTCCCAAATAAAACAGGCCAGGGATCATCTCCTGGGCCAGGGAGTACAGCTCTCATCCACATAACTAAACTGGTTTTCCCCACACCAGGATGAGGCAGCCTTGATGGGATTCTCTGAGGCTGTGCTATCCCTCAAGACATGGAATGTGACCACAGATTTTGGTCAAAACACTGCTGAAAACAGAGCAGTGCTCTGGCCCTGTTTAGTTGTCTGGTTAGGAACAGCTGCAGATAACTCTGCCCTGTTCTCCTGCCTGTTCCCCATCTGGCTGCCCCAGCCCTGGGCTGTCCAAGGCTACAGAGCTCCAGCTGTGCCCCCAGATGTGCCTGGAGCTGCATCTCTCATTTCAGCATCACTGCCTTTGGGGCATTGAGCACGCTTGGAGGCAGCAGCCTCAGATCTGAGCAGAGCTTACTTTTTACTGATCTCTAGGCAGGTCAGACCTCTGAAAAGACATCAGGGAATCAGCCAAGTCCTGTTACGCTGCAGTCAAAAGGTGTGACCCTTTCCTGCCTTGCAAGAACAACAAGTTCCCCAAAAACCTTTTCCCGATCAGTTTGATTTGGGGGAACACAGTATCTTTACCATGCCCTTCCCTTGGAATTCCACTGAGCCCTTTATTTGGGATGTCTGGAGTTGGGTCACCTGCCACCACCCCTCCTGCTCCCCAGAGAGGTGTGTCCAGTGTCCTGCTGCCAGAGGAAGCACAGTTCACATCTCTGTTCTGCTATTGACTCTCTGACAAAACTTGGGAAAACAAATCCTTCCCTCCTGCTTTGCCCACCTTAATTCCAAAGAAAACCCTTTCTGGGAGGCAGCCACAGCCTTTGGTTACTCTGCAAATAGCACCCAGTTCTGGTGCTTGGAGATTCCCTCACTGGATTTTGTGCCTAAGGGTCCTCTGTCACCTTTCTGTTATCAGCTTTTCTTGACTGACATTTTTTGGGAGTTGGTTGATTTTGGGGAAGGTTCTGTTGTTTTTTTTTTTTCCCCATATGCTTGCAACAAATTTTATTTCCTGGTTCTGAAACCCACATGGTAATCAGCAATCCAATTCTTACCCTCCAGTATCCTTCTCATTCCAGTTTTGCTCTTACTTCTAGGCTTTCCAAAGGAAAAAAAGGAAAGCATTTCCATGATGCCAAAAGCAGCTGCACCATCCTCACATTTTGTTGGTAGGAAAGTGCAAACAGACCCAAGTAGCAATGCTTCAAGGCAGGTCTGGGTCTGAAATCCCTCAAGGATAGGGGAAGCTGTCTCAGGTGTGTTCCCTCACACCTGCTACAGAAAAATTGAGCCAAAGCATGAGCCTGGCCAGTCTCTGCATTAACTGCTCAAATACTGCAGTGCAAATGCACAAAAAGGTCCATCAGGTGGATTTTGTGCTCGCACCCCAAATCTGTGCTGTTTGTGAGCCTCCAAGTTACAGATCAGCTTTGAGGCTGGACATGGGAAGGTCAGGGAAGGGAGGCAGTGCATTATCTGAGGGTGGCAGCACTAAGAGCCTCTAACCCAGCAGGGAGAATCCATCCCACACCTCTGACCTTCCTGCCCAGGAGACGCCGGAGCCTGGCCCCGAGCAGGGCAGGAACTGCAGAGGCACATTTATTATTTTACTGCTTTCCCAAGAAATGAAAATATTATTAATGAGTGTAATTTAAAAGCAGGGGGAGCAGACAAAACCAGGCTTACAGCGAGCTGCTGTGCACTGCCTGGGGAGGGCCAGGGAGGAAGCGATGGGTAGATAGCAGCTATTGTGTCTGGCTTGCAAGGTTACTTGTTCTGATAGAGCTTCATTTCACATCTATCCTGGAAAACAAATTCCCTTTCAGGCCTGTTCATAATGAAGAATAAAGAGGCCATTGTTGCAGAAAGTTAATTGTGCTTTTAAGCCATGTTCTGCAGCCTCTCCACGTCACTTTGGAGCAGCCAGTGAGCTCGGGGCTGCTGGGGAAGGGGTGACACAGCCTCCCCTGTACACCTGTGGCTACCAACAAACAGATCTCTTTGCCCAGCACTGAAAAATCATCATCTGTGACAACTCTTAGTGTTGCTTCAGCAAGCTGCCTTGATTTTTATTTTATTTTTTTCCCCAGGATTATAGGTGGGGTTTCTGTTATTGCCACAGCACAGGGGTTCACACTCTCCATGGATCCACAGAGACACAGTCTGCAGGGAACCTCAACACTGCTGCAGGGAACTTCCACTCCAGCTGACACCAAAAAGAGGCTTTCTCTCCTTTATTTACCCAAATTCATGCACCATTTCTCCTGCCCTGAAAGACACGTAACGGTTAAAAAACTTACTGTGCTTGATTTTCTTTCCTGAAATCCCATTATATTCTTCAGCATTAGCTGAGCTGAATTATATTTAGAAATGTTTCAGCCACGTTAGAGTGGTTTTAAGACAATTTAGTCTCAGGAAATGTTACCCAGAGGGAATACAGGAAGAGCAATCATTAAGGATGCTTGTCATTAGACTTTTAACCTTCGTGCTTTACCTGTCTCTCCCTACCAGGCAGCTCCAGCAAGGATCATTCTTTCTACAGCTCGTTCATTTATCTCTATCTTTCTGCTCTCACTGAAGTCAAACATCAATTAATGCTATTAAAGCAGAGCTGCTGTGTAGATATCTTCAACAGAAGCATCTTCTCCCTGCTGTCTTTATCCCTTTTCTCTGTCTTAAAACCCCAGCAGTGTTCATTGGGCAAACTGAATTTTCCCAAACCACACACCAGGCAGCCTGGGAGTGTTTGGTTCTCCCTGACCTGGTGTGACAGCAGAGCCAACAGGCCATCTGCCAACTCCAACAGCCTGGCCAGCAGCCCTAACTAAGGGCCAGGCTCCTCAACATCAAGAGACTGGCTCAAAACTGACTAAACAAAGATTAAATGTGATAGCATGGGCTTCTTTTATTTGCATCCTGGATTTTCACCATTAGGTTACCCTTGGACAAATATTTTCTGGCTTCTAGAGACAGGGCAGGGCAGACCATGAATCATGGACAAAGCCTAAAAATCTCTGTCAATTTGAGGAGGAAAAAAAAAAAAAAAAGGCAGATCTTTTTTCTTCTAATGCAAGGATTATCCCTGAATCACAAGGAACTTCAGGGCAAAAGAACAAGTCTTGAAATACCCACAAGAAAGCCAGTGATGACAATAACAAGCATGTACTGATAGATACGTGTGCTTGATTTTTCTTTCTTCACGTGCCTCTCCTGCACCATTGCCATCAGTAAGTTGTTGGGAGGATGTGAGCACTCCCCACATCATCCCCTGGCAGCACAGATTCTTCTTCCCCCTCATGTGTGATCCAAAACATGCTTTGGCTTCCAAGAAGGGTATTTCAGGTATGGCTGAATGTCAATTTGACATCAGTGTCAAAGCAGAGGTTTTCCATGTGTTTTAGGAAAGTCCAGCTGAGTCTTTTAGGCCTTTCCAATCACTCCTGGCCTTTGAGAGGTGGTCAAGCCCACAAACATGACCCAGCTGGAGCTGTCACCTCAAAACTGGCATTCATTGAATGCCCAAAAGGGAGGTTTTTCTGTGCTCTGGTCCCCCTGTCATGTCCAGAGAGTCTCAGGAGTTATTCTGACACCTCTGCACTCTGGTGTTGTCTCACATCTACTCCAGCCTGCAGCCAGTCCAGATGGGGACATGTGACAGAGGAACCTTCCTTGATCCAGGTATCACAGTCCCTGAGCATCACCTTCCCAGGACATCTCTGTGCCAGGCTGCTCATCCCAACAGATATTTATTCCCACCCAGCCCTTGCCCCCAACAGTTTTCCATTCCTCTTCCCACATCCCATTTGTGGAGCAGTGAAAAGCAAGTCAAGCACAGGTCTTCAATGCTTTTGTTTACTTTTTATTTACTTTGGGAGCTGCAGCAGGAAGAGAAACAGGAACTGGCAAACATTTCCCTGCTGAGCTTTAGTTCAGATGTAACCATCTCTGCCAGAGAAAGGTCTCCATTATAGGAGGGGATGGTCTTGAGAGGAACTCAAGCTACAAATTCTGTTTATTCCCTGCCGTTCTGCAGGTGGATGGTTTGGAGCTAAGGCGTGGGCCCTGTGAGATTCCCATCTCTTCCATCAATACAGAAAAATCCTTTATGGACTTTCCAACACAGAGTTTTGGATGGGGGGGGATGGGGGGAGGTTAAAGGGTCATCAGAAACACTGCTGGACCTCCTTGGAACTTCATTTCTTCATCAATAACTCTCACAGAGGATCTTATTCCTTATTTCAGACAAGCAATATTATATCATCAGAGAGACAGCACGAGCAAAGGCCAGTGTCATCATGCACATAGAGGTGCCATTAACAAGCACAGACACAAAAATCAATGCACTGCACTCCATGCCTTTGACTCCAGCTCCGCAGTGACCCCGTTATCTGACTTGCCCTCCCTGCCCGTGGAGACAGACACCTCCCAGCACACTGGATACCCCTTCCCACAGCCCCATTCCTGAAAAAAAAAAAAAAAAAAAAAAAAAAAAAGAAAAAAAAAAAGAAGAGAAATCAAGTTTGTAAACAGCAATTTGTCTGTAAGGTGAGAGGCAAGGAGACAGAGGCTTATTTAAAATTAATGTCAGTCCCAAAGGATGTTTCTCCTGTCTCTGTGGTCCAGGGTTATTGAGGCAATGCTGTGGTTCCTGTGGCCCCACGGAGTCAAAGGGGGACAGAACTTGCTCATCTTTAGAGCAAATCACCATCTTTCCCCCATTCTGCTGTTCTTCTTTGTCCTTTCTCATTTCAGGAAAAAGAAGCAACACTTCATCTTCCCTTCCCAGCATTCCATTTTTGCTCAAGAGTGGAGGGCTCTTCAGATTTCTCTCTCAACGTTTTGTAGCTGGCCTCTTCTACCCAGGCTACCTGCAAACCATGAAAAGTCTCGAATAATTCACAACCAGCAGTGGACGAAAATGGAGTCACCTCCTGCCTTCCATTTTCTGGTGGTATCCACAGTTTGCAAATGCAGCTGAAGTATTGCTTGATATGTCTGTCTCTCTCCTTCATTTTCCACGAGTTTTGATTCAAGTGGGTCTCTCAAACATCCCTCTCTACACCTACAAAATGTTTATTTCTTTTGCTTTGCTCCAGGTGTAATGAGCTGCCCAGAAAGCTGGCAAATGAGAATAGCTTGGCACAGGTTTGACTCCTCCTTTGGTGTCCAAACTCTCAGCACTGCAAAGCAAAGGGATCATGTGGATTAGCAAACCCATCCCAGGTCTGTGCCGGGGGTAGAGGTGCCCACAGCTAATGAGGAAGCACAGGAAGAGTGAGGGCAGATGGGAAAGGAGTCATGAGTGCTTGTTTTGGGAAGTTGAGTTGTGTTTCAGCAGGGATAGGAAAGCAGATTTTTGTAATTTGGCACGAAAGGGACGACACTCACGCTCTGAGATGTCCAAGGCAAAAAAAGGGGCAGTTTATTTACAGACCTCGATATTTATAGAATTCCAACAGTGACCACTGAATGGAGGAAGAAAATTGTCCTCTCCAACCACACTGGTCAACCCAACAGTCCATCAACAATCTCCTCCTCCAGAAAGGAATGCAAAACAATAATTGTTTACATGAAAAGTGCTTGAGAAACTCCATTGCAAAAATGCAAACACAGAAGGCTGGAACAGAACTTTAGAAAAACAGAGAAGAACAGGGTGACAGCAGATGTTTTCCTTCATTAAAGGAATTCCTTCTTCATTAAAGGAATACTTCTTAAAGGAAGAGTCCTGAAGAGTCACAGCTCCAGGACCCCAGGTTTGGCTGGCCAGTGCATCCTCAGATACCCTGGCATGGAGGTCCTGGATGGGCAAGCTGCAAGTAAAGGCAACTTCCCTGGCCACAAGAACTTCAGAGACCCTCACTCAGAGCAGGACACACAACAGATTCTGTTGATGTGGCATTTAGACTCTCTCTGGAGATGTTCCTCAGTGCTGGCTTAGGAGGAGAAATTTGGGTGCATTAGGGAGATTGGCAGAGAGAGGTTTGGGCTCATTTTAAACCCATGGTGAGGCAACAGCTCCTTATCTCACCTCTATCAAAGGAGGCACAGGCATCAGGATTAACACTAGACCCTTGGCAGGCCAAAAAAAAAAAAAAAAAAAAGGCTGCAGGCAAAGTGTGGTCACTGCCCAGCCACAAAGACAAACGTCTCCCAGTAATTCCCTCAGCTCAAAACCAGAAGCCTCACACAGGGCACCCAGACCAGCTTCACACCCACAAACTTCTTGGGGAAGCCAAGTCAAATCACAGTGAAAAGAAAAGAAAAGAAAAGAAAAGAAAAGAAGAAAAGAAAAGAAAAGAAAAGAAAAGAAAAGAAAAGAAAAGAAAAGAAAAGAAAAGAAAAGAAAAGAAAAGAAAAGAAAAGAAAAGAAAAGAAAAGAAAAGAAAAGAAAAGAAAAGAAAAGAAAAGAAAAGAAAAGAAAAGAAAAGAAAAGAAAAGAAAAGAAAAGAAAAGAAAAGAAAAGAAAAGAAAAGAAAAGAAAAGAAATTTCACTATCTCACTTCAGCCTAAAGGTATACGCTGGTCAGCAAGTCTAGGACAGAAATACAGAACAACTCAGGGACATCTGCTGCCCTGCCCAGCCCTCATCCAGCTGCCTCCACGCCTCCCTGCCCCCCAAACCCACCTTTTGTAATGCAAAATAATAACAGGCCTTGTTCCCTGTCTCGCCTGCTTTTCATCTAAATTAAAACTCAGCTAATCTCATTAATGAGCTCACCCTGGTGCCACCGTGTTCTTTGGATGCCCCCTAACATCATTAGGGACTTATCCAGGGAAACAAAAAGGGCATTACTCCATGCAGGGAATGAAGAATTAGTGCAAGGGTGGGGTGTGCTTTGCAATTGTCCCCCTAATCACTTGTTTGTGTGCAATTAGTGGCTGTAATCTCCATCTCATTGCCACTGCAGCATCCTGCACGTGTGGGCAGGGGGGGTGCAGGGATGGGCAGGGGCACCCAAAGAGGTGAAGTGTGCCCAGGTGGTAGGAAAGTGGAGTGAAGAGGTCTCAGAGTGAGCAAAACCAAAATATTCAGGCATTTCACCAGCTGAGGTGTCAGTTGGTGGCAGGCCAAGGCTGAGAAGGAAGTTGCTGGGGTAGAAAGACACCTTGGAAGGGACAACAGAGATTCAGAGCACCCTCCCAGGGGATACACCTGGGAGCATGTGTGCAGGGCCACATGGCATTGGAAGAGAGAAGAGATTTATTTATGTCCCTGTCCTCTTAAGAAATATTAATTTGTGGATATCAAACACCAAGGAAAAGGAGGAAAACCAAGAGTCGAAAATACTTTCCCAAATTCACTTGGATAAATCACTTTCCTGGTATGTCATTGAGCCTCCAAC